>OY856409.1:1000297555-1001643388 GCA_963693085.1 Alisma plantago-aquatica
GTCGTAAGAATCGGTTTTTGAAATAGTGGTAAGTCATATGAAATACCATGTAAATTTTTCAATTGGATAAATTTGCTCGACAAATTCATCTTAAACTATATCTCACCATCGCTTGATAACCATCCTTGTATGCCTACAACTCGATCATTAGATAAGAGTTGATAATATTGGCCATGTGTTTTGCTTGTAAATGAGAGGAAAAGTATATGAGAAAACCCGTTTTCATCATAAATTATGATCTTATGATCTTACAAGCATCTCAATTAGGTCTAGATTGACCATCTAAGCATTACCACACATGACCTTTTTTGGTTCTAAACAAAATTGATCTTTGACTTCCCAAAACCCATACTCAACATCGAATTTCCCTTGCAACTTCTATAAATCTACTATTTCGATAGTTTAATCCATGCATTGGTTTCTAAGGAATTAAAATATATTGCACACAAAAATTAAGGGTATAGACATTATGATTAGACTGTAGCCATCAATTGTTTTTTCTTTGAGTTAAGAATGAAAGGAGCTATCAGAAAAATCACTATTATGGATCAGAGTTGAAAGTGGCTAGCAAAAAATAGCTCATTTATGCCTCAGCAAAAAAGAGCTCATTTATGCCTCAAATACAACATGTGGTCCTTTAGAGACTATAACCGTCACTGCATGCAACATGATTGCAGGTTTAAATCGGCTAACAAAGGGAGAGATCTCTAACATTGAAGAGAGGGAGAGAGGACCTTGAATTCATGACCTTCTAATCTATTAATTTTATGGACTTCGTTCTACTTTACGGAAGATCTTTGGGACACCATTACGTAGCTCCATTAGGACATCTTTCTTTGATGGATTTATTACCCCGAGAGAGTGATGGTGTACCATATATGGAAAACAATGATTCCAATGAAGATAGATTGAGAAACCTCAAAGACCAAATTTATAATGCACTTTTATGTGACACTTAAGACGAATGTTTTAAAAAAACGTTAAGCGGTAACCGTGTGAACAGCACTTTGTAATTGGTTAAGCGGTAAGCGGCCGATTTTTGAAAAAATGGATTTTATTTTTCTATATAATCTTATACCAAATTATACATATATGTATATAAATACTATACTCTTTGAAACTTTTATATATATCTAAAGGTTCTAGACACTCAACCCAACAATACAAAACACCCAAATAGTTTATAAGATAGCTATAAGACAATAATTATAGCCATGATATAGTAAACAATAGATTTTACATGGATAAAACACCCCACATACATGATACAGAAGAAAAAAATTGCATCACATGTTTACATAGCTAAGCAATAAACAATAGACTAATTATTGGATACCTTTCTAACTTATTGTTATATATGCATATCATCAATTAGTCATCATTACAGCAGTACATTTAATCAAAGTATGCATTCTAAAATTAGATAATAGTTACATCTATTTTACTTGTATAAATTACACTTTACAACAATACCCTATTATCCCAACTTGCATACAAAGTATGCATTCTATATTAGAACTAGGGCTTATCATAGGATATTTAATGTATATAAGATTAATATATTATATCAATAATACTTGGGACCATATAGTTTACTTAAAGTTACAAGTGTACAGCAACATTTTAAAAAACAGCCAAAAGCGGAAAAAAGGGGCAAAATGGAAAAACGGGCAAAAAAGGGGAAAACGGTCGATTAATGGCAAAACGGTTAATCGACGATTTTGACAAAATTTAAACGGCCTGGGTACTGAGCCGACTAATCGGCCGCTTAGGACGTTTTTCAATTCACTGCTTAAGACAATATTAGAAAGTGGACAAGATTCACATATAAGAGAATTGGTCTTTCATGTAGTGATTATGAGCGATCTAATCGCCCATATATGGCATGATTAGCAAATTTCATAATTTAGAAAAGGCAAATTGCCCAAAAATCTAACTTATAGTAGAATCTCCATCTTGGAAATTCTTGTGACCATATTGAACATAGTATCTAAAAGTTCGAGTTATGCAAATCTGTAGTGTAATAACTATTTGAGATGGATTTTCCAAAATCCAACTAGATCTTGAATCAAACATGCTCAAGTAGGGAATTCTCTTATTTTGCCATTTTTCAGATTTTGTGTGGTACCCACATTTCGTCATTGGTTGGAATTTGTTTTTAAGGATCCAAACATTTAGGGATAGAGTTGTACCCAAAGCTAACTAGATCAAATCATGATTAAAAAGAAGAAAAATTGAAATAAAGACCGACCTAAAAAAGAATCGTTCATGTCCAATCCAGTCTAATAAAATTATAGACCAACCTCATTAAGATTCTCTCTAATTAGAAAATATAAAGAAGCATGTGTTAATTTGATTATTCATTTGATTTCACTTCATCATTATAATGTGCAACTGCACAAACATAACTAAAATCATCATTTAGATGCTTGAACATCTTCTACTATTTTGTGTCACATTCTTGATTTATGTCCACACACCTTTATATATAAGCATGACATGATAATCCGGTCAACGTTAGCGCAGCTGGTAAGGCACGGTGTCCCCCTCCGGGGGGAGCCGGGTTCGAAACACACTGTGGAGCGTTGGATTTATCACCCGCCAGTTATCCGGGCTATGGCTGGAAAAAGGATGCAGGCTCTGTCTAAGGCAGTGAAAAAATCCTTTAAGCATGACATGATAGCTAATAATAATAAATTCTATTTAAACATTATTTCTATATGACAATATTTTTTCTTATAATATAGTGAATACTTTTTCATATAACTTAGTAAAATACATATTTAGTTATTGCATATCTTTGTGTCTTCATCTTATGACAATAAGCATTTACTTTCAAACATTAAGTAACGACATTTCTAAGAAGTCATGTACTAGTTGTAAATTCTTGGATTGATCATCATACAATACACTCCCTATATACACATTTATTTTGTTTATTCGGTCCAACCAGTTTAAACTGAATTGTATCGGCTCTGGTCTGCATTAGATCGAGATCAAGAAAAATAGCGGAAGGACCAAAATTGAAGTCAATATGCTCTATTTCGTCGTGGGGACCGCTAAGGATAACAATATAGCCACAAATTTATCCAAATGAGCCTTCATAGCTACGACCCTTCATAAAGCTACTTCTGAATTCCCTCGTTGAAAAATTCAACGCAAAACTAAATCGTTTGTCATCTGTTCATCAGAGTCCTTTTTTTAATGAATAACGGTAATATCAGAGTCCCTATATCTATGGAGCTACTACTCAAAGGCTCAAAGCCCCGTACGACTCTTCCTAATTAGCGTATTTTGGCACAATGTTGCCACGTCAAATTGAATGAAATATTTGCTTCCTCTACAGAAGATAACATTACATGTTAGGCTACCGGAGGGCATAGAAAATAAAGCAAGAAACTGATATGGTAACATGTCCAAAGAAAAGACAGCTTTCACTCTCGATTTAACACCGAAAATAGAAGGAATGAAATATTCCACTAAGAGCAATATCAACGGACAATAAAGTATAGATACAAGTCAGATATGTGGCGAGCCTGACAGAAATAAAATTTAAATTGCAATTCTTATTGTTTTCCATTATATATGGATCTTGAATGTTACAGTGAAGTAACTAAGGCCTCACCGCCTAAGGTGTAAAAAAAATGTAAGAAATGATATGCAACTGTTATCCTCTTTTATTGATTACAAAAGACAATGCCCAGACAGCTTCTATATTATGGTGTAAATAATTGAACCAAGCCTACCATTTTCATGAAGTCTTTATTAAAAAAGAGCCAAGCTACAATTGCTCCTTTGAGCTTTTTAAATTTTCTCCAAAGAAATAAGCACTACCAGCCATCAGAGCAACAGTAGCACCTTGGACCACAACACGGGCTCTCATAAGCTTCTGGCCCAATTGTGAATTGCCCTGACGAAAGCTGATCAAGCCAGCTGTGAGCACCCCAGCTGTAAGAAGCGCACCTAGTAAAAGTAAAACAGAAAACATAGATTGCTTGGTCGGGTTAAAAAAAAAATCTTTTTAAGCCATCGACACGGGATTAGACATGACAATATATTAGGATACCAGCTTTCCCAACGTTGGATAATTAAGGCTCAAGTACAACACGAACAGTAAAAAAATTAAACTTTTGCATCATTCCAAAATTTCATTATTAATGAAGAAGATTCCAGGAAATAAAGAACGTGACGAAGTAACCGTACCTATAATACCAAGACCGGTTGTCTGATTAGGCTGAACCCGAAACATAACACTCAACTCACATCATCATTTCAACGTGATTTGTTCAGTAGGCATGAACCGTGGGTAGAAAACAAATTAATCTTATATTTGTTTAAAAAGAAAAAGATGCAGTACCAAATACGTTACAGCTAGACTAAGTGTGGTTCTATTTGTGTTCGAATTTTCGGCTATAATATTCTCATTAATTATATGCTTTTACCGTCATCATAGAGGCCCTAAATTGGTTCCCAGTTTACGTAATTCTAGGTTCAAAATCTGTTGTTACTTGATATTTAGTTTTAAATTTCACAACTCAGTAATTACAAACAATGCTTTAATTTATACAACCGAAAGTCAAATTAAGCCACATTGAGTTCGCTACCCTTTCGAATAACCAAGAGAGGTTGAGTTGATGGTTAATGACTTTAAAATTATGTTTCCGAAGAAAATATTATAGATCTCTTTTTCCCTCCAACCCTCCAATCCATTCCCATCAATAGTTACTTAAAGGTGGTACTTACTCTCAGATCATTATGCTCACAAGTATACAAAATTAAAGTGAGCAGTATATTTTAGAGGACAAACTGTCACAAGATCGCCTTATATGGCTCGGGTTCGAGCAATGTAGATTGGTAAATCCACTAGCTTGGATAAATGAAATCAAGATAGTTAAAAAGTGGAAAAGATAGACCTACATTCACTTTGAGAGATAAAATGAGGAGAAATCTTCATTACATTCTAAAGATAATAAGAGCGAAAACAAAGCTGAATGGATACAGATTCATGTAGCCAACAATGATGTGGAATCACATCGAGAAGACGGAAAATCAAAAGAGAAACAGATGTTCAGTTTCTTAATTCATATTCAACTGTATGGGACAAACCCCCAAGATAGGTACTTATATAATAAAAGACACAAAACCTTATATTTGAGGCAATTGTGTATATTGCCAAATAATAATAAAAAAATTAACAAATAAACTGTTAGGACTTGCAACTAAGTAGAACAATGATTTATATTGCACTTAGGTCCCTAACAATAGCGGTAAAGCAAAGATAAATAAAACAATATGTTACATGTGTCATGCAGCATGTCTTGCATCAATTCAATTTTTTAACTCATATCAACTATCTGGGATTAAGCCCTCAAGGCAGGTAATTATAATAAAGGACACAAATTATAAACCTATGGTGTAATTAAATTGCCAAAGAAATATAAAAAATCAAAACAAAACTATGAAGACTTGCAACTAAGTAGAACAATTAGATAAATTGCACTTAGGTCCCCAACAACAAATGTAAAGTAAAGATAAATAGAATAATATGTCACATGCGTCCTGCATCAACTCCTTTGGGATTCGAAAGACGAACCACCAGTGAGTTGGAGTACATATCCTATGTGGGCTCTCCAAGTAGCGATTGGTGATAGGAAAAATGGATCGTGTGTCGTCGATCGACTAGGTGCAAGATATTATCCACCTAACACAGGAAGTAGGGTGGAAGTCGTGGTTCTATATGTATCTCTGGGGTATACGCTAGTGTTGTCGACATTAGGGTAGTGTAGCCATCATCGACTATAAAAGCATTGATGTTGTGGTACGTGACGAATGAGAACATCGACAAGTTGTGTGTTGAAGGGTTGACACCACCATCTGTTGAGAGAAGCAGGGGGTATAAGTTGGTGTGATGTCAACATTGTTAGGATCACTAGTGGAATCATCTATTGAAGGCAGCAGAGACGTGTGTTCTGGTTCGTCCTCGTCTTCATCTTCTTTTTCATTCTTTGTGCTTTCTAGAGGGGAGTATGTCCTAAGGCTCAATTTCGTCCCCTTAATGCATGGCGACTGCAGTCATTATGTGGCTAGGGTGCAAAGGAGGTTGAATTTCAAAGCTCTGCAAGTGTCCATCAAGGAGCTGGAGAATTGCTGACAATTTTGTGTTCATGGATGTTATTTGTGCATCCATGGTAGTGTTGAAGATAATGAACTCCTTGTCAGGTATCTCCATGGTGTGTGTCGATGATGATTTATGGTTTTTGGAGTGGAGTACAAGGACAAAGGTAGGCTGGGGTTGTGGGGCTAGCGATGGCTTTTGTGAGGACACGGAGGGAGGCGGTCTAGGGCTATGTATGGAGACAAGAGGTCACTGATGGATGTTGTAGCCTGGCGTCGTGTTGGAGGGGAGGCTGGACGGAGGGATCAGGAATACGTAGAGATATAGAAGGGGGTAGCAGGGGTGAGGCGACAAGATCAGGGTGGATACATAGTTGTAAAGGCGGCTAGGCGGTCAGCATGTCCAAAGGGGCACCTAGCCCGCCTAGGCTGTTCTGGGCGTTTTTTTGTTTTTGAATTTTTGTTTAGTATGTTAATTTGCTTCTTATTATACATATATACTACATATAATACCATATAGGAAACATAAAAACAGGGCAAAATGAGGCTATGACAGCAGTAGCAGGAGATGGTAGTAGGAAGAAAAAAGAGAAGTAATATCAATAGGCCTGCAACAACAATTGGAGCATGAGATGTAGAAAAGAAATAAAAGAAAACAGGGGAAAAAAGGATGCAAAGAGGTTGTAACTCAATAGAGAGAAAATGGAGGATGGGAAAGAAAAGAAAAGAAATATTAACAACAGCAGCAACATCACGAGGAACAGGTGATGTAAAAGAGGAAAATAGAAAGTACAACATCAACAACATTACGAAGAATAGGTGATGTAAAAGAGGATTAGAAGAAAACAGAATTTATAAAAAAACACAACAGTAGTAGGATATTGGAGGGGATATAGGAGGAATAACTCACAGAAATGCAGCAGCAATAGGATTTAGGAGGGGACATAGGAGGAATAACTCACAAAAAAAATGCAACAGTAGTAGGATTTAGGAATAAAATGCAGGAGAAAGGATAAAAAAATAAGAGACAAAGAAGTAAGAAAAACAGACATATAAGGTAGTAATTTTTTTAAACAAACAAGCTATGATGACTTACCAATTTGACCCAAATCAGACCTATTTTCCCCTAATTTTCCAAATTTTGACCTGATTTTGCCTAAATTAGACCCATTTCAACCATAAATTGACTCAAGACTATCTAACTTGAACAAATCCAGACTTGATCCATGCTAATTTAACCTTTAAATGGCTTAATTTGGGCCGAAAAGGCCTTAGACGCCCACATAATGCATGTGATAGGCTAGGCGCCTAGTTTGGGGCGCCTTGCCTAGTGCCTAAGGCGCCTAGGCGTGCCTAGGCGGGCGCCTTGATAACTAAGGGTGGATAGCATGAAGGGTCAATCGGTAACGGCTAGGGAACAGGGAGCATAAGTGAGAACATGGAAAATATGTGATAGGAGTTTGATTTTTAGCGTGCAACGCTTGGGAGGTCGGAGTGGGTACCAGAAGCAGGCTGGGGGTCAAGGGCTTGGGCGGCAACAATGGGTGATGTGAAGCCGATGGCGGGTGGCAAACGTGGTGGTCGAGCAGATGTCGCCTGACAGGGAGGGGCTAGGTGGGAGTGAGAGTGGGGTTGGGGGTTCATAATACTGGGACATGAAGGGGGTCAAATACGGGGATGAGGGGTCAAGGGTGAACGCATACCAAGAGAGGGGTGTGTAGTGGTGGGGTATATAAGAGGGAACGAGGAGGCACTGGTTGAGGTTGCCAACACTGACCCTTGCTAGGTCAGCTCTAGTTAGTGGCGGCCTACGTTGGACTACGTCAATGTCTCATGAAGCCTAGATAAGAAGCTGGCCAAAGAGACATGTGGTTCCCTATTGTGTGTAGGGACATTGACGGTGTGAGGCAATACTTCAAAGAAAAAAAAGAAAAATATGTGGAAGATGTGACGTTGCAAGAGGAAGAGGGGAAGGTACAGTGTTGTACCCTACATGTGTAGGGTTTTGCTTTGATACCACTTGATGCAGAACCACATTGAGAAGAAGGGGAATGAAAGAAACAAAATATTCAATTTCTTAATTCATATTCAACATGTTGGAATAAGCCCCAAAGACATGTACTTACAAAACCCTACTAAACCTGAGGCAATTGTGTAAATTACCAAACAAAAATATGAAATCGAAACAAAACTATTAAGACTTGCAACTAAGACCAACAATTAGGTGAACTGCACTTAGGTCCAAAAAAAATAATGTAAAACCAAGATAATTAGAACAATATGTTGCATGCATTTTACATCAGTAAGCCAATGAACATCCTTTCCCATTCTTCCATAAGATGCCATAGACGGACATCCGCCACTTGTGTGTGATAAGAGGTTGAGTAGGTATGAGCTTAGGAGGCGACTAATACGAACAAGGGTATGGGCACTAGTATGGGACTCTCGATACAACAATCTAAAAATTAGGATAAGGTGTGTGTAACATATGTAACGTACGTAAAACTATGGAATAAATCTAACAAACCAAACAAGCATAAATCTGCACTGGGTTATTAGATAAAATATTGTAAATTGATATGACAAAAAACAAACATTAAGATCGCTATTTCAATTCTCATGTGTTAGGCATCAGACCAAATGTTTAGTGAGAAACATGCAGTGGGTCAACATGTACTTTATGTTTAGTGAGAAACCTAATGCTCTGATCCCAAATGTAACGACCCCGCCTCCCGGTAACCCCCAATAAAGGGAGACCAAGAGGTCAGAGACGTTATCCCAAAATAAGATCAGTGGTTTTGCAAATAATCAACAATAATTAATAAATTCTACTACAACTAAACTTTTAATGGAATAAAAAATTTCTATTCATACCTTGCAAAATATAGGAAGTGGAAGTCTTTACCCGAGAAAGAACCTTTCATTTAGATATTGCTTATATACAGTGAGTATATGGAGTCAGTTTGCACTTTGCAATATAGGTATCAGGTGGCATCCGAGGAGGATTATGTGGAGATCATCTTTATTTCATTCACAAGCAAAATGTAGCAAAGTGGTACCAACTTTATTTTAATTCCACCGGAAATGGTTACTAATAACACAATCTCATATGAAAGACTATCATCCACAAAATTTTAAAGGGAATGACCACAAATAGTTCATTCAGCATACCATTTAATATCCATGTTCTATTTAACTGTTAAAACAATGCTTATGGAAGACAGTCGTATTTAAGCTCCTAGACAGCTTCACAGACATAAAAATACCAGTTGTTGCTAAAACTGAATTGGAATTATGAATGTAGTTATCTAGGGATCCGCACATGACCACCATGAATATATATGCAGCCACATGAATGTAAATGTTATACTTTCATTTACCACCATCTTTTTAAAGTTGTCGTTGAATGCATGGTAACATTGTGATACGGATTTGATTCTATATGACTCAGGGAGTACTTTCCTGAAATATCAATAGAATTTATGATACTATGAGTAGAATTTTTAGAAAATAAGAGGACTGCAATCACACCCAATCCTCCCTCGGGGTCACCTTCTCTACTTCGTTCTTCAGCAGTTCTTTCTAACTGAGTTATGATCTCCCGAGCACAGTGGACTAAACTCCTCTTTACCAGATTGTTTGTCACCCAAGTAAGGATGAGCCTCTAAGCCCCTGTTTGGAAACGGACCAGGATGGGATTTAGTTTTGTCTTATTAGGCCACATCTGCACCACATCAGCAGATCCAGTCCCGATCCAGTCTGGTTTCGCACTTGCGCGTTTGGTTAGAAATCGTGAAACAGCCCCGTTTCGAGATTCCGTAATCCCAAAAGCTGGACTATCTCAGTCCCGCCAACAGCAGGATTAGGATTCCCAGTCCGGATTTCGCTCTGTCGTTTGTGTATTGTGTTTTATATAGCAGACTGAAAAACACAAGTTACGAGGCCAGCCGGATTGGTTTGCCAAACAAGGCCAAGTGGGGAACCACAATAATCCCAGTCCGGATGACTGGCCTAATCCCAGTCCGGATTTCATAATCCCAATAATACCAGTCCATTGCCAAACAGGGCCTAAAGGCATGTTTGCTTGGCAGGAAAGGATTCAGCTAGGATATATGGTAGTCGAAGAATGGATCGGACGTGTGCAGGATAGGACGTTTGTCCTCCTATCCTATGTTTGAATACACACAGGAAGGAATGTGCTCTACCGTCATAACCCATCTTCTCATGGTGTGATGCATTCTTTTATTATGCATTGTAATTTTGTGGGGCTGCTAGTCATATCTTAATCTGGTTGTTGGCAAGGTGCTTCAGGTTTTACCGTGGCTAATTAGGTTGTTACCTCCTCTCGAGCCTTAGGTACTTGCTTTGTTGCTTCCCATCCTCATTGTTAGCCCCGTCCCTCTTTCTCTTCCCTCTTCCGCCGCGGACAAGGGGCATGACCTCATCCTCGACGGCCACCTGCACGTCTGATTTGGACAAGCCAGGGACGTCTAAGTAGAACACATAAGAATCCGGAGTGTCAAGCACGTCCACGGGCGGGTACGACCTTGCCGCCACGCCACTGGCTCGTTCCCTCGTGGCTTCACCAGCCTGGGTTTGTTGTTGCCTCTTGCCCGTCGCTTCATGTCGTTGCCATCGAACTGGAAGGTCTGAGGATGAGGACAAGGCTGAGAACTTCAGGCGTTGGGTGAGGAATTAGTAGAGCAAAGAAGAAGACGGCAAAGAGTAGAAAAGAGGAGATAAAGAAGAAGACGACAAAGAATAGCAAAGAGGAGATAAAGAAGAGAAACCACCATGTCCGGATGGACCAACGGAGGGGAAAAAGAATTGAGAATAATCTGGTGACTTGAAGAAGCAAAGGGGAGAATGCAACGGCGTGGAGGGAGGCTGAGGTGGAGAGGAAGGCAGAGCCCGAAGGTTCAGGTACAGTCACGACTGTCGCGTTCAGAAATAGGAGTGGGAGAGTGGATAGGTGTCAGTGTCTGAGATGGGCGTCGGGGGTGGGCGGGCATCAGGGTATCGAGGACGGGGCATCGGGGGTGAGAGGTCGTTGACGAGGGGATGCGCTAAGCCAAGGTGACCGCAGTGACGTGAGGGCGAGAACGAAGCTAAAACCAGTCGTCGGGAGAGCCTTTGGGCCGGGGCTGCGTATACCGCGCCAGTACTGGGGGAAGTGCCGAACTTTGAATCCCAGTCAGTCGGGACTCCATTTACCATTGAAGTACTATCCTTTTTGTGATTTTGTGCAAACAAACGTAGGATTGAAAATATTAGGGGGGTTTGAATCCTATCATGCTCAGAATCCTCTGAACCAAACGTGCCCCAATGGAATTTTTTGGGTGGGCTTGAACCCTCTATCAATCTGTGGCATTATATGGCCACGCTTGGTTGGGATAAGCTTCAACCACATGAATCTTAGGACACCGACGGATGAAATATGCATCTAATAGTTAATAACATAAGCATGCATCAGTTGTGCCTATACACCTCAAGGACTGTTTTGACCTTTTGGGGTGCATATCTCAATGCAGGACATTGATGCTTACAATATTGTACCCTATATCAAGGAATGAGGTATCTGATACCGATGCCATTTCGACAGTGTGGAAATATGTATTTACCGGTATACTGATGGAAATTTCGAAAGAAGCAAACCTGATCGTTTCGATGCTGAAACGGACGAATTAAATCATGAAATTTTACAGGGGTAATATTTACATCTAAATGCATCATTTTATGCAATAAAATTTTATGTTGGATATGTGGGGAGATAAGCAACCTGGCATGTTTCTTGGGGATTTCGATGAAGGATTTTAATGACAAAATGTAGGAATTGTGTTGTGAAATTTTACTGAGCACAATCCATAAATTGAAATACACATATTGATGCGATAACGTCATATATTGTTCTCATCCCATGTATTTTCTCTAAACCTAGGCCTATGTCTCTATATGCATCATAATAGATTCTAAAAGAAACTATATGCTAGGGCTTTTTGTTACTTTTTTTCAAAGTCAATGTGACTTTGGCAATTGACTTCATGACTATGAAGGAAGTTAGGCACCATCACTAATGTGACACCTCTTTTCTCTGCCTTTGTATATTGCCACACGATCTTGATATGAGGTAGTGAATTGCCCCATGGATCATTCATAATTGTGGGATAAATATAAGTCATTATTACTATAGAATAGGAAAATGTTTATTTGATATGTAAAACAAAATATAATGGACCCTCTTTTATAGGATAAGAGAGTAAGCCAATAGACAGAGTTAGGCAATATGGGATAAAAAAAAGGCTAAAGACAAGACAAGTCCAAATCCCATAACAAAAAAAATAACATAACGTCCAGTTGTGTCGTTGGGTTGATATTTGACAATAAAGACCCAATGACACCCGACGGGCAAGCAATCAGCAAAGGCATCAACTAAGTCCCACGAATGTCGATCAGTAAGGGCCTGCATTTCAGTTTCCATAGTCTGGCGCCACACAAGATGTTGTAAACCCTGAGATGCATTCTTAGGAATAGATATAGCAGATAAGGCAGAAGTAAAATTGGCAAAATTCACACCCAGGTTAGTAGTTGAACAACAATTGCCAATAGGATGTTGAGTGCAAGACCTAGTCCCTTTTTTAGACTAATAGGAACATCCAAATCAGAAAATACCTGAGGTGGAGGTGGATCTACCGACGAGGATTGAGGGATTGGAGGTGGAGGGGCCATTGAGGGAGTTGTGGTTCTCAGACGTTGTTGATATACTTTTAGAGGCGGGGATGGGTCACATCCGGAGGAGGCCAGTCAATGTCACAGGTAGAGGTGTATCAATTAACAGATCAGATGTGAGTGAAAAACCTGTTGCAGAGTAGTATGACATGCTCAAAGAAGACCACATCAGCACTAACAAGCCATTTCTTCACAGAGGGATCATATCACTTATAACCCTTCTGAGTCTGAGAGTAACCTAAGAACACACATTTGGTAGACTGTGGGTCAAGCTTAGTCAAACTAGGACGAAGTTTTTGACAAAGCAAGTGCTACCAAAAATTCGAGGAAGCACACTAAAAAGTGGGGAATCAGGGTATAAAATTTAAAATGGTAAATGATTGCCAAGGACAGAAGAGGGTATGTGATTAATTAGGTAACAGGCAGTTGAGATAGCTTCGGGCCAAAAGGTTTGGGGTACATGATAATGACAAAGAAGGGTGCGGGCAACTTCTAAGAGATGCCAATTTTTGCGCTCCGCAACCCCGTTTTGTTGCGGAATATATGAACATGAAGTTGGATGAATAGTACCCATCTTGCGGCAAAATTGACACACAGATGATTGCACAAATTCTAGAGCATTATCAGTGCGAAAAACTTTGATAGGTTTATCAAACTAGATACGGATCTCAGCAAAAAAGGAGGTGATAGTGTTTAGCATATGGGAACAGTCTTTTAATAAAAACAACCATGTAGTTCTGCAAAAGTCATCAATAAATCTCATAAAGTACCGAAAGCCAAAAATACTTGGAAGAGAACAGGGACCTCAAACATCAGCATACACAATATCAAAAGTTTGCTTGAACCCAATACATTTTTTTCCGAAAAAGTAGCACGAGCTTGTTTGCCCAACTGGCAAGTTTCACAATATTAAACTGAATCTGAAATAGTAGGAAGTAAACGATTCAATTTAGTAGTAGATGGATGCCCCAATTTGTAATTCCATTGGAGGTCGGTGACAGACGCAGTCAACAGAGCAGTTACCTTTGGCAGATCCAAGTACAATAACATGTCTGGTCCCTCATGGCCTGAACCAATCCTCATCCTCGTGCGCAGATCCTAAAAAACAACACACGTCCGGGTCAAAACTAATAGAGCACCGCAGGCTATTTACAGTTCTACTAACAGATAATAGATTCAAAGAAAATTTAGGAACATAAAGTGTTGAATGCAATAATAATTTGGCAAGATTGCATATATTCCCGATGCCAGAAACAGGTGATTGTGAACCACCAACAAGTGTAATAGGTGGAACAAAAAAAGTTTTATGAAGTTCTGAAAACAAAGCAGAATTGCCAGATATATGAGAGGTGGCGCCAGAATCAATCACCCATTTATTTTTACCATGGCGTGCAGAGGATGTAAGAAGAGCAGAACCTCCATCAATAGAGGCATCAGTAGCAGAGGGAACGAGACAAGCCTGAAGCAGCTTGTCAAACTCAGAGTGAATCCACTCCACAGAGGGCTGAGATGAAGAGGATGGTACAAAATCAGGTTGATCAGTAGTGACCTGATTTGCCCATGCAGGCTTACCATGCTTGATCCAACACCGGTCCTCAATATGGCTGGTGCGTTTACAGAAGTTATAATAGCGTTGTTCAGAAGAGTCGAGACCGAACGAAGAAAAATCACGACCAGGTTCAGTAGTAGAGAGACCACGACCACAGCTACGGAAGGAATCTCCTAAGCGGACAGCAAGGACAACGTCAGAGTGGTCTGATGACAAAGGAGAGACTGACGGTAATCGTTGAACTCGTTTGAGGACGTCACAGTGTGGGCAATGGGTCGCTGACAGTATCTGATCTACCATTCAAGAGAACGAGTAGGGTAAGCCCGCAAGAAATTGCACCAATTGAAGTTCATTGCGTTGTCGTTGTATTTCAGTGAGATCAGCAAAGAGGGGGCGATAAACCTCGAACTCGTCCCAGTTTGCACAACATTGATTATAATAATCCTCCACATAGTCAGTAGTAGAATACTCCTTTTTAACCAGTTGTTTGAAGATGTCAAACACTTTCTTTGGGTTTTGTTGATGAGAGTAAACATGGGAGAGTTGGTCCCACATGGCTTTGGCAATCCTTAGCCGAAGAATTGACTGACTGATTTTAGGCTCAAAACTATAGACCATCCAGGTCATGACGTCAGAGTCCTCCTCAGACCACTAATCATAAGCTTCTTTGGCTTCATCATCGGCATTCTCAGCAAGGATAGTCGGTCCATGAAAGATAAGATGCAAATAATTACCTTCAGCTTTGACATAGAGCTCGAAGGCCACAGACCAGGTGAGAAAGTTGGATCCATCTAACTTCGCTATAGTGATGCATAGCGTCCGAAGTGAGTCGGGGACGCCATTAGAAGAATATGTCAGAAAGCGGCAAGAAGCAGAAGCAGACAAAAGGGACCCAACTCAGGGGCAGCAACAGCAGTAGCAATAGTCAGCAGGCAATAGGCGAAACAGTAACCCAACGCATCGGTAGTAGATAGCCTGGATCAACAAATCTGACAAAACCCATAATGGGGCAGTATGTAGAAGTATCAGATTTGAAGCATCAGATCTGAGAAACCCACATAAGGGCAGAAGAGAGAAAGACCTACGCCAACATGATGAGATAGTTACTCCACCATGAGGCACAGGCAGGCAACGAGCATAGTCTTGTTAGAAGTTCAAAGTGCAATTTTTAAAAACGTGTCCGGAGATAGAGACGGACAAGGAAGAAGGAAGGGAGATGAATTTGAAGGCTAGATGGTGTAGAGAGGATGGTGGTGGGATATTGGGTGAAAGAGGGGGGGAGGTGTTGTGCACCTTGAAAACTACTTTTGGTATATTACTCAAATGAATGTAAAAACTCTTACAGTTGAATTCTGTAGTTGTCAAGTATATATCTACGATTATTACCCGATATCTCTTTAAATTTAGAAGGATATATGCTCATTGCAAACCAACATTACATTAAAGGAGCATATATTTTGATTCATAAGATCTAGGACAAATAATGAAATCTCATTGATACGAGCAAAATTATACCATTAGATATGGTATTCTGCGAGCATATCGGTAGGATCACAAATATCGGTATACCAATCATCGATTGGTGCCAAATTTTGCCAAAAATCGCCAGATTGGTATATGCCAAATTTTGCCAAATATCGGTATACCAATCATCGATTGGTATGTTACCAAGTCTTAAATTGGCAAAGATCCCCCGGTCTACTTCTTCATGCCTTCCTAATTGTATATGATCATAGATCTACAACACTATCTCATAATATACATTATGATCATAATAACATACATAAATAATTCATTATATACAACTATAATTTGCAATAATTATTGGTTGTAAGGTAATAATATTCATATGTTCTTATTACTAGTATTATTTAGAATACAAAGTAATAAAATGTACTACTTCGCAACACAGACAAACGAATATTTTGAAAGAATATAGATTTTGTAATTTTCTAGTCTTATATTTGTTTATATATGACACCTACTACACATATCCCACAAATGGACATGGTTACATGGTAACTACGCATATATATTGTCGCATACCCAAACATGCATATAGTGGACATGGTAATTGTTAATATATGTGCTTTATTGTGTTATGTTATTTCTTTTGTTATGGGCTTTAGACTTATCTTGTCTTTAGTCTTTTTCTTTTATCCCTTATTGACTAACTATGTCTATTGGCTTACTCTCTTAACCTATAAAAGAGAGTCCATTGCATTGTGTTTTACATATCAAATAAACATTTTCCTATTTTATATGGTACCATAGCAACATGATCCACCCTAACCTCTCTTGTCCCTACCAACCCTAGTCACCACCCACCACTTCACCAACCCTAGCCACCATTCACCCGCCTCTTCAACCCTACCCACGCCGCCACCCAACCCCCCATGCCGCCGCCAACCCTGTTGTCGTCGCCCCTTCTTCCCTCCTCTCTTGCCGCCGCCATCCCCTTCCCTTCTCTTCCTTAGCGCTGCCGCTGCCGCCACAACCCCCGCCCCCACCCCCTCACCCTACCACCCTTCCCACCTTCCTCCCCTCAACCCGTCGCTACCCCCCATCTCCTCCATATCCACTACCCCACTCCACCCCTCTAATCCGCCGCCACCACCAGCCTTGACATGATCCTCATATTTGAATTAAAGATAGTTTTCCATATAAGGTAACAAAGTCGCAGCCATATAAGAAAATGCATTCAACATTGAATTGACAGGGTTTGTACACTAGTAGCAAAAAATGCCTACATCCCAAATCGGATTGTATAATTGAATAATAGTCCAATATTAGTTGTGTTCTCACATTTTTGTCTTGTAATATCATGCCTTGTATTTAATAGCATATATATACCAAAAGGTTGGCTTACAGTTTTATTATCTTTTTTGTCGATTTTAGATATTGGATTCACATAAGGTGTTGTGCTAGTTTTGTGGTTGGAAAATAATTTTAAATATACAACCAGTTATAGAAAATATATGTTTGAATTACTCCCAAAGACATTCACGTATGTTTGAATGCACTTCTCCGAAACTTTTAACACATGTCGGTCAGATATTCATCATTTTCTAAATTTCAACTTTTAGAATTTGTGATTTACTTTGAAGTTCGGAATTTGTGACAGTTGAGAGTAAACACTCTCCTCAATGATTTATTTGTTGATATAGCATGTTTATTTATAAGGTGTTAGGCATGCATCTAAAGTATAATTTCATGATTTGGGACAAAACCTCTTACAGTTTAACTAGCATGAAGGACCAAGAGTAAAATGTACGTGTAGAAAAGTATATTGATATATTACTCTCCCTCAAGTTGGAGCAGAGGTGTTGGATATGTTGAGTTGCTATGCAAGTGATAGAATGGTTTCTCCTCCTAGAGTTTAGGAAGATATATGTGACTTGGGTCTTTTGACGGCGGGTATGAACTCCCGAACATAGAGACAACCCACATCTATCATCTATTTTTTTCTCTTTCAAGAAACACTAGGTTTGTTAGCAATGAAAATGGTTGCTTTAGTCACCAGCTGTAAGAATAGATATTTTGGCTTTGGAAATTGGGTATCACAAATCATGTCACCCTAGAAAATTCACACGTGGTATGAGCCATGGCTATGTATACCGCCTCAGTGTTTGGATCTAGCAATCACTACTTGCTTCGACAAGCCACAATGTTTCCGCCAACGCCTGTGTAGATTTCTTATCCATTTTGCTCTGAGCGTAGTCAAATTCATATAATGTGCAGATATCAAGAGTGTCCTATCTTTATATACATGAGCTTTGTCTATGTGATATCTTTAGATATCTTAAACTATAGTTGATGGCATCATAGTGGAAAATCCTTGGTTTTTCAACATGTACCCAACAAACCAACCATAGTAATGATGTCAAGTCCAATGATTGTTGAGTAAAACAAACTGCACACAAACCTTATGCATCTTATATTATCAAAGCATGATGAGGATTTGTGATCATTATAAGGAGCATGTAGTGCACAAGAGCATTATTGGCCTCAATGTTCATATCTAGCTAAGCATATCAGTACCTATGACTATCAAGTAGTGAAACACACTTATCTTTGAATTGGTAGGGGCGTTTAAAATTTCAATTTTGTTTTGACCATTTTTCAACACTTTCACGGAACAAGCATACGACCAAGAAGAAATACATGGGGAGTTTATTCTAACATTAAGCAATTTGTCCCTAGCCAGACATAGAGAACACCATGAGACACATATATGCTTATATAAAATGAAACTAATTGAAACCAATATGTTGACAGGAACAATCAACTCATATATGGCCAACAAGGAGGACAACAACCATCATGGTTCTCAGTTTTTAAGTACATAAACCATAATTATTCATTTATACAATTGCTAGCGAATCCTAGACTCCTACAAAGTTGTAATGAGTTGGAAGTTATAACTTTCATTCCTTGGTGTACGCAAGGAGTCACAAAGACCCTCCAAGCACAACACATGATGTAGTTGCATAACTGTGTGGCTTTAGGTCTATAAATTGTCTTGCAAACTCTTCCATAACTTTATCAATGAATTTTACTATCAAAATGTGCATTCAAATCCCCATCAAAACAATTTAGCTTATTTACTCACACACGTACGCGGAGATTTTTGGTTTGTGTTGTGGTGTCGTGTGCCATCTGGCGGCCATTTTTGGTTTTGTTTTTTGGTGGGTTGGGATGACCGCTTTTGTTATGGGTTTGTACATCTTTTTGGCTCGATTTTTCCTACACGAGGGTGGGATAAACAAAATTACCTCCTCGCTTGATTTAAAAAAATGTACGCGACCCCCCCACTCGACATCAGATATGAAATGTTATTGCATACATAAGTATTTATAGGTATAGATCATTTTGGTAAAATACAATTGAGTCAATTTCCTCATTTTGGCGTCAAAATGTCAAGAATGCACCTGTGGAAAATTCTATACATTTTTGTTTTGGCCCATCAAAACAACATTGAATTAGTTATTCTATTATTGGTCTTGATCTTAGCATTCTTGTTTTCTGTCTCTAATCTTGGGTGCATTTGCATAGAGACAAGGATACCTCGGTTTGATTCCAACAACCTTGTAACCCAAATAGTACCAAAGTATGCCTAGTTTGGTCATAAATTGTTTAGAAAATTACTCTTTGGTATCCTAGATGTCATCTTGATCATTGATAAGACTGTGTTTTAAAAAAGGTCGGACAGGCCTCATAAGTGGACCCGCATATATTTGGTTGCTTATAAGGCAGACTAGTCCGCGATTTTTTAGATAGACTTTTGTTGTCTCAACCCAAACTAGATTATATTTTTATTGATAACGTTCTCTTGATGTACTATTTTGTTGTATGTTTTTTACATGAGTTTCATGCTTATTTTGTTGTGACCTCTAGGGCATGCGAGCATCTTTTTGTATGATTTGGTTACTCTTCATTGTTACGTACTTGTGTTTAACCATTTTGTGTGTGCTTCATTGGAGTTTATGTTTAAATTATTCTAGAATGCATTCTAAATGGTGTTTTACTTTTTATCAAACTTTATATTTGAATCTATCTCAAATTTTAAGGTCCAAATTGTACAGATTAAGTATGCTTTGTGTGATTAATATATATATAATAATTATGATATGGGAAAAATTCAAAAGTGGTATATACTTACGTATATACTCCTGCATACTGCATATACTGTATGAGGTGACCTCTTCGCATGCATAACACATACCACTTTTTGGAACATTGGATAAGAGGTTGTAGTATTGCGTAAATATAAAGCTACAATTATTGTCCATGTTTATGTTTTCTTTATAGATACTCAAACACTTTGCATAATAGCCATGTTTGTGTCCAACACATAATGAACAGGGATAACACCTTGGACTAACCTTGAAACCTATTAGACACTCCTACCTATGTATTATTCTTGTCTAAGTGTGTCCTACTTTCAAGGAGAATTGAAAAAGGTGATAAGATGTTAGTCTTTTATATAAATCTCTTGACTATTGTTTCCTCTTGATCACTTACTGGGTTTAAGAGATACTAGCGTCAAGATATGGACTAGAATGGCTTCACCAATTTCACTTAAAAAGTAGGATGTACAAAAAAGGCGCATTTGACCATGACAAACATTGCAATGCTATATAAGTTTTGCATCTAGACCATAACTATAAGCCATTTTTATTCAGCAAGCTTATCATTAATAGTAAAGATTGGATATTCACTACAAACATGACAAAGTAACACGATAAATGAATCAAACATTTACAATGGAGTTGACAGTTATCAAAGTCTTTGCCTAGACAGTCTAGGCTCCAAAAGAGGTGTCCAATTATGGACACTTAGGTCCCAAGTGGACTAAGTGGGCACCTAGGGCCATTAGGCCCAACTTAGGTCATGTTGGAATAGGATAAGTCAAGCTTACATCATATCAAAATAGCTTATAGAGCTAAATAAGGCTAATTTGTCTGTAATTTAGGTTGATTTAGGTTTAATTTGGTCAAATTCCGTTTGTTGTAGGTCAATTTAGAGTGAGTGCAGTCTATTTTAGGATGTGTTAAGTGTGAATCTAGGTTAAAATTAGGATTAAATAAGTCTACAGAACCGATATAATATACTTAATAAAGTATACATAGAAACATGTCCGATATATACATAAAATAACCAATATATTCTTAAAGGATTAAAAATAATAGAACGTCTAAGCAGTGGCACCTAGCATCATGTGCGACTTGGCTCCCCAATATTGGAGATCACTGCCTAGCCACCTAGATAATCATAATTAAAATCGACCATTACAAAAATCATATCTGAGTCAATTATGAAAAAGATGTGTATACTACATATGCATCTATGTATTCTTAGGACCAAAATATACATCTTATCTTGTCTTTGTGTAAGTGACCTACATTATAGAACTGCTACATCCAATGCCCATGTTCAAGTCTACAACCAGGTATGTACTTCCTAGGTATTTTGTACAGTCAGGTTGGGAATTTTTCATGACCCTAAGGAGTATTCAGGTCCAAAGGAGTATCTATTGATCTTGATCCAAGCATACTTGTAGGGTGTATTTGTGTTGCGAGTAGAGATACTTCAGTATGGTTTCCAGCAACCTTGATCCCCAGAGAATACTTAAGTTCGCCTAGATCTTTGGTAATAATATGTTCAGACAAGTATTAATTGGTTTTGTAAATGCCAGCTTGATCACTGCCACAGACTGTTGTTTACATACAATTAGAATTATTGTCCATGTCTCGTTTTCTTTACTAATACTAAGCGAGCAAGTCAAGAATGCCTAGAGATGATAATTACCAAAATAGCACTCGAATTTTCTATTACCAGATCTTTAAACCATACTATGGGGCCGCACTTGAGCCCATAAAATATCTTTTTAGAGGTGCCAGAGCTTAGTTTACCCCTGAACAATTTAACCAGTAGGTTGCTCCACATAGATAGTTTCCTGAAGTCACCATACACGGAGTCATTCTTGATGTCAAGTTGATAGAGAAGCGAATATAGTTTTAGAGTAATAGAAATGGGAAACTCGCCAGCATTAAGTCTGAAAACATGAAAAGAAGTTACAAAATAGTCTATTCTAGATTCTCTGTTTATCCGTAAGCGATCAGACATGTCTGAAGTCACTCAACTACGTCATTTACATGATACTTGATGATACAGACCCACGGCAGCTGACAGATTTACAACCAAGTCCAAAGTAACTGTCAGATACTGCTTCACTTGAGCTACATTGCTTTCACCATCCCAGATGAGAAAGGGTATCTTCAATGCCCTTTGGATTTCCCACAGTAAAAAGAAGAATCATGAAGGCGGAGAGGCCCGGACTTAGATGCTTGGAAGAAAATATTGAGCGATCGGATGAGGTACAAGATTGAAAGCTTTCTTTAAGCCAATAAGAAAATCCAGATCTGTCACAACATTGTCAAATGGCTCAGCTCAGCCACAGGATCATCCGAAAGAGGGGAAACTGGGGGCACAAAGATAGACTGAACTCACCTTAATGCCTGGAGTACACTTGTAGAGGTTTCAATTCAAGGGAGCAGCATGGGGAGTGAGCTCAAGACTGATTGGGTGCTGTCAGGAGCTCATTGACCATAATCCAATAGGAGGATCCACCTGTTATCCAAAACAGAGATATGCAGTCAGATCCCTCTATATAGGAGAGGTTTTCCCTTCGTATCATCCTCACCGGAATACATATTTATTCTAGGAGGTAAAAAATGGCTGTTTTATTAAATAACATGCCTCCATCCCAAGTCCCCTAAGTCAGAATGTCTTCAACAGAATTTTGTTCTCGATGACAGTCGTTTACTGCCTTGAGACCAATAACACATCCATCTATGAATGATATCACCACTAAGAATTGCAAGCCTGTTTACAAAAACGAGATGGAGACGTCTCAATGAACGGGAGTGAAGAAGGCCGGTTGAAGGAGAAACAACCAGATGCAAAGGAAGAAAAGGGAAGCAAACCACTAGCAAGAAGGTCCCGCATGTCAGAATGTCTTCAACAAAATTTTTGTTCCCGATTACAATGTTCACTGCCTTCAGACTAATAACACATCCACCAATGAGTGACATCGCCCAGTGTTTCAAAAAGTGTTTTTAAGTGGGGCGTATGCGGCCGCATATGCGGTGCGGCTCACTTGCCAGGCCGCATATGCATAAGCGGCCCAGTATGCGCTCATGGCCGCATATGCGGTCCTATGCGGGGTATATGCGGCCGTTTTTCTGTTAGAAGTTCTACAGTCTTTTTTTCCTTCAATCTATTTTAATTTAATTTTGACTACTTACTTACCCACACACCCACATGTACATATATATATATATATATATATATATATATATATATATATATATATATATATATATATATATATATATATATATATATATATCAATGTTTTAAAAAGCGTGAAGTGGGAGGCGTGCGGACGGGACCTTGTAGCCGATTAAGCGGCAGGCGGGCGATTTTTGAAAAAGCGGATGCTTAAAATCTTATATATTTATATACAAAATTACATGTATGTGTATATAAAAAATATATTTCTAAGAAAATCAGTAATACTAACCAGTAGTATCAATTAGTAATGAACGAAACCTGCAAGAAAATCAGTAAAATCAGTAAAACCATTAGAAGTATAATAGAGTAATACGATATTTACTTGGATATATTACAGCAGTACCCTATTATATACAGCTTACATACAAAGTTTGCATTCTAAAGTAGGACTAGGTATATCATAGAACATTTAATGTATACAAGCTTCATATATTATACTCAATACTACTTGGATTATGTATTTAATTAACATTACATGCTTACAGCAGCATTTTTTTCAAAAAGCGGAAAAAAGCGGGAAAAAAGCGGGCAAAAAAGTGGGAAAAAGGCGGGAAAAAGCGGGTGAAGCGGGAAAAAAGCGGGCGCTTTTCTTCAAACCTAGTAAGCGGGCGCTTAAGGGCAAAATTAGGCGGATGGGGGTCTTGGCCGATTAAGCGGCCGCTTGGGCCGTTTTTTAATACACTGATATATATATATATATATATATATATATATATATATATATATATATATGTATGTATGTATATGTATTAATACCTCTCTCTCTCTCTCTCTCTCTCTCTCTATATATATATATATATATATATATATATATATATATATATATATATATATATATTGTAGTAATACATCAATGACATACTTACATATAATACACAAACATCATCAAATGTGTAATAATCTATTTTATGTATATGCATTTTTGGTATATATATGGACATGCATATATGATATATATCGACATCTATATACACACATTTCCACATATATGCATATATTGTATATATATTTAGATATCAATATGTATCTATCTACATATACTACACATACATCTATCACATATGCTATTTATGTATAGTTGTGTACACATATATGAATATTTAAATATATTGTACATCTATATTTGTATGGACACTTATAAATATACATAATTTTGTGTTCTACAAATGAGATAAATATTTTTTATGCTTAATACATATATTTTTATGTTATATATAATTAATTTATCAAAAAAATCCAAAAACGCATATACTCCCGCATACCGCATATACTCTATAAGGTGACCTCTCCGCACGCATAACGCATACCGCTTTTTAAAATTATGACATCTCCCATATAACCTACTATCTTATACAAGAGTATTATGGTTTATCATAGGAAATTATTTCGCACTCAACACAGATTTTGTTTGGTTTTGTAACAATGTGTTCCACCTTGTTTAACAAATTACTCTGGCTGATTGAAGTATACATTTTGACTTCGTGGTTTGCAAATATAACCTGTCATAAACTGCTGAATTCAGACACTAGTATCTATACTTATTTTACACTATTAAGGGCTTCTGTTGGCATAAAATTTATGGCTATAATCAAGGCTGAATAGGTAGGCCAACTATTGTGTTTAACAACTGCAAGAGTGGCATTACAAGGAAATCGGCATCCCTGTAAGTCAACATTCTTGTTTAAATTGTAGTAACGAATGAATGGCAACCTCATGTGCTTTGGCGACAGGTTCACCAAAGAGATGTATGAGTCACTACTTTGTTATCATTAATTCAAATGGGAAATGGAGAAATCAGTGTACATAAGCATATCAATTTTATTTCTGAACATCATAAATTACAAGACGAGTAACACTCATGTAAGACGTTAATCCTTAATGGAATTTTTTGAAAGGAGCAGAAGGTATACAATATATTAAGCACTGCAGGTCATATTCCTCTAAATGAATTATGACGTATTTGAACCATAAACTGACAGTCATGGTTGACCAAGCAAGGACAAAAGACAGAAAGATTGTTGGATAACTAACTCTCTGAATTAAGACTAAGACTAAGAACCTCGGCACCCCGATGGAAGTTTCTTTCTTTCAGATAAGTAAGAACCTCTACCCAGTGCAAGGTAGGTAGATGCCTTGTGCAAAACCTCCCCTGCTACGAATGTCAATGAATGCACCCGGATCCATGCCATTGAAAGAGCGTGATACCATAAGGCAATAAGTTATAAATATAATATGATCACACTCCTAAACTTTTTATACAGTTCATTAGTACATGAAACGATTTTATTCTACCATCTGTTTAGAAATTATTGCTCCTGTGAAAATCTGTGGCTTACAGGATTTGCCAGCGCTTAGAATTGCAAGCCTATTTACAAAAGTGAGATGCTTATGCCTCAATGAACGGGAGTGAAGAAAGCCGATTGAAGGAGAAACGACCAGAGGCAAAGGAAGAAAAGGGAAGCAAACCATTAGCAAGAAGGTCCCCCGTGTCAGAATGTCTTCAACAAAAATCTTGTTGCTGATTACAATTGTTCACTGCCTTCAGACCAATAAAACATCCACCAATGAATGACATCACCCATATAACCTACTATCTAATACAAGAGTATTATGGTTTGGCATACCGCCAAGGAATGAAATATCGACGATATCGCCGGTATACCGGTCGAAATTTCGATACCGACGCCATCGGGTATCGGTTTGAGAAAGTCTACCGCTGGTACCGCAAATATCGGTATACCGGTGGACTTACCGCCACTTACCACCGAAAACCGAGGGTTACCGCTGCAAAAAGCCCAACTTGCGGGCGATATAGGCGGTATGCCGCCCGGCATGCCGATATTTACGAACTTGTTGCTTGCTGCTGCTGTTTGAGTGGAGTTTCTTGGAGATTAGAGGCGATTTCCTTCCTTGGAGCCCGAATCAGCCCCGATCAAGGTATGTTTTCGTAATTTATTTCATTTCTCATCTTCTCTAACCCCTCCCCTCTCTATTTTCTTCTATTTTCACCATAGAACTTCTCCAAATTCTCTAAATACACACAAAATCTAGATCTACTCCTAAAAACTTAGGATTAATGCTATTTAGCAATAGATCTATGATTAATTTATGTAGATATACTAATGTATCACTAGATCTACTTCTATTAATTAATATTATCACATAATTTCACTAATTAATATAAAATTCGTAATAATACAATAAGTACTATTAATAATAGGTATCTAACTTAGGTTTAGTAGAAAACGTTGTACCAAATACTAATATGAACAAATAAAAACAAAAATATACTACAAATAAATATATTTTTCGTTTTTTCATTTATTAAAAATGCTGAAAATTAAAAAAAATGCATTTTTTTTGTTTTTTTTTTCTACAGATTTATGTGTGTTAGTGTAATATAAGATGGAATGAGTAATTTGTAACACATCACTTGCCTTAATACTAGATAAATGACAGATTTTTTATTTTTTAAAATAATTTCAGACTTTTTTTAATTTATTTAACCCTTTTTTCTTGTTAATAAAAATCTTAAAAAATATTGTGTTTGCTTCTATAGATACATGTAACATTTATATAGTTAAAGTATTGTTTTTTGTTCTATAATACATAAAATAGAATAATTTCTTCATTTCTTGCAACTTAATGGGTTATTAATTTCATACACCTAATTTTTGTTTGTCTTTGTCTTTTTGCAGTGTTGGCTTTTGATTTGAGAAGATGTCTTCAAGCGATGGTGAGGGTGTTGGGGCCGGTAATGTTGGAGCTAAGGATGTGGATTTTGCATGGAATCACTGCACACCTACTGAGGGGAGAAAGATAATTTGCAATTACTGCAAGAAGACACTTGGTGGAGGGGGGATTACTAGATTTAAACGTCACATTACTGGTGGTGACAAAAATGTGGCAATGTGCCAAAGGTGTCCCCAAAGTGTTAGAGATGATTCCAAGAAACTGATGGGCGCAAAGAAACAAAAACAACATAAGATGAAGGAGGTTGAAAGGGCTTATACAGATACATTATTTGATGTTAGGCCCACAAGTTCTTCTGCTGAATCTGATGATGATATTGGATATCCTCCTGAATGTGATACAGCTTATTCACGTCGTATGTATAGACGTGCTATTAGAGATTCTCGTAGAAGTGAGTGGGAAAGGGAGGAGGCAGCTCGAATTACAAGGAGGTATGGGCCATCTGGTGCAGGTGGAGGTAGTGGGACTGCACGTATTCCTGTTGTTGACCTAGATGACGACGATGAAGACCGAGCTGGTTATGGTAAAAGGAAGAAAGGAGGCATTGATACACTTTTCCGTTCGGCAAGTGTGAGATTGAGGAATGTTGATGAACCAGGGGTTAGGAAGCCTGAGGCTAGACAAAAAGGCCTCAAAGTAATGTTTACTGGTGCAAAAGAAAAGGTTGGTAAGGCAGTGGGTAAGTTCTTCTTTGCTCATGGTATACCTGCACATGTTGCAATTGAACCCTATCTGCAGCATATGGTAGATGTGATAGGGGAGTCTGGTAGGGGCATCAAGGCCCCCAGTTTATATGAATTAATGAACAAGTATCTTCCACTAGAGAAGAAGGATCTACAAGCATGGATTTCAGACCAAAAACACATGTGGGCTGAATATGGCGTCACGCTTATGTGTGATGGGTGGACTAGTGGAAATAGAAGACAAATTATCAACTTTCTTGCATATTGTCGTGGATCCACAGTTTTTCCTGTGTTGTACAGGCCCTCGACTGGGCGGCACCTGGGCAGCGCCTGGGCACCTAGGCTTAAGTCAGCCCGCCTCAAACTGGGCGCCCAGCCCCCTAATTGACCTAAGTTGTTGCCTAATGCCTTTTGAGGCCCAAATTAAGCCAATTCAAGGCTAATTTAGCATAAATTAGATCTGAATTTGATCAAATTGAGTTATTTTATGGTTAAATTGGGTCTGATTTATCCCAAACGAGGTCAATTTAGGGTAAATTAGGTTTGATTTGGAGGAAAACATGCTTGATTTGGGGGAATTAGGTCTAATTTGGGGGAATTAGGTTTGATTTGGTCATGTAAGGCCTCGTTTAGATTAACATAGGGAAATTTAGGGTTAGTCAGGTTTGATTTGGTCATGTTATGCAAATTAGGTTTGATTTTAGGCCAAATAATGTCAAATTTGAGCATATTAGGTCTAATTTGAGGAAAATAAGACTAATTTTGGGGAAATGGTCTGATATGGTGAGATTAGATCTAATTTTGACAAATTAAATGTTGTTTAGGTCAATATAGGGAAAATTTGGGGAAATTAGGTCGGATTGGATCATAATATACAAAATTAGGTTTTATATAGGCCAAATCATGTCAAAATTGGGCACATTATGTCTAAGTTAGGGGAAACAAGTATGATTTAGGGGAAATTGTTCTAAATTGGATGACTAGGTCTTATTTGGCCAAATTTGGTCTCATTTAGGTGAACATATGAAAATTTTATGGAAATTGGGATTGATTAGGTCATGGTATACAAAATTAGGTCTGGTTTAGGCAAAAATTAGGGTAAACTAGGTCAAATTTGATCAAATTTGGATCAAATGAGTTTATATTAGGGCCAATCAGTTCTAGTTTAGGTCTTATTAGTTTTGATTTAGCCTAAATCCTACATAATAGTATTATACATGTTTTGGCTACAAACATTATACATATTTAGCTTTTTGATTTCTATATGAATTTTGTTTAGGTAAAACTTCCACAATTCAATCCATATCTAATGATTTTGTTGCTTTCTTCAGACGATGCTAGCACATTGATTGCATATTTATGTGTAAGGATTGTATTTTTCAAAAAAATTACATATATTTGTTAAAATAAAATATATATAAAAACGCCTGGTTACGTTTGGGCCTCCGCCTGGGCGCCTAGGCTGTCTGGGCGTCCCCCTGGAACGCCTGGCCGCCTAGCCGCCTATACAACCATGTTTTTCTAGATTTTGTTGATGCTTCAGGTGAGGTCAGGAACCACAGATACCTAAAGAAATTAATGACGACATACATGAAGCAAATTGGTGTAGAGAATGTGGTGCAGATTGTTACTGATAATGCTACTGCCTTTAAGAAGGCCAGAGAGAGTTTAATGAAGAAATATCCGGTCTACTGGACACCATGTGCTGCCCACTGCATAGATCTCATTCTGAAGGACATGGGATCAATTAATTTCATCAAATCTGTTGTCATTGATGGTAGGTTGATAACGGGATTCATCTACAACCATTCTTTTCTGCTAAATGCCATGAGGCGACCTGAGTACTGTGGTGGTGATCTTATTAGAACAGGGGCAACTAGATTTGCAACAAATTTTCTTGCCTTACAATCGTTAAAGTTCAAAAAGGATGGACTTAGGAGGCTCTTCAATGGAGTGGAGTGGACCTCCATGAAGGAGCACAACACCCCTGTTGGCAGAAGAATTGAGGAGTTGATTGCCAGCCGACCTTTTTGGGATAAGGTTACTAGAGTGTTGAAAATAATGGAACCCATTGTCAAAGTATTGAGGCTTGTAGATGGTGACAAAACTGCAACAATGCCTTTCCTTTATGATGCAATGACCTCAATGGTGGACAATATCAAAGAAGCAGCTCCTAGGTCCAATGAGCAATACATAAAAATTTATGAGAATCGTTGGACAAATATGCTTTTGCATCCATTGCATAAAGCAGGTATATGATTCTCTCAATGACTCAATTATATTCTAACTTCTAAGTTATTGGTCTAATTCATACTTGTCTACAATAAAATGTCATTCTACTTTCCTTATTTATATTTGTGACAGCTTACTATTTGAATCCGAGGTTTCAATACTCACGAACACTAGGCTTGAATGCGACTCTAATGAATGCAGTGAGAGAAGTCACTAACAGGTTCATTACCTCTCCAGAAGAGTGATTGCTAGTACTGGAAGAGGTATATAACTATATGACTTAGTTACATTCTTTATTTCTCATTATTCTTTCCTTTGATTTCATCATCTTAATATCGTATATATTATTTTTGCAGTTGCGCCAGTTTCGTGAAAGCACTGGATACTTTGGCCATCCAAATGCGGTTGCTGACCGCGATGCAGGTGATCCTTGTGAGTGGTGGGTTTGGAATGGAACAGGTGCCACTCATTTAAGAAAAGTGGCTATTCGCATCCTTTCTCAAACAACATCTGCAGGGGGTTGTGAAAGAAACTGGAGCACTTTCAATCTGATACACTCCAAGAGAAGGAACAGACTTGGTGCAAACAAGTTGAGGGATCTTGTATACGTTCATTACAACATGCGGTTGAGGGCTAGAGCAATAGGTGATGCCAACTACAAGGAAGTGGATTTTGCTATTGTCCATGATCCCATTGACACCGCATATACTTTTAATACTGAAATACGTAGAGGACTGGAGGATGATTCAGAAAATCCTTTAGAGGAATGGATGAATGAGATAGGCCGTCCTGTTCTTGATAGTTTAGATGGACGTCCAGATCCATATATAGAAGAGCAATTTGATGCAAATAATGGTGATGATATTATTATTGATGCCCCGCCTGAAAGACTTGATCCTGAAGCTGCACATGTTGATACTGATATGGAAATCAATAGAGAAGTGGAAGAACAATTAGGTAGCTCAGATTCTTCTTCTACACTGGTTCTAAATCTAAGTCTGATGATGGCGGCAATGATGGTGATAATCGCAGCCAACGCTCTCCAGAATATCCTCTAGTTGTTGATCCTCAAAATGATGACCGGCCTTATGTTAGTCATGCTGCACCTCCACAAGAACAGGGAAATCCCATGGCTGAAAAAAGATTTCAAAGAAGAAAAACTCGAACTGGGAAAGATTACAGCGGTGCATATCATAGCCAAAGTGATCATCATTCTGATCTTGCTGATTCAATGGATAACATGAGCATATCTGACTCTCAATCTCAACAATCATTCGGAGATATGTTATTTGGGCAGACACTTCCATACCCATCTCAGCCCCAACATGGGTATCCTGGATATCATGCTGAACCACCACCAAGATTACAATAAGAACTTGGACCTGGTATGGGATATCACGAAGCATACTCTGTCCGTAGCCCTTATGGATGCTTTCGGGTGAACACCGAAGCATACTCTGGTGATGGAGGTCAAACATGGAGTGGTGGGCATACTACAATTTATCCTATTGCCGGTTATCCATTACAACCTCAAGCTCCTCAAACATGGGCTCCTCCTGCTTCTACAGCTACTCAACCTCAAGCTCCTCGAGCAAGGGCACCTCCACCTGCTTCTACTCAACCTCCCTCCATTTCAGCAACAAAGGAAAAATATCTAAAAGATTTGGAAGAACATTTTCCGAAGTTTGGGATGATGCAGTTTGCCAATCCTGAAGTGTATGAGGAACATGTTGTTTCATACAAGTCTTACAGAAGTTACATGACATGGGACCAATATGTGGAGCATATGAACAACATATTGTATCGAGAACCAGCGCGCCACTCAACATACAACTGATGTGAGTTAGTAATTTACTACGTTGTTATATGTTTGTTGTAAATTGAATATTATTGCATAAGTGTGTTAACATGAGTTTATAGATTGTGCTAGTAAAATTTTAGATCTTAATTCTTGCATTTTGTCATCGATATCTTTCATCGAAATCTCCAAAAAATAGGCCATATTCCTTAACTCACACATGATTGACCCCCCCCCACATACCCAATATAGAATTTTATTGCATAAAACGTTGCACCTAGGTGTTGAGACCACGCCTGTAAAATTTCATGATTTAATTCGTTCATTTTGGCGTCGGTATGGCCAGGATTGCATCTGTCAATATTTCCGTCGGTATACCTGTAAATATCTATACCCAAGCTGTCAAAACGGCGTCGGTATCGGTCATTTAATTCCTTGCATACCGCATAGGAAATTATTTTGCACTCAACACAGATTTTGTTTGTGTTAGAGAGTCTGTTTATTAGTTATTTATATTGTCCTTGTAATATGGGCCTCACTGTGTCTTGGCCCATTAGGGTTTAGTTAAGTCTGTATGCTTCCCTGTTCTCCTATTTATAGGAGCAGGGTTTCTCCTGTCTAATAAAACGATTTGCCTTCTTTTATTATTTGAGATGTAGCCGGCGGGCGGCCACCCTTCTTCCTTGTGGGTCGGCTGCCCGCAGGCTGTTCCATGGTCTCCGAGGCTATTTCTTTCATTTTTTGCTGCTCCGGGCGTCCTTTCCTTCAGCGCTACAGTACTGCCGCGCGGCTACAGTACGCCGCTACAGTGCATCTATTGCTACAGTACGCCGCTACAGTAGCGCCGCCCACCCCTCCCCAGCCCTCAATCCACCTCTAATCCCCTAATAACCTCTATCCTTGTGGCCTAATCCACCACAAGTCCCTCCGTCTAGTTCTGTTTCTCTTTCCGAAATCTCCGGACAGCCTTGGTAACTTTCCAGTTCTGGCACATAGACGGAGTAACGGGATTCATCCTCTCTGTCTACCTACGCCTCATGGTGGAGTGACTGATCCTCCATGTTGACGTAGGTTTTTCTCTTCATCTGCTTCCCCTACGTGGGTTTTTCTAAGATCCATGCGTGTTGTCGGTTGTCTCCTCCACCTATTTGCCTATAGAAAAACTTTGCTTCTACCATTGTTTTTTGACTCTCCACACCAATTACTCCTTTACTCGTTCCGTGCTTGGTGTGAGGGAGAGAATAGAGGAGAAAGAGTAGAGGAAGAGAGAGGACACTTATATTGATACTACTGCCTGCTTCTTGGAGTTTTTCACATCTGGATTTTATTTCTGCTGCCTATTTAGTTGATGTCTTCTATCCGGCTACGTCTTCTACTGCTGTGTTGCCAACACTCTTTGGCTTGTCCATGCCTTGTGCATGTCGACCCGTCCGTGCTCTGTTTTGCACGTCGACTTCTACTGCCTACTGTTGTATCCAACACTCTCTGGACTTTGCTGCCTGTGACCCGGCACTCTCTGGGATGCGACGTTAGCCACTATGTTGAAGACCATGTTGTTGTGATGCTTACTACTGCTCCAGATTCTACTATGATGATCAAGAAGCATCTGTGACCTGCTTACCTGTTTGCTTGGAGTATCTAATTGAGGGGGAGTTTCTGAGTGTTTGAGTGCTTTAATGTAATATTGAGGGGGAGAAAATTTCTTGTATGGGCTTGGTTTATCCTTTTATTTCTGTCTATTTATTTTCTAGTTTGACTCTCTATCTGCAAGCTGATTTGGGATTCTCCCAACTTCAGCTTGAGGGGGAGTGGTAGAGAGTCTGTTTATTAGTTATTTATATTGTCCTTGTAATATGGGCCTCACTGTGTCTTGGCCCATTAGGGTTTAGTTAAGTCTATATGCTTCCCTGTTCTCCTATTTATAGGAGCAGGGTTTCTCCTATCTAATAAAACGATTTGCCTTCTTTTATTATTTGACAGTTTGGTTGTGTAACAATGTGTTCCGCCTTGTTTGTCAATCTACTCTAGCTGATTGAAGTACACATTTTGACTTAGTGGTTTGCAAATATAACCTGTCATAACTGCTGAATTCAGACACTAGTATCTATACTAAACTTATACTATTAAGGGCTTCTCTTGGCATATGATTTATGGCTATATTCAACGCTAAATAGGTAAGCCGAGTATTAACAACTGCAAGAATAGCAGTACAAGGAAATCGGCATCCCTGTAATTCTACATTCTTGTTTAAATTGTAGTAATAAATGAACGACAACCTCATGTGCTTTGGCGTGAGATTCTCGAAAGAAATGCATGTGTCACTGCTTTATTATAATTGATTTAAATGGGAAACAGAGAAATAAGCGTACAGAAACATATTCATTTGTATAATTTCACACCTAAATTTACAAGACGAGTAACACTCATATAAGACGTTAGTCCTCTATGGAATTTTGAAAAGATGTAGAAGATGTACAATACAGTGGGTATTGCAGGTCATATTCCTGTAAATGATTATGATGTTATTTGAACCATAAACTGTCAATCATGGTTGACGAAGCAAGGACAAAAGACAGAAAGATTGTTAGATACTTAACTCCCTGAATTAAGACTAAGACTAAGAACTTCGGCACCCGATGGAAGTTTCTTTTTTCCAGATATGTAAGAACATTTGCCTTGTGCAAGGTAGGTAGACCCCTTGTGCTTGTACAAGGTAGTTATACCTCCCCTGCTATGAATGTCAATGAATGCACCGCGATGGAATGCCATTGAAAGAGCATGATACAATAAGGCAATAAGTTACAAATGTAATACGAAAATGCTCTTAAACTTTTTATAAAGTTCGTTGGTATATTGAAGGATTCTATTCAACCATCTGCTTTGAAATTATTGTTCGTGTGAAAACCCGGGGCATTACAAGATTTGCCAGCGTTATAGAATTGCAAACCGATATACAAACGCGAGATGCGGACGCCGCAATGAACGGGAGTGCAGAAGGCCGATTGAAGGAGAAACGACCAGAGGCAAAGGAAGAAAAGGGAAGAAAACAATAAGCAAGAAGGTCCTTTACCGATGGGTACGAGACGGTTCTTCGCGGATTTCTTAGGTTCGAAGAACTCCAAAGGAAGCGGCTCCGTCGAAGCGCCTAACTTCTCCATCGCTGATAAAATTTTGACAGAGAATACCGGCCTGTCGGACGAATACAGCTGTTTTGACTCAACTGTTCGCTGACCGGCGAATGCTTGGCCCATAGTTCCGAAAGCATGTGATTCTGGAAAAAGTAAAACTATTGTTTGGTTCGTGAAGTGACACGATGGTACCGGAAGCTAAATAAAATAGAGTTTTTTTCCAAAACCCCACTCACATTTGCCATAATTATGTAAAACCCCCTTTGTTATCTTAAATCCAATAGCCCCCTCCCTTTCATCCTAAATTCCTACCAACCTCCTCCAGCCAACACCGTTAGCATGTGAGTTAACGGCGGCTGTTGCTCTATTGCTTGTTGTTAAATCAGCTGTCTATTAAATTAGAATAAAAGATAACAATGTTTAGTTATTTATAATAATTATTATTATTTAAATGTTATGTTATAATGATATAAATGTAAATAATATTTGTTAACTAAAAATATATTTTTTAAGGGTGAGAAAATCGTGGTTCAGACCGGAAAATTTGATTGGACGTGTCGATTCAACCTAGGGGGTGAGCAAATAATGGTCCATACCGTAAAATTGTGACCGGACTGTTTAATTCGGTCTGTTCCATTGTGAGTTCGATCAGGATCGAGGACCGGGAATTTCAGTGAGTTCGGTCTTTAGTCCGGTCCGGTCCAAAATCGGTCCAACCGGATACCAACCAGGAGACCGACTTTTATATAAAATTCATGTATATATGTAGGTATATTATGTAACAAGTACTTATATAAACACTAGTAGTATAAAAGTTTGTTATTAATGTTATATAATTATTAAAAGTGACTAAGAATTTCAATTTTGTACAATTAAATAAGTTCTAAAATATGTAAAAAATATTGATTACGGTCTAAAATATCCGGTCCAGTCCTACATGAAACGATCTGGTTGCGGTCCGGTCCTACCTTAAAACGGTCCGGTATACGGTCCATAAATTTGTTAAAATTCGGTCAGTGGTCCGGTCCATTCCAATTTTAGATCGATGCTCAGCCCCGTTTACAATCGGACCAGACCACGGACCGGATTTTAACAAATTTATGGACCGTAGACCAGAGCGTTTTGAGGTAGGACTGGACTGCGACCAGACAGTTTCATGTAGGACAGGACCGGATCGTTTCGACCGTAATCAATATTTTTTAAAAAATTTATGGATCGTAGACCGGGTCATTTTGAGGTAGGATCGGACCGCGACCAGACTGTTTCATGTAGGACTGGACCTGACTGTTTGGACTGTAATCAATATTTTTTTACATTATTTGCAACTTATCTAATTGTACAAAGTTGAAAATTTTAATCACTTTTAATAATTATATAACATTAATAGCAAACATTTATAATACTAGTGCTTATATATGTACTTGTTACATAATATACCTACAAATATACATGAATTTTATATAAAAGTCGGTTTGTTATCCGGTCTGCGGTTGGACCTGTTTTGGACCGGACCAGACTGAAAACCGAACTCGTTAAAATTCTCATACCTCAGTCCGGACCAAACTCACAACAGACCGCGTCGAATTGAATAGGCTGGTCATAGTTTTGCAGTCTAGACCATTACTGAACAGATAAGTCCAGTCCAATTTTACGGTCTGAACCACTATTTTCTCATCCTTACAAAAAAAATATTTTTAGTCAACAAATATTATTTATATTTATATCATTATAACATAACATTTAAATAATAATAATTATTATAAATAACTAAGCATTGTTATCTCTTATGCTAACGTAATAGACAGCTGATTTAATAAAAAGCAATAGAGCAGCAGCCGCCGTTAACTCACATGCTAACGGTGTTGGTTGGAGGAGGTTGGTAGGAATTTAGGATGAAATGGAGGGGGCTATGGGATTTAAGATAACAGAGTGGTTTTTACGGAATTATGGCAAATATGAGGGGGGTTTGGAAAAAAAAACTCAATAAAATAAGTACGTCCATTTCGGCGCCGAATTCCATAACGCGACTCAAATATCGCTAGGGCCTAGTTGGGTGGTTGGTTCGGCTGCAAATAGAAAGGAGCTAATCACCCGTGCCTGTTTGGATACTAATTTGGAATTGAAAATTGAATTCAAAGTTGGAGTACCTGTGAGATTGGGGGTAGCATGTTCCTAACTGTTTGGAAACTCACTCACCTTCCAATCTGCTCTTATTTAGATATAATTTACATAAAAAGAAGGAATGAAACATAATTCAATAAAAAAGTTTACTTCTAATTTCTACATACGAAGAATGTCCTGAGAATAAATTTTGTTTTGTCATCGACTTTTTATAGAAATTTGAAATATGGCATAAATCATATTAAGTATTTTTAATTTATTAAATAACAAAATTACTTGTAATGAAATAATATATCGGACAATAGATAGTATTATTTTGGAACGTGAACAGTGTATATGTACTTATAATATAACATTTGAATTCTTCAATTATATGACATTAAAGTCTCAACTATAAGTACACTCTAAATACTATATGACATCCCTTGCAAGATATGTCACATGTTCAAATGGCATGTCGCATGTTGTGCCCCAACTGCATGCTCTTTTTATCAAGAAAACATGTCTACTATTTGACACGGTAAGTCATTTGTTATCTGACAAGACATGTTGCCTTACTCACATGGTGTAACACGTGTTGGTAATGACTATCATTATCAGACACAACGTGACACTCAGTGTCAGTGTCCTCTGTTATCTCCATCAAGTACCATGTAGAAAGTCATGCAATTTAATATGGTACCTCTCTATCACATGATAGAGGGCATTCATAAATGGCATGCTCTAATTATGTCGTACCAACAGTGCTTATTTTTTATTTGCAGCAAATTCTTTTTTTTTATTTTTTTGTTCACTCCCTATTTTCTAGCTCTACATACATATAGCCTTAGGTTCCTCAATGTTAGTGCTATCGCACATAAACTAAAAAATTTAGATGAAGCATAATTTTAATTAAAAAAATTAACATTTGTTAAATACCAATAATGTGATTGTAACATACACTGACTTTAGATGCATAGCTTAATCCTTCTTTACATATGCTTTTTTAATAGTGATGACCTTCATTTCCTTTTTCCTAAATTAGAGTGTAGTATTATAAGAATCTAGATATAAAATGCTACAGTTAATATCCTTCTTATTTGAGGCTCAAGTAGATATTAGTTAGTTAATGGTTCAAGTAGGGGGTTAGTTCTATATTTTTACCGTCCCAATAGAATTTTTTTAATTATGTGTGTATGTGAGTGTGTGAGTGTGTGTGTGATTCTCTTGACCCACTAAGGGTTTTCCTAAACCAATCATATATCCATGTAGGTTTTACCCTTGCAAGGAGAAACCCATAAAATATTTTTCTTTATTTTATCATCATTTCCACATTACATGTACACTAATGGGTGGAGGATGCATCAATTCTACTTCTTCTCAAAAACCCTAACTTGAGATGAGGAGGTATATATCTTTTAGGGTTTATCAAGCAAGAGGATGACAAGTGGATGAAATAGAGATGAGAAGACTTAGTGGAATCATTACTTCAGTCAAACCCTAGGTTCTAGCCAGGCACGTATCACATTGGTTAAGGGAGTCCTCGTATACCAACTTAATGGTGCGGAGGAAAATATTGCCAATCCCCAAAATCATGACCTTTCTAGACACCATTATTGTTAGGTTATGTCCTATTAATTTCTCCTTATATTTCTAAAGATTAGTTGAAATCATTAACTGTTAAATATGATTTGAAAAATCTTGAACTCTGATACCAAATGTAATGAGCTCACTTTTTAGTGTCCCCCAATTAAGAAAGGATCTTTTTGTTGAGAGGCATTACCTAAATTCCCAAGATTAAGAATTATCAAATAACAAATAATAGCAAATAATTTCCATTGATTCACAAATATTACTTATAAGATCTATAATTATGCTCCTCTAAGGAGTTACATGAATTTTAAACATGGGACTGATACATATCAGAAGAAGTATCTAACTAATCATCCTTTACTTAGCTTTAATGTCTTCATTTGATTTCATCTGATTCATATGTCTTGATATCTTCATATATGGAATTTACCTAAATTGATAGCATTCTGAAACATAGATTAGTATATTGCTATACTATGAACGTGAGGTGCATACAAAAGTGTTCAAGTAATATAACAACATATAATCAATCAATTATTTGTAAATAATAACTAGCAATTTCATTACATATTGTAACCCATATTTCATATGCTATCTTTGGTGTAATAATTGTCCCTTTCAGGGCTCATGTGCATCACCCCTCATTACATGTCATCCCAGGGATCAGAATATGATATCTTACTTTATATGATACTCATAGTGGCATTATAGTTGAATAGAATGTAAATAAACATCCAAAACTTTATGTCAACAATCTTTGTGAAATCCTCGACAAACATCAACATATGATAATGTGTATAGTCATAATCATAACTCGTACTTCAATATAGAACCATGCATATCATGCAATCATACTTCAAGTGCTTTAAGCATATCATCCAATCAAGAAAGCAAAGATGAATCCAAGAAATAAACATTTAATCTAAGCATTATGGGTATGTTGTTGAAGGTAGAGTATCTCGTAGGAGCCCCAGACCTCTTCCTAGGCTCTGTCATCAAGAAAGGAGATCATACCTCATTCTCCTTTGTCATGTCAATGATGCAAGAGAGATCACAACTTTGGGGTTTCTATAGGTTGTTGAGTTCTTGATCAACAAAGTGTGCGAGATCCTCTATGGGCATTGAAGCTTTTTGTCACGGAATCGTTTGTTACCCTCCTCCTACCCCCACTGACTACAAAGTCAATGGCAGTAAGGATTGGGCATCCGTCCATAGAATGGCACATAATTTCACACAAGCAATATATATATATATATATATATATATATGAAAAGGGCAATAACAAAATAAAAAGAGATGACAAGATGCTAAACATGGAGGTAGAGATATGTACCCATTTCTAGATTCAATTATACATATTTTTATTGCATTTCAGAGCTTAGAGTCTTGAGTCCAGAGTGCAGCGATATTTGGCAACTATAAAATCGATAAACAAAATACATCAATGTGAGTGCATTGAGTACGTTGTAAAAAGGCATGTAAACAATTTAAGCATATAGTAAAAGTTTTCTTGGGTAGGGACATGATAGTAAGTAAGAAGATAAAATAAGATGAGAACAAATAACAATGTTGTTTTATATAAAACATGTTTTAAGTTTATTTTTATTATACTTAACAACATATTATGGCCATTGACCTGCTTCCACAAAGGAAGGGTCCGTAAGGGTGCTCAACATTAGCCAACCTCTTTTTATATGTGAGGGACCTCAAGACCTAAGTCAATGAGCTAACCTTGTTTTCAACGTGCCTTGTGCCCTTACCCCCGAGAATACATGCATGCGCATAAGGTTTGTATAATGGACAAGTTTACTTATGTTCAAGGGTTGTTAAACATATTTCAAGAAAAAGGAATGTGCTAATCATAGGGAACAAGTAGCTCAAACAAGTATTTATCTAGCCAAGCATTCATACGAGCATACATACAAAAAAGCCAATAATATAATAGGGTCAAGAGATTAAGCGTACCTTAAGAGTTATGATTCTAGAGTAATATTCCTATAGGTGATCCAAACCAAGGGAACATCGCAAAGAAAAGATATAGAATGGTGTCTTAGATCACTAGGTTTGATTAAGATAAACATGATATAAGTCATGTGGATGTTCCCCTAGAACTAGGTTTCAAATAGATCAACTTAGGTCCAAAGTTCCATACGAGCATGCAATCAATCCACCATAGTTCGAAGGTCACATCAACACCTTAGGTCTCGGTGATACATCCACATCACGAGTAATACTAGATAAAGACAAAGTCTGATTTAGGAGTAAAGTAAGCATGATTTTTATATTATCATCAAGGTTAGACAAGCAATATTATAACTAGTCACATTAGATCCATTTCATGCAACAGGGTCTTAATTTCAAGTTATAGATGCATAAAAGAGCATAGGATAGATCAATTTGTCTGATAGTGCTACAAGTAGGGTAAAACTACCGATTTGGAGTCTAAAATGGCATGGTAATCATTAGAGGGTCATTCATGCAAGATTAGAGTCAAACCATGAATATGTGTATTCACATCACATTAGTTATCATATGTAAGTCATGAGTGTGTATGAGTATGATACAAGGTAAATCATCTTATACATCATTTTAAGGGTTGATTATAAAGTGAACATACATGTTTCAACATTTAGGATCAACTTTGCATAAGGTTTAAAGGTTTAGGGCTATAAGTACTCAACATCACATATAAGGTCATAAAGTAAGTACTTGAGGCCAGCATGGTAGTCCTAGTGTATAATTAGGATGTCTTGGTTTAAAAGAGCACAAAACACAAGCTATGGTACTAATTTGGGCCAATAAAAGGATTTGAGTCACTATTGGAATATTTGAGCATCAAATGCTAGATTTTGCATTAAAGAACACATTTAAGCAACTCATAAGTCTAAGATCATAAGATGATGCACATAAGAGTATATATTGAAACATACATAGTTTTGCATTAAAGCTACTAATTTGGGTCATACCAAGCAAGGGGGGTCGTTTTTTCATAATGATCTCACCCAAGAATGCATCAAGTAAGACAAAAGATCAAAATAGAGTTTGTTTAGATAAAATAGGACAACTAAAAGCCTTAAAAGGTATTGGAGATATTTTTAATGAATAGATCAGAATTCTAGATACAAAAACATATATAACATGACTGAAAAGGACCAAGGGATTATTTGTTATGGTTTTTGCAAGAATTAACTTAAAAAAAGGATTTTAGACCCTTGGATCAAGATCCAAGGGTCGGGATCGGGGGCACCAGCCTGGGTCGTCTAGATTTGGGCTTCCGAATAGTTGGGTTGGGCCCGCGAGTGCTGGGCCACGTGACCCGTGTTCCTGGGCGTCATTCGGGGTTCTTTGTGACTGTGCACCATGATTGTCTCTCTATTGGCGGTGTCCAGCATCTCACAAGCACCGCTCACAAGCATAAGCTCAAGCAGGACGCAACAACAGGCTAGAGGACACTTCACCAGAGCCATGGAGGAAGGGGGGCTTCGAGCTCCGAGCCACAAGGGGGGCTGTTGAGATGCCTCCCCAGCTCGTCATGCCCCACCGAAGATAGATGGTCTCAGATCGTAATCAGGAGAAGTAGGGGTCGAATGCCCAAATTCTATGGGCGGTGGTGGCACCCAGGTGAAGGAGGGAGAATGAGGGGAAGATGGAGGTGTTAGGGTTGCTAGGGTTCACGATCGAACATGAAAAGAGAGGGGAATGGTTCGAAAGGGTATTTATAGGAGGAAGGGGTATCAATTGATGAAAGGAGTGTGAAAAGAAGGTGTATCGGTGAAGCCAAAGGTGGGTAGGTAGAATCAGCGCCATGGCCACTCATCCCAATATGGAGGTCGAAGAAATAATCACCACCATCAGAAGGGAGTCTCAATCCAAAGCTAAGGGATCAATGGTCCAAAGAGGAGGTAGTGAAGTTGGGGGCTCGTGATTGGATGAGCCAAGAAAAAGAGGATTATTACCAAGGAGAGAAAAAAAAGAGGGGAAGGATAAATGGGCAGCGGTCCCATGTTTTGGCCCCAAATGCCCAAAATTCGTTTAAAAAAGTGGCCAGAAAAAGAGTTAGAGCAAGGAAACTTTCAACCAGCATATCTCTCTCATCCTAGCTTGGAATTGAGTGAGATTTGGTGCGTTGGAAACATAAGAACAAGTTATACAACATGAGAAAATGTTGAGAATAAAAGGATACCCACAAGTAGTATCAAATAGGGAAGAGAGAGAGAATAATGTAGAATCAATATACAACATTGGTTTTATATAAAGTTTAATGTCACCACTCATCATATAGATACAAGATGAAATTCAAAAGAATCATAACACCTCAAGACTTGGAATTGAGGCTAGAGAGAGAGAATGAAGCACATAAATAAGGAGAGAGAGAATTTTAGGATATCACACTTTTAGTGTCTTATATAGACTCCATGGTAAGCCATCTTGATGTCTACAACACGTCCTGAATCCATGGGGGGTTCTAATATCATGTGGATCCAATCCATAATGATACCACCTTCTTGATGGATCATTGAGAATTTAATTAAACTATATGATTAACACATTTACTTTATTGATTGGGTAAGATTTCTCAGATTCTTCATGTTACACAATTTTGGTTCTTTTTCCAAACGCATGTCTACTGGATGGATGGTTAAATTTGATTCTTAGTTGAGTCCAACCAATCAGACGGATATGAACTCATCTCCTACCTGACCTACTTTGTTATTATGTCATCTCAAAGATAAGATCAACTCCTGCTCTCCTCTCTATTTCCCATATTGATATATCAACACAATTCTTTCGTCGTCATTTTTCAAATCCTTTTCTAATGGCCTTCTATAACGTTTTGTGTGAAATTTGAATTTTCATCCATTTGAACTAGAGGATCAACTTCGTGTATGCTCTCTCTCTCCTAGATTGAGATCTCAACATGATCTTTTTGTTGTTTTTAGAAAATCCTTTTGAGCATCCATTAATTCCTTTTTAGGAATTAAATAAGGAATTAGAGTTTTTCCCGACCTAATCCTAACCCATCTGTCACCATGCTTTTATATAAGGTTTGGGGCCCATTAAACCTAATCTTTAATTCTATATATACCCCCATATAGCTTTCTTAGGATCTTCAACACATCTCCATGAAGACAATTGCTTTGTGTGATCCCTAATTCACTAGTCGAAGCATGTATACTTCTTGGTGTCCCCCTGTCATCTTGACATCTAGACACCACCTCAATACAATTCAACCCATAGCACTCATCCCCATAACTAGTTCTTTCTTCTCCCTCAATGAGTGAGCCATGATTTTAGCCTTATTCCTCTCCTCATGAGCTAGACCATCCTTACCATGTGTTTGTGGCACCTATTGTGTAATTTGATGGTGCTTTTGCTCTTTGGACTCAGGGATTGTTCCGTCGTGGTTGTGATGATCTAGAGAAGTCACTCTAGGGGTTTAATTTGGCTACCTCTCTCTTTCTCTTGATTTTTATTTTGTAGTTGGAGAGCCATGACTGGGTTTGGAGATGGTGACTGTGTGCACCTCTCAACCTCATCGAGAGGTCTTTGGGTTTGTCTAATCATGACAACTTACCTAAGACCCTCCCCAATGTTTTTTTGTCCAAATTCTTTTAATTTGGTTTCTATAGTCTTCATACAAAGTTACTCTATTTATTGATGGGAAGACTCATCATGGTTTCCTCTACTTTATCCTCTTGGGTCTTGGTGCCCTTTGTTGCTCGCACTAACAAAGGGACCTTTAGAGGTATTACATTTTGTTTATCCACCCAGAGCCAATTGGGTTCCATTGACTAAAATGTCTTGCATGCTTAGTTGATCAATAATCACATGTAAGGGCATTTTAGTTATTCAAATGACTTTTCCTTTTTATAAAAGTTGTATTTCTATTACCTTGTAAAATACTTAACTAATTAGTATATTAACAAAAAATACAAATATGGAATTATAATTATTGTCATGCCATCTGGCCTAGTTTTTTGGGTTTGATTCTAAGTTTTTCATAAGACAAGTTTTAGGGTCTCATATTTGATATAGACTTGAACCCTAATATATGAATTTATGTATGTGAGACCTAACAGTGGAATAGTAGTACTAAATTAGGTTTCTTTTAGGATCAACACCAAGGCATGTGCATCTTGCCTACTAAAATTTGGGCAATGGTGACTTAAACCCTAATTTTCTTAAATGTGGCATTAGAGTACTCTTATTAACATATCCATCACTATAACTATTTTGCTCTTTTTTAAATGCTAGGATGTTGAATCTTTCTTTATAGGCCATATTTATTCTCATATCTTTGTAATTGACATGTTTACATCATGCCTTATCTATTGTGAATCTTTTTTAAACTAATATTATCTAGTGTAATGTGCTTCTACACAACCATTTATTAGGACATGTCTTTTGTTGGATCCTAGATGGGTGATTGGATGTTCTAGAGAGGGTGAATAGAGCTAAATGCACTTAAACAAAATTCATCAAGACTTCAAGATATATCACAAGATTGAACATACACCAAGTGACAAGCTATGTAGAGTGGTTTCACACTTCAAACTAGAAGTGAGTCAGTTCACTACCTAGAGAGGTCACCTTCTAGGATTTCTTAACCATTGCACTCTTATATTTCATAAGACTTACAATACATGACCACCAAAGGGCTTACCCATCCAAGCACCGAGAGTATTCCACCTTATCAAATACTTACCCACTTTGCCAAGAGTCTTCAACCTTCTCTAAGGTTTTACCCACTCTATCACAAGTCTTCTGCCTTCAAGGACTTTTCTACTCTTCTTGGATCTTCAACCTTTGACTTTACCTTCACTCTGAGAAGCTTCTACCAAGGACTTACCCACTTGAGAAAGGAGTCTTCTGCCTTCACCAAGGGCTTACCCACTCTTTCTCCAAGTCTTCAACCTTGATCTTCACCAAAGGACGCCTTCCCTTGTTCTTCTTCACCTCTCTTAGCCAAGAGAGAGAACCTTCATCTTCATTATTGAAATGAGAGATAGGGAGGTGGTGGAAGTGAGAGCCTCACAAGATATACATGTAGGACTAGCTCTCTTACATATTTCCTACTCACTCTAATGAATGTAGCAAGTGATTAAGCTTAGAGAGAGAGAGGAGGTTGTAGGATCACTCAACTATAGAATGGGGAACTTCATAGTGCTTGGCTAACCATGGGATGAATCCAAGGGGTCCTATTTATAGTTGAGGATGCCTAGAAGCCTTTAGGAACACTTAATAATTAAAACTAGCCATTTTGTGGCTTGCAACGGTTACATTTTTTATTATTGCAACTCCACAACAACTAGAAATACTTTTCTATACTTTTCCGTACAGTGCAATCAGTAAAATTTCTATAAAGGGGACTCGACCAATCCAACTAAAAGACAAGACCAATTTAGGCCATTGGTAGAGTTTGTCCTGGGGTAACTCAACCGATTCACTTAAATCAATTTTTGTCAGTAGAGAGATCAGTCGAGTTTTGTGAAGTGCAAACTCGACCGATCAAAAGTCATTTTCAAGATCCAATCAGGATCGGTTGAGTTTGCAACTCGACCGATGAACATCCTAATGTGAATTTTGGAAAATGGCTTTTGAGTGCTTAAATATTCAAATATAAGTGCTCCAAATTTTTTCTAATACGAGTCATACAATCATTACAAGTGATTTACAACATGATTCTAATGGATTTACATCATATTCCAAAAATGTGCACTTGTATTGACTTTGACTTGTCTTTTCTCCAAGTTGATATGTGCAAGTTAGGGCATTTGGAGTGTGTCTATACCTAATCTGAAATCACTCAAGTAGAGACATTAGACATAAATAAGTGGAATGGTTTAGTCATCATCAAAACAAGGGTTTACTCAATTTAGAACTTGAGTCAACATTCTCCCCCTTTTTGGAGATGACAAACCATTCCATAAATGTATTGAAAGCATTTAAGTAAAGTCATACCTTAGGAGAAACCTAGGGGTTTCTATAGAATTGAGTTGATATGCTCCCCCTCAATTGATGCTAGTGGAGTTCTCATACTCCCCCTCAATTGATGATATTTCTCCTACATGGTTAGCTTTCATAACATTTATAGAATACTATGTCTTCTACTCATATATGTTCTAGACATATATGTCTTTTCCCCTTTACCTTCTACCCCTTACATGGACATACTTCTCTTCTTCATGTAAGACATGCCTTCTCCCTATTTTGTAAAAAGAAGACATACCTTTCTCCCCCTTTGTCATTTCAAAGATTTGGGGTATGAAGAAATAAGAAACACCACTTGTTAAGAGAAAGGAGATAATGAAAAGTTATATAATGATAGTAGAAAAGCACATATAGGGGCTTGTCCAAGCATAGAAAGAAAAACAAGTTAAAGCATGCACTTGAACAACCCAAAATGCAAGATAAAGAGCTACAGAAAAACAATAAATTGTACTTTTGACTCTCAAGATGACATTATTTTTCCCCAAAAGTGTTAAGGCTCATGGTGTAGCATGAGCCTTGCTTAGAAGGTAGTTTCTGCATTAAAAACACTAGTCTTGCACCAAAAATCAAAACTGGAGAATAAGCTATATGAAATCCAAAAATGCTCCAATTTCTACATATAATGTAGATCTATGTATCATGCATCACAATGTTATGCAAGCAACTCAAGATAGTAGATATGCAATTCAAGGAACAAGCTTGAGCAAGTTTGAAACAAGATACAAGCATAGCATATAGTTGAATACCACTTGATGAGCAGGGCTAAAAATACATGTATAGATGATATCACAAGTTAGGAATACTAGTAGGATCTAGATCATAGCAAGAGATACCAAAAGATACACAAGATAAAGCAAGCTATGAGTAGATATAGATATATATCCAAACAAAGAGATATGCAATTTTAGAAGCATGAAAGGATATAACTCACTAACAAGTATGCATCATTACCAAAAGATGATCACCACTAAGAATCTCAAGGTTGTATCCAAACAAGATATACAACTAGATAGATGTAGCAAGTTAGAGTACAAAGGAAGTAATTTTAGATACAACCAAGAGATCCAAAGAGATCATCATCAAAAACTGCAAAACATATAAATATACCAATTTAGATACATTAGAGAGATAGAGTTGTATGCAAGATAGGCGATTTAGAACATTGCAATATCCATATATAAAGGTACCAAGGGAGTGCCAAAGAATAAGGCTATTGGTTGAGAGAATCTAGTTGAGAGGGAAATTTTCTTTCAATAAGCCAAATGTTTGTTTTGTACACAATGTTGTCAATCGAGTTCTGTGCATTGACAACTTGACCAATGATAGCTATTGGCAACACCCATTGGTGCCTATCGGTCGAGTTTCAAATAAGACAAACTCGACCGATAGAGCCGCTATCAAAAAGCACATATATTTCATAAAAACATATTTAGAGACATGCTAAAGATATAAGCCATATCCAAACATGTAAGTAAGTTAGTAATGCACTATGCAAGCATTAGAAACAATTTTTTGGCAAGAGTGTGAAGAGACTCACAAAATACCACTTTTGACTCAAAAACCACATACATAGTTCACACTAACTTGACAAAAACAAGTTAGGATAGGTTATAAGCAAGAAAACATTTACCTTTGTTCTTACCATTCCTTTTTCCACTTGTTATCATCCCCTATACATCTCACCTTTCTTCTTTCATGTAGATTGAGAAGTCAATTTGCGATTCACTAGATAAAGTCAATCCATTTGCAAGTACCTACAAGAAGAAAGATGAAATGGTCCCCAATCATGTTTTTGGGTCCGGAGGGATTATCTTAGCAACCCAAGTCCTATTGCTCTTGGGTACTTTCCTAAAAGGACAACAAATAGAATAATGACCAAAAACATTGCAATAGTTGCGTGTGCCCATAGTCTTGGAACTAGAGGATTCTCCATAGAATATTTGAGGTCCTTTACCTTTGTTGTTCCTTTGACTACCATCATACCCTGTACCATGTCTACCAATTTGTTTAGTAGTATGGTGTAGGATATCATTAAGATTCTTTTTACCAACTAAGAATCTTTGCAAAGAAGATCTCAAACTATGATTATCATGCATAAGAGAAGTAATGGTAGAAGACAAATGATTTATATTTTCTCTAGCATGCAAAAGATCATTTTCTAAGCAAAGAGCTTTAGTAAAATAAGAATTTCTATCAATATGTAGAGCAACAACATTATTCTCTCCACTAGTAGAACTAGAACAAGATTCAAGAACATTGATTTTAGCCAGCAAGGAGGCATTTTCTATATCAAGCAAAGCAATCTTAGAAAGATAAATACCATTTTCAGATTCTAATCCTTGCAAAATAAAATCTTTATCCTTATTATCATATTTAAGAAAATCAATATCATGCATGAGAGAATCAACAAATAAAGAATGTGCTTCATTAGAACTAGGCATAAGAGGTTGAGCTTTTAGAAATCTAATCTTATCAAGCAAACTAGCATTTTCAATTTTAAGAGAGTCTACTTGGCTAAGACAAGCATTTTTATCATCAAGCAAGTAAGTGTTAGCATGTTCAAGATCATTTAATTCTACATGCATATTATAAACAATTTTAGCAAGCTTTTTTCTTTTCCTTTTAGAAGACTTAAGAGAGGCACGAGTAGCATTAATGATAGCAATTAAGGGCTCTTTATCTAAAGAATTTAGATTTACCTCATTTGAGTCTTTTCTTGTAGAAGCCATAAGAGAAAAATGACATTCTCTTTCTTCACTAGAGCTTGAGCTAGATCCTTCACTTGAATCTTCACTTGAGCTTGAGTTGGAGGAGTCACTTGAGCTTGAGTGCCATTTCTCCTTCTTCATGTACTTCTCTTCTCTTTCCTTGTGATGATGGGTATTCTTGCCTTGTAGACAATCTATCTTGAAGTGACCCTTCTTTCCACACTTGAGGCACCATATTGAGGAGGAATTCTTGCCTTTGTAGAATCTACCTTTAGAGTACATGGAATCTTCTTCAACATGAGAGGATGGAGAGGTGTGTCCCATAATAGCTTCAATTTGAGCCTTCATTTCAGCCTTCTTCTTTCTTTTTAGCTCTTTCTTCTCTTATCTTTCAACTTCTTCTCTTTTGTCAAGTGTGACTTCATGGGCTTGTAGATTTTCAATGATCTCTTCAATGGGGATATCATTAAGAGGCCTTACTTCTTCAATGGAAGTCACCTTGGGTTTCCATCTCTTGGGGAGAGTTCTAAGGTTCTTTGAGTTGATCTCTTCTCTACTCATAGGATGTCCTAGAACAGCAAGACCATTCACAATGGTGTTGAGCCTTGAGTACATGTTGGCTATTTTCTCCTCCTTTCCCATCTTGAAGTTCTCAAGCAGCCCTTTGAGCATTAAGACTTTGCTTTCCTTCACTTGAGTTGTCCCCTCATAAGTGATGCATAGATTTCTCCATACCTCATAGGCCGTCTCACAAGAAGAAATCCGGTTGAACTCGGTAGAGGTCATGGTGGCATAGAGGATGTTGATTGCTCTTGCATTCAAGGTGGCTTTCTTCATGGTAGCTTCATCCCATTCTTCTATCTTTGTCACAGGTAGCTTGTATGGATGGTCCACCATTTACCATAGCTCAAAACTTGATCCTTGGATGTAGAATTGTAGCCTCTTTTCCAATAGAGGAAGTTACTCCCATCAAAGATTGGAAGGTTGATGAAGTATCTCCCACCTTGGTATTCACCCATCTTCTCCTACTTGTTGAAGTATGCTTGAAGAAACCCGCTCTGATACCGATTGTTGGATCCTAGATGTGTGATTAGATGCTCTAGAGGGGGGTTAGTAGATATGAATGCACTTAAACAAAATTCATTAGACCTTCAAGATATATCACAAGATAAGGTTGCTAAATAGGAAGTTTGAGTGCAACTAAACCATACATAGCAAGGGAGAGAAAGATTGAACATACACCAAGTGACAAGATATGTAGAGTGATTCCACACTTCAAATTAGAAGTGAGTCAGTCCACTACCTAGAGAAGTCAACCTCTAGGATTTTTTAACCATTGCACTCTTATATTCTTTCATAAGACTTACAATACATGACCACCAAAGGACTTACCCATCCAAGCACCAAGATTATTCCACCTTACCAAGGACTTACCCACTTTCCCAAGGTGTTTTCAGCCTTCTCTAAGGTCTTACCCACTCTAGCACAAGTCTTCTGCCTTCAAGGACTTTTCTACTCTTTTTGGATCTTCAGCCTTTGACTTCACCTTCACTCGGAGAAGCTTCCACCAAGGACTTACCCACTTGAGAAAGGAGTTTTCTACCTTCACCAAGGACTTACCCACTCTTGCTCCAAGTCTTCAGCCTTTATCTTCACCAAGGGATGCCTTCCCTTATTCTTCTTCACCTCTCTTAGCCAAGAGAGAGAACCTTCATCTTCATGGTTGAAATGAGAGATAGGGAGGTGGTGGAAGTGAGAGCCTCACAAGATATATATGTAGGACTAGCTCTCTTACATATTTCCTACTCACTCTAACGAATGTAGTAAGTGATTAAGCTTAGAGAGAGAGAGAGAGGAGGTTGTAGGATCACTCTACTATAGAATGGGGACCTTCATAGTGCTTGGCTAACCATGGGATGAAGGCCAGGGGGTCCTATTTATAGTTGAGGATGCCTAGAAGCCTTTAGGAACACTTAAGAACAAAAACTAGCCATTTTGTGGCTTACAACGGTTATATTTTTTATTTTTGAAACTCCACAACTGCTAGAAATACTTTTCTACACTTTTCCATATTGTGCAATCGGTCGAGTTTTTATAAAGGTGACTCGACCGATCCCACTAAATGACAAGATCAATTTAGGCCATCAGTCGAGTTTGTCCTGGGGTCACTCGACCGATTCACTTAAAATAGTTTTGGTCAATAGAGGGATCAGTCAAGTTTTATGAAGTGCAAGCTCGACCGATCAAAAGTCATTTTCAAGATCCAATCAAAATCGGTCGAGTTTGCAACTCGACCGATGAATAGCCTGGTGTGAATTTTAGAAAATGGCTTTCGAGTACTTAAATATTCGATCTAAGTGTTCCTAATTTTTGCTAAGTTTAATTACAAGTCATACAATCATTACAAGTGATTTACAACATGATTATAATGGATTTACATCATATTCTAAAAATGTGCACTTGTATTGACTTTGACTTGTCTTTTCTCCAAGTTGAGATGTGCAAGTTAGGGCATTTGGAGTGTGTCTATACCTAATCTGGAATCACTCAAGTAGAGACATTAGACACAAATAAGTGGAATGGTTTAGTCATCATCAAAATAAGGGTTTACTCAATTTAGACCTCGATTCAACATTCTCCCCCTTTTTGGAGATGACAAACTATTCCATAAATGTATTGAAAGCATTTAAGTAAAGTCATACCTTAGGAGAAACCTAGGGGTTTCAATAGAATTGAGTTCATATGCTCCCTCTCAATTGATTCTAGTGGAGTTCTCATACTCCCCCTCAATTGATGCTATTTCTCCTACATGGTTAGCTTTCATAACATTTATAGAATACTATGTCTTCTACTCATATATGTTCTACACATATATGTCTTCTCCCCTTTACCTTCACCCCCTTGCATGGACATACTTCTCTTCTTCATGTAAGACATGCCTTCTCCCTATTTTGTAAAAAGAAGACATACCTTTCTCCCCCTTTGTCATTTCAAAAAGTGGGGGTATGAAGAAATAAGAAACACCACTTGTTAAGAGAAAGAAGATAATGAAAAGTTATATATATATATATATATATATATATATTAAAGCTGATAGGTACTTTTATTCATCCTACCCTCCCCGTGTAGGTAAAATCACCAAAAAATTTACAACTCCTGCTCATATAAAACACAGGTGTGTACCCCTGACAGAAAAACTCTATCTCCACGCACCCCATACAAGTAACACTCAAACAAGAAACCCTACCACAGACCGAACCTGGAGACGAACAAGCATCAACCAGAGGAAGTCAACTATACCCCTTCTCCACCTGAATGTATGGAATGTTTTACCTCTCCATAGCCAGCATTCCTCTAATCTTCTGCGGCAGATTTTCTGGTATAGAGCTGATAAAGATGTCCTCCATGTGTGTGCCCCAAACGCCCAGCTCCCTCGGAATAGAATTGATAACTTTATGTACCAAAGAGCCACTGATTGCATCCTCGAGGAACTTACTTTTCAGTTCCCTGATCATTGGTATTACCTTCCACGGCTCATCAGCGTTCCCCCACAAGATGTCATAAACACGTTGATCATCAATCTCAATGGTAGCTACCTTCAAAAACTTGTCTTCCACAATTTTAAGCCAGACAATGCATGACTGAATATAGGCTAGAAGATAGTCATCTGCCTGTAACCACATTCTGAAAGCCACCAGAAATTGTCCTCTTCTATTCCTTACCACTCCAGCTGCCCATCTGCGGGAATTACCCTCCGGATCAATTGATCTTCCAATAGTGACGTTCATCTTGAGGTTATTGATGTCCGGCAGAGTCCATCTAAGGAGATTAATATGTCTAATACACCATTTAGGTTCCGTCAACCTGTATGCAGCTAGAGCCTGATGGAATTCAAGTTTTTCTTTGATGGCAAAGCTCTTTCTTTTCATCATACCATTCAGCCTCATGATCATGTATTCCCATTCAAGGTCCAGGTTCTTCCTGCCATTCTCAAATCTGACCAAACATCTTATCCTCCAGATACTCTCAACAATGAGAGCAGCCAATCTTCTCCCAATCCATCTTCTAGCCGAGAGAGTGTGAATGTGTCCGCAGCATGATATTAGGGATGTTAAATTCTGAGGAGCTGGTTCCTGTATCAACGCCGTGTATCTTGCCCAGAAAAACTTGGCTATTTGGCTCTCGAACACCAAGTGAGTTACATCCTCTGAAACTGGTTCCTCGCAGTAAGAACACCGCGATGCGATCTGGATGTTACATCTCCTTATGTTATCATCTATTGGAATAGCTCAGCTCATCATCTTCCAGATAATAGCACTCGCACATGGACAATCCAGCTTCCAAATCTTGGCTATGTCTACACAACCCGCCAAGGGAGGCGTGTACAACATTTTCTTTGCCAATTTGATATCAAACTGTCCGTTTTCCGTCATCGTCCAAATGATTTTATCATTTTCATCTGAAACGAACAAGCATGCTCGCTTGATAGTCTCCAAACCTTCATTATCAACGATCATGTTCAACGCCTGCCAGTCCCATCCGCCATCGGCTACCCAAAAATCTTTAACAAGGAAGCTCATGTTCCTGTCCGATCTGTGAAGTGCGTGATAGAACATCCTTCGCTCGCAACAATGCGTGTCCCAGAAAGGGATCTCACCCTTCCTGATAATCCATCTACATTTAGGGTAGATGGATGGAAACAGCTCCCAGATTTTCTTCCAAAAGGAAGAGGCTGATGCCCCCTTCTTCAGCATTGGCGGGTATAAACCAGAGTTATTCCTTGACTGCGATGAGTATTTCTTTCTGCAGAACGAAGCCCAAATAGAATCTCATGTAATAATCTCTCAACATGCTTTAGCAAGGAAAGCTTTGTTTATCAGCTGCAAAGAATGAAAACCCAATCCTCCGTAGTCCATAGGGACTGAAATCCTATTCCATGCCACCCAAGCTCGCCTAGTATGATTATCTCTGTCGGCCCATAAGAAACGAGACATAATCTTTTCCAAGTTATTACTGATGGATACAGGGATTCCCGCCGCCGACACCGTGTGTATGGCGGTACTCGCTAAGACATGTTTGATAAGCAACCTTCTTCCAGCAAATGACAACATCCTCGCCTTCCAAGATGCCACTCTTTTCTGTATTCTCAGAGTTAGATACTCGAAATCTTTCTTCTTCACCCTCCCTATAGAAATCGGGACTCCAAGGTATGTTAAAGAATCTGCAATATGGTCGATGCCAATCTCAGCGGCAACTCTGCTCCTCACCAAATCATCCGAGCAACCCAGAACACAGGTAGATTTGTTTCGATTTATCTTTTGTCCCGTCGCCCGTTCGTAATCCTGTATCACTTCTCTAGTGATCACAACTGAGCCGTTAGAAGTGGCAAGGAATAGCACAATGTCATCCGCATACATCAAAATGGGAGGTGAGATGCCGGGGCCCCTTGTATAATAAGAATCTATCACTGCCTCTTCTTGCAGGTGTACCAGTCTTCTGGCGAGCATGTCTTCAAACATGATGAACAGTGATGGAGATAAGGCATTGCCTTGTTTAAGCCCCTTCTTGAAGGGGAAGAAGCCTTCCTTGAAATCCCCGATGGATACTGTCATCCAAGCTTCTTTGAAGAATCTGATACAAAGCTCTATAGTTTCCTTTATAAAACCGTACCTCTCCATTACTTTTTCCAACACTATCCAAGAAACCCTATCATATGCTTTCGACATGTCGAGCTTTATGATCATGTTCTGCCTGTGAGGACCTTGTTTAATGTCATGAGCTAGTTGTATAAGACGAATATGATGAGATATATCCCTGTGCTTAACAAAAGCCCCCTAATAAGGTGAGATGATCTTCGGAAGGACCTCTGCCAGCCTGTTGTTAAGAAGTCTATCTATAATCCTCAACGCCATGTTCTCAATGGAGATCAGATGAAAGTCCCTATGCAGATCCACAAGAGATTCATTATTTGGTAGAAGAATTGTACGACAACAGAATAGACTCCTATGACAATATTTTCCACGAAAGAAATCCCTGATCAAAGAAATGAAATCTGCATTAATACAATCCCACATGTGAGTATAGAAAGGAAGTGTAAAACCATCTGGTCCAGGAGCTGTATAGGAATCCATCCCCTTCATACAATCCAGGATCTCCTTCTCCGTCGGTGTAGCGATGATAGAAAAGTTGTCCTCTGTAGATATCGACGCTGGGATCATATGTAAGAACTGGTCCAGTGTATTATAATCGGTCACCATGTCATCCTCCTATAGAGACCGCAACTGGTGCGCAACTTCTTTGGCTATTTCTGTGGGATCTTCAATGGTAGACCCGTCTGGTTTAACTATCTCCAGAATCCTTCTTAACTTCCTCATGTGCTTAACGGTAGAATGATAAAATCTTGTATTCCGCTCGCCTTCTTCTAGCCAAGATATTTTGGCCTTGTCCTTCCACAACTTTTCCTCTTGATCTAATATTAGTTGCAGCTCCTGTTCTGCCTGTAACAGGTTGTCTTCATTAGTTCTGTTGGGATTTTCATCGAACGCTTGTTGTGTGATATGCACCACATCCTCCAAATCTTGCTTCTTCTGGTGAATGTCCCCCGAATACCTCCTTGTTCCATCTCCTTAACGCTCTCCGCACCAATCTCAACTTCTCGTAGAGCATGAAGGACGAATGCCCAATCACTTCCGTAGCCCAGACATCCTCAATAAGAGAATGACATCTTTGATCCAATAGCCAGGCTGATTGAAAAACAAACGGTGAAGGTTGTCTTGGAGTCATCGTCGACCTGGCCCAAGAAAGAATCGAACAATGATCAGAGACCCAATACCGTGTGAGATGAGAAGAACTGGATGTTGGATATTCATTACACCATGCGGAATTAAACAAAACTCTGTCTAGGCGCTCCCACGTAGTAGGCGTGAGGTATTGCTTATTAACCCAAGTAAATTTGCTTCCATCGAAAGGAGCCTCCGTCAGGCTCACATCAACAATGAAGCTGTTAAAATCATACATGTCCACCTCTCCAGGGGGTGTATCACCCCTCTTCTCCTCTACATTCCTCATTACATTAAAGTCCCCCACAATCTGCCATTTTGTGTCGCCGATCTCGGCTGCTAATAGAATAAGAGATTCCCACAACTCCCTCCTTTTGTAGGTATCACAGCTTGCGTAAACTTCAGTGATGTAGACGTGTGTCCCCGGCGGTTCAGTAAGGCGAATCATGATGTGTTGGCGATGAGTACGAACCACCTGCGGATCGAATCGACCATCCAAGAACATCCATATCTTGCCTCTTTCAGATTCATTATCAACCGACCAGTCTAGTCTAACTATATCTAGAAGCTCCTCCGCCCTTTCTGCATGGATAAATGGCTCCATCAAGCATATAATCTCCGGTTTGTGTCTTCTGCAAAGATTACCAAGGACTCTCCGAGTTGGATTATTCTCCGCTCCTCTTATATTCCAAAACATAGCTTTCCAATTCATAAAACCAAGCAATAACCCCTTCCCGTTAAGATCAGATAACCCTCAATAACTATGTCTTCCCCCATCACTGAATTCTTCATCTGAAAACCAACACTCATCATCTGCTGATCTTCTTCTGATCATTCTTCTGTGTCTATGCCTTTCCGATTGTTCATCTCACAATCTGTAGCTGGGCATACGATTGTTTGATGTGAATCTGGATCTCCCCCTTATCCTGTATGATGCATCCCTGGGTTCAAAACTAAGAAAATCCTCCAGGCTACGATTTTTGAGTGACATCCTGTATCCCTCTTGGTTTAAAACCAACCTTCTGTCCTCTAGAGGATCCTATCTACGAGAGATATTAAAACTCCCCTCTTCTGCCTCTTCTTGTCTATTCCTTACATGTCCTTCATCATTTGTCGTCTCCAGTCTGTGAACCTGTGTAGAACTATTCAACGTGCCTTCTGAAACAACCTCCATTGGGATACCGAGCTCCCTTCCTTCTTCAGTCAGAGAGATCTCTGTAGAGAATAACAGCCCATGAGCCACCATTTGTATCTTCACAAGTGATCGTCTGTGACCGTAGTTCAGATCGATGAATTGTGGGATGTCTTCCGCAAAGGCTTCCATCTCAACAAGCACTCCTGTGACATCATGTTCATGTTTCTTCCATGTGGATACACTCCTCAAATTCCCGAACGCCGCCGTCATATTCTCAATATAATCTCTATCTCTGCATATGATCGGAATTCCCGTAAACTAGAACCAAAATCTCTCAAGAATCTGACAAGATTGCCCACCCTCCATCGTACAAGCTTTTAAGGGTTCTCCCCAAGGGTCTTGTATTCCTTCAGAAGTAGCAATCCTCGCCTCCTCCACATATCGGAAGAAGATGATCGCCTTCAACTGGGTGAATCTATAGAAATCAATCGCATGGGGACATCTCCTTTTAATAGGATTCACCATGTCCTCCCAGCGCACCCTCGGTTGCCAGGATATCTCTACCGCCTTCGACAAAGAAGATGATCTGTTCCTGCACATCTCATCATCTGGGCCTAAGTCGACCCCTATCCTTTTAGCTATATGTTGCGGGACGCCTCTTGCCGGGATGCCTGCCGGTAACAGAGGAAAGGTCTGGTGAGATGATATGTCTGGCGGTCTGACTGAAACGGTGGCGGTACATCTTCTTGCTACGTGTCCAGGTCTGTGACATCGATAGCATACTCGTCGGCGGGTACACTGTGACTGCCAGTGTCCTTTGGACATGCAGTTATAGCAGGTGTCTTTGGGAATACCATAGACCGATCCCTTCTTCTGGTTGCTGCCACTTTCTCCAACCGCGATGTGCCACGGTGGGTCTTTGCTAACTCCCCCGACCGCTTCTGTAGTATCCAACGCCCTAGGAGAGGTGGGATTCTCCCCCACGTTGATCAATGATGTATTCCCATGAACCTCAATTCCTTCCTGCTGAAAAACCCTCCCAATATCAGGGAGAATGGTCTCTGGATCAATCGCGGAAGACGCCGATTCTGATCTCCTCTGGACCACCACCCTCTGCGCACGTAGGCCGTGCCGAGAGGGAGGTCGGTGTAACAACCTGTTCACCGTCGTTGCCGTATTAGGTATCACTAGATTAGGTATCATCAAGGTGTCGTAAACAAAATCCATGGTGGCTCCTTAGGTCAGGGCCACCGAGACGATCGTCCTCATGATCACCTACGTGCCGTCACTAGGAGGCAAAGGGAAGAAAAGCACCCGTCTTAAGTGCTACCTTGTCCAGCACTAGCTGAAGTATCAGACAGAAGAGGGTGCCGATCTTATCGGCCTATTGGGGCTCGCCATAAGACCTACCTTGTCCGGTCAGCACCGAAGTATCAGTCAAGCGGCTTCCCAATATATGCCTATCCACGAAGCCCCAACTAGCACGTCCACCTTCATAAGGATACTCGGCAGAGAAGGAACGTTGTGGCCAGACGAGAGACGCCAAGGGAGATGCAAGATGCCAGGGGAGATACGAGGGAGGGTGGCCTCCGGTAGGCAGAGTGCCTATCCGGGGTGAGCGGCGGCGGCGCCGCCAGGGACACAATTGCCCTAGGATCGCACCTTGATCGCCTCAAGCGATGTGACTCCTCGACTCCTCTATAATTAGAGTAGAAGAGCACATATAGGGGCTTGTCCAAACATAGAGAGAAAAACAAGTTAAAGCATTCACTTGAACAACCCAAAATGCAAGACAAAGTGATTTTCCTTCTCCGTCGGTGTAGCGATGATAGAAAAGTTGTCCTCTGTAGATATCGACGCTGGGATCATATGTAAGAACTGGTCCAGTGTATTATAATCGGTCACCCAAAACAAGTTAAAGCATTCACTTGAACAACCCAAAATGCAAGACAAAGTGATGTAAAAAAATAATAAATCACATTTTAACCCTCAAGATGATGAAATTTGTCCAAAAAGTGTTAGGGCTCATGGCATAGCATGCGCCTTGCTCAGAAGGCAGTTTCTGCATAAAAAACACTAATCTTGCACCAAAAATTGAAATAGGAGCAAAAGTTGTATGAAATCCAAAAATACTCCAATTTCTATATATAATGTAGATTTATGTATCCTGCATCGCAATGTTATGCAAGCAACTCAAGATAATAGTTATCCAATTCAAGGAACAAGCTTGAGCAAGATTTAAACAAGATACAAGCATAGCATATACTTGAATACCACTTGATGAGTAGGGATAGAACTACATGTATATGAACTACTAGTAGATGATATCACAAGTTAGGACTACTAATAGGATCTAGATCATAGCAAGAGATACCAAAAGATACACAAGATAAAACAAGCTATGAGTAGATGTAGAGATATATCCAAATAAAGAGATATGCAATTTTAGAAGCATGAAAGGATATCAATCACTAACAAGTATGCATCATTACCAAAAGATGATCACCACGAAGAACCTCAAGTTGTATCCAAACAAGATATACAACTAGATAGATCTAGCAAGTTAGAGTACAACGGAAGTAATTTTGGATACAACCAAGAGATCCAAAGAGATCATCATCAAAACATGTAAAACAACTCAAAGCAAGTAATTGCAATATATAGATATACCAATTTAGATCAATTAGAGAGATCGAGTTGTATGCAAGATAGACGATTTACAACATGGCAATATGCATATATAAAGGTACCAAGGGAGTGCCAAAGAATAACGCTATTGGTTGATAAAATCTAGTTGAGAGGGAAATTCTCTTTCAATAAGCCAAATGTATATTATGTACACAGTGTTTTCAATCAAGTTCTGTGTATTGACAACTCGACTGATGACAGCTGTTGGAAACACCCACTGGTGCCTATCGGTCAAGTTTTGAACATGACAAACTGGACCGATAGAGTTTCTCTAAAAATCACACATATTTCATAAAAACATATTTAGAGACATGCTAAAGATATAATCCATATCCAAACATGTGTAAGTAAGTTAGTAATGCACTATAAAAGCATTAGAAATAGTTTTTGGGCAAGAGTGTGAAGAGACTCGCAAAATACCACTTTTGACTCAAAAACCACATGCATAGTGCACACTAACTTGACAAAAACAAGTTAGGATAGGTTATAAGCAAGAAAACCTTTACCTTTGTTCTTACCATTCCTTTTTCCACTTGTTATTGTCCCCTACACATCTTTCCTTTCTTCTTTCATGTGGATTGAGAAGTCAATTTGTAATTCACTGGCTCAAGTCAATCCATTTGCAAGTACCTACAAGAAGAAAGATGAAATGGTCCCCAATCATATTTTTGGGTCTGGAGGGGTTAGCTTAGCAACCCAAGTCCTATTACTCTTGGGTACTTTCCTAAAAGGACAACAAGTAGAATAATGACCAAAAACATTGCAATAGTTACATGTGCCCATAGTCTTGGAACTAGAAGATTCTCCATGGAATATTGGAGGTCCTTTAACTTTGTTGTTCCTTTGACTACCATCATACCCTATACCATGTCTACCAATTCGTTTAGTATTATGGTGTAGGATATCATTAAGATTCTTTTTACCAATTAAGAATCTTTGTAAAGAAGATATCAAACTATGATTATCATGCATAAGAGAAGTAATAGTAGAAGACAAATGATTTATATTTTCTCTAGCATGCAAAAGATCATTTTCTAAGCAAAGAGATTTAGTAAAATAAGAATCTCTACCAATATGAAGAGTAGCAACATTCTTCTCCCTACTAGTAGAACTAGAACAAGATTCAATCCCATTGATTTTAGCAAGTAAGGAGGCATTTTCTGTTTCAAGCAAAGCAATCTTAGAAAGATAAATATCATTTTCAGATTCTAATCCTTGCAAAACAAAATCTTTGTCCTTATTTTCAGATTTAAGAACATCAATATCATGCATGAGAGAATCAACAGTTAAAGAATGCTCTTCGTTAGAACTAGGCATAAGAGGTTGAGCTTTTAGAAATCTAATCTTATCAAGCAAACTAGCATTTTCAAGTTTAAGAGAGTCTACTTGGCTAAGACAGGCATTTTTCTCATCAAGCAACCAAGTGTTAACATGTTCAAAATCATCTAATTCTACATGCATATTATCAACAATTCTAGCAAGATTTTTTCTCTTCTTTTTAGAAGACTTAAGAGAGGCACGAGTAACATTAATGATAGCAATTAATGGTTCTCTATATAAAGAGTTTACATTTATCTCATTTGAGTCTTTTCTTGTAGAAGCCATAAGAGCAAAATGACATTCTCCTTCTTCACTAGAGCTTGAGCTAGATCCTCCACTTGAATTTTCACTTGAGCTTCAGTTGGAGGAGTCACTTGAGCTTGAGTGCCATTTCTACTCCTTCATGTACTTCCCTTCTCTTTCCTTGTGATGATGAGTCTTCTTACCTTGTAGACAATTTATCTTGAAGTGACCCTTCTTTCCACACTTGAGGCACCAAATTGAGGAGGAATTCTTGCCTTATAGAATCCACTCTTGGAGTACATGACATCTTCTTCAACATGAGAGGATGGAGAGGTGTGTCCCATAATAGCTTCAATTTGAGCCTTCATTTCAGCCTTCTTCATTCTTTTTATCTCTTTCTCCTCTTGTCTTTCAACTTCTTCTCTTTTGTCAAGTGTGACTTCATGGGCTTGTAGATTTCCAATGATTTCTTCAATGGGGATATCATCAAGAGACCTTACTTCGTCAATGGAAGTCACCTTGGGTTCCAATCCCTTGGGGAGAGTTCTAAGGATCTTTGAGTTGATCTTTCCTCTACTCATAGGATGTCCTAGAATAGTAAGACCATTCACAATGGTGTTGAGCCTTGAGTACATGTTGGCTATCTTCTCCTCCTTTTCCATCTTGAAGTTCTCAAGCACAGCCCTTTAAGCATGTAGACTTTGTTTTCCTTCACTTGAGTTGTCCCTTCATAAGTGATGCATAGCTTTCTCCATACCTCATAGGCCGTCTCACAAGAAGAAATCCGGTTGAACTCGGTGGAGGTCATGGTGGCATACAAGATTTTGATTGCTCTTGCATTCAAGGTGGCTTTCTTCATGGTAGTTTCATCCCATTCTTCTATCTTTGTCACCAGTAGCTTGTATGGATGGTCCACCATTTGCCATAGCTCAAGACTTGATCCTTGGAAGTAGAATTGTAGCCTTTTTTTCTAATAGAGGAAGTTACTCCCATCAAAGATTGGAAGGTTGATGAAGTATCTCCCACCTTGGTTTTCACCCATCTTCTCCTACTTGTTGAAGTATGCTTGGAAAAACCTGTTGTGATACCAATTCTTGGATCCTAGATGGGTGATTGGATGCTCTAGAGGGGGTGAATAGAGATGAATGCACTTAAACAAAATTCATTAGATCTTCAAGACATATCACAAAATAAGGTTTCTAAATAGGAAGTTTGAGTGCAGCTAAAACATGTATACTAAGTGAGGGAGAGATTGAACATACACCAAGTGATAAGCTATGTAGAGTGGTTCCACACTTCAAACTAGAAGTGAACCAGTGCACTACCTAGAGAGGTCAACCTCTAGGATTTCTTAACCATTTCACTCTTATATTCTTTAATAAGACTTACAATACATGACCACCAAAGGACTAACCCATCCAAGCACCGAGAGTATTCTACCTTATCGAGGACACCCACTTTACCAAGAGTCTTCAGCCTTCTCCAAGGTCTTACCCAGTCTAGAACAAGTCTTCTACCTTTAAGGACTTTTCTACTCTTCTTGGATCTTCAGCCTTTGACTTCACCTTCACTCGGAGAAGCTTCCACCAAAGACTTACCCACTTAGGAAAGGAGTCTTCTACCTTCACCAAGGGCTTACCTACTCTTGCTCCACGTCTTCAACCTTGATCTTCATTAAGGGACACCTTCCCTTGTTCTTCTTCACATCTTTTAGCCAAGAGAGAGAACCTTCATCTTCATGATTGAAATGAGAGATAGGGAGGTTATGGAAGTGAGAGCCTCACAAGATATACATGTAGGACTAGCTCTCTTATATATTTCCTACTCACTCTAATGAATGTAGCAAGTGATTCAGCCTTCTCCAAGGTCTTACCCAGTCTAGAACAAGTCTTCTACCTTTAAGGACTTTTCTACTCTTCTTGGATCTTCAACCTTTGACTTCACCTTCACTCGGAGAAGCTTCCACCAAAGACTTACCCACTTGGGAAAGGAGTCTTCTACCTTCACCAAGGGCTTACCTACTCTTGCTCCAAGTCTTCAACCTTGATCTTCATTAAGGGACACCTTCCCTTGTTCTTCTTCACATCTTTTATCCAAGAGAGAGAACCTTCATCTTCATGATTGAAATGAGAGATAGGGAGGTTATGGAAGTGAGATCCTCACAAGATATACATGTAGGACTAGCTCTCTTATATATTTCCTACTCACTCTAATGAATGTAGCAAGTGATTAAGCTTAGAGAGAGAGAGAGAGGAGGTTGTAGGATCACTCAACTATAGAATGGGGACCTTCATAGTGCTTGGCTAACCATAGGATGAAACCCAAGGGGTCCTATTTATAGTTGAGGATGCCTAGAATCCTTTGGGAACACTTAAGAATGAAAACTAGCCATTTTTTTGCTTGCAACGGTTATATTTTTTATTGTTGCAACTCCGCAATAGCTATAAACACTTTTCTGCACTTTTTTGTATAATGTAATCGGTCGAGTTTCTATAAAGGTAACTCGACCGATCCCACTAAAATACGTGACCAATTTAGGCCATCGGTCGAGTTTGTCCTTGGGTAACTCGACCGATTCATTTAAATCCATTTTGGTCAGTAGAGGATCGTTCGAGTTCTATGAAGTGCAAACTTGACCGATCAAAAGTCATTTTCAAGATCCAATCAAGATCAATCGAGTTTGTAACTCGACCGATGAACAATCTGATGTGAATTTTGAAAATTGGCTTTTGAGTGCTTAAATATACGATCTAAGTGCTCTTAAAATTTTCTAAGCTTAATTACAAGTCATACAATCATTACAAGTGATTTACAACATGATTCTAATGGATTTACATCATATTCCAAAACATGCACTTGTATTGACTTTGACTTTTCTTTTCTCCAAGTTGAGATGTGCAAGTTAGGGAATTTGGAGTGTGTCTTTACCTAATCTGAAATCACTCAAGTAGAGACATTAGACACAGATAAGTGAATTGGTTTAGTCATCATAAAAATAAGGATTTACTCAATTCAGACCTTGAGTCAACCTTCTTCCCCTTTTTGGAGATGACAAACCATTCCATAAATGTATTGAAAGCATTTAAGTAATGTCATACCTTAGGATAAACCTAGGGGTTTCAATAGAATTGAGTTCATATGCTCCCCCTCAATTGATGCTAGTGGAGTTCTCATACTCCTGCTCAATTGATGTTATTTCTCCTATATGGTTAGCTTTCATAACATTTATAGAATACTATGTCTTCTACTCATATATGTTCTAGACATATATGTCTTTTCCCCTTTACATTCTCCCCCTTACATGGACATACTTCTCTTCTTCATGTAAGACATGCCTTCTCCCTATTTTGTAAAAAGAAGACATACCTTTCTCCCCCTTTGTCATTTCAAAAATTTGGGGTATGAAGAAATAAAAAACACCACTTGTTAAGAGAAAAGAGATAATGAAAAGTAATATAATCAGAGTAGAAGAGCACATATAGGGGCTTGTCCAAGCATAGAAAGAAAAACAAATCAAAGCATGCACTTGAACAATAAAAAATACAAGATAAAGCATGCACTTGAACAACCCAAAATACAAGATAAAGTACTTTTGACCCTCAAGATAATGGAATTTGCCCAAAAAGTGTCAGGGCTCATGACACAGCATGAGCCTTGCTCAGAAGGTAGTTTATGCATAAAAAACACTAGTCTTTCACCAAAAATTGAAACTGGAGCAAAAGTTGTATGAAATCCAAAAATGCTCCAATTTCTACAAATAATGTAGACCTATGTATCCTGCATGACAATGTTATGCAAACAACTCAAGATAGTAGATATGAAATTCAAGGAACAAGCTTGAGCAAGTTTGAAACAAGATACAAGCATAGCATATAGTTGAATACCACTTGATGAGCAGGGCTAGAACTTCATGTATATGAACTACTAGTAGATGATATCACAAGTTAGGACTACTAGTAGGGTCTAGATCATAGCAAGAGATACCAAAAGATACATAAGATAAAGCAAGATATGAGTAGATGTAGAGATATATCCAAAAAAAGAGATATGCAATTTTAGAAGCATGAAAGGAAGTAACTCACTAACAAGTATGCATCATTACCAAAATATGATCACAACTAAGAACCTTAAGGTTGTATCCAAATAAGATATACAACTAGATAGATGTAGCAAGTTAGAGTACAACAGAAGCAATTTTAGACACAACCAAGAGATCCAAAGAGATCATCATCAAAACCTACAAAAGAACTCAAAGCAAGTAATTGCAATATATAGATATACCAATTTAAATCAATTAGAGAGGCAGAGTTGTATGCAAGATAAGTGATTTAGAACATGGAAATATACAGATATAAAGTTACCAAGGGAGTGCCAAATAATAAGGCTATTGGTTGAGAAAATCTAGTTGAGAGGAAAATTCTCATTTAATAAGACAAATATATATTCTGTACACAGTGTTGTCAGTCGAGTTTTGTGTATTGACAACTCGACCGATGACAGCTATTGGTCACACCCATTGGTGCCTATTGGTCGAGTTTCAAACAGGACAAACTCGACCGACAGAGCTACTGTCAAAAAGCACATATATTTCATAAAAACATATTTAGAGACATGCTAAAGATATAAGCCATATCCAAACATGTGTAAGCAAGTTAGTAATGCACTATGAAAGCATTAGAAACAATTTTTGGACAAGAGTGTGAAGAGACTCACAAAATACCACTTTTGACTCAAAAACCACATGCATAGTACACACTAACTTGACACAAACAAGTTAGGATAGGTTATAAGCAATAAAACCTTTACCTTTGTTCATACCATTCCTTTTTCCACTTGTTATTGTCCCCTACACATCTCACATTTCTTCTTTCATGTGGATTGAGAAGTCAATTTGCAATTCACTAGCTCAAGTCAATCCATTTGCAAGTACCTACATGAAGAAAGATGAAATGGTCCCCAATCATATTTTTAGGTCCGGAGGGGTTAGCTTAGCAACCCAAGTCCTATTTCTCTTGGGTACTTTCCTAAAAGGACAACAAGTAGAATAATGACAAAAAACATTGCAATAGTTGTATGTGCCCATAGTCTTGGAACTACAGGATTCTCCATTGAATATTAGAGGTCATTTACCTTTGTTGTTCCTTTGACTACCATCATACCCTATACCATGTCTACCAATTTGTTTAGTAGTATGGTGTAGGATATCATTAAGATTCTTTTTACCAACTAAGAATCTTTGCAAAGAAGATCTCAAACCATGATTATCATGCATAAGAGAAGTAATAGTAGAAGACAAATGATTTATATTTTCTCTAGCATGCAAAAGATCATTTTCTAAGAAAATATCTTTACTAAAATAAGAATCTCTATCAATATGAAGAGCAGCAACATTATTCGCTCTACTAGTAGAATAAGAACAAGATTCAAGCACATTGATTTTAGTAAGCAAGGAGGTATTTTCTATTTCAAGCAAAGCAATCTTAGAAAGATAAATACCATTTTCAGATTCTAATCCTTGCAAAATAAAATCTTTGTCCTTATTTTCAGATTTAAGAACATCAATATCATGCATGAGAGAATCAACAATTAAAGAATGCTCTTCATTAGAACTAGGCATAAGAGGTTGATCTTTTAGAAATCTAATCTTATCAAGCAAACTAGCATTTTCAAGTTTAAGAGAGTCTACTTGGCTAAGACAAGCATTTTTATCATTAAGAAAGCAAGTGTTAGCATGTTCAAGATCATCTAATTCTACATGCATATTATCAACAATTCTAGCAAATTTTTTTCTTTTCTTTTCAGAAGACTTAAGAGAGGCACGAGTAGCATTAATGATAGCAATTAAGGGTTCTTTATCTAAAGAGTTTAGATTTACCTCATTTGAGTCTTTTCTTGTAGAAGCCATAAGAGCAAAATGACATTCTCCTTCTTCACTAGAGCTTGATGTAGATCCTCCACTTGAATCTTTACTTGAGCTTGAGTTGGAGGAGCCACTTGAGCTTGAGTGCCATTTCTCCTTATTCATGTACTTCTCTTCTCTTTCCTTGTGATGATTGGTCTTCTTGCCTTGTAGATAATCTATCTTGAAGTGACCCTTATTTCCACACTTGAGGCACCAGATTGAGGAGGAATTCTTGCCTTTGTAGAATCTACCCTTAGAGTACATGGAATCTTCTTCAACATAAAATGATGGAGAGGCGTGTCCCATAATAGCTTCAGTTTGAGCCTTCATTTCAGCCTTCTTTATTATTTTTAGCTCTTTCTCCTCATATCTTTCAACTTCTTCTCTTTTGTCAAGTGTGACTTCATGGGCTTGTAGATTTCCAATGATCTCTTTAATGGGGATATCATCAAGAGACCTTACTTCATAAATGGAAGTCACCTTGGATTCCCATCTCTTAGGGAGAGTTCTAAGGATCTTTGAGTTGATCTCTTCTCTACTTATAGGATGTCCTAGAACAGCAAGACCATTCACAATGGTGTTGAGCCTTGAGTACATGTTGGCTATCTTCTCCTTCTTTTCCATCTTGAAGTTCTCAATCAGCCCTTTGAGCATGTAGACTTTAGTTTGCTTCACTTGATTTGTCCCCTCATAAGTGATGCATAGCTTTCTCCATGCCTCATAGGCCATTTCATAAGAAGAAATCCAGTTGAACTCGGTGGAGGTCATGGTGGCATAGAGAATGTTGATTGCTCTTGCATTCAAGGTGGCTTTATTCATGGTAGCTTCATCCCATTCTTCTATCTTTGTCACTGATAGCTTGTATGGATAGTCCACCATTTTCCATAGCTCAAGACTTGATCCTTGGATGTAGAATTGTAGCCTTCTTTTCCAATAGAGGAAGTTACTCTCATCAAAGATTGGAAGGTTGATGAAGTATGTCCCACCTTGGTATTCACCCATCTTCTCCTACTTGTTAAAGTATGCTTGGATAAATCCACTCTGATACCAATTGTTGGATCCTAGATGGGTGATTGGATGCTCTAGAGGGGGGTGAATAGAGTTGAATGCACTTAAACAAAATTCATTAGACCTTCAAGATATATCACAAGATAAGGTTGCTAAATAGGAAGTTTGAGTGCAACTAAAACATGCATAGCAAGGGAGAGAGAGATTGAACATACACTAAGTGACAAGCTATGTAGAGTGGTTCCACACTTCAAACTAGAAGTGAGTCAGTCCACTACCTAGAAAGGTCAACCTCTAGGATTTCTTAACCATTGCACTCTTATATTCTTTCATAAGACATACAATACATAACCACCAAAGGACTTACCCATCCAAGCACCGAGAGTATTCCACCTTACAAGGACTTACCCACATGGATAAGAGTCTTCAGCCTTCTCAAAGGTATTACCCACTCTAGCACAAGTCTTCCGCCTTCAAGGACTTTTCTACTCTTCTTGGATCTTCATCTTTTGACTTCACATTCACTCGGAGAAGCTTCCACCAAAGACTTACCCACTTGAGAAAGGAGTCTTCTGCCTTCACCAAGGGCTTACCCACTCTTTCTCCAAGTCTTCATCCTTGATCTTCACCAAGGGATGCCTTCCTTTGTTCTTCTTCACCTCTCTTAGCCAAGAGAGAGAACCTTCATCTTCATGGTTGAAATGAGAGATATGGAGGTGGTGGAAGTGGGAGCCTCATAAGATATACATGTAGGACTAGCTCTCTTATAGATTTCCTACTCACTCTAACGAATGTAGCAAGTAATTAAGCTTAGAGAGAGAGAGGAGGTTGTAGGATCACTCAACTATAGAAGGGGACCTTCATAGTGCTTGGCTAACCATAGGATGAAGCCCAAGGGGTCCTATTTATAGTTGAGGATGCCTAGAAGCCTTTGGGAACACTTAAGAACGAAAACTAGCCATTTTGTGGCTTGTAATAGTTATATTTTCGATTGTTGCAACTCCACAACAGTTACAAATACTTTTCTATACTTTTCCATACAATGCCATCGGTCGAGTTTCTATAAAGGTGACTCAACCAATCCCACTAAAAGACAAGACCAATTCAGATCATCGGTCGAGTTTGTCCTGGGTAACTCGACCGATTCACTTAAATCAGTTTTGGCCAGTAAAGGGATCGGTCGAGTTTTGTGAAGTGCAAACTCAACTGATCAAAAGTTATTTTCAAGATCCAATCAGGATCGGTCGAGTTTGTAACTCGACCGATGAATAGCCTGATATGAATTTTGGAAAATGGCTTTTGAGTGCTTAAATATTTGATCTAAGTGCTCCTGATTTTTTCTAAGCTTAACTACAAATTATTCAATCATTACAAGTGATTTACAACATGATTTTAATGGATTTACATCATATTCCAAAAATGTGCACTTGTATTGACTTTGACTTGTCTTATCTCCAAGTTGAGATGTGCAAGTTAGGGCATTTGGAGTGTGTCTATACTTAATCTAAAATCACTCAAGTAGAGACATTATACACAAATAAGTGGAATGGTTTAGTCATCATCAAAATAATGGTTTACTTAATTTAGACCTTGAGTCAACATTCTCCCCCTTTTTGAAGATGACAAACCATTCAATAAATGTATTGAAAGCATTTAAGTAAAGTCATACCTTAGGAGAAACCTAGGGGTTTCAATAGAATTGAGTTCATATGCTCCCCTTCAATTGATGCTAGTGGAGTTCTCATACTCCCCCTCAATTGATGCTATTTCTCCAGCATGGTTAGCTTTCATAACATTTGTAGAATATTATGTCTTCTACTCATACATATTCTACACATATATGTCTTCTCCCTTTTACCTTCTCCCCCTTACATGGACATACTTCTCTTCTTCATGTAAGACATGCCTTTTCCCTATTTTGTAAAAAGAAGACATACCTTTCTCCCCCTTTGTCATTTCAAAAAGTGGGGATATGAAGAAATAAGAAACACCACTTGTTAAGAGAAAGGAGATAACGAAAAGTTATATGATGAGAGTAGAAGAGCACATATAGGGGCTTGTCCAAGCATAGAAAGAAAAACAAGTTAAAGCATGCACTTGAACAACCCAAAATGCAAGATAAAGTGCTGCAGAAAAATAATAAATCTCACTTTTGACCCTTAAAAAGATGAAATTTGCCAAAAAAGTGTCAGGTCTCATGGTGTATCATGAGCCTTTCTCATAAGGTAGTTTCTGCATAAAAAACACTAGTCTTGCACCAAAAATTGAAACAAGAGCAAAAGATGTACGAAATAAAAAAATGCTCCAATTTCTATATATAATGTAGATCTATGTATCATGCATCACAATGATATGCAAGCAACTCAAGATGGTAGATATGCAATTCAAGGAACAAACTTGGCAAGTTTGAAATAAGATACAAGCATAGCATATAGTTGAATACCAATTGATGAGAAGGGATAGAACTACATGTATATGAACTACTAGTAGATGATATCACAAGTTAGGATTACTAGTAGGATCTAGATCATAGCAAGAGATACCAAAAGATACACAAGATAAAGCAAGCTATGAGTAGATGTAGATATATAAGAGAGAACCTTCATCTTCATGGTTGAAATGAGAGATATGGAGGTGGTGGAAGTGGGAGCCTCATAAGATATACATGTATGACTAGCTCTCTTATAGATTTCCTACTCACTCTAACGAATGTAGCAAGTAATTAAGCTTAGAGACAGAGAGGAGGTTGTAGGATCACTCAACTATAGAAGGGGACCTTCATAGTGCTTGGCTAACCATGGGATGAAGCCCAAGGGGTCCTATTTATAGTTGAGGATGCCTAGAAGCCTTTGGGAACACTTAAGAATGAAAACTAGCCATTTTGTGGTTTGCAATAGTTATATTTTCGATTGTTGCAACTCCACAATGGTTACAAATACTTTTCTATACTTTTCCATACAGTGCCATCGGTTGAGTTTCTATAAAGGTGACTTAACCAATCCCACTAAAAGACAAGACCAATTCAGACCATCGGTCGAGTTTGTCCTGGGTAACTCGACCGATTCACTTAAATCAATTTTGGCCAGTAAAGGGATCGGTCGAGTTTTGTGAAGTGCAAACTCGACCGATCAAAAGTTATTTTCAAGATCCAATCAGGATCGGTCGAGTTTGTAACTCGACCGATGAATAACCTGATATGAATTTTGGAAAATGGCTTTTGAGTGCTTAAATATTCGATCTAAGTGCTCCTGATTTTTTCTAAGCTTAACTACAAATTATTCAATCATTACAAGTGATTTACAACATGATTCTAATTGATTTACATCATATTCCAAAAATGTGCACTTGTATTGACTTTGACTTGTCTTATCTCCAAGTTGAGATGTGCAAGTTAGGGCATTTGGAGTGTGTCTATACTTAATCTAAAATCACTCAAGTATAGACATTAGACACAAATAAGTGGAATGGTTTAGTCATCATCAAAACAATGGTTTACTTAATTTAGACCTTGAGTCAACATTCTCCCTCTTTTTGAAGATGACAAACCATTCCATAAATGTATTGAAAGCATTTAAGTAAAGTCATACCTTAGGAGAAACCTAGGGGTTTCAATAGAATTGAGTTCATATGCTCCCCTTCAATTGATGCTAGTGGAGTTCTCGTACTCCCCCTCAATTGATGCTATTTCTCCAGCATGGTTAGCTTTCATAACATTTATAGAATATTATGTCTTCTACTCATACATATTCTACACATATATGTCTTCTCCCCTTTACCTTCTCCCTCTTACATGGACATACTTCTCTTCTTCATGTAAGACATGCCTTTTCCCTATTTTGTAAAAAGAAGACATACCTTTCTCCCCCTTTGTCATTTCAAAAAGTGGGGATATGAATAAATAAGAAACACCACTTGTTAAGAGAAAGGAGATAATGAAAAGTTATATAATGAGAGTAGAAGAGCACATATAGGGGCTTGTCCAAGCATAGAAAGAAAAACAAGTCAAAGCATGCACTTGAACAACCCAAAATGCAAGATAAAGTGCTGCAGAAAAATAATAAATCTCACTTTTGACCCTTAAGAAGATGGAATTTGACAAAAAAGTGTCAGGTCTCATGGTGTATCATGAGCCTTTCTCAGAAGGTAGTTTCTGCATAAAAAACACTAGTCTTGCACCAAAAATTGAAACAAGAGCAAAAGATGTACGAAATAAAAAATGCTCCAATTTCTATATATAATGTAGATCTATGTATCATGCATCGCAATGATATGAAAGAAACTCAAGATAGTAGATATGCAATTCAAGGAACAAACTTGGCAAGTTTGAAATAAGATACAAGCATAGCATATAGTTGAATACCAATTGATGAGAATGGATAGAACTACATGTATATGAACTACTAGTAGATGATATCACAAGTTAGGATTACTAGTAGGATCTAGATCATAGCAAGAGATACCAAAAGATACACAAGATAAAGCAAGCTATGAGTAGATGTAGATACACAAGAGAGAACCTTCATCTTCATGGTTGAAATGAGAGATATGGAGGTGGTGGAAGTGGGAGCCTCATAAGATATACATGTAGGACTAGCTCTCTTATAGATTTCCTACTCACTCTAACGAATGTAGCAAGTAATTAAGCTTAGAGAGAGAGAGGAGGTTGTAGGATCACTCAACTATAGAAGGGGACCTTCATAGTGCTTGGCTAACCATGGGATGAAGCCCAAGGGGTCCTATTTATAGTTGAGGATGCCTAGAAGCCTTTGGGAACACTTAAGAACGAAAACTAGCCATTTTGTGGCTTGCAATAGTTATATTTTCGATTGTTGCAACTCCACAATGGTTACAAATACTTTTCTATACTTTTCCATACAGTGCCATCGGTTGAGTTTCTATAAAGGTGACTCAACCAATCCCACTAAAAGACAAGACCAATTCAGACCATCGGTCGAGTTTGTCCTGGGTAACTCGACCGATTCACTTAAATCAGTTTTGGCCAGTAAAGGGATCAGTCGAGTTTTGTGAAGTGCAAACTCGACCGATCAAAAGTTATTTTCAAGATCCAATCAGGATCGGTCGAGTTTGTAACTCGACCGATGAATAGCCTGATATGAATTTTGGAAAATGGCTTTTGAGTGCTTAAATATTCGATCTAAGTGCTCCTAATTTTTTCTAAGCTTAACTACAAATTATTCAATCATTACAAGTAATTTACAACATGATTCTAATGGATTTACATCATATTCCAAAAATGTGCACCTGTATTGACTTTGACTTGTCTTATCTCCAAGTTGAGATGTGCGAGTTAGGGCATTTGGAGTGTGTCTATACTTAATCTAAAATCACTCAAGTATAGACATTAGACACAAATAAGTGGAATGGTTTAGTCATCATTAAAACAATGGTTTACTTAATTTAGACCTTGAGTCAACATTCTCCCCCTTTTTGAAGATGACAAACCATTCCATAAATGTATTGAAAGCATTTAAGTAAAGTCATACCTTAGGAGAAACCTAGGGGTTTCAATAGAATTGAGTTCATATGCTCCCCTTCAATTGATGCTAGTGGAGTTCTCATACTCCCCCTCAATTGATGCTATTTCTCCAACATGGTTAGCTTTCATAACATTTATAGAATATTATGTATTCTACTCATACATATTCTACACATATATGTCTTCTCCCCTTTACCTTCTCCCCCTCACATGGACATACTTCTATTCTTCATGTAAGACATGCCTTTTCCCTATTTTGTAAAAAGAAGACATACCTTTCTCCCCCTTTGTCATTTCAAAAAGTGGGGATATGAAGAAATAAGAAACACCACTTGTTAAGAGAAAGGAGATAACGAAAAGTTATTTAATGAGAGTAGAAGAGCACATATAGGGGATTGTCCAAGCATAGAAAGAAAAACAAGTTAAAGCATGCACTTGAACAACCCAAAATGCAAGATAAAGTGCTGCAGAAAAATAATAAATCTCACTTTTGACCCTTAACAAGACAGAATTTGCCAAAAAAGTGTCAGGTCTCATGGTGTATCATGAGCCTTTCTCAGAAGGTAGTTTCTGCATAAAAAACACTAGTCTTGCACCAAAAATTGAAACAAGAGCAAAAGATGTATGAAATAAAACAATGCTCCAATTTCTATATATAATGTCGATCTATGTATCATGCATCGCAATGATATGCAAGCAACTCAAGATAGTAGATATGCAATTCAAGGAACAAACTTGGCAAGTTTGAAATAAGATACAAGCATAGCATATAGTTGAATACCAATTGATGAGAAGGGATAGAACTACATGTATATGAACTACTAGTAGATGATATCACAAGTTAGGATTACTAGTAGGATCTAGATCATAGCAAGAGATACCAAAAGATACACAAGATAAAGCAAGATATGAGTAGATGTAGATACACAAGAGAGAAACTTCATCTTCATGGTTGAAATGAGAGATATGGAGGTGGTGGAAGTGGGAGCCTGATAAGATATACATGTAGGACTAGCTCTCTTATAGATTTCCTACTCACTCTAACGAATGTAGCAAGTAATTAAGCTTAGAGAGAGAGAGGAGGTTGTAGGATCACTCAACTATAGAAGGGGACCTTCATAGTGCTTGGCTAACCATGGGATGAAGCCCAAGGGGTCCTATTTATAGTTGAGGATGCCTAGAAGCCTTTGGGAACACTTAAGAATGAAAACTAGCCATTTTGTGGCTTGCAATAGTTATATTTTCGATTGTTGCAACTCCACAACGGTTACAAATACTTTTCTATACTTTTCCATACAGTGTCATCGGTCGAGTTTCTATAAAGGTGACCCAACCAATCCCACTAAAAGACAAGACCAATTCAGACCATCGGTCGAGTTTGTCCTGGGTAACTCGACCGATTCACTTAAATCAGTTTTGGTCAGTAAAGGGATCGGTCGAGTTTTCTGAAGTGCAAACTCGACCGATCAAAAGTTATTTTCAAGATCCAATCAGGATCGGTCGAGTTTGTAACTCGACCGATGAATAGCCTGATATGAATTTTGGAAAATGGTTTTTGAGTGCTTAAATATTCGATCTAAGTGCTCTTTATCTTTTCTAAGCTTAACTACAAATTATTCAATCATTACAAGTGATTTACAACATGATTCTAATGGATTTACATCATATTCCAAAAATGTGCACTTGTATTGACTTTGAGTTGTCTTATCTCTAAGTTGAGATGTGCAAGTTAGGGCATTTGGAGTGTGTCTATACTTAATCTAAAATCACTCAAGTAGAGACATTAGACACAAAGAAGTGGAATGGTTTATTCATCATCAAAACAATGGTTTACTTAATTTAGACCTTGAGTCAACATTCTCCCCCTTTTTGAAGATGACAAACCATTCCATAAATGTATTGAAAGCATTTAAGTAAAGTCATACCTTAGGAGAAACCTAGGGGTTTCAATAGAATTGAGTTCATATGCTCCCCTTCAATTGATGCTAGTGGAGTTCTCATACTCCCCCTCAATTGATGCTATTTCTCCAGCATGGTTAGCTTTCATAACATTTGTAGAATATTATGTCTTCTACTCATACATATTCTACACATATATGTCTTCTCCCTTTTACCTTCTCCCCCTTACATGGACATACTTCTCTTCTTCATGTAAGACATGCCTTTTCCCTATTTTGTAAAAAGAAGACATACCTTTCTCCCCCTTTGTCATTTCAAAAAGTGGGGATATGAAGAAATAAGAAACACCACTTGTTAAGAGAAAGGAGATAACGTAAAGTTATATAATGAGAGTAGAAGAGCACATATAGGGCTTGTCCAAGCATAGAAAGAAAAACAAGTTAAAGCATGCACTTGAACAACCCAAAATGGAAGATAAAGTGCTGCAGAAAAATAATAAATCTCACTTTTGACCCTTAAGAAGACAGAATTTGCCAAAAAAGTGTCAGGTCTCATGGTGTATCATGAGCCTTTCTCATAAGGTAGTTTCTACATAAAAAACACTAGTCTTGCACCAAAAATTGAAACAAGAGCAAAAGATGTACGAAATAAAAAAATGCTCCAATTTCTATATATAATGTAGATCTATGTATCATGCATCACAATGATATGCAAGCAACTCAAGATAGTAGATATGCAATTCAAGGAACAAACTTGGCAAGTTTGAAATAAGATACAAGCATAGCATATAGTTGAATACCAATTGATGAGAAGGGATAGAACTACATGTATATGAACTACTAGTAGATGATATCACAAGTTAGGATTACTAGTAGGATCTAGATCATAGCAAGAGATACCAAAAGATACACAAGATAAAGCAAGCTATGAGTAGATGTAGATACACAAGAGAGAACCTTCATCTTCATGGTTGAAATGAGAGATATGGAGGTGGTGGAAGTGGGAGCCTGATAAGATATACATGTAGGACTAGCTCTCTTATAGATTTCCTACTCACTCTAACGAATGTAGCAAGTAATTAAGCTTAGAGAGAGAGAGGAGGTTGTAGGATCACTCAACTATAGAAGGGGACCTTCATAGTGCTTGGCTAACCATGGGATGAAGCCCAAGGGGTCCTATTTATAGTTGAGGATGCCTAGAAGCCTTTGGGAACACTTAAGAACGAAAACTAGCCATTTTGTGGCTTGCAATAGTTATATTTTCGATTGTTGCAACTCCACAACGGTTACAAATACTTTTCTATACGTTTCCATACAGTGCCATCGGTTGAGTTTCTATAAAGGTGACTCAACCAATCCCACTAAAAGACAAGACCAATTCAGACCATCGGTCGAGTTTGTCCTGGGTAACTCGACTGATTCACTTAAATCAGTTTTGTCCAGTAAAGGGATCAGTCGAGTTTTGTGAAGTGCAAACTCGACCGATCAAAAGTTATTTTCAAGATCCAATCAGGATCGGTCGAGTTTGTAACTCGACCGATGAATAGCCTGATATGAATTTTGGAAAATGGCTTTTGAGTGCTTAAATATTCGATCTAAGTGCTCCTGATTTTTTCTAAGCTTAACTACAAATTATTCAATCATTACAAGTGATTTACAACATGATTCTAATGGATTTACATCATATTCCAAAAATGTGCACTTGTATTGACTTTGACTTGTCTTATCTCCAAGTTGAGATGTGCGAGTTAGGGCATTTGGAGTGTGTCTATACTTAATCTAAAATCACTCAAGTATAGACATTAGACACAAATAAGTGGAATGGTTTAGTCATCATCAAAACAATGGTTTACTTAATTTAGACCTTGAGTCAACATTCTCCCCCTTTTTGAAGATGACAAACCATTCCATAAATGTATTGAAAGCATTTAAGTAAAGTCATACCTTAGGAGAAACCTAGGGGTTTCAATAGAATTGAGTTCATATGCTCCCCTTCAATTGATGCTAGTGGAGTTCTCATACTCCCCCTCAATTGATGCTATTTCTCCAACATGGTTAGCTTTCATAACATTTATAGAATATTCTGTCTTCTACTCATACATATTCTACACATATATGTCTTCTCCCCTTTACCTTCTCCCCCTTACATGGACATACTTCTCTTCTTCATGTAAGACATGCCTTTTCCCTATTTTGTAAAAAGAAGACATACCTTTCTCCCCCTTTGTCATTTCAAAAAGTGGGGATATGAAGAAATAAGAAACACCACTTGTTAAGAGAAAGGATATAATGAAAAGTTATATAATGAGAGTAGAAGAGCACATATAGGGGCTTGTCCAAGCATAGAAAGAAAAACAAGTTAAAGCATGCACTTGAACAACCCAAAATGCAAGATAAAGTGCTACAGAAAAATAATAAATCTCACTTTTGACCCTTAAGAAGACAGAATTTGCCAAAAAAGTGTCAGGTCTCATGGTGTATCATGAGCCTTTCTCAGAAGGTAGTTTCTGCATAAAAAACACTAGTCTTGCACCAAAAATTGAAACAAGAGCAAAATATGTATGAAATAAAAAAATGCTCCAATTTCTATATATAATGTAAATCTATGTATCATGCATCGCAATGATATGCAAGCAACTCAAGATAGTAGATATGCAATTCAAGGAACAAACTTGGCAAGTTTGAAATAAGATACAAGCATAGCATATAGTTGAATACCAATTGATGAGAAGGGAGAGAACTACATGTATATGAACTACTAGTAGATGATATCACAAGTTAGGATTACTAGTAGGATCTAGATCATAGCAAGAGATACCAAAAGATACACAAGATAAAGCAAGATATGAGTAGATGTAGATACACAAGAGAGAACCTTCATCTTCATGGTTGAAATGAGATATATGGAGGTGGTGGAAGTGGGAGCCTGATAAGATATACATGTAGGACTAGCTCTCTTATAGATTTCCTACTCACTCTAACGAATGTAGCAAGTAATTAAGCTTAGAGAGAGAGAGGAGGTTGTAGGATCACTCAACTATAGAAGGGGACCTTCATAGTGCTTGGCTAACCATGGGATGAAGCCCAAGGGGTCCTATTTATAGTTGAGGATGCCTAGAAGCCTTTGGGAACACTTAAGAACAAAAACTAGCCATTTTGTGGCTTGCAATAGTTATATTTTCGATTGTTGCAACTCCACAACGGTTACAAATACTTTTCTATACTTTTCCATACAGTGTCATCGGTCGAGTTTCTATAAAGGTGACTCAACCAATCCCACTAAAAGACAAGACCAATTCAGGCCATCGGTCGAGTTTTTCCTGGGTAACTCGACCGATTCACTTAAATCAGTTTTGGTCAGTAAAGGGATCGGTCGAGTTTTCTGAAGTGCAAACTCGACCGATCAAAAGTTATTTTTAAGATCCAATCAGGATCGGTCGAGTTTGTAACTCGACCGATGAATAGCCTGATATGAATTTTGGAAAATGGTTTTTGAGTGCTTAAATATTCGATCTAAGTGCTCTTGATTTTTTCTAAGCTTAACTACAAATTATTCAATCATTACAAGTGATTTACAACATGATTCTAATGGATTTACATCATATTCCAAAAATGTGCACTTGTATTGACTTTGAGTTGTCTTATCTCTAAGTTGAGATGTGCAAGTTAGGGCATTTGGAGTGTGTCTATACTTAATCTAAAATCACTCAAGTAGAGACATTAGACACAAAGAAGTGGAATGGTTTAGTCATCATCAAAATAATGGTTTACTTAATTTAGACCTTAAGTCAACATTCTCCCCCTTTTTGAAGATGACAAACCATTCCATAAATGTATTGAAAGCATTTAAGTAAAGTCATACCTTAGGAGAAACCTAGGGGTTTCAATAGAATTGAGTTCATATGCTCCCCTTCAATTGATGCTAGTGGAGTTCTCATACTCCCCCTCAATTGATGTTATTTCTCCAGCATGGTTAGCTTTCATAACATTTATAGAATATTATGTCTTCTACTCATACATATTCTACACATATATGTCTTCTCCCTTTTACCTTCTCCCCCTTACATGGACATACTTCTCTTCTTCATGTAAGACATGCCTTTTCCCTATTTTGTAAAAAGAAGACATACCTTTCTCCCCCTTTGTCATTTCAAAAAGTGGGGGTATGAAGAAATAAGAAACACCACTTGTTAAGAGAAAGGAGATAACGAAAAGTTATATAATGAGAGTAGAAGAGCACATATAGGGGCTTGTCCAAGCATAGAAAGAAAAACAAGTTAAAGCATGCACTTGAACAACCCAAAATGCAAGATAAAGTGCTGCAGAAAAATAATAAATCTCACTTTTGACCCTTAAGAAGACAGAATTTGCCAAAAAAGTGTCAGGTCTCATGGTGTATCATGAGCCTTTCTCAGAAGGTAGTTTCTGCATAAAAAACACTAGTCTTGCACCAAAAAATTGAAACAAGAGCAAAAGATGTACGAAATAAAAAATGCTCCAATTTCTATATATAATGTAGATCTATGTATCATGTATCACAATGATATGCAAGCAACTCAAGATAGTAGATATGTAATTCAAGGAACAAACTTGGCAAGTTTGAAATAAGATACAAGCATAGCATATAGTTGAATACCAATTGATGAGAAGGGCTAGAACTACATGTATATGAACTACTAGTAGATGATATCACAAGTTAGGATTACTAGTAGGATCTAGATCATAGCAAGAGATACCAAAAGATACACATGATAAAGCAAACTATGAGTAGATGTAGAGATATATCCAAATTAAGAGATATGCAATATTAGAAGCATGAAAGGATATAACTCACCAACAAGTATGCATCATTACCAAAACATGTTCACCACTAAGAGTCTCAAGGTTGTATCCAAACAAGATATACAACTAGATATATGTAGCAAGTTCAAGTACACCGAAAGCAATTTTAGACACAACCAAGAGATCCAAAGAGATCATCTTCAAAACCTACAAAACAACTCAAAACAAGTAATTGTAATATATAGATATACCAATTTAGATCAATTAGAGAGATAGAGTTGTATGCAAGATAGGCAATTTAGAACATGGCAATATCCATATATAAAGGTACCAAGGGAGTGCCAAAGAATAAAGCTATTGGTTGAGAAAATCTAGTTGAGAGGGAAATTCTCTTTCAATAAGCCAAATGTATATTTTGTACACAATGTTGTCAGTCGAGTTATGTGTATTGACAACTCGACCGATGACAGATGTTGGCAACACCCATTGGTGCCTATCGATCGAGTTTCGAACAGGACAAACTTGATTGACAGAGCTACTGTCAAAAAATACATATATTTCATAAAAACATATTTAGAGACATGCTAAAGATATAAGCCATATCCAAACATGTGTAAGCAAGTTAGTAATGCACTATGAAAGCATTAGAAATAATTTTTGGGTAAGAGTGTGAAGAGACTCACAAAATACCACTTTTGACTCAAAAACCACATGCATAGTGCACACTAACTTGACAAAAACAAGTTAGGATAGGCTATAAGCAAGAAAACCTTTACCTTTGTTCTTACCATTCCTTTTTCCACTTGTTATTGTCCCCTACACATCTCACCTTTCTTCTTTCATGTGGATTGAGAAGTCAATTTTCAATTCACTAGCTCAAGTCAATCCATTTGCAAGTACCTACAAGAAGAAAGATGAAATGGTCCCCAATCATGTTTTTTGGTCCAGAGGGGTTAGCTTAGCAACCCAAGTCCTATTGATCTTGGGTACTTTCCTAAAAGGACAACAAGTAGAATAATGACCAAAAACATTGCAATAGTTGCATGTGCCCATAGTCTTGGAACTAGAGGATTTTCCATGGAATATTGGAGGTACTTTACCTTTGTTGTTCCTTTGACTACCATCATACCCTATACCATGTGTACCAATTTGTTTAGTAGTATGGTGTAGGATATCATTAAGATTCTTTTTACCAACTAAGAATCTTTGCAAAGAAGATCTCAAACTATGATTATCATGCATAAGAGAAGTAATAGAGAAGAAAAATGATTTATATTTTCTCTAGCATGCAAAAAATCATTTTCGAAGCAAAGAGCTTTAGTAAAATAACAATCTCTATCAATATGAAGGGCAACAACATTATTCTCTGCACTAGTAGAACTAGAACAAGATTCAAGCACATTGATTTTAGCAATCAAGGTGGCATTTTTTGTTTCAAGCAAAGCAATGTTAGAAAGATAAATATCATTTTCATATTCTAATCCTTGCAAAACAAAATCTTTGTCCTTATTTTTAGATTTAATAACATCAATATCATGCATGAGAGAATCAACAATTAAATAATGCTCTTCATTAGAACTAGGCATAAGAGGTTGAGCTTTTAGAAATCTAATCTTATCAATCAAACTAGCATTTTCAAGCTTAAGAGAGTCTACTTGGCTAAGATAAGAATTTTTATCATCAAGCAAGCAAGTGTTAGCATGTTCAAGATCATCTAATTATACATGCATATTATAAATAATTCTAGCAAGCTTTTTTCTTTTCTTTTTAGAAGACTTAAAGAGAGGCACGAGTAACATTAATGATATCAATAAAGGGCTCTTTATCTAAAGAGTTTAGATTTACCTTATTTGAGTCTTTTCTTGTAGAAGCCATAAGAGCAAAATTACATTCTCCTTCTTCACTAGAGCTTGAGCTAGATCCTCTACTTGAATCTTCACTTGAGCTTGAGTTGGAGGAGTCACTTGAGCTTGAGTGCCATTTATCCTTCTTCATGTACTTCTCTTCTATGTCCTTGTGATGATGGATCTTCTTGCCTTGTAGACAAACTATCTTGAAGTGACCCTTCTTTCGACACTTGAGGCACCAGATTGAGGAGGAATTCTTGCTTTTGTAGAATCTACCCTTGGAGTAAATGACATCTTCTTCAACATGAGAGGATGGAGAGGTGTGTCCCATAATAGCTTCAATTTGAGACTTCATTTCAGCCTTCTTCATTCTTATTAGCTCTTTCTCCTCTTGTCTTTCAACTTCTTCTCTTTTGCCAAGTGTGACTTCATCGCCTGGTAGATTTCCAATGAGCTCTTCGATGGGGATATCATCAAGAGACCTTAATTCTTCAATGGAAGTCACATTGGGTTCCCATCTCTTGGGGAGAGTTCTAAGGATATTTGAGTTGATCTCTCCTCTACTCATAGGTTGTCCTAGAACATCATCACCATTCACAATGGTGTTGAACCTTGAGTACATGTTGGCTATCTTCTCCTCCTTTCCCATCTTAAAGTTCTCAAGCAGCTCTTTGAGCATGTAGACTTTGTTTTCCTTTACTTGAGTTGTCCCCTCATAAGTGATGCACAACTTTTCTCCATACCTCATAGGCCGTCTCATAAGAAGAAATCCGGTTGAACTTGGTGGAGGTCATGGTGGCATAGAGGATGTTGATTGCTCTTGTATTCAAGGTGGCTTTCTTCATGGTAGCTTCATCACATTCTTATATATTTGTCACAGATAGCTTGTATGGATGGTCCACCATTTGCCATAGCTCAAGACTTGATTCTTGGATGTAGAATTGTAGCCTTCTTTTTCAATAGATGAAGTTACTCCCATCAAAGATTGGAAGGTTGATGAAGTATCTCCCACTTTGGTATTCACTCATCTTCTCCTACTTGTTGAAGTGTGCTTGGAGAAACCCGCTATGCTACCAATTGTTGGATCCTAGATGGGTGATTGGATGCTCTAGGGGGTGAATGAGCTGAATGCACTTAAACAAAATTCATTAGACCTTTAAGATATATCACAAGATAAGGTTTCTAAATAGGAAGTTTGAGTGCAAATAAAACAATCATAGCAAGGGAGAGAGAGATTGAACATACACCAAGTGACACACTATGTAGAGTTGTTCCACACTTCAAACTAGAAGTGGGTCAGTCCACTATCTAGAGAGGTCAACCTCTAGGATTTCTTAACCATTGCACTCTTAATTCTTTCATAAGACTTATAATACATGACCACCAAAGGACTTACCCATCCAAGCACCGAGAGTATTCCACCTTACCAAGGACTTACCCACTTTACCAAGAGTCTTCAGCCTTCTCCAAGGTCTTACCCACTCTATCACAAGTCTTCCGCCTTCAAGGACTTTTCTATTCTTCTTGGATCTTTATCCTTTTACTTCACCTTCACTCTGAGAAGCTTCCACCAAGGACTTACCCACTTGAGAAAGGAGTCTTCTGCCTTTACCAAGGGCTTACCCACTCTTGATCCAAGTCTTCAGCCTTGATCTTCACCAAGGGACGCCTTCCCTTGTTCTTCTTCACCTCTCTTAGCCAAGAGAGAGAACCTTCATCTTCATGGTTGAAATGAGAGATAGGGAGGTGCTGGAAGTGAGAACCTCACAAGATATACATGTAAGACTAGCTCTCTTACAAATTTCCTACTCACTCTAACGAATGTTGCTAGTGTTTAAGCTTAGAGAGTGAGAGAGGGTTGTAGGATCACTCAACTATAGAATGGGGACCTTCATAGTGCTTGGCTAACCATGGGATGAAGCCCAAGGGGTCCTATTTATTGTTGAGGATGCCTAGAAGCCTTTGGGAACACTTAAGAACAAAAAATAGTCATTTTGTGGCTTGCAACGGTTATATTTTTTATTGTTGCAACTCCAAAATGGCTAGAAACACTTTTTTGTACTTTTCCGTATAGTGCAATTGGTCAAGTTTCTATAAAGGTGACTCGAACGATCCCACTAAAATACAAGACTAATTTAGGCCATCGGTCGAGTTTGTCCTGGGGTAAATCGACCGATTCACTTAAATCATTTTTGGTCAGTAGAGGGATCAGTCGAGTTCTGTGAAGTGCAAACTCGACCGATCAAAAGTCATTTTCAAGATCCAATCAGGATCGGTCGAGTTTCTAACTCGACCAATGAACAACCTGATGTGAATTTTGGTAAATTGCTTTTTAGTGCTTAAATATTCGATCTAAGTGCTCCTTATTTTTTCTAAGCTTAATTACAAGTCATACAATCATTACAAGTGATTTACAACATGATTCTAATAGATTTACATCATATTCCAAAAATGTGCACTTGTATTGACTTTGACTTGTCTTTTCTCCAAGTTGAGATGTGCAATTTAGGGCATTTGGAGTGTGTCTATACCTAATCTAAAATCACTCAAGTAGAGACATTAAACACAAATAAGTGGAATGGGTTAGTCATCATCAAAACAAGGGTTTACTCAATTTAGACCTTGAGTCAACATATTTTTCATCCAATGTGCTTTCTCCACCCTTTGATGTAAATGGTGTGCGTTTTCTGCCAAGGGTTTAAGTTTTCCACCCAACCTTTTTGTTCAGAGATATGTGATGTCTCGAACTTGTTGTGGATAATCTTAGTCTATACTTGTTTTACATGTGCTACTATTGTAAATATTTATGAAAATGATTTACAAGGTAATTTGAAATAAATGAATATATATATATATATATATATATATATATATCCAAATGCCTCATTACTTTTGATATTATATTCTTTGGAGCTACTTTCTCTTGAAATATCTAAATGTATTCCCCCTCTTGATTGGAACATTTTCATTTGTTTTTTCCTATCCTTTCAAAAAGTTTGAACAATTCTGTGTTGCACATATAGCACAGTTTGTTACAACCCCAAATTTTGGGTTCATTTGGTGAGAAATGTAATTTCTCATATTAAAGATATTTGAACAAATAATGATATAATTTGCTTCAAATAAATGGATTTCATTTACAATATCCTTGATGATTTTGTTGTGGGCTTTATTGGCTATTGGGCCCAAATAACAAGAAAATTCAATTCGTAAATGAATAATTGAATATTTGAGAAAAAGAAAGAGGTAGAAACCTCTAGAAGGCAAAGAGATGTAATCCAAGGATGGATTTATAGCCTCTTGGGTTCCTTGGGTTCCAAGGAGTCCAAAGTTGCAAAAAAAGAAAGCAATAAGAAAAGAAAAGATTAATTAAGTATTTCTTTAGTAAGAAAGAAATTGAAAATAATGTTAGAATGTTGGAAATAAGTGGAAAAAGGTATAATTGAGTGATCCTTTGTGGATTTTCGTATCCCAATGATTCCTAATGATAAAAGGAATACCAATAAGAAAAATAAAAGAGAAATAAAGAGAAATCCTCAAAAGGAAATATTTTAATAAGAAATAAACAAGATAATGTGAAAATAATGCATTTAGATGCATCTAGAAGGATAATGAGTGTCCAAGAAAAAAGATTTTGAAATAATAGAGTTTCTTGGGATCCAAGGAGTCCCAATAAAGAGGAAAGAAAGAGAAAATACCAATAAAGTCAAATAAAAGGATAATGTAATGCATTATTAATGAATGTTGTGATATTGATAAAAAGGAAGTAATTTTCTATTAAATGAAAATAGAATTTCGTGACCATTGAATAAAAAGGGAAAGTAGTAAGAAGATAATAGAAGAGATTTTCGAAATTCTAATATCTCAAGGATAATGAATATCAAGAGGATCTTTTAAGAGAGAGAAAGAGACTTGTTTCTCATTATAGGAATAGGATTCCTAATAGAAGAGGACTCATTTCCTCTTAGGTGGGCATCTTAGGGCGAGGACATACTCCCCTATAAAAGGGGTGGAACCCCTGGTTCGAAGTTAAAAGAGATCCCACGCTCTTCGTCTTTTTCTCTACGTGCAAACCCTAGTAAAGGTGGGTGGAGTGGTAATGTAACCCTTGGAGCAACAAGGGACCATGGAAGGTTTTGCGGTGGAAGCGCCATGCACCCACGTCACCAGAGAAGAGCTCGTCCATCGTCCCCGAGCCCTGGCAATTGCACAATGCCGGCAGGAGGACAGCGGGCCTGCTACATGTCGTAGTCTTCGAGCGCTCAAGCCGTCCGTCTGGGCCATGAACTGGATGGTGCCCTAGGTGCGTCAAGGGGCGGCGGAGGTAGAGGATGCACTTCCGGTGAAGGCTGGGTCCTAAACGGGAAGCCAGAGCCGTGCAAAAGTTGCTCCATCGCAGCTAGGGCCGCGCTGCTGCTGCGGATCCGAGGAAGAAGGCACGGGCAACGTTTGACCATGCTACCCCTAAGCGTGCCAAAGAATGGATCCTTAAGTCACAGGTAGTTTCGTAATTCGGTTATAATTTCAACTTACAAGGCAACGTTGCATGGAGCAGGACAACTGGCGCGCTCTGATTGGCCCAAAAGTAAGTGATTTTGCAAACTTCATAACTAAAGGTTGGTAGCTCGGATTAGTACGAATAAAATATGAAAATTGATCAGGAGAACGAGAGAAATCCAATAAAAATGATATTAAAGATGGATTCCGTTCCTGATTGCAAAAGAACTATAAGTTGATGAAAAGTACATTAAAGTTAAGTTAAAAACCCTATTTGTGATTAAAGGTTGAATCTAGTATGCTTAATGGGTTAATTGAAGTATTAATAACCTGTTGAATGATAATATTAGATTCGAACCTGATCTAGATGTAAAATTGCATGATTTAGGGTTTTTACCCCATATAAGAATGATTAAGTATTTAAAACCCCTAATTTAGGGTCAAAGAGGATAAGATCATATTTAATTTGAAAAATGGGAAAAATATGTTGTTATATGATGGTTCTAATCTATTTCAAGCTTTAAAGTTCCTAATCATGGATAAAAACCCTAAAAATAGTAATTAGGGTTTTCTCATGAATAAAAGGTAGTATTAATGGCAATTCGAGTTCATATGCGATTAGACCATAATGAGCTTTGAATTGATGATAAATGAGCATAGAAATCTTATCGTGGATTAAACGGATAAAAATGGTAGCTTTAATGTAAAAGAAGCTTATTGAAATTAATTAATGGTTAATGGTGCCTTTTAATCTGAGAATAGGGTTATATGTTGTTAAGATAACCTTAATGTTGAAGAATAGATAAGATAATAAGGGTTTATGAGTAATGGTATAAAATTAGGGTTTGAAATAGTAAAAGATGAAGGGAAACCCTAATTGCAGTGGAAATCCTAAAAGTGAATTAGAAACTCTAGGAAGCGAGCTAGGTTTAATAGATCTTGATGACATGAGTAATAAAAAGGGAATTACATGATTATTTTAGGATCTTATTGAAAATGCTTGATTGCTTGGATTCTTATTTGCATGGATATTTCTGTTCAAATCATCAGATCAGGTATGTGGTTACGCTTATGAATATCTCAAGTTAGTTTTCCGAAGTTTACTGAAGTTTTCATCGATGTCATGAATTAATTGTTGGATGATTTTAATTCATGCAAACTATAATGTGGATATGACTATCACATAAGATATGTTCCTACTATCTCAGATCCTGGTCCCCTCTGTGGCTTAATAGTTGACCTAGTACATGGCTACCTATGGGGTAGGTCCATCAGGTCATTGGATGACTTAGTACATGGCTACCAATGGGGTAGGTCCATCAAGTCACATTGAGTTAGATATTGGGCTACCTTCGGGTAGTGCCATGCGACTCTATTACCCTATTTATTGGCTACCTATAAGGTAGGACCATGGGGGTAAGAATCTACCTAAAGAAAGGTAGCATACAAGTCCACTGCAAGGATAGCACAAAGTTAGGGGATAGGTAAGGATTGAGTAGGATGGCTTAAAACGTAATCTTGGTTGTTAAACAATTAATTGAATGATTACATTGTTAAGAATAATTGCATGATTATTGTTTCCCCCACATACCAACTTCGGCTGACCGACGTTTTGTTTGTCGGCGTTTTAGGTACAAGCCAAAAGAACAAACAGTAAATCGTCATATTAGGAAATACATAAAGTAAAATACAAGGAGGAATATTTAGAGTAGAATCCTTAAGTGGATAGAAGTTTAGAGATCCAAGTTTTCAGAGAAAAAAAAGCTATGCAAAAGTTTATTTTCTTACAGCTTTTCAGTTTAGTATGTTAAAATTTAATAATTGTTCTTGGTTAATTGCCGAACCTTTGATCCAGAAATTATGGGTGCGGCTTCGACCTCTCGGTCTCCCTTAATTGGGGGTTACCGAAAGGTGGGGTCGTAACATTTGGTATCAGAGTGTAGGTTCCTCAGTTAACCATTAATAATTATTAAATTTTACAAACTCTGTAGAACCAAAGGGAGTTATTAGAGGATTATCCGAAAGACGGAGGTGTCTAGAAAAGGATCACGACCCGGGGGCTGGCAATATTTTCCTCCGCATCGCTAGTCAGAATACGAGGAATCCCAGATCCGTGTGACTGCCTGGCTAAAGTCTTAGGGTATGAATCGAAATAAGATACCTTTAGGACTTTCTCATCTTATTCATCCCTTCTCATCACAAAATTCTATTAAGGACCTCAAGGATTAGGGTTTTCTCTTCTCCTCACCCTCTTGAGATATGGGTAAGGTTAATAAGGTGTAAGGAATCCTCCACCAAATTTATGAAAAGTATGTAAATAAGATGTCATGGACATAAGCTTAATAGATTAAGCGCAAACTAAAGAATAGATACATGCTTAGGTCATATGACATAAGTTGTCATGCCCTCAGAAGAGACTAGAGGCTAGACCTTCTTATCAGGAGGATAGATAAAGAGAGTTAGTCTTGGAGATAGAAATATCCATTGCAAGTAGAGACCTGGCACATCCTATGAGGATGATGTTAACCCTAACCCTAAGTGAAGGTTAGAGAGAGTGATGGCATGATGAGTTAGACCAGGTGTTTGGATGGATATGCCTTGCATGCCGTATGAGCCATGAGAGGGTACCTTTAGCGACCCAACCCTGGAAAGGGTCGTGCATGTTAGAGTGAAGGATATCTCCTTCATTGACAAGGTTAGAGAAGAACCCATGGGAACCCCATGAGCTTATAGTAGCATGTCATAGTAAACAACAATAGTACGTCAGTAGTACGAGTAGGAGGCTGAAACCCTGACCAGTAAGCATGATGAATAACTTATGAGATAAGCATAAAGAGCTATGGGTAACCATGAGCGAACATAAGTTGCACATAGGCTTCATACAGGTAGGGGCATGCTTTTGAGGTTGATCCTTCATGAAGAGAGGACCTCTAATGGTGAGGTTGGTTGTAGGGTTAGAGAGAGAGAAGGAAACCAAGCAAGAAGGTTGTAAACCTAGACCCCAAGATATGAGGAATAGTGGGGAGTTGAGGATGATGCGACCTAAGTGGATGATAGTGGTTGCCTGGAGGCTGATGATATCTTGGTTGCCTTCATAGGAACCAAACCCTAGAGAGAGTAATGCTTCTGGTACCTATGTGCCTATGGTATAGGTGTTTACCTGCTAAGTGGAGAAAAAGAGTGCCTTAGTCCCTGAGGAGGTTTAAGTAGTGAGTTGTGAGGCTTTATACCTAGTTGGTTGTTCTTGAGGAGGACTCAACTCCAAGGTGTTGCTCATATAAAAGGATCATGGGAGTACATGACATACCTTGGACATGCTTGATTCGTGTTTAGGAGATTGAGCATGTAGTTGGATACCCAAAGGAGAACCTAGGGTTCCTAGGCCTAAGGGGGGAAGAAGTGTATCCAATGCTCATGATGAGATTTGAGTCTCTATAGTTTCGAGCATGATACTCCTCATGTGTAGAGGTAAAGGAAACCCCTTAAGTTAAGGGTATGTTTGATGAACCCCTCACGGCTAAGTGGATGACATGGGAAGGTATGATCGTGATCCAGTGTTGAGGACAAGTATGACCCAGCATGGTGTAGTAGGTGGTCAGCTTGTTCCTTAATAGCTTACTAGGGTTAAGCATATGGATGTAAACCCTAGACCTAAGGGTAGTTGTGATCATGTTTTCTAGAGATAGTTTCCCCCCATCCTGGGAGAGGGACCCTTTTTAAGGGAGTACACTAGCTTTTGAGTTAACCTAAAAAGGTCTCATAGGATCTTGAGAGGCTAAGTGAAAAGTACATGGTATGAGGATGAACCTATAAACCCATACATAACCATCTCTAAGTGCATGTGGATGTGTTACCATGGAGGTAACCGGTATGGGGCTTGACCAGGGTAGGCAGGTTGCCATGATCCCTATGAACGGATAAAAGTCAGCCCTTGAATGCAGAAAGAGAGATGATGAAGGCTTGGGTAAGGTTCTAAGTTGGACATGTACTATAAGATAATCCTAAGTCTATCCTAGGGTCAGGTGGGGATAAGACCGATGGAAGTAGGAGTTGTCTAATTCCCTAGTTGCACATGACCATAGGGTCGGGAGGTAACAACTATCATTGTCTGAGGGCCATGGGTTAGGAGATTGATCACCTTCATGAACTCATGGGACCCAAAGGGCAGATGAATAGGGCACTCTCTGGATGCATAAGGGAAGAGGGAAGACCCCAAAAGTGTCTGTACCCCCATGGACCTAGAGGAGGTGACCAAGGATTGTGTTTGGACCAAGTAGTTTCAAGACTTGTTTTCCATGGAAGTAACTATGATATCAAAATGAATGTGATGTTGAGACATATGTGGCATGTTTCAACTTAGATTTAAAGGTGTACTGGAAAGGTGGGATGTACCATCTCTACTCTTGGAATAGGAAGAACTCTGTATTTGGACTGCAGCCAAATGCTTATTTCCTCTTGTTATGGGAGTGAGAGATAGGACAGTACGCATGCCATACACCAAGGATAAAAGATGATGTGAGTTGGAACGTTGCTATGAGGTATGAGGTCAAATAAGATAACATACCCTGGTAAAGTGAATGATACATGGATGGTTTGCAAATGCTAAAGAGAAATAAGGTAGTTATCTTATAAGGATGTTTTTAGCATGAGCTATGAGTTATACCAGGTTGAGTTCAAAAACCAAAGGAATAAGCTCAGAATGTTCTTGATGAAGAAGGACTTAGGGCTAAGATGAGATAATAAGTGGCATACAAGAAGGTGTATGTCATCAACATTACCTAATACATAAGAAGGTGAGGTGGTAATCGATGCTCTGGTTGAGATATATCTGCCTAGTTTGGTTGTTAGACTAACCATAAGTTTGGAAAGGAAGATATGTTTGGCTAACACTAATGTAATGAGATCAGTTAATGGCTGATTGATTAGCCAGTCTAGTCCTTGATGCAATGAAAGGATGGTGGTAGAACCTCAGATGCACTTCTTTGGGTCGGAAGGTAATAAAACCCTAATGAGAATGGTTTGGGGTTCTGAGGAATCGATCTGGAGAAATCATGACATACAAGAAATAATGATGTTGAGATCACCTTACACCATGGTATTACTGTGATAATGAGTGGTAGTAGTACTATGGATGCTGGAGATGAGGTTGCATGTGATATGTTGCCATGCATGACAGAAAGTGAAGGATGAGCATCAGTTACCCAGTGCATTGATATAGAGGATAAAGAGTTCCTGAGCGGGAATGAGATTTCATCACTATGGATGTGGTGATAAGTCTCCCCTAGACCAAGGAAGGTCGAGATGCAATGTGGGTTATGGTAGATCGCATTACCTAGATGACATGCGACAGAAAGAGTTTTGTCAAGGGACAGATCTGGTTGAACTACCCATGAGAGAGATGGTTCAACTACACCATGAAGCGAGTTCAAAGGTTCTTGAGTTTGACCTAAGGGTTCCCTTCCAAAAGTTGGAAGTAGGTACATGAAGAATTCGATGTTAGTACAGGTTATCAAGCCTAACTAATGGTTAGTATGATCCAGACTAAAGGGTCTGATGAGAGCATATGTGCTCATTCAGGGTGATAGCTAGGGACAATTCTTGTCCTATGAAAGATGTGAAGATAACCACCATAGCCAGTATCGGGATTTAAAGAAGCTATGTAAGAGAGGTTGTGTCGGTCACCACTTCAGTAAGGTGATGTTGGTGAAAGGACCACGTGATGGGTAGAAAAGGACCACAGTGCATGTAGATGAAGTCACTTTGATTGTGCAAGGGTTGAAAGGAGCCTAGATACAATGAGAGTCATGAGCAGATGCAAAGTAGACTGACATGCAGTTCACTGTGGGAGACTATGTGACATGAAAATCCGACCCCTCTAAGTTACAGCTAAGAGAGTTAAGTCCCCGATGCATGGGTTCTTTTGACATGGTTTGGTGGAGAAGGTTAAGTTTGACCTTACCCCTCAGGATAAAGTAATGTGTGATGAGTTCCATGTGTCCAATTTAGAGTACTATGTGAGGTACCCCGACCATGTGCGGAGCAATGAACCTAGTGAGCCCCAAGGGAGGATGAAATGGCCTGAGTCACCTGTGTAATTTATAGACGCCAGGATGAAAGAACTCAGAGAAAAGAATATGTGATGATAAATGTTCTTTGGAAGCGCCATGAGTACGGTAAAGCCACATAGGGGCCAATGATGGACATGGAAAAGTCTTATCCTGAATTGTTTGTTTGCTTGATAGAATTTTGAGGACAAAATTCCTATAAGAGGGGAAGGATGTTACAACCCCAAATTTTGGGTTCATTTGGTGAGAAATGTAATTTCTCATATTAAAGATATTTGAACAAATAATGATATAATTTGCTTCAAATAAATGGATTTCATTTACAATAGCCTTGATGATTGTGTTATGGGCTTTATTGGCTATTGGGCCCAAATAACAAGAAAATTCAATTAGTAAATGAATAATTGAATATTCGAGAAAAAGAAAGAGGTAGAAACCTCTAGAAGGCAAAGAGATGTAATCCAAGGATGGATTTCATGCCTCTTGGGTTCCAAGGAGTCCAAAGTTTCAAAAAAAGAAAGCAATAAGAAAAGAAAAGATTAATTAAGTATTTCTTTAGTAAGAAAGAAATTGAAAATAATGTTAAAATGTTGGAAATAAGTGGAAAAAGGTATAATTGAGTGATCCTTTGTGGATTTTCGTATCCCAATGATTCCTAATGATAAAAGGAATACCAATAAGGAAAATAAAAGATAAATAAAGAGAAATCCTCAAAAGGAAATATTTTAATAAGAAATAAACAAGATAATGTGAAAATAATGCGTTTAGATGCATCTAGAAGGATAATGAGTGTCTAATAAAAAGGATTTCAAAATAATAGAGTTTCTTGGGATCCAAGGAGTCCCAATAAAGAGGAAAGAAAGAGAAAATACTAATAAAGTCAAATAAAAGGATAATGTAATGCATTATTAATGAATGTTGTGATATTGATAAAAAGGAAGTAATTTTCTATTAAATGAAAATAGAATTTCGTGACCATTGAATAAAAAGGGCAAGTAGTAAGAAGATAATAGAAGAGATTTTTGAAATTCTAATATCTCAAGGATAATGAATATCAAGAGGATCTTTTAAGAGAGAGAAAGAGACTTGTTTCTCATTATAGGAATAGGATTCCTAATAGGAGAGGACTCATTTTCTCTTAGGTGGCATCTTAGGGCGAGGACATACTCCCCTATAAAAGGGGTGGAACCCCTAGTTCGAAGTTAAAAGAGATCCCACGATCTTCCTCTTTTTCTCTACGTGCAAACCCTAGTCAAGGTGGTTGGAGTGGTAATGTAACCCTTGGAGCAACAAGGGACCATGGAAGGTTTTGCGATGGAAGCGCCATGCAGCCACGTCACCAGAGAAGAGCTCGTCCATCGTCCCCGAGCCCTAGCACTTGCACAATGCCGGCAGGAGGACAACACGCCTGCTACGTGTCGCAGGCTTGGAGCACTCAAGCCGGCCGTCTGGGCCATGAACTGGATGGTGCCCTAAGTGCGTCAAGGGGTGGCGGAGGTAGGGGATGCACTTCTGGTGAAGGTTGGGTCCTGAACGGGAAGCCAGAGCGACACAAAAGCTACTCCATGGCAGCTAGGGCGGAGCTGATGCTGCAGATCCGAGGAAGAAGAAGGCATGGGCGGCGTTTGACCGTGCTACCCCTCAGCGTGCCAAAGAATAGATCCTTAAGTCAAGGGTAGTTTTGTAATTCAGTTATAATTTCAACTTATAAGGAAACGTTGCATGGAGCAGGACAAGTGGCACGCTCTGATTGGCCCAAAAGTAAGTGATTTTGCAAATTTCATAACTAAAGATTGGTAGCTCGGATTAGTACAAATAAAATATGAAAATTGATCAGGAGAACGAGAGGAATCCTAAAAATGATATTAAAGATGGATTCCATTCCTATTTGCAAAAGTACTATAAGTTGATGAAAAATACATTAAAGTTAAGTTAAAAACCCTATTTGTGATTAAAGGTTGAATCTAGTATGCTTAATGGGTTAGTTGAAGTATTAGTAACCTGTTGAATGATAATATTAGATTCGAACCTGATCTAGATGTAAAATTGCATGATTTAGGGTTTTTACCCCATATAAGAATGATTAAGTATTTAAAACCCCTAATTTAGGATCAAAGAGGATAAGATCATATTTAATTTGAAAAATGGGAAAATATGCTGTTATATGATGGTTCTAATCTATTTCGAGCTTTAAAGTTGCTAATCATGGATAAAAACCCTAAAAATAGTAATTAGGGTTTTCTCATGAATAAAAGGTAGTATTAATGGCAATTCGAGTTCATATGTGATTAGACCATAATGAGCTTTGAATTGATAATAAATGATCATAGAAATCTTATCGTGGATTAAAAGGATAAAAATGGTAGCTTTAATGTAAAAGAAGCTTAATGAAATTAATTGATGGTTAATGGTGCCTTTTAATCTGAGAATAGGGTTATATGTTGTTAAGATAACCTTAATGTTGAAGAATAGATAAGATAATAAGGGTTTATGAGTAATGGTATAAAATTAGGGTTTGAAATAGTAAAAGATGAAGGGAAACCCTAATTGCAATGGAAACCCTAAAAGTGAATTAGAAACCCTAGGAAGCGAGCTAGGTTTAATAGATCTTGATGACATGAGTAATAAAAAGGGAATTACATGATTATTTTAGGATCTTATTGAAAATGCTTGATTGCTTGGATTCTTATTTGCATGGATATTTCTATTCAAATCATCAGATCAGGTATGTAGTTACGCTTATGAATATCTCGAGTTAGTTTTCCGAAGTTTACCGAAGTTTTCATCGATGTCATGAATTAATTGTTGGATGATTTTAATTCATGCAAACTATAATGTGGATATGACTATCACATAAGATATGTGCTTACTTGCTCAGATCCTGGTCCCCTCTGTGGCTTAATAGTTGACCTAGTACATGGCCACCTATGGGGTAGGTCCATCAGGTCATTGAATGACTTAGTACATGGCTACCCATGGGGTAGGTTCATCAAGTCACATTGAGTTAGATATTGGGCTACCTTCGGGTAGTGCCATGCGACTCTATTACTCTATGTATTGGCTACCTGTAAGGTAGGACCATGGGGGTAAGAATCTACCTAAAGAAAGGTAGCATACAAGTCCACTGCAGGGATAGCACAGAGTTAGGGGATAGGTAAGGATTGAGTAGGATGGCTTAAAATGTAATCTTGGTTGTTAAATGATTAATTGAATGATTACATTGTTAAGAATAATTGCATGATTATTATTTCCCCCACATACCAGCTTCGGCTGACCGACGTTTTGTTTGTCGGCATTTTAGGTACCAGCCAAAAGAACAAACAGTAAATCGTCATATTGGGAAACACATAAAGTAAAATACAAGGATGATTAGTTAGAGTAGAATCCTTAAGTGGATAGAAGTTTAGAGATCCAAGTTTTCAGAGAAAAAAAGGTATGCAAAAGTTTATTTTCTTACAGCTTTTCAGTTTAGTCTGTTAAAATATAATAATTGTTCTTGGTTAATTGCTGAACCTTTGATCCAGAAATTATGGGTGTGGCTTCGACCTCTCGGTCTCCCTTAATTGGGGGTTACCGGAAGGTGCGGTCGTAACACAGTTCTTATGACAAATGTTTGCCTTTGTTATCTATGGCGGTGTTACTAACCCACCAAGAGGAGAATATCATGTGGATCATGAGTTTGAGGAGAATGCTCAAACCTGGTTAATTAATGACATTCTAATTTTGACAGATTGACCATTACAACCAATCTCCTTAAAGATTATTTATTCCTTTTAGTTTTTCCTTTATGGATAAAGCTGATGAATAATGTTTCAAAAAAAATTAATAGTTAAGCTTTACTCCGCTAGTATGTACTATTTTCTATTTGACCTTATTCATTGAAAAATTGACATGCAACACTTTTTTCATATATTTGTTGGTGTTGATTAAATGGGGGTTTTGTATGAACTTTTATCATTGAAAAAATAAGGAGTGGACCCCCTCAGTCCCACTCCTTACAAGGTGGTATCAAAACAATACAATAGGCAAATTGACTATCTCGAAAATTTTTCGTGTACGTTCCCTTATAGATGATCTATTTTCTGGGGAATGACTTGTTTCAGGGATTGTAAAATGAGGCTTATCAATCGTCTAATAGTTTGGAAAGATAATCTACCCTACAAACCATAGTACAACATGTCGTTGTTGGACCCTCCCTCTTTCACACTGGGCTCCCATGTTACGCATGGGAAACAACCCCTCATTATAGTTTCATTTAGCTACATAGTTGTCCCTCTATTGGGCATTCCTCCTAAGTAGGAGTTGTCCCTACTTTGTCAAGTCACGACAATGGTGGGAAGGCTTAATCTCACTCCTACGATCAACAAACCAAATTAGTATGCACTAACATACTTTGTCAATATGCAACCACCCTATTCTAATGGTGAGAATGAGTTGGACACATCGAATAAGGGAACATGATTGGGTTCTGACCTTGGATTAGACCTTTGAGGGCATTGCATGCCCTCCTCACTAGAAGGTTTTCTTTGCTTTTTAAATGCTAGATGACCTAGCATGCATTTGGTGGAATGGGATAGCCCACTCAGGTGACACCTTCACCATGACCTACGAGTAGTTCCTTATCTTAATATACAAGAAGTATGTCTGCTTTACCACCCTAAGGAAGAAACAAGTAGAGCTTTACAACTTGAAGCAAGGATTGTTGAACATCTATTCTTACTTGAAGAAGCATTGTTGTAGAAGTGTTAAATCGATCCTGAAGAGGCATGCTGAGCCACCCTTTTCATGGAAGGATGAAGCTATCATGTCGTGCGTGCTCCGATCCTATAACTTCCACTCACCTTACAATGTATGGTTGTTAAGGCCCTCACAATGGAATCATATCATGGATTCCAAGCCCCAACACAGAAATTCAAGAAGAGGAAGAGTTTTGGTGATGACCAGTGGCATGAAATGTGCAACGATTATTTTTTCCATCGTCTCCCAAGCAAGTACCATTAGTGGACCTTGCACCATCGAGAGATGGAAGAGTTCTAATATGTCACTAGTGGGAAGGATAGGCACATTAAGCTCCAGTGTTGTAGCTCCACTAGCACCCAACCCCAAACTATCAACCTATGCATCAACAACGTCCATGTAACATGGAAATGTTTTGCATTCTAACCCTAGAAACCCTAATTTCATTAAATATGTACCAATAAGCATAGTTCTTATGATTACCCAAAGCAAGGTATAAGATCTACCCTGGCATGAGCATATGATGGTTTTCGATGACCTCATCATCTACATGTTATTAGATAATATAGTAGGGTCCAGTTAGTAAAGACTATAGAACATGTTTCATTCACACACCCTAGGCCTTAATAAGAAATACTAATATTTAAGTCGAATGTGCTTAATAATAGTGATTAATAATGGAACTTTTTCTCTACTAACCCTAATTCACTTTATGTGGGAATGAGTTTCATATCATGGTTAAATACATGTAGATGAAGTGTTCAAATGTCATAACCCTCATTAATATGCTAACATATTTGAGTATTCCTTTACAAAGATAAACCATATCTAAATCATTAGTCAGTGTTGAAAAGTTCCTTAATTGATATCAATAAGACAATATATTAAAGTTAAGAATTAGTTTCTGTATAATTAAATTATAATGGTAATAAGTGATTTAAGGAGGATACATTAGTTTAAAAATGGAGATAATGAGACAAAATAATTAAAGAAAGTGTGTTATGAGAAGATAATTCTAAAACACATAAAATACCTTAAATATAGAAGAGATACATCAATTAGGATACTAAATCTAAATATAATATTTTTTACTAATGTTTAAAATGAGGTTGAGCATTTGCCTCACAACATTAATAACTTATCTACACTAGTAAAAATAAAGAAAAAAAAATCCATGTCAGTAGAGTCTTGCTTTGGGCTTAATAAAATTTAAGTGACACGAAATGACTTTAAATGGTTACCTGAACAAGTTAATGATGCTATTTGGATATGCTTTGAGGAAGCGTTTCATGAGAAGATAAACACAAAATAAAAAATTACCAAATTATTTAGATAAATTAATGATTAGAATAATATATATGGAAACAATATCTTTAAACTCAAAAACATTAAATAATTATATGGATGATCTCAAAAGAAGAAATTAACTTCAAAATATAATCTACATAGATTGTTTTCCTCTATCGTACCTTGTCCAAAAGTAATATATCAGGCATATATCTTCGGCGATGAAACTTAATTCAATCTTCACATCATAAATGGTAAAATAAGGTGAGATTGGAGTCATCACAATGTTTTATTTGTGAAAGGAGGAAAAATAAGATAAAAGCTTTGAATCCATAGTGGAAAGTCAATTGACTATAGCATATAAAAGTCTACGAGATAAGAACAAGGTATTTGGTAGAAGAAATCAGATTTGGCTATGTTTTTTTGAATGGGAAGGATTAACAACCCCATCTCTCTCTATAGATCCATATTGAACCATTTCTAAACATTCTCTAAAATATAGTGGTTTTAGGTTGGGTTAAAAATAATCAAATTAATGAAAGGCAATAAAAGGTGTTTTTATTGTTCATGGTCCTTTGGGTATGGAGATGTATGTGGATTTCCCATAATAGACCTAAAGGTCCTATTTGTTAAGTGGATCAGATCCTAATCACCTCAGTACCTCCCACGATGGAGATCCATCTCGAGCGGTCATGGTCGATGCATATAAAAAAATCAGAGGATGATGAGAAAAGTATATAAGTCAGAATCAAGGTTTAGTCTTTCTATGAGTAACTAAATCAAATTTTATGCTATTAAACCACATGATAATATGATTCAGTGAACAACTATGTAAGTTTTTATGAGTGGTGAAAGGTTGATCACAAAATAGGATATAACAACTAGGAGCAATTAGAAGTGTAGTTGAAACTAATATAATTACCGTTGTGTAGCCCAATGATGCTAAAAAACCAACTGGTGTCAAAGGAAGGATCCTATAAACAAAGGCAATTAGACAATAAAAGGGGAGATAGGAGATAGTTAATTCTCTTGCTTCAAGAGTAAGTTGGGTATGGGGTATTTATAGGATAGTTTTAGGGATTGAGGACTCTAGATAGTTGATCCTCTACCATCACGAGGGTCTCTAGAAAAGATGTCATATCATGGCCATGCGCCATGCGGGTCTGGTGTGCAGATTGAGGCAATTCGCCATCTGTCACACCATGGATGGCCATGATCCACCGGGTGGCCCGACAAGGATAAAGCATGCCTACCAATTTTCTCCCATATTTCAGGATTGTTTTGGATAAAATCAGATAAAATTAATAGAAAATGTGGATTCGAATAGAATTCAATAAAATAGTGAAGGAATAGGGAAAAGGCATAAATTCATGTTCATCCTTCATATATATCTAAACGGGATGCATTTTGTGCAGAAAAAGGCAATTGAATATTTGTGGGAAAAATATAATATTTTATTCAGGATAATTAAACTGGGCAAATTATATAAATTTCTTATAAAAAGATGAATTGGTGGAAAATTGCATTTGAGTGTGAACATAGTATTTCTATACAAGAATCCCCGAAATGAATAAAAATGGGTGAAATTGAATGGATAGACAGGTGGAAAATATGGACAAATATGGAAAAAGGGTGAAAAAGATGAAACGGAAATATTGTGAAAAATGTGGAATGCACTCCATCACTAGCAAAAAAATCAACGTTAATCATGAATTTATACCGAGTGAGCAAAAATGGGATGTAAAAAGTTTGCCCCTCTCAAGACAAGGTTTGAGATAAGAATGAGAACTGCAAACTTTCACCAAATATGACCCCCATTTTTTGTCACAAAAAGCAAAAAATGTGAGACTCTTCATGGATCTTCTAATGATCCTTGTGGAGAGTGGAAAACATTGGTGATGGCTTTTCCTTCTAAGGATGAATTAATGAAATAATCATTCTTAAAAAATACTAGATCGATCATGAACAGTTTCTCTAGAAGGAGGTAGCCTTTCATCTGAGGCATTTACATGTATCCAACTAATCAATCATTCCCTTAGGGGTGTTGATGAGCCATTCAAGGTTTACTATCGAAAAAAGTGTCTCTCATCATTGCTCAAGTTTTTACATGAATGCATGTCTGATTCACTCACTAACTCATGCCTTAGTGAGAAAAGGTTGAGTGAAAAGCAAATATGAAGAAGGTTTGTTAAAGACGACTAAAATCAAGAGTAAGTGATAATAGCGAACCATGAAAATTTCTTAGTTGTGAAAGAATCTTGAAAGGAAACACCATCTCTCTTCTTTTCCTACACATATAAGTTTTCTTATTGTTTTAGACTAGATATATAAGTTAGATCAAACACAAGACCTGGAGCAATATAGTCAATTAGGGTTAGGACCACAACCCCCAAAAAAGTAAAAAAAAATAGAGTTTTGCCTATCAAAGACATGACTTTGATAACTCAAAATAGAAGATTGTGCATTAGACAAGTTCCCAATAATAAGTGACCTTTAAAACTAGTGATTGTGTTGGTTAATTGCTTGTACCCCAAAGCATTCACAATCGTAGTAAGACATGTTTCCTCAAAATGTGTTAAAACAAGTTGAGATCGGGCATCCGATGATCATTGAATGATAATGTGGTCTCCGGGATGTATTCCTTACTAGTTCATCATTTGTATCCCTAGATTGTTGATGAGTAATTTTCCCGACTTTCTAGTTCTTACTTAATTTGATCATCCTTGTTTTGAACCTTATTTACTAGGAAAGGATTGCCAAATCTAAAAATGAGTGTATATGTGATTTATGAAGGTCTTACCAGATGTAGGGATTGGAATTCCATTTAAGATATGATGATGTAGTTTTAGGTCATGATCTTAGACCTCAAAAAGACAAGGGAATAAAACTTGGTTTAATTTAGGGTCATAGTCCAAGACCATGAATATGTGAAAAAGTATAAGATGGATTTTGGTTTAGGTCATGACCCATGAACCAAAAAATAGGGAAATTAAAATTGGTCTATATTAAGGTAATATTCTAGGTTCCAAAAGTTTTTTTAAAAATTAACACAAAGGTTTGTTTAGTTTATGTCATGATCTAGGACTGTATATACACCAGGATCTGATTCAAAAATTTACTCCTTTCTTGAAAAATAGGGAGACTTTTAACTCTTAAGGAGAGATTAGAGATCTCCATATAATTACCATAATTTGTATCTATTTGCATTTTTTCTTATTTATGTGATTTTTTATAATAACTAGAAGATTCTAGAAATTCTGTTCAAAATTTAGGGACATTGTTGTAACATTTACAATAACTTTTTTTAAAGGAGGGGAAATGAGAGGTGTACAAGAATCCTCTCATTTCTTCCATCTTTGAGCAGTGGGTGTGACCCAAGGTTGCTTGGCTGAGCCAACGACAATAGTGGCAGAGCAAGAAAGAAGTGTGGTGCATCACCACGGTCTACATCATGTGGGAATTGTAGATTGGCATGTTCTACCACCACATTTTAGGAAGTCTTGGGAAGCAACTTTTGGCGGTGATGGAGCTCCACATCATTAATTTCAACGAGGTTTTCTAGTGGTTTTCAACTCCATTCATATCTGGGGAGGTATAACCTTCTCCACATGAAATTAATAATGCACATATAGCATGTTCTACCACCACATTTTAGGAAGTCTTGGGAAGCAACTTTTGGCGGTGATGGAGCTCCACATCATTAATTTCAACGATGTTTTCTAGTGGTTTTCAGCTCCATTCATATCTGGGGAGGTATAACCTTCATCCTTTTGCTTTAGTTTTCTTTCTTTGGTATTTAATTGAGAAATCTAGATTTTGGGATTTCCTAGTGTTCTCCGTGATGTCTAGGTAAAAGATAACTTAATGCATGTTTTGACCCATGATTTTGTTGTTTTCACATTTTTATGAGTGTCTGATGTCTGATTGACAGATTAAGTTGTTGCGGGTAGATGACGGTGTTGAAGCTTTCATTTTGCATATGGCAGTCTGCAATTGGTATGAGGAGGCCAAAATTCCTCTGGAGTAGGAGGATCTAGTCGTAGACAACCAAGATGTTGGATGTGATGTTGGGACTAAGGTTTATCCACAATACATTGTGCGGCTTTTGTTTGCTAAGCTCATATTTGGATAAGAAATTCATGATCTTAGTTTTCTATGGGAAGTCATCATGGTGGTGATAGTCGTATTGTGGGAGAGATTCTTCCAACTCAAAGATTCTTGGCTCATCTAGGCATGTTGTTGATGAACGTTCACCAATAAGGGCATCAAGCAAGCAACTAGGAATAATTTATAAACTTTTTGCCTTGTCCTTTTCCCTTAATTTGTCGATCTTGAATTAGACTTTTCTGATGGGATGGTGTTCTAAAATGCCTCCAAATTTGAGACCTCAGATAAAATGGTCTCAAAAGGAATGATTGAACTACCCATATTACCAAGGTACACTCTCTTTACATATCCTATCACTATGAAATCTATAGTTAAGTGTGCTTAGCTTGGAGTACTAGGTTAGTGACCATTTTAGGAAGTTGATCTTAGCTTGCATGTGAGTAAGGACAAATCACACAGTTAAGGACAATGGTGGTTTTTGGGGAAAATCTTCATCCATGAAAACTCTACTAATGCCTTGGGCAATGGGTCGAGCCATTTCAAATGGTATCAGAGCAAAAATCCCTCCAGTAGGATGGGGCCCACATGGGCATGTGGCATGCTTATCTTGAGACATGAAATCCATGCATGCTGAAAAGGGCTATTATGATGATGTAGCCACCTTGTGCTGGTAGGTGTGATCAGGGGATGACTGCATGTGGGCCATTATGGGTATGCATTAAAATGGGGAAATATTATGAGACCTTATCATTGAGCCTTGACGAGGATGTCTAGTGTCTTAGTGGGGAATAATGTAACATCCCAAGATTTGAGGCATCAGATAAAATAATCTTAAAAGGAATGATTCAACTACTCATATCACCAACATGTACCTCCTTTTCAGGGAGCCCATTACTATGAACTCCATAGTTAAGCATGCTCAGGTTGGAGTAGTACTAGGATGGGTGAACAATTAGGAAGTTGATCCTAACTTGTGTGTGAGTGAGCAATAGGCACACACTCAAGGCCACTGGTGGCTCGTGGTTCCAGTCATCATTCCTGGAACTCTACTAGAGTCTTGGGTAGTGGTTTAGGGTGTGACATGTTCTGATATAATCTTTTGTAAATTAGGGTCTTGGGAGTCTCAAATGTTTATTTGAGGACCCATTGGAATGAGCTAAGAACATTGTACTCTGGCTTGGTCATTGAGGAGCTGGCATTACTCGAGGAGACTAGTTTTGGGAGTATTTGTTGCTATGGGATTGTAGATAAGGGTTATGTTATTACCTTTATTGAGCACTTCCACCTAGTGACTAGTACTTTTCATTATGATTTTAGTGAGCTAGCCATCACCCTTAATGAATTTAATGAGATCAATTGGCTAGGTTTTGACAATGCTCCAATTTGTAATTTTCCACATAGAAAGTTGTGGGGGTGATATCGCCTTGCTGAGAAATTAGGAGTGAACCATGACCATATTGAGATAGCTTTTAGCTATGGAGTCAAGTACGCTTGGCTGCATGTGACCTTCTTTCTTAGGAGAGAGAGAAGGGTTGCCACATGTCCTTTGTTTGCTGCCCTAAAGGTTTGGTTATTCCTTTTTGTGTTGATCAAAGGATGCCTTTTTGGTAATAATGTCAAGAATAGAGGAGAGATCGAATGGTTCTCCTATCTTGTTGAACTAGAGGCAGTCCCTTCTTTTGACTGGGGTGGAAGCATGTATGCCCACCCATCAAATTGCTTGAGGAGGTGTCTTGTCAGTGACCTCCGTGAAGGTTATGGTCAGAGTGACCAAGAGTTGTGGCAGCTTCATGGGCCTGATTGAGGTAGATCTACTTTTCTCTTTCACTTTGTCTTGGAATATTTACAATAGCTAATTTTTTTGATCCTCCTTCTGTATCTTTACGACTATGATCATTTTTATCACAATAAACTTATCACTTTAACTAGTCCTAAGGGATATCTATGTGCTTCCTCCCTACCCCTCACAACTGGGTTGAGCACAATAGTAGGGTGTCATATGTTCGGTGGATGTTTGAGCTCAAGATGATAAATTTCATAGAGGTACGTGTAATACTTCAATATTGTCTGATCTTTTATGCACACACTTTACTGACTTCAGTTTGTTTGTCATTTCCCATGTATGATTCATGATCTTCTCTAGGTTTTAAAGAGGCAAGTACATCATGTTTTGCCTGCATTACGACTTTGTCCCTAGATGCTTACAAGATCGATTTTGAATCACCCTTTAAAAGTGACTTGTACTTGGGTGAGTGTGCTACTTGTCAGTGGGTTGGTGCCTTGTACATGGGTGAGTGTGCTACTCATCCTGGATTGATACCCTCTAGAATTGGATCAATCAGTCCACACAAGAGCTGATGGGAGGTCATGTATCATATGTTGAGTATCTAGGATGGTTTGATGCACATGGTCAGCCATCCCTATTTTCCTCTGAGGCATACTATCAATTGCGACATAATTCTCTAGTAAGAGTTCAACTTCTAATTTTTTTTCTTTTGATTTGTCTCATATGAATGTAGTAGACTAACACATGTTTTCCATAGGTGTTTGATTGTGATTCTATCAAGGAGCAGTACAATTTTAGATACAAGCTTCCTCACCCACCTCTTCCTGGGGTAGCTTCACCTCCTGAAGACATGTCCTCCCTGTAAGTGGCACTTTGGGCTTTTTATGACTTCCCTAAGCTGTGATCATATTGTCATTTTGGTGTTGGAGGCTTGTGTCACTTTGTTGGAGACTTCTATTGGACTTCATCCTTATAGGAAGATGATGTAGGTACGAGTGCAATAGGTCGATTCCTTGGTTCGATCCTCCCACCACGATATGGACATAATCAAGATTTTGAGGGGACCACAAGCATGCATGATTACCCCATGAAGGACCTGATCCAGGAAGTGGATCCATTATCAACAAGCATGGGAGTAGGTTCCTCTCATCATCGAGATGCTACTTTAGCATGGAGGTGCACTCTAGCAACTCTTCTTCTGGTCACATGTGGCCCACCAACATTATTTGTCTAGATATGAGCCGACAACATAGGTCTTGAGGGTCTTCTTCTTTTGAGCATTAACCTTTGGCCAAGCATCTATCGAGATGGATGAAGAAGAATCTCCAAAATTATATGTAATAAACACTTCATGCTTGTTTATATTTATGTTGTACTTTCCAATCTCCAAGAAAAATCATGTATGAATATTGTTTCAACATTCATAGGCATCTTAAATATGATTTTTTAATTGAAATGTGAGTTTGAGTAAATCATATTGTGAAGTTTTCAAATCTTTGATTCAGGATCATATCCACAAAGTTGATTCGCTAGAAGATCAAAGTCTATCTCGTAGATTGCCTTAATCTGTGTGTCTAGTTGGGCGGTATACTTCTCCAATCCATGAACAAAAAGGATATGGATTCCTTTGTCCTTGAGAAGTGTGTATGTATTGATCTAGGTTGTTGAACTTGTGGCAGATCATGCCTTTCCATGAGGGAAAAGGGGAAAGACTATACATTCCATTGAGAAGCATGTCTCTCCTAATTTGTCATATTGAAGACTATAAATAAAGCATCATAACCTTGTATATTCTGCACATCCCGATCTTTGAGATTCTGAGTCATGGGAGACTGAGTAGTGAGTGAAATTCCTCTTATGTAGAAACCTACTCTGAATTTTCCCCTTGTGTGGTGTTGGATTACATATCTCTCTATGATGTAGGAAATCGAGCTGGCGAGCTTTGGCGTGAGCCATCACCTACACCACATTGCTTATGTTCCTATTGTGAGAGAATTGATGTCTACAGTAATCCCTTTTAAGGACCCTCTGAGTCATTCCTTCCACTGGAAGGGAAGAATTCCTAAGTTTCTCAATGGAATTACATTTTATTCAAATTTCTCCCCTATGGGATTTGTTCAAGAGTGAAGTGTGTCTTGATGTTTGATTTCCAGATGTACCACATTTGTGAGCATATCCCTTATTCACCTAATTGAATTACTATTTAAAGACCGCCAACCAAGTGATTGTGGCAATGCTAAGTGTTGAGACTATGATTTGGTAGGAAGAAACTATTGTACCTTAATATTAGGTAAGCTTTATAAGTGATTAGATGAATAAAAATTTACAAAAAAGTAGGGACCCTTCAAGGTTTTACAAATTTATTCGGGAATGCACATTGGCCCTGCTAGATTTTTGAAATCTTCAAAACCCCAATACATCATTGTGAAGGAATACTTGTGAAAGCACATTCAATTCAATGAGCCTTTTTAGCTACAAGATGATTTGGCTCGATGGCTTGCTAGTTGACGTTAACAAACATCCATTGGGAGTGGATGAAGTTCTCTTTAGATAACTTATATTGCAGGATCGCAAATGTCAGGTTTTTAGTTGTTGATCATCTTGCTAGGATTGGAGCAATGTGTTGCATACTATCCACTATTAATGTTGAGATAGCCAATGGTTGTGTAACATCCCATGTCTTGAGTCCTAAGATAAGATGATATTAAGGAATGATCAAACTGTCCATATAACCAAGATGCACTTGCTTTTTATGGAGACTATCACTAAGAATCTTATAGTTAAGTGTGTTTAGATTGGAGTAGTACTAGGATAGGTGACCTGTCAGGAAGTTGATCCCGAGTTGTGTGTGAGTGAGCCCATGCATTACAAATGGTGGTATGTAGGGATAATCATCATTCCTTGAACTCTGGTAGACTCTTGGGCAGTGGTACCATGCATTACAAATGGTATCAGAGTCTGAACCCCTCTAGTAAAGTAGGGCCCACTTTGGTGTGTAGCATGCCAGTCTTAAGTTGTGCAGTTCATGCATGTTGAAAAGGGCTATCTGCAGTGATGGAAGCACCCTTGCGTTGGAAGCCCTGATTGTGAGTTGGGTGACATGGTAATGTTGGGTCTACACTGAAATGGGGAAAGATTATGAAACCATATAGTTGATCATTGACGAGGATGTATATAGTCTAAGTGGGGGAGATTGATAATCATCCCAAGTCTTGAGGCCTCAGATCCAATGATCTTAAAAGGAATGATTCAACTACCCACATCACCAAGGTGTACTTACTTTTTAGGGAGTCCATCACAAAGAACTCCGTAGTTAAATGTGCTCAGACTGGAGTAGTACTAGAATGGGTGACCTGTTGGGAAGTTGATCCCCAGTTGGGTGGGAGTGAGGACAAAGAGCACAACTGAAGCTAGTGATGGCTTATGGAGATAGTCGTCATTCACAAAACTCTACTGGACTCTTGGGTACTAAGGCAGGTGTTACATGTTGTTAGTGTGTATATAGGATCAAAGAGCTCCCATCTTTCTTCAAGAAACTAAGAAGTGTCTCTTGAAAGGTTTGAGAGGTAGTGGAAAAGATGTGGTTGAATCATAAGAATACATGTAATGGCTTGCATTGACATCTCCAATGGTAGTATCATGTGATCCTTCAAGAGGATTGACATGATATCTTCATTTCTTTAGAGTTTTTATTTTTTGAATATTTTGTTGTTGGCATGTAGTGCCAATTTTGTAAGAGATTTAGTTTTTGAAATAAAAGACTTCTTTTTAATCATGACATGTGACACCGACTTGTGGAGTACACCCTCCATGATGTTTTAGTCATGCTTTTAGACTTAGGTCCCTATTAATTTTGTGGCACTTGACACTCTGATTTCTTTGGTGGATTAGGTGACCGAGATTGATCTAGATCTCAATCCAATTTGGTGTGTCAAGAATGTCCATGAACTTAAGTAATTTAATGAAGAATAAAATTTATTGAGGCCGCCCCCTCTTCATCCACTTCCCTTACTAAAGTCATAAGGTTGAAAACCCTAAGCATTATCAAGCTTCCATGCTTTCTATCTCCTACTTGTCGATAATTCCTCACTTTAAACGTTTGTAACCTTTTGTACCACAAGAGAATTCATCATACTTTGGGAGAAGATGGATCAAGGCTGTACTGACCTTGGATATCACACTAGGTGCTAAAACATGCCATGTAACGAGTGCATAAGAGACAGTTCCCTATCCAGCTGGGCCAAGGTGTCGGGTGCTAGAGACACCCTGGTGGGATATTCTCCCAATCTATTTCAGAGTAGAAATACATCACAAACATATATATTATTGGTGGGTGCATCATTTAGGCATTTTCTTTGGTTGCTTTTTTGAGGTGGCCACATTTGGTGGGTCTTCCCTTCAAAATTAGTTTGGACATTGATGGTCAAGGACTTCATATGAGAGTTTAAGGTTCCTTAAGGAATGAAAGGGTTTTCATAGTGAAGGTTTCCCCACTTGGTGCTTTTGTGTTAGTCTATTCAAGGATTGGCCTTATCTCCATTCTAGAGATGAGGCATGGATGGCCACAAAAGGGTATTTGACATCTTCTTTAGTCCTCCTACTATTTCCAGGACGACCCAAGCAGATGTCACCTTTATAGTTATGGAGTTCCATCCAATTATAGGTGTCAAGAATCATTGATCGTGAGGATCATATATAATTTCCTCCAAGGACTCATAGTTTTTCCAAACCTATTATGATTGTTGCGATAGTGATCATTGACATTTGCCTTTCCATTGCAACAATAATGAATACTTTTTAGTATTTTATTAGGATTGGCCTAATTTAAGGAGTTAATTTAGGTTGGAGAACCATTGGGGCCTTAGGAGAACGACCATCCTCCTTCCATCTTAGGCATTATGCTTCTACTTTGTCCCTTCCACTTTAGGGTAATGTGAGACACACATAGGTTCTTAAGTAGATTTTAGTTGTATTTTATAGGGGTGGGTTTCTTCTCTCTCTTACATTACTCTTTTCCAAGGACTTGTAGTAATTGAATCTTGCTTTTCAACAATAGTAGAGATTGACAATGTTGGCATTTGTGTGATGAGGATGGATATCTCCATCCATATCTTTCTGACCCGGGTTGCCCCAATCATATTTTTTGAATGTTGAGATTGTAATTGGTGCTTTTATCTTGTTATCTGTTCATATATGCTAAGCTTTTTGCTTCTTCATTCATGGTTTGATAATACCATGCTAGGGATGGATGCGTAGGTCCTATCGTCATTGACTTTGTAGTCATTTGGAGTTAGGATCTGGGTAATAAATGGTTCTATGACAGATGGTATTAGAGCTTAAACAATAACTACACCAAACATTTCTCACATAAAATACAAACTAAACATGACCTTACATCACAAACCTAGAAACATGATGAGTGGTCCTTTCTGGACTAAGTTGACTTAGCCTCTAGGTTAGAACCTAGATGTTATAAAATTAGGTGTAGACTTGTGTAATCCCTAAAACTCTTTCTTTTCTCCTCCTTCTATCCTATAGTATGGGATGTAGGTTCAGGAGGGATGGAAAAAGGAAGGTCTTACTACAACCCTTAACTTATGTTTGCGACATGTGCTTAGGGTAGCTACACAAGTGTGCACCATGTTCTTGCTAGTTCTCTAAGTGGCATGGTACTAGACTGCCTAATGAGTGTGGTAACTCATTTTAGTTTTGGTTTTATTCAAATGGAGCATGGTGGTTTTCATCGCCCATTTCAACGTTGGAGAAAACCTATTTCAAGTATTAGTATATGTACATATGAAAAATGTTACCACACATAGAAAGGTAGTGAGTATCCATGTAACCTAAGAGAAAGAGATGTAACATCGGTCTAGATGAGAGTTCTTAGATACTAATTGTAGTCTCTAGAGTTGTCTAGAGCCATGATTAAGGTTAGGCTAGTAGTAGACTAGATGACCTATGGTGATGATGATGATGATGACTATGAGGATGATGATGATGACAACGATGATGATGATGACGACGACAATGATGATGATGTTAATGTGATGCTATGAGATGTTTCTAGACAATTCAAGTTATGTTTGATGATACAAAAAGAGTTTGACCATGCAACTCTAGCTAGACCTAGCACCATGTATGGTACATATGACTTGGTTGATGTGCTAAACATAACTAGTGGGTTAACATGCCTGCTTGTGCCTAGTCTTGTATATGATGAGATATGATGTGTAAGATATGGTTTGGGACCAACATAGACCTCAACATCTTTACAAAGAAGGACCTCCAACATGGGACATACGAAAAGGGTGACCTCGTGATATGAGTCAACCTACCACGGGAGAAGATTAGAGTATGTAAACTCAAAAATATGTGAAATGTTGAAAATATGAATGATGAAGTACATGACGATGAGTCCCTAGATATATTTCTTCTAAGTATATGAATTGAATCACCTAGTGTGTGGTTCCCTTAAAATGTCAAACCCTAAATTTCCTATGAAAAGATTTAACACTAGATATGGAGGCATTTGAATATATGATATTCACTATATAGATGAGGGAGATGTCCCAACAACCTAAGAAGATGTACATGACATGTGATCTCCATGATGAGCCTCATACTTGGGTTAGTGGTTTGATATAAAGGAATCTAGTGATTGCACTCATTTGTTATGTTGGGTGAAAGTTTGGTATGGGTAGATTTTGGTGGTTAACATGTTTTGCATTGACATAGATAGGTCTTAGCTTGAGTGGCTTGAGCTTGTGGATCTCTTTCTAGATACACGTGAGATAATTAAGAAACCTCAATGTTGATGATAATGTAGTCCCTCATATGATGAATGATACATGAAATAATCTCACTTAAGTTGAAAATTTGACATATGTACGATGCGCCATTCTCTTAAACTAGACCTAATATGAAATCATACCTCATACAAAAGATGTAGATTTGAAACCATGAGCTTGATATGATGATGCCTAGAGATCCTAGCTTGAATAATCAGGGGTAAGACGCCTAATCTTATACCCAAATGAAACATGATTAGCTCAATATGATGATGCTCTTGGGGTCATAAGTCGAATAAGCATGATGAATAAATTGTTTAATTTCAGATCCAAAATGAAAAATAATAAACATAATTAATTAGAGTTGGTAGAATTTTTGGGGAAAATGACATGCGTGAAATATAATAATGATGAAATGCACGTTCAATGATAATCTTATTTGGAAGTCTTGATGATGACATGTTTGCTTGAGATATTGACAACATAGCTTTTGATAACACACCTTGTGCTCGTATGATTACATAGACAAAACCCTAATATAGTAGGGATAAGGGATACAAATTCCTAATGTCAAGATGTCATAATATGATATAACACCAAGTGATACACACACACACACACACACACACACACACACATATATATATATATATATATATCGATATGTTTACACCCTTAATGATGGAACCAATGTGTGCACCCCATGAGGGGACATGCCTTGATGCCTTATTTTGGTTGCCTAAGCACGATGAATACATCGACTTTGACTCTTGTCTATGATCTTGGATGAATTTTGAGAATGGAATTTCTTGTAAGGAGGGAAGGATGTGACAACCTACTTTCCCCACTCATCTATTATAATCATTCTCTCTCTTCAAGAGACCCATCTCACTCAATTTAATTTCACTCACAATACTTCAATATGTCGTGACCCACGCGATGACTAATTTCATGATATGTGGCTCTAATGTGAGAAATTGGACTAAGTATCATGCATTTTCATATCACCTTCATACACATAATTTTGAACCTCATCACCATGATGTTTTGGATTTCTAATGTATACATGTTTTAGTGGACACAATTACGAATCTAACGACACAAAAATCACCTCAATCAGACTTTCTGCCTCAAGTTATGAACTGATGAAGATTGGGTCAATTTACATGATATTTAATCACATCTATTCAATTTTGACCCTATTTGGGCCCATTTATGAAGTGCACGACCCATTCATTTTGTGTTTCCTTTCACTCTAAGTTTTGGCTCGCTCGATCTAAGCCATTGATCCTTGTCCCACAGATCAACCTCATTGATCCAATGAACATGACCTCATCCCTAACCTTGGTTCATACACTGTAGTAGAGTTATAATATACCTCCTTTGCCATCCTCCAATCATCACCTCTATGGACCTTGTGCAAAATATATGCTCTTTCCCTTCATTTCTCCCCCTTGCAGTTCAATTGACTTTGTTTTTGCTCCCTTTAATGCCTTGGAGTCCCCCTCTTCCACTCTTCTTCATTGTCTCTTTCTAATGGAGCCACCATGAAGCCCTAGATTGGACATTTATCCTCCTTGACACCTCAGGATGATCTAAGGGTATAGGCAAGTTCACGTGGACCTTCTCAGTGTGGGCGGCCTATTTTTGGGGGTCATTTATTTCTTTCTTGTGCCCCTTTCCTTGGCACCGACGAGCCTGCCAGACACAACCGTCGTGGCTCAGCAAGGCTGCGTTTGGGTTTTGCCCAAGAGAAGGGATGACTCGACATCCGTGGATCGGCAGTTGGATGACATGGATCGACTCGGGAGAGGGCATGAGAGAGGGTCGTGTGGGGCTCTCTTGCGTGAACAGGGTCAACGATGGGATTGACCGCGATCCACTCGCGGGTAGCGATTAATAATGCGTGAGGGCGGTTGGGGCCGATGGATGGTATGCGGGAGCGGTGCACATCATCTGCGAGCAATGCGAGATGATGGTGAATGTCACCCAATGCCCACCTGGCACAGATGACGAGGCACGTGCCACCTCCCTCACAAAATGATAAATGGTAACGCCCAATAATGTTTCATATAGTTTTCAATGTTACTTTTGAAAATGCATAACTCCCAATCCTTTGGCCAAAATATACAAAATTATATACCAAATCGATCCTCTCAAAAATATATACAACATGAGCATAATTCTAGACTGTGAATCCTCTTCCTATTCTCCCATTTTTCTAAATATGCAATCTTTGACCATGTTTTTTTTGGTCGGTAAAAACTCGTGTTGCTTTTTTTGTATTTCTTTTCTATAGTGTCTATACAAAATATGCCACGCTCAAAAACTAAGAATAGCCAAAACTTCAAAGAAAAATAATTACAAAGGAACAAGAACCAGCCTGCCACGACCCAATGATCTTTAAGGAAATAGAGAGCAAAGAAAGATCCACCTCAACTAACCAACCAGAGAAAAAGACTCAACCATCACTGAAGGAACCGGTGAGAGGGGAGCAAAGAGGGTCCCATCAACAATGTATGATCCACGACATGAAGAACCAACAAGCTTCAGATTGAAAGAGATCGATTTAAACTAGACAAGCAACGAGCCAAGGGAAAACCCCAGAAAAAAAAACTCAGCCATCTATGAGAAGAAGAAGCTCATCTTTAGTGAGAAGGGAGCACATCAACACATAGATGTAGAACCTGAAGGCACAACAACAACTCAGGAGAAGACTCCCACAAACAGAACCAAGAACACCATGTCCACGCTAAGACAACAAAGAGAACAACCAACAACAAGCAGATAAACACGCAAAGGGAAGAGAAAGATCTAAAGGAAGCTCATCTTTAGTGAGATAAAGAGAGATCATCATCAGTGAGAGAGAACACAGCAACACAGAACAAGGAGAACTCCTCAACCAACAGAGGAAGCACCCATGTCAACATAGCAAATAGAAGCAACGTTGCACAAGAAAAAACTATACCATCATAGATAAACATCTACGAGAGGGGAGCAAACCAACCAAGGCAAGGCTTCAGACTCAACCATCACTGAATTGCAGCGAGAGGGGAGCAACTCAACCACACCAAAGGGAAAAGACAGATCTCGACCAGCTCTGAACCAAGATATAACAGCCAACAAACACCAACAACACTCGACCATAACTGATCATGAAGAGGGAAGAATACCAACCACCTCAGGGCAAGGAAAGCCATCGGTGAGAGGGACCATGTCATTCCAAAATAGAACTCGAAAAACCAACTCCAGCTGATCAGGAAGCACTATAACAGAGTCGCAAGAGGATCTTCAGCAGCTAGCAGACAACTTATCCAGCAGTAACCAGAACACAATCACAAAAAAGAAAAGGATAAACCAGCAACCCAAGCAACACTGAAGTGAGAGGGGAGCAAGGCTCAACCATCACAGAGCAGAACAAGAAGCACCATGGAAACCAAGACTCTACCATCACTGAAGTGAGAGGGGAGCAATGCTCAACCATCACTGAGTAGTGAGAGGGGAGCTCCCAACAACAACAGAGGAACAAAGCAAACATGACAAGCAACCTCTAAACTCTGAGAATGTTATATTTGGTTTCAATAATCTTCCAAACATCCTCCTCACTTTTACTTAAGTTATCATGAACTCTTCTGTTTCTCTCAAGCCAGACATGATAGAGAATAAGGAGACTAATAATGCTAGAATTCTTCTGGTACATCGTACAAATCTGATCCCAATTAATAGGAGATTTGTCTATAAGGTTGCTATTCTCAGCCTTGATCCAGAGCTTCTTAGTAAACTTACAATTAAAACATATGTGATATGTGTCCTCATACTCTGACATACACAAGAAACAGACAGAGACAACAAGAATACCTCTTCTTCTCAAGTAATCCGAAGTAGGTAACTTATTGTGCAAAGCTTTCCACGCATGAAACTTGCTATTCTGATGAGTCTTACTCTTCCATAACCACTGCAAATTATGCATGAAGATGCCTTTATACCTTATATTCTCCCAAATCTTTTTAAACTTCACACTATAATTTCCATTGAACAACCAAATATCATCATCAGAGCTGTTGTTAATAGAAACATTTTCCAGAACATCCAAAACAAACTGAGAGCAACAAGAATTGCTGATATACCAGGAACCATCTTTAATAATACTACTCAACCAAGCATCGGCAGGTAAGCCAGCTCTAATAACCATATTCCTATCAAGCACTTCATGGAGAAACTTTCCAGAATACCATGGATCTTTCCAGACTTTTAAACTTTTGCCAGCTCCAATCTTAATATCAATGAACTGCAGAAGGGTTTTCTTACTCCTAAGAATAGAGTTAAACATCCAAGAGTAGTTAGGAGATGGTTCAATGGTCCACAAGGTTTCTTTCCTTAGATATTTACCATTAATCCATCTAACCTAGAGGGAGTCCTTTTTCCTAGCAATGTCCCAAGTGTTTTGGATTAAGCAAGCCTCATATATATCTTTACTCCTTCTAATGCCTAGAACTCCTTCCTCTTTAGGCAGAGACACAATATCCCACTTAATAAGGTGCATGTTCTTATTGTTATCAGAATAGCCCCAGATAAAATCTCTACAAATTCTATCAACTTCATCAAGAACAGAGTAAGGAATGGGAAACACCATGACCCAAAAGAGATGCATAGAAGAAAGAGTAGATTTAACAAGTTCCACTCTCCCAGCCAGAGATAGCAGGTTTGACTTCCAACTTTCAAGCTTCCTTTTGACTCTGTCAATTAACTTTTCACATTGAGCCTTTCTAATCTTTCCAGAGAAAAGAGGGAGACCAAGATATTTAGTATCCTTCAACACACCCAAAGGGATGCCAATAACATTAGAGATCTTAATGCCATCCGTGCTAGGGCCAGTAAAGACAAGACTTTTCTCTTCATTCATAATGAGACCATACATCTTCCCAAATTTATCCAACAACTTTCTAATATTAATGGCATTAGGAACAGTAGCTTTGGCAAAGATCATTAAATCATATGCAAAGATGATATGGGAGCAGTGGCAATCCTTCAAAACAGAAACAGGGACAATCTCATTTTTCCTCACACTGTCTTTAAACAACTCAGATAAGCCTTGCATGGTGATAACAAACAGATAAGGAGCAATGGGGTCTCCCTGTCTAATCCCATTCATAGGAAAAATCGGCAGAGTGGGTTCTCCATTGACAAGAATTTGATAAGAGGTAGTCATAAAGATATTCTCAATCCATCTAATCCATTTAGGAGGGAACCCCATTTTAAACATGATAGAGAACAAATATTTCCAACTAACAATATCGTATGCTTTAGAAATATCAATTTGAGCGCACATGTTAGAACAATGCATCTTCTTAAAATCACCAAGAATTTCATTAGTAAGCAACACCACATCTTTAAGGCCTCTACCTTTAACAAAAGCACATTGATTTCTGTCAATAATATCAGGCAACACAGCTTGAAGTCTAATGGTCAGAATTTTAGAGATGATTTTATAATAAGTATTGCACAAAGAAATAGGTCTCTAGTTACTTATATAAGTGGGGTCATTACCTTTGTGCAACCGAGTGATGAAAGTTTTTTTAGCTTCTCTCAAAAGATGCCCATTTGAAAAAAAATTCAGAAATGGCCTAAAAAACATCATTACCTATGACATCCCAAGCATACTTATAGAAATAGCTGTTAAACCCATCTGGGCCAGGACATTTATCAGCATTAAGGCTCTTAACCACATCATCTACTTCTCTTAACTAGTGACAGACCTGGTCAACATCAAACTTTGTTCAACAGTAATCTTTAAACCACTCCAGGCAGTACCCCAAGCCTCTCCCGCAACATTTTTACATAACAGGGAAGAAAAGAAATCAGCAGTAGACGATTTAATCTCTTCACAATCATTGGACATGACCCCATTGATATTAAGAGCATTGATGGTATTTTTGTTCCTCCTAGTTCTGAGCGAAGAATAAAAGAATTTAGAGTTGGAATTCCCCTCTTTGAGCCATTGAACACGTGATTTCTGTCTGTAGAACTCTTCCTCAACATCAACAGCTTTTTTGGCTTCCTTTCTCCAATGGTTGGCTTCTTTTCTCAAGTTCTCATCAATAAGATTTAAATCATCTAACTTCTGAGCAGACAGAGCTTTGTCTTTAAGACTAGCAACATTATCAAAAATATTCCCAAAGATATCTTTATTCCATTTTTTTAGAATGAACTTAAAGTTATGCAATTTTCTATAAAGCTTAAAAGTAGCAAAGCCATCCACCTCAAGACTCCAGGCCTCTTTAAGAATATCATCAAAGTCACAGTGCTTGGTCCAACTATTGATAAATCTAAAAGGATATTTCCTAGTCCTTTGTTCCCCGAGAAATAGAGAAATTCTTCTATGATCACTTATTATATTAGAAATGCTCTCACCATGGAAATGATCAAACTTACTGAGAAAAAGGACTATTATATAAAATTTTGTCAATTTTGGATGCAATGAAATGATCACCCTCTTGCTTGTTGTCCCAAGTATAATAAGGGCCTTTGAGGTCAAGCTCGAATAAACCATTATCTAAAACAAACCCATTAAAATCATCCATGGATTTTGAAGAAGGAGGCAGGGTACCAATCTTTTCTTCAGCCTTTCTAACAACATTAAAGTCACCGATAATAACCCAAGGCTCAGCATGTAAAGCAAAAGAATTCAAACTAGTCCACAACTTAACCCTATCATAATCATCATTGTGGCCATAAACAGTAAAAAGATAAAACTCATGATTATCTTTTGTAACTCTAGCATGAACAGCTTGGTCACATTCATTAATATAGAACACATCACAAACCTCATTTTTCCAAAGAAAAAAAACTCTTCCAAGAGCATGAGAATTAGAGTTAGAAATCCAATTATAATTAGGAAAATATTTTCTCATAAACTTGACCATCTTTCTACCCCTGAGTTTAGTTTCATTCAATAGAACAATATCACAGTCAACTTTATTGATCTCTTTTTGAATGTCTAGCATTTTATTATTAATACCTATGACATTCCAAGAGGTGATAGATAAGGTCGAATTCATTTGTAACCTGGGGTTGTTGGACTGGCAGCCTCCGTGCTTTCAGAAATCATCTCAAGCCCTTTTGGTATTGGCGAGTAGACTGAAGATTCTCCTTTATGAAGTATCCCAGTGATCAACTTAGTCTGGCATCTTGGTGGATCTCTATTAAAATTATTCCTGGAAATGAACATTACTGATGAGGATGAAGCTTGAGAACTCAGAGCACTCTCTGGTGAATCCTTACTGAAAACTTGTACTGCTTTAGGGGTTATTGGATCAACACTCAAAGAGTTGCGTACATCATTGGTCTGATCCACATTAACAGAAATAGCCTTCTCTGTATCCAAATCAACATTGAGTTTCATGGATAACTCTTCATCTTCAGTGATGATTTCTTCCTGTTGAACAATATACTTGCCTAGACGAATATCCTCCTCATCCACTACCTCTTAAATGATGAAATCAGAACCATCCTTACTCATGTCTGTCATTTCGTCAGTAACGTGAGCTGCATTCACTTTTTTAATTTCCCAGACTTTGTTAACAAAATTTGATGGATGGGAAGACTTCTGTGTAACCTCCCACATAGGTGTGCAATCATCATGGCCAAGAAAACCACAATGGCCACACTTGTATGGTATCCAGTCATACTCCCAGAGTAATATTATGTTCATCTCCTACATCGCTCTTGAGCGTGACACTTCCCGGATAATTAGCATCTTTCCCCATTTTTACTTGGATTCTCGCCAGATCTAAGCACCAGAGATTAGTAGTTTGAACATCCATTTTAATTGGAGAACCCAAGAAAGTCCCAATCCTATCAAATGTTCGTTTATCCCATAATTCCATCAGTAGTCCCCGAATGGTGATCCATACCGGCACATCCGACAGAACTAATTTCTCTTGGCTATCTCCAGGTTTCCACTTCTTGAGTAATACAGGTCTATCACAAACATACCACTCCCCTTCCAAAATAGCATTAAGATCTTCAGAATCAGAGAAACGAACCAAGAAAAATCCATCTCCTCTGTCAAAAATTTCGAAGAATCCTTGCACATTCCAAACATTCGAGAAGTGATTCACTAGATGCGGGATATGAGGCCTAAAATCTAGCACGTACCCTAGCAAACATCTGCTCCATTTGTTGGCATTCTGTACTACTTCCTTCTTCGGATAGATAATCTTCCCATCAATAACCTGGATCTCTACTCTTTTCAGATCTGACACAGTCCCGGTAGAAGTAGGCTTCAGACACTCCCATGAAGTCGGATTCCTCTTTGGAGTATTGGGCGACCCCTGACGGCCTCCAACATAGCTGCCAATCCTGTTGAACCATGGCAGAGGCCGGCAAGGAACCTTCTCCTCCGCGTTTGTCGTCAAAATCGCCTTATTGCCCACTGTAGATGGGAGCTCGGAAGAGGCCATTAGTCCTGAAATTATTGGATAATCTTTGACCATGTTGACTTCATTTAATGCATGATTTTGATAAAGTTTGGACCTTTGATGCACCTCTACCTATCTAATGATCATGCATGTACTTTTTATGAACTTTTCAACTAATTAAGGGTCCTAATCAGACTTAGTGCTCATGAGCGACTCTAATTGCATAAAAGTGTCTTGAATTGAATATAAATGGTGAACTATATTCATCCTTGCTTTCATGCTTCTAAATGACATCAACGTCTCTCATAATATAAAATCAGTAGCCTTATGACATACATGACTCTAAGATCAACCCTAAGGTAGTCTTGACTATGTTTATTCTATATGACCCTAATGCATGTTTGTTCCCCTTTTATATAAATGGATGATATACCATGGATCCAATGATGTGTTTGGCCTATGTTGTGAATCAAATGCCTTTCTATTCCTGAGATAAGCAACTCCATGACGTTGAGAGGCCCTAATGCCCAAGGTTCACACTATGTCTTGACATGATGTTACATGTGGCTCTATGTCCACTAGTGGTGTACATGACTTCGTTGCTATGATTATGCCCTAATCTTAATGTAAGCCTTATTATGCCCTATCCTCTATAATTATAGTTGACTCTATTATTCTTGTGTTCCTTGATTTGGTTGTCCACCTAAGTCTTATGTTTACCCCTAGTGGAATGTGAGCTATGTATGTTGGAAGGTTGAATATAATGATGGGCTATATAAGGCTAGACTTAGGTGACCATCCACTCATCCTTGAGTTTGCTAATATTGTCCCTACCTTGCTGATATAGATCAATCTGTATGTTCTATTCTTATGCCTTGATGTTACTTGACTTGATTGCTCTATTTGCAAGTCATGTTTGCCCTACGCGCAAGTATGAGACGTAAACCTAGATATGTTCATATAAAATGCATGGAACCTCAGAATGACTTGAAACTTGATCCACATCTTCATGATGACCTCTAAATCAATAAAAGACCATAAATGTTCTAATAACTAACCTTAAACCTAACTTGGCCCAAACCCTAAAATGAAGCTAACTAGGGTTAGTGATGAGAATCTAATACATGTATGTAATTTTGTGTTTAACCAGGTTTTGCTTGAGATCTAGATGGTCAAGGATAGGTTATGAAATATCTAAAATTAGTTACATGCTTTAATAATTATATGACTATGGATTTCTTTCTTAAAATGTAATACATATGTATGCTTGTTTACTTGCTCAAATATTGACATGTAGTATTCTAGTATTGTACTCGATGTTTGACTCATATTGTCATTTTATATCTTGTAAACATAATATAGAAACTCCATTATATAAACCTTGTGCACCTGCTTGTGTTCTCAAGGTAAGGACATGAGGCTGGGTGTCCTACTTGAGTTGTCAAGATAGGGGGACTATGTCGATAAAAGGGTTAGCTAATCTTGAGCACCCTAACAGACTCTTCCGATGGGAAGTAGTCAAAGGAGTTATGATATATGATGTTGTTGGTATAATTGGAATAGAATGATATAAAACTTGGGCTCCCATTTTGCTAAATTATTTAAATTTGTATTCTTGTTTGTCTACTTCTACAACTCTTTTCAGCCCTGTACTCAGCACCTTGTGTGCTTGATTCATCTTGTTTCATTTATTTTATAGGTTCAGAGATGGCTAGAAGTTGATGGGTTTGGTGAGCTATGTTAAGTGTACTTATTGCAGATCCCTAATATCCATGAGTAGACTGGTAACATTATACTCTTGAACATGTAATTGAATCTTGTAATAAAAGAATGTTGCTTAATAATATTTGTTGAATGTTGATATTATGATTGGTGCTTTTATCTTGTTATATGTTCATGTCTACTAAGCTTTCTTCTTCCGCATTTGCACTTGGATAATATCATTCTAGGGATGGATGCCTAGGTCCTATTTGGGTAATAAATGGTTCTATGACATCTTCCTTGTTACCATATTGTAATAACTGATCCTCAACGCTTCTCAAGTACTAATGGATGTTCTTTTTGGTATTCTAATGACCTTCATTGGATTATGACCAATATTATTTTGTCATGTCCAATACATACAAGATAACGGATAAGTACACTATATTGCATATATATTCAAATGTGAATGCATATGGCACTTCTTTTGTTCTTCACAAGAATTGGAACATTGAATTCTTGAGGAACTAATCCCATCTCATGGATAGATTATCTCTTACTAAATCCTTCATGCTGAACTCTTTCAACAACATGCAATCAAATGTGCTTGTATTTAGGTTAAGAAACTATTGTATCTATCTCTATAGAACTCAATGCTGAACTCAATTTCACCTATTCCTTCTGATGAAGGTGATTTCCATGCCAAGTTTTAATACTTCAGTATTGTTATGTCATTCCTCATTAATATGTGGAATATTAATGTATGTGCTCCACCTAAATCTTTTGTAATCACATATTTCATCTTGAATCAAGTCAAACTCTTTGACTATCTTATCAAATGAAAGATTCCAGTTCTGAGATGCTTGTTTCAATTTCTTAGATTGAATATTGTAGCTTAAGGACTTTATTTGCATTAATGGAGTTATAAAACCTTTAGGTTGTGTCACATACATGTCATCTCAATTGTTCCTTTTTAGGAATGCATTTTTAATCTCCATATGCCAAATATCATAGTCTCTACAAGTTGTAATAACAAGCATGTTCATTGGTAAAGAGATCTCATCATGTTCAACGCTTGAACTATTTTGAAACCTTTTCAACTAATCTGTCCTTTATGTCATTCATGTTGGTCTTCCTTATGAAAACTCAATTACACCTTATGATTTTTATCCCTCTAGGTGATACCACCAAGGTCATACCTTGTATGTGCACATGGATTCCATTCTAGATATAATGGATTCACACCATGACTCAGACTCTGGTCTCTTAATAGTCCTTAGTTGATCATTATCTTATGACTAACTCACAATTTATCTGAGTTATATGGATTTGAATCTTTTAATCTCAAATGTATGTTAACGAGAACTATGATTTTTGTTTTACAAAAAAAACTTGAGATTACACAACACTTTGTGATTGTCTATGTTTTCATTGTACCCTTTAGGTTCAAATGTTTTCTTGTTGATCTCAAACTTTTCAAGTTCTACTTTACTCCCACTCATTCTTTTGGAGTTCAATTTTCCAATCAACAAACAACTTGTTAATGGTTTGAGATAAGTAGCCTTTAACAAATTAACATTTATGTGATTAAATATTTTCGAAAAACCTTTTTATTGTATAAGTCTTGATCCTTAAGATACATCGGGACATTTCCATGCCATATCTCATATGTTGTCTTATTAAACCATTTTAGATGGTACTTTGTTTTAATTCTTAGCATATTCCTTTTAAAAAATGTAGAAGATTAGATTAAATGATAATTACATCATGACACATCAAATTATGATTCCTTCTTTTTGATACATTATCAAGTTTCAGGTGGAGTTTTGTGATACACTATCATAGTATCTCCAGAAGGTTCTCAAACTTTTCTATAAAGTATTTCAACACTTGATCATATAAAAGTATCTTAATACTTTTAAGGAAGTTGTGTACTTCATTCATGTAGTCTCCTTGAACACTTCAAGAGACTTGTATTTTACTGAATGCATATCAATATATCATCATTAAATGTTATGAAGTACAACAAGCTATGTGTAGCATTTTTTCCCCAAAGGTCTTTGCACATCATTATGTACAGTACTTATAGAATCCTTATTCTCTTACTACACCTAGTGAGAGACGGTCATGTAGCTCGTATATAAGACTTGCATGTCTCTTATTGGTTCCATAACCAAAAGAGTCTAGACAAACACATGTGTGCTCTATATGACTATGCTATATATACATATGTTTTGAGATATCAATTGTAATCTTTTAGGTACCAAAATTATAAACATTCATCTTTTTGATGCATTCACATAAAGACAATACGACATATAGGGCATTGCCATATAATATCATATCTTTGAAATAGAGGAATTAAAAACTCTGTGCTTATAATCACCCTTTTTCATACAAGATGAATAAAGTAAAATGTTTCTATTATTGGCATGATGAAATAGAAGTTCAACTAACTCTATTACATATCAAACGGGCTAAGATAAATTCTATATGTAGACTAAAGTTGCAACAACTCTTGCTCATCACAGTCCATCCTTGTCCTTTCAAAAGGCTTTACTTTAGATCGGATCATGCACATCGACATATGTCAAATCCACATCAGACGATGATGATCATGATGACGATGATGATGATGACGATGGGGATGATGAATGATGAGGATGAGGATGAGTATGATGATGATGAGGGGATGACGATGACGATGACAATGATGATGACGACGACGAGAATGAGGATGATGATGATGATGATGACAATGATGATGACGATGACGATGACGATGATGATGACGAGGATGAGTATGATGATGAGGAGGATGAGTATGATGATGATAAGGGGAGGATGATGATGATGATGATGATGAGGATGAGGATGAGTATGATGATGATGAGGGGATGATGATGACAATGATGACGACGATGATGACAATGATGATGACGATGACGACGATGATGATGACGATGACGATGACGATGACGATGACAATGACGATGACAATGACGATGACGATGACGACGACGACGACGACGATGATGATGAAGACGACAATGATGATGATGACAACGATGGGGATGACAATGAGGATGGTGATGAAGATGAGGATGGGGATGAGGATGATGATGACGAGGACAATTATGATGATGATAACAACAATGACGATGATAATGATGCAAAAGAAGAAGATGATGATGATGATGACGATGACGATGGCGATGGCAATGATGATGATGATGACGAGGACAAGAACGAGGATTATGAATGATGATGACTATGATGAGGATGGTGATGACTATGATGAGGACGATGACAATGACGATGACGATGATGATGAGGATGAGGATGAGGGTGACGATGACGATGACGATGACAATGACAACGATGATGAGGATGAGGATGAGGATGATGACAACATGGATAAGGATGAGGATGAGGATGGGGATGAGGATGAGGATGAGTATGATGACGACGATAATGATGATAATGACAATGACGAGGATGATGAAGATGACAATGATAATGATGAGATAATGACAATGATAATGAGGATGATGATGATGATGATGATGATGATGATGATGAGGAGGAGGAGGAGGAGGAGTATGAGGATGGGGATGGTGACGATGAGGAGGAGGAGGAGGATAAGGATGAGCATGATGATGATGACAATGAGGATGAGGATGATGATGATGATGATGATGATGATGATGATGATGATGGTGATGATGATGAGGGTGATGATGACAATGACAATGATGATGACGATAGATGATGGTGATGATGATGAGGATGAGTATGATGATGACGACGATGATGGCGACGACAACAACGACGATGAGGATGGGGACGGCGATGAAGATGATGGTTATGACGACGAAGACGATGATGAAGATGATGATGACGACGATGAAAAAAACAATGACGATGATGATGGTGATCAATATTCAAAATTTTTGGTCAAAATCTCAAAAATTTGCTTGAAATTTCAAGTTCGATAGGTTTCAGACATAGAAATGCACACGCCCATGGATAGGTAAGTAAAAATTCAGAATTTCGATAGAAATATCACAAAGGGGGTCAAAATTTTGACAAAATACAACAATTTCATTGAAAAAAAGGCTAGTTTGGTCATGCATTTCACAAAACACAAAAGAAATTGATTCACAATTTCAAACATCAATAGCCCAAAGCCTCCTGCACTTCGACGGTTGCATAATTACTTATTTGTTTGCATTCTGTTGCTCTTGAAGGCTTTGTTCTTTGGATTGAAGGTAAGTTTACTCTCTCTCCTTCCCATCTACATTTATTTCTTATACTTTTACCCAATCTTAGTTAAAGGATTACTACAAATTGCAAGTTGCAAGTGATAGACTAGAACTTAAACATGAGGATTTATAAAATTATGCTACAAATTACATATAACTACAACCATTTTACAAATTTGATTTGATATATATCCTATTTTTCAAGTTAATGGATAAATATGATTATTAATGTGATGACATATAAACTTATTCCTTCATTACGTTATTGAAAGTGTCATCAAAATCTCATGCAAAATAGTTTCAATCTTTTCACATGTGTAGGACCCCCAACGAGATCAATATATGATTTTATTGCATAAATAAGTGTATTCATGTATGTAGATCATCCTAGTAAAATATCGTGACTTAATTAATTTATTTGGTTGTCAAAATCATGTGTTGTAATAAGCGTAAATGTCAAAATTTCCATCAAAATTTCTATAAATTTATGTTTCTAAGCCATCGGAAATGACGTCAAAATCAAAAATTTAAACCATGATGGTGATGATGATGATGAGGATGATGATGATAATGATGACGATGAGGATGATGAGGATGAGGATAGTGATGAGGATGATGATGGGGATGATGATTACTATGAAGATGATGATGATGATGATGATGATGACGACGACGAAGATGATGATTATGATGATGACGACAACGACGACGACGACAACAACAACAATGATGATGATGATGATGATTAAGATGATGATGATGATGTTGATGATGATGATGATGATGATGATGATGATGATGATGATGATGATGATGATGATGATTATGATGATGATGATGATGATGATGATGATGATGATGATGATGATGATGATGATGACGACGACAACGACGAAGATGATAATTATGATGATGATGATGATGTTGACGATGATGATGATGATGACGACCATGATGATGATGATGATGATGATGATGATGATGATGATGATGATGATGATGATGATGATGATGATGATGGTGACGATGATGATGGTGACGATGATGATGATGGTGACGATGATGACGATGACAATGATGATGGAAAAGATAACGATGATGATGATGACAACGACGATGATGATGACAACAAAAATGATGATGATGATGATGATGATGAGGACAACGATGAGAACTATGGGGATAGTGTTGGTGACAATGACCATGACGATGATGATGACGATAATGAAGATAAGAAATTGGACAATGACAACAAGAATGAGGAGACGGACAATGTGAGGAACAATCACAAGCAAAGGAAGAAGAATTATAATTGAGAATAAGAAGTAGACGACAAAAATAGAGAATGCATACAAGACAAGGAAGAAAAGAAGAAGAAGATATGACGACGACGATGATGATGATGACGACGACAATGAGGACGAGAATGAGAATGATGATAAATAAGAAAAAGAAGAAGACTATAATCAAGATTAGGACGATGACGATGGTGACAAATAAGAATGAGGAGAAGAAGAAGAAGAAGGAGGAGGAGGAGGAAATGAAGAGGAAAAATAAAAAGAGAAAGAAGAATAAGAAGAGTAAGACAAAAACAAAGAAGACAAATAAGAAGAGTAAGAAAACAAAAACAAAGAATATCAATGATGACGACAATGACGATGACGATGATGATGTCAATTGTAACGTCAATGATTATTAATGGAAAGAATGAGAAGTAGCAGAAGAAGAGAAAGAGGAAACTAAAAGAAGAAGATGATGAAGAAGAGGTAGACAAAGACAAAGATGAAGAAATAGGAAAATGTAATTCCATGGTCCATTGCCTAAGGCTCTAGTAGAGTTTCAAGAATGATGACTAGCCCCACAAACCCCCACCAGTTTGACTTATATTTTTCTCTCTCTTGTAATTTTATGATTTCTAATAATACCCTCAACCTTTTCCCTTGCTTAATTGACTATAAGTGATTATCAATTTCATAAAAATCCAAACCCTAATTTCATAGTAGATGGAATACATATATTAGGGCACATAGTCAATTTATATAACAAACATTCAAGTTTGACCCTCAATTTTATAGGATGGCTAGATAACATCATCATAAATCTTTGTTTAAAATTTCATTCTAATTGGATAAACCATTTGGGAGTTTTTAGCAATTGAAATTAATGTACATAATTTCATTTACTTAACCCTAATGACCTAAGTTGCTGCTTATTCGATCAATATGGGTGTTTTTGATGTGTCACACAGCTGAGACACATATTGCGATTTGTGGGGTCCAATCTCAACTGTCAAGGCAAAGATCGAACGACTAAAAAGTCATATCCTACCCCGACAAACGTGACCCTATAGCAACAACCTGAGTCACAGATCGTTTGATTCCCGGTAATTATCTTCTCCATCATTCATGATTCTAGTAGAGAAAATATCCTCCCCTCTCCGAGACGAACTCAACAAACCAAATCCCAACCCCCCTCACCCTCAGATCAGGGAGAACAAAGTCCCTCTTTTCCACACCTCTCACTGGTGGCGGCGGCGGGTTTAGGGCTTCCTTACCCTTGCTCCCAAAAACATATATAAGACTACCAGTAGATCCAACCACCCCCCTTTGGTCATCACATTGCCTCAATTCAAAACCAATGACATCTGAGTACCATAGCCACACCATCGTCTTCAACCTAAGACAACTTTCCATCGCCAGCTACCACAATGCTCCTCACACCAATCATCCTCCACCAACACATTCACCATACCCCAAAGGTGCCCCACGACATATCCTTGTAGTCCTAGATACCCTTCCTCCTCACAGACCTCCCCCTCTCCAGTGACCATCTCTTGGAGCTTGGCGACGCATCGACTCAGTGGGAGCCACACAATGAATGGGGTCTGTTCCGCTGTGACTCACCTCACTGAAGGTGAGGATGCCTCCACACGGATGAGAAGATGAGCACAAGCCATGTAGGCCCTCGCTGGAGTTTAGAGGCAATCTTTCTTGCGAAGAAGAAAGGGGATAGGAGGAAAGTACGAGGTGCCAGTGTGGATCTAGTTTGACCAATCGCAAGCCGCCTCATCAGCTAAGGGGGTTGCGAGTCAACACGAGTAAGAGTGGGATCGCTCACACTGCTGGGCCAATTGGTGAGCACCAACTCAATAGTCCAGGATCAAACCCACGAGTTTTGGGATCAATGTGAGTCATCGATCCAGTCGGATCTGGCCGTTGATCAAGGTAATTCCCTTTTCTTTTTATTTTATTATAAAAAATGGGTTACCTTAGAAAATCATAGAAAATAGAATGGTCAGATGGTATTAAAATTATAGACCATTATCATATGAAAAATGCAAGTTTTTCAAATAAAATACCCTTAGGACCTAGATCTGAATCCTTTTCCAAAAATACTAGCTTAAAGGATAATGATCATACTTATGTTATCTTAGTGTAATAATGGTGATTCATGATTTGTAATATGATATTTGGGGCATTTAAACCCTAATAGAGTCCCTGATGTTCATACATCATGAAACCCTAGTTAGGTGATGGATGATACTCCAAAGAATAAGGAAACCCTAATATTGAGTTTTTCTCTCCGTATATTGAACTTTTATGTATTGGTTGTCAACCCTAATCAAGTAACGATCTACTATATATTATGTATGATCCCGAAAACCCTAGATCTAACCCTAAACCTCTTGGATAAAGTGAATCCTAAAAATAACCATTAATGATCTAAACCTCTATAGAAACCCTAAAGATGAATGTTTCTTTCTTATATTGCATGGGTTCATTACTTAGATGAAACCCTAATTTTGAGATCTAATCTTATGACTCCAAAACAACATAAATGCCAAAGATAATCCCTGATCTAATCATAGGAAGATTAATGTCACCCCAATAGAGATGAAACCCTAATAACATGAAAACCCTAATATGGGATCATGAGAACCCATGATAACATTAGGTATTTATTTCTCTTTCAGGGTGGTCTACTCTCTTAATCTAGGCATGTTGAAATCAAGATCTAAGATTCAAGGTACGTGGATATAAGTATAAGACTAGTTTACTGGATGATCTAATTATGAGTAAATTCTTGCATGTAGTTGAATAATTTTGTTGGATGTATATATAAATATTGACCCTTTTTCCGCCTTGAACACTAAGAACACTAAGGAAAGATAATGGAATGTAGTTACTGATGGTTCATTAGTCTCCCTATTAGAGAGGGAAAATATTAATGATTACTAGCACCTCCCTAGAGTACGTGGTATATGGGGATATCCTTAGAGTACAAGGTACATAGGGAATGGGTCCAATAATATATGTTTGTGCTAAGTCTACCATAGTAATACATGTCCATTGAAACATGATTAATAAATTGGATTTACCTAATTTTCTGCCTTAATAATGTTTTCTTTTCTTCTTCCTTTTCAAGTATTTTCTTTATGTCAACATAGTATAGTATTTTACAACCACGTACCAACAATATGTTGATTGTTTATTTCATATTTTCTTGGTTCAAGGAATAAGTAAAGCTTTGCAAAGTACCTGAAGATGCCAAATAAAGTTATTGGAGGATAGCTAGATAGATGGTTGTTTCTTATCTCTTTTTCTATTAGATAGTTGTCCATTCTATTAGATGATGTATAGGATGCTCCATATCCTATGTATTTTTCATTCCATAGAACTATTTTTTTCCTTCTTCTAAATGATATATGTATGACTTTTATCTCCGCAAATGTTGTTTGTGTGGCTAATTAATGATGTTTGTGAACAAAGAATCTGGCTCCTTTTAATATAGTTTACTATCACAATCTCTTATATTTTCCCTTTTGACATCGTCAGATATGAGTGCACGCATATCTAGGGAATGTCATTATGGAAAGTATACATGTATTGGGGTTGACACAGTTGGTATCAGAGCCAATGTTCACACATCATGGTCACCATGAACTTCATTCACCCTATTGTGAGTCTATGTTAGTTCTTGAGTTAGGGATATGAAGGGTGGACATGACTAGGATAGCATCTGCCATGGGTCTGGCTAAAGTCTCTGAGCCACTAAACTTGGGAATCAGGAGGCTACGTGGCCGATACCCTAAGTATCCCCTACTTTTGGGCATACCTTAATTAATGACCCTTCTCATCTATAGAAATTCCCTCTCACCCCCTCTATAGAAAAAAAATCCCTGATCTTTATTCTATACATATCTTTCCCTCTCATGTCTATGACATAAGGTTAGGAAAAAGAGTCACTCTATTTAGAAGTCCTAAGGACCGACTAATAAGGATTTTAGGGTATCCTCCACAAATCATAACATTAAGATCATTATTAATAAAAAATAACTAAATACAATATGACACAAAAAAATGATAATGATAAATTTAATATGTTCCACCTAATTTCAGGGTGCCTTCAAGGCCTCTGAAGAGTCATCCTCTAAGAAGAGGAAGGAACCTAAACCTCATGAGGAACCTAATTTTGAGAAAATGGCCATGGATAGGTGGGAAGAACAGAAGAAAGTCCTTCTAGACTTCATGGAGACCCTTGCTCTAAAAGGAACCCCTGAACCCAGCTCATCTAGGAAGAAGGACGTGACAATGTTAGATTTCATCAAGCTTAATCCTGATACCTTTTGTGGGGAAGACCATCCTAAGGCGATGGATAAGGCCAAAGCCTGGACCTTGGTGGTGGAAAATTCCTTCCGTACCCTAGAAGTACCCAATGAAAAGAAAGTCAAATTTGCCACCCATCTGCTTAAGGGAGTGGCAAAAATCTGGTGGGAGAATTATGGTTGGAATAGAGGAGAAGAAGGGACAATATGGGATGGGAATCCTTCAAATCCCCCTTCACTAACCGTTTTATGCCTATAGATGAGAGGAAGAGGAAGGAGAGGATGTATATCGAACTTAAGCACTGTAGTCTCTCGGTAGCTGACTACACCCAGAAGTTTAGACCTCTGGAGCGTTATGAACCTATTAAGACTGAAGATCACCTTGTGGATCACTATGTCGAATGCCTATCTAGCCATCTAAAAACCCTAGTCATCTCCTACCATCCTAGAAGCATAGATGAATCCCTAGACATGACCCTCAAATAGGAAAGGGAACAGGGTTTGCAAAAGCCTTCTAGTATGGGATACTCTGGGTTAACCACCACCGAGGAGGATAAGTCTAGGAAGTTCCACCCTGGCCATAGCAACAAGTGATTAGGAAGGGGAGGAGGTTTGGGTAAAGGAGGATAGAAAAATCACCAGAATCAACAAACGATAACTCACCCCAAGTGCAAGACTTGTGGGCGACACCATGGTGGGGTCTGCTGTCATCCCATGTCATTCTACTACAACTGTAAGAAGGAGGGCCATTTCATCTCCAAGTGCTCGACTTCCTCCATATTTGACAATCCTGCAGCAAGTGCTCCACCCCCTCAGGGACACCGCAATGCCAGAGTGTTCGTAGTGACTACAGAGGAAGCAAAGGAAAATCCCAACTAGCTCATTGAAGGTAACCTAAAATCTTTTCATATATCTAATATCTGTTCAAATGCCTTCAAATTATTCATAAAATAATTATCTTATGTTGGCATAGTATTCTTGAATGATTATCATGTTAAAGCTTTATTCAATTCTGGATCAACAAACACATTTATTTCTCAAAATTTGGCATCTATGTTACACTGGCATATAAGGGACTTGGGATATATACCTGATGTATCGACTCCTGGTGGAAAAATACTTACTACATTATAGAAAATTGATATCCTACCTCTAAAATTCGAAAATCATGACATGCCCTTCAAATTCATTCTCATAACTATGGAAGATTTTGATATTATACTTGGTATGGGCTAGTCATACAAGTATCCTGCTCAAATTGACTGTAGAAACAAGATGGTAGTTCTCTCTCAACCTCAATCCTGTCCTATGGTGATCCCTAGGGGAAGCAGACTCTGTAATAACATTACAATTTCCTCTCTTAAAGATAAAAAGCTCATTTCTAAAGGATGTAAAGTCTTCCTCACACTAGTCTCAATGATAATCCTAACAATGGGCCTGTAGAAAGACTGGAAGTGGTACATGATTTTTTTGATGTATTTCCAGAGGAGCTTCCTGGGCTGCCTCCAAATAGAGACATTGAGTTCTCCATAGATCTTCTTCCTGGAACCACTCTGATTTCTAAGGAACCATATAGGATGGCTCCTACTGAGCTTATGGAGTTGAAGAAATAACTACAAGAACTTCACGATAAATGATTTATCTATCCTAGTGTTTCCCCTTGGGGTGCGCCTGTTCTTTTTGTAAAAAAGAAAGATAGTTCTATGCATATGTGTATTGACTACCGCATGTTGAACCCGACCACTATTAAAAATAAGTATCCCCTTCCTCACATTGATGACCTCTTTGATCAACTTCGTACTACCAAAGTTTTCTAAAAAAATGATATTTGTTCTGGCTACCATCAACTTAAGTCAAAGATTCTGATATTTCTAAAACTGCCTTTCAAACTCGTTATGGGCATTATGAGTTTCTAGTGACGCCATTCACATTGACCAACACACCTGGCATATTCATGAATCTGATGAACAAAGTCTTCCAACCTTATCTTGATGAGTTTGTGGTCATCTTCATCAATGACATCTTGATTTATTCTGACTCTGTGGAAAAACATCGTGAGAAATTAAAGGCAGTTCTTGAAATCCTTCAAGCCCAAAAATTCGATGACAAACTTTCTAAATGTGAATTCTGGATTGATAAAGTCATGTTTCTTGGACATGTCTTTTCTGGGGGTAATATATCTGTTAATCCCGCTAAAGTGTTTGATGTATTTGATTGGCAACCCCCTCGAAATCCTTCTGAAATCTGGAGCTTCTTGGGTTTAGATAGATATTATAGTCGCTTCATTCCTAATTTCTTAAAAGTTGCACTTCTTCTGACTAAGTTTACTCGGACAAACGAGCATTTCATTTGGTCATCTGCTTGTGAGTCCAGTTTCCAGGAGTTAAAGTAGAAGTTGACATCAGCCCTAGTTCTAGTTCTACCTTCTGGAAATGAAGGATTTGTGATCTTCACTGATGCTTCACAGAATGGGTTAGGATGTGTCCTACAACAACACATAAAGGTGGTGGCCTTTGCATCTAGGCAGCTAAAACCTAATGAACTTAACTATCCCATACACGATATGGAATTAGATACAATTATCCACGCCCTCAAAATCTGGAGACACTACCTGTACGAGGCGATGTTTGATATCTTCACCGACCACAAAATCCTAAAGTACACCCTGACTCATAAGGATATGAACCCGCATCAACGTCGATGGATCGAGTACCTAAAGGACTACGATTTTACTATCATCTACCATCCAGGCAAAGATAATGTAGTCGTTGATGCTCTTAGTAGAAAAAGGGAAATATGCACATCTTTATCTATTCCTGAATGGAGGAATATGGAGGATCTGGTGGGCTAGAAGCCACAGTTTGTATATCATCGTCTCCAGGTCAACAACATCTCTATTATGTCTGGTCTTCAGTTTGAACTTCTTGAGGTACAAAAAGCTAGTCCTGATCTTGTAGAGCTCCCCTCTCTCCTATCAAAGCTTTGAACACAACTGTCTGTGGGTCTCGATGGTGGTCTTTGATATAAAAACTATATGTGGTTTCCTGAACAGTCAACTATGAAGACAAAGATTCTCAGTGAGGCACATGGGTCAAAGTACATAGTTCATCCAGGCACAACTAAAATGTACAAAGACCTGCAACACTAGTTCTGGTGGAGGGGCATGAATCATGATATTGTTGAATTTATGTCTAGATGTTTGACATGCCAAAGAATTAAGGCCAAGCACCAGAGACCAGGTGGTCTACTGCAACCCCTTGAAATCCCAAAATGGAAATGGGAATACATCACCATGGATTTAGTGGTGCGACTACCCAGGACCAGAAAGGGGTATGATGTTGCAGGGGTTATAGTGGATCATCTCACAAGGTTAGCTCATTTTTTTATTGTGAAAACTACAACAAAGGTTTCTGAACTAGCCGACCTCTATATACGAGGGATAATACTTCTCCATGGTGTTCTAGCAGCCATTGTCTCGGACAGGGACCCGAAGTTCACCTTAAATTTGCAGAAATATGTTCAAGAAGAACTAGGCACCAAATTGAATTTTAGTACAACCTACCATCCACAGAAAAATGGGAAGTCAGAGCACACAATGTAGATTCTGGAGGATCTTCTTTGATCTTGTGTCTTGACTGGGAAGGCTCATGGGATCACTACTTGCCTTTAGCTGAGTTTGCATATAATAATAACTATCTGACAATTATTGGGATGCCTCCCTATGAAGCTCTCTATGGCTGACCGTGCATATCTTCACAACACTGGGATGACATTAGAGAACACACCTTGATGAAATCTGAGGAAATGCATTTGTATACAAACAAAGTTGCACTGACTAGGAAGAGGATGAAGTGGGTACATGATAGGCAGAAATCTTTTGCAGATGCTCACCGACAGGAATGCCAATTCAAAGATGGTGATCACATCTTTCTGAAGATCCAACCTATCCAAGCTTTGGCCAAGAATAAGGGGAAGCTCAATCCTCGCTATGTTGGACCCTTTGAGATCCTAAAAAGGGTTGGTGAATGTGATTATTGTCTTGCTTTACCACCTCATTATAGTTCCATGCACAATGTCTTTCATGTATCAAATCTGACGCCCTATGTCAAAGACCCCAGTCACATTCTGAATCATGAGCCTCTCAATATGAAAGATGATTTGTCTTATGTTGAGTCAAAGTCATTATTCTTGATTTCAAGACAAAGGAGCTTAACAGTAATCAACACATAGATATGGTGAAAGTTCTCTGGATCCACCATGATCAGATTGATGCCACCTGGGAACTCAAGTCCGAGATCGAGTAGAAATATCCACATCTCTTTCAAGCTGCTTCAATTTTGAGGACAAAATTCTTATAAAGGAGGGGAGGATGTAACAGAGTGAGTTTTACTTATATTTTTCTCTCTCTTATAATTTTATTATTTCCAATAATACCCTCAACCTTTCCCTGGCTTAATTGATTAAAAGTGATTATCAATTTCATAAAAATCCAAACCCTAATTTCATAGTAGATGGAATACATGTATTAGGTTACATAGTCAATTTATATAACAAACATTTGAGTTTGACCCTCAATTTTATACCATGGCTAGATACCATCATCATAAAGGTTTGTTTATAATTTCATTCTAATTTGACAAACCATTTGGGAGTTATGAGCAATTGAAATTAATGTACATTATTTCATTTATTTAACACTAATGACCTAAGTTGCTGCTTATTCAATCAATATGAGTGTTTTTGATGTGTCACTCAACTAAGACACAGATCACAATATGTGGGGTCCAATCTCGGCCATCGAGGGAAAGATCAGATGACTAAAAAGTTATATCCTACCCCCAACAAATGCGGCCCTGTAGTGACAACCTGAGTCACATATTGTTTGATTCCCGAGAATTATCTTCTCCCACGTTTGCAATTCTGGTAGAGCAAATATACTCCCCTCTTCGAGACAAACTCAACAAACCAAATCTGAATCCCCCTCTCCCTCAGACCAGGGAGAACACATTCCCTCTTTTCCGCACCTCTCATTGGCGGCGGCAATGGGTTTAGGGCTTCCTTGCCCTCGCTCCCAAACACCTATATAAAACCACTGATAGCTCCGACCACCCTCCTTTGGTCAGCACATCACCTCAATTCAAAACCAACGATGCCCGAACACCATAGCCACACCATCGTCTTCAACCTCTAACAACTTTCCACCGCCCGCTACCACAGTGCTCCTCACACCAATCATGCCCCACCAACACATTTGCAACACCCCAAAGGTGCCCCACAGACGATCCTTACGGTCCTAGATACCCTTCCTCCTCACAGACCTCCCCCTCTCCAATGACAATCTCCTGGAGCTCAGCGACATGTCAACTCAATGGAACAAGCATATCGAAAGGGTCTGTTCCATTGTGACTCACCTCACTGAAGGTAAGGACTCCTCTAGACGGACAAGAAGAGGAGCATGAGCCAGGCAGACCCTTGCTAGAGTTGTGAGGCAAGCTTGCTTGTAAAGAAGAAAGGGGCTAGGAGGAAGGGATGAGGTGCCAGTGAGGACCTAGGTGGACCAATCACGAGCCGCATAATCAACTAAGGGGTTCATGGGTCAACATGAGCAAGAGTGGGACTGTTCGTATTGCTGGGCCAATCGAAGAGTGCCAACTCAACAGTCTAGGATCTAAACTATAAGTTTAGGGATCAAAGTGAGTCGTCGATCCAGTCAGATCTGGCCATTAATCAAGGTAATGCCATTTCCTTTTATTTTATTATCAAAGAAAATGGGTTACCTTGGAAAAATCATAGAAAATAGTAGGATGGTCGAATGGTAATATAATTATATACCATTTTCATCATAAAAATGCAAGATTTTCAAATAAAATACTTGCAGGACCTAGATCCAACTCCTTTTCTAAAAATACTAGCTTAAAGCATAATGATTATACTTATGTTATCTTATCGTGTAATAATGGTGATTCATGATTTGTAATCTGATATTTGGGGCATTTAAACCCTAATAGAATCCCTGATGTTCATACATCACGAAACCCTAATTAGGTGATGGATAATACTCCAAAGTACAAGAAAACCCTAATATTGAGGTTTTCTCTCCCTATTTTGAACTTTTATGTATTGGTTCTTAGCCCTAATCAAGTAACGATCTACTATTATGTATGACCCCAAAAACCCTAGATCTAACCCTGAACCATTTGGATTAGGTGAATCCTAAAAAGAGCCCTTAATGATCTAAACCTCTATAGAAACCCCTAAAGATGAATGTTTCTTTCTTATATCGCATGAGCATCATTACTTAGATGAAACCCTAATTTTTAGATCTAATCTTATGACTCCAAAACAACATAAAAACCAAAGATAATCCATGATATAATCATAGGAAGATTAATGTCACCCAATAAAGATCAAACCCTAATAACCTGAAAACCCTTATATGGGATGATGAGAACCCATGATAACATTCAATCTTTATTTCTCTTTCAGGGTGATCTACTCTCTTAATCTAGGCTTTTTGAAATCAAGATTTGATATTCAAGGTACATAGATATAAGTATAAGGCTAGTTTTGCTGGATGATCTAATTATGAGTAAATTCTTGCATGTAGTTGAATAATTTAGTTGGATGTATACATAAATATTGTCCCTTTTTCCGCCTTGAACCCTAAGAACACTAAGGAAAGATAATGGAATGTAGTTAGTGATAGTTCATTAATGTCCTTGTTAGAGAGGGAAATTATTAATGATGACTAGCACCTCCCTAGAGTACATGGTATGCAGGGAGATCCCTAGAGTACAAGGTACACGGGCAATGGGCCTAATAATATATGTTTCTACTAAGTCTACCATAGTAATACATGTCCATTGAAATATGATTAATAAAACGGGTTTACCTAATTTTTTTCCTTAATAATGTTTTCTTTTCTGCTTCCTTTTCAAGTATTTTCTTTGTGCTAGTATAGTATAGTATTTTACAACCACGTATCAACAATATGTTGATAATTTGTTTCTCGTATTTTCTAGGTTCAAGGAACAAGTAAAGCTTTGTAAAGTACCTGGAGATGCTGAATAAAGTTATTGGATGATAACTAGATAGATGGTTGTTTCTTATCTCTTTTTTTGTTAGATAGTTGTCCATTCTACTAGATGATGTATAGGATGCTCCATATCCTATGTATTTTTCATTCCATAGAACTATTTTCTTCCTTTTTCTAAATGATATATGTATGACTTTTATCCCCATGAATGTTGTTTGTGTGGCTAATTAATAATGTTTATGAAAAAAGATTTTGTCTCCTTTTAGTGTAGTTGACTATCACAATCTCTTATATTTTCCCTTTTGACATCTTTAGATATGAGTGCACACATATCTAGGGAATGTCACTGAGGAAAGTATATAGGAATTGGGATCGTCATACAAGGTTAAACACTATTAATTATGATTAACCATTCAACCTTACCCTATCATGTATAGACCAACTACCAAATGTAGAGATCGATTGGATGAAAGGTGCAGCAACCTACATACTACATGAGTGTAGGTGTATCTAGCAACCATAAGTGTAGAGACCATAGGTGTTGCGACCATAGGTGGAGTGTAGAGACCATAGGTTGAGTGTAGGGATTGAAGGCACTCATGTGTAGCAACCTGCATGCTTGAAACATTATGTTACGACCTCTAGAGAGCTTGTGCAGTGACCATACCCCAGGGTTAGGGTTTGTTGCGGTCGCAACAACCCATCCTCAAGGGTAGCGACGACTTGGAGGTCCAAGAGGTGTGGCAACCTCTAAGTCAGCCACACGAACACCACATAACCAACTCCAAACCAGAACCAAACCATGGTCAAATAGAAGGTAAACCCCCAAGAAAACCAACATCATCTAAGTGGAAAACTTCACACAAAGATGACCATCTAAACCCTAGAACCTGTGTCATAGAAGACACCATAAGGACTATGATTAAAGAGATTAAAACCAAGTTTCTCATACATGTAAATAGAACCAAAACTACCTGATATTCAAAGTAAATGATCCATAAATAAAGTGATACAGTTCCATAATCAAAAGCAAGTAAAAACCATCAATCTCATAGTTAACACAAAATCGAGTATAAGAAATTAGGGTGTATGGATAGAAGCAAACCACATGAGTTTTCTACCAAAAATTAAACCTTAGATTATGGTAACTTCATCTACCACATTAGGATTGCATTTTAGAAATGGAAACAACAACATGCTTGCAAGAATATGGTGCAATAATAGAAGAGGGGAAAGTTATATAACACGCCTTATGAAGTGAACCAAGATCCAAAGCCACAAGATCCAAGAGGGAAGAAGGAACGCCAACCAAGATCAACTCCTTGGACACAAGATCACCTCAAGAAGAAGAAAACATATCAAGGTCAATGGAAAGCTCAAGATAAGAAAAACTCAACCCTAGGCTGAATAAGAGAGAATTAAGGAGAAAGAGAAGAAAGCTTCATCTCACTTGGGTACCACCATGGTCAAACCATAGTCTCTAACCCTTGTGAAGAGAAGTTTCCCCCAAGATAGCCATCATAGTCAAGCCATAGTCTCACAACCAAGAAAGGAGAAGAAGGTAGGGTAGAGAGCCAAAAGAAAATGTGACCAAGGAAACATAACAACTTACCAAGAAAAAAGATCACCAAAGATCACCACAAGGATGATGATCAAGCTAAAGATCACCACATGCAAGGTTGTTGGACACCAAAGCTCTATGATCAGTCCTCTTTTGCTCCACAAAGCTCCAAGGACACACACAAGATCCAAAAAAGATACATGCATGTGAAGGAGAGGGGTTATATACACAAGGTAGGAGGGAAGTAAGGGGGTTATGAGGTGTCAACACAAGAGAGCATCAAAAGGACACTTGTCCACCAAGGGAACAACCATGACACCACTTAAAACATGCATGCATCAAAGGGTGATACAACCTAGGAAGGTGGTGCGTCTTGGACTGCCTTAGGTTACAACTATCCAATTAGATTTGATTAGATGCAACTTAGGTGAACACACATGGGATCTTTCAAATTTTTATAAGGGACCTAGTTTAACACATCAGATTATACTATTCACACATCACCCGCAAGAGCATGAGCGTGCTGTAGTATAGACAAGTGGAAAGAGAAGGGTCGATCCACATGGAGAGGAGGGCACTAGAGCTAAGTTAATGTGAGCTATGTTCCTAAAGCAGAGAGTAGTCTTTTAGGGTTTAAAAGTTGGTGTTGGTTGATTCCACTAAGATTGTAAGCAATTAACAACAAGAAAGAAGATAGATTACCAAAAACCCAAGAGTACCCTAAGCAAGTTAAGACTAAGAAGTTAGGCTAAATAAGAAACTGAGCAAGAGTAAAGAACTACAACTAGCTACACTAGACTAACAATTCGAATTAACAACTAAGAGGCAAGTTAGGCACATGAGCAAGCAAGAACCTAGGTTGTCCCTACCTGACTAACAATTCGAATTAACAACTAAGAGGCAAGTTAGGCACATGAGCAAGCAAGAACCTAGGTTGTACCTACCTAACAAGATCAACACAAGCAAGCTCCACAGAGCACTAACTACTCAAGCAAATCCTAACTATCAAGAACTAAGTAATTATATAAGAAGCAATGAAAGCAATTAACTAAACTATCATTAACAAGCTAAGATGCCAAGGTGGGTTTTAAGCAATAAGATGGATTGGTGGGTTGTTTGGGAATGATACTTTGATATTAGTTGGGGGAGGTTACATAACAATTAAGTTTTATATCTTCAACCTGGATTGCCAGACCAAACAACAAGGCCAGTGCTATTTGAATCTACCCTATGCTACTAGTTGGGAAACTAGGACTAGGTGTAATTCTAATAGGACTTGGCAAGTCTAGGTTTCTAGGGTAAGTGGTGTTAAGGAAATTGACAGACAAGGGTAGTAATGGGAGTAGATATGAGGGTGTTTCACCTCATGTTACTTACCATCTAGCCTTTAGAAAACTCTAGGCAATTGCACTAATAACACTCACACTAGCTACTTAGATCTCACATCTACTTGTAGGAGAAGGGAGTTGTATGTAGAAACAAAGGGTACTAGCTAGGGATCCATTAATTGGGCCTAGGAGAAATTCCTAAGATAGTCGCATACATTCCATTTCCCCCTAGCAGCTAGGTGTCTTCAAGCATCATACAACAATCAATCCATGTTTAAAAGAATAAACCATAAGAAAGATAATGGGAAATGAGATAGAAGCAAGAGGCAATCATTATATAATGGAAATATGTTCATTACAAGTTATTTTCCCCCAACATGGTATCAAGTAACATTTTAACCCCAAACGGCCCACTACTAGGGGCTTAGCTAGACATGATCGTACAAAAGAGAAAAAAGAAAGAAGAAAGAGGTAGAAGGCCATGGAGCTCATGGAAGCTTCTTCTCCTTCACCTCCTAGCTGCTGTAGAATGTCCTCCCTCCTCCAAGGTGGGTGAAGAGCATGGAAATGTAGGGGGTTATGGTAGAAAATATAGAAAACTAGGTTTGTATGGTGGAAATGGAATGGAAATGGTAGGTGGAGGTCTTGAATGCAAGTGAGATATCGATGAATGCTCTAGAGTAGCTAGGAGGGTGCTAAGGAAGATAACCTAGTGTTGTGGCCGCCACCCATGTATATATAGGTGGTAGTGGAAGCACTAGGGTAAGTAGGGGTATTGTTGGAAAATCTATGTAGAAAATGCTAGGTTTTGGATGACAGAACGGTCGTGGTGGGTGATGGTTGGACCAGTCGTGGTGGGAGAGAATGACTATGGTGGGAAATGAAAAATGTAAAAGTGGAAGTGGTGAAATATAGGCTGCTAGCATGGCTGTGCTGGGTAGAACGACCATGGTGGGGGCTAGGTAGAACGGTCATGCTGGGTAGAGCAGCTGTGGTGGGTGAGGTGGAGTGGAGGTCATTCTAGTCAGCATGCCTATTCTGTTCATTGGTAGCACGATCGTGCTAGTTGGCACGACCATTTTGGGGGCTTCTTGGCACGGCCATGCTGGGTAGCATGACCATTTTGGTGGTGGTGTTGTAGCTGGTCAAGATGAAGATTTTTACTGTAACTTTTGCATTAGCGAGCATGACTATTCCTTGGCACCACAGCTGTGATGGGGTCTTCAATAGCACTTTGAACTTGAAACATCATGATCCATGGACTTCTTTGCTTGAGCTTGACTCTTGGCCACTAGGGGTAGGTTGAAGGAGCTTTGGGGGTCTTTTTTGGATCCCTCCATGGGTGGATGAATCCTAGAAATCATTCCTTCTCTTTCATCCATCCAAGACATGGTCCAAGTACCTGAAAAACATGCAAAGAACGCCCATAAGTGCATTTGACAGTAATGTGCATATTGAGGAAATTAAATTGCATTCTAACATGTTTAGATGTGATTGAGATGCAAAAAGACACAAGATGAAGCCCTAAAATAGGACTATATCCCACCCCAAACTTAAAACATACTTATCCTCAAGTATGCTTCATTTAATCTCTCTTTCAATTCAATCAAGGAGCAAAGATAATACAATCATTGTGTTGTTTATTGGCTAAAATGAGTTCACATGAGGAATTAGACATGCAATCCACTACTCTCTACTCATTTTCATTTTTTTTCAAGTGTGAATCAAGCATAGAGAACAAGAACTTAGAATAGGGTTACATTCACATATGCAAGTGATGCAATTTTTATAATGCTCTGATAAACTGTATCATGCATGAAATACATTCAAAAGGTTAGAATTACTGTTTCACTTGCTAGAGATACCTCATACACTTCATTTCACTACTCATGACCCACTTGGCTTGTGTAGAGAAATGAGGTCTAGAGTTTATTTACCCTAGCCCTAATAGGCATAAAAAGAGAAGAAATGGTTATGAATGGGAGTGGAGTGTTATTGCACTCATCTTTTCTTTATTTGGATGCTCTTAAACAGGAGCACCCTTTATTTTTGCTTTTTTTTTCTTTCTTTGCCCTTGGTGTAGATAAGGCATATGATGATAAGAGTGAAGCGGGGAGGTAAAGGTATGACCACCCCAAATTTTTGGGGGTGGCCAAGGCTGATATGTGCACTTTGGCATCCATTAATGAGGCAGAGAGGTAAGAAGATGGTGGAAGAAGTGTCAGATCAAAGAGGGGTCAAAAGAAGTGGAAATTCATGTATAATATCACTCTAGCAAGTTAGTCCAAGTAACATTAACCAATCAAACAAGTCATGCATAAAATGAATAGTAGATTGCATCCTTTTCATATAGAACAAATAAAACCCAAACGTTCAAGACTTGCAAGAGTCACACTTTTATTCAAAACAACAAATTATTTCAAGAGGCTTGGAGCACATGAAAAGTTCATACATAGGACTCATTCTAGCCAAAAACATCAAAAGCAAGTTGCATTATCCAAGATTTGATCATTCACATCACAACAGATAGAAATTCAATTGAAATATATTTTTGTGCAAAAAATTAAAATTTGGGCAAAATTTGCCGAAATGGTGCCAATTTGCATTCAATCACATCTAAACCAACATTTAGGGATATTAAAGCATAAACCAACAAATCCTAGTTAAAACACACAAAAAATAGCAATATCTACATGCAAATGCAATGCATGGCATGAAATGGTCAAAAGATCAAATTTTTTGAAAAATTACTCAAAAATGCATGAAAAGAAACTACATGTATGCATGAATGAAAATAGAAGGAAATCTACGCTAGAAAGAGCGAAATCAAAAGAAAAAAAGATCAGGTGAGATAGACATCAACAAAATAAGCTAACAAAAGAAGGCATACCACCCTCTCACCCCAAACATTTGAATCATGTTGTCCTCAGTATGAAACTAAAGCTTAGGAATGGTAGGATAGGTGTCACTGCTCCAATGGTGATGGATCTTGTGGTGGACCAGTATAACAACCCCGCCTCCCGGTAACCCCCAATTAAGGGAGACCAAGAGGTCAGAGCCATTATTCCAATTAACAGGATCAAAGGTTTGACAAATAATCAATAACAATTATCAAATTCTACCAACTAAACTGAAAGGCTATAATAAGATAAAACTTTGCATACCTTTTTCAAAAAACTTGGATATCTACTTCTATCCACATCTGGAGTCTATTCTAACTAATCCGCCTTTATACTTTAACTCTTATTTAATTCCACATATGCCAATTTACTGTTTGTCCTTTTCAATTTTGTACCTAAAATGCCGACAAACAAATCATCAGTCAGCATATCGAAATATGTCGGTATGTGGGGACAACCAAAATTTTGCAAATATGGCTAACAATCTAAATATCACAATCAAGTTAATTAACAAGCCAAATTATGCTTTCAATGTGACATTCTCCACTACTTTTGTCCAAACCCTGGCATACCCACCTTAGGGTTTCTCTTTTGCCATTGACTTAATGCCACCTTCTCAATCCCGAGCTTGGTGCCTAGGGTCACCCTTCATGGTGCCCTTTAGTCATACAATATCATAGGCCGCCTTCTCAATCCCGAGCTTGGTGCCTGGGGTCACCTCTCATGGTGTCCATTGGTATTCCCTCTTGGGCTTGACCTTTTTGCATCATCCATCAGGGTGGCATGTAGGTGCGAGAATACACACTTATTTAACAATTGTGATAATCATAGTGACTTTATAATTTGCAAGTATAAACATCCAACTAATAAGTTGCATTTAATGCGATGAATCATTTGAGAAATTCTTCAAGAAACTAATGCGGTTAACCATAATTAACCACATACCTGTCAGGCTGATTTGAGACAGAGTTAATCCAATCAATGCAAGAAATCCAATAGGAAATCAAGCACACAAAGAGATCATGAAATATGCATACAATTTTCCTATTATTGATCATGCCATCAAGATCTATTAAACCTAGCTCGCTTCCTAGGGTTTCTAATCCACTTTTAGGGTTTCACTTCATTTTTACTATTTTAAACCCTAATTTTATACAATTACTCACAAACCCTAATTATTTCATCTATTCTTCATGAAGGATATTAAGGTTATCTTTTAACAACATATAACCCTAATTTCAATTTAAAGGCACAATTAAACATCAATTAAGTCTCTTATGCCTCTTTTACATTAAAGCTACCATTTTTATCCTTTTAATTCATGACAAGACCATTAGGACCAATTATCATCTTTGGTTCCTTCCGGAGTAACAACTCAATTAGGGTTTCTAATCTAATGCATACGCACTTTTCATTAGATTAGCACACTTTTGCAAATAGGAATGAAATCATGCTTTAAAAGTATTTTTATTGGATTCTATACATTCTCCTAATCAATTTTTATATGTTGCATGTTTTCATCGGAGCTACCCAGAAATAATTATGAATTTCCAAAGAACTTACCTTTTGGGCCAATAGCAAGGCGCCACATGTCTTTTTGATTATTTTTTCCTGGCAATTTCCTTCCTTGGCTTCGCGGACCCGCCGCTTGGATCCGGCTCCCTTGCAACCTGACTGACCCGCGTGTGAGTCTTCTTCTCCACGTAGACAGGGATCTGTCCTCTGTTTCCTCTGCTCAGTAGGGGAACTCGGACCAGGCCGGGAGGCGACCCCTACTTCCCTCGCGGCGCCCTCCTTTCCTCCCCGAAACCATCGCATAGACACTCCAAGGGCCTACCGCACTCTCGAACGTCATCTCCGCTTGCTATAATCGCACATCGCTGACCTTCCTCCTACTTCAGCTGCCTTGATGCAGACCTCCGATCGGTCAACGATCCTTCTCCAGCTTCGGTTCTTTGGGTTAAGCGAGGTTTTAAGATGGCCCCTCGAACTCACACGAACCATCCTGTGTACGGTTATAGGCTGTGAAGAGGGGACAAGCCCCTTTTTATAGATCGACTACTAGGTAGAGTCCATGGAGTCCAGCTCCATTGGGGAACTCTCAAATCCGTACAAAATAGGGGACCAAAAGGTCTATCCAGTCTGATTTGATCTCCCAAGATTGATTATCCACTATCCAAGAGTCCTAGTGGACCAGGGAAAGCGATCTAACAAATTGATTTCACATTATATAGTTTCCCTTTTCCTAATCTGAAATGAAAAGTAGCTATCATTGGATCTGGATCCAACGGCTAGCAAGCCTCGTATTAGAACATCAATTGTTATATTTAATGTTATCCTTTACACTTTAGGAAACTTGTAAATTCATATATCTCAATCCGTTTATCCTTTTAATTCAAAATTTTACAGGAAAGTCTATGGTGACTTAATCCACGTATGTACCAAATTTGAGACTCAAACTAGAAAGTATGAGATGCTTTTCTCTATATGAAAGTTATTCATTAATAAAACCAAATTAATTGATATTTCCTCTTTCTTTTGCCATTATCTTATCATCTTGGATTCCTTGGACCTCAAGGAACCCTAAAGGCATGAAATCTCATCTTGGGAAATATTCCTTAGCCTTTTTCTCTTATCCTTTGCCCCTTTCTTACTTATTCCTTTTATGAAATAAATTCCTTTTCTTTTTCTTATAATTGGGCTCAATAGCTAATAAAGCCCACAAATCAACCCACAAGGCTATTGTAAATGAAATTTATTCAATTGTTTCCATTAATGCCACCTTCGAGATTTCCAAGTATTTCTTATAAATACTTTGCTTAATATTCATTATCTAGTATTTTTTTCTAATATTTGGACTTTTCTTCTTTTCTTCTCTTTCACATCCATTATTGGATTAATATAATAATAGGAATAAAAAAATTCCTATCTAAAGGAATATTTGCAAAGAAACCCATCCTTTGAAGCAAAGCATACAACCTTTTCAAAGAAGCCCATATTCATGAAATTATTACATTTCAATTATGAAAACATATGCAAAATTGAAGTTGTAACATCCTTCCCCTCTTATAGGAATTTTGCCCTCAAAATTCCATCAAGCAAACAAACAATTCAGGATAAGACTTTTCCATGTCCATCACAGCTCCCATGTGGCTTTACCCTCTCCATGGTGCCTCCCAAGAACCTTCATCATCTCACATTCTTACATCTGAGTTCTCTCTCACCTTGGTACCTTGTATCCTCATAGGTGACTGAGGACATTTCATCTTTTCTCAAAGCTAAATGGGTTCATGGCTTGGGTACCTCACATAGTGCTCCATATCGGACTTATTGAATACATTATACAACAGGCTAAACACAACCATCTCCATCAATCCATCTCAAATGGACCCATATATCGGGGACTCATCTTTCTCAACTGTAGCTTAGAGGGGTCAGATTTTCACATCACATACTCTCCCACAGTGAACTGCATGTCAGTCTGCTTTGCATCAGCTCACGACTCATGTCACCCCTGGGCTCTCTTTCAGCCATTGCACGATCAAAGCGACTTCATCTGCACACACTGTGGTCCTTTTCTTGACCTTCACGAGGTCCATTCACCAACATCATCTTAATGAAGTGGTGCCCGACACAACCTCCCTTACATGGATTCTTTACATCCCGATACTGGCTATGGTAGTTATCATCACATCTTACAAAGGACAAGAACTGTCTCCATGTATCACCCTGAACAAGCAGACATGCTCTCATTAGACCCTTTAGTCTGGATTATACTAACCATTAGTTAAGGGTGATAAACTATACTATTATCGAGTTCAAATTATACATACTTCCACATCATGGAAGTAAATCTTTAGGTTATACTCAAGAACTTGCATCATGGTGTAGTTGAACCTTCTTCCTCATATGTAGTTCAACTGAATATGTCCCTTGATAGTATTCTTTCTTTCTCATGTCATCTAGGTAAGGCAATCTACCATGACCCATATTGCATCTTGACCTTCCTTGGTCTAGGGGAGACTTACCACAACATCCATAGTGATCAACTCCCAATCCCCTTTGGGGACTCTTTATCCTCTATATCAACTCATTGGGTTACTGGTGTTCGTCCTTCACTTCCTGTCATGCATGTCAACCTATCACATGCAACGTCATCTTAAGCATCCAAAGTACTACTGCGACTTACTATCTTTGTAGTACCATAGTGTATGGTGATCTTAAAATCATGATCCCCTGTATGTCATGATTCCTCAAGATTGATTCCTCAGAAACACTAAACCACTCTAGTCAGGTTTCATCACCTTCTTTTCCAAAGAAGTGCATCTGAGGTTCTACAACCATCCTTTTATCGCATCAAGGCCTAGGCTGGCTAACCAAACAACCACTAACTTGATCAACAAATATCCTTACATATGAGTGTTAGCCAAACTTATCTCTTTTTCAAACTTAGGGTTAACCTAACAACCTCTTCTAGCCTCTAGCTAAACTAGGCAGCTGCATCTCAACAAGAGCATCCATCACTACCTTTCATCTTTAGGTGCTAGGTAACAGTGAAGACATACACTTCCCTGTATTCCATTTATCCTCTCATATAGGACTTTAGGACTATCTTAAACAAGAAAACTTAGAGCTCATCTCCTTGGTTATCAAACTCAACCTTGTATCACTTGCAAATTATAAAGTCACTATGATTATCACAATTGTAAAATAAGTGTGTATTCTCACACCTACATGCCACCCTAATGGATGATGCAAAAAGGTCAAGCCCAAGAGGGAAGACCAATGGGCACCACGAGAGGTGACCCCAGGCACCAAGCTCGAGATTGAGAAGGTGGCCTATGATATTGCATGACTAAAGGACACCATGAAGGGTGAACCTAGGCACCAAGCTCGGGATTGAGAAGGTGTCCTTAAGTCAATGGCAAAAGAGAAACCCTAAGGTGGGTATGCCAGGGTTAGGGCAAAAGCGGTGGATAATGTCACATTGAAAGCGTAATTTGGCTTGTTAATTAACTTGATTGTGATATTTAGATTGTTAGCCATATTTTCAAAATTTTGGTTGTCCCCACATACCGACATATTTTGATATGCTGACCGACGATTTTTTTGTCGACATTTTAGGTACAAAATTGAAAAGGACAAATAGTAAAGTGGCACATGTGGAATTAAATAAGAGTTAAAGTACAAAGGAGGATTAGTTAGAATAGACTCCATATGTGGATAGAAGTAGATATCCAAGTTTTTTGAAAAAGGTATGCAAAGTTTTATCTTATTACAACCTTTCAATTTAGTTGGTAGAATTTGATAATTGTTATTGATTATTTGTCGAACCTTTGGTCCTGTTAATTGAAATAATGGCTCTGACCTCTTGGTCTCCCTTAATTGGGGGTTACCGGGAGGCGGGGTCGTTACAACCAGCATGTGGAGGTGGGTGTTGGTAATAGTGGCCCCAGTAATCCTCCTATGGAGGCGGATATGTCTCCTGATATCCAGATAGGGCTCCCTAAAAATCCCCCCTCCCATTAGGGTTTTCTCTGCACATGCACATGCTGATACTAGTACATATGGTTGATTTAATGGTGCATCTACTGCTGATCTAACCACATGACCTACTGCATCTGCTGAATCACCTCCAATTGTGAATGAATGGCTGACATGTCATATGCATTTGTTGGAGGTGGTTGCACATCAAAGTCCTTGTGTCTCTGTCTTGTGTTACGAGGCTACTCAAGGATGCATTGATACTCCAACACATTGTCTCTCCTCTTCCCTCAGGTAAGTCTAATGGCACGGGTCTGTAGTCTTCTCTAGGATACTAGCTTTCCCACTTGGAAATTTGTATTGGAAGATTGTCCCACGACATGATATCATCAAGAAGAAAAACAACATTGTAAGGTAACTCTAAAGTGGTGCCAGGGTACCCAGGGTTCATATTGTAAATGATCTTTTTGTCTCTTATGGATATCATCTGGGATCTTGCAAGATAATTCAAGTCAAGAAACTTGGTCCCTTTTTCCTTTGTGAGGTTCTGGAGATCACAATCTATTTCTGGGGATAGAGGCACTCCGCCTAGCTAGTTAGTGTAGCTTAGCTTTTCCTACTACCCTCACCATTGCTATTCTTTATTCTTTGTTTACTCTTGCATACTTGCCTTCTAACTTGGCTCTTGTTGTTTGTTTGTGTATTGTGCAGGTGACAACTGTGCATGAGAAGTACACATTCTTCTTGTACTGACTTGGTTCCATACGACCCCCAGATAGGTAGAAGAAGACACCAAAGTCACCACAACAATACCAATCAGCTGAAATGGAAGGTCCTGGTCCTAATGGAGAAGCTCAAGCACAACCCAACTACCCTCTTCACGAGTACTTCACCCTAGGGAACTACAACTCCCCAATTGCCACCCTTGTTGACCAAATGTCGGGTCAACAGTTCTCCGTTTCATCAGCCCTTCTTGGACTTCTTCCTACTTACTATGGGATGAAGAACAAGAATCCCTACCACCACATAGATGTTTTTCTTGAAACTTGCTCCACTTTCCACATAACTGCTGCCACCGATGACTCATTCCAAAGAACCCTCTTCCCCTTTTCCTTAAAAGAAAAATCTAAGGAGTGATACATGTCCAAGCCTGAGTTAGTGACATGGAATGCAATGAAGAATGAGTTCCTTAAGAATTTATACCCCATCGTGAAGTTGACTCATATGCAGAGATTCATTACCTCCTTCACACAAAAAGAGAATGATTCATGAAGCTTGGGAATGATTCCAGAAGATCCTTCATGACTACCCTCATCATGAAGTACCTCTATGGTAGCTTGTTTAGATATTCTATACTAGGCTAGTTGAGTTGAGCTAGCTACTGTTGATTCCTACTGTGGAGGTACATTCATGGAAAAACCACAGAAGGAGACTTGGCCCCTATTTGAGCATCTTGCTGAGAACTCTCGCCACCACACTTCAAGTAAAGGGGAGCACTATGAACAAAACTACAATACTCCTCCCCCGCCTGTAGCTCCAGTCAGAACGGAAGCCAACCCCTAAATGATGAAGATGATGGTTGATATGATGAGCATGATGAGGAACCAAGATGGGGAATCTGTTAGCCAATCTAAAAAGTGGCAATTGATGCCATTGATAAAGAAGTGAATGCTTTGCATGCTTTTTGCAACCACAACAACTAAGGCCCGATGTCCAACTCTTATACTCCAGAGTGGAGAAATCACCCTAACTTCTCATGGAAACAACAAGGTGAAGAGGGGCAAGAGCAGCCAAGGCAACATCAAGGCCCTATGTACAACTCAAAGTTTGAAGATGAAGTGCTTGGGAGGCTAAGGAGCCTTGATGAAGTGAATAAAGATGTGTCTTCCCATGGGCAAACGATTAGCCACCTTTAGAAAATTCTTGATAAAATTTCTCTTTCACTTTCCATCGTGAAGAAGGAAGGCTCCCTTCTCAACCTATGCCTAACCCAAAGAATGATGGTAATTTTTTGGGAACTCCCCAAAGTGCCTATGCTCCACCACAATACCAAGGACCACCTAACCCTTATGCAAATACACCTCCACAACCCCCATTTAACTATGAATACACTCCACCTCCACCTCACTCATACCAACAACCCCCTCCACAATATCACCCCCATCCATCACAACCACCGCAACCACAACCTCAACCACAATTCATTCTGCAAGACCTAAATCCACCACACCCAAGACCATCACCGCCTCAACAACCACAACCACCTCCACAAGCTTCCTCTTCTACTACCCATGAGCATGTGTAGGCAGTGACAGTGTTGAGGAGTGGTAGGACCTTGGAGCAGCGACATGACACTTATGTCCATAGAACAACCAATGATGACAGAGTTGATAATGTGATTAGAGATGGTGAACTGAGATTTAGGTTGAGGATATTGTGATAGGAACCCGGGTTAATACTGTGACGCAGAGAGATGATATTATGATTCTTATGATACCAATTGATGATTCAATTGATTTGAGCTGATTGGGAACACAACTCCCGCCCTTCCCAGATGCACTCTAGGAACCATCCATTGAAAAGAGAAAGAAGAAGCACTCCACAGACATCATGGAAACTTTTAAGTAGGTGAAGATCAATATTCCTTTTGCTTGATGCAATTAAGCAAATCCCGTCTTATGCCAAGATCTTGAAAGATTTATGCACATTCAAGAGGAGAATGACAGGAAGAACACCAAGGAAGGTCAAGCTCACTGAGCAAGTGATCTCAATTCTAAAATACACTGTGCCAAGGAAAAGGAAAGATCCTGATGCTTCCATCATCTCTTGCAACATGGAGCACACCGCATAGACCAAGCTCTTCTTGACTTGGGTTCTAGTGTAAATATGATGTCGTATGATGTGTTTGTCGAACTACAAATGGGACAACTGGGTCCAGCTCACTGTAGCTTGTAATTTGCCAATCAATATGTGAAAATTTGTAGAAGACATGTTGATGATGTGTTGGTGAAACTTGATGATGAAACCTCCACATTCTTCCCTGCTGATTTCATCATTTTGGACATGGAAAAGGACTCAAGGAAGGTTCCTATTATCTTTTGGGAGACCCTTCTTGGCTACATCCAATGTCGTGATTCATGTGAGGACCGGTACTATGTATTTGACCTTCATGCACATGAAGATCCGATTGAACATTTTCAAGTCTTCTGCTAAGACTGATGTTATAGGTTCTACTGATGAAGATTGTTACCTTATTGAGTGTCTTGATGAGATTGTAGAGGAATGCTTACCTACATGGATTCACACTACCACTCAAGGTAGAGGTCTAGAGCCTATTTTGGAATTCCCCAATGATGATGATGATGATGAAGATGAGGAAGAAGAGCTACTCATAGTTGTTGCAAGTGAGGACCTCCCATCTAGTTTTGAATTGTTGAAGAACTCCCTTAAAGAACCTCCAACCCTTGAGCTCAAGTCTCTCCCCGAAGGGCTGAAGTATGCTTTCCTCAGCTCAAATGACACCCTCATGGTGATCATTTCCTCTATCCTTTCTCTAGAACAAGAAGATGCCTTGATGGTGGTTTTGAAGAAAAACATTAAAGCCATTGGATGGTTCATTGCAGATTTGAGGGTCATTGACCCTTCCATTTGTGTTCATAGGATTTACCTTGAAGATGATGCCCTGCTAACAAAGTAAATGCAAAGAAGGTTGAATCCAAAGCTAAAAGAGGTCTATCACAAGAAGTAGTGAAGTTGCTAGATGTTGGGATTATCTATCCCATTTCTGATAGCCCTTGGGTGAGTCCCATCCAAGTTGTGCCCAAGAAGGATGGGATCACTGTAGTAGAGAATGAGGATGGAGCGTGAATGCCAGTGAGAGAGCAGACAAAGTGGAGGATGTGTGGACTATAGAAAATTGAATGAGGATACCAAGACGGACCAATTTCCCCTCCCGTTCATTGATCAGATCTTAGAAAGACTTGCAGGGCAGAGCTTCTACTATTTTCTTGATGGCTACTGAGGTTACTTCCAAGTAGCACTTCATCCTGTGGATCTAGAGAAGACACCATTCACTTGTTTGAATGGTACTTTTGCTTATAGAAGAATGCCATTTGGGCTGTGCAATGCTCCTTCTACATTTCAAATATGTGTGACATCCATCTTTGCTGACATGCTTGATTCGTCTCTAGAGGTCTTCATGGATGATTTTTCAGTGTTTGAAAAGACTTTTGGTAAATGTTTACTCCATCTAGAAGCCATGCTTGAAATATGTATCAAGGTTCATTTGGCGTTCATGGGAAAAGAGTCACTTCATGGTTCCCGAAGGCATTGTTCCAGGTCACCGAGTTTCTAGGGCCAACATTGAGGTTGATAGGGCCAAAGTGGGTCTAATTTCCACTCTCACTATTCCTTCCACCGTAAGACATGTCCAATCTTTCTTGGGGCTTGTAGGTTTCTATTGCCATTTCATCAAAGACTTTAGTAAAATCTTAAGGCCGCTTTGTCACTTGCTTGAAAAAGATGTGGAATTCAAAATTACGACAAGTGTGTTGAAGCCTTAAACCACATGAAGCATAAGCTATCTCTGCTCCTATTAAGCAGCCCCTAGATTTCTCCTTGTCATTCGAAATCATGACCGATGCATCAAATATGGAAGTGGGAGCTGTGTTGGGCCAAAGGATTGGTTGGGTTTCACATGCCATCTACTAGGAAAGAAAAACTCTTAATGAATCTCAAAGGAACTACACCACTACGGAAAAAGAGTTAGTTACTGTGATTTTTGCTCTTGACAAATTTCATTCTCATCTCTTGCAAAATAAGGTGGTGGTATACACTGATCATGCAACATTAAAATATCTCATGGAAAAGAAAGACTCTAAGCCCTGGCTGATATGTTGGATTCTTTTACTCCAAGAGTTTGATCTAGAGATTGTTGATAAGAAGGGAGTCGAAAATTCTACAGCCGACTATCTCTCCCGCATTGAGGCACCTTATGATGATACACAATCAAGAAAACAATGCTACATGAGAAGCTTTTCTTACTCATCCACCCAAAGTCTATGGTATAAGCACATTGCTAACTTCTTAACTAGTGAAAGGATACCAAGTACTTGGATAAGGAAAGAGAGTAAGAGGTTGTTTGCTATGGTGAAAAAATATGCTTGGGATGACCCACATCTATTCAAATATTGCCCCAACCAACTCATTAGAAGGTGTGTCCCAGAAACTCAGCAATAAGAGATCCTATCCATGTGCAACTCCAACGTGTGTGGAGGTCATTTCGGAAAAAAACACACAACCCCTAAAGTTCTTCAAAGCGGATTCTATTGGCCAACCTTGTTCAAAGATGCTAATGAGTATTGCAAATGTTGTTTGAAGTGCCAAAAGGTGGGCACTATCTCCAAGAGAGACATGATTCCTCTATCACCCATTCTTGTGGTTGATGTGTTTGATGTTTGGGGGAATTGACTTCATGGGTCCGTTTCCTCCTTCCTTTGTATATGTGTACGTCTTGCTGGATGTTGATTATGTATCCAAGTGGATTGAAGTGATTGTCACTAGAACGAATTATCATAAAGTGGTTTGTGATTTCTTAAAGTCAAACATCTTCAGCCAATTTGGTGTACCATGGGTAATGATTAGTGATGGCGGAAGCCATTTCATCAATAAGACCTTTGAAGGGTTGCTAAAAAGGCATGGTGTGAATCATCGCGTGGCTACTCCTTACCACCCTCAAACAAGTGGTCAAGTTGAGTTAGCTAATCGGGAGATAAAGCTCATTCTTGAGAAGACGGTGAGGCCAGACTGCAAGGATTGGTCTTTACGTCTCAATGAAGCTTTGTGGGCATATATGACTGCATTCAAGGCCCCGATTGTCACAACACCGTTTAAACTTATTTATGGAAAAGCTACCATCTACCGGTGGAAATGCAACACAAAGAACTATGGGCATTGAAATCCATGGACATGAATGGAGACACTATCAGATTGAAAAGAAAGTTGCAGCTGTATGAATTAGAAGAAATGAGACATGAGGCATATGAATGTCCAAAAATTAAAAGGAAAGGACCAAGTTTTTACATGATAAGTTGATCAAGAAGAAGGATTTTGAGCATGTATAATGGGTATAGCTGTACAACTCTAGGATTAAGTTCTTTTTGATGAAGCTTCACACTAGATGGAAAGGACCTTATCTAATCAAGAATGTGTATGCATATGGGGTTGTTGTGATATGTGAAAAGGACAGAGCAAAAGAATTCACCGTTAATGGGCAAATATTGAAAGCAGTTGTTGAAATAGGTCCATATAAAGGCCAATCAAAGTTTTGACATTGTGATACCGATTGAAGAACACCCTCTTGATGAAAGGATTTTCGTAAATGCACATGAGAGAGATATCAACTACAAGGATGCTTTGAAATTTTTGCGAGGATGGTCGAGTTCAAGAATCAATAAGCCCGACTGAAGGCGTAACATTTAGCGCTAGTGGGAGGCAATTCAAATCAACAACTAAGAGTCAAGTTAGGCACAAGAGCAAGCAAGAACCTAGGTTATCCCTAGCTAACAAGATCAACACAAGCAAGCTCCAAAGAGCACTAACTACTCAAGCAAATCCTAAGTATCAAGAACTAAGTAATTAGCTAAGAAGCAACGAAGGCAATTAACTAAACTAGCATTAATAAGCTAAGATGCCAATGTGGGTTATAAGTAATGAGATGGGTAGGTGATCCATTTGTGAATGATACTTTGATATAAGTTGGGGGAGGTTACATAACAAGAAAGTTTTATATCTTCAATATAGATTGCCAAACCAAACAATAAGACAAGTGCTATTTGAATCTACACTATGCTACCAGTTGGGAAACTAGGGCTAGGTGTGATTCTAATAGGATTTGGAAAGTCTAGGTTTCTAGGGTAAGTGGTATTAAGGCAATTGAGAGCCAAGGGTAGGAATGGGAGTAGAGATGAGGGTGTTTCGCCTCATGTTACTTACCATCTACCCTTTAGAAAACCCTAGGCAATTGCATTAATCACACTTACAGTAGCTACTTAGATCTCACATCTACTTGTAGGAGAAGGGAGTTGTATGTAGGAACAAAGGGTTCTATCTAGGGATCCACTAATTGGACCTAGGAGCAATTCCTAAGATAGACACATACATTCCATTTTCCCCTAGAAGCTAGGTGTTTTCAAGCATCATACAACAAACAATCCATGTTGAAAAGCACAAACCACAAGCAACATAATGGGAAATGAGATAGAAGAAAGAGGCAGTCATCATAGAATGGAAATATGTCCATTAAAAGTTATTTTCCCCCAACATGGCATCAAAATAACATTTTAACCCCAAACAACCCACTACTAGGGGCTTAGCTAGACATGATCATACAAAAGAGCAAAAAGGAAAAGAGAAAGAGTTAGAAGGCCAAGGAGATCATGAAAGCTTCTTCTCCTTCACCGCCTACCTACTATAGAATGTCCTCCCACCTCCAAGGAGGGTGAAGAGCATGTAAATGTAGGGGGTTATGGTAGAAAACCTAGAAAACTAGGTTTTTATGGTGGAAATGGAGTGGAAATGGTAGGTGGAGGTCTTGAATGCAAGGGAGATAGTAATGAATGCTCTAGAGTATCTAGGAGGGTGCTAAGGAAGAAAACCTAGTGTTGTGGCTGCCACCTGTGTATATATAGGTGGTGGTGGAAGCACTAGGCTAAGTAGGGGTATTGTTGGAAAATTAGTGCAGAAAATGCTAGGTTTTGGGTGGCAGCACGACTGTTCTGGGCAGAACGGCCGTGGTGGGTGATGGTTGGAATGACCGTGGTGGGGAGAATGGCCATGGTGGGAAGTGAAAAATGTCAGTGGAAGTGGTGAAATGTAGGCTGGTAGCACGACTGTGGTGGATGCTAGGTAGAACGACCATGCTGGGTAGCACCACCGTAGTGGGTGAGGTGGAGTGGAGGTCGTTCTAGTTAGCATGCCTATTCTGATCATTGGCAGCATGGCTGTGCTGGATGGTATGACCATTTTGGGGGCTTCTTGGCGTGGACGTGCTGGGTAGAATGACCATTTTGGTGGTGTTGTTGTAGCTTGTCAAGATGAAGATTTTTACTGTGACTTTTGCATTGGTCAGCACGACCGTTCCTTGGCACCACGATGATGTTGGGGTCTTTGGTAGCAGTTTGAACCTGAAACTTCATGATCCATTGACTTCTTTGCTTGAGCTTAACTCTTGGACACTAATGGTAGGTTGAGAGAGCTTTGGGGGTCTTATTTGGACCCCTTACGGGTGGAGAGATCCTATAACTCCTTCCTTATCTCTCATCCATCCAAGGCATGGTCCAAGTACCTAAAAAACATGCAAAGAACAGTCATAAGTGTATTTGATAGTAATATGCATATTGAGGGAATTAAATTACATTCTAACATGTTTAGATGTGATTGAGATGCAAAAATACATAATATGAAGCACACCATGCTCATGTAGCGACCGCAACAATAGGTCACCCACACCACAACATGGTCGAAACACTCCACTAGAGGACAAACCCTAGCAACCAAACCTCAACTAGGACACCAAGGTTAAAACAAACCACACCAAGGATAAGTGTTGCGGTGGCAACACTCACCAAGTGAGGTGTTTCAGTCACAACACTTCACAAACCCAAACACGGTCACAGCTCATTAACAAGGCAAACCCTAAAAACCCTAATCTCACTATGTGATGTCTCATCATCAACCATGGTCCAAGCAAGGTGCCCCTAAGACCCTTTCTCTCTCTCATGATGCCAAGACATAGAGGGCACACTCTACATGTGAAAAATTGCAAGATAACCCTCAACTATGGGTAAATTGCAATTTAGTCCGAAACAAGCACACATAACTCAAACATCATCCAAACATGAACAAACTGAAAAAATAAGCTTGTCACATGTTATAAAAGCATCTCAAAGGATTAGATTATGGCTTTAACCATCTAATCAAGAAAAGAAAGCAAGGTTATCCCAAAAGCTAGGTCAGGGGTCTTACAAATGACAATGTTGAAAATGATGATGATGACAAAAAAGAAGACAAATAAGAAGAAGATTATGAAGAGGACAATAAACAAGAAGAAAGAAGACAAAGAAGAAGACGAATAAGAAGAAGAAGAAAAGAAGATAAATAATAAGAAGAAGAAGAAGAAGAGAAGGAAGAAGAAAAAGAAAGGAGGATAAGAAGAAGTAGAAGACAAACAAAGTGAGGAGGAAGTTCTTGATGTACCTCATGTAGTAGCCTTACAAACCCCAAAAATTGCAAACTTTTGTTGGCATCTTCGGCTTCAACCTTCTTTGTGTCTGCACAAACACCCTTAGTAGATATCACGTGTATTAGGAAGGACACCTCCTTCAGAAAAACTCACACTTACTAAACTTAGCGTACAATTGATGTTGTCTCAACTAGGTCAACGTCTGACACAAATGTTGTTCATGTTGTTGGTTGTTTCTGGAACATTAAGATATCATCTATGAACACAAACACAAAATGATAAACATAATGCTTGAACACTCTGTTCATCAAGTACACAAACATTGTTGGTGCATTGGTTAGTCCACATGACATAACCACAAACTCATAATGACTATACAGAGTCATAAAAGATGACTTGGGTATGTCATCTGCCTTGATCCGCAACTAATGATATCCCGATCTCAGGTCTACCTTTGAAAACATTGGGGCACCTCATAACTGGTCAAACAGATCATCAATACACGACAAAGGATACTTGCTCTTTATCGTCACTTTGTTCAACTGTCTCTAGTCGATGCACAACCTCACAGTTCCATCTTTTTTCTTCACAAACAACACTAGAGTACCCCATAGTGACGTACTTGGCCTGATAAAACTTTTCTCAAGCAACTCTTACAATTGTTTCTTCAATTCTGACATCTCAGCTAGTGCCATCATGTATGGTGTCTGAGCTATCACCTGGGTGTCTGGAACTAGATTGATCTCAAAATCAATATCTCGAGGTAGGGGAACACCTGGAAACTTGTCTGAAAACACGTCTTCAAACTTGCAAACAATTGGCATCTCATGAATACTAGGACTCCTTGCCTTAGTATCCCTCACATGGGCCAAGAATGCCTTGCAGCCCTGCCTCATCAACTTCTCTACCATCATTACTGACACCCGACACGTCGGTCCTATCTCCTTGGAAGATCCATGAGACATCAAATTTGAAAATTTTTGCCACTTTGGAATTACAGTCCAAAACCAATCGATACTTCTCCAAAGTGTCCATTCCAATGATCACATCGAATCCATGCATGTCAAGTGGTATGAGGGTCAATGGGATGCTACGTCCTAAAAAAGAAAGGACACACCTCTCACAGCTTGGAGGAACCAACCAAAGGGGTTTTTTAAACAAAGACTATCACATCTACGACTAACAGGAAAAGAACAACTAACAATCACTTCTCAAGTGATAAAAGAGTGTGTCACACACATGTCAACCAAAATAGATTTAAAGCAATAAGAAGACAAATTAGAATGAAATAACTCCATATAACTTGTTACAACTCATGCGTTGACCACTCCTTACGGCCGACTCATGACCTAGAATCAAGTTGTTGTCTGTTCTCGCCCCCTTCCTCTACTGGCTTGCCCAGAAGAACTGGCATGTGATGCCTGACCGCTTCCTCAACCTCCAACACTGTTGAACTATTGTCGCTACAAGCCCTGTTGACTCTATCTTGGTTGCTGAGTCACCTTATCATCCTTCATTGGGTAATATGACTTTGTATGCCCAATTTGTCCACACTTATAACATATCTTGCTCTCAAACCATGGCTGAGACAGCCCTGTCACTGACACCAACGTCGTGTTGTGGGCTCCGATCGGCAAAAAACTATGACCTCTGCCGCTACTCGGTGACTACTGTGTCTGCACATCTAAACTCTATTGTGACTGTGGTGCTGAAAACCTAGGCTTCTTGAAGCCTCCAAAAGACTACCCCTGGTACTTTGCATGCCTCTTCTTGGCCTTTGTCTCACATTTCTCAACAACTACCGCTCCACCCTCTTGATTGACTCCATAAACGTGAAAAACCTCTCTCTATTCTCTAAGGATGCCACCGACATTTTCAGATCATAACTCAAACCTTTCCCAAAGCATTTGATCCTCTCCCGATTTGTCACAGTCATATGAGGACAAAACCTTAACAGTTCCATGAACTTTTCCTCATACTCATTGATTGAGATAGATTTCTGCCAGATCTTCTCTAACTGTGAGATCTTATCGTCTAGATAGGTCTAAGGAAAGTACCAACTCACAAACTCCTATTGGAACTTCTCCCAACTGATGGCAACACCAAGCCTTTTTCTCCTCCTTGATGGCCCACCAATGGCTAGCACTCCCTTTCAAAAGATACACATCATGCTTCACTTTGTCTTCCTCAGGGATGTTGAGGATCATGAAGGCCTTCTCCAACTCTGTCAACCACATGTTAGCATCCACTGGATCCGATGTGTCGACATACTCTAGCACCCTACATGCCTCAACCTCTCAAAGGTCTTCCTAGAACCCAAACATTCCACATTGGGGAGGCTGCCCTAACTTGAGGCACGAGCATTCTATTTGTCATGTGTGTCATCGTATCCATAAAATGTACAAAAAAGGACTAGAAAGTAGGGTTTTCCATCATGGTTGGGTCAAACTGGTGCACTTAAGGCACAACATCAACCCTCTCTTGACTCTTGGCACCACTACCTGGTGCAACAACACTACTCTTAGCACCATATTCTTTGTGTTCTTCGGCCACCTTCTCTTCTCTTCTACTTTTTCCTCATAAGTAGAAGTCACCATAAGACAGACTCAAGGATACTAGAACAGACACACACCCTAGTCTTATGTCCATGTACACTCAACAAACATAGAGCTCTGATACCAACCTAACTGTAACGCCTAACGCCACACAAATGAGATTACTCATAACAAAGTACGGAATTATCAGTAACCATCTACAAAATGTGGTAAATCAAAACCGATTTCATATAGACACAAAAGTTGGAACATATTACATATGAGTCCATAAACTGTGCCACATATACTATATCACAAGACACAACATATCACATAGCACTATTCACTGTCTAACATGCTACAACCTGTTACATATGATCACCTGTTATATATATATATATATATATATATATATATATATATATATATATATATATATATATATATATATATATATATATATATATATATATATATATATATATATATATATATATATATATATATAACCATTGCGTACATGTGAAAACCTTGTGTTGATAAACAACATTTTAAAAAAAATACCAAAACACCCCCAAAGACATGAGTATACATCGATGACACATATGACTCTACTACCAAAAGACTAACAACAATATCCAACATTCTACAACTATTGCTCCTCTTGTTGCTCTTCCTTAGATGTACGATCACTACCTCATCGTGCACGACCACCTAAAATATTTGGAACCCACATGGTGAGAACAAACGTTCCAATAAGAGATATAATTCTTCGCCAATGTCTATTATAAGCACAAATAAGCTAAGTAGATAGATATAATAATTATTAAGATGAGCTAATTCAGCTAAATGATATGTGTAAAGCAGTTGACATTCTTTAAGCAATTCAGGCATCTAAAATAGAGTAGTAAAACATCTTTTAATTTAAGAAAGAATATGAAGAACATGTATAACATTTGATTTCTCTTATCATATTATAATTCAAGAAATCAGTATAAGAAATAAAACAAAGGGGTCATCCAATGTTAATCACATTTAACCCTAAGCAACAATGCTGCATGACTACATCTTTTATTTACCCTAAGGATTTGAGGTGTACCACTCAAATCCGACCGACCACTATGAAGTCGAAATTGGTGCCAACAAGGTCTATGGAAGAGTCGCAATCTACAATCTCTCCAACACCTCCCATCAATAAGAGAGAAACACCACAGAGACATAATAGTCATTTGCAAACATCGACATATAGTCAAGCTGATGCACACCTATCCCGCCTTGGTACATGCCATGACGCTAGAGAATAGGCTCACACATGACCGTTCTAAAAAGAGGCCTAAAATGCAGTTATACTACTACCTATCACATATCACAAAAGGAGAGCATCTCATGTAAGGCTGTCTCAACTAAGGATTAGGTATGACCGTAACCATCCTACCCATCCTTTAATTATGGACACAAGGAGATACTCGACTTGCACCTCCCACATATTAAAAAATATACACTCCAAGTTTCTTGTAGGAATGACTCGTTTCACCCAGTATGTTCTGACACTAGAATGGATCTATGGCACATGGAATCTACATGATTAGGATTTCACTTGATTAGTTAAGCCAATTGAGTGTCTTTTAGCATCAATCAAGTTACAATGTATAAACCATAAGCAAAATCTACAAAGATAAAGGTATAATACAACTCCAAAAGATATAAAGCGCATGAGGTGTAAGCTTGTCACATCATCTCAAGACATCACTATACCACTACCTTGATCAAGGCTATCATCATCACATGTTATCACAGACACACATTGCCCACATGATTATCACATCACCAGGGGATTTTGATCCCTTATCTCATCACTGGAGGGTATCACCTCTCACTAGGCATTAAGCTTCTATCAGGTCATAAGACCCATCACATCATTATGATCTCAATATGCCTCATCAGGGCTCATAATTATCACCTTGTGACATCTCGGTACACCATATCATTCACTAGCTATGACATTCATTCCACCTATAAGGTTAGGGTTACACAAGTATATCTTACACTTGAGATTAAGATTAGAGTTTCTCATATGATTGATTAGGGTTTCATATTATCATACAATCATGAAACCCTAGTTTCATTACCTCCCACATATATGGAGTGTGTTAGCGTTAATCACTATTGATTATGATTAAGAATTCAACCTTATCTCATCATGTATAGATGAACTACCCAGTGTAGCGATCAATTGTAAGATAGGTGTAGCGGCCTACATACTACATGAGTGCAGGTGTATGTAGCGACCATAGGTGTTGTGACCATAGGTGGAGTGTAGCAATCAAAGGCACTCATGTGTAGCAACTTGCATGCTTGAAACATTAGGCTGTGATCCTACCCCAGGGTTAGGGTTTGTTGCATCCTCAAGGGTAGCAACCACTTAGAAGTCCAAAGGTGTGGCGAACTCTAAGTCATCCACATGAAAACCACACAACCAAATCCAAACCAGAACCAAACCATGGTCAAACAGAAGCTAAACCCCCAAGAGAACCAATATCATCTAAGTGGAAAACTCCACACAAAGATGACCATCTAAACCCTAGATACAATGTCACAGAAGATGCCATAAAGGCCATGATTAAAGAGATGAAAAGAAAGTTTCTCATACATGTAAATAGAACCAAAACCTCTTGATATTCAAAGTAGATGATCCATAAACAAAGTGATATAGTTACATAATCAAAATCAAGTAAAAACCATAAATTTCATAGTCGCCACAACATTGGGTACAAGAAATTAGGGTTTATGGATAGAAGCAAGCCACATGAGATTTCTACCAAAACTTAAACCTTAGATTATGGTAACTTCATCTAGCACATTAGTATTACATTTTAAAATGAAACAACAACATGCTTGCAAGAATATGGTGCAATAATAGAAGAGGGGAAAGTTATATAACCCGCCTTATGAAGAGAACCAAGCTGCAAAGCCACAAGCTCCAAGAGGGAAGAAGGAACGCCAACCAAGATCAATTCCTCGACCACAAGATCACATCAAGAAAAAAAAACATACCAAGGTCAAAGGAAATCTCAAGATAAGGAAAACCTAACCCTAGGCCAAATAAGAGAGAAGAAAGGAGTAAGAGAAGAAATCTTCATCTCATTTGGGTACCACCATGGTCAAACCATAGTCTCCGACCCTTGTGAAGAGAAATTCCCCCCAAGATAGCCACCATGGTCAAGACATAGTCTCACAGCCAAGAAAGGAGAAGAAGGTATGGTAGAGAGACAAAAGAAAATGTGACCAAGGAAAGATAACAACTTACCAAGAAAGAAGATCACCAAAGATCACAACAAGGATGATGATCAAGCTCAAGATCACCACACGCAAGGTTGGTCAGCCACCAAAGCTCCAAGATTAGTCCTCTTTTGCTCCACAATGATCCAAGGATGAACATAAGGAAGGAGAGAAAGAGAAGAGCCAAAAAAGATACTTGCATGTGAAGGAGAGGGGTTATATACACAAGGTAGGAGGAAAGTAAGGGGGGCTATGAGGTGTAAACACAAGAGAGCATCAAAAGGACACTTGTCAACTAAGGAAACTGCCATGCAGCCACTTAAAATATGCATTCATCAGAGGGTGATACAACCTAGGAAGGGTAGTGACCACCTAGGTCAGCTACAACCTTTGTTGTGGTCTAAGCACTCAATGCTCATGTAGCGACCGCAACACTAGGTCACCCATGCCTCAACATGGTCGAAACACTCCACTAGAGGAGAAACCCTAGCAAAAAAAGCTAAACCAGGGCACCAAGGTCGAAATAAACCAAACCTAGGATAAGTGTTGTGTCGCAACACTCACCAAGTGAGGTGTTGCCGTCAGAACACTTCACAAACCCAAACATGGTGAAAGCTCATCAACAAGGCAAACCCTAGAAACCCTAATCTCACTATGTGATGTCTCATCATCAACCATGGTCCAAGCAAGGCGCCCCCTAAGATCCTTTCTCTCTCTCATTATGCCAAGACACAGACGGAACACTCTACATGTGACAAATTGCAAGAAAATCCTCAACTCTGGGTAAACTGCAATTGGGTCCAAAATAAGCACACATAGCTCAGACATCATCCAAACAGGACCAAACTAAAAAAATAAGCTTGTCACATGTTGTAAAAGCATCTCAAAGGATTAGATTATGGTTCTAATCATCTAATAAAGCAAAAAAAACAAGGTTAGCCCAAAATCCATGTCAGGGGTCTTACAAATGACATTGTTAAAAATGACGGTGATGAAAAAGAAGACAAATAAGAAGAAGATTATGAAGAGGACAATAAAGAAGAAGAAAGAAGACAAAGAGGAAGAGAAAAAAGAGGAAGAAGAAAAGAAAATAAAGAAGAATAATAAGAAGAAGAGAATGAAGAAGAAAAACAAAGGAGGATAAGAAGAAATAGAAGACGAAGAGAGTGGGGAGGAAGACAAACAAGAAGGAGGAGGAGGAGGAGGAGGAGGAGAAGAAGAAGGAGAAGAAGAAGAAGAATATAGAGATGAGGATAAGGGGGAGGTGGATGAATACTTACAAGGAGGAGGAGAAGAAGAAGAAGAAGAAGATAAAGATGAGGATGATGACTATAAGGAATATGATGATGATGACAATGACAATGATGATGATGATGATGAGGATGAGGATAATGATCATGACAATGACAATATGATGAAGATGATGATCATGAGGATGATGTCAACTTTGTGAAAAAGAAGGTTAAGATGACAATGATGCAACGGTGGAAACAACAACGGCGACCACTACAACTTTGACATTGGCAGTGATGGTAACAATGACGACAATGATGAAGATAATGATTATGATAATGATGATGATGATGATGATGATGATGATGACATAAGAGGAAGATTAAAAAGATGATAATGATGAAGAATAAGAAGAAGAAGTAAAAGAAGGAATGGAAACACTAGAAGTAAAAGAAAGAAAGAAAAGAAGAAAACAAAAATAAAGATTGGAAGTAGAAGAAGACGAAGTAGAGGAAAAAAGACGACGACAATGATGATGAAGAAGAAGAAGAAAAAGAAGAAAAGGTGGAGGGAGGAAGAAGAAGAATATGAGGATGAGAAATCAGAAGAAGATAAAGAAGAAGGTGAAGATGAAAAAGAACAAGACCAAGAAGATGAGGATTATGATAATGATTAATAGGAAGATGAAGACAAAAAAGAAGAAGAAGAAGAATGCGAAGAAGAAGAAGAAGAAGACAAAGATGACACTGATGATGATGAACAACAAGAAGAAAAATAAGAACATGATGTTGATAATGAGGAGAAGAAAATGAATAGGAAGATTAAGAAGACAGATGCAGAAGAAAAAAAGAAGAAAAAGATAAAGATGACAATGATGATGATGACAAAATAGAAGAAAAATAATAATAAGAAGAAGAAGATGATGATGAAGATGACGACGATGATGATGATGAAGATGACGATGACTACTACAATGATGTTGATGACGACGATGAAGATGATGATGATGACGACAATGACAATGATGATGGAGATGATGATGATGATGGTGATGATGAGAAGGATGAAGATGAAGAAGACAAAGATGAATAGGAGGAATTCTTCAAAAGGACAAGAACAAGAAGATGCCAAAGAAGATATAATAGGAGATGATTTAGAAGATGAGGAAGAAGAACAAAAAGATGATGACGACAACAATGATGGTGGAGGTGGTAGCAACGGTGGTGATTAGCAATGATGATTGTGACGATGATGATGACAAGATCATGAAGAAGAAGATGAATAAGATCATGATGATGATGATGATGATGACAACGACAACGATGATGATGATTGTGATGATGAATAGCAAGAAAAAGAGCAAGAAGAAGTACCTGAAGAAGAGTTAGAAGAAATAGAAGAAGAAAAGGAGGACGAGGAAGAGGAAAAGGAAGAAGAAGAATAAACAAAAGAAGAGATGACAATGACAATGACGACAGTGATGATGACAATGATGATGATAATGAGGAGGAAGATGAGGAGGAGGAGGAGGACAAGGAAGAAAATTTCCAATTTTGATGTCATTTCGCTGGCCATAGAAATTGAAATTTACTGAAATTTTGATGAAAATTTTGACAAATGTGTTCCTAATGTTTCCACGGAAAAACCTACGAATTAATTTATGAAATTTCAATAGAATTATTTACTAGTGTAGATCTACTCAAATATGCAATAATATTTCATATTGGATATGTGGAGGTGGGGGTCTCCTCATGCGCGAGTGAAGGGCCCTGAACTGCTTCAATGGGGATTTTGATGGAGAATTTTGATGTAACTTTTGAATGATAAAATCAATGAATGAAGTCATTATAGTTTTCAGCACAATGTGTATACTTAAAGACACAAAATTGTGCAAAAAAATGCTTTAGACAGTCCATCGTACATTAAAAAGAATGATTTTTTTTATGGATAATGCATTTGGACATAGCATTTCTATGTCCAACGACCATCAATATGGAAATAATTGTGGAAATTTTGACAATTTCATGGAAATTTTAAACTATAGAGGAAGAATATGAAGAATAATAAGAAGAATTATAACAGGAAGAAGGTGGAGGGGGAGAAAAATAATAAGATGATGGTGACAACGACAATGATGATGGTATTACGATGAGGATGTGGTTGAGGAAGAGGAAAACTATGACAAGAACAATGATGTTGATGACAATGACTATGATGCCAATGTTGTTGACTATGTTGATTGAAGAGGAAGACAAACAAGAATGAGGAATAGGACAAAGATGATGATAAAGAAGAAGAAGAATACAAAGAAGAAAAAGATCAACAACAGGAAGCAAAAGAATACAAGGAAGAAGAACATGTAGAAAAAGATGACTAGGGGGACATTGAAGACAATGAAACTGATGGTGATGATGGCAATGATGATGATGATGATGATGATGATGATGAAAAAGAGGAATATAAAGAAGAAGATGAAGAAGACAATGGTGATGATGAAGTGAGAAATGACAACGAGGATTAGGACACTTACAATGACAAGGATGATGGAAAGCAAATGAAGAAGAAATAGAATAAGAAGAAGAACAAGGTGTCAAAAAAGAGGAAGAAAAGAAGAAAAGATGATAGTTGTGATGATGATGATGATGACGACGATAATGATGATGATGACGACGATAAACATGAAGAAGAAGAAGAAATAGAAAAAGAAGTAGAGGAAAAAGAAAAAGAAGAAGAAGAAGACTATGATGGGGATGATGATGATGGCACCAAATAAGAATGAGAAGATGACAAAGAAGAAGAAGAAGCTAAGGAAGAGGAAAAAGAAACAGAAGACACAAAAGAATGGAAAGACAAAGAAGAAGCATAATAAGAGGAAGAAAATAAGAAGACAAAAATGATGATGACAATGACGAGGAAAACAATGTTGTTAATGATGACAATGGCAATGATGATGGTGAGAATGATGATGACGACAATGATGATTGTGACTATGATGATAAATGGGAAGAAGAAGAAGTCGTAGAAGAAAAGGAAGAGGAAATGAAAGAAAAAAAAGAAGAAGATGATGATGAAGAATGAGAATAGGAAGACAAAGACAAAGATGAAGAAGAGGAGGAAGAAAAGAAGAAGATGATGATGATGGACAACGACAATGAGGACAAGGATGATGACATGAATGATGACACCAACAACAACAATGATGATGATAATGACGGTGATGATGACGATGATGATTATGATCATGATGATGTAGATGATAACGATGATGACAAGGAGAAAATTGATGAAGAAGAAGACAAAGAAGAAGAAGAAGAAGAAGTTGGAGGATGAGGAAAAGGAGGAGGAAGAAGATAAAAAAGAAATTGCATAAGAAGAAGAAAGAGATGCTTAAGAGGAAGATGCAGAAGAAGAATGCATTGAAGAAAACAAATACAGAGAAGATGAAAAAGAAGAAGAAGAAGAAGAAGATGATGATGATGATGATGGTGATGATGATGATGACAAGGACAATGACAACAACACCAACAATGGCGATGACAATGATGGTGAAGGGGGAGAAGAAGTAGAAGAACAACATGAAGGAGATAAGGACAACTATGGTGATGACAATGATTATGATCATGATAATGCAACCGATAATGATGAGGATAAAGAGAAAGATGATGAATAAGAAGGCAAAGAATTAGCATAAAGAGAAAGGGGAGGAGGAGATTGGGGAGGAGGAGGAGAGGAGTAGAAGAAGTAGAAGCAGAAGATGATGATGATGATGATGATGAAGAGCGAAATGGAAAGACAAAGAAGATGTAGAAAAAATAAAGAAGGAGAAGGACAAGAAGGAGAATCTAAAAAGAACAATAAGAACATGATGATGACAATTACAATGATTGTGAAGAAGTAGATGACAATGACAAAGAGTATGAGGATGATGACAAGGACAAACAATGAAAATGATGATAATGTTGTGAAAATGATGATGACGAGGCAGGAGAAGGTGATGGTGATGATGATGAAGAAAAAGATAATAAAGAAAAGAAATAAGAGGAAAACGAGGAAGAAGAAGAAGACAAGGAAGACAATGACGATGATAGTGAAAAATATGACAATGATGGTGATGATGATGACTATGACAAGGATGGTGAAGGAGGAGAAGTAGTAGAAGAGCAACACGAAGGAGATAAGGACAAGTATGGTGATGATAATGATTATGATCATGATGATGCAAAGGACAGTGATGACAATAAAGAGAAAGATGATGAATAAGAAGATAAAGAACTAGAATAAGGAGGAGGAGAGAAGAAGAAGAAGAAACAGAGGAAGATGATGATGATGAAGAAGAGTAAGATGAGGAGAGAAAGAATACATAGAAAAGACAAAGAAGGAGAAGGACAAGAATGAGAAGCTAAAAAAGAAGAACAAGAAGAAGATGATGATGACAATTACAATGATTGTAGGGAAGTAGACGACAATGACAAAGAGTATGAGGATGATGACAAGGACCAACAACGACAATGGCGATGATGTTGTGAAAATAATGATGATGAGGAAGAAGAAGAAAGTGATTGTGATAATGATGAAGAACAAGACAATAAAGAAGACGAATACGAGGAACAAGAGGAAGAAGAAGAATAAGAAGAAGACAAGCAAGACAGTGACGAAGATGACAATTATGATGATGGTTATGATGATGACTATGACAAGGATGATGATGTCGATGATGTAAATAACAATAATGAAGAAGAAGAAGAAAAACAATAATAATAATAATATAAAAAGAAAGATGAAGAAGACACAAAAGAAGACAAATAAGGAGAATAGGACAAGAAGGAATAGATGAAGAAGAAGATGAAGAAAAACAAAAAGATGACAATAAGAAAGTGGATGATGGCAATGAAACACTGAGAGGATGATGACTATGACTATGATGACGATGTTGACAATGATGATGACGAGAAAGAAGTAGACGAATGAGAAAAAAGTTGACGACTGTGACAAATAATATGACAAAGAAGAAGATGATGAGGAAGAGGAGGAACAAGAAGAAAAAGGATAACAAGAAGAAGAAGAAGAAGGATAAGAAGAAGAATAAGAAGGATAAGAAGAAGAAGGACAAGAATAAGAGAAGGAGAAAGACTTAGAAGAAGAAGGAGAAGGATAACAATAACAAGACAATGAAAAATATGACGATGACAATGATGCTGAGGTGGATGAGGAGGAGGAGAGTATGATGATGACAAAGATGATGATGAAAAGAATATAATGACAAAAAAGACAAAGGAAGATAAAGGATAAGATGATGATGATGACAATTATAATGATGATGCAGACAAAGAAAAAGAAGAAGGATAAGAAGAAGAGAAGGAAAAGGAGAAGGAGAAGGAGAAAGACTTAGAATGAGAAGGAGAAGGACTACGACAAAGATCACAATGATGATGAGGTGGGTGAGGAGGAGGAAGACAATGACGATGATGAAGATGATGATGACAATGATGAAGAAGTAGATAATGTTGAATAAGATAGAGAGAAAGAAGAAGAAGAATAAGAACATGATGATGATGGTGATGCCAACAAGGAAGTGGAAGACGACAACTACAATGAGGATGATGGCGATTTCGAGGACGATGACGATAATGATAGTAATGATAATGCATATGATGACAATGACAATGTTGAAAATGATGATGATAAAAAAGAAGACAAATAAGAAGAATATGATGAAGAGGAAACTAAAGAACAAGAAAGAAGACAAAGAAGAAGAGGAACAAGAGGAGGAAGAAAAAGATAAGGAAGAAGAAAAAGAAAAGAGGATAAGAAGAAGTAGAAGACAAAGAGGGGGAGGAAAAGACATACAAGAAGAGGGAGAAAAAGAAGAAGAAGAAGATGATGAAAATGAGGATGATGATGAGGAGGAAGACAACAACAACGATAATGACGATGCCAATGATGGTGATGAGGATGATGACGATGACAATGAGGAAGACGATGAGATGACGATGATGACAAAGATGATGTCAAAGATGATGATGATGATGATGAAGATGAGTACGACAATGACGCAACACTGGTAGTGACGATGGCAACCACTACGACATCAACGCTGGTAGCAACGACAATGACAACGACGACGATGATGATGGTGATTATGATGATGATGATGATGACAATGAGGAAAATTGTGATGATGATGATGATGATGATGACGACGACGACGACGATGATGAAAAAGAAGAAGAGGAAGAAGGATTGGTCAAGAAGAAGAAAAAGATGCAAAAGAAGGAAAAGAAGAAGACTAAGATGACAATGATGATGATGAAAAAGAAGAAGACAAATAATAATAATAATGATGATGATGATGATGATGATGATGACGACGACGACGATGAAGATGATGATTATGATGAGGACAATGACGATGATGATGATGATGATGATAACGACGACGACGATGATGATGACAAAGACGATGATGATGATGACAACAATGAGGAACATACGAACAAAAAAGAAGATGACGATGATGAGGATGAAGAGGACGATAATGAAGAATAAGAAGAGGAAGAAGAATTGGAACAAGAGGGAGAAGAAGAAGAAAAAGAAGAAGAAGATGACGATGACGATATTCATGGAAACAAGATAGATAAAGAAGATGGATAAGAATAAGAGGAGGACATAGAAGGAGGAGAAGATAGTGACAAAGATGATGATGACAAGGATGATGCTGATGATGATGGAAAAGATGATAATGAAGAAGAAGATAATGTTGAAGAAGATGTATAGGACAAAGAAGAAGAAGAAGATGATGATGATGATGACGGTGATGATGATGAAGACTAGGATGATAATGATGTTGATAATGAGGATTATGACAACAACGATGAAAATGACCATGCATATGATGTCGTACAATGATAATGATAGAGAAGAAGATGATGAAGAGGACAAAGAGGACAATAAAGAAGAAGATAAAAATAAGAAAGCAAGAAGAGGAAGAAGAGCAAGAAGACAAGGAAGAAAGATAGGAGGAAGACTTAAGATATGGTGGAGAAGAAGAAGACAACGATGATAATCATGACAATGAGGTGAAGGACAATGACAATGAAGAAGATGAAGATGATGATGAGGATGATGACAATGATAACGAGGACAATGTTGAGGGACTATGATGATGACAATGATGATGGCATTATCAAGAATGATGTGACAAATAAGAAGATGGCCAATAAGAAGAAGATGATGATAATGATGACGATAAAGAAGAAGAAAAACATGAAGAAAAGAAGAGGAACAAAAGAACAAGAGAAAAAGACAGGAACAAAAAGGACAAGAAGAAGGAAAAGAAGAGTTAGAGGAGGAAGACTTGGAAGAAGAAGAAGAAGAAGCAAAAGATGAAAATTACAATCAAGATAAGGAGGACGAGGATGATGACGACAATGATGTTGATGACAATGAATATGACAATGAAGATGAAGAGGAAGACAAACAAGAGGAGGAAGAGGAATAAGAGGAGGAAGAAAAACAAGATAAGGTTGAAGAAGAAGAGGAACAAGAGGACGAGGAAGAAGAAGAAGAAGAAGAAGAAGAATAAGGTGATGGTGATGATGATCAGAATGATGATATGAGAGTGATGATGAAGATGAGGAAGACGACGAGGATGAGGATGAGAATGATGGTGATGACGATAAGGAAAACAATGATGATGATGACTATGACGACGAAGATGACGATGAATATGAAGAGATGAGGATGACAACAATGATGACAACAACTTTGAGGATGAGGATGAGAATGACAAGGAGGACGGTGAAGATGCTTAAGGTGATGATGATTATGACAATGATGATGATGGTGAAGTGGACGACGAGGATGAGGAGGCTAACAGTGATAAGGAAAATATCGATGACAGTGACGATGCCAATGACTACTACGACAATTTTGATGACTATGATGACAATGTTGATGACGATGTCGACCAAAGAGGAAGAAAAATAAGAAATAGAAGTCGATGATGATGATTATGATAAAGATGATGATGAATAGGACAAAGAGGATGATAAAGAAAAAGACGAACAGAAAGAATAAAAGGAAGAAGAAGAAGAAGATCACGTGAAGACGAAAATGACGATGATGGTAATGATGACAGTGGTGATGATAATGATGAAGAAGAAGAAAAATAAAATGATGATGATAAAGAAGACAAAGGGGAAGACAAAGAAGAGGAAGAAAAATAAGATGATGATGATGACGATGACAATGACGACAAGGAAGAAGACGACGACAATGAGGATGAGGATACTACAATGTGAGGATGATGACAAACAAAGAAAGAAGAAATAGAACTAAGAATAAGAAGTAGATGACAACAATAGAGAAGGAGTAAGAAGAGGGAGAAAAAAGAAGAGATGATAATGATGATGACAACAATGATGACGATAAACAAGAAGAAGAAGACCATGATGAGGATTAGGACAATGATGATGATGATAAATAAGAACAAGGAGAAGACAAAGAAGAAGAAGAAGAAGAAGAAGAAGAAGAAGAAGAAGAAGGAAAGGAAGAGTAAAAAGAAAAAGATAAAGAAGAAGAGTAAGACAAAGACAAAGGAGACACATAAGAAGAGGAAGAAAAGAAAAACAAGGAATGACAATGACGACGACGGTGACGATGATGATGATGATGGTGATGATGGTGATGATTACAATGATGATATTAATGATGATGATGATGACAACCGTAATGACAATGATGATTATAACAATGATGATGACTGGAAAGAAGAAGAAGTAGCAGAAGAAGAGGAAGAGGAAACTAAAAGAAGAAAAAGAAGAAGATGAAGAAGAAGAAGACAAATACAATGATGAAGAAGAAGTGGGAAAATGATATGCCTGGGTCCACAAACCAAGACTCTAGTAGAGTTTTAAGAATGACGACTAGCCATGCATACCACCACTAGTCTTAACTACACACTTTGTCCTTACTCATGTACAAGATAGGATAAATTTCCCAACTAGTCACCCATCCTAGTACTATTCGAAGCTGAGCACGCTTAACTATGGAGTTCTTAGTGTTAGGATCCTTGAAAATATGATTACTAAAGATGTTAAGGTATTCAATTAAACAACCGAGATTCAAAATTGACTAACTGGACTCTGGAACGACTAGTTCAAGTGTTGAACAGATCGGTTGGAGTGTTAGGGCAATTGGAATTAACATTGGTTGATCTATGGTTAAACCAATGAGTGATCTGACCGGTACACAGGTCCCAACCAGCCGGCTCATGTGATGAACCGCTCAGTTCAATGATCAATTTGATTGGAACAAGGATTGGTGTTGACCTCATGATGTGCATTAATCATACTTTGAATGCCAATGTAATTCAGAATAAGAAACTACACGAACTGACCGACCCACTTAGTGAACCGATCAACCAATAGAGATTGTGAACTGACCGGCTCATGCACCAGTCGATCGGTTGGGTGTTTGAACTGACCGGCTCACAGTGCGAAGGTTTTAGAAAATTCATGATTTCATACCCTTCTACTATAAATAGTGGGGTACTGGGACTTCCCAACACATATAATTGAGAATCAATTACTTTGACAATTGTTGTCCTCACTGGTTGTGGTAACCAATAGAGAGCCCGAGCAAGTCCTACCCATTAAAGGGAGGGACAATGAGGGAGAGAACAACTAAGAACAAGTGTGGGAGAGTATGTTTATGACTAGTATGCTAATAGAAGGGGACAACACCTTCCCGTTGGCTCTAGTAGTGCAACGTGGAGTTCTTGGTGGTCCACGTAGACTACTCTAGAGGCAGGACGTTGTTGTCTATCGCTAGGAGGACATCGTCAACCACTTTCGGTGGTGTTACACCACGAGGCCAGTGGAGATGCATGTTTGAGTTCTACTGCTACTGAAGGAGCATGTTGCTGTCTGAAGAAGAAACACACTATTGTAAGGTTAATGTCGTTGGACTTGCTCCAGGACCAGGTATAACCATACAAACATTCCTTCCTAATCATATTATTGTTGACGCGATCTTGTTGTCCTGGGGAATCAAGCTTTAAATTTTTGTTTTCGCTGCCTTATCTATCGCCCCAATATCCCTACATAATGACCCATGTGAACCCAACTCCCAATCACGGCTACTAACACCAGAGTGGATACATCACTAGTGATTTCCCTTTCCAACATGCCCAGACCACATGGCTCAAGATTGGCATGCCATCTGCCCATGTGGGGCCCACTTACTGGAGGGATTTTGGCTTGAACTTTGAGCTTGGGGAAATGACACAACTATGAGGTAATAACATAGGCGTGTCATCACTACAAACTCTATAGTTATCTGTGCTCAGCATGGAGTAATACTAGGATAGGTGACTAGTCCAGAAGTTGACTTTATCTTGTGCATGAGTAAGGACAAAGCACACATTTAAGTCTAGTAGTGGTCTATGGGACCAATCGTCATTCTTAAAACTCTACTAGAGACTTGAGTAGTGGATCTCAATGATATAGAGAAAAGAAGAAGATGATGATGAGGATGACACTGATGAAGATGAAGGTCAATAAGAAGAAGAAGAAGATGGAAAGTTTCTAGAATAATGAAGAAGAAGAAGAAGGCAACACAAGATGAGGGGGAGATAAGGGGGAAGAAATTGCAAAAGAAGAAGAAGAAAAGAAGATGTAGAAGATGAAGACACTGAATAAAATGGATAAGAAGGAGAATATGAAAAATAAGAAGAAGAATTAGAAGATGATAATGATGATGATGACAAAAAAGATAACAATGACGACAACAACAAGGGCAATGACAATAACGATGACAATGATGAACAAGAAGACAAACAAGAAGTAGAAGAACAAGAAAAAGGAGATGATGATGATGATGTAGATGATGAAAAAGAGAAAGATGATGAAGAAGAAGAAGATAAAGAAGAACTATAATAAAAAGAAGAAGAAGAAGAAGAAGAAGAAGTAGAAGAAGAAGAAGAAGAAGAAGAAGGAGAATGAAGAGGAGAAGGAGGAGGGGGAAGACAAGGAAAAAGAAATCATAGAAGAAGAAGAAATAGAAGATGAAGAGGAAGATGCAAAAGACAAATGCATTGAAGAAGACAAATGCATTGAGGATAATGAATAAGGAGAAGATGAAAAAGAACAAGAAGAATAAGGAAGATGATGGCGATGAAGATGACCAAAAGGACAATTATGACGATGATGTTGATGATAGTGAAGAAGATACGATGATGACATTGACATCGAGGAAGTGTATGATGATGACGAAGAGTATGAGAATGATGACAAGGACAAACTATGACAATGACGATGTTGATGTCAAAATGATGATGAAGGAGACAAATAAGAAGAAAATGATGACGATAATGATGATGATGATGGTGGTGATGATGATGATGATGATGATGGTGGTGGTGATGATGATGATGATGATGATGATGATGATGATGACAATGACATACATGACAATAAAGAAGATGATTAAGTGGAATAAGAGGAAGAAGGATGAGAAGAAGAAGAATACAAGGATGACAAGGGCATTGATAATGACAATGAATATGGCAAAGATGACATAAATAATGATAATGAAGAAGAAAAAGAATAAGAATAAGAAGATGATGATGATGATGATTATGATGACGATGATGATGACAATCAGAAAGTGCATGATGAAGATAACAAGTATGGTTACTATTAGGATGGTGAGATCTTCAATGATGATGATGATGATGTAAACAACTAGGAAAAAGATGACGATGATGATGATGAAGAGGATGATAACAAAGAAGAAGAAGAGGAAGGATATGATGATGATGATTAGGAAAAAGAGGAACAAGAAGAGGAGGAGGAGGATGAGGAGGAGAAGGAAAAAGATTTAGAAGAAGAAGGAGAACAAGAAGAAGACAGTGAGAAAGATGGCAATTATGACGAGGTGGATGAGGAGGAGGACGATGACGATGAAGATGATAGTGATGATGATGACAAAGATGAAGAAGAAGGAGAAGGATAAAAAGAAGAAGATAACAACAAAGATGATGATGATGATGATGATGATGATGATGATGAGGTGGACGGGGAGGAGGATGATGACGATGATGATGATGACGACATCAATGAAGAAGAAGACAAAGATAATGATAAAAAAGACAGAGGAAGGTAAAGAAGAAGATCATGATGATGATAATGACAGATATAAAGATGATGAAAACCAAGAAGAAGAAGAAGAAGGATAAGAAGAAAAGCAGAAGGAGAAAGACATAGAAGGAGAAGAAGAAGGAGAATGAGTTGGAAGGAGAAGGAGATGGAGAAGGACAACAAGAAAGATGACAATGATGATGATGTGGACGAGGAGGAGAGGACAATGAAGATGACAAAGATGATGACGATGACGATGAAGAAGTAGGAAATGATGAAAAAGGGTAGAAAGAAGAAGAATAAGATGATGATGAAGAAGGATATCATGACAATGACAATGTTGAAAATGATGATGATGAAATAGAAGACCAATAAGAAGAAGATTATGAAGAGGACAATAAAGAAGAAGAAAGAAGACCAAAAAGAAGAGGAATAAGAGGAGAAGAAAAGAAGATAGAGAAGAAGAAGAAGAAGAAGAAGAGAAGGAAGAAGAAAAAGAAAGCATGATAAGAAGAGGTAGAAGACAAAGAGAGGAAGGAGGAAGATATACAAGAAGAAGGAGAAGAAGAAGAAGATAGAGATAACGATGATGAGGAGGAGGAAGACAACAATGATGATAATGACGATGATGATGACGATGACAGTGATGAGAATGAGGATGTAGATAATGATGATGATGATGATACTGAGGAAGACAATGAAGATGACAATGAGGAAGACGATGAAGTCAAAGGCGATGGTGAAGAAGAAGAAGATGAGGATGACAATGACGCAACGATGGTAGTGACGGTGGTGACCACTACGACATCAATGCTGGTAGCGACAATAATGGTGGCTACGATGACAACGATGATGATGATGATTATGATGATTTTGATGACAAAGAAGAAAATAAATATGATGATGATGATGATGATACAATAGAAGAAGAACGATTAGAACAAGAAGAAGGATTGGAACAACAAGAAGAAGAAAAAGATGAAGAAAACATAAAAAGACTCGAACAAGAACATGAATAGGAAGAAGAAGGCAGTGGTGGTGGTGATGGTGGCGGCGGTGGTGGTGGTACTGATGATGATGGTGATGAGGATGGGGATGAGGATGAGGAAGGTGAGGATGAAGATAAGGAAGTCAATGAAGAAGATGATGACGATGACAATGAAAATGACGCTGAGGAAGATGTCGATGTCGATGTCAATGTTGATTATAATGAGAATAGTAATGATGATAACTGTGATGACGATGATAGTGTCGACAATGAAGGTGATGAAAAAGAAGACAAATAAGAAGATGATGAGGTTGATGATGAAGAGGATAACAAACAAAAGTAAGAAGACAAAGAAGAAGAGAATACGAAGAAGAAGATAAGCTAGAAGAAAAGAATCATGATATAAAGAAGAAGACGATGAGGCGGAGGAGGATGAAGACATATAAGGAGGAGAAGAAGGAGAAGAAGAAGACAAAGATGAGGACGAGGACTAGGAAGAAGAGGGTTTCGAGGATGAGAATGAGGATGAGGATGAGGATCATGACAATGAGAAAGATGATTAAGATGAAAATGATGATTTTCATGAAGAAGAAGATTAGGATGACAATGATGCAACAGTTGCAGCAACAATGGCGACCACTACAACTTTGACGATGGCAATGGCAGCAACAATGCCAATAATGATGAATATAGTGATTATGATGATGTGACATAAGAGGAAGATTAAGAAGATGATCATGATGAATAATGAAAAGAAGATTTAAAAGAAGGATTAGAAAAAGAGGAAGTAAAAGAAAGAAAAAAATGAAGAAAGCAAATAAAGATTGGAACTAGAAGAAGATGAAGAAGAAGAAGTAGAAGAAAAAATATGATGATGATGATGATGATGATGATGATGATGATGGTGATGATGATTATGAAGAAGAAGAAGAAGAAAAGGTGGAGGGAGGAAGAAGACAAAGAGGAAGATGAGAAAGATGAAGAAGACAAAGAAAAAGGTGAAGATGAAAAAGAACAAGAATGAGAAGACAAGGATAATGATAATGATGAATAGGAAGATGAAAACAGAGAAGAAAAAGAAGAAGAAGGAGAAGGAGAGGAAGAAGAAGACAAAGATGACACTGATGATGATAAATAAGAAAAAGAAAAATAAGAACAAGCATATGACATTGATAATGAGGGGAAGAAGATGAATATGAAGATGAAGAAAAAAGATGCAGAAGAACGAGAAGAAAAAGGAGAAGACAAATATGACAGTGATGATGATAAATAGGAAGAAGAAGAAGACAACAATGATGAAGATGATGATGATGACAATGGTAATGATGATGACAATGATGACGATGATGATGACGATGACGACAACGACGAATAAGACAAAGATGAGGATGACGATGACGATGAGGATGACAATGAGGATGGCGATGATGATGATGACGACGATGACTATGATGATGACGACATGATGATGATGATTACAATGACCGTGATGAGTGTGAGCAAGATGAATAAGAAAAGAGAAGATGGTGATCATGTAGAGGATGAAGAGATTAATAAAGAAGTAGAAGAAGAGGAACAAGAAGAAGATTAAGAGAAGAAGAAGAAGATGATGGTGGATGAAAATAAGGAAGAAGAATAAAAAAGATAAGAAGAAGAGGTGGATGAAGAGTAGGAGGACTTAGAACAAGAAGAAGGAGAATAAGAAGAAGGGACAAAGATGATGATGATGATGATGATGACAATGTGGACAAGGACAATGATGATGAAGAACATGTAGAGGAAGACAAAGAAGAAGAAGATGAAGATGAAGATGAAGATGATGACTGTGATGACAATGAGGATGATAATGATTTCGATAACGAGGATGATGAAAACTATGATGATAATGATTATGACAATAACTATGTTTATGATGATGTACAATGATGGTAATCAAGAAGATGATGATGAAGAGGACAATAAAGATATAGAAAGAAGATAAATAAGAAGACAAACAAGAGGAAGAAGAAGAAGACAAGGAAGGAGGAGGAAGTACAAGACAAACGATAAGGAGGGGAAGAAGACAAATATGACTATAACAATGACATAGACAATGACAATGACAACTATGATGTGATGATTATGAGATGACGATGACGATGATGTGATGATGAATATGATGATGAGGAGGAAGATGAAGAAAACAGAGAGTATAACAAGAAGAAGAAGGTGGAATGGGAGTATAAGATGATGATGATGACGACAATGATGATGACCATGATGATAATGACATGAAAGACGACGTCACTGACGCTACAACACCGACGACGACAATAATGATAAAGACAACGATGACGATAATAATGACAATGACGATGACGATGACAACGATGGTGATGATGATGAAAAAGAAGAAGATAATATGTAAGCTCCAGCATGATGGGGCTATTAGTATGTAAGAATTTATATGTAAACATTAGGGTCTTATGTGTTAAGGTCAGGGACCTATTTGTAATTGTTTGATGTATGCTTATCTTTATTCATGATATGTGAGGCATACCGTGAAGTTAGGCCATCTCTTCTTCAAATTACAAATCTAGAGGGCTTGTAACTATCACAACTTCACAAAGGCACAACTGAGAAGGATGTTATTTTAAATATTCTCTTTCATTGTTGAATAAAGAATTCCTAACCAAGCTATAGATATCTCATCCTTCAACAATTCTATTTTTCAATTTTGCCATACAAAGATGAACACAAGACCCAAGGCATTAACAACTTTCTATATTACTACTACGCAAGAAATGCAAAATGAAGTAGGTTTGCACAAAGATCAAATGATCCATATTTGCATAGAAATCAAAATAAGAGACTAACAATAACATTTTAAAGATGTGCAAACCAGTAATGAAAATGCACAATGGAATGATAAACATCATTCTTAAGATGTATATAATGATCTTCCGCCATAACCGATTTTGTTAAAAGGAAGTAATAACAACCGAATTACAAATCATATAGATCCTTTTTATTGGATAAAATCACACAAGAATTCATGCTAAAACACATAGGTCTAGATCCTTTTTATTGGAGAAAATGATAGGAGTTATATAAAGTGTAATTAAATCTAAAAAAATTAATATATGGGAGACTAAACATTCATTGTGTCTCTACTTGTAACAAAATCGTCATATGTTTTATAACATATCATAAAAGATGAGTTTTGATGAGTCATTTATAATAAGTTTGTTATTATACTAGAGCTAATATATATAAAAGATAAAACTAGTTTCACTAAGCCTACTAATCTATACTTCGTATCTTACTAGCAGTCTTTGACATTAAGTCAAATTATCTAAAAAGTAGTTTTATTTAGAAATCACCACTTGTTAAATTTTGAAAAATGTGAATCAGGTAGCAAGCAACTCAGATCAATCTTACTTACGCGCTTGTGTTAACATACGGTTTAAAAATGCGGAGGCACATGAGAACAATTTGGATATTTGCATTTTCGTAATACTACATTACACTACATTATTAAATAACTACTAAATAACAAGCAAACAGATGACATTCATAGGTTAGTATAGATAAAACTAAATATGAAGATATTAGTAGTTAAAAAGTTTCATGGGATTATAATACAATAGCATGATATATTACTTGATTATATAGACTATTATATTGTATTTGGCTATATGATATAGAATAAACTATAGTATGTGTGCACAGAATATCAGTGAACACATAAGAACACATATAATGTTGTTTATTTTGTACAAAATAGCCAAATAATACCGACCAAAAAAAAACAAAATAGCCAAATACAATAGAATAGTTTACATATACTATAGTTTTTACTTTATATCATTTACATAGTATTCTTACATATTCACAATACTCTTATAGTAGTGTTCTGATGCTGATGCATTGTATTTCAAGATAATAACATAATACTCTTTTAAGATAATATCAATATAGGTCCTATATAAAATAGTACGTCTGTAGAAGGTGGTAAGCAATAGTTGTACATACAGAACTGGTTAAGAAATTTAGTAAAGGTGGGAGAGAACTAATATAGTCAGTTTCTTTTACATTTATATCCTGATATGCGGAGGGGCATCATGCAAGCAGTTTTTTTTATACATTATCTGTTGGACCAAACCAGACCTTGTTTTAACTGAGAAGTCCTAAGCTGGATACATGCAACTTAATAGAGCAAGATGAAGCAAGGGAGAAAATGCTCCCAAATTGCTTAATCAGACACCTTTTATATCAGTGGCACTCATTTAGTAAAAAACACTACTCGTGTAGTACATTCTATTAGTGTAGAACTACAATAAGGGTATGTTAATTAGGGCTGAAGATTAAAAAGATGACTCTGGATGTATATTGTCAATCGAGCTTCATTCATTTAGATTCAGTTTAAATCAAAATGAAAGTGTGGAGATGATCTGTATCTTTTCTGTTTCAAGTAGAAAACAAAGTAAAGAAAAATTGGACAGTTCTATTTTTTACTTGTTTGCTTTCTAGATTTCACTGTATTATATTTTGCCTACAAGCAAGAAGCCCTATATGTATCACAGTGATCGGTGAAAAGTAGGTTAAGTGGTTATTGTAACTAATCTTTACATCTTAAATGAGAATATGACCCGTAACTGATGGAAAATAAGGAACTATGTCACCAACATCATCATGATTGGAAACGAGGCTTGTGGCATGACAATGGTGTCGATTTGCTTTCATTCCCAAGGTTCCCAATTTTCAATGTTGTCAAGTTTAGGCATGGATTTGCAAGCTTTGTAGATTATATTATCAAAACTATTCTGTTGTGTTGCATACATTTTCTAGAGTACTCTATCAAAGATATATCAGTGAGTATGAATTATTTATCAACAATGAACAAGAAAATTACATGTAAAAATAATAGTATCGAGAGTCACTCGTTAAAACAGAAAAGTAATTTGATGTGAGATGCATCTGAAAGGGGGAGACCAGGTACCCAAGATCAGATTCAATCGAGAGGGCTTCGGCCATTCATCCAAGGTGCTTAGGAAGCTTCTTTCGTACTCCATCATGACTAGACACTGCTCACCGTCCAGTAAGATTCGTCTAGGGGTATTTTTAATAGAATCTGAATTCAGTAGGCTATGTTAAAAGGTCCACTACTTAATGATAAGTTTATCATTGGATAATTACTTAATAACCAGTTGATTTTATAGCCTGCTGATGTTTTCAACATATTAGTTTTTATTTACTCTTAACAAACCAAAATATATACAAAATGACAAAGTTCGACTAATACCAAACAGACTACACATTGAAAACTGGGCTTTCTTTATTAAAAACATTCACAAATGTATATATATAAAGAAAAAATATTAAACAAATCCTAAACGTGAAGATCAACAAAAAGAGAGGTATCATTTCTTTTTGAAGGAACCAAACCTTGTTTTAATTAGATCTATAACAAATACATGAGATCACAACACCACAATAGTGGCTCATCATATTAAATAAAACCCATCTTGCTTCCTTCCTTAAAACTTAATTCCAGTAAATAGATATTAGCCTTCTGAATAATAATATATATAGAATCAAACGAATGATTGAAGACTCAACAATCTCTCTTCTTTCAAATCTGCTATAAAAAATGAGTCCATAAACGGAAAGCTAAGGATTATTATTCACTGGAAAGTATGACCACAAAGCACATAACTAGTTCGGGAACAACATCATTATAGCTTGAGTGAGACGGCAACAAGAAGATACAACAATTTTAACTAAAGTGCCACAAAACATAGTCAAAGTTTTCCCCTCAAAAGGCTCCGGCTGGTTCAGTGTAAGTTTAACTTTTCAAGGAACTCATATTGTGAAACTTAAATTTAGTTCCGAGAAAATGAATGTAGGTGATTGGTTATGGAACTTAGAGTTTAGTTGGAAACATGTCTTTTGTATGGTTGGTTTGCTGTATCCAATCACATTAGTCTCATGCAAGTTAGAAAATGTTGATCTGCTAATTCTGATCAGGCATGTTAATTTGACTGATATAAATAAACTATGTGATTGTGATTGATATGGAACTAGTCTCTCTTGGATATAATGATAAATTAAAAGAGAAGTAGATCATTGTAGAATGTGAAAAAGTGCACCTACCCAACTGACTTTTTTTTACAAGAATAAGCGAGAAGCTGATATGCAGAACGACTAACCAATGTTTTTAGAACCGAACCGGTGGTCGGACCGATACTGACTCAGACCGGATTGAGTCGGGTTCAACCAGAGTGGTTGAACAGGTTGGACCAGAAATGATGTCAGCATGATATAAAAAATATTTGAACTGGAAACACCGAACCGATCACCATGATAAAAGGCAATTAACGGTCGGACCGGTCAAACTGGTTGAACTGGGCATATTATATATATATATATATATACAAACAATATATATAAAAGCATATATATATGCTTTTATATATATACTAGCAAACACACACGTGCACATGCACGTGTCTTACCAAATATAATAAATTTAGATTAGATTATTCTAATATATATATTTATATGTTTCAAATCAAATTAAAGATATTAGTTGTTATATCTGTTAAATAATTTATATTAAATTGTAGAAAATAAAAAAAGTGTGACAAAGAAATAAATAATTGTTGTCACATTGTTGCTTATATATGAAATCTTTGTAAAGTAGTGAAATATTTACTAACGACAAGCAAATAATTCAATATTTAGGATACAAGAAAGTTGTTTTATGTCTTCAAATTACAATTGTATATAAAAGATAATATAATTCGGTATTTCCATACTAAATATCGAAAGAAAAATACAAAATGTTGATGAAACATGTATTGGAATAGAAGTGGATAAAGAATGGAATGTTTAGTAATGGTCATAATGAGTGAATTGTGAATTTAACATAGGGACCATAGTCATAGTCATGTACTTAATTCCAGTCAAAATGATATGCAATCTTTATGCCATCTTTGTAACTATAAAGAGAGAATGAAACTCATTGTAAATGGCTACTCTCATATAATAAATGGGGTCTATTTCAAATTTGATATTTACTTGCCAATGTCAGAATAAGACAAATTGAACTTTGGCAAATAACATTACTGATATTAGTTTACTTGAATGCATTTCTATTCAAATAGTATTTGAAAACTCAAATACATAATATACTTCTAAACATAAGTTGTTTGGGTATCATGTTTTTGCTTCATTTTGGAAACACGTGGTGATTGTTCAGGCAGCGATGAAATATTGTTGGGCATGGATGGTTCGTTTGCCAATTGACTACCGTTGACTATCTGTACTATTTTTACATTTTATACAACAGTGGACAACGTTTACGAATGACATTTTTCACTGGAGAAAAACCACACGGTGATCCATCTCACCACATCGAAACGATGGTTGACCAAATGATTTGCCAAACACAACATTTATATTGAGTTTTTATGTACTTTAGGATATGATAAACATTTCACGTGTAATTATTTGATTTTTTTACTAATATCAATGTAAATATTATCTCTAATATGTTATATTGTCTACATAGGTAAGCAATGATTATGACAAGTGTGAATATGTTATATTTTTCCTTTATAAATATCCTACTCTAAGTATTATTAGTAATAGGCAAATTGACATCATGTTGGAGACACATCCATGCTATCTACTACGTAAAACATGAATTTATCTCTCTTATATAAATCTCGAACAAACTCTCACGGCAAATATAATGTGATCCATCTTGTCAAGGACAATATCCATCAGTATGACTGTTTGTAGTAGAAGATAAATCCACATGTTAAGGAATAACCAAAACACATCGCAACATATGAACGCCACAAAACATTATTTGGCTTGTTGCTGTGGTTAAGAGGAGAACTAATCAAGCTATTGTGTTACACCTAAGAGAAATCACTGTGATATCTTGACAAAGAGAAGGGAAAAAGAAGTTAAACAAATCAAACTTGATATGATGTTCGCACAAAACAACCAGCAACAAGAGTTATTGTACCTTTGAGTGTTATTGACTCAATCGTCAATCTTCCTATATGAGATGCCTCGACATTAAAACTCATCACGATCATTTTTTCTAGATAATCCCATCAGTGACCATCCTTGTGACTGGCTTATGGCATGACCGTGAAAAGAATATAGAATTATGTAAGACGGTTTATCCGTTGTGCGAGGAAGTGAGGATATATTATATGATTGGAGTCATCTAGTTAGTAGACTAATTTCACCGATCCGTAGAGTTGCAATTTCCAACATAACTTCAAGCGGGGAAAATAAGGAAACAACGGATATTAACAATCGGTGATTGTTACATTGATTGCTTGTTCGATTCACCCAGAATTGAAGTGACATGGACGGGAAACAATTGGTTTCTCCTGGGGTTTCCGATGGTCTTGGTGGCCAATGCAAGGCTTGACTCATGGTTGATGCTTCTTATGGTTCAGATTGCGGATGTAAATGATGTTCAACCAATGGAAAGGACAGCATGCTATCCGGCATGACATTGGAGTCTTCTATCGGCATAGAGATAAGAGAGAACGGAGTAGAGGTTTGGGGTTGTTGGATAGATGGAGGAAGAAAAGAGACAACTCTTGACATTCTTCTCAAGAGTTTACCGGATGAATGGGGGGGTTGTTTCCGTTGGTTTTGTCCTAATACTTGGATGAATCGTGATTAGATGGGGTTGTGGAACGTGGGCCGTTTCGGGTTGGGAAGTTTGTTGCAAAGATAGTAATCATGCAAGTTTTGTGCGGAACGTACCTTGATTGCTTGTTTGATTCACCCAGAATTGAAGTGACATGGATGGGAAACAATTGGTTTCTCCTGGGGTTTCCGATGGTCTTGGTGGCCAATGCAAGGCTTGACTCATGGTTGATGCTTCTTATGGTTCCGATTGTGGATGTAAATGATGTTCAGCCAATGGAAAGGATGGCTTGCTATCCGACATGACATTGGAGTCTTCTATCGATATAGAGATAAGAGAGAACAGAGTAGAGGTTTGGGGTTGTTGGATAGATGGAGGAAGAAAAGAGACAACTCTTGACATTCTTCTCAAGAGTTTACCGGATGAATGGGGGGGGTTGTTGCTGTTGGTTTTGTCCTAATACTTGGATGAATCGTGATTAGATGGGGTTGTGGAACGTGGGCCGTTTCGGGTTGGGAAGTTTGTTGCAAAGATAGTAATCATGTGAGTTTTGTGCGGAACGTGGGGGCGGAGAGGGAATATGATCATTGTTGTAGGTTAGAAGAAAAAGTAATAACAAATTAGAAAATCCTTGAAAAAAGGAGAGAATAGATTGAGTTAAGGAGAACACATGATTTGAAAACGAAGTAGTCTGATTGGTTGATGGCACAACTTGTAATTTTTTTAACAAACTCCTTCTTTTTATAGTAGTATAGATATTGTTTGTGTATATACACACACACACACACACACACACACACACATATATATATATATATATATATATATATATATATATATATATATATGAATATATATACATTGTATATATATGTGTGTGTATATATATATATATATAAATATATGTATGTATATACATATATATTGTTGTGCAGATGTATACATTGTATATATATGTGTATATACACATAAATATATATGTATACATATATATTGTTGTGCAGATGTATACATTCATATATATATATATATATATATATATATTTGAATATATACGCATTTTATATATATGTATATATATAAATATATATATGTATATATATATATATATATATGTACATATATATTATTATGTAGATGTACACATACATTCACACATACATATATATATGCATATATACAAATATACATATATTTGTATATACATACATACATACATACATACATACACACACACACACACACACACACACAGATATATATATATATATATATACATATATATGCATTCTATCTTATATGTATATTTTCTATATAAATACATACATACATACATACATATATATATATATTTCATACATATATAACATATATGTAAATTCCTATATGTATTCTACCTTATGTTTTTTTTTCTCTTTGAACCACTGGTTCAATCCGGTTCGGTCCGACCAGCTGGTGGGACCGTATTTCTGACCGAAAAAAGACACAAAACTGATTTTTTAGGCTTCTGGACCAGTCAGCTACCGGTTCACCGGTTTGACCAGTCGAACCGGTCGGTCCGGTTCGGTTTTAAAAACACTGCGACTAACGACGCGAATGCAAAATAAAATCAACATTTATATGATATCATATTAGATTGTGTAATAAATAACGACAATCCTACTATGTCAACCAAGAAGAAAAAACACTTAAATATTATGATCAACTTTAATAAACAAATTTAACACATGCAGATTCGTCAGATGACCAAGCTTTTTCAAAGGGTGAACAAAAGCTGTAGTAACTAAACCGATGAGCGATTGTTGTCCAGTTCTTCAATGTTTGAGAACTAAAGATTTTATTTGATAGGAGCCTTTTGATGCCAATGATGAGTTTCATTCCAATGCGGATGACGAGTTTTCACCTTAGAACGCAAGCACAAGACGCCACCAGAGAAACATAAGAACCAGTAATGAGAAAAGACACAAAATGGAACTCGTTTCACCCTTACGTTATGAGAACTTACAAAATGAACTATATTTATATGTCCGAAACTCTGGGAAATTCTAGGAAATTGGTTTTCCAAAATTACTGAAAAACAATTGCTTAAAACTTCTCTTGGAAGTTACATTCCTCATGATTTACTCCACTTATAGTGTACCAATCGACAAGTTTGAGTCTACCTTGAGTGCGCATGCGCGTGAATTTCACGGTGATTGATGTCAGATTCTACAAGTTTGAGTCTACAAAGACATGGATGAAGCTCACGATCAAAGGTGTTGTCGGAACATTGATTCTTGAGGGTTCAACATTACTGTAGTGTTCTTCTACAATACTTAGTAAAGAGTCGTCACCACCGCAGAAGGTCTTGCTCATTCCTCGATCCGTGGATTGTCATAAAATGTCTAGGGGAAATAAAAAAGAATACTTTCTCCCAATGTTTGTGGTATTTGGATGGGATTTAAAAGGAACTATCAGGTAAACAGATGATTTTGTTGTGAGATTCAAATCTCACCTTGGCCAAGCCTGACGAACTACAAGCACCAAGGTATCCATCTTTCCGCTCTTTGTGATGCCTATTTGGCAAAAATGACCTAGAAAAGTTGTATCCTTTGTGACTACCTTTCTTAGCGAGTCTATATTACAATGATTAAAGAAAAAGGCAAATGGAATAGTCGTGTTCACTACTCGCCAGATTGGGCCTCGGGGTTGCGAGGGCGAGGCAAATATGGGGGAGGCAAGCTACTCGTTAGCTTTAGGCTTAGTGGGTCATATCGGGCCGTAGTAGGTATAATGAAGGCAATGTGCTATTAACCTAACGTACCCGTTTTAAAAAAAAAACCTAACGTAACCAATTTTGCCCGATTAATTAGTTTCTACTGAAATTGAACCAATTTTTATGATATAATCATTCTGGGTCACATTGGGTATGGAAAGGCTATAAGGCACAATGTAAGGCATCTAGCACCTAGGCGTCGATTAGGCGGCAACAAATATTTTAAATTCAGTTACATTCTCATATGTATACACAAGGTTTATGATGTCCATAGATACCTCCCACAATACACAGAAATATATATATATATATATATATATAAATATATATAAATAAATAAATAATATATATATATATATATATATATATATATATATATATATATTATCCCTTCATATCGGGCCGTAGTAGGTATAATGAAGGCAATGTGCTATTAACCTAACGTACCCAATTTTGCTCGATTAATTAGTTTCTACTGAAATTGAACCAATTTTTATGATATAATCATTTTGGGTCACATTGGGTATGGATCAAATGGGGGAAAATGCCAATTTTGTCCTCTAGGGACGTCAAGGTCTGAGGAAGGAGCAAGACCTCGGTGGTGATGATGACTTTTTACTATGTATTGTAGCATAACACAACAATTGTGTTGAACCCCCAAAAAATTGGAAAGACCTTTGATCCCGAGATTCATCCATGCCTTTGGGTAGACTCAAAATGTTAGGATTTCACATCAATCATTGTGAAATCGATGTGCATGTGCACTCAGAGACTTGTTTTATATTTTTTCTAGTTTTCACTATAAACTTCAATTAATGGAGCCATAGTGCACTGCACAAGGAAAACTTCAATGCCAGTACGACTGATCATGACCCTTATTTTGCAACCCAAGAAAAAGATGTTGCAGAAATAAAAAATGTTGCCACTTTTATAGTGCACATCGATCACATTCAGTAAAAAATGAATCAAGATAATCAACAAGATCGAAATTAGGACAATAGGCAAACTTAGAATCTGCAAGTCAACGGACATCCACCTCCATTCGATGTCCCAGAAAAACTAAAACCTAATCAATCATCAAAATTGATGTCCCAAATTGGCACGACATCGGCGTACCTGACAAGTTCTACAACCAATTGCAAAACATTGATGCATTCTTCAATTGGCACCAGTTGATAGAGTGATGTCTATTGTTTGTTGAGTAAGAGTTGTGAGGTGTTGCTCTCACATGTTTGTTGCATGAACATGTGTGACAATATGAAGTAGAATATGGAATTTTTCCCATTTTGAACAAAAATAAACAATTCTGACTCAAGTCTTCTATTTTAGAGTAGACCACTCTCAAAATTGACTAGTACACACTAATTCATGACTTGTCTGTAAGTCAAAGGTTTGTTGGGATGACCGCTATGATCATGATGTTTAATTGTGGTCTTTCAGTATTGATCTTCTCTACCTAAACTACCTCACGCATCTCAAACATTGACAATGATATACATGCCGCAACCCAATTAGAGCACGAGCAACGTCATCAAATTCCTAATATAGATCCCACAAGTTGGCTTCAAACACACATATCGACAATGGGCTCTACTTCAAGCATGTTAATCACTCATGGATCTTAATTTAAGTTTTCATCAATTACTGCTTAGTTGTAGGACTTTATAGCCTAAGGCAACAAAAATATTGGTTTGGCCAGTTCTCAATCGTGTGATGATTGGAATGACTGATATCAAGAAAGATGATGATAGTGAGTACAAGGATGTATATCCATGTAGTAAATCTTGTTATGATCATATTTGTAATGCGGAAAGGCTATAAGGCACAATGTAAGGCATCTAGCACCTAGGCGTCGATTAGGCGACAACAAATATTTTAAATTCAGTTACATTCTCATATGTATACACAAGGTTTATGATGTCCATAGATACCTCCCACAATACACAAAAATGTATGTGTATATATATATATATGTATATATATCCCTTCATATACATTACTTTGTGTTCTAAAAACATAATCAAGTATGTTTACAACAATTTATAATTAGCATTATTATCAAACAAGAAGTGATTTTTTCTAAATGATACAAGAGACTAATAATAAATATCAAAATGACTAGAAATTTCAACTCAACATCGATACAAATCTTAATAATTATCTTACATAGACTATGAAACTAAAAATGAATTTAAGTTAGAAAAACATATAACTAGAAGTAAAAAAAACATAAAATATGAATATAAATTTATAATGAAAAAATATATGGCACATAACAATAACAATAAATTATGTTTTGAAAATTAGAACAAGAAAATAGATCATAAAAATTCATTGATATGCACTCTAACCCACAATATAGGTTAAGGCAAAAAACTAAATGAGGCTCGCGGGACAAGGCACACCTCTTTAAGGAGCATTGTTGCCTAGGTGTGCACCTTTATAAGTAAGGTTATGATGTTGCAACACTACTCATAGCACTACTTTGTTGATAGACCCAACCCCACACAACTTTATCATGCACACAACTCCTTCATTGGGGTCGAGTGTGCATGACACACATGTATCCTCATTATTGACAATGAGAGATAAGCCAATTTTGTATCTGTGAGATGTAGTAGCCTAAACCCCCACCCACAGTCATAACCACTTCATTGGTTGGCATCCTGAGTCATATAGTAGGTGACTTAGTGTTGTAAGTGATATTCTTATACCTAAGTGTTTGTATCAACACTGATTGTGTGATGTGGTAATTTGTGATGCATCATATATTGTACTCTGGTGATATTGGTAGTATGACCTTCACACCCTATAAGATGGCTATGCATATTTGCACTTCTATTCTAGTCTATACGCCACTAACATTCTAAGTTGTTGGGCAACCTTCACCACATCATCAAACATATACAACCTACATAGGACCAAACCAGAACTTGTTTTGATTGAGAAGACCTAAGTTGGCTACATGCAACATGATCGAGCAGGATGAAGCAAGGGAGAAAATGCTCACAAATTGCATAAGTAGACACCTTTTATATTACTGGCACTCATTTTGTAAAAGAAGCTACTCGTGTAGTACATTCTATTAGTGTAGAACTACAATAAGGGCATGTCAATTAGGGCTGAAGATTAAAAATATGACCTTGGATGTACTTCCTTAATTGAACTTCATTCGTTGAGATCCAGTTTAAGTCAAAATGATTGTAACACATCGTTTGAATGAAACGTTGTTAACTAATGTGGAAGCGTTCACTAAGCAGTGGATTGCCGAAAATCACTATAAAATTAATTTGTAACATCCCTGACATGGGTTATGCTTTACCCTAGGTATTTTGATTAAGAAGGACGATTATATTCTTAATATTATCTTGTGAAAATTAATTAGGGCTCAAGAGGAACTTATGTTGCAATTTTAGTCCTTTTTGAATATTGTTGAAAATCAATGTTTTTCTTGTTTTGGACTAAAGTGCAAATTACCCACGTTGAGGGGTTTAATTACAAATTTTGCATGATAATATGTTCCTCATGTGTTGAAACATCATGAGATTGAAGATGATGCAGAGGTATGGCTTGTGATAGCCTGAATACCAAGAAAGAGCTGATAAAGCTATGCTTGTGCATTAAAACCTAGTTTTGGTGTAATGTGAAATTTACCCAAAATCTAGGGCGCAATATGCAAAATAGCACTTCAATAAGGTCCCTAATGTTTCTTGGCATCATGTAGAGCAAAGAAAATGAGAGGGGCGCCTCATTTGAATTAATTTGGAGGAGAGAGAATCTTGATATTAAAATAATCAAGATTTAATCCTAATTGAAACCCTAATTCAATTTAGTGCAAAAATAAATGTATTAATTAAAGGGCCTTCAACTAAAATTAAAATGATTGGATTAATATGTGTGTGGACATCTTTGAGCTTTGCAAGGACCACGAAAATATCCAAGGGAGTGGATAACTCACTCACAATTTTATAAGAAAAAGAAATATCCACTCACATATGGATATTAGTATAATATGATTTGAGGTGCTTAATTTGCTTTTCTTTAAATCATGGATAATTGAGAGGAATAAGAGGCAAAAAAGATAGCCTCAGATCAAAGGAGTTTAGGGGGAAGAAGCAGCTCCATTTTTGGGATTAAATGGAATTTTATAAGGCATTTTCTCTCTCATTGAATTTTTATAAAAAGACCTTTTACAAGCCAAAACAAAGGCTTTTCCGACCCCACTTTTTCTCCTTGCTTGGAAAACGACCAAGGGAGCTTGGGAGGATCAGGAGGACGACCCCCAACCTTTTGGTAAGCCCCTTGATCCCTTTTCACCTTGAATCCATGGTGGAAATCACAAATCAATGCATGCATTCTTCCTATTTCGATCCCCTCTTCAATTCTAACCATTCCTTTTCATTCAAAGCTTGAGGATGAGCCTTGGAATGGTGAAAGGAGTTGAATACACCATTTTTGACATGATTTTGGAGCTTTGGATCTCAATTGGAGGCGGGTTTTATAACTTGAACCCTTGATTTTGTTATTGCATTCAATTCCTTATCAAATAATGGTCATTTCTTCATTCACAATAATTGATTTGGTTGATTGATGCAATCACCATGGAAATCATAGCAGGTTTCATGAGTTTGGAGCTTGATGATGATGACATCATCATAAGCACACATCTCTCCAAATATCCAAGGCAAACAGTTTCAATGTAGTTGCTCAAACGGTTTCCCAAACCGTTTGGGAGCAAATGGTTTCAAATTGTTTGAGGGAAAACGGTTTCATCAAACCAAATGATAGCAAACGGTTTCAAAACCATTTGAGAGGGTTGACCATGGTTGACCATTTGTATAATTTTTGATAATGTTAATGACCCATTAAAAATAATTGACTAGTTTCAATTGGTTCATTAGTTGAAGGTCCATCAATCACCAAACCCTAATCGGGTTAAGTGCTGATTTCTTAATTGATTGAGTTAGAACTTTGGGTTGATTAGCCCAAACGGTTTGAAAACCATTTGGGGATCACCCAAACGGTCTCAAGACCATTTGAGGGTCAACCAATACCATTTGGAGGGCTAGGGTTGAGCATGGTTGGGTATTTGAAGATCCAAAGATACCAAACTGATTTGCAATCAGATGCTGATTTGATGATCAATCCAATGATCCAAACCCTAATTGGATGTCATGGATTTTGATGTTGAGATGGGAAAATGGTCTTAAGAACGTTTGGAGGTCATCCAAATGACCTCAAGACCGTTTGAGGTCAGGTCATGTCCAATTTGTATGGTGGTCCAATGATTTCAAAGCAACTAGTTTCACATTGACCAATAGTGAGGGTTCATTGATTTCAAACCCTAATCCAATTGATTCAAATCCCTAATTGATGATCAATTGAAGGTTAAATTAGTTGAGGGATGATCTGTTAAATTCAATTGAAGTATGGTGTTAGGTTCAATTGATAAATGAATATATGGATTCAACCAATGAAGGAATCAATCATAGAAGCCCTACATCAATTTGAGTGGTTGAGGCCATCTTTGGTCCATTCGGTTTTGAGGAGGTTCCAAACCAGTTGAGGCTTAAATGGTTTCAACTTCAACTTTGGCAATTGGTTTCAAGTATCACTTTGTCAAACAGTTTCAAGAGTTAACTTTACCAAACGGTTTCAATGGTTTGTTCAAGACCGTTTGGAGGTCTAAACGGTCTTAGACCATTTTGAGGTATTTCAAGAAAGACCGTTTGAGGTCTATTTGGTCAAGACCGTTGGGGTCTAAGTGACCAAGATCGTTTGGAAGGTAATTAACCAAACCGTATGAACACTCAAAGTGATTAAAGATCAATTGTTTATTTGAACGATTACATGAGTATGATTCATGTGGTGATTAAGGGTATGATCCTTATTAAAGAGATCATAAAACCCTAATATGAGTATAAACCCTAATTGATAAGGTTATTGAACTCCAACCCTAACTTAGGGCAATTCTAAAAGAAACCCTAATGCAGGGTGAGGATGTAGCCCTAATCTAGGGTAATGATATGTGAAACTCTAATTTAGGGAAATGAGATGTAAAGCCCTAATTGGGACGAATAGTGAATCTCTAATTATGAACAATTGAATGAAATCCTAATGGAGATGAATAGTAGACCCAAATTGTGGGTAACTATAGTGTAAATACTAATTAAGGATGATTCCATGTGAAATCCTATTGTAGGGTAATGCCATGAGAAACCCTAGTTGGGGGTGATTTCATGAGAAACCCTAGTTGAGGGTGATTCCATGAGAAACCCTAGTTGAGGGTGATTCCTTGAGAAACCCTGACTAAGAATTAACACCACATGATGCTCTAATACTATGTTGTGATGAGAGGCCCTAAGAAGGGTGAAGGTATGTGAGACTCTAATTCGGAGTCAGAATACATAAAGCCCTAATTCTGAGCAATATGACAATAAATCATATTCCTAATTTTAGGTAAGGGTATAAGAAAACCCTAAAGACGAGATAGAAGGAATTACCTCATAAAGGTGAAATATTTCAAGTAGTTGATTGTAAGCAACCTTATTGTAAGCAATGTCCTTATCATTGGACAAGTCCACATCATTAAAGATAATTGGACAATTCTAATGTGTGACCTATGCATTACATGCTAAAGGTGATATGTTAGTGATTGAAAGTATTAAGAGGGAAATACCTTAATACAAGATTAGTTGGTTATCTCAAGAGAGTCTGAAATGATGAGAAGAGTGATAAATCAAGATATGATAGTTATCACAATCAACATTTTAGGGTTTATATATCTTGATGCATTTCAAATCCAAAATATTTGGGTAAGAAACATATGAAGTGTGTTATGAAACTATTACAATGAAATGTAATGAGTTGATGCACTTTAATAAGTGTTGACTAATGTACCTTGAGAATGGGGTTAAGCCTAATTAATGAGTATGATGTAATCATACCATGATGAGGATGAGAAATGAACTCATACCTTGAATTGATGATCTTTAAGGCTATATGATGAGAGTAATGATCTTGAATAACTACTTATGATATCTTTGAATACCCTAGAGGTATGGAATAATGAATTAAGGGGTGGACAGATAATATAATCATGAAACCCTAATTAATGAGAATTGGGAAACCCTAACCCTAATTTTGGTTAAAGGGAATGAAAAGCCTTATTTGATAGTAAACCCTAATTCCTGGTAAAGGAATAATGGTGTTACTATTGTATCACATGATGTGATAAATGACTTGTATGACTGTTATCATGTCTAATAACCATGCAGGTATTATGAGATGATGAATATAGCCAGATTTGAGTTGTGACATTTATATAATAAATGTTGATTGGCCTTATGTGCCTTAATGTTGTTGTTGCTTAGTAAAAGTAACAGAATGTGCATGGACCTTATAAGTCATATAAGTAAGTTGTTGCCTAGAAAGAGGCGACATGATATTTTGTGGCCTTGTAAGCCATGTGTGATGCTTGTGTAACAAGTATCATGAATTCCTTGGTCAGATGACCTGAAAGTGACAGTTACCTAATAGATGGTAATGATGCTCAATGATGAGCTTAGGGTTTGAATACCCAGAACCATATGATTATGGTGATGAGATTGTGATGGGATGATATTCCCCAATATTGAAATAAGGGATTGAGTCCCCAATGTCTTTTAAAGACTGATAAGTATTTGATGAAAATAGTACATGTCTCTTATTAGCATTGTTGTAATAAGTCATGCTTGAGAACTTGGCTGATGCGAAAAGAATATGAAAATGTACTTAATTAATCAAGTGAAATCATATCATGTAGAGCCCTGACCATAGATCCATCATTGTCAGTAATAAGGTGATGGTGAAACAGGTGCTCCGCGGCAAAACCTGGAACACATATTTTGAATATGTGGGGGTAAATGGTCAAAAATATCCTTATGTCCGGTGAAGAGATTGAGGGAAGGTAAACAACAAACCTCTCAATCCTTCATGTGTCAGGATGGATGTATCACAAATATCCCGATGGTTGGGATGGATGTATCATTAATCTCCCAATGATATTTAATGTCGGGTCGATGAAGATAAACATTAAATCTCTCGATGGCCGATGAGAGTGCAGTTGACGCTGTAACTCTATAGCAAAGTTCCAGTATACACTGGAAAGCTAATTTGAGTAGTTAACATAAGTCCTTCTTGTGGTCCCACACTGACCGGGATGTGAGAGGTCATGGGAATCTGACTCTTCCATTGACCTATGTATGGTACCGATTTCGACTTCGCAGTGTTCGGTTGGAGTATGAGCGGTATACCTCATCTCCTCAGGGCATAAGTGTGATTGTAAAATGAAATCAGCCATATAGCATGTTTGTTTAAGGATTGAATACGGAAATTTATTGGATGATGTTATATTTCTTTCATGCAACTCTAGTTCATTGATGTTATTCATATCTGTTTGTATTCATTGCAAGTAGATGGATGAACTATGATTCTACCATGAGTAGATGCAATGTTCTCCTTGGGAAAGGAGATTACTTCACTCTGTTCATACAGTGATTTATCTACTGTTAGATATATATATAAATCCTTCTGCTTAGTTTATTCTAATAAACTGCTATAACAATGTTTTGGCAGAGAGTTATATCTCCCGTTGGGGCAATTTACAATTGTCTCACCCCCGTGGGATCCAATGTTTTTAGGTGGACGCAGACAAAGAAGCAGAAATCCTTTTATAGGAAAGGACAGCGGCAGTAATATCAGGGACAGTAGTGAGATCTCAGGTGGAGATACTATCTGTCAAGACATGTAGCTAGAAAGTCCTATGTGTCGTCTATGTACTCTCAGGTCCTTAGAGTTTTTAGTCAGTGTATTTAATAAATCGATCTGAGATTTTGTCTTGATGCCTCGAGGTTCTTATGCTGTCTATACATAGTGTTGTTAGGGCAGCTGATGTTGTAACCCTCAAGAAGAGATGGTACAAGTTATGTATGTTTGAACCAGAATGTAAATGTTATACAATGATTCTTGATAGAAGAGACTTACTATGTTTGGATCTCTTTGCAAAAAGTTTTAATTTTTAGTGATTTTCAATAATCCGTTGCAAATGATTCGCTTCCGCTTAAGTAAATCTTGTTTTTGTGAGTTGGATGCCACAATTTACCAAACGGTCTCAGGACTGTTTGAGACCAAACAGTCTCAAACTGTTTGGAGATTCAAGCTCATTCGGTTTCAAACACTTTGTCAAACGGTTTCAAGCCCTACTTTGCTAAATGGGTTCAAACCGTTTGAACTTACTTGGTTAAGACCGTTTGAGGTCTAAGTGACCAAGACCATTTGAGGTCTAAGTGACTAAAACCTTTTGAGGTTCAAATTGGTTAAACCATTTGGACACCTAATATGATCAAAGGTCAATTATCTTTTTGATTATTAATGAAGTAGACCAATGATGATTATGAAGGTTATCCCTAACTATGTGTACTTAAGTGAAGAGTTAACCTAGATCAATCTTGGAGTAATTAAAATCTTAGAGAGGATGAGAGGGAGATATGATTGCTCATTTAATAAGCCCTAATTCTCTCATTATGAATAAATATGTAATCAGGGTTTGATCCATAATAATGAGATCATGAAATCCTCATTGAAAAGATTGATATACCTTGACCCTAATTTAGGGCAAGGCTATGTGAAACCCTAATTTAGGGCTAAGCTTAGTGAAAGCATAATCTAGGGTGATGATGTAACCCTAACTTAGTGTAACAATGTAAGAAACCCTAATTTAATGGGAATTGTACATCCTAACCCTAATTTGGGTAATGAGGTATGAGAAACCCTACTTGGATGTGAATAGTAAACCTTAATCCCTAAAAGGGGGTAAAGGTGCATGAAAACCCTAATAAAGGGTAGTGCCACTAATGCTAGGTGAAGCCCTATCACTGGGTGATGTGTTGTGAAATCCTAATTTCACATAATACTAGGTGAAACCCTGATTTAGAAGAAAGTTATGTGAAACTCTAATCAAGAGCAATACTATGTGAAATCCATATATATGGGAGATGTTATGTGAACCTCAAATTATAAATATGGAGAATCCTATTCCTAATAATGGAATAGTGATTAATGTATTGACAAATGTAAGATCTAGAGGGGTTGACAATGGAGATCCTTACATTAATAGTTCCTAACTCAAGGATGAATCCATATCACTGGCAATGGTGGTATATTCTAAATAAGTGACTAATGACCAATACATTACATGATGAATGTGATGAACTGGTGCATAAAGTATTAGGATGGGGAATACCCTAATACAAGCTAAGTGGATGAGTTCAAGCAAGATAAAGGTGTTGAGGGAAGTGATACATCAAGAGATGATAGATATCACATCCAACACCCCAATACTAAAATACCTTGATGTACTTTAAATCTAGTATATTTGGATAAGTGACACATGAAATGTGTCATGTCATTTGTTACATTGAGATATAATGCACCTTGATGAATGTAGGCTAACATGCCTTATGAAAAGGTTAATCCAAATCAATAGACTATGATACGATCATATTCTGATAAAAATGAGAGAGAAACTCATACTTTGTGTTGATAATACATTCAATGATGAATGATGATAATAAATAAGTATGTTTGAATACTTATGATATCAATATTGGCTTCTAGCTGTGAGAAGCGATGAAATAGGGCTGATCATTAATAATATGATCTTAAGAACCTAAGTGGTTATTTATGGAAAACCTTAATGGAGGGTGCTGATATGAAAGAGAAATCATGAACCCTAAAGAGGGAATAGTGGTATTACTTAGTGTTGTATGGTGCTGATATGAAAGAGAAACCATGAATCCTAAAGAGGGAGTAGTGGTATTACTTAGTGTTGTATGGTGTTGATATGAAAGCATTATAATTGTTATCATGAATATTAATCATGAAGGAATGATGAGATGAGGAGTATAGCCAGGTATGGGCTATGATGCTTTGTATTTTGAGAATGTTTATAGACTTTATAAGCCTTCATATGTTTTGATTGCTTAGTGAGAAGTAATTTGAAAATTTATGAGCCTTGTGTGTCATATGATGTTTTAATTATTGAGCTTGTTTCTGAGTTTTATAAGCTATAATATGCCTTATTGCTTTGAGGGGGTAATAAGAGGTGATATGAGCTTTGTGTACTATGTGCAATGCTTTGTGTAACAAGAATCATTGAGCTGTGTGTTCTATGTGCAATGCTTTGTGTAGTAAGAATCATAATGTCCTTGGTCAGATGACCTGAAGATATTAAGTTACCTAATAAGTGGTAACAAGTATCCTATGATAAGTTAAGGGTTCAAATACCATATTCTATAATCATGATGATGAACCTGTTAGGAAATGGAATTGTACTTGATGAGTTGAGGGATTAAGATCCCAATACTTTGTGAAAAGAGTATGGCTACAGGCCATGACTCCACAATGACAATGCCAGACATTAGATATATGATCTAAGCCTGAAGAGAGTTAATGTTGTGGAAATGATTCTATAGTGAATAAATGTTGTACATGTTCTTCATATTCCTTAATGGATAAGTGATATATTGCTCTATCAAGTTATAGCTACAATGCTTTTAATAAGAATAATGTTCTAATCTGTTAGACATTGAATTAACTGCTGTCAAACAAATATGATTCCTCTGTTCATATTTATCTTCTTAAGTTGCAATAATAATATTTCTGGTGGAGAGTTATATCTCTCGCTGGGGAAATTTACAATTATCTCACCCCCGTGGGAACCACATTTTTAGGTGGACGCGGACAAGGAGGCAGGAATCCCTCAGTAGGAGAAGGACAGCAACAGCAGCAGCAGGGACAACAGTGAAGTCTCAGGTGGAGACACTGGTTGTTATGCCTTGTATAGATGTATATAGAGTCCTATGTGTCGTCTCTGTACTCTCAGGTCCTCAGAGTAGTAGTTAGTGCTTTCGAGATTTTGGCTCAGTGCCTCGAGATTTTATACTGCCTGTGTTTTGCTTAACAGGATAGTTAATGCTTGTAATTCTCAGAAAGAGATGATACAAGTTATGTACCTTTGAACAAGATTGTAAATATGTTACTTTGGTTCTATGTGATAAAGTTTTCCTTTGTGTGGATCTCTCTATAAAATGGTTTTAATTTTTAGTGATTTTCGGTAATCCGCTGCTTAGTGAATGCTTCCGCATTAGTTAATAATGTTTTATTCGAACGATGCATCACAATGATAGTGTGGAGATGATCTGTATCTTATCTATTTCAAGCAGAAAACTAAGTGAAAAAAATTGGACAGTTCTTTTTATCACTTGTTTGCTTTCCAAATTTCAATGCATAATATTTTTCCTACAAGAAACAAGCCCTGTATGTATCACAATGATTGGTGAAAAGTAGGTTAAGTTGTTATTGCATTTAATCTTTACATCTTAATGAGAATATGACCCATAACAGGACTGATGGACAATAAGGAACTATGTCTCCACACCAACATGATAGGAAACAAGGCTTCTGACATGACAATGGTGTCGATATGCTTTCATTCCCTACATTCCCAAGTTTAAATGTTGTTAAGTTTAGGCATGACTTTTACATGATTAGTAGTTTATATAATCAAAACTATTCAGTTGTGTTATATACATTTTCTAGAGTACTCTATCAAAGATATATCAGTGAGTATGAATTAATTATCAAATGAACAATAAAATTACATATACATATAATAGTACCAAAAAGCACTCATTAAAATAGAAAAATAAGTTAATGTGAGATGCGACTGAAAGACGAAAACCAGGTACCCAAGATCAGATGCTATTGAGAGGGCTTCAACCATTCCTCCAAGGTGCTTAGGAAGCTTCATTCCTACTCCAACATGACTATACATTGCTCACCATCCACTAAGATTCGTCCAGTGGCTATGTTAATAGAATCTGAAATCAGTGGGCCACTGTTTAATGATAAGTTGATCATTGGATAATTTCTAAATGACTAGTTGGTTCGATAGCCTGTTGATGTCTTCAGCATATTAATTTTTATTTACTCAAACCAAAACACATATGAAACGATAAAGTTTGACAAAAACCAAGAAGACTACACATTGAGAATTGGTTTTTCTTTAAAAAATATATTAACAAATCTATAAATATAATGACAAAATATTAAACAATTCCTAAATGTGAAGATGAACATAAAGAGAGCTATAATTTCTTTTTGAAGGAACCAAATCTTGCCTTAATTAGATCTAAAATTAATACATGAGATCACAACACCACAATAGTTTCTCATCATATTAAATAAAATGTCTCTTGCTTCCTTCCTTAAAACTTCATTCCAGTATACAGATACTAGCCTTTTGAATAATAATATGTATAGAATCAAACAAATGATTGAAGACTCAACAATCCATCTTCTTCCAAATCTTCTATATAAAATGAATCCATAAATAGAGAGCTAAGGATTATTATTCACGAGAAAGTATGACCACCAACACAAAGAATCCTATTGGAAGCCAGATGAAGCTATAACTAGTTCAGGAATAACATATTTATAGCTTGAGTGAGACTGAAGCAAGAAGATATGACCAACATATTTAACAAAAGTGCCATAGAACATAGTCAAACTTTTCCCCTCTTAAGGATCCAACTGGTTTAGTGTAAGTTTAACTTTTCAAGGAACTCGTTCCCAAACTTAAATTCAGAGAAAACAAACATAGGTGATTGATTGGAAAAAATGTCTTTCGTATGATTGGTATTTTGTATCCAAGAGTAAAATATAAAAAGAAATGATAAAGGCTTTCATATTTGTCTCGTGCAACTAAGAAAATGTTGATTTGTTAACTCTAGTTAGGCATGCAATTTTGACTAATATAAATAAACTATGTGATTGTGATTGATATGAAACTAGTCTATCTCGAATGTAACAATAAATTCAAAGAGAAGTATGTTGATATATTAAATACTGCATATCTTGGTACTACCAACTTGTCTGTCGATAGTACCGACTCATCAACAGTAAAAGATACAGAACTTGAAACATTATTTTTGGTACTACCGACATACTGTCGGTAGTACCAACATGGTGGCAGACCGACAGTTCTGTAGTGTCGTTTTCTCTTATTTTTGTTATTCTACATGTATTTGTTTCTTAAATAAATATATGCTAGGGCACACATTGTACCCTAAGAACTTGTAACACAATTGTTTACATGGTATTAGAGCATGTAAACCCTACCCTAGCTGCCTCCCCCTCTCTTCCTCTTATTCTTCTATGCCCCCTCTCCTCTCTAGTTGTAGTAGCCACTGCCGCCACCGACCTCCTCTCCTCATCTACATCAACAATTCATAATCACATCTCCTCCATGTGTGATTAAGAAATTTTAGTTGGGGGCTATCGATGTGTCAGTTGTGCATCTAATCTCTTATTGTAACGTGTATCTCTCCATCACTCCTTTTCTATTGTGACATGTATCATCCCATCACTCTATCTTCTATTTGAAACATGGATTCTATTTGAAACATGGAGGACACCATGGAATCCATAGTCTACAATGAGATGTCATTTATCCCCTCCATCAAGCTAAATGGGAAAAAATATCTCTTGTGGATGAATGTTGTCCATACCGTATTCGAGACAAAACACAAAGAAAAGTATGTTGAATCCGATCCTCTTGCTTCTACTGCCAAAGGCTATGCTTAATGGAAGTGTCATGACATCTGGTGAACACGTGGCTGTGGGGGAGCATGGAACCTGGGATCGCTGCTCAGTTCATGTTCTGCACTATTGCCAAAGTGATATGGGATGTAGTAAAGAAACACTATTTCTAGAAAAGAATGCTCTTTGTCAGTTTATGATCTATGACCATCTGTTCGTAGAATGATAGGAAGACAAGCCTTTGGAAGAATATTTTGGAGTGATCCAAGCTAATGTTCAAGAGTTGAATTTTTATCATCCAAGTTAAAAAACAAATCAAGGACCGAGACGACTTGATCAAAGTTCTTATCAGGTCTGAGTTCTTCATACAGTTCATCCCGTAGTTCATCCTCGCTTCTGAAACACTTCCTAGCTGGGAAGAAGCCTACTCACATATTATGTAGTCCAACTTTGAACTTGTCGACTCTACAACCGTCCCATCTCTTGGAGATTCTCATGCCACTATAACTGCTGCTGTTAGAGGACATCCAACTATAGACCAATGAAGTGACACACTTCCTAAGTTCACTTTATATGATAAGCCTAGACATACTTTTGAAAAATGTTAGAAGAAGCATGGAAGGCCTGTTGCACCTCCTGTGGGGGCAGCAAACTATGATGATACTACTGCATCTTCTGAGCCTCCTGCGTTGAGTTCTGGATCTTCTGACATCACACTCACCAAGGAGGAGCATGATTATTCTGGCTACTTAGCATCTAAGTACGAGACCATATTCTTCTTCATCACACTTAGAATCTACTACTGTAATCAAGCTACCTCTTTATTGGCTTTTGGTTCAAATACTTTGTGGGTGGTTGACATTGGAGCTTCACATCATATGACTGGTATGAAGAGACTTCTTCATTACATTGACTCACATATTCCTCACCAATATGTGATTATAGCAGATGGTTCAGTGAGGAGAGTGTTAGCCAATGAATCTATTTCTCTACTCTTATGATTGATCTTAAATCTGTACATTATGTGCCTGTTGTTCCATTCAATCTTCTTTCTATTACAAAATGGATTGATACTCTAAAATGCACCGTAACATTTGGACCTTCTTGTTTTATCTTACATGATCTTAAGAATATGAGGACGATTGGTGGGGGCCTAGGAAAGGTGATCTCCGCCTCTTCCATGGTGAAAGTCTGCCTCACCAAGTTTCTTCTCCTGCTCCGACTATTCTCTTGAGTGGTCCTCCCTTAATGTGTCACTATAGATATGAACATCCTTCACTGAAGAGCTAGAGGAAGTTAGAACTTGAGTTGTCACAAGTGTCTTCATTAGAGAGTCAGTCCTATCAACTTGGGAAACATCATAGAATGTTATATCCTGACCGTGTCAATAAATGGGCTTCTTATCCTTTTGAGTTAGTCCACAGTGATGTTTGGGGTCATATAAAGGACAACAACTATAATGGTTTCTGCTGTTTTATTTCCTTTGTGGATGACTTCTCTCGCATGACGTGGATTTATTTTTTATAGAATAGAGAGTCTGTGTTGTCCATTGTCAAACATTTTCATCAAGAAATAAAAGTCCAATTTGATTGCAATATTAAAATTCTTCAATCCAACAATGCTTTGGAATATGCTCAGAATGATGTGGCTGATTTTTATAGTTCTGTTGGTATGATACATCATACTTATTGTCCTCAAACTCCTCAAAAAAATTGGGTATCTGAGAGGAAAAATCATCATCTTCTTGATATTGCCAGGACAATCATGTTTCAATCCAACGTTCCTAAAAGACTTTGGTCTGATGCTTTACTTACTACCTGCTTTCTTATTAACAGGCATCCCTCATCGGTGCTTCAAGGCCATACTCCTTTTTTTGTCCTACGTCCTAACGATCAACCCTTTTCTATTCCCCTTAGGGTGTTTGGTTGTACCTCCTTTCTCCACAATTTTGATCCTAAGGCTGATAAATTATCCCCTAGGTCAATTAAGACTTTTTTTCTTAGATACTCCAATACCAACAAGGGGTACAAATGTTATTGTTACAACCCCAACTTTTGGGTTCATTTGGTGAGAAATGTAATTTCTCATATTAAAGATATTTGAACAAATAATGATATAATTTGTTTTGAATAAATGAATTTCATTTACAATAGCCTTGATGATTGTTTTGTGGGCTTTATTAACTATTGGGCCCAATAACAAGGAAAAGACAAAAGGAACTCCATTATTAATAAGAAATGGAGAAAAGAAAAATGTAGAAACCTCTAGAAGGCAAAAGTATGTAATCCAAAGGTGGATTTCATGCCTCTTGGGTTCCTTGGGTTCCAAGGAGTCCAAAGTTGCAAAGAGAATGCAACAAGAAAAGAAAAGATCAATTAAAGATTTCTTTATTAAGAAGAAATTAAAAACAATGATAAAATATGGGAAATAAGTGGAAAGAGGTATTTTTGAGTTATCTTTGGTGGATTTCGAATCCACATGGTTTCTTGGGATAAAAGGAATGCCAATGAGGAAAATAAAAGGAAAGATAAAGAGAAATCCTCAAAAAGAGATATTTTAATAAGAAATAAACATGATAATGAGAAATAATGAATATAAACGCATCTAGAAGGATAATAAGTATCCCTAAAAAGGAATTTCGAAATCTTAGAGTTTCTTGGGGTCCAAGGAGCCCCAATGAAGAGAGGAAAGAGAAAATACCAATAATGCAAAATAAGAGGATAATATGATGCATATTGAATAAATTTTGTAGTATTGTTAAAGAGGAAGTAATTTCTATTAAAAGAAAATAGAAATTTTGTGCCAATAAATTAAAAGGCAAGTACAAAGAAGATAAAAGAAGTAATTTTCGAAATCCTAATAGTTAAAGAAAAAGGAATATCAAAGAGATAATGAAGAGAGAGGAGGTCGATTTTTAATTAAGAAAAATATGTCTCCTTTTGGAAAAAGGACTTGAGTCCTCGTGGATACACATCTTGGGGTGTGAATACCCTCCCCTATATAAGGGGTAGAGCCTCTGGCTCAAGTTGAAGAGGAACCCAACATATCTCTCTCTTCCCCATCTCCTTGTTCATCTTTTTTTGTTCAAACCCTAGAAGAGGGAAGCAACGTGACCCTGGCATAGTGAGGAGCCCAGGTGGGGTTGCAATGGAAGCTGGATATGCCCCAATAGCAGAGCAAGATCTAGCCAGCATTGCCATGCCCTAAACAACGCGTCATAGCAGCAGCACGGCTGCACATGGCGGCTGTAAGTTGTAGGTATTCCCATCCAATCCCAGCCATCTTGGCCACAATTTGGGGTTGCTCTGGGTGCGCCCAGGTGCAGAAGAGACAAGGCGATGGTCGACGTGGAGCTTAGAACCCTGGGGAGGGAGGAGCAGCCCTGCAAAGAGCTGCCCCCGGCGGCCGTTGCTGTTGATCAAAGGTAGAAGATGAACCAGGGGTCTTTGACGTTTCTACCCCTCCATGGTGTACATCACCAACCACTTAAACAAGGGCAAAAGCATCTTTCAGTTATGTTTCCAATTGACGAGCTACGTTGCATGGACGGGGGGTGATGTGGCACTCTGTGATTGGTCCAAGTAAGATTTTATTGCAAAATTCATAATTAAATATTGGTAGCTCGGATTGGTACATATAAAATATGAAAATTGCTTAAAAAATAAGAGGAATCCAATAAAAATGTATATTGAAGCTAATTCCTCTTGCAATTTGAAAAGTAGTGTAAGTTATCAACTTTAATGAATTAAAGATTAAGAAACCCTATTTTGAGATGATTAATGTGTTTAGTAGGGTTTAATGGATGACTAAAGTTTATATTAACCTATTAATTGTAAAAAGGTACATTAAGAACAAAAAGGATGAACTTTGCACGTAATTGGTTTAGTTTAGAGTTTCATGTGCATAAATATGCTTTAATGGGCCTTGAAACCCTAATATTAGAAAATATGACTCTTAATGGCTTTAATGGTTCAATTTCATGAGTAAAGTTGAGATATGATGATTCTAAGCTATTTTGAGTATCGAGGATCCTAATTGTGGATAGATACCCTTAATGTAGTAATTAGGGTTTTCTAATGGATAAAGTAGAATTAATGACAAATAGAGTTCATATGTGACTTAGACCATAATGAACTATGAATTGATGATAAATGAGAATAATGATCTTGTCATGGATTAAAAGGATAAAAATGGTAGCTTTAATGTAAAAGAGTCTTAATGGACTTAATTGATGGTTAATTATGCTTTTTTTTTAAATTAGGGTTATATGTTGTTAAAAGGTAACCTTAATATTGAAGAATAAATGAGATAATCAGGGTTTATGAGTAATGGTATAAAATTAGGGTTTAAAATAGTAAAAGATGAAGGGAAACCCTAATTGCAATGGAAACCTTAACAGTGAACTAGAAACCCTAGGAAGCGAGCTAGGTTTAATAGATCTTGATGACATGAGTAATAAAAGGAAATTGTATAGTTATTTCAGGATCTTGTTATGTGTGCTTGCTTGGATTTCTTACTTGCATGGATTATTCTGTCTCAAATCAGCCTGACATGTATGTGGTTATGCTTATGAATAATCACTTTAGTTTCATGGTGATTTCTGAACATCTTTATCAGTTGCTTGAAAATAATTGTTGGATGTCTTTTATTTCATGCAACTATAGAGTGACTAAGATTATCACTATAAATGTATATATAACTGGCTTAGATTCGGGTCCTCCTCTATGGATTTGAAAAGGCTAAAAAGGGTAACCTAGAGAAAGGTCTAGGCTATCATGAGTTAGAAATTGGGCTACCCACGTGTAGTTCCATGAGACTCTTTAGCACGTCATGAGTTAAGGAGTGGGCTACCTATGGGTAGTGCCATGTGACTCAACCCTAAAAATTGATTCACATGTTAGGTGGGATCATGAGGGGTTTAATGGGGATCTACCATAAGGAAGGTAGCATCCAGGTCCACTACAGGGACAACACAGAGGATAGGGTATGAATGGATCGCACAGTTATATTTAAAATGTAAAGTTGTTTGTTAAACTATAATTGACTGCAGTACATTGTTATGGATAATTGCATGATTAATGTTTCCCCCACATACCAGCTTTATGCTGAATGACGTTTTGTTTGTCGGCGTTTTAGGTACAAAGCCAAATGGACAAACAATAAATCGTCATATTGTGAAATACATGAATTAAAATACGAGGATTAATTAGAGTAGAATTCATAAGTGGATAGAAGATTAGAGATCCAAGTTTTCAAAAGGTATGCAAAGTTTTTTTTTTATTTTTACCATATTTCAGTATAGTTGGTAGAATTTAATAATTGTTATTGATTATTTGTCGAACCTTTGATCCTGTTAATTGGGATAATGGCTCTGACCTTCTGGTCTCCCTTAATTGGGGGTTACCGGGAGGCGGGGTCATTACGTTTGGTATCAGAGCCAGGTTCCTCATTTAATATGTAATAATTATTAAATTTTACAAACTTTGTAGAACCCAAGGGAATTATTAGAGGAATTTTCAAAAGACAGAGGTGTCTAGAAAAGGATCACGTCTGGGGGCTGGCAAGATTTTCCTCCGCACTGCTAGTCAGAATACGAGGACTCCCAGATTAGTGTGACTGCCTGGCCAATGTCTCACGATTTGACTCAAAATAAGATACCTTTAGGACTCTCTCACCTTGATTCATCCCTTCTCAACTCAAATGCTATTAAGGACCTTAAGGATTAGGGTTTTCTCTCTTTTCCTCACCCTCTCGAGGTAAGGGTAAGGTTGATAAGGATTAAGGAATCCTCCACCAAATTAATAAAAAGCATTTAAATAAGATGTCATGGACATAAGCTCAATAGATTAAGCGTAAAAGAATAGATACATTCTTAGGTCGTATGACATAAGTTGTCATGCCCTTAAGAGAGACCTGAGGCTAGACCTTCTGGTCAGGAGGATAAGTAAAGAGAGTTAGTTTTGGAGGTAGAGATCTCCATTACAGGTAAAGACCTGGCACATCCTCTGAGAATGATGTTAACCCTAACCCTAAGTGAAGGTTAGAGAGAGATGACATGATGAGTTAGATGTCATGGTAGACCAAATGTTTGGATGGACATGCCTTTGGGATGCCATATGAGCCATGAGAGGTTGAATGACCTAGTACCTTTGGCGACCCAACCCTAGGAAGGGTCGTGCATGTTAGAGTGAAGGATGGCTCCTCCATTGATGAGGTTAGAGAAGAACCTATGGAAACCCCATGAGCTTATATGATCATGGCATAGTAGGCACCCGAAATACGTAAGTAGTGCAAATAGTAAGTGGAAACCCTGGTCAAGAAAGTATGATGGATAGCTTATGGGATAAGCAAGAGGAGCTATGGATAACTTTGAGCAAACATAAGTTGGAACAAGGGCTTCACCAAGTAAGGGTATGCTTGTAAGCTTGACCCACCTTCATGAAGAGAGGACCTCTAATAGTTAGGTTGTTTGTAGGGTTAGCTCTAGAGAGAGAGAGAGCAAGACCCCAAGCAAGAAGGTTGGAAGTCTAGACTCCGAGATATGAGGAAAAGTAGGGAGTTGAGGATGATGCGACCTAAGTGGATGATATCTTGGTTGCCTTTAGAGGAACCAAACCTTAGAGAGAGGATGGGGCTTCTGGTACCTATGTGCCTATGGTATAGATGTTTACCTTCTGAGATGGGAAGAAGAGTTCCTTAGATCCTGAAGAGGTTTAGTAACATGTTGTGAGGCCTTATACCTTGTTGGTTGTCCTTGAGGAGGACTCCACTATGAAGTGTTTCTCGAGTGGAAGGATGACAGGAAGTGCATGTCATGCCTTATACATGCTTGCTTCGTGGGTAAAAGTGGAGTAGGGAGTTGGTCATCAGAAAAGTGAACCTAGGGCTCCTGGTCCTAAGAGGGGAAGTGGTGTACCCGATGCTCATGATGAGATTTGAGTCTCTATAGTTCGAGCATGGTACTCCTCATGTGTAGAAGTAAAGGAAACTCCTTAAGTTTAAGGTATGTTTGATGAACCCCTTACAGATAAGTTGACGACATGGGAAGGTATGTCTTTATCTAAAGTTGAGGATGAGAACAAGTGTGACCTAGCATGGTTTAGCAGGTGGTCTGCTTGTTCCTTAGTAGCTTGATAGGGTTAAGCATGCTTATGTGGTGTAAACCCTAGACATAAGGACGTTTGTGACCTTTGTTATCAAGAGATGAAGTTTCCTCCCATCCTGGGAGAGGGACCCTTTTGTAGGGTGTTTACTAGTTTTGTTGGTTTAAGGTAACCTAAAGAGAAGCTAAGTGAAAAGTACATGGTATGAGAATGAACCTGTAGACCCATAGATATCCATCTCTAAGTGCATGTGGATGTGTTACCATGGAAGTAACCGGTATGGGGCCTGACCAAGGTAGGAAGGTTACCATGACCCATATGAAAGGATGAAAGACAACCCATAAATGCATAGAGAGATGATGAAAGCTTGGGTAAGGTTCTAAGTTGGACATGTACTATAATATCCCAAGTCTATCCTAGGGTCAGGTGGGGATAAGACCGATGGGAGTGGGAGTTGCCTAATTCCCTAGTTGCACATGACCATATGGTTGAGAGGTAACATCTATCATTGTCTGAGGGCCATGGGTTAGGAGATTGATCACCTTCATGAACTCATGGGACCCAAAGGGCAGATGAGTAGGGCACTCTCTGGATGCATAATGGAAGAGGGATGACCCCTAAAGTGCTAGCACCCTATAGACCTAGAGGAGATGACTGAGGAATGTGTGTGGACCCAAGTAAGTTTGAGACCAGTTTTTCCCTGGAAGTAACTTTGATATCAAGATGATTGTGATATAGAGGCATAAGATGCACGTTTCAACTTAGATTTAAAGGCGTACTGGAAAGGTGGGGTGTACCATCTCTACTCTTAGAATAGGAAGAACTTTGTATTTGGACTGTAGCCAAATGCTTATTTCCTCCTGTTATGGGAGTGAGAGATAGGACAATACGCATGCCATACACCAATGATAAAAGATGATGTGAGTTGGAACGTTGGTATGAGGTATGAGGACAAAGATGATAACATGCCCTTGTGGAGTGAATGATACATGGATGGTTTACAAACAAGGTAGTCATACTATGAGGATGTTTTATCTTGAGCTATGAGTTATACAAGTTTGAGTTAAAAAAACCAAGAGAGTAAGCTCAGATATTTCTTGATGAAGATAGACTTAGAGCTGAGATGAGATAATAAGTGGTATACATGGAGGTGTATGTCTTCAATGTTACCTAACACCTAAGGATGTGAAGTGGTAATGGATGCTTTGGATGAGATACAACTTCCTAGTTTAGATGGAGGCTAGAAGAGGTTGTTAGGATAACCCTCAGTTGGAAAAGAAGATAAGTTTGGCTAACACAAAGATGTAACAATGTTGATTGATCAAGTTAAGGGTTGTTTGGTTAGCCAACCTAGGGTTTATCATGATGAAAGGATGGTTGTAGAACCTCAGATGCACTTCTCTGTAAAGGAAGGTGATGAAACCCCGTTTAGAGTGGTTTAGGGTTTATAAGGAACCGACCTTAAGGAATCATGACAATAAGGAGATCATGATTGAAGATCACCATACATCATGGTACTACAAAGATAGTAAGTGACAGTGGTACTTTGGATGCTTAAGATGAAGTTGCATGTGGTATGTTGCCATGCAAGCCAAGAGGTGAAGGACAAACACCAGTAACCCAATGTATCGATATGGAGGATAAAAGAGTCCCTGAGAGGGAATGAGAGTTCATCTCTATAGATGTGTAGTAAGTTTCCCATGGACCAGAGAAGGTCAAGATGCAATTTGGGTTATGGTAGATCACCTTACCTAGATGACATGAGAAAGAAAGAGTACTGTCAAGGGACAGATCTGGTTGAACTACATGTGAGAAAGAGATGGTTCAACTACACCATGATGTGAGTTCAAAAGTTCTTGAGTATGACCTAAAGGTTCACTTCCATGAGTGGGAGTAGGTACATGTAGAACTCGATGTTAGTACCGTTTATCACCCTAGTTATGGTTAGTACGATGCAAACTAGAGAGTCTAATGAGAGCATGTGTGCTCGTTCAGGGTGATACATAGAGATAGTTTTTGTCCTTTGTAAGATGTGATGATAACCACCATAGCCAGTATCAGGATGTAAAGAAGCTCTACAAGGGAGGTTGTGTCGGTTACCACTTATTAAGATGATGTTGGTGAAGGGGACCTTGCAAAGGTCAAGAAAGGACCACAATGTGTGCAGATGAAGTCTCTTTGATCGTGCAATGGATGAAAGGAGCCCAGAGACAACATGAGTTGTAAGCTAATGCAAAGTACACTGACATGCAGTTCACTGTGGGAGAATATGTGATATGAAAATCCGACCCCTCTAAGTTATAGCTAAGAGAGTTGAGCCCCCAATGCATGGGCTCTTTTGACATGGTTTGGTGGAGAAGGTTAAGTTTGCCCTTACCCCTCAAGATAATGTGATGGGTGATGAGTTTCATGTGTCAAATTTAGAGCACTATGTGAGGTACCCGAACCATGTGCGGAGCAATGAACCTAGTGAGCCCTAAGGGAGGCTAAAATGACCTAAGTCACCTATGAGGTTTATATATGCCAAGGTGAAAGAACTCAGAGAAAGGAATATGTGATGATAAAGGTTCTTTGGAAGCGCCATGGATAGGGCAAAGCCACATAGGGGCCAATGATGGACATGTAAAAGTCTTATCCTGAATTGTTTGTTTGCTTGTTGGAATTTTGAGGGAAAAATTCATGTAAGAGGGGAAGGATGTTACAACCCCAACTTTTGGGTTCATTTGGTGAGAAATGTAATTTCTCATATTAAAGATATTTGAACAAATAATGATATAATTCATTTGGAATAAATGAATTTTGTTTACAATAGCCTTGATGATGGTTTTGTAGGCTTTATTAACTATTGGGCCCAATAACAAGGAAAAGACAAAAGGAACTCCATTATTAATAAGAAATGGAGAAAAGAAAAATGTAGAAACCTCTAGAAGGCAAAAGTATGTAATCCAAAGGTGGATTTCGTGACTCTTGGGTTCCTTGGGTTCCAAGGAGTCCAAAGTTGCAAAGAGAATGCAACAAGAAAAGAAAAGATCAATTAAAGATTTCTTTATTAAGAAGAAATTAAAAACAATGATAAAATATGGGAAATAAGTGGAAAGAGGTATTTTTGAGTTATCTTTGGTGGATTTCGAATCCACATGGTTTCTTGGGATAAAAGGAATGCCAATGAGAAAAATAAAAAGAAAGATAAAGAGAAATCCTCAAAAAGAGATATTTTAATAAGAAATAAACATGATAATAAGAAATAATGAATATAGATGCATCTAGAAGGATAATAAGTATCCTTAAAAAGGAATTTCGAAATCTTAGAGTTTCTTAGGGTCCAAGGAGCCCCAATGAAGAAAGATGAAAGAGAAAATACCAATAATGCAAAATAAGAGGATAATATGGTGCATAATAAATAAATTTTGTGGTATTGTTAAAGAGGAAGTAATTTCTATTAAAAGAAAATAGAAATTTTGTGCCAATAAATTAAAAGGCAAGTACAAAGAAGATAAAAGAAGTAATTTTCGAAATCCTAATAGTTAAAGAAAAAGGAATATCAAAGAGATAATGAAGAGAGAGGAGGTTCCTTTTTAATTAAGGAAAATATGTCTCCTTTTGGAAAAAGGACTTGAGTCATCGTGGATACACATCTTGGGGTGTGAATACCCTCCCATATATAAGGGGTAGAGCCTCTGGATCAAGTTGAAGAGGAACCCCACGTATCTCTCTCTTCCCCATCTCCTTCTTCATCTTTTTTTCATTCAAACCCTAGAAGAGGGAAGCAACGTGACCCTGGCACAGTGAGGAGCCCATTTGGGGTTGCAATGGAAGCTGGATATGCCCCGATAGCAGAGCAAGATCTAGCCAGCATTGCCATGCCCTAAACAAATCGTCGTAGTAGCAACACAACTACACATGGCCGCTGCAAGTTGCGGGTATTCCCAGCCAATCCCAGCCATCTTGGCCACGATTTGGGGTTGCTCTGGGTGCACCCAGGTGTGGCGGAGACAGGGTGATGGTCGTCGTGGAGCTTAGAACCCTGGGGAGGGAGGAGCAGCCATGCAAAGAGCCTCCCCCGGTGGCCATTGCTGCTGATCGAAGGTAGAAGATGAACCAGGGGTCTTTGACGTTTCTACCCCTCCATGGTGTACATTACCGACCACTTAAACAAGGGCAAAAGCGTCTTTCAGTTATGTTTCCAATTGGCGAGCTACGTTGCATGAACGGGGTGATGTGGCACTCCGTGATTGGTCCAAGTAAGCTTAGTTGAAACATTTGATAAATATTTCAAAAACACCACATGAATATAATCAAATCGGTAGACAAATACTTTTTCGATGGGCCTGGTTGAGTGGGTCGATGCCTGGACGTGTTGCCTAGTCCGCCTGGGCAGACGCCTGACCCACCTAGACCCCCTGGCTAGCCTAGTTCACCAATATAGACTGGGCGCCCATCCTAGGCAAACCAAGTGGACGCCTAGCCTGCCGGGGCGTGCATCATGGGTGGTTGCCCATACAATGCAACATGTAACTATTAAGGTCACAAGATATGATCTTAGTGAGTGAAAAAGTAGGATTAGAATTATTGAATACTTGTGCAATAAGAATGGACTGTCAGGAGATGAATTGGAGGTTTAGTGTATATGAGAAGTTTTGTGTTCAAGGTTTGGTTAAAAAAGAGCAATTTATGTAACAGAGAAAATTGTGAGAAGTCATGAAAAGTCAAGGAGAATCGTGAAAAATTGTATAGATCGCACAAAAGCAGGAAATTTCATGAAAAATCAGTGATTGGAGACCGTGGCAAATATTTGGGAGCCTATAATATTGAAAAGTATTATCATTTTTTAGTAAAATTCAGAGACTTTTGTTACTATTGGTGCACAAGGATGACTTCAATGCCAATACGAATAATCATGACCCTTATTTTGCAACCCAAGAAAGGATATTGCAGAAATCAAAGACGTTGCCACTTTTACAGTGCACACAGATCACATTTTGTAAAAAATGAATCAAGATAATCAACAAGATCTGAATTAGGATAATAGGCAAAGTTAGAATCTGTAAGTCAATGGACATCCAACTCCAGTCAATGTCCTAGAAAAACTAAAACTTGATCGATAACTCAAAATCAATGTCCTAAATTGGCATTGACACTATTGTACCTGACAAGTTCTATGACCAATTACACAACATTGATGCGTTCTTCAGTTGGCACCAATCGATAGAGTGTTTTCTATTGTTTGTTAAGGTAAAGTTGTGAGGTACTGTTCTCACATTTGTATTGCACGAACACGTTTGTCAATATGAAGTAGAATATGGAATTTTTCTCATTTCGAGAAAAATAAACAACTCTGACTCAAGTCTTCCATTTTAGAGTATGGTACTCTTGAAATTGACTAGTACACATTGATTCACGACTAGTCCACAAGTTAAGGGTTTGTTGGGATTACACCACCATGATCATGAGGTTCAATCACGGTCTTTCTATCTCGATCATCATTACCTTAACTACCTCATGTATCTCAAACATTGACAATGATATGCATGTCACAGCCCAATTAAAGGACGAACACGATTGTCAAATTCCTAACATAGAGCCCACAAGTTTACTTCAAACTACACATATATCAACAATGGGTGCTACTTCAGGCATGCTAGTCACTCTTGCATCTAATCTAAGTTTTCATAAGTGATTGCTTAGTTGTAGGAGTTTACAGGCTAGGGCTACTGTAACATCCCAATTTTTTCATGAATATTTTAAAAATTTTAATGTAGTTTTCCTTAATAAGAAATATCTGAGGGGCTTAATGCAAATAGGTCAAAAATAGTTTTAATCTTAAAATAATAAGGCAAGGAAAATAAAAGGGACTCAAAACACCTTTTTCTTTTATAATTTTTTGCAATTATTTTAAAAGTAATAGTAATTGGTTTTCTCTTTCTTTTCTTACTAAGGAAATTCAAAAGAAATAAAAGAGAAAGGCAAGAGGTATGGAATTTGAAAAATAAAAGTAGAAATTTTATTTTAAAAAGATAATGGCATTAATCTGTTTCCTTCTCTCTCTCCTCTTTAGATTACAAAAAATGACAACTACCCTTATGCACCAAGTTTGAAAATATGAGTTGAGTTACTCCTCTAAGCAAACAATAAATGACTTTATCTTTTATTTACATATAAAGGAAAAGGCATTATCTTCTCTTTTCCTCTCTCTACAAGAAAATTTCTCCGAAAGGCATAAAAAGGCATATAAACTAAATATTAAGAGGACATTCATTGATCATCTCATTTTTAGAGTGAAAGAAATAATTAAAGAGAATCTTTTCACATCGTCTCACCTTTTAATGCATGAAAATCAAGTAAATAGGAAACCGTTAATAAGATATATGAAAAACTCAAGTTTTATTGTCTAGGAAGGATCTAGACTACCTAATTATTGTGTGGTCCAAATTTGGTTTTGTTTCGAATTTGTTTGACCACTCAAATAAATGTAAAACACAATGTCAATCCATTAAGCACATGCAATGTAAACATTGATTAATTGTTGGTCAAAATTTGGAAACCATATATTTAAAATAGTGAAATGGAAACTGGAAAGAGAGTTTGATTATTTTCTTCGCAAGTTGCAAACTTTGAATAATTGAATACAATGTGATCAAATTTACAAGAGAAATATATTAATTGGAGACAAGAAAAAATGTGGGTTTTGACCTGTCACCTTTTCAACACAATGGGTGATATGTTGGTTTCCTTGATTGGACCACTCGTTCTTCTCCTCCCTCTCAAGTTTCATCGTCTGCCTCCTACTGCGTCCAAGTTTAATTAAACCAAGCGACCTAGGGAAAACTGGCCGACCAGGTTAGGCCAAGTTCTTGACCACATCCCACTCTGATGTCCAGGTGGCAAGCATCCAGGAGATCCCATAGATGAGATTAACGACCCAGACGAATCCCTAGTAGTTAAATCCCATCTTAATTTATAGAAAATGCTTTGATCCTGTGAATCCAAAGAAAATAGCTCCCTGAGCCAAATAATCCCCCATAATACCCACATACTCAGAAAAATACCCTCTTCCTTAAAAAATCTCTATATTAGACTTTTGTAGCATTCATTTTGATGATACCTAATTTAGATTACAATGATCCTTTCTAGGGTTTGTTTAATGAAATAATTAGTAGATGTTGGACATAAAATCTGAGAAAGATACTATTGAGCCCCACTATCACTTGGAAACTTAATATGGACTCCAATCTGATTATAACTTCGAAATATTAGGTCTTTTCCAATTAATACATATTTAGATGCTTTAAACCTCATATTAACTCTAGAAAATATTGCAAACATCCAAAAATTATAAAAAATGAACCAGACCCTAATTATGACCCTTTGGTCAATACAAAAATATTATATATCAAGTTTAGTGAAGTTTCAATCTAGATTTGTCTAAACCCTAGTTTGGACCTAAATATCAAGTTCAATAATGATCCTATAATTAATGTTGGTTAATTTGTTAGTCATGTGATGACCAGAGATGTAGATGGTCTAGAATATAAATACAAATCTCTAAACTTAGGTGTGTGGGTTTATTTAATTATATGACTATGGTTTTCTTGGTTGAATAATGATATCTATGTATACTCTTTTATTTGCAAATATTGGATGTAGTATTACTATAAGTACTTGTTGTTTTGTCACTTGAAAACATAAACGATGAGTGGATATTTTGTACTTATTAAGGTGTACATTATCCCCCTTATAAGGGAAGGATCAATGTTGAATAGTACACCTCCATAGAGTACAAGGTATACTGGGAGTTCCCAAGAGTACTCCGTACATGGGGATGGGCCCAATATATATGTTTTGGTACTAGTCCACCTTAGTAATGCAATTCATTTAGAAAAATGACTTCAATCATCATATTTTTCTTAATAAATAATTGTTTTCTATGGTCTTTCTTTCCTTCTGCAAATCTTTTCAAAGTTATGAAAACCATAAATATATATATCTTTCTACTCATGTACACAACACATGTGTTGATTCGCTATTTCATGTATGTTTTAGGTTCAGAGCTAGCATGGGAGAAAAAGATGAGTGTGAGAAGTTGTAAAGGTGGTACCTATTGTGTTTATATCCTGTTAGCATACATGTTCATAGACTTATAAAGCTTTCTTTTAAATATTTGAAGTTGTGATAATTCATGTTATAAATATGCATGTTGAATATTGAGAATGTTATGGTGTATGTATATAGTTGTATGTTCATGTATGTGTATGGCACTTCCGCATCGCACTTTGATACAATTAGCTAACATTTTTGGGTTTGTCCTTCAGGCCTTCTAAGTCTTGAGACAACAAAATTCGGAGACGTTACAGTTGGTATCAGGGCATGAACAATAGCTACACCTAGAAATTGCTCCCCACGAAACATAAAACTAAATTTTACATTTCACTTTAAACTCTAGAAACTTAGTAAGTTGTTCTATTTAAATAATATTTGACTTAGCCTCTAAGTTAGAACCTAGATGTTTGAGAACTAGGTTTAGACAAGTGTCTAAAACCCTTTCCATATAGAGATCATATGTATGGGGTAGCTACACTAGTCTACACCTTGTTCTCACCATTTCACTAGGTGACATGGCACTGGATTATCTACTATGTGTGGTACACTCATTTTGGTGATTTGGTTTTGTTTCTAATCAGCTCGAGCCTTGACAGTTATCCCTGACATCTTCTTTATCATAGAAAAACTATATAATATTTTGTTATATATATGAAAAAATATCACAATGTTTCCCTCGCAGAGGAGAGTAGGTGGTGTTCATACAACCTAAGTGAAATGGAGTGACATCATTCTACAAGAGAGAGTAGATCTAGATTAGATGTCTAGAGCCTTATTGGATATGTAACAGGTAGAGTAGATGATTGATTTACATATGAAATGAGCATGAGCAATCTTATCTAAGTTTTATGTCTGATGGTATAAGTTTCCTTATAAAGGTTTAAGTTGTAACTAGCCGAATCCAATTTTTGGAGAATCTAAGCTAAGTCTTGATGATGAAAGTACATTCTCATTTCTTACTTAGGATGAGCAAAGTTAAGATAGAGTTGAATATGCATGAGCCTCAAGCTCTTTTACAAAGTAGGACCTCCAATGTTGGGACAAGATATGTGGTGAAGTCTAGAGAGAGTGAGACCCACAAGAAGAGGGTCATAGGACATATCCTACAATATATGAAAAATATGAGATATATGTGAAATCATGTGTCCTAAGTTGGGTTACACCTGAGTAGATGAGTTGAGTCCTTTTGCATGATTCAATCGTATATTTGAGAGTGGGGTGAAAAGAAATTATGGGTAGGTGACTCATAATGAGAAAGTCAATCTTTGTGATTGAGTAAGGTCCTAGCTTGAGTGGAATGTGTTTGCGAATCTCATCATTAGCTGCAAGTGAGGTGATATATGCAATTATGATTCTGAGAGTAAAATACCTTGTGCATAAAGTACTCACACATGTTGTTCCTTTCACTTCTCTTTCTTAAAGTATGATGCTATAAACCTCACTTAATCTATGTATATGATTTACGTATGAAAAGTCACTTAGATAAGCTTGACCTATTTGATATTCTCTTCCTATATCATACACATTATATCCAAGTCTGAAATTATGATAAGCTTGACTTAGTATATTTCTCTTTCCCTTCATATCATACATGAAAGATATAAGTTAGAAATCATGATATTGAATCAAAGATACCTTTGGATCATAGATTACTTGATCACAAATAAAGTTCTTAACAGCCGACGAGCAGTAGTTCAGGTGGTCGCAACACGGGGCCCCTCATGAAGGGTCCTGGGTTCGAATCCCCCTAGTGGTGCTGTTTGGAATTGTTTCTCCCGTAGTGCAGCCGACCTCTATGTGACTTAATGGGCTACTCTCCTTATGGGATGGGGTTGAGCTCCCTAGGTTGGACTCGGCGCAAGCCTTACGAGTCTCCTGGGTTACCAAAAAAAAATAAAGTTCTTAACATCAAATCTTCTGACAGAGAATATAGTTTGATGGAAACTCTCATAATGGGTGAAACCCTAATTTTCAAGCATGTTAAGTATGTCCTTATTATGTGATGAAATTTTAGTATGATGTTGATCGTAGACAAAAAATAATGATTTTAAGTATGATAATTGTAGTAAGTAATGACTTGAAGCCTTAATATCACCATGCATGCTTTAATGGAGTGAAAGATGAAACCTTTAGTAATACCTTCTCAACCTTTATGAGTAAATAAATTCATAATTATTAGGGTATTAAGGGATGTAAATCCTAAAAAAGTGTCATTCTATGACTAAGACATTAAATGATGCTTTGGACTATATAAGGTGGGGTGGGTACACCCTATATGCTTTAGATCCTAAGATGCAAACTTAGGGTAAACTCAAAACTATGAAAGCCTTGACACATAGAAATAGTGGTGGCCTAGAGGCATCATGAACCCCTTTATATTACCTTGAGTACAATATTACTTGAATTTCAAGGAAGAAATTCCAATAAGGTGGGGTGATTGTGATGAATAGGTTTTTAGGTTTGCCATAACCAATTCAATAATTGAGGCCCAAGGATAATCCTAGTTGTTTAAACCAAAATTAGGGTGACCTTTATTTAACAATGGACTCTTTTAACCCATAAGTATAACTATAATGCTAGTAGAGGTAAATTGATGAATTGGTTATGTAATTATTGACTCTTTTCACTCAAAAAGTGTAACCAGATATGCAATTGGTGATTAGAATATTAATTGAGTTCAAGTACGATGAATATGTTTAGTTAAATTGATTTGTGCACATATGAGTCCAAGGGACCCATTTAATAGTACAAATGGATTCAAGTGATATATTAGTGATCTTTGATGTATTAGTATCATAACAAGTATTTCTGGACTTGTAGGATCAATATATTATAAATATTTGACGTGAATTCAAGGTTAATACACCTATTTGCGAGGTTGTTTCAAGACTTTATTCACATGGATAAATAATATATTTTGGGTCCCAAACTTCGATAGAAGCTACCTTAGGATTTTTTGAACCTATGCCAATAATTTTAGAATGTTTGGAGATTGCTACTAAGAGATGCAAGTATTTTAAATTGGGGACATTGATGATATTATTTTGATCGGACTTTGGTCCTTCAGGTTTCCAATACTTATGTGACATTTTAATGTCACTCGTCCTTTTATAGTGATCCACCGATCTAGGGAACCCATCATCCCTAACCTCCATAAAGGGAGGAAGAGAACATGGTGAGGTGTCTCCCAGATCCGATGATGGTGGGGGAAATGAAGGGAGTTTTGTTGGGAAAACCATGTTCTATAGAACATTTCAAATAGTCTGACCCTTTACTCGAGACCAGCATACCAAGGCCCTGACATACTTTATCCTACTCCTCTCAACCCCTTCTCCATCGATGCTCACAATAACCAAATAGGAACAATCAAGGTGTAGAGCGGCCAAAAAGGTAGCTATTTGCACTACGGGAAGTACCACCGAAGGTATAGGATGAGGACACGAGGTCATCTGGGTAGGAATGAAGTTGCACGGAGCACATCCTAAAGCTCCTTAGATTTGTCTTCTTCATCCATAAGGGGTGATCTCATAGATAGGTTTGAAGCTTTTTTCACAACCCCTGAAGACCACCTACAAGTTCATACAAGGTAAGTGGACCTTCTTGTTCCTCGTATGGGCTAGGTAAGCATAGAGTAGCAGACCCCCAATCTGCTCACCATCTTCCACCGTGGTTCCTTGCGGGAACCCCCCCCCAACGAACTGTGGATCCCTCTCTGGGCATCGTCACCTTAAGCAGACGACGCCTTCATCTTCGTTAGTGGGAGACAAATCTATTCGAGCATCTCAATGGCATGACAGGGGAGAAGGGGGGATGTCAATTTTTCCCTTCCAAATCCTCCTCCTACATCGGCCATGGGCAGCAAGGTCAGCAACTCTGGGCTCTAAGCACTACTGGTGAAGCTTCAGTGAATGAGGAGGAGCAAGGACCAAAACGTTTTGAAGGGATCTGATGCTCGGTCAATATCGTACCAGGATAGCCTTCACACCGGTGGCACGTCTGCAAGAACTGGGTTCTCACGCAGCAGGAGGTAGACGATGAAACCCGAGAGGGAGGAGAAGACTGAGTGGTCCAATCAAGGAAACCAACATATCATCCGGTCCAAGTTCAATTAAACCAAGCGACCCAGGGAAAACCAGTCGGCTAGGTTAGACCAAGTTGTTGAGCCACATCCCACTCTGATGTCTAGGTAGAGAGCATCCAAGAGATCCCAGAGATGAGATCAACGGCCCAGATGAATCCCTAGTAGGTAAATACCATCTTAATTTATAGAAAATGCTTTGATCCTATGAAATTCATAGAAAATAGCTCCCTTTGCCAAATAATACCCCAAAAATACCCACAAGCTCAGAAAACACCCACTTCCTTATAAATTTCTAGATTAGACTTTTTCAGCATTCATTTTGATGATACCTATTTTAGATTACTATGATCCTCTCTAGGGTTTGTTTAATGAAATAATTACCAGATGTTGGACATAAAATCTGAGAAAAATACTACTGAGCCCCACTATCACTTGGAAAATTAATATGAACTTTGATCTAATTATAATTTTGAAATATTAGGTCTTTTCCAATTAATGCATATTTAGATGCTTTAAAGCTCATATTAATTCTAGAAAATATTGCAAACATCCAAACATTATGAAAAGTGAACCAGACCCTAATTATGACCCTTTGGTCAGTACAAAAATATTAAATAGCAAGTTTAGTGAAGTTTCAATGTTGATTTGGCTAAACCCTAGTTTGGACCTAAATATCAAGTTAAATAATGATCATATAATTAATCAGGTGATGATCAGAGATGTAGATGGTCCAGAATATAAATATGAATCTCTAAACTCAGGTGTGGGTTTATTTAATTATATGACTATGGTGTTCTTGGTTGAATCATGATAACTATGTATGCTCTTTTATTTGCAAATATTGGATGTAGTATTACTATAAGTACTCGGTGTTTTGTCACTTGAAAACATAAATGATGAGTGGATGTTTTGTAGTTATTAAGGTGTTCATTACCCCTCTTACAAGGGAAGGATCAATGTTGACTGGTACACCTCCTTAGAGCACAAGGTGTACGGGGAGTTCCCTAGAGTACTCAGTACATAGGGATGGGCCCAATATACATGTTTTGGTACCAGTCCACCTTAGTAATGCAATTCATCTAGAAAAATGACTAAAATCAGTGTATTTTGCTAATAAAGAATTATTTTCTATGATCTTTCTATCTTTCTGCAAATCTTTTCAAAGTTATGAAAACCATAAATATATGTATCTTTCTACCCATGTACACAACACATTGTGTTGATTCGTTGTTTCATGTATCTTTTAGGTTTAGAGCTAGCATGAGGGAAAAATATGGGTGTGAGCAGTTGTATAGGTGGAACCTATTGTGTTTAGATCCTGTTAGCATACATGTTCATAGACTTGTAAAACTTTATTTTAAATATTTGAAGTTGTGATAATTCATGTTATAAATATATATATTGAATGTTGAGAATGTTATGGTGTATGTCTATAGTTGTATGTTCATGTATGTGTATGTCGCTTCCTCATCGCACTTTAATACAATTAGCTAACATTTTCATGTTTGTCCTTCAGGCCTTCTAAGTCTCAAGACCGTAAAATTTGGGGACGTTACAGTTGGTATCAGAGCATGAACAATAGCTACACCTAGACATTGCTCACCATGAAACATAAAACTAAATTTCACCTTTCACTTTAAACTCTAGAAACTTAGTAAGTTGGTCTATAGGGATAAGTTTTGACTTAGCCTCTAAGTTAGAACCTAGATGTTAGAGAACTAGGTTTAGACAAGTGTCTGAAACCCTTTCCATATAGAGCTCATATATATGGGTTAGATACACTAGTGTACACCTTGTTCTCATCATTTCACTAGGTGACATGGCTCTAGACTATTTATTGTGTATGGGACACTCATTTTTCTGATTTGGTTTTGCTTCCAATCGGCTCGAGCCTCGATAGTTAACTCAGACGTCTTCTTTCTTGGAGAAAAACTATATAATATTTTATTATATATATGTAAATCTCAAACTGTTCCCTCACACAGGAGAGTAGGAGGTGTTCATACTACCTAAGTGAAATGGGGTGACATCAATCTAGAAGAGAGAGTAGATCTATATTAGATGTCTGGATCCTTGTTGGATATGTAACATGTAGAGTAGATGATTGATTTACATATGAAATAAGCATGTGCAATCTTATGTAAGTTTGATATCTGATGGTATAAGTTTCCTTATAAAGGTTTAAGTTGTATACTAGCCGAACCCAAATTTTAGAGAATCTAAGCTAAGTCTTGATGATGAAAGTACATTCCCTTTTCTTACTTAATATGAGCTAAGTTAATATAAAGTTAAATATGCATGAGCCTCAAGCTTACAAAGAAGGGCCTCTAGTGTTAGGAAAAGATACATGGTGAACTCCAGAGAGAGTGAGACTCACAAGGAGAGGTTTATATGACATTTCCTACAATATATGAAAAATATGAGATATATGTGAAATGATGTGTCCTAAGTTGGGTTACTCTTGAGTAGACGAGTTGAGTCCTTTTGCGTGATTCAATCCTATATGTGAGAGTTGAGTGAAAATAAATGATGGGTAGGTGACTCATAATGAGAAAGTCAATCCTTGTGATTGATTTAGGTCCTAGCTTGAGTGGCATATGTTTGTGAATCTCATCATTAGTTGCAAGTGAGGTGATATATGAAATTTTGATTCTGAGAGTAAATTACCTTGTGCATAAAGTACTCACACATGTTGTTCCTTCTACTTCTCTTTCTTAAACTATGATGCTAGAAACCTCACTTGAGCTATATATATGATTTATGTATTAGAAGTCACTTAGATAAGCTTGACCTATTCGATATTCTCTTTCTATATCATACATGTTATATCCAAGTCTAAAATTATGATAAGCTTGACTTAGTATATTTCTCTTTACCTTCATATCATACATGCAAAATATAAGTTAGAAATAATGATATTGAATCAAAGATACCTTTGGATCATAGATTACTTGATCACAAATAAAGTTCTTACCTCAAATATTTTGACACAGATTATAGTTTGATGGAAAATCTCATAATGAGTAAAACCCTAATTTTCAAGCATGTTAAGTATGCCCTTCTTATGTTATGAAATCCTAGTATGATGTTGATCATAGACAAAAGATAATGATTTTAAGTATGCTAATTGTAGTAAGTAATGACTTAAAGCCTTGATATCACCATTCATGCTTTAATGGGGTGAAAGATGAAACCTTTAGTAATACCTTCTCAACCTTTATGAGTAAATAAATCCCTAATTATTAGGGTAATAAGGGATGTAAATCCTTAAAAAATGTGTCATTCTAGAACTAATACATTAAATGACGATTTGACCTATATAAGTTGGGGTGGGTACACCCTATATGCTTTAGATCTTAATATGCAAACTTAGGGTAAACTCAAAACCATGAAAGCCTTGACACCTAGAAATAGTGGCGACCTAGAGGCATCATGAACCCCTTTATATTACCTTGAGTATAATATTACTTGAATTTTGAGGACAAAATTCCAATAAGGTGGGGTGATTGTGATGAATCAGTTTTTAGGTTTGCCATAACCAATTCAATATTTGAGGCCCAAGGATAATCCTGGTTGTTTAAGCCAAAATTAGGGTGACCTTTATTCGACAATGGACTCTTTTAACCCATAAGTATGAATATAATGCTAGTAGAGGTAAATTGATGAATTGGTTATTTAATTATTGACTCTTTCACTCAAAGTGTAACCAGATACACCATTGGTGATTATAACATTAATTGAGTTCAAGTATGATGAATATGTTTAGTTAAATTGATTTGTGCACATATGAGTCCAAGGGAGCCATTTAATAGTACCAATGGACTCAAGTGATATATTAGTTATATTTGAGGTATTAGTATCACTCCAAGTATTTCTGGACTTGTAGGATCAAGATCTTATAATTATTTGATGTGAATTCAAGGTTTAGACACCTATTTATGTGTATGTTTGAAGACTTTATTCACATGGAAAATTAATAGATTTTGAGTCTCAAACTTTGACAGAAGCAGACTTAGAATTTTGTGAACCTAGTAAAAAATTTCAGAATGTTTGGAGATTGTTACAAAGAGATGCAAGTATTTGAAATTTGGGACATTGATGATATTATTTTGATCGGACTTTGGTCCTTTAGGTATCCAACAGTTAGTTCTGTGACATACTAACATCACGTTTCCTTTTATAGCCACCCACCGATCAAGGGAATCGGTCATCCCTAACCTCCATAAATGGAGGAACAAAACATGGTGAGGTGTCTCCCAAATCTGATGATGGTGGGGGAAATGAAGGGAATTTCATTAGGAAAACCACATTCTATGGAACATTTCAAATAGTATGACCCCTCACTCGAGACCGAAATTCCAAGGTCCTCAGATAATGTAGCCTAATCCTCTCAACCCATTCTCCATTGATGCTTACAACAACCAAAGAGGAACAATCAATATGCAAGGTAGGCAACTTTTGCCAATTGCATCATATGCAATTCTTGGATAGATGATATGCGCAACTCCTTGCCATAATCATTTGCATGCTTATGGTGCTTAATATCATTAAGACCACATAGTTAAGCCTGACCCAAAATCCGACATGATAATAATGCATCCCACATGGTTGGCCCACACTACTACCATCACAATTCCACAAGATAGACGGGGCACCATCCTTGGGATGCCCATGCTTAGTCGATCAAACTTTTCATGTGTGTCACTTTTAGAAAGCATCTAAGACTTAATATTTAACTAAAAGAGTTTGTATTTATAAATACAAATACTATGTCTAATCGCCACATATATAGTATCTATCATGTACATGCTATATCCCACAATGAAAACATGCAATAAACCAAAGCATTGGTTATAGACAACCTAATGTAATTCCTTTATCCACAAGGAATTACCATGATCTAGGATCCACATCATATGCAGAAACTTGTTGTTGATCAAGATCTATGCTTTCCAATATGAGTTGATCGGTTCAACCCTTCAACCGATCATCTCACCTCCTAGCCAGGCATTTAGTCATCTCGCTACTCATTTGGTCCTACTATCCACTGTCTGCTGGCTCCTCCAGCTGATCGGTTGGATCCACCAACCAATTGGTTCAATTCATCCTTGTCGGTGCTCCACGGTCCTGGATCACCTCCGAGATGGTTGTCTGGCTTTGTCTTTCTTCTTTTTTGTAATAGGAAAGTAAACTATCTTTCTATTACATGATTATAGAAAAACCTTGAGTTACATTCAATGGGAGCAAAGGTAGAAGAAAATAATGTGTTTACATTTGGAAGATAAGATAGAGGCTCGGTTAACCAACCACACAATCATGCACAGATAATAGGGATTATTGACCATAACCATGCTACACATCCATCATCAAAACTCACTTTTAGGGCGACGAGTGTGAATTACAGACAGACACACACACACACACACTGTCACACCCACATCCCATGATTACCACTAATCATGAGATTAGGGCATAAGTTTAAGGATTATACTTGATACAAAATTCACTCCCTTATTTTTTTGCTTTTCCTTTATTTCATTTCAAATTCTTAGTTTTCTCACATCCAATCACATAAACAAACTTTATAAGAGAAATAAACTTTTATTACTCTAATATGATCTCAACATTAATGATACACATCCATACATTCATTTTGTTTCTCATAGTTCCATGTACATATGACTTGACAATAAGATATCTTCTCTCTTATCAAGGAAACAAAGATACAAAACATCATTTACAACTCTCTCACATCTATACAAGGACCTAGATTGACAAGGACCGACTGAACTTAACTGATCTCATACTTAACTCATGTGGCAGATCTACTCTGATGCATTGACCTTCTTCAAGTCCACGTGATATCCCTAAAAAATTTTGAATAGAGGGGTGCGCCTACTCGCTCAGTGAATGAGTATTTCAAAGAAATAGTTTAAAGCACTTATATAATTATAGATATATTTCCAAGGAACTGATATCAATTATAACAATAGTAAGCTTTAAAGAGACTAATCATTCACAAACATAAATATGGCACGATACTCTAGACATCTACAAGAGTGGATCAATATATGAACATGCTTGATTAATCTCAAAGAGAACTAATAACTCAGAAACATACAAAGGATAATTGGATAACTGCACACACTTGTTTAACCTCTCATTCATCTTATTATGCCCTGAACCCAAATGAGGTGTACCACAACATGTGAAAGAATCACAGCAAGCTACAATCTCAATGTACAAGGCTTAGAATCATGCCCGAGTTCCTAAGCCTGTATCTTGAGTAAGACCCCATCTACAGTGGGCCTCGATAGGTATGCCTCTCGGCGGCTAATGGGAGTGACCGGATATCTCAGACTCCACCTCCCAACCTGGGTACTCAGGCTGTGAGTCAATGCCCTCAGGCTTATTGTTCATCAGTGGACCTACTAACCACTGATCACTCAACATGCTACACAGGTACCACCAGCATCCCCAGTTGGTGTTGGGTACCACACAACTGTAAGGAGTCTGCCTTACTGGTCAAGATTCCCGCACCCTACTGGTGCACTCCAGCTTACCTCGATTTGGACTACCTCCAGTCGGGAAGTTGTTTCCTCCTCACAGCGCAAGCCTCATCATGTGAGGATTCTACAGTGCCAAGGGCATCTACATGTCTAATTCACTCTTTAAATTCACAATTAAATCACCACATCAACATATCTTTGTTCAGCTTTGTAAACCATTCATTTCATAAACCATATGATAACATTTACCACAACTGAACTATTAAGCATCACCACATCTCAAACTGAGAAACATTGATATCACAATACTTGTTTCACTGAACACCCTATCCTTAGGGTTTCATTCCCTCATTCACTAATCACATGACTCGCATAAGGATTCAATACATCATAACATCATTGAATAAAGAATGCTCTCATCAGTTCGCATATAATCGAATATATATATGAAACCCTGTAATGAACTGAACTAGGGTTTCTACGCCATTTAGTAAAACATTGTACATCAAGAATAACATTAAATCAAGATGTCAATTTGCAAAACCTCCAACTTTCCATTCATTTAGGGTTTCACCCTCTTACTGATATATCAAACAAACATTGATATCATCAAATGAAACCCAAGATCCTATCTGACATATACATAATATACACATAAATAAAACAATCATTCGTAACCAAGGATATTCAACTAGACAAACTTCTTTATTCAATTATACAACAATTTCAGTCATAGTCGAAAATCTGAGATTTCAGTATATTCATGTAACCTCTACAACTACTTTAAGAATTCTCATTTAGATGGATTGTAATCATTTCTAATGTGATTTCATAATCTGAAATTCATCACAACAGAGAAATAATCCATTTCATATCATCTTGCAAAAGCTAGATAAAAAAGGCAACATAGTGTTTGTACTCGCATACCAAGAAATTGAAGATTATTGATGATTTAACTCATTTTCATGTAATCTACTATTTAAAGGAAGTACCCACTCACCCTAAGGTGTGAAAGCACCTGAAAAATGTAGCAAATCTTTGAGACTCTCAAATCCATATCAAAACTCTAGCAAAATCTACAGTTTCTTCTTCCTTTCAACCCTAAACGAGATCTGCTATAGGTAGAAGATGAAGCTCAGAGGTTAATCCAAACCTCAAATTCGTTGGATCAGGGATTCCGAGTAAGGGGAAATAAGGAGGAGGAAGAATTGATGGATACAACTACTTACGAAGTCGAATCTATAGCAACCCCTTTGGATTTCTATTGTTCTTCATATTCTTCCCCAAAAATCACTCCATAAATCACTTTGCAGATTGCCCTCTCAAAGAAATATTTGTTTGGGATGATAGAGGATCAAATCAAAGTTCTAATGCACTTCATTTCATTGAAAATAGATAAGTATTGCTCGAGATAAGATCGTTTTACGATTTACTGTCCTGGGCAGTGTCGGTCGCGGTGTCGATGCAGCGTCATGAGTCGCGTTGTAGACCGCGGTCGTAGTGTCGACACAACGTCAGTCATGGTGTCGATGCAACATCATGGGTCGTAGTGTAGACTGCGGTCGCAGTATCGACGCATCGTCGGTCGCGGTGTCGATCGCAGTCGCGGTGCTCTATATATGTTTACTAAAAAGGGCATAACTCTCTCATTTTAACTCCGATTTGGTTCATTCTTTTTTTTTGGATTCATAATTAAATTATCTACAATCATACAATATTATTTTTATAAAATTCTCAGAGGAACAATTATTTATTAATTATTTTCTCTAATGTCATTAACTCTCTTCTTGCGCACATGTATGGGTTAATGCTATATTAACTCCAACTCGGATCTTTATAGTAAGCTTAAGTCATGATTATGAGTTGACCAAATAATTATTTAAGGTTAACAAAGTTAAGACAAAGCACAACATAGAATAATACTAACAAAATTATGCCAATCATTAAGATTATCTTAAAACTCAAAGGATTACCAGCAAAGCTAGGAACGGGTTGTAACAATTCTCCCCCTCTAATAAAAATTTTGTGTTGAAATTTCTAAAAGAGGAAAAGATACTTGTTAAACATATCTGATTCTACTTTCCAAGTAACTTCTTCTATACATGATTCCTTCAAAAAACCTTTACTAGGGGTATCTCTCTCCTTTTAAGCTTTTGAATACTATGGTCTAGAACTTTATTTTCAACATTGAGTCATTTGTTCCTCTTCAAATCACAACTTTTAAAAGATATAAAATGTGTGAAATATAATTTCTCATATCATCATCACATGGTACATTCACTTTCCATTCATAAGACTATACTAGTCATCATACTATCACAAGATATAAATCCTTTTCACAATATCATAGGGTATCAACCCTTATCAACACAAGAGGATTACACCTAACTCAGGGCTCAACCATGCCCAAAGGTCATTAAGACCATCATACTATTCTATGCAAGATCATCATTATCTTTTCATGCCTTATAAAAAGGCTCAACAATATCACTTACATATAATACACCACATCAGCACAATATTACATTAATGAGCTAGAAGATATTCATTCATAAACAATCATAGCAGGGTTATATTAACATTAAGAACATTCCTTTATTACATCAACATGCAAGGAATCTAGATATGATTAACCCTCACATTATTCATAATGCACATGTTTAGCATAAGAAAGTATCAACCATGTGGCTATGATAACCACCAATTAACATATTAAGGTTATGATCATGTTAAGGAGGTTGTTCCACCATCATTTCATCATATAAGAATGTTAAACATGAATACTCATCTTTATCTTTTTGTATTAGAGTTAGGTTCATCAAGATAAATTTACTAATGTTACTAATCATCACTTATACCCAAACCCTTACTCATGGCATCCCCATTGGATCATGGATGCATAAGGTGAAGCATCACCATCACATTCCATACTATTCTCAAGTATGAACCCACACATAAATCAAGGTGTAACCATCGGGTTATAGCATACTAGGGTTTCAACAATAGTATCAGAGAACTCCATGATTGTATTAGTCATTCAAGGACTATTCATACCTAATTACCATCACTTCATTATATTAAAGCTAGGTATAACAAGCTATACCTCATTAGGGTTACATATCAATACAATATGGTTATCATCCCTTCTATTCATATGAGTAAATAGGTAAGACTACCTTATTCAGGGTAACCCTCCACTTGTTCCATCATCATTCAACCCATATCACCATACCACAATTGTACAATACTAGGATGGATTACTGGTATGAATGACTACAACTATCCGACACCTTTAATTAACATATTGCTTGCACATGTACAGTTGAAATCATGCATAAAACAAATTTACATTCCTTAATATACCTTCAACAAATTATACTTCTTTAAAACAAATTCACATATTGATGAAAGCCATTTGTTTTCTCCGATTTCTCTTCTTAGGCAGTACAACTTCTTCTTACTTATCCTTCTCACTCTCATCATCTAGAATAAACACCCCTAACATTGAAACATACAAGGTAAGAACATATTATTCATCAGTCTTGATATCACTGTAAGAATTTGTTTTAGATTACACTTTTCTCATCTTGCACTTCTCGTTTTGTTCAAATTACACCTCTTATATTTCAAATCTATTTCTTATCCTTTGCTCTGAATCATTTCCATATTGTTTATCAACCTTTCAGATTAGCTACCACTAAACCCTGGATTACTATTAGTGCTAGTTTACTTCTCATAGTGCAAATCTCATGATCTTGTTTTATAGAGATGCTAGTATTCAAGGTCAAATCATTGGTGACATCCCTTGAACTACTACAACTCTAAACATTCTAGGGTTTGGTCCTTATCATTAGCATGATGTTATTGTGATGTGACTTTTCTCCCTTGATTTGAAATACAAACTTTGGATCTCACAAGTTTTACTAAAGTCTTCTTTATCTTATCAGATGAATTTCCTTTCTCTTACTTGGCCATTCAGATAGATTACATTCTCAATTTACCCTACTAGGGTTTCATCATCATATTATGTGTCATTATTACATTCACTAGATGTATCTACCATGGCGGTTATGCATCATATATGATTCATTTTCTTATCACTGTATTCCCACATTGCTCTCATTAAGGAAGATATGAAAGAGAAGATGTTTCTGAGACTTAGAATTCTTATCTTCAAACATTCCCTTAATACATTTCTCGTATGTAGGTTTAGTTAGTTATCAACAAGGATACTTGACTAATTAGCACTTGCTTGAATCTCACAACCTATTTATTTTATAATATATATTACTCCATCATGTTTCAAACCCTTCCTTACTTTCCATAATCCTTTTACCATATATGATCATGTATACCATGTTGCATATATTTCTTTTTTATCCTTCTACTAAAGTGAAGTTGAAATTCTAAATCAATAATCTCTCTACTAGTTTCACCTCATGTTTAATACATTACATATCCTTCATTTTAAATCAAATGGCTCATGCATGCGTTAAACTTTGTTTCTCTTTCAATCAACATTTTTTCCTTCCTAAATATAGTCTCCTTTGTATGACTTATTCATTTGTTAATCTACACTTTTGTTCTTCTTTTAGAAACTAGTTTGTTGTTCTATAGAGACTTGGAATCCAAAGGTAGTAAGGATGAATGTATTAAACTTCATAAATAAGGCATACATTTCATGCTATAAATTATATCATAACCCTTATTCCTTAATCAAGCTTATCATTTCTAACATTTCTCTTTGTTTCAACTAAGTTTGTCATCCTAGTATTATGATTTACATGTTCGTCTAATTCTCTTTACTTTAACTCTTCTGAAGACTCTTCACTTCTATGTACTTATTGTATACTTAAATCTTTTCTTCTATTTTCCCTTTGTTTTGTAGTACATAAAAGTATTTTACTTGATTATATGATCCATTCCTCATGATTGATTCTTACTATCTTGGCCCTTACATACTTTTCTCATATCTTTTCCATATTTCATATTTGGAGTTCATATAATACTAACCATTAAGCTTAATCTAAACTTTATGTCGTATTCCTTTATTTCCAATTAAGGGTTTCTCATATGAGGCCCCAAAGTTGGATCTCAGATATCAGTTCCAACTAATTGTTAGCTATTCTAATCTCTCCCATATGTTTCAACATCTTAGTGTAAGTACATTCTCACTATGATGTGGGTCTAATTTATCCAGAGTCTACTCTTATTATATTATTAATAGGAGTCATTAGATCCCAGTAACACATCCTGCCAGTCGGACCAGGCTGAACCTGTAGTCCTGAAGCCAAGAGCTACTCAAGATTAACCAACTCATATTCATCTCAAACATGTGGAAAGAACATCCACTTAGGGAAAACTCATTTAAACATAACTACTGGTCTACTTTATGCAAATAATAAGTGAATCAACTTCATGATACACAACAATATAAAAGAACCATATATATTCTACAAGCTGATAATCTGATTAAGAGCATTTCTATTGATAACCAATCAAATAAGCAATATAAAGCAAGAGTTGTATCACATTCTATGTTTAATCTCTTACTCCTTCATTACTTTCTGATCTCCTAACCCTAATATTTCTAGGGTTTCTCTCTAGCCCATCCTTCCTCTGCATACCTGGCCAGGGCATCTAGAGAAGAATAGACAGAGTAGCTTGATACTGGTCAATCTAAGTATTCAGATACCAGGCCAGGGTATCCAAATACCCAGACTTCCCAGAGCTATAGATACATCACCTCCTATATGCCATACTTATAACTCTGACTTTCTATCCTAATGGTCCCTGACAACTCAGTCTAAGCTCTGACACCAAAAGCTGTCACACCCACATCCCATGATTACCATTAATCATGAGATTAGGGCATAAGTTTGAGGATTATACTTGATAACAAATTCACTCCCTTATTTTTTTGTTTTTCCTTTATTTCATTTCAAACTCTTAGTTTTCTCGCATCCAACCACATAAACAAACTTTACAATAGAATTAAACTTTTGTTATTTTAACATGATCTTAACATTAATGATACACATCCATACATTCATTTTATTTCTCACAGTTTCATGTACACACGACATGACAATCAGATACATTCTCTCTTTTCAAGGAAACAAAGATATAAAACATCATTTACAACTCTCTCACATCTATACAAGGACCTAAAAGTGATAGGGACCGGTTGAACTTAACTGATATCATACTTAACTCATGTGGTAGATCTACTCTGATGCATTGACCTTCTTCAAGTCCACGTGATATCCCTAAAAATTGTGAGTAGAGGGGTGATCCTACTCACTCAGTGAATGAGTACTTCAAATAAATAGTTTAAAGCACTTATAAAATTATAGATATATTGCCAAGCAACTGATATCAATTATAACAATAGTAAGCTTTAAAGAGACTAATCATTCACAAACATAAATATGGCACAATACTCTAGACATCTACAAAAGTGAATCAATATATGAACATGCTTGATTAATCTCAAAGTGAACTAATAACTCAAAAATATACAAAGGATAATTGGATAACTGCACACACTTGTTTAACCTCTCATTCATCTTATTATGCCCTGAACCCACATGAGGTGTACCACAAAATGTGAAAGAATCGCAACAAGCTATCTCACTGTACAAGGCTTAGAAGCATGCTCAAGTTCCTAAGCCTATATCTTGAGTAAGACCCCATCTGCAGCGGGCCTCGGCACGTCTGCCTCTCGGCGGCTAATGGGAGTGGCCAGATATCTCATACTTGACCTCTCAACCTGGGTACTTAGGCGGTAAGTCAAAGCCCTCAGGCTTATTATGCATCAGTGGACCTACTGACCACTGATCACTCAACATGTTACATAGGTACCACCGGTATCCCCAGTTGGTGTTGGGTACCACACAACTATAAGGAGTCTGCCTTACTAGTCAAGACCCATGCACCCTACTGGTGCGCTCTAACTTACCTCAATGTGGACTACCTCCAATCAGGAAGTCATTTCCTCCTCACAATGCAAGCCCATCCTGTGAGGATTCTACATTGTTTAGGGCATCTACATGTCTAATTCACTCTTTAAATTCACAATTCAATCATCACATCAACATATCTTTGTTTAGCTTTATAAATTGTTCATTTCATAAACCATCTGATAACATTTACCACAACTGAACTATTAAGCATCACCACATCTCAAACTGAGAAACATTGATATCACAATACTTGTTTCACTGAACACCCTATCCTTAGGGTTTCATTCACCTCATTCATTAATCACATGACTCACATAAGGATTTAATACATCATAACAACATTGAATAAAGATTGCTCTCAATAGTTCGCATATAATCAAATATATATATATATATATATATATATATATATATATATATATATATATATATATGAAACCCTATAATGAAGTGAACTAGGGTTTCCACGCCATTTAGTAAAACACCATACCTCAAGAATAACATTAAATCAAGATGTCTATTTGTAAACCTCCAACTTTCCATTCATTTAGGGTTTCACCCTCTTATTGATATATCAAACAAACATTGATATCATCAAATGAAACCCAAGATCTTATCTAACATATATGTAATACACACACAAATAAAACAATCATTCGTAACCAAGGAGATTAAACTAGACAAACTTCTTTATTCAATTATACAACAATTTCAATCATAGCTTAAAATCTTAGATTTCAGTATATTCATGTAACCTCTACAACTAATTTTAAGAATTCTGATTTAGATGGATTGCAATCATTTCTAATGTGATTTCATAATCGAAAATTCATCACAACAAAGAAATAATCCATTTCATATCATCTTGTAAAAGATAGATAAAAAAGGCAACTTAGTGTTTGTATTCGCATACCAAGCAATTGAAGATTATTGATGAAACAACTCATTTTCATGCAATCTACTATTTAAAGGAAGTACCCACTCACCCTAAGGTGTGAAAACACCTTTTGCGTAAGATGAATGTACAGTGGGAGGTATCTTTGTTAGCAGGGTTGTTGGCACAGTTACATGTTAAGCCCACATGGAGGCAACAGATTAGAGAGGCACAACATGTTGATACTATGATACAGTAGATATGAGCAGAGTTTGGCAGCAAGAAGAGAGATGGCTTCCACAAGTTAGAGGATGGGATAGTGTATTACCACTATAGAGTAGTGGTTCTCAATGTTGAAGATCTGAGGAAGATGGTTATGTAAGAGGCTCACTTGTCAATGTACACTATGCACCCAAGTAGCACCAAGATGTACCATAACCTTAAGGATTTTTATTGGTGTCCTGGCTTGAAGCGTGACGTGGTAGAGTTTGTTGCACGATGTGTAGTGTGTCAGTAAGTCAAAGCAAAGCACTTGAAGCATGCGTGGACGTTGCAACTATTGCCTATACCGCAATGGAAATGGGATCATGTTACGATAAACTTTGTGGTTTATCTGCCTAGGACAGACAAAGGGCATGATTCCATTTGGGTGATTGATGACAGGTTGAGCAAATTAGTGCATTTTCTTCACGTAAAGACAACATACACAGTAGAGAAGCTTGCTCAGATCTATGTTGATGGGATAGTGTGTTTGCATGGGGTCCCAGCTACTATTATGTTAGATAGAGGTCCTCAATTTACAAGTCACTTTTAGGAGAGCTTGCACACAACTTTGGGTACGCAATTGAGGTTTAGCATTGCTTTCCACCTATAGATAGATGGACAATCTGAGAGGACAATTCAAACTTTAGAGGATCTATTGAGAGTTTATGTCTTGCAGTTTTTAGGCAGTTGGGATATCCACCTTAGTTTGACAGAGTTTTCCTATAATAATAGTTATCATAGGAGCATGATATGGAACCTTATGAGGCATTACACGGAAGGCATTGTAGGTTTCTGTTGTGTTGGAGATAGGTGAGTATCATCTTCTAGGTCTTAAGCTTGTGTAGGAAATGACAGAGAAGATCAAAGTGATTCAACGACAGTTGAAGGTAGCACAAGATAAGAAGAAATCATATGTTGATAACCGTTGCAAACCCTTAGAGTTCCAAGTGGTAGACATGGTGTATCTCAAGGTCTCTCCCCTGAAAGGTGTTTTAAGGTTTGGGAAGAAGGGTAAGCTAACTCCTAGGTTTATGGGACCTTACCCTGTAGTGGCACATGTTGGAAAGTTGGCCTACAAGTTGGAGTTGCCACCTGAGTTGCACAGGTTACATCCAGTGTTACATGTGTCTATGTTGAGGAAGTGCCATCTAAATATCGAGTTAGTGCTTTAGTCAGTGGAGGTTGAGTTGAGGAGGATATGTCATATGTTGAAGGACTCGTGTTGATTCTTGATAGAAGTGTGAAGAAGTTGAAGAAGAAGAAGAAGGATATCTCGGTGGTGAAGGTTCTATGGAATCACCGTGTCATTGAGGAAGCCACGTGGGAGCTTGAGGAAGAGATGTGGAGTAAGTATCCCTCTCTTTTCACTTAGGATTTTGAGGGATAAATCCTTTTTAGGGGTTTATGGCTTGTAAGACCCCTGGCCTGGGTTTTTAGGGTAACCCTATTTGTTTTTCTTAATTAAGTGCTTAGAACCTTGCTCTAATCCTTTAAGATGTGTCACATCCCAATTTTCATAGCCAATTTTAAACTTAGAATGGATTTTTTCTAAATAATAATAGTTGACGAGTTTTAATGTAAAAGATCAATAATGATTGTCCTTATATGAAAATGGGATGAGAAAACTTATAATAAGTTTCAAATTCATATTTCACTTTGAAATATGCATTATGTATATCAATTAACTCATATTAATCCTCTTGCATTTTCTTTCTCCTCCAAAATGACCATAAAACATAGGAAGAGGTTAAAGAGGTGGCCATGTGGTTATTGAATGATTAAAAATCGAAATGGAGACTCTAGAATTCAATATTAGGAGCCTTTTCAAATTATATTACTTTTAATGTCATTTAATTAAGGTTAACAGTCAATATAGAAGTCATCGGCCATAATGTGTACAAAAACGAGACCTAACTTCATAGGAATAATCTAGACCTTCTTATTTGTCTATGGTTCAAATTTGAACTCATTTGAACCATATTTGACCCTCCAATTAATTCAGGAGAGGTTTCTATATAGTTTTACTATAGAATTAATTGAATTCACATTAATCACATTTATTTTCCTGAATTCTTGGTGTCACGTGTTACATCCTCATTATTTCCTTCTATACACATCATCCAATGACTGAAGTTTTATTACTGTGTGATTAGACAACTTAGGAGTCATCAACTACCTCTATGACTTCTGCGAGATAGAACGGATGTGCAAGTGATTTGATCTCTGATTCGTTCTCCTTTCCTCCACTGTTTCATGCGATTCTTCCTCCTCCTTGTTTGCCTCTGTCAGGCATTTCATACAAACCCTAGAATGCCCTTCCTTGTGGTCTCTTGGCAAAACACCCAAATCCAGCTCTCCATAACCTCTCCACCCCAAAATCATAGAGGGTGTTATGACCCAATGCTTGGCTATATAAGGCATTGTAGAGCACTGTCAGACCGCACACACTCCTCCTCCTTCAATTTCACCATTTGTTCCCTAAAAAGCCCAGACCTACTTGTCCTTCTTCTCCAATGATGGCAGACTAGTGCAAAATGCTCTGACCACCCCCAGTGCAATTAAGATCACTATTACCATATGTAAACTCCCTTCTTTCTTTTTGCTTCGTCATTTTGCCCTATTTTTTTATCCAGTCTCCATACCCTGCAACCCATTTCATGGTGCTCATCATCATCCATCAAAGTGGTGTTTTACTAACCCTACGTCCAAGGAAACCCGACCACTATCCTTGCCCAGAGTCTACGATCATTTTGCCACTCTCTAATATCTCATTTCTTTCATTTTCATTGATCTCCAAAATATGAGCCCCTCCCTTTGTTCCATGGTTTCTAGTGGAGCTCCTCATGCTCCACTGTGCATTGGAGCCAATAGTATGGCACGTTGGCCTCGTCTTGCTTCAGTAAAGGTGCCCAAGGATCTTAACAACAATAACTACTGTTGCACCTCTGATCCAGGGAGCAACAGTAGTAGGTGTTGAAAAGACCCTGGGATCCCCATGATTTTAATCAGTGGATTGATATTTTAGGGACATTTTGATACTTTTACACACACATTTGATTTATCGGCTATGAACCATGTTTTTTTACTAAATGTCAATTTTCCCCTCACTTGATCAATTACATGTAACATGCGCCTAAGTTTCTTTAGTCATTTTGTGGTTTATTTACATCAAGTTTATTTTTGAATCAAATCAATGTCACACTATGGTTTTACTGAATTCTCATTGGTCAGTTTTCAAATATTCATAGTAAATCATAGGATGTTTAGAAAAATCCAAATAAATAATCATTGGAAATGGTTTTTGGAGAGAAATCTGATTTTAATGTTTTTAAGCCATGATTTACGTTCACATTTGAATGTTTTATTAGAAACCCTCATTTGACCCATGAAACCCTATTTATGTACCACAAATGATTAATGTGATCTAATCCAACCTATGGATTGTTTCAAGAAATTCCAACCAACAAACGTCTCAGGTTTATGGTTTTTGTTGGCATGTATACCCAGAGAGCCAATTATAAGATGATTGCAATGAGGCATTAAATACATGATTTGATAATTATAAAGGTAATTCCATCTACTACGTTTGTCTCAATCATGAGATGATGACACAAACATAGTAGATATCTAAAGAATGATGTTACTCAATGACATATGTCTTCGGGTTAAGGACCTGAACAATGAGATCATATGTATGATAAGAGTATATACATTCCTGTTATGTCCCTAGTCGGATATTATTGTGGAAGAAAAATAGACAATAATAATATGTAAGACTAGAGTGTCTGCTGACTAATGGAAGAGTCTCGTTAGTCATGATATGTGTCATAAAATCAAGAACACATGTACATGTTAGAGAACATTGTATCAGATAGACCCACCATGAGAGTGATACATGGAGACCATGGAATGGTAGTCAGAATCAACTCTCATAGTGATAGTGGTGATTGTGGTTCTTAGACCTAAATTCAATACACTTATCACATGTCATTCGTTGTACTTTGACATCATCTAATGTGACCTTGAATAAGGGTTGCCATAAAGGTGATGCTCGAGTACTCTGTGACACACGGGGATTGAGTGTGAGTGATGTAGATGGGATTTGTCCTGCCTACAGGAGTTTGATATCAAGGCCACTTGATAAGAGAGACTGAGAAACATATGGTGATACTCATGTGATTCAAAAAGATATGTGAACTCACATGCATCTCAGACAGTCTACTCTAGATCAAGAAACATGGATTGAACATTGAAGAGGATGATGATTCCATGCCCCGAGTTCAACCCGGATATCAGAGACAAAGGAACTATACAATCATAGTAACACTGATCACAGATTGTAGGTTGAAGTTTTTCTCCAACTTTACAAATTACTTGGGTAGCAATCATGTGTTGCTGGATACCGCTCATTGCTTGTGATGTCATAAGTTGGTTATGGACATTCACTGACAAAGTAATTTGGGACCTATAGGGTCACACATAGGATGCACTTGGAATATGAGTTTATTCATGAATGGTGTTTAACTTGATTACTAAAAGTGTTTAGGTATTCAATTGAACAACTAAGGTTCAAAATTGACTGAGTGGACTCTGAACTGACTGGTTCAAGTGTTGATCCATCAGTTGGAGTGTCAAGTTAGTTGGAAATAACATTGGTTGAATAATGCCTGAACCAGGGCTTGAACTGAATGGTTCATGGTCCCAAGCGACTGGTTCATGTGATGAACCACCTGGTTCAATGGTCAATTCGATTGGATGAAGGATTATAGTTGATGTCATGTTTTTCATTGATCATGCATTGAATACCAATGTGATTCGGAATAGTAAAACTACTAAAGTGAGCGGTTCATTGGATGAGCCGATTGATTCACCCTGTCAACCGACTGATTCGATAGTGAACCCATTAGTTCAACGATCATAGTTTATAGAACATTCGTGAATTCCATCTCTTCAACTCCCTAACCAATTGGAAACCCTTACCCTGGCCCTCCTATAAATAGAGGGGTACTAGGGGCTTCCCAAACACAACATAAGCTCTGAAAATTGTTGTCCTCTCTGGTTATGGTAACCAATGGAGAGCCTGAGAAAGTCCCACCCATGAAAGGGAGGTATATCAAGAGAGAGACAACTGTGGGAGAGCAAATTAATCCTAGCATATTGATGTTCAAAGGGACAATTCCTTCCTGTTGGCTCTGGTAGCATAGTATGGAGTTCTCGGTGGTCCGCATGGACTGCTCTAGAGGCGAGGAGGCTTTTTCCTACCACTAGGAGGATGTCATCAACCACAACCCATGGTGACAGGCCAGAAGGTCTGTAACACCCTATTTTTCATCCCTAAGTTAATGATGTTGATCTGTGACCCTAACCCTAATGCACTCAAACACCAATTCACCCTAATTCAACTTAGAATCAATACAAGGTATGGATTAATGATGTTTATGAACATGTACTTAGAGACTAATCAAGTCAAGGGGAGATTTGATCTCAAAGATCATAGAGGCTATCTTAGGATCAATTTTGCTCCAAGGTAAATGGGTCATGCTATCGAGCACAAGTAATTATGAGTGTTTTCATGTTAAGTACGAAGTATACATTATCATTACAAGTTTATTATCTCAATCGGGATCACTTTATATTATTTCTTGATGATTTCTACATATGTTCTATAGATATAATGTTCATTATGATTAAAGTTTATAATTAATGACTCATGAAATTCATGTTAATGTTCAAGAGGGAGAAATCCCATCATGTTAAGTTCAAGAATCATGATTATGTTAATGCTAATGTCATGTTAATGATCAAGTTAATTGGAATTGAACTAGTTTTTATATGTTCCCGAATCATGGACCTCAACGGGTAGTTGAGGAATTTCCTAGCATCAAGGGATTTCTTAGCAATCATGTTCTCCTAAAGAGGCATTATAGAGGGATGCATACATTTAATATTCAATTCTTCATGTTAATAATACATTAAGAATGCTTGTAGTTAATTCATGCCAAGTTTTCTTACATGTCAAGTATATTTACTTTGCTCATATTATAAAGTGCCAATATTGTTTACCGATGTGTTGTTTATCCCCTTTGCATGGTTGGGGACGTGATGTCCCCAGGAGTTGGAGCAAGTAAGGACTCAAGAGGAGAAAGAAAGGATTAGAAAACCTTCAAGTAATAACTTGTGGGGTGCCATCCATACTAGGCGATCCAATCATGTTAATTTTTATGAATAGTTTTACATGTTTAGAAATGTTTAGACATGTTATAGAACTCTATTATAGTTTCCTATTCAAAGAACAATGTATGAATCTCAATGGTGAATTCTATGTTTATTTGCTATGATTTCATAAATGTGACATCCCCCTTGAAGATGAAATCTTCCGATCAGTTATATTGTGTATCATAAGGAGGGGTATTACAAGATGTTTGTAGAGCTTGTGGAGAGCTTGCGTTTTCAGTTTGATCATTTTTGGATGACGTTTGTGCTTTTGTACTTGTCTTGGGTCAAATTGCAATTTACCCATTTAATAGGGTTATCTTGCAATTTAACATGTGTAGAGTGTTCCCTTAGTGTTTTAGCATCATGAGAGAGAGAGAGAGAGAGTGATGCTATGGGGTGCCTTGTTGGACCTTGGTTGATGAGGTGGCATCATGTGGTGTTGCTAAGGTCTCTAGGGTTTTGCTTGGTGTCGAATATGTGTGCATGGTTTAGTGTAGTGATCCTTGTCTTAACATTGTGGTGTGTTTTGGGGTGTTTATAAATCGAGACACCTTCCTTGGGTGGTTTTGTCTCTACCATGATGGTCTTGGAGTGGTTGGGTCAAGACAGTTTGTTCTTTTGTGGTGTGTATCGACCTTGGTGTCTTGGTGAGCTTATGTCTCGACCAGGATGTATGTGCTACTCTTGTTTCGATCTCCTTGAGGGGTTGTGATATAACCAAGGTGGTGGTGACCCAAGTGGTCGATACCCCACCTAGGTTGTATCACCATCTCATGCATGCATGGTTTAAGTGGTTGCACGTGTGTTTCTTGGGTGGACAAGTGTCCCTTTGGTGCCTTTAGGTGTTGACACATCTAACCCACCTACTTCTCTCCTCCCTAAAGTATATAAACCCCCTTCTCTCCATGAAAGTGATCCTTTTTTACCCTTTACCTTCTCCTTCCTTGCTTGTTCATCCTTGGATCTTTAAGGAGCAAGAAGGACTAATCCTTGGAACTTTGGTGATCGAAATCCCTTGCATGTGGTGATTGTTGGTCATCTTCAACCTTGGTAGGTGTATGCCTTTCTTTGGTGGTATTTTCCTTGTATCTTCTTGTTGGGAAAATATGGCTATAGAGCAGGCAGTAGAAGCAAAAAATTTATCTGCCATATTCCCCATAATCAGTAGATCGTGTCAATAACTATAATGCAGGAAGGATGGTTTCAAGGATATACCTGGTCCTGGAGTAACTCCAATGATAATCCTCATCGTCGTAGATGTGCAACTCTGAATATTGGTTGCACTGTGACTCATCTGATAGCTATGCCTCCTGGTCTACACCACGGACTGCAGTCACAAACCTTGTCTTCTTCATTAGCTCCTGTTGTCACAGACTGCTGACATGGCTTTTACTACACTAATAAATCCACCTAGGGTTTAAATCCCTAAGTTTTTACCAAAACCTTATGCAATAGTACCACCCGTAAGTGGACGGGTCTTATCACAGTATAATTAAGGATCAAATCCCAAGGGACAACATTTTTAAGAATCTTTGTATTTGAATCTGGATCAAATAAAACAAATATTTAGAATAAGAGTTGATTTGGGTTTAGTTAAACTAATTGCAAGGAAAGTAAAAGAGTGGGATTAAAATTGAGTTAAGATTAATGAAGGGAATCACTAGGATGGAATCGGGTTTCACCACCACTACATAGGTAAACACATCCAAAACACATCCAAGCAAGATACAACTATCCAAATGGAGTAGCAAACCATCTGTTAGGAAATAGAGTTTGCATAAGCATCTCCATAGGCTTGATGTCTCCTTACCCACAGATCACACACTTACTACTCTGAAGATATCCCTTCAGAAGTTCTTATTTGGGCATCAACCATGTTAATCGATATTCAAATCCTAAGTATTGAAGTTCTCACAACAAAGGAATATGATAGATCATACAGGGCATGTGATCAATCCACAAAGCATGCATTAAATGATTAACAACAAAATGGAATGTTATATATAAGACATGGAATGTTATAATACGAACATGTAAGCACAGGCAGTGGGGCTAGTCCTCGCACCCCAGAAAAATTGGCTACTAGCTCCTCATGATAGAAACAAAAAGAACAAGAGAGAGGGAATATTTTGCCATGGTCATGATGAAGAAGATGGTCGTGGCTCGGTGGAGAAACAATCTTCTACATGATGTCAGGGCAAATCTAGATGGGGGAAGAACACCAAGATGGATGAGGATGATCTTCTCTTTCCTTCTTCCTTCTCTTCTCATGCTATTACTCATAGGAGATGAAGTGGTACATGGCTGATGGTGGAGAGTGATGCAAATCTAAAATCCCACCACTTTCATGGCTAAGAGATAGATCTTGATGGAGCGGAGATGAGAGAGTAACAAGAACACCATAGTGGCAGTTTTTGGCATAAGAGATCGTCTTCCTTAGATGGGCATAGAGCGGTAGCCTATCGACATGGATGGAGCAGAAGTGATGACTCAAATGAAGGAGGGAGTCGTATGTTTATAGGTGCAGATCTGGAGAGCACTGACTTAGCTGTCAAGGTCGCGACCTTCAGTAGCGGTCTCTACGGTACTCCTTGGCACGATCATGCCAAGGTGCGCCCAATCATGTCGGGATGTTGCGGTTGTGTTGGTGTGTCACGATCGCGTTGGTGTGCCACAGTTGCACTGGGGTCTCGGTCGCTACAGCTTGGCCTTGGCCCGACCGTGTCGAGTTGGGCATAGTCGTGCTGAGTGACGCGGTCGCGACATCCTTTTTGTCACGGTCACGAACCTCATGGAACAAACCCACCCTCGTGGGGGGGGGCTTTTCTATGGGTCGATGGGCCTGCATCGATGAATCCTTTAATTGATGAGGATGCTTTCTGATGAAGGAACTGGCCATCAAAAATAGGGTCCAAATTGTTGAAAGTTTCTTAGACCCGCTAGTTGGTTAGTAGGACCACCATGTCCTAAGTTGATGCACACTGTGATGCTTAATCTTACAATGGAGACGAATGGATTTGATCAAAACTCTAAATAATCATATGAACCTGAGGAAAATTATATATGAGCATATTCAAGGGGTATATGAGAGCTTTCATTGCAAAACTGGGCCAAAAATGGTGACTAAACTAAGATGAATATGCATTCATCAAAACACCCAAACTTAAACGTTGCTCGTCCTCGAGTAACACAAAATCCAAAATAGTTTCCAATTGAATACTTTCAACTCTTGTGATTGCCTCATCTTCACATCACATTTGCTTCTTTTCTTCTTTGTATGGCTAAGCATCTCAACATCTGGAGAGCATTGAACACATCTTACAATATCTTTGTTCCCAAGTTCATTTCCCAAAAGCACTTCCTCCCCACTTTCTCTAGCATCAAGCATGTATAAGAGCTTTGTAAGAGTCCAGAGATACCCACAAAACAACAAGTGTGCATCTGATCTGACATTGGTATTTTTCAAAAGAGTGGGAAAAATGAGGCATTCATTGTGCCTGTAGGTGGAAAAGGGAATGAAGGAGGGTATGGAAGGAAGTAGTAAATCTCTCCTCTATTTGACTTGAGATTTTTATTATATGGTTGCAACTACATTGACTGCAACTCTTTTGTTTATGTGAATCTCTCCTCTATTCGACTCGAGATTGCATTTTTTTGTGCACATTGGCATCTTTTGTTTTTCATTCTGGTGATACGCCCCTATTACATATAGTGTAGTATGGAAGAAGCAAATAAAGAGAGGGGTGGTATGCCACCCCAAACTTAGGGTTTGGCACTATTTTTATGGCTTTTTGTTTCTTTTTTATGGATGGAGGGGTATGAAGATGGTAGAAGAAGTGTAGAAGAGAGTTCATATCATATTGCAACTTCATTTACAATTTAGTGCATCGAGTTGTGCTCCTTATCATACTATGCTAAAATAATGACTTGATGGGGATCCTGTGGAGACTCCATGCCATCATTCCACAATCAGTTAGGAAGCATGACATGTTCGATCCCTCTCAGTTTGACAGATACTTGCCATCTTTACTGAAGGATCATGGTGTTAGGATTCATAAGCTTCACATGGTGATTTTAACCATTGGCTAGTTTCAGAAATTGTCCCTCATGAGGCTTTGCTTCTAATGAGGATGGTATAATGATGCAAAATTGCATGAACAAAGAAACTAGTCAGATAGGTAAAGTCTTTGATTGAAATAAAAGCATCAAAACTTCATCAAGTTTCTATACAAACTACTTTGAAAATTGAGAAATTTTGAAAATTTTGATAAAAAATGCTTCAAAATTGTAATGATGGAATATTAAGTCTATAATAGATAGGTGTGGGTGAAAAGTAAAGTACATACCACCCACCCTCCACTCCCAACTTAGAAATTTGCTCATCCCGAGCAAACTGTAAATCTAAGATGGAGGGGAAAAATTGTGCTGGTTGGACCACCAGATGTGATTGCGTTCCTCTCAGCAACATGTTTTCCATCTGAAATCTCAAAAATGAAAACTGTTAGAACTTAAGATTGCATCTTGCAATGTGATATCTATTGAGTGCGAAATTTCCTAATTCAAAACTAAAAGTAAAATCTAAGGTAAGGATCAGGTTGCCTCCCAACAAGCACCTTTGTTTTATGTCGTTGGATCGACATGCTTCTTTCAATTTTCTGGTAGATATACTGGTTTGGAAAGATTTAGTGATGCTTCAAAGCTCATGTCAGTTGTGGTGAAATATCTCTTCAAGCGTTGGCCATTTGCCACAAACTTGTCTATCTTTTCACTCCATGAAAGTAAGGCACCATGCGGGTAGATGCTCTTGACAATGTATGGTCCAGATCATCAAGAACGGAGTTTCCCTGGGAACAATCTCAAATCTTGAGTTAAATAGTAGAACTTGGTCTCCCACTTGTATGTCTTTCCTCTTTAGATGGCCATCATGCCATTATTTTGTGCATTCTTTGTGGGTTCGTGCATTCTCTTAGGCAGTCATCCAAAGTTCTTCCAGCTCCTGAAGTTGTAGAATCCTGGCTTGGACAACTTTCTTCATGTTGAAATTTAGTTGTTTGATTGCCCACCAAGCTTTATGTTCAAGTTCTACGGGCAGGTGACATGATTTTACATAAATTAATCTAAAGTGTGTCGTTCTAAGAGGAGTTTTAAAATCCATTCTATAGGCCCACATGGCATCCTTGATTTTTACTGACCAATCATTTAGGTTGCGACCTACTATGTTTTCCAAGATATCTTTGAGTTGGCGGTTTGATACCTCTACCTGTCCATTTGTTTGTGGGTGGTAGGGGGAAGCTACCTTGTGAGTCACACCATATTTTCTCAATAGAGCTTCAAAACTTATTTCTAGAAAATGAGAACCTCCATCGGATATCACAGTGTGTGGAACTCCAAAATGGGGGAAAATAATATCTCTAAACATTTTGATGACATGTTTCGAATTGCTAGTGATTGTTGGTATGGCCTCTACCCATTTAGAGACATAATCCACCACAACTAGAATGTAGCAATATCCATATGAGGATGGGAATGTTCCCATGTAGTCCACTCCCCAGAAATCTCAACTTCCTGCCAGAGCTTAAGGGACATCTCATCTCTTTTTATTATGTTACCCACCCTCTGGCATTTGTCACAAGACAAGACAAAATTGTAGGCATCCTTGGACATGGTTGGCCAAAAGAAGCCACATTGCAGAACCTTCCAAGCAGTTTTCTTATAACTCATATGGCCTCCAGTGGGGCCAGAGTGGTATTTCTCTAGAACAAGCTGAGCTTCTTCCTCAGTGATACGTCATCTGTAAAGACCATCAACACAGAGCTTGAAGAGGTACGACTCATCCCAATGATATTACTTCACTTCATGCATGAATTTCTTCAATGCAATGCCAGTGCACTCAAGGTGGATGACAGCATCCACAAGGTAGTTCACGTAGTCCGCATACCAAGGGATAGCTTCCAAAGCTTTCATGAGTTGGTCTTCTGGAAGAGAGTCATTAATTGGGATCTTTTTAGTGTCTAGGGTGTGGATACGACTCAAGTGGTCTACCACAACATTCTCCCTGCCTTTCTTATCTCTTATCTCAAGATCAAATTCTTACAAGAGGAGAATCCATCGGATTAGCCTACGTTTTGCATCTTTCTTTTCTAGGAGGTAATGAATTGCAAGATGATCTGTGTAAACAATCACCTTGGAACCGATGAGGTAGGATCTGAACTTGTCAAAGGCATATACAACCTCTAAAAGTTCTTTCTCGATAGTTGCATAGTTCCTTTGAGCTTTGTTAAGGGTCTTAAATGCATAGTATATGACATAATGTTTCTTTTCTATATATTGGCCCAAAACAATGCCAACTGCACAATCACTGGCATCACACATTATTTCAAATTGATGCTCCCAATCTAGATCTATGATGATAGGGGTTGATGTAAGGGCATGCTTAGGATTGTTGAAACTCTTTATGCATTCTTCATCAAAGTGGAAATCAACATCTTTTAGTAATAAGTTTTTCATAGGCTTGGTTATCTTACAGAAATCCTTTATAAACCTTCTATAAAAGCATGCATGACCAAGAAATGCATGGACCTCTCTTACATTGGTTGGGAGATTGAGTTTAGAAATCACTTTGATCTTTGCCTTATCTACTTCAATCACTATAATAACTGGGCAGACCTTGAGATCATCCAGAAACATGTACTTTAGTCCCTCAGGTAGGGGCTTCATTTCAGGGGCCTCTGGTTTCTCACATAGGTCTTCAGTTACATTCACAGCCTTAAGTTCCTCAAATTTAGCTTCAGGATCTTCTTCTACAGTGTTGAGGTGAAGAACACAATTCTTTACCGGTCCTTCGATGGAGACATCAACAAATGGGTTTGTTAGAGCCACTTATAAAGGATCGTCTAATTCATGATTCTCTTATGTGAGGAGTGACATTTTCTCTCTGTAATCAATCAAATAGACTTTTCTTGCATGCTCGGTCTTCACATACTTTCAAAAACTCTAAGCTCGAGTATTTCCTTTCCTAGTCTAAGGAGCAAGGTTTCTCTTCAACATCAATCAAAGCTCTCGCAGTGGCAAGTGGATGACCAAAGATAAGAGGGTATCTAGAGTCCTCTTTTATGTCAATGATTGCAAAGTCGCATGGGACATAAGAGTCTTTACCTACCTTGACTGGGACATCCTCAATAATTCCCAAAGGGAGAGTCATAGAATTGTCTACAAGCTATATGATCATGCCAATTGGGAGAATTTCTGGAAACACTAGCCTCTTACAAAGGCTAAGTGGCATGATAGAGATGCTAGCATTGAGGTTGTCTAGTCCCTTCTTACATGTGGAGTCACTGATATGGCATGAAATCCCAAAAGATCCTAAGCCTTTTGCTTCTTGGCCAATTTTCTCTGAATAATATCAGAGGTAGTTGTTGCTAGTTTGAGTGTCTCATATTCTTGAGTTATATACTTCCTTGTGAGGAGAGATTTTAAGTACTTCATCCAGGCTGGTATCTCAGCCAGCGCATCTAGAAAGGGTATATCAACATGAAGCTTCTTCATTGCTTCCTTGAACTTCATGTAATGACTGTCAAGCCTTGTCTGGTTTAGTCGAGCTTGGAAAGGAGGGCGGGGCTTGTATACTAGTATAAATGGCTCAGACATGTCTTCTGCTTATGGAACGATAGGTTTCTTAGAATTTTCTTTGTCTGTCTTATCAGTGGTCAACAGTGCTTTCGGTTGATATTCAGGTACTTTAGTGTCTTGAACAATCACCATTATCCTCATATGTAACTACCATAGGTGTCTTGACAGGAGGATCAAAATAGTGCTTTCCAAATTGAGTGGAAACAACTTTCAATTGCTCAGGATGTTTAGGATTGTTCTCTGGTTGGCCAGCAAAAGCTCCAACATGTGGCATGAGGCTGGCTAAAAGTTGAGCTAGTTGGGATTCAATAGCATGCTGATGGGCTTGCTAGTTTGCTATCATAGTATGTTGTGACTGTAACATCTTCTCAATGGATGACAGTTTGTCGTCAGAAGAGATGGTCTTTTTATCACCAAGAGTACCATCACTCAAAGATGATTCAAACATGATGTATCCTTATTTCTCTCTCTTATAGATGATACTAGGAGGGAGTAGGGACACTCTAGAGGTGGTAATTTGCACATCAACCCAACATTTTGGGTAAATTATAATTTGTACCAAAATTGGTGCACAAAGCACTAACAATATTCAATTAAGTTCTAACTTGAAATTTAGGCTTTCCACAAGCCACAAACTAGCATCATTCTCTCTCTCTTATGATGCTAAAACACTTAAGTTGCATTTAACAGTGATAGACTTGTACTCAAGACTAATAACACTCCTTTTCCTACGGATCAACCCCAGTTGGCTAGATTTTCAACTCCAAGGGTGACGACCTTCCATGCACTATCATAACTTTAACGCATGAAGTTTCCTCTAGATGAGGAGTCTAAAAACTTCTTGATATCATCATCCACACCCCTATAAAAGATTTTGATGAGATGATTCTTAGGTATGCCATGGTGTGGACACTTGCATAGTAACTCATTGTATCTTTCCCAGGCTTCAACTAGGGTTTCACCAGGGACCTGAGCAAATTGTGTTATCTGGCCCCTAATATCGTAGGTGAGGGAAGGAGGGTAGAATTTTTCTAAGAAAACATTTTGAAGTTGTTCCCAAGTTGTGGTGGGGTCGCATTGCAAGGAGTTATACCAACTCATGACTCTATATGTACGGGAATATTTTAAGAGACGGAGCATGATGGGATCATCTGTAACTCCATTATGCTTTATCATAGCACATAAATCTATAAACCCCACAACATTTTCTTGACTATCCTCGCCTTGCTTACCATACAAAGGGTTGTTTTGAAGTAGTGTAATCCAATGTGACTTGATCTCAAAGTTTGGAGAAGTGATGGGAGGAGGTTGCATCATGTGTTGAATGTCAGCAGCCTTAGATATTGAGAACTCTCTAAGGTCCTTTTGTAACTCAGCTTGTTGAGCTGCTTCTTGGGCTGCCTGGATTTCCTCTTGAATTGCAGCTCGAGCTTCTTGCATAAGACTTTCTCTTTGTACATTAAGGGCTTGAGCTACCCTTCAGGAAATTTCCTCCTCTTGTGCCATCCTATCTTGGTTTTCTCTACTCTTACGATGAAAGGTTCGTTCTATCTCAGGGTCAAAGCTAGTGGCAAGGTCGGTGCTATTGGAGCTTGGCATGCACTAGTCTTTGGGGGTACCTAGGATGGAAAGATCTTTCGAGGGTCAGATGGACAAAGTAGAACCGAATTCAAGTATATGATCAATAGTATCAAAGATGAAAGTAAAATCCTAGATTAGTCTCAATAGAACTAGATGATTCTGTTGTCCCTGAAAATGGTGCCAGAATTTGACGTGGCTTTTATTGCACTAACAAATCCACCCAGAGCTGAAATCCCTAAGTTTTTACCAAAACTTTATGCAATAGTACCACCCGCAAGCGGACGGGTCTTATCGTAGTATAGTTAAGGATCGAATCCCAAGGGATAATGTTTTAAGAATCTTTCTAGTCAAATCTAGATCAACTAAGATGAATATTTAGAACAATAGTTGATTTGGGTTTTGTTAAACTAATTGCAAGGAAAGTAAAAGAGTAGGATTGAAATTGAGTTTAGATTAATGATGGGAATCACTGGGGTGTAATTGGGTTTCACCACCACTTGCTTAGTGACATAAGTACTTTCATGTGTGTTTGGGTTACATTGAGAATTATAAGTAATTTGGTAAAGTTTTAGTGTTGACTGGTGTTGCTATCATGATGAAAATCACTGAGTTTGTGTCTTTTTGAGGTATTTATTTGACCGATCAGACAATTAAATTTTGGCACCAAATTTGAGTACAATGTAACTTGATTAATGATAAAGCTATGTCTTAAGTTTCAAAACGTCTTGATGTTTCTAGAAGGGGATTTTGTAGTTTAAAGTTGGTGATATAATACATGTATTGTTGACCTTAGAGCTAGGCTTATAAATCTTATGGACTGAGTTTGATACAATGCACATTCCTTTGAGGGAGATGCCATAGATCAGCCCTGAGTAATATTGGTCCTAGCCTTTGATGTGTACCTTGGAACCGTTCATGGATCATGGGGCAAAGAGGTTAGTGCTTTTCCAAATTACCATGATCACCAATCATCAATCGTGGGGTGAAAGGAGTAGGAGATCAGATAGTTTTCTTTGGCTTGCCAAGGCCGGTTCATCCATAGGCGGCAGGCCAGTAGCACTCGGTGGCTGGTCGCCCTTAGAGATCTTCCCCACTGTGGCGGGTTGGACAGAAGAAAGCCACACACACAGGTACAACATGTTCATGGGGAGATCGTGAGAAGACACGAGACTAGGAGGAGGCGATCGGGTGACCTAGACAAACCTGGCAGCAAGCCACTGAATAGGAACCCATGATGGTGGATGCTCCAGGATACACACACTAGGCATCGAACTGGCAGAGTTTGAAGAGGAGCTCCACGGCTGAGCCCAGGGTTCCGAAACACAAAGAGGGGTTGCAAGGAGAAGCAGCGTAGAAGCAAGGAATATGTGGATTTTCTTCTCACTGGAGTAACCCTGTGTGGCGGCACTGCGACAGGCGCACACATAGCGCGATTGCGAGGTAGAGATCACGAGGAAAGAAAGGGGGGGTGAACCCCTGTCTGGTTGGCCAAACCAAACTGAGAACTGACCGGCTCAACACGAGTAGACCAAGATGGTCCAGTAGGAGCTACTCCCCCTAGGGACACGTGGGAGATATCATTGGCCTAAAGGTAACAAAAATCCTAGTAATTATGCAGATCTTCAATAAATAATAGAAAATAGCCCGCTTATCAGAAAAATACAAATAATATACCAAAATGTTTAGAAAAATGAGTAGAACACACTGGAATGATAATATCATGCTTTGATGGACTAATATCAGTGATATCATGTAAGTGGTAAAATGCTTATTTAGTGGATAATAAATATCAAACGATGACCCAAAATTATGAAAATGCATCAAAAACTACTAAATATGATATATAACCCATATGATGTTAGATATGATGATGTTTGAACATAAACTTATGTAATCTACTCCATATATCTAATTAGGGCTAATAACCCTAAGTTAAATGAAATAAATACATACATGCTCAATAAATGATGAAATTCATTGAACACCCTCATATCAGTAACTGGAAGATATTATGTAAATATGAGATCATTTTTATACACAAAATCCATGTTATATGAAGTTGACCCTTAATACATGGTTTAAAACCCTAATTTAGGTTAATGCATGTAACCTATGGTTAATATGTTCACATAATAATGTGAAACACAATTATTAGTAAATGAACTATAATACAGAACATGACATTAGTAAGATGACTCTAAGACAAGAATATATGTAATTATGAGAATATCCTAATGACCTAAGCTTAACCCTAAATCTGGACATACTAGGGTTAAGATGATGAGAATTTGATGCTAGTATGTGATCTTGTCTTAATCAGGGATTGACAAGGATATAGATGATTCAGGAATATGTTATTATTAGTATATCTCTTTTCAAGGTACACCATTACCTCTTACTTAGTTTATTATATAGTATGCTTATTCTATATGTGTGGTAAAATACTTGGCATATGATATTGGATGAATGATTGTTCCTGTATGATATCTTACTTGTTTTTCCATACTTATTGTTATGAACACATGAAACATAACACATTTATTCCATTATATCTAAGCACTTCAACTCTTTGGTAGTCAAGTGCTGAAAAATAAAGTACTTCAACTCTTTGGTAGTCAAGTACTTGAAAGTGATCCAACTCTTTGGTAGTCTGATCACATTATGAAATGATCCAACTCTTTGGTAGTCGATCATAAGGCCTTGAGTGCATTCAACCTTCAGTGGTCAATGCAGGGATGATATAATGAAAAATGTGTCTAAAATATGTGTTCTCTTTTGTTAATGAACATCTTTGTGCAAGTATATGCTTTTCTTATATTTTTTTATTACTGCCAAGTTCTAGTTTTATCTTATTACCAAGCTTAGTAATGATAGGTATATAAAAAACACGTAGACATACTCTATACAATATTCTTGAATATTGTTCTGATGTGTACCACATATAATCTTTTGCTTAGGTGATGTGGACATGTGATCTTGAAGAACCATGATAGTTGAGAGTTGTGTGGTGAGCTGATGTACAGGTGGACCTATTGTCTTAAGATCATGTTGTTTAATGGTAGTACATGTATATGTTAAAGTTTGATGTTCAGTATGTAATATCAAATGTTGTTACAATTCATTATGTAATTATATGTTAAATGGTGAACATGTGTTGTATGGTTTTATTATTGTTCATGTGCATGTGCTACTGTTGTTTCCTTTTAACTTCCTTTGATTTGCTTCTTCCTAGCCTAGTGTGAGGTGTTTAAATTGGGATTCTCACTGAGGTGAGGTTTTCAATTTGGATGTCACACATTACATTAAGTTTGAGAAAATTTGGGGATGCCACAATACAACTATCCAAATGGAGTAGAAAACCATATGTTAGGAAATAGATTTTGCATAAGCATCTTCATAGGCTCGATGTCTCATTACCCACAGATCACACACTTACTACTCCAGAGATATCCCTTCAGAAGTTATCTTCCAGGCATCAACCATGTTAATCGATATTCAAATACTAAGTATTGAAGTTCTCACAACAAAGGAATATAATAGATCATGTAAGGAAGGTGATCAATCCACAAAGCACGCATTAAATGATTAACAATGAAATGGAAAGTTATATACAGTCCATGGAATGTTATAAGATGAACATGTAAGCATGGGCAGCGGGGCTAGTCCCCACACCCTAGTGAAATGGGCTACTTGTTCCTCATGATAGAAACAAAAAGAAAAAGAGAGAGGGAAGATTTCGCCATGGTCATGGTGAAAAAAATGGTTGTGGCTCAGTGGAGAAACAATCTTCTACACGATGTTAGGGCAGATCTGGATGAGGAGGGGAAGAACACCAAGATGGATGAGGATTATCTTCTCTTTCCTTCTTCCTTTTCTTCTCATGCTCTTGCTCACAAGAGATGAAGTAGTAGATGTCTGATGGGGTAGGGCACTTTAGATCTGAAATTCCACCACTTTTATGGCTAGGAGATAGATCTTGATGGAGAAGAGATGGAAGAGTAGCAAGAATACCATAGAGACAGTATTTGGTGGTGGAGATCATCTTCCTTGGTTGGGCACAGAGCGACAGAATGTTGGCATGGATGGAGCGGAAGTGATGCCTCAAATGAAGGAGGGGGTCATCTATTTATAGGTGCAGATATGGAGAGTGTGACCTTTAGTAGTGGTCGTTACAGTACTCCTCGGCACGACTGTGATGAGGTATGCTCGACCGTGTCGGGGTGTCATGGTCATCCTAGTGTGTCACGGTCGCATTGGTATTCCACAGTCGCACTGGGGTGCCGATCACTACACCTTGGCCTCAACCTAATCATGCTGAGATGGGCATGGTCATGCTGAGTGTCGCAATCATGACATTGTCTTCTTGGTCATAGTTTTTTCATGGTCATGACCCTCATGGAACAAACACACCCCCGGGGCTATTTCTATGGGTCTATGGGCTTGCATCAATGAATCCTATGACTTATGAGGATGATTTTTGATGAAGGAACTGGCCATCAAAAATAGGGTCCAAATTATTGAAAGTTTCTTGGGCCCACTAGTCGGTTAGCTAGACCACCATCTCCTAAGCTAGTTTACATAGTGATATGCTTAATCATGCAATGGAGATGAATGGATTTAACCAAAACTCTAAATAATCATATGAACCTGAGGAAAATTATATATGAGCATATTCGGGGGTATATGAGAGCTTTCAGTGCAAAATTGGGCAAAAAATGGTGACTAAAACTAAGATGAATATGCATTCATCAACTGTAGTCACAAACCTTGTCTTCTTTAGCAGCTCCTCTTATCACAGACTACTGGTTGATGTTGTCCTCTTAGCGGTAGATAGTGGCCTGACATCTCTATAGTAGTCTGCACAGATCGCCTAGAACTCTTTTCATCCTGCTAGAACTATCAGGAAGGAGTCATCCCTCTCGTTAGTGTACTAGTCACCAGCTTGCTCTCCCACAACAATGATTTCAGTCGCTCTCTCCCTAGGCTATCCCTCCCTAGTTGGGTAGGACTTTCATGGTCTCTCGTGGTTACCACAACCAGAGAGGACAACATTTGTTAGAGCAATTGTTTCTAAATTTTCTGTGTTGTGCTCTAGGAAGCCCAAGTGCCCCCTCTATTTATAGGAAGGGTTTGGGTCCATGTTCCCAGTCTATGTGGTAGTGGAAGGGACTGGAAGATCTCAAAATTTCACAACAGTTCTGGAACTTCCACAACCTGTGACATCCCAGACGATCATACGGCATGCCATACGGTCGTTTGGCACACTCGGATGGTCGTTTGGCTATTTCCCTGTTGTACATTGGCATTTCATTTTCAATTAATAATCCATATTAATTTCCTTACACAATAAGTAATGTGCAAGTCAAATGAATTTGGAAATATCTAGAACCTTCCCTCAGCCAAACCGGACCATCCACCTCATGCGAGACGGCTATCTCGGTCACCCAGACGGTCTTCTGGTAACCCACTTCGAGTTGGTCAACTTAGCCGGTTCACTTCCTTAGCCAATTTGAACTCATAATAGGCCTGAGTCTCTAGACGCCCGTCTCAACAATTGAGACGACCGTTGGGCACTTCCAGACGGCTGTCTCAACACTTGAGATGGTTTGTCAGTGTTGTCGGTCTATTTGTTTCCTAAATACTTTAGTACTTAATTCAATTGTCATTCAAGATCTGAACTCCTCTTCTAGGTCAAGACCTATGTGTGTGACCCTACATGTCCCATATTACGTTGGAAGTTAATTCCCATAACAAATTATGACATCACAAGCAATGAGTGATGCCTAGTCACACATCAATGCTACCCAAGTAAATGGAAAGTTTGGGAACAACTTCAACCTACAATCTGTGTATGGTGTTGTAGTGTTTGTATAGTTCCTTTGTCATTGATGTCTAGATTGAACTGTAGCCATGGACAAGTCACCCTCATTATTATTCAATCTTGTTTCTTGAATCAAGAGCATACTATCTGAGATATATGTAAGCTCAATATCACATATTCACTCACATGTGCATGTCCATGCATTTCTCTATCATGCTAATCAAGAGGCCTAGGACATTACACTCCAGTAGGAGGGACAAATCCCATATCTATTACTCACAATCAATCCCCATGAGTCAAAGTCACCCAATCATCACCGTTATAACAATCCATGTTTCAAGATTGTGTTTGATTATATCAAAGTGTACCCAACGACATGTGTTGAGTGTAGTGATTTCAGGTCTAAGAACCACAACCACCCCATCACTATGAGAGCTGATATGATTTCCATTATGGTGGCTTCCATGTGTTAGTCTCATGGTGAATCTGTCTGATACACTGTTCTCTAACATGTATTTGTGTTCTTGGTTTGATATTGCCATATCATGACTAATGAGATTTAGTCATCAACCAACTCACACTCCGATCTTATGTGTTATTGTTGTCTATCAACCCTCCACAATAACAACTGATCAAGGACATAATGAGCATATGTATATATACTCTTAGCATCCATTGATCTCATTTACAAGGGTAGTAATTTGAATACATATGTCATTGAGTAATATGATTCTATAGACATTTATAATGTTACATCATTATCTCATAATTGAATTAAACTTCATAAATTGGAAGCTTGCCTTTTATTAATTAATCAAATCATTTTATATGATATGCCATTACAATCATCATATGATTGGATATCTAGGAATACATAACCAACAGACTCCCACTTACACTTAGAGCCAATCACTCACGAATCATATTCCAAGTGATCTAACATGACCATCATGCTTTTGCTATGAAAGTGCTTTAGTCAAGGGATCAACAACGTTGTTCTCAGTTAGTACTTTGCAAATCTTTACATGTCCACACTGCACGATCTCTCATATGAGATGGAACTGCCTTTGTATATGCTTTGAGGACTGATGCGATCTAGGTTCCTTAGCTTGCACAATAGCTCCATTTTTGTCACAATATAGCTCGATTGCCTTGTTGATGCTTGGAACGACCCCAATTTCTATGATGAACTTCTTGATCCATATAGCCTCCTTTGTTGCACTCGATGCAGCAATATACTCGACATCTGTTGTAGAATCGGCAATTGTTTCTTGCTTGGAACTCTTCCAGCTCACATCTCTATTGTTGAGGTAAAACATGAATCCTAATTGTGATTTGTAATCATCTTAATTAGTCTGGAAGCTTGCATTGGTGTAACCCTTTACCACCAACTCTTCCTCTCTTTCATAGACCAAGAAATGATCCTTAGTCTTTATCAAGTACTTGAGGATGTTCTTCATGACTATCTAGTGAGCATCACCTGGATCTAACTGATATCTTCTCGTCATGCTTAAGGCATACGAGACATATGGACGGGCACACAACATTGTGTACATGATTGATCCAATTGTTGAGGCATATGGAATTAGACTCATGTGCTCCCTTTATTCACAAAAACTGGGACATTGAGCTCTACATATGGGGACACCATGACGCGTAGGTAGGTTTCCTCTCTTTGAGTTATCCATGCTGAACCGCTTCAACACTTTGTCAATGTATGTGTTCTGATTTAGTCCAAGAAGCCTTCTGGATCTATCTCTATATATCTTTATTCAAAGATGTAGGATGCTTCTCCCAAGTCTTTCATAGAGAATATATTTCCAAGCCATGTTTTTACCTTTTGCAAAGTAGAAATGTCATTCCCCATTAGTAATATGTCATCTACATATAATATGAGGAATGACACTATGCTCCCACTAACCTTCTTGTACGCACAAGGTTCATCTTCATTACAAATAAAGCCAAACTCTTTGACTATATCATCAAAATGAAAATTCCATCCCTGAGATGCTTGCTTCGATCCATAGACTGACATTTGTAGCTTACAGACTTTATTTGCATCTTTTGGATTGATAAAACCCTCATGTTGTGTCACGTACACATCCTCGAGTAAATTCTCATTAAGGAATGTTGTTTTAACATCCATCTACCAAATTTCATAGTCATGATAAGCTGCAATAGCAAGCATGATCCTGATGGATTTAACCATGGCCACTAGAGAAAAGGTTTCGTCATAGTCAACATCTTAAACTTGTCTAAAACCCTTTGCAACCAATTTTCCTTTATAGGTTTGAAAGTTTCCATCCATGTCAGTCTTCTTATTGAAGACCCACTTGCATCCTATGGGTTTTACCCCTTCAGGTGGATCCACCAAAGTCCATACTTTATTGGTATACATGGATTCCATCTCAGATCTCATGGCCTCAAGCCATTTCTCAAACTCTAGTCCCTCAATAACATCTTTATAGGATATTGGCTCACAATCTATGACCAATTCACTGCCTTCCTGAGTTACAAGATATCCAAATCTTTCAGGCTCAAGGTGTGTACTACTTGATCTATGAGGGTCCTGTATTACCTGAGGAATTTGAGATTCCACAACACTTTGTGAATCCCTAGGTTCCTCTTGTGCATCTAAGGATTCACTATCTTCTTGTTGGTATCAAACCTCTTCAAGTTATACTTGTCTACCAATGATTCCTTTGGCAATAAATTCCTTTTCTAGGAATGCAATATCTTTGGCAAAAAACACTTTGTTGTCAGATGGATTACACAAGTAGCATCCCACAGTTTCTTTGGAATATAAAAAAATAACATTTTTCAGATCTAGGTCCAAGCTTTTTAGGAAACATTTTCTTGACATAAGCTTTGCAACCCCAAATCCTCATAGAAGACATTTTGGGACGCTTCTCGGCCCATATCTCATATGGTGTGTTTTGAACCAATTTATATGGTACTCGGTTTAGTGTAAACGCAGTGGTTTGTAGAACATACCCCCAGACGGTATTCGGAAGATCAGCTAAACTCATCATCGATCACACCATATCCAACAATGTGTGATTAGTTCTTTCTGATACACCATTATGTTGAGGTGTTCCAGGTGGAATCTACTGGGATACAATCCCATGGGCTCTAAGAAGTTCCTCAAACCCTTAGTTTAAGTATTCTCCACTTTGATCAGAATGAAGTGCCTTAATACTTTTACCAAGTCGGTTTTGTACTTTGTTCATAAACTCCTTGAACTTTTCAAGAGTTTCTTACTTATATTTCATTAAATAAACATAGCCATACCTACTGAAGTCATCAGTGAAGGTAATGAAGTATTGATACCCACCTCTAGCGGTTGTTTTAAAAGGTCCACATAAAAGATGCCATCTTTTGAAATAGAATGTTGACTATTTTTAATATGGAATTCAAATGCATCTTTGTCCAAACAAGATATAGAAAGGATGTTTCTATTTATAACATGCACATAATAGTAGTTCTTTAACTCTATTACAAGCCACGTAGGCAGAGATATACTATAGGCTCCAACTGCACTGGCGGCAACTCTTATGCCATTAGCAACTTGCAGTTCCACCTCGCATTTTCCTAAAGGCCTACTTCTTTTCAGATCATGCATATGTGAACATATGTGAGATCCACATCCGGTATCTAATGCCCATGGTGAAAAAGTACATATATTTATCTCAATAACGTATATACCTAAAGTGGAGATCACCATCCCCATCTTCAACTTCCAAAAAGCCTTCAAGTACAAAGGATGACCTCTTGTGCTTTTATTTCTCCTTATCCTGAGTGTTGAAGAATTGGACTTAGCCTTGACCACATAACTCTTCTCATTCTTACTTTTATCCTTGGACTCAACTCCACTGATTACCATCACAGACTTGTCATTCTTCAATTTCACTTCAACATGAATCCACATGGAAAGCAAGTCAAACATCTGTCCAACCGTATTACTTACATGATAACATGTAATAAAGTGAGTATATGACTCCGGGATAGTAATTAGAATCATATAGTGGCCAAATTTTGGCTCAATGTGAATCCTAGTTCTTTAAGATGATACACATGTCCCATCATATTGAGCACATGCTCCTCTATTGAGGTTCCCTCTATCAGCTTTGAATCAAGTAGCACCCCTAATATAACATCCCTTTCTTTCTTTCTAAGACCAAGTGTCACTTTATTAAGATGTTTTACCATCTCAAGAACACGCATGTCTTCACACTACTCATGCAACTCATAGTTCATGCAGCTAAGCATAAGGTACTTTATCTCCAAGGCATCATTGACATACTTCCAGTAAGCATCCACATGTTCCCTAGGTGCATCAGGAGGAGGTATTTCAGGCACTAGTTTGTCAAGGATGTAGAGCTTGCACTCTTCATTGAGAATCCTTCTCAAAGTTGAAAACCAATCATGGAAATTTCTCCTGTCAAGTTTTTCCTTCTTTAGGACCAATCACAAAATGGATTTGTTCATCATTTGATTCTACAAGAGAAATTTGCATTTATCAAAAACCATTTTTGATTTGATTTGATTCAAAAGTTGATGATATTAAGTAGGTATTTAATTATTATCTTTCCTACTATTTTATTCAAATTGATAGACCTCAATATCAATCCAAAATATTGCAACGTACAATATTATAGTGGGCCAAGATCCATATTTCATCAAGTCATGAGTCGGCTTTTGTCGATCGCCCACAACCTGACTATTTAGGCAGGACATCATGCCAATTGCATCATATGCAACTCTTGGATATATGATATGTGCAACTCTTTTCCATGATCATATGCATGCCTCTGGGCTTGTGTTCTCCAAGTCACCAGTTAAAGCTGAACCAATAGCCAATACGATAGACACACACCATGCTTTGTGCAAATCTACATATCTACCATCACACTTCCACGAGATATATGGTGCACCATGCTTTGTGTGAATCTATGCTTAGTCAATCAAGTTTTTCATGTGTATTTATAATGGAAGGCATCTAAGACTTTACATATTAATTGAAGGAGTTTGTATAAATACATATACTTTATCCAATGACCACATATATAGTATGTATCATATACATGCTATATCCCACAATGAAAATATGCAATAAATGAAGGTGATGGTTATGGTCAGCCTAATATAATCCCTTGGAGCCACAAGGAATTATGTCACTTAGGTCTACATCACATGTAGAAACCTATTGTTGATGAAGATCCATGCTTCCCAATTTGGGTTGATCGGTTCAACCCTTGAACCGATCGACTTGCCTCCTGGCCGGTTGTTAGGTCATCATACCAGTTTTCTAATCCATCTGCCTACCATTGGTTATCTCCTCCAGCTGATTGATTGGGTTCACTAGGAGATCGGTGCACCATATCCTCCAAGGTTGGCTCATCTTCATCATCGTCATAACAAAAAGTAAACTATCCTACTTTTACATGATTACATGGAAACCTTGAGTTACATTCGAGGGGAGCAAGGGTAGGAAAGAATTAAGTTTACATTGGGAAGATGAGATAGAGGCTCAGTACACAAACCGATATAAACAGATAAACCAACCATACAACCATGCACATAATATTGGGGTTATTGTCCATAACCATGCAACACATCAACCATCAAAACTTCTTTTAGGGCGACACATGAAAATTGCATATATATCATATATATGTTAGTTTGGGATTATAGTGGTATTGGATTTAACAAGATATTATTCACATCACATGTAATAATAGAACAACAAAACCAAAATCCGATCATATTGATTATCCCGTAATATAGTAAATTAATGTTGGCTCTAATACCACTATTGGGAAATATGGCTACAAGGAAAGCCATGCCTTTTTTTATCTACCGTATTCCCCATAATCAGTAGACCATGTTAATAACTATAATGCAGGAAGGATGGTTTTGAGGATATACCTGGTCCTGGAGCAAGTCAAGTGACAATCCTTGTTGTCATAGATGTGCAACTCTGAATCTTGGTTGCACTAGGACTTGTTTACCTCATGGTCTACACTACAGACTGCAGTCACAAACCTCATCTTCATTAGCAGCTCCTCTTGTCACCAAGTTCTAGTTGATGTTGTCCTCCTAGTAGAAGACAACGACCTCCTACCTATAGAGTCCACACATACCGCCTAGAACTCCCGTCATCCTACTAGAACAATTAGGAAGGAGTCATCCCTCTCGTTGGTGTAATAGTCACCAACTTGCTCTCCTACAACAATGATTTCAGTCGCTCTCTCCTTGGCTATCCCTCCCTAGTCAGGTAGGAATTTTCTGGGCTCTCGTGGTTACCACAACGAGAGAGGACAACATTTTTCATACCAACCATTTCTCAATTGTCTATCTTGTGCTCTAGGAATCCTCCATACCTCCTCTATTTATAGGCGGCGTTTGGGTCCAGGTTCCCAGTCTATGCGGAAGTGGAAGGGATCGGAAGATCTTAAATTTTTGCAAAAATTCTAGAACTTTTGCATCTTGTAATAGCCCAAACGATCATCTGGAAACCTAAATGGTTGTCTGTCATGCCAGACAGTCGTTTAGCATAGCTCAGACAACCATTTGGTTGTTTCCCAGTTGTACACAAAATTGGCAATTTGTTTCCAATTAATATCCCATATTAATTTTCTTGCACAACAAGTAATGTGAAACTTAAACGAATTAGGAAATATCTACAACCTTCCCTCGGTCAAACCAGACCATCTCGCCCATGCGATATGGCCATCTCAATCACCCATACAGTCGTCTGATGACCCGAGTTAAGCCGGTCAACTTGGTCAATTCACTTCCTTAGTCAATTCGAACTCATAATAGGCCTGACTCCCCATATGCTTGTCTCAACAATTGAGATGACCATTTTGCACTTCCAGATGTCTATCTCAACACTTGAGATGGGTGTTTGGTAGTGTTGTCAGCCTATTTGTTGCCTAAGCACTTTAGTACTCAATTTGATTGTCATTCAAGATATGATCTCCTCTTCTAGGTCGAGGCCTATGTGTGTGACCATATAGGTCCCATATTACCTTTGTAGTGAATATACATAACAAATTATGACATCACAAGTAGTGAGTGGGTTCCTAGTCACACATCAATGCTACCCAAGTAAATGGAAAGTTGAGCAACAACTTCAACCTATGATATGTGTATGGTGTTGTAGTGTTTGTATAGTTCCTTTATCACTGATGTTGAGATTGAACTAGAGGCGTGGAGCAGTCACCCTCAATATTATTCAATCATGTTTCTTGAAAGGTTTCTACATCATGCGGGATGATGTTGACGCTACAAGTACAAGCCCTCTAGTTTTTATGCCCTTCTTGGATTGGAATACTGCTTCTTCCTTCCCTAGTAGCTCAACTTTCTCTAGCCTCACTGGGATGTGGTTGTGTACAGCAATCAAGAACCAAACCAGTGGAATCAATGGCAATGAGGGTGATGGAGAAGATCATGAAAGTGACGTCTTATGTGCCCAGTGAGGTTCAGTCTACCTTGATTCAGTAATGGTGAATGTGATCTCTTGACCCCACTCTTACGTGAGTAGACTATCTGATATATATATGTAAGCTCAATATCACATATTGACTCACATGTGCATGGCCATGCATTTCTTAGTCTTGCTAATGAAGAGGCCTAGGACATCACACTCTATTAGGAGGGACAAATCCCATATTTATCACTCAAAATCAATCCCCATGTGTCAAAGTCACCCAATCGTCACTGCTATAGCAATCCATCTTTCATGACTGTGTTTGATGATGTCAAACTGTACCCAACTACATGTGTTGACTGTAGTGATTTTAGGTCTAAGAACCACAACCACCACCATCATTGTGAGAGCTAACTATGACTTCCATGATGATGGCTTCCATGTGTCAATCGCACGGTGGGACTGTCCGATACATAGTTCTCTAACATGTATTTGTGTGCTTGGTTTGATATTGCCATATCACGACTAATGAGATTTAGTCATCAACCAACTCACACTCTGATCTTATTTGTTATTATTGTCTATCAACCCTCTACAATAACAATCTATTAGGGACATAATGAGAATGTGTATATGTAATCTTAACATGTGTATGATCTCATCTACAAGGGTAGTAGCTTGAATACCTATGTCATTGAGTAATACAATTCTCTATACATTTATATGTTACATCATTATCTCATACTTGAATTAAACAACGTAAATTTGAAGCTTGCCTTTTATTGATTAATCAAATCATTTTACATGATATGCCATTACAATAATCATATGATTGTCTCTCTGGGCATACATAACCAACACTTCTACCCCCATCTTCTTCTCTTTTCTTGACCATAGACTTTGGACTATCCATGGTGGTCATTCTTGAGAGTAAACTCCTCATCATAAGGGTCAGAAGCCATGTTTTGACAAGGTGGTACCCATGTGAGAGGAAGTTTATTTTCTCTTTTCTCCCTTCTTCCTTTGGTTTGGCCTAGGTTTCTTACCCTCTTTTCTTGAGCATTTTTTGACCTTGGTGTCTTCTTCTTCTTGAGGTGATCTTGTAGCCAAAGGTGGAGCTTTTGATGGAGCATCATCACCCTTGGTGATTGTGTGCTTGGAGCTTGTGATCCTTGGAGTTGATCTTCCTTAAGGTGAGTTATATAACACTCTACCCTCTCTATTATTGCACTTTTATTTACATTCATGTTGATGTTTCTCTCTCTAAAATGTGCCCTTATCATGCTAGTAGATAATACCATGCTCTAGAACTGGAATGATGGTGGTTGTCATGCTTGGTTTACTTAGAATATGAAACTCTAATGTAAGGTACCCAATTTTAGAGATGGCAGTTTTCTTCCTATCGTTTGATATTGGTTTTGATCACGTGCATGATTTTCATGCACCATGTTGTAATATGGAGTTTAGGTTTTGTTTTGGATGTGTTGAATATGGTTTATCTCTCTTTCATGAGGTTCTTTCATGGTGGTTTCAAGATACATGTTTTTAGGGTTTTTGGTGACCGTCTTGTATGACATTTTTCCTCCTTGAAGATGAATGATTTTCCTTGATGCAATATTCTATTTTGACCATGGAATACTTCTATTTTGATCTTGGTTAATCCATATTTTGATGTTGGTCTTTTGCCTTGGTGGTAGCTTGACCTTGGTGGTCGCTACACCATGTTTTTGATTGGGTCGAGATACTTTGTTGTGATGGCCGAAATGTTGATTTGTTTGGTTGAGACAAGTGCTTTATTTTTGGTTGAGACATCATGTTTTGAGGTGGTCGAGACATGTTTTGGTTTGAGGTCGAGACATGTTTTAGTTGGAGGTCGAAACATGTTTTGGTTTGAGATCGAAGTCGAGACATATGATGTTGTTGCGGTCGAGACACTTTGCTTGTGTGTGGTCGTGACACTTGTTTCATGAGTGGTCGAGACACCTAAGTGATGGATGGTCGAGACACATACATGAGCATATAGTCAACACACGTGTATGAGTGACCAAGTAGTGATTCATGTATAGTGATGTTTGAATGATTGTTTGTTAACCCTAATCACGTTCCTTAACCCTATCATGCTCCAAGAAAGTGGGAGATGGTGTACCCAGGGTTTGGTGATTGAATAAAGCAATAAAACCCTAATCATCTATGTGTGGAACTCTAACCCTAATTTAAGGACAAGTGATGTGTTTACTTTTCTCTCTTGAAGTGGTTATCATGCTATGATATCTTCTCTCTTGTTTATAAATCCGTAACCTTGGAGGTGATATGAACTTGAATGACATAGCTATGTGAATGATATGGTGAATCCTATATTATATTGGATGGCGATTATGAGCAATGTTGAAGCATAATGTGATGATGTACATGTAGGGGTTATGTGATTGGGTCTGATTACCTGGCAGGTGCTTTGTTCATGATTTGAGGTGATAATCTCCAGAGATGTGATTGGAGGATTGATATCCCATTATGAGTTGGTACTCCATTGTGATGAGATAATGGTGATGGCCTTGTGTATGGAAGTTGTATCAGTACCAGGAGATGATGAGATCAGTGTATACCTTATCCATTTTATATCTTCTAAAGTTGTTTTACAGTTATGCTTGCTAGATGGAATTAGGGTTTGTATGTCTACTTGTGTGCTAAAGCCTTAATCCACCCAATTGGAATAACTAATAAAGTGAAACCCTAATCATGTAGTTGCCTTGTTCCATAGATCTTTTATAGTGTCAGTTTCATTTGTTGGATTGGTGAAATGAGTTACATATTGTTGAATATGTGGGAGCATAAGTTGAGTGAATATCACGTCCACAATCATATGTGATATGGAGGGTGATTGTGGTCATGCCTCAGAGATGTAATTTGTGATATGTGATATATGTGATGGCAGCAGTGCAATTGCATATGCTTTTTATGGGACGACCATGCATGAGTTGATCCTCTAGTGTCATGACCTATACCAAGGTGGGCTAGGAGTTTGCAACTTGACTATATGTCGCTATTTGTAGATGACTCAAATGTTATGTCACTACAATGTTCTAGTGTACTGATCACGTGGTGTTGGAGAGGTCGTGGGTTCCGGCTCTTCCATTGATATTGTATGGCATTTATTTCATCCTAGCAGTGGTCAGTTGAATTTTGATGGTACGACATAAATCCTCAGGGAATTATTAAAAGATGTAACACAACTGTGTAGTATATTTGCATAGGGACAAATGTGAATAACATTGGATGAGCCTTGCCTTGCTTCGGTATAGTTTAGTTGATAGAAGGTATACATGCTCTTCATATTCCTTCTAATACGATAAATGTTCAAAAATTCAATTGCAAATGCTTATACTGATTCAATAGTGCCATCTGCTTTAAATATATTATTTAGTTGAATCTAGTCATCATGTTAGAAGATCTACTTCATGTTCTTCTTTATCTTATAGTTGTGTTAATAATAGCATTGGTGGAGAGTCATATCTCCCAATGAGATATGGATCTCACCCTGTGTGTTTTCCACATCTTTTAGGTGGTTGTGCACAAAGAGGTAGAGGTCATGCAACTGAGGAAGAGCAACAACAATAAGGTTGGATGTCCTGGTAGTCTTTTGGTTAGAGAGTCCTAGAGTCATCCCTATACACTCAGGTCATTGGGGATGTTCTCGATGTGTTTTGGGGATAGTTACGAATATGAGGTTTTTAGATTTGTGCCATTGTTGTATAGATATGGCATGTATACATGTATGTATGTGTGGAATATAAATCTCATGTATCAGGTTGATGATAGGAATGTTTATGAGCAGTGATGTAAATACCATGATATATGTTATGGGATACATGTGGTGTGTTTGTGGACCCATATGTTACAAGTTTCATGCTTGTGGTACTTTTGCAAAACCAATTTTAATTCCCTATGTGTTCTATTAATCTATATTCTTAGTGATAATTTCACACTCTGTTTTGAGTAATCTCATCTTTGTGTGGCATGAGGCATCACAAGTAGTCTAATCAATTTAAGAAAAAGTAAGTACAACTTCCTTGAGTTATTGTGATCTATCACACAAATTCTAGTTGTTCAACCCATGAGGTGAGTCAACCCCACACCTATAGAAGTTCAACTCTAACCAAATCTCAACTGACTGGGCCCTATGGGTTGTGTAACAAACTCACATTTCAAAAACCCCCGCTTAAGTAAGGCCAAAAAGATGAGAGTCATTACCTGAAATTTTCCCAAGGAGCCACATTTTAAATAAATAATAATCAATAGCAAATAATTTCCACTAATTCAAATATATTGTTTACAAGATGTTCCCCTAGAACTTACATAACTTCGCATCATTATATTTGTACATATGGGTACTACATGAGAAGTAGTGTCTGACTAATCCTCCTTATAACTTAACTTTAATGTATTCAAGTAATTTGATCTGTCTGTCACATCTTGATATCACCTTATCTAGCATGTACCTAAAATGCTAGGAAACAAAAGCATGGATTAGTATAACAAGTTATACTATGCACATAGGGTGCATGCAAAAATGTGTAAGTAATCTAACAACATATATTCCATCAAATACTTGCAAATAAGATCTGTCATTTTATTCACATATTTCTGTGATACTCATAGTGGCATTATAATTGAATAGAACTAAATAAACATCCAACAGTTTAGTTGTTGAATCCTTAATAAACACTCAGAAAACACTGGAAAACTAATGTGAGTAGTCATAGGTGTAACCACATAACTCTTATAGAACCATGATTATTATCGAGTCATACTTTAAGCATATCATCCAAGCAGGCAATCAAAGAAGAATCCGATCATTTAATTTACATATATGTAAATCCTATAGTGTCACCATCACATTAATTAGATCAAATCCCACTCGGTCCTATACTAGGGTCTTAAGGTTTGTATTAGGAATAAGGGTACAAACCCTAATTCCATCGAATACTACTTGATTAAAGTTATTAATTCATATTAGTCATTATGTGTTATCATTTCATTATAATCACTTGGATTAGTCTGAGTTCATGGAAGTTATAAAATTTAACTTTAGAATCCTAATTCTTCCTATGCAAGGTTATCCACTTTAGCAACTCTAATCATTGTCATTATGATCATGATCATGGTATATTATCATTATGTTCAATATTGTCATATTATATGTAAGGACCCTGACCTTTGTTTTGGGCTTACCCTATTTGCTATGCCTAAACATGGTGTTTAGCGGCATGCCTAATCACCTGAGGAGTGATTAGGGTTGTTGTACTTTTTTGTGGGTCTTTTTGGTGCAACTTGCAATTTACCCAAGTTCTAGGGTTTTCGTGCAAGTTTGCCACCTTGAGAGATCTCTTTGTATCTCTTTGCATCCTCTAGGGTTGAGAGGATGAGTTGGGCGCCTTGTTTGAGTTGTTTTTGGCCTCGTTTGAGCTTGGGATTGTTGTTGGGCTTGAAGCCCGTCCTCCTTGCTTGGTGTATCGGGCAAGAGGTGCTTGGGTGTGTCAGCTAGGAGGTGTATCAGCCAAGTAGGTGTTGGTGGGTGTGTCGGGTTTCCATGCTGGGTGACACACACCCCTCCACCTATCATCATTTGTGTCTACCCCTCTTGGACACATGGTGCTCGCTGCTAGCAAGTGGCAAGTCATGGACAAATGGTATTTGGGGTGTTAGCATGTGGCGTGGCCCTTGGACAAGTGGTCCTTAGAGGACTCCACCTTTCCTTGCTCTCCCCCTTTACCCTCTTATATATATGCCACCCACCTTGCTTGCTAGTAGTCCATTTAGTTCCTTAGATGCTGCTCTTCCCTTGCTGGCCGAGAACGAGAAGAAGAGAAGGAGAAGAGGTGGTGGCCGATACATATAGTAGTGCTTGCTTCTTTTATTCTCTAGTTGTTAAGTCTCTCTCCCTCTCTTGGTGTCATCTTCTTCCTTATCTTTTCCGCCATGGAAAGTGATGAGTTCCCCTCCATAGTTGGCTCTCTATTGACGTTGGTTTCTCTTCTCTTCTTGGAGGTGGCCGAAGGTTGTAGGTGGTGCTTTGGAGCTTGGACCTTAGAGAAGTTGTTCTTAAGGCGGGTCACATAACTTCTGACCTAACTATTCTATCTCCTTTACATGTCTCTTTAATATATTATCTTGATCGGCTATTCATATCTTGCTAGTAGTGCTTTTGCCTTAGTTGGTGATGTTGCTGCCCGATATGTTCCTTAGATCAAGTTGGGCGATATGTGTTAGCTATCCTTGTGTTGGCCAATCTCTTGGGTTGTAGAATCTCAAGCAATACCCATCTCTCATTAGTTGAGAGGTGAGCTTAGGGTTTCTTAATCCAAAGAGGTATGGTAGTGTGTCAGTGAGGCAAAACCCCTCTCTCACTTTATTGTTGAGAGGTGAGCCTATGTTCTAGCTATTTGGGCATCATGGTTAGTTGGTCTGGTTGATAGAGGTGTTGACCTTGGTTCTACCCTAGTTGCACGTTATGTCCTTGTTGGTACCTTGGGCGACATGAGTGGCCATGCCTTTGATGGTGGGTTTTGAGCAACACCCCTCCTTCCTTGAGTTGTGAGGTGAGCTCTAGCTCCTGCCGACATGCTTGAGATTGTGCAAGACCCCTCTCTCTCTTCAAGTTGAGAGGTGAGCCAATACTCTTGATTCCCTGGGCTATATTATGGCATCCAACTCACAAAAACAAGATTTACTTAAGCGGAAGCGATCATTTGCAGTGGATTACTGAAAATCACTCAAAATTAAAACCTTTTTCAAAGAGATCCAATCATAGGAAAACTCTTTCAATGAGAATCAATGTATTACATTTACGTCCTGGTCCATAAGTACATATCTGGTACCATCTCTTCTTGAGATTTACAACATCAACTGACTTGTTAAAAGCTAAACACAGACAACATAAGAACCTCGAGGCATCAAGCCAAAAACTCAAAATGATTCATTGAAAGCATTAACTATTAACTCTGAGGACCTGAGAGTATAGAGATGACACATATGACTTCTATCTACAAGACATGACAGATAGTACACTCCACCTGAGCTGTCACTGCTATCCCTACTGCTGCTGAAGTTCTTCCTCTACAAGAATGTTCTCAAACTCCTTCGTGCTCGTCCACCTAAAAATGTTGGATCCCATGGGGGTGAGACAACTGAAAATTGCCCCAGCGAGAGATATAACTCTCCACCAAAAACATTATTATTGCAGTTTAATGATATAAAACTGGGCAGAGGATAAGCAGTTTAGATCATTCTCATCTTTAAATATTGCAACTATCTATAATAGAGAAGTTCATCATCTTTTCTCTATATAAGGAATAGGAAGGACATGTATATCATTTGTCTGTTATATCAACTCAGCATCCCATGCTTTTCTCATGATATTCATTACTCTAATATGTCACCCATGAGTCTTTCTTGATTCTATCGGTTGGCCTTAGCCAACTTGCTAAACAGATTTTGGTTTATACTGGACATGAGAGTATACATCATCATGTCTTGTTCAGGCATTGGTCTATACCAATCATGTATAAATATTCCAGGCATTGGATTATACCAATCCTGTGCAATTAGTACAAGCATTGAGCTTATAATATTCATGTGTATCCATTCTAGGTATTGGACTATGCCAACCCTGTGCATCCATTCCAGGTATTGAACTATGTCAATCCTATGACATTATTCCAGGTATTGGGATTAAACCAATCCTGTGCAGTTATTCCAGGTATTGGGTTGTAACTAATCATGTGCAGTTATTCCAGGTATTGGGATTTAACCAATCCTGTGTAGTTATTCCAGGTATTGGGTTGTTACCCATCTTGTGACATTATTCCAGGTATTGGGATTTAACCAATCCTGTGCAGTTATTCCAAGTATTGGGTTGTTACCAATCATGTGACATTATTCCAGGTATTGGGATTTAACCAATCCTGTGATATTATTCCAGGTATTAAACTATGTCAATCCTGTGATATTATTCCAGGTATTGGGATTTAACCAATCTTGTGCAGTTATTCCAGGTATTGGGTTGTTACCAATCCTGTGCAGTTATTCCATGTATTGGGTTGTTACCAATCCTGTGTAGTTATTCCAGCTGTGTAGTTATTCCACGTATTGGGTTGTTACCAATCCTGTGCAGTTATTCCAGGTATTGGGATTTAACCAATCCTATGCAGTTATTCCAGGTATTGGGTTGTTACCAATCCTGTGACATTATTCTAGGTATTGAGATTTAACCAATCATGTGTAGTTATTCTAGGTATTGGGTTGTTACCAATCCTGTGACATTATTCCAGGTATTGAACAATGTCAATCCTGTGACATTATTCCAGGTATTGGGATTTAACCAATCCTATGATATTATTCCAGGTATTGAACTATGCCAATCCTGTGCATCTATTCCAGGTATTGAACTATGTCAATCATGTGCATCTTATCACAGATTGCCACATCTTGTCACCTCACACTAAGAAATAATCATTCTCATGGTTCGTAGAGCACATACAATATCTTATCACCTCTCATTAGGTAACAATTAATGTCATGGCTCACAAGGCCCATAAAACATCTTGTTACCTCTCACTAGGTAACCATTAATATCATTCTTAAAGAGTTGGATGTGATATCTATGATGTCTTGAAGCATTACTTTCCTTATTACTTTTAACCTACTTAAGTTTATCAACTTGTATTGTTTTAAGATATTTCCCATCTTATTACTTTTATCCACTAACCTATCACCTTTATCATTAAGTGCATAGGTTATAGAACACACATTAGAATTGTCCAACTATCTTCAATGATATGGACTCATCTCAGATTAAGGTATTGCTCATTATTAGGATTAGGTCTCCCATACCATCACCCTTTATTAGGGTTAGGATTTCATATACCATCACCTTTCATTAGGCATTCATATCACATTACCCATAATTAGGGTTTACTATTCATACCAACTAGGGTTTCTCATGGCATCACCCTCCATTATGGTTTCTCATGGAATCAACCTCAATTAGGGTTTCTCATGGGATCAACCTCAATTAGGGTTTCTCATGGAATCAACCTCAATTAGGGTTTCTCATGGAATCAACCTCAATTAGGGTTTCTCATGGAATCTACCTCAATTAGGGTTACATCTGATATTGCCGTAAATTAGGATTAGGGCTCAACAACCTTATTGATTAGGGTTTCATGATCACTTCATCAAAGATCATACTTTAGAATCTTAATATATTCATTTTGAAGGTATTTGAGGCTTATCCATTACATGATTACCCTACATGTATGGATTCCTCTCTCTCTCATCCTCTCTAGGATGTTGACTATGTCAACCTTGAATAAATTAGGTCAACCAACCCTTTAATTAAATACATTCAATTAGGGTTGACACACTGTATTAAAATATTGCTTACTTAAGCTTTAGGGATTAACTCATCTAGGGTTACCAATTACTTAGTACCTTAAAGGTACAACCCTAGTGATTATCTTTCAGATAAATCAGTAGCAACCATAGGGTCATTTCATCTTTCATCACCTTAGGTTCCTCACTAATTAAATCATATTAAAACATCCAAACGTTCTTGACCATTGATGCTCCAAACGGTTTGAAACCGAATGGGCTTGGGTCTCCAAATGGTTTGAGACCATTTGGTCCCAAACGGTCTTGAGACCGTTTGGTCCAAACCATCTCAAAACTGAATGGACCAAAAAGTCCTTTCAACACTTACATGATTCATGATTTCAATGGATGGACCAATTATCAATTGAGTCCTTGATTTATATATCACTTGAACAATTGAATCAACCTTCAATTAGACCATCAATTAGGGTTTTGAACCCAATTGATCTAGGATTTCAACTCAAGGAACCTTCAATTAGGGCTTTGAATCTAGTAGCCATCAATGACCAACATTGTGGAATTGGTTCAATTGAAACTAATGAACCATCATCAAACTTTTGACATGACCTGACCCCAAATGGTCTTGAGGCCGTTTGGATGACCTCCAAACGGTCTTGAGACCGTTTGCCTCATCCTATCCTTGGAATTTGTGAAATTCCATTAGGGTTTAGATCATTGGATTGATCATCAAATCAGCACTCAATTGCATTTCAATTTGGTATCTCTGGGCCTTAAATTGCTTAACCATACTTAACCCTAGACCTCCAAACGGTCTTGGGTGACCTCCAAACGGTCTTGAGACCGTTTGGGCTCAAACACCCAAAAATCTAAATTAACCAAATTGAATTTCAGCACTTAACCCGATTAGGGTTTGCTAATTGATTAACCCTCAACTGATGAACCCTTTAGAATTAATCAATCAAATTTGGTGGGTCATCAACCAGCATCATTAGCATCAAAATTTCCAAATGGTCAACCCTGGTCAACTCTCCCAAATGGTTTGAAACCGTTTAGCTTCAAACGGTTTGATGAAACCGTTTGCTTTCAAACGGTTTTGTTGAAACCGAATGAGCAAGTTTGTTGAAACCGAATGACATAGAATTTCTTTGGGAAATGTGTCCAAGATGATGTCATCATCATATACCTTCATCCCTGTAGTTCTTAGTACCTCTGATTTCATGGAATTTCCCATTCCAACCAACAATTAATCAAGAAGATGAAGGAATCAACGAAATTGCAAGATTAATAGTTGAATAACAATGTAAAGGGGTTCAAGTTATATAACCCGCCTCCAATTGAGCTTCAAAGCTCCAAGATCCACGTATTTAATGGTGGAAGAAGCTTTCTCAACTATCCCAAGTTCGTCCTCAAGCTTTTGAGTGCAAAGGAATGGCTAGGATAGAAGATTGCATGGAGAAAAGAAGAAATCCATCATTTATTTTCGATTTCCACCATGAATTCATGGTGAAAGAAGGTCAAGAAGCTTACCAACAGGCTGGGGTCGTCCTCCTGTTTCTCCAACTCCCTTGGTCATTTCTGCAAGTAATAAATGAAAGGGGTTTCGAAATTACCCATCCAAGCTATGGATAAGGGAGCATATATGCATTTTATTAAAAATTTCCTTACCACTTTCCCCCTTACCTTCCTTGGTCACGAGGCTATCTTCTTTGCCTCTTATTCCTCTAAATTATCCATGATTTAAATAAAAGCAAATTAAGCACCTTAAATCATATAATACTAATATCCATAAGTGAGTGGATATAGGCCGACCAAAAAATAAGTGAGTGGATATTTTTTTTTCTTATAATAATGTGTGTGAGTTATCCACTTCATTTGGATATTTTCGTGCCTTTGCAAGGCACATGGTCATACATTCCCTTGAAAACTCATCCCTCAACTTTTGGTTAAAGGGGGCTTTAATTAATATATTTATTTTTGCATTAAATCGAAGTAAAGTTCCAATTATGCTTAAATCTTGATTATTTTAATATCAAGATTCTCTCTTCTCCAAAGAGATACAAATGAGGCGCCCCCTCATTTTATTTTCTCTACATGGTGTCAAGAAAAATTAGGGACTATTTTGAAGTGGTAATTTGCATATTAAACCCTGGGTTTTGGGTAAATTGCACATTACACCAAAACTAGGTTTTAATGCACAAACATTGTTCAACAAGCTCTTTCTTGCTATTCAGGCTACCACAAGCCATACTACTGCATCATCTTCATCCTTATGATGCTTCAACACTTGAGGAACATCCTATCATGCAAAATTTGCAATTTAACCCCTCAACTTGGGTAATTTGCACTTTAGTCCAAAACAAGCAAAACAATGTTTCAACATTATTTGAAAAGGACTAAAATTGAAACATAAGTTCCTCTTGAGCCTTAATTACTTTTCAAAAATTAAGGACAAGCATTTAATTAACTTTATTAATCAAAACACCTAGGGTTAAGGCATAACCCAAGTTAGGGATGTTACAAATTATAAACCCCTAACAAGGATTTCGTCCCCGAAATCCCAGATAAAGGGAAACAAATATTATTCATATATCATCTCATCAAGTCTTCACATAAGATATCAATGTCATGTTTATGCAAGGCATAAACCCCTAACTTATGATGTCCATGCTATATTATGTAACCAATCTGATTCCACAGTTAACCATTCTATGTGGTAAAATTGAATTATCTGATACCAGAATTCCTTACCTTGGTATCCATCACATGTGCTGAAAACACATTACATTTTCATCTTTCTTTCATCATGGGACATTTCTTGTTATACATATATTTTTCTTGGAACCCAAGTCCAAGACAAATTGATATTCTTCTAAGTATCCATCAAATAAACAATTTTAATTTATGCACACCAAGTGTCCTAAGACCCACTTGATTGCCATGTCCCTGAAAGAATAGAAAACAAAGGATCATATTCCTCTTATCACCCTATTATTATTCAGGGTTGTTTATTTATGAGAAAAGATTATCATCTCCTCTAAACATTACATGAACCTTCTACTGTTCATGAGTTAATTATTCTTATTTCTTTCTTGGTTCCTTGCCATCAGCATAGGAATTATATGGATGATTACTTGTCATCATTTCTTAATATCATTTTCACCATGATTACTAGATATAGGTACTCAAACCTTTAGTTCATCACTAATTATTGTTACCTTCCATCAGGTAACTATTACCTCTAGGTCTTCAGACCAGGGTATACATTATACTAAACATCTTCTTTTGTTTATAAATTGATTTATAATTAAATCAAATTCCTTCATATATCAATTAGAATGTGGTAGAAATATCCATGCCGCATCTCCTTCTTCATTAGGCTTCTTTGGATTGTTTCAGAATGATTACTTAATCAAAGTAATCAGAAAGATAACAATCTAGGTATGTCATACTTACCTTGCCTTCAATAAATGAATACCTGGCCAAGGTATTCAAGAACTGAAATTGGGTAATATGCTTTTATTTTGTTTAATGTTTTCATTTCTTTAAAATTGATATACTTAATATCTCATATTTTCTATGAGTTCCTTTTTCATCTCTTCCCTTTCTTAATGAAGAGAGAGAAATTTCAAAACATATAAGAGAATATTAAATTGAACATAAGTTTTCATTCTACTTATCTCTTCTTTATATTCTCAAAGGATTATACAGATGAACTAAACAACAACTACCCTTATTGTAGTAGAAAGTGCAAGATAATTCAAAGTAAAAAGTTCTATCTTGACAAGTCTACCTTTTACAAGTTATCTAGCATCTAATCTGACCCAAAACATGGAGTCAGTTGTTATCTGTTATTGCCTTTGTCCTCTACTACCAGAAGTAGATGGACGAAACTGTGACACTTTCTTCATCCTCTACCATCTGCTCCACTGGACTGAGGTCCTTGTGGGTTTTGCAGATTGTACCCTGACTGTTGGGTCACCTCATTGTTTCTTCTTGAACATTGTTGTCTAAAATGTCCTATCTGTCCACATTTATGACAAGCTCGACCTTAACATGATGACCTCTGCACTGGTGTACTATATTGAGGTTGAACTGATGAAGATTTTGGTTGTTTAGTACCACTAATCATTGGTCCTTGTGATTGCGTAGATTTTCTTTTGAGGTTTGTCTCATGTTTCTTTATCGTAGACCTTTCTATCCTCCGTATAGACTCCACAAATGTGGCAAACCTCTCTCTACTTTCTAGGGCAGATGTCGGGATGGACATCTCAACATTCAATCCCTTTTCAAAATGTCAGATCTTCTCCTCCTCAGTAGCTGCCATTTGAGGACAAAAGTACAAAAGTTCCATAAACTTAACCTCATATTCATTTATCGACATGGCTCCTTGTCGAATCTTCTCAAACTGTGAGATATTTTCATCGAAGTATGTCTTTGGAAAATACTTATTGATGAATTCTCGACGAAATTCCTCCCAACCAACCTCTTCATCATTCCTTTTTATTTCTTCTATAGCCCACCAATGTCCAACACTGCCCTTCAAAAGGTATACAACATGTTTGACTTTGTCAGCATCTGGGATACTAAGGATCTTAAAGGCTTTTTCTAACTCAGTGAGCCAGAGATCAGCATCTACTGGGTCAGATGTACCAGCATATTCTATGGCTCCTACACGACGTAGTCATTCAAAGGTCTTTCCATATACATATTCCTCATTGGGAGCTGGTGCCCTAGGTGTCAGTGCTGGCATCCGGTCTATCATATGCATCACTGTAGTCATGAATTGCCCAAAAAGTGTAGAAAAAATGGTTTTCTCATCATGACTTCATCAACAGGGGGATTCTCAGGCACTGTTTCTTCTCTTGCATGATCCCTGGAACCTTCTACTGGTGCAGCAACATTGCTCTCAGCAATGTATTCTTCATGTCCTCCAGACATCTTTGAGTTATATATCTTCTTCTACATAAGCAGAATGCACTATAAGATACACTGGGTACACTTGAACAGACTCGATACCTTAGTCATATGTCTCTGTAGACTCAGTGAACCTAGAGCTCTAATACCACTAAATTGTGGCATCCAACTTAAAAAAATAAGATTTACTTAAGCGGAAGCGATCATTTGCAGTGGATTACTAAAAATCACTAAAAATTAAAACCTTTTTCAAAGAGATCCAATCATAGGAAAACTCTTTCAACAAGAACCAATGTATTACATTTACATCCTTGTCCATAAGTACATATCTGGTACCATCTCTTCTCGAGATTTACAACATCAACTGACTTATTAAAAGCTAAACACAGACAACATAAGAACCTCAAGGCATCAAGTCAAAAACTCAAAATGATTCATTGAATGCATTAACTATTAACTCCGAGGACCTGAGAGTACAGAGACGACACATAGGACTTCTATCTATAAGACACGACAGACAATACACTCCACCTGAGCTGTCACTATTGTCCCCGCTGTTGTTGAAGTTCTTCCTCTACAAGAATGTTCTCAAACTCCTCCGTGCTCGTCCACCTAAAAATGTTGGATCCCATGGGGGTGAGACAATTGAAAATTGCCCCAGCGAGATATATAACTCTCCACTAGAAACATTATTATTGCAGTTTAATGATATAAAACTGGGCAGAGGATAAGCAGTTTAGATCATTCTCATCTTTAAATATTGCAACTATCTATAATAGAGCAGTAAATCATCTATTCTCTTTATAAGGAATAGGAAGGACATGTATATCATTTGTCTGTTATATCAACTCAGCATCCCATGCTTTTCTCATGATATTCATTACTCTGATATGTCACCCATTAGTCTTTCTTGATTCTATTGGTTGACCTTAGCCAACCTGCTAAATATATTTTGGTTTATACTGGACATGAGAGTGTACATCATCATGTCTTGTTCAGGCATTGTTCTATACCAATCATGTATAAATATTCCAGGCATTGGATTATACCAATCATGTGCAAGTAGTACAAGCATTGATCTTATAATATTCATGTGTATCCATTCTAGGTATTGGACTATGCCAAGCCTGTGCATCCATTCCAGATATTGAACTATGTCAATCCTGTGACATTATTCCAGGTATTGGGATTTAACCAATCATGTGCAGTTATTCCATGTATTGGGTTGTTACCAATCCTGTGCAGTTATTCCAGGTATTGGGATTTAACCAATCATGTGCAATTATTCTAGGTATTGGGTTGTTACCAATCCTGTGACATTATTCCATGTATTGGGATTTAACCAATCCTGTGCAGTTATTCGAGGTATTGGGTTGTTACCAATCCTATGATATTATTCCAGATATTGGGATTTAACCAATCCTGTGATATTATTCCAGGTATTGAACTATGTCAATCCTGTGACATTATTCCAGGTATTGGGATTTAACCAATCCTGTGTAGTTATTCCAAGTATTGGGTTGTTACCAATCCTGTGCAGTTATTCCAAGTATTGGGTTGTTACCAATCCTGTGCAGTTATTCCAGGTATTGGGATTTAACCAATCATGTACAGTTATTCCAGGTATTGGGTTGTTACCAATCCTGTGACATTATTCCAGGTATTGGGATTTAACCAATCATGTGCAGTTATTCTAGGTATTGGGTTGTTACCAATCCTGTGACATTATTCTAGGTATTGAACAATGTCAATCCTGTGACATTATTCCAGGTATTGGGATTTAACCAATCCTGTGATATTATTCCAGGTATTGAACTATGCCAATCCTGTTCATCTATTCCAGGTATTGAACTATGTCAATCATGTGCATCTTATCACATATTACCACATCTTGTCACCTCACACTAGGAAATAATCATTCTCATGGTTCGTAGATCACATTCAATATCTTGTCACCTCTCATTAGGTAACAATTAATGTCATGGCTCACAAGGCCCATAAAACATCTTGTTACCTCTCACTAGGTAACCATTAATATCATTATTAAAGAGCCGAATGTGATATCTATGATGTCTTGAAGCATTACTTTCCTTATTACTTTTAACTTACTTAAGTTTATCGACTTGTATTGTATTAAGGTATTTCCCGTCTTATTACTTTTATCCACTAACCTATCACCTTTATCATAAAATGCATAGGTTATAGACACACATTAGAATTGTCCAACTATCTTCAATGATATGGACTCATCTCAGATTAAGGCATTGCTCATTATTAGGATTAGGTCTCCCATACCATCACCCTTTATTAGGGTTAGGATTTCATATACCATAACCTTTCATTAGGCATTCATATCATATTACCCATAATTAGGGTTTACTATTCATCCCAACTAGGGTTTCTCATGGCATCACCCTCCATTAGGGTTTCTCATGGAATCAACCTCAATTAGGGTTTCTCATGGGATCAACCTCAATTAGGGTTTCTCATGGAATCAACCTCAATTAGGGTTTCTCATGGAATCACCCTCAATTAGGGTTTCTCATGGAATCAACCTCAATTAGAGTTTCTCATAGAATCAACCTCAATTAGGGTTACATATGATATTGCCCTAAATTAGGATTAGGGCTCAACAACCTTCTTGATTAGGGTTTCATGATCACTTCATCAAAGATCATACTTTAGAATATTAATTTATTCATTTTGAAGGTATTTGAGGCTTATCCATTACATGATTACCCTACATGTATGGATTCCTCTCTCTCTCATCCTCTCTAGGATGTTGACTATGTCAACCTTGAATAAATTAGGTCAACCAACCCTTTAATTAAATACATTCAATTAGGGTTGACACACTATATTAAATATTGCTTATTTAAGCTTTAGGGATTAACTCATCTAGGGTTACCAATTACTTAGTACCTTAAAGGTACAACCCTAGTGATTATCTTTGAGATAAATCAGTAGCAACCATAGGGTCATTTCATCTTTTATCTCCTTAGGTTCCTCACCAAACGGTTTGAAACCGAATGGGCTTGGGTCTCCAAACGGTTTGAGACCGTTTGGTCCCAAATGGTCTTGAGACTGTTTGGACTCAAATGGTCTTGAGACCGTTTGGTCCAAACCATCTCAAAACCGAATGGACCAAAAAGTCCTTTCAACACTTACACGATTCATAATTTCAATGGATGGACCAATTATCAATTGAGTCCTTGATTTCCTTATCACTTGAACAATTGAATCAACCTTCAATTAGACCATCAATTAGGGTTTTGAACCCAATTGATCTAGGATTTCAACTCAAGGAACCTTCAATTAGGGCTTTGAATCTAGTAGCCATCAATGACCAACATTGTGGAATTGGTTCAATTGAAACTAATGAACCATCATCAAACTTTTGACATGACCTGACCCCAAACGGTCTTGAGGTCGTTTGGATGACCTCCAAACGGTCTTGAGACCGTTTGCCTCATCCTATCTTTGGAATTTGTGAAATTCCATTAGGGTTTAGATCATTGGATTGATCATCAAATCAGCACTCGATTGCATTTCAATTTGGTATCTCTGGGCCTTAAATTGCTTAACCATACTTAACCCTAGACCTCCAAATGGTCTTGGGTGACCTCCAAACAGTCTTGAGACCGTTTGGGTGACCTCCAAACGTTCTTGAGACCGTTTGGGCTCAATCACCCAACAATCTAAATTAACCAAATTGAATTTCAGCACTTAACCCGATTAGGGTTTGCTAATTAATTAACCCTCAACTGATGAACCCTTTAGAATTAATCAATAAAATTTGGTGGGTCATCAACCAGCATAATTAGCATCAAAATTTCTAAACGGTCAACCCTGGTCAACTCTCCCAAACGGTTTGAGACCATTTAGCTTCAAACGGTTTGATGAAACTATTTGCTTTCAAACGGTTTTGTTGAAATCGAATGAGCAAGTTTGTTGAAACCGAATGACATAGAATTTCTTTGGGAAATGTGTCCAAGATGATGTAATCATCATCTACCTTCGTCCCTGTAGTTCTTAGTACCTCTAATTTCATGGAATTTCCCATTCCAACCAACAATTAATCAAGAAGATGAAGGAATCAACGAAATTGCAAGATTAATAGTTGAATAACAATGTAAAGGGGTTCAAGTTATATAACCCACCTCCAATTGAGATTCAAAGCTCCAAGATCCTCGTCTTTAATGGTGGAAGAAGCTTTATCAACTATCCCAAGTTCGTCCTCAAGCTTTTGAGTGAAAAGGAATGGCTAGGATAGAAGATTGCATGGAGAAAAGAAGAAATCCATCATTTATTTTTTATTTCCACCATGAATTCATGGTGAAAGAAGGTCAAGAAGCTTACCAACTGGTTGGGGGTCGTCCTCCTATTTCTCCAAGCTCCCTTGGTAATTTTTGCAAGTAAGAAATGAAAGAGGTTTCGAAATTACCCATCCAAGCTATGGATAAGGGAGCATATATGCATTTTATTAAAAATTCATTTTAGGAGAGAGAAAGTAGGGATTATCTCCTCCATTTCCTTGACACTTTTCCCCTTCCCTTCCTTGGTCACGAGGATATCTTCTTTGCCTCTTATTCCACTCAATTATCCATGATTTAAAGAAAATCAAATTAAGCACCTTAAATCATATAATACTAATATCCATAAGTGAGTGGATATTTCTTTTTCTTATAATAATGTGTGTGAGTTATCCACTTCCTTTGTATATTTTCGTGTCTTTGCAAGGAAAATGGTCTTCCATTATCTTGCAAACTCATCCCTCACCTTTTGGTTAAAAGGGGCTTTAATTAATATATTTATTTTTGCATTAAATTGAAGTAAAGTTCCAATTTTGCTTAAATCTTGATTATTTTAATATCAAGATTCTCTCTCCTCCAAAGAGATACAAATGAGACGACCCCCTCATTTTCTTTGCTCTACATGGTTTCAAGAAACATTAGGGACTATTTTGAAGTGGTAATTTTCATATTAAACCCTGGGTTTTGGGTAAAATGCACATTACACCAAAACTAGGTTATAATGCACAAACATTGTTCAACAAGCTCTTTCTTGCTATTCAGGCTACCACAAGCCATACTACTGCATCATATTCATCCTTATGATGCTTCAACACTTTAGGAACATCCTATCATGAAAAATTTTCAATTTAACCCCTCAACTTGGGTGATTTGCACTTTAGTCCAAAATAAGCAAAACAATGTTTCAACATTATTCGAAAAGGATTAAAATTGAAACATAAGTTCCTCTTGAACCTTAATTACTTTTCAAAAATGAAGGAAAAACATTTAATTAACTTTATTAAGAAAAACACCTAGGGTTAAGGTATAACCCAGGTCAGGTTTGTTACATATATGGTGTTGTTGCCCAATATGGTTGAGATGTTTGGGCACCATGGTCTTTGTTTCCCTTGGGCGATATCTTGTGAGGTGCTAGAGGCCTTCCCAATAAGGGTGATGGTCATTACATGTGTGTTAGATGGGTGTTGGCCATTACTTGTGTGTTGGCCGAAACATGTAGAAGTGTGCTGCCTGACACTCTATCTTAGAGGTGTTGCCCATTATGACGCGTTGCCTACTATGATGCGTTTCCCGTCATGGGGCGTTGCACGTTATGGTGCTTGTCCGATATGATGATGTGTCAATCTGGTTGGGCGATAGGGGTGTGTTGTTAGGGCATTACAGCTTGGCTCTTAGAAGTGTTGTCCGATATCAGTTCTATTGTGGCCTACCCAATATGGTGAACGACCATTATCTGTATGTTGGCTGATACATGTGTGAAAGAGGTGTGATGGCCATCACAACAAATAGTGTCTAGTTTCCTTGTTAAATGGTTCCTTAAGGATGGGTGGTAGTATGACCTTGGTGAGGGTCGTTGTACCTTTGGTGAGTGTTGATGTATCTTTTGGTGAGGGTAATCCCTTACTCGATATGCTTTTGTGAGGGTTATACTCTATAATCAGTTTGTAATCCTAATATCATTTGGAATACTTATATGTGGATGTTATGTATATGCATGGTCATCTAATGTTGCACAACTATATCTCAATGATGAAGTGTTTATCTATTCTTGAGCATACAAACTATGCAGGTTAATCGATTGAGATGTGTGATCAGGTATGAGCTATAATGATGTCATTAGTGATATTTGCTTAATGATGAAATAATGAGGAATGCTATGTGTTATGAGAACTATGATGGCACATGATGAGTGTTGCCCATGTGTTGGTGACATGTGCTTAATAGTGGGATGGAATCCCTATGATGTTGGATCCTTGTGATGGATCATGATGATTGGAAAGAGGCCAAGTGGCAACATGTAATGTTGGATCCTTGAGATGGATCATGATGATGTTGATGGCATTGAGCATAGCAGTAACAATATGATACAAGATAATGGAATCTATGTTGTTTACTCTTGTTTATGGTTTGCATAATATAACTTAGTTGACCCTAACAATCCACTTAAAATGCATTAATTAATTACAGATGAACCTTTCATGTAGTTTGCCCTAGCCATAGATCCATCATCGTCAGGAGCTGGTGATGGTGAAATGAGTTCTCCTATGGGTTAATCTGGAGCGCATATTGTTGAATATGTGGGGTTTCTCCTAGCCAAAAATAGGAGGATTAGAGTGCAACTTCGGTTGTAGACTCAAGATGTGTATAAGAGAATAGTGAATAGGCCCATGGCTCAGCGTGATAGAGAATGAATGTGTTCATGGATCGGGAGCACGGTAAATAGGCTCGTGGCCAAGGTATGCTAGCACCGAGACCTGTACCAAGGCGGGCTAGAGGAAAGGGTAGCTTGCAGGAGCTGACCCTGTGACTAAGGTCACTTAAGCCAGAGACCGGGGTCCTACTTGGATATTGTGCATTGACCACGAAGAGGATGAGGTCGTGGAGTCTGGCTCTTCCATTGACCTTGTATGGCACCTGCTTTGGGTTTCACAACCGAAGGTTGGATTTGAGCGATACGACTCACTTCCTCAGGGCATAATAAATGGTAATCCAGCCATATAGTATATTTTCTTAGAGCAAACATAGAACATTGGTTGAGGCCTTGCATAATGTATGATTGTCTTATATATATTCTGTAAGTATTTCTTGCAGTTAGTTATATGCCTCTTAGATATCATGGTAAGTTTTTACATATATAATCTTAAGCCAGAGACTGGGGTCCTACTTGGATATTGTGCATTGACCACGAAGAGGATGAGGTCGTGGAGTTCGGCTCTTCCATTGACCTTGTATGGCACCTTCTTTGGGTTTCGCAACCGAAGGTTGGATTTAAGAAGTACGAATCACTTCCTCAGGGCATAATAAATGGTAATCCAGCCATATAGTATATTTTCTTAGAGAAAACACAAAACATTGGTTGTGAAACAAAGAACATTGGGGTCCTACTAAGGTCACTTAAGCCAGAGACTGGGGTCCTACTTGGATATTGTGCATTGACCACGAAGAGGGTGAGGTCGTGGAGTCTAGGTCTTCCATTGACCTTGTATGGCACCTTCTTTGGGTTTCGCAATTGAAGGTTGGATTTGAGCGGTACGACTCACTTCCTCAGGGCATAATAAATGGTAATCCAGCCATATAGTATATTTTCTTAGAGCAAACACAGAACATTGGTTGAGGCCTTGCATAATGTATGATTGTCTTATATATATTCTCTAAGTATTTCTTGCATTTAGTTATATGCCTCTCAGATATCATGGTAAGTTTTTACATATATAATCATGTTCTTCATATTTCATATATGACATGGTTATCTGCTACATGCTTTATCTGTTCTAGCTTTTTGAGATTTTATAGTTTGGCAGGGAGTTATGTTTCTCACTGGGACTATGTGTCTCACCCCAATGGTTTCAACTTTTTTAGGTGATCGAGCTAGACGTGGTGGTGATCGTAGTGTTGCGACTGAGAAGTAAGAAGATCAATAGAAGGCAAGGTTGGATATGCTACTGTTGTGGTTGTTTTGTAGTAGAGTCTTAGAGTCTCCCTGTACTCTCAGGTCCTTGGAGGTGTTTTGATGAGGTTTCACAATGTATGATCTTAGTATAGTTTCTTGCATCCTGATGTTGGCCCTGGTAAGGCCTATTATGTACATAAATAGGTGATGCATCCTTGATGGATATGGAACCGCTGGATCCTATGTGTTGGTGGACATATATCATGCTTATATATATAACACGTTCTTTGCAGGAGGTGGATCTGGTTGTGATGGTTCCTTTCTTATGATGTTTTCCATTATCAGTTTTAATTAACCCGTGTTTTTGGTAATATGTTGTTTATGGTGGTTATGCACGTTTTCACGTGGCATTTCACTGTCTTTGTGATGGTGGGATGTCACAATAGTTTTTGGTATCAGAGTTCAAGGTTTGTTGAGTCTACATGGATCTAGGACTAGGCTTGTGTCTGTTCTTGTGATTTTTCCAAATTTTCTTATAATGACTTCTGCCCCCAGCAGAAGATAAAGCTAAAAGATGTCTGGGAATCATGAAGAACATGTTGTCGAGAGCAGTGTTGCTGCATCTGTTGATGGAGCTAGTGCACAGGCACATGAAGATCGGGTGCCTTTGGTCCCCCAGTTTGACCCGACCATTCTTGAGAACCCTACCTATCAACACCTTATGGGGCAGATAATGGCTACGATGAATCACATGGTGGAGAGATTACTTGTACCTTTGTCGAGAGCACCAGCTCCCCATAGTGAATCTTTGGGTATTGGGAAGACCTTTGAGTGGCTTCGCCGACTCAGAGCTTCAGATTATGCTGCAACGATTGATCCAACAGATGCAGATTTGTGGCTGACAGGTCTTGAGAAAGCCTTCTGGATCCTCGACATCCCCAAGGCAGACAAAGTCAAGCATGTTGTCTACCTTTTGAAAGGTAGTGTTGGCCACTGGTGGGCCATCAAGGAGGAGAAGTGACCTGGTGAGGTGATCGGTTGGGATGTTTTTCGACATGAGTTTGTTAGTTGATACTTCTCGAAGACGTATCTGGATGAGAAGATCAGCCAGTTCGAGCGTTTACGCTAAGGTCCTCTGAGCATCACTGAGTATGAAGTCAAGTTTATGGAGTTGCTGAGGTTCTGTCCTCACATGGTGGCAATGGATGATGAGAGGATCAGATGGTTTGAGAAAAGTTTGAGTGCCGAGATGACAACACATGCTGCTACTTTAGAGAACTGGGAATGGTTTGCCACATTTGTGGAGTCTGTTCAGAGGATAGAGCATTCGGTCTGGGAAAAGAGAGAGGCTATGTCTAAGAAAAGACTTGTTCAGTTTCTGAGACAGAGGTTTGATGGCCCCAAGAAGCCAAAGTTTTCTACACCTTCTATAATACAAAGTTCCAGTGCGCCATCGCAATGGTCACCAAGTAAAGGAAGAGGATGTGCTTTTTCGCCATCTTGAGCCTACAATACAACTTCAGTAGCAGTGACAGGGCCGTCTAGGCTGTAGCTAGGGGATAGGTTGTGCCTTCTCTATGGACAGACTGGACACCTAAAGTCAAATTGCCTGAGAAGAGACGTTGAGGTGACACAACAACTAAGGCAGAGTCAGCAAGGATCAGATAGATAGCAATCTAATGGTGCCAGAGGGTAAGGACGCGACCAAGCATCACAAGCGGGATCATCTACTCAAGAAAGCAGAGGATGTGGGCGACAGCAAGCAACGACTCAATTCTATGCTATGAGTCAGCTGGAGGCGATAGTCAACCCATGAGTAGTTGTAGGTTAGATGGAGTTGTTTCATTTTGATTTGTCTTTTTCTTGCTTTATATCTGTTCTGGTTGACCCGGGTGCTACACACTCTTTTATCGCACGTAGTATGCTTGATAGTTGTCTTTTACCTGTTAGTTGTAAGAAAAATAGCTTGTTGTTAGAAACCCCTCTTGTTGGTCCCGCGATGCTTCGAGAAGTATGTCCATCTTGTGTTCTATCTTTTTCGGGACACAACATACAAGTGGATCTCATACCACTTGATATGCACGGGTTCAATGTAATTCTTGGGATGGGTACCTTGGAAAGATATAAGGTTGTGTTGGATTGTGGTTCCAAGAAGGCGGTGTTTGCTGACAACGGTAAGAAGTGGATCTTCCAAGGAGATAGGAAGATCTATCTAACGTGTATGGTGTCAGCAATGGTGGCATAGAAGTTGTTGCGGCAAGGTTGTAGAGCATTCTTGGCTCATGTTGTGGATACCAAGGTTCTAGCCTTCAGGACGTTCCTGTCATCAGAGAGTTCGTAGATGTGTTTCCCAATGACTTTCTCGGTGTTCCTCCACCTCGAGAGATTGATTTTGAGATCAATCTAGTACCAGGGATGCAACATGTTGCTCAGACACCGTACAAGAGGGCTTCAGCAGAGATGATAGAGTTGAAGAAATAGTTGTAAGAGCTGCTTGATAAAGGTTTCATCAGGCCAAGCACATCACCCTAGGGTGCTCCAGTTCTATTCGTAAAGAATAAGGATGGATCTATGTGTTTGTGCATAGATTACAGACAGTTGAACAAGGTTACGATCAAGAACAAGTATCCTTTACCAATGATAGACGATAAGTTTGACCAGTTGTGTGGTGATTCAGTGTTCTCAAATATCGATATATGGTATGGATATCATCATCTTAGGATCAAGGAGGATGACATATCAAAGTCAGCTTTCAGTACGAGGTATGGGCACTAAGAGTTTGTGGTTATGCCGTTTGGGCTAACCAATGCGCCAACAACATTCATGGATCTGATGAACAAAGTGTTTCATCTTTTCTTAGATTAGTTTGTTGTAGTCTTCATAGATGACATTTTGATCTATAGTCAAGACAGCCAATAGAACGAACATCATCTTCGACAAGCGTTGACTCTTCTTCGACAACATCAGTTGTATGCCAAGTTTAGTAAGTGTGAGTTTTGGCTGAAAGAAGTGACTTTCTTGGGTCATGTGATCTCAGCAGAAGCGATCAGGGTGGATCCCAAGAAGGTGGAGTCAGTAGCAGAGTGGGAGCAACCAAAGACACCAACTGAAGTCTGTAGTTTACTAGGCTTAGCAGGATACCACCGGAGGTTTATAAGAAACTTCAGTGTGATAGCGTTGCCATTAACAAGGTTGACCAGGAAGGATGTACCTTTTGTTTGGAATGGTTAGTGTCAATAAGCTTTTCAGAGTTTGAAGGAGAAGCTGACAAGTGCTCCAGTGTTAGTGTTTCCAGAATAGGGGAAAGGCTATGTTGTTTTCTGTGATGCTTCCAAGAAGGGCTTAGATTGTGTGATGATGCAGGAAGATCATGTGGTTTCTTTTGCTTCTCGACAACTTAAGAAACATGAGGAAAGCTATCCAACACATGATTTGGAGTTGGCAGTGATGGTTCATGCGTTGAATATATGGAGACACTATCTTTATGGGGAAGTGTGTCAGATCTTTACGGATCACAAGAACCTAAAGTACATCTTCTCACAGAATGAGCTGAACATGCGTCAACGGCACTGGATGGAATTAATCAGTGATTATGATTGCACCATCGAGTATCACCCAGGTAAGGTGAACGTGGTAGTAGATGCGCTTAGCAGGAAGTCTTCTTCTCTTCCCACGAGGAAGGCACAATTGAGTTCTTTGATATGCCATAGGTGGTATATGTTCGTCTCTTTACGGCAGATGAATGTATGGTTGGAAGTCTCTTTGTTGGCAGGACTGTTGACACAGATGCAAGTGAAGCCTACATTGAGACAACATATCAAAGAAGCACAACAAGTAGATGCTACATTGTAACTGATCATATCAGAGTTTGGCAGCAAGAAGTGTGATGGTTTCTATGAGTCTGGGGATGGGCTAGTCTGTTATCATAACATGATGATGGTTCTCGATACTGATAATCTAAGGAAGTTAGTGCTCAAGGAAGCGGACATGTCTATGTATGCTATGCATCCATGTGTCACCAAGATGTATCACAATATGAAGGATCTGTATTGGTGGCTCGATTTGAAGAAAGATGTAGCTGAGTTCCTGGAAAAATGTGCAGTATGTCAGCAAGTTAAGGTAGAACATCAGAATTCGGTAGGTACATTGCAACCCATGTTGATACCACAGTGGATGTGGGATCATGTAACCATGGATTTTGTAGTTGGTCTTCCGAGGACAGCTAGGAATCATGATTCCATCTGGGTGATAGTGGACAGATTGATGAAATTTGCACACTTCATACCTATTAAGACAACCTACACAATAGAGAAGCTCACTCAGTTATATGTTGATGAGATAGTGCATTTGCACGGTGTGCCAACAACGATAGTCTCTGACAGAGGCCCTCAGTTCACAAGTAATTTTTGGGAACAGTTGCATAAGGCATTGGGAACACAGTTAAGGTTCAGTACCGCTTTCCATCTACAGACAGATGGACAGTCTGAAAGGAGGATCCAGACTTTGGAAGATCTTCTAAGAGCTTGTATTCTATAGTTCCTAGGAAGTTGGGACGTGCATCTCAGTCTAATAGAGTTTGCTTACAACAACAGCTACCAACAAAGTATCAACATGGCACCTTATGAAGCATTGTACGGTAGGAAATGTAGATCTTCTTTATGTTGGTATGAGTCTAGAGTGTATCAGCTTTTGGGTCCTGAGTTAGTGCAGCATACGATAGAGAAGATCAAGGTGATACATCAACAATTGAAAGCGGCACAGGACAAACAAAAGTCTTATGTAGATAATCGTCTCCGACCTTTAGAGTTCCAGGTGGGAGATAAGGGGTATCTCAAAGTCTCTCCATGGAAAGGCGTTCTAAGGTTTGGAAGGAAAGGCAAGTTGGCTCCCAGGTATATGGGACCATATCCAGTGATAGCACGTGTTGGAAAAGTGGCTTACAAGTTGGAGTTACCACCAGAGATGTACAGGTTGCATCCAGTGTTCCATGTTAGTATGCTGAAGAAAAGTCATCCAGGAACAGAGACAGTGATACAACCAGTTGAGGTCGAGCTTGATGAAGACGTGACCTACGAGGAAGGTCCAGTGTTGATCCTTGACAGACGGGTGAAGAAGCTAAATAGGAAAGACCTTGTACTCGTGAAGGTTCTCTAGCATCACCGTGGCATCAAGGAAGCCACGTGGGAGCTTGACGAAGAGATGCAGAGGAAGTATCCCTTACTTTTCTCTTCGGATTTCGGGGGAGAAATCCTTTTTTAGGGGTTTATGGCTTATAAGGACCCTACCCTTTATTTTGGGCTTACCCTATTTGCTTTGCCTAAACCTGGTGTTTAGAGGCTTGCCTAATCACCTGAGGAGTGATTAGGGTTGTTGTGCTTTGTTGTGGGTCTTTTTGGTGCAACTTGCAATTTACCCAAGTTCTAGGGTTTTCGTGCAAGTTTACAACCTTGAGAGATCTCTTTGTATCTCTTTGCATCCTCTAGGGTTGAGAGGATGAATTGGGCACCTTGTTTGAGTTGTTTTGGGCCTTGTTTGAGCTTGGGCTTATTGTTGGGCTTGAAGCCCTTCCTCCTTGCTTGGTGTATCGGGCAAGAGGTTCTTGGGTGTGTCGGCCAGGAGGTGTATCGTCCAAGTAGGTGCTGGTGGGTGTGTCATGTTGTCATGTTGGGCGACACACACCCCTCCACCTAGCATCGTTTGTGTCACCCCCTCTTGGACACATGGTGCTCGCTGCTAGCAAGTGGCAAGTCATGGACAAGTGGTATTTGGGGTGTTAGCATGTGGCGTGGCCCTTGGACAAGTGGTCCTTAGTGGACGCCACCTTGCCTTGCTCTCCCCCTTTACCCTCTTGTATATATGCCACCCACCTTGCTTGCTAGTAGTCCCTTTAGTTCCTTAGTTGTTGCTCTTCCCTTGTTGGCTGAGAACGAGAAGAAGAGAAGGAGAAGAGGTGGTGGCCGATACACATAGTAGTGCTTGCTTCTTTTCTTCTCTATTTGGTAAGTCTCTCTCCCTCTCTTGGTGTCATCTTCTTCCTTATCTTTTCCGCCATGGAGAGTGATGGGTTCCCTTCCATAGTTGGCTCTCTTTTGACGTTGGTTTCTCTTCTCTTCTTTGAGGTGGCTGAAGGTTGTAGGTGGTGCTTTGGAGCTTGGACCTTGGAGAATTTGTGCTTAAGGTGGGTTACATAACTTCTAACCTAACAATTCTATCTCCTTTACATGTTGCTTTGATATGTTATCTTGATCAACTATTCATATCTTGCTAGTAGTGCTTTTGCCTTAGTTGGTGATGTTGCTGCCCGATATGTTCCTTAGATCACGTTGGGCGATATGTGTTAGCTATCCTTGTGTTGGACGATCTCTTGGGTTGTAGAATCTTAAGAAATACCCCTCTCTAATTAGTTGAGAGGTGAGCTTAGGGTTTCTTAATCCAAAGAGGTATGGTAGTGTGTCTGTGAGGCAAAACCCCTCTCTCACTTTGTTGTTGAGAAGTGAGCCTATGTTCTAGCTGTTTGGGCATCATGGTTAGTTGGTCTGGCCGATAGAGCTATTGACCTTGGTTCTACCCTAGTTTCACATTATGTCCTTGTTGGTACCTTGGGCGACATGAGTGACCATGCCTTTGATGGTGGGCTTTGAGCAACACCCATGCTTCCTTGAGTTGTGAGGTGAGCTCTAGCTCCTGCCCGACATGCTTGAGATTGTGCAAGACCCCTCTCTCTCTCTCTTCAAGTTGAGAGGTGAGCCAATACTCTTGATGCCCTGGGCGATATGGTGTGGTTGCCTGATATGGTTGAGATGTTTGGGCTTCATGGTCTTTGTTTCCCTTGGGCAATGTCTTGTGAGGTGCTAGAGGCCTTCCCGATATGGGTGATGGTTGTTACATGTGTGTTAGATGGGTGTTGGTCGTTACTTGTGTGCTGGCCGATACATGTAGAAGTGTGCTTCCCGACACTCTGTCTTAGAGGTGTTTCCCGTTATGATGTGTTGCCTACTATGATGTGTTGTCCGTCATGGGGCGTTCCACAGTATGGTGCTTGCCCGATATGATGTTCTGTCGATCTGGTTGGGCGATAGGGGTGTGTTGTTTGGGCGATACAGGTTGGCTCTTAGAAGTGATGCCCGATATTGGTTCTGTTGTGGCCTACCCGATATGGTGACATCCGTTATCTGTATGTTGGTCGATACATGTGTGAAAGAGGTGTGCTGGCCGTTACAACAAACGGTGGCTAGTTTGCTTTTTAACTGATACCTTAAGGATGGGTGGTAGTATGCCTTTGGTGAGGGTTGTTGTACCTTTAGTGAGGGTCAATGTATCTTTTGGTGAGGGTAATCCCTTACCCGATATGCTTTTGTGAGGGTTATACTATATAATCGGTTTGTAACCCTAATATCATTTGGAATGCTTATATGTGGATGTTATGTATATGCATGGTTATCTAATGTTGCACAACTATATCTCGATGATGAAGTGTTTATCTACTCTTGAAGGTTCATCAATTGACATGTGTGATCAGGTATGAGATATAATGATGACATTAGTGATATTTGCTTAATGATGAAATAATGAGGAACACTATGTGTTATGAGAACTATGATGGTGCATGATGAGTGTTGCCCATGTGTTGGTGACATGTGCTTAATAGTGGGATGGAATCCCTATGATGTTGGATCCTTGTGATGGATCATGATGATTGGCAAGAGGCAGTGGCAACATGTAATGTTGGATCCTTGAGATGGATCATGATGACGTTGATGGCATTGAGCATAGCAGTAACAATATGATACAAGATAATGGAATCTATGTTGTTTACTCATGTTTATGGTTTGCATAATATAACTTGGGTGACCCTAACAATCCACTTAAAATGCATTAATTAATTACAGATGAACCTTTCATGTAGTTTGCCCTGTCCATAGATCCATCATCATCAGGAGCTGGTGATGGTGAAATGGGTTCTCCTATGGGTTAATTCGGAGCGCATATTGTTGAATATGTGGGGTTTCTCCTAGCCAAAAATAGGAGGATTAGAGTGCAACTTCGTTTGTAGACTCAAGATGTGTATAATGTTGGCTAAATGGACATCTAAAAATCCCTTTGTTTCGATGATGACAAACATTTCATTCTTATTAATCTAACGAGCTACTTGAGTGTGCAGGACTAAGCAGGATGACAAAGTAGCAAGGGAAAATCCAAGAGCTTACTTAGTTATATTTTCATGCAATGTAATCAATGTTGTAAAACTTGTACAAATATATAATGTACAAGTACTTAGAATTGCATGTAAATCAAGCGTTAGATTTTCCCTAGCCAAACACCATAGTTAGACATGTCATCCCATTTAATTAGGATCACCTTTGCACACTCACACATATAATTAATGCTTAAATTGAAACCTTGAAACAGGATCATTCTCGGTCGACAAACTCCTCGACCGAGACACTCTCGGTCGACAAATCTCTCGACCGAGAAAGATCCAAAGTAGCCGTTAGACACAGCTGACAAAGTAGTTGGTAGTTGCAAATGAACGTTGTTCCAGAGAGCCTGTCGGTCGACAAAAGTTCGACCGAGTAGGTGTCTCGGTCGACCATTTGTCGACCGAGATGGTCTCTGACAGCAACTGCAGAATAAAGTAATTAGCCGTTGTTAAAGCAACAACTTTGTACCTAACGGCTAGTTAAGCACTTAGAAACCCCTAGAAGTTGTCTAGAACGTCCTTAAGCATACTTAGGCCATTCCTATAAATAGGACAAGCCATAGGACACTAGAATTCACTTGTTACACTTGAGAATACACTTGAGCATACTTGAGCAATCTTTTGCAAGCAATTTGAGCACTGTGATCATTTGTCTACTTTCTCCTTAGCTCAATCTCGTGTCCTATAGGCTAGATTCTCCTATCCACAGCAATCACAAGTTCACATACTTGGCTAGGAGATCTTACGCTTGATCTAGGCATATCAAGCCTTGGGCTTAAAGGATAAGTTGTAATTTCCGTTTCCTTTCTTGTTCCTGTTTATCTTTTGTACTCTCCTTGCTACTCCTAGGGTTGGAGGCTGCGGATTGGAGAGGGTTGACTTCTCAGGTGGAGAAGGGGACTTCAAGCTACTTCAAGAAGGCTATTGCAAGGGAAGCTACTTCAGAAGGCTGGTGCAACGGGAGTTGGTGCATCTACTTCAAGGGAAGGCTGCTTCAAGGTTGGCGATTACTTCTAGGTGAAGGCTGCTTGAAGGGTTTAGGAAAAGAGATTGTATTTTATGTAAATTCCTTGAAGAGGTAATAAAATAAATTTCTTTTCAAATCCCGGTTGGGTAAGCAACCGGGTAGTGGATTGACGGTTATAGTATTTGCTATAGTTGGAACCACTCTAAACCTTGTGTCTCCTTGTCCAATATTTTCATTGTGGTTGTTTGAGTTCAATAATTGTTAAATTATCTATAAAACTCTATTCACCCCCCCTCTAGTAGTTTTCAATTGGTATCAGAGCAAGGCTTCAAGGAACCCTAACAAGGTCTTGAAGAAATGGGTGATGGAATGCTCAACAACCTCAACATTGAAGGAACTCTTGTTGCTAGGCCACCGGCGTTCGATGGAACAAACTACCAATACTGGAAGAGAAGGATGCAGTTTTACTTCCAAGGCGTCAACTGGGATCTATGGAGAATGGTATCTACTCCTTATCAATTCCCTCAAAATGACTTTGCGGAATGGGATGCAAACACGGTAAAACAGGCCCAAATGAACGCAAAAGCCGTAAGCATTTTATATTGTTCTATTTCTGTAGGAGAAATTAATAGAATTTCAAATTGTGATACAGCGTATGATATTTGGCATAGATTGTCTATCACTTATGAGGGTACAGCCCAAGTTAAAAATTCCAAAATTAGCCTGCTTAAAACAAAGCTTGAACATTTTCGTATGGATCCTAATGAAACTATTAGTGAAATGTATTCAAAATTCTCTACTATTGTTAATGGTTTGAGTGCCTTAGGAAAACCTGTTCTTGAGGAAGATCAAGTATCAAAAATTCTTCGATCACTTCCTCCAAAGTACAAGCCAAAGGTGACAGCCATTACAGAAGCAAACGACCTCACTCGCCTCAAAATGGAACAACTCATTGGTAATTTAGAAGCTCATGAAGCAGATCTAGAAGAGGAAGAAAGAAGAGAACGTGAACACCAAAGTGGGAAGAAGAAGGATGTGGCTCTCAAAGCCTCAAGAGTTGTCACACAAGAAAGTGAGGAGTCAAGTGAAGAAGAAGAAGAAGCCTTAATCGTCAACGGTAAGAAGTACAAAAGGTTTAAATCTAACAAAATTTCTAGTTCCTCTACTCCCAGGTGCTTTGAATGTGGGAAGAAAGGGCATTTCAAAAATGAATGCCCCAAAGCAAAGAAGGGAAAGAAAAGCTCACATAAGAAGAAAGAAGAAAAAGCCTATAAAGCTTCCTGGGATGAGTCAAGTGACAGTGAAAGCGGAGAAGAGGTGGAATGTCTAATGGCAAGAGAAGAAAATGAAGATTCTCAAGAGGTAAGCCTTGTTGATCTTCCTAAAGAAGAGTTAGTTACTAGTTTACAAGAAACTCATGATAAGTATGTTGATGCCAAGAAGAAACTAAAGAAAGCTATAAAATCTAATAATGAGCTCACTGCTAAATTAGATGAACTTTCTTATGAAAAGAACAACATTGATCTTGAAAATGTATCTTTAAAAACATCTTTAGATGATTGCACTAGAAAGCTACTCAATTTGGAAACCAATGTTGATCTTCTATCAAAAGAAAAGACTGATTTGCTAGCTAAACTACAAGATTATCAAACTCAACCTATCTTGTGCAACCATTCGGACTATGATAATATTGTAAAAGAAAAGGATTTATTGTTTTCTGATTTAGACCAAGCAAGAAAAGATATACATAAGAAGATGAATGACATTGCTACATTACAAAGAGAACTTTATAAGTTAAGAAGAAAAGATATTCTTGATAACATATTGAAAGTTGGTAATGTTTTTAATGGAAGAAAAGGTTTGGGATATGTTCCAAAGAAAAACCAACCCAAAAAGACCCAAACTATGTTTGTACCCAAGAACACAATAAAGAGAAATGAAATTGAATCTATTACTTGTCATTTCTGCTTACGTCTTGGACATTATTGTTTTTCATGCCCCTACAAGACTAAGGAGTCCGATTTAGTTTGGATCCCAAAACCCCAAACTTAGAAGAATGGAATGTAGTTGAGATATGACCAAATGCTTAATTTTGCTATTTATATTGTCTTATCTCAACAAAAGGTGCTATGCTTATTGTTATCATTTTTCTGCAATTTCTGAAACAGTAATTCTGTCGGTCGAAGTATTGCTCTGGGTCGGTCGAAGTATTGTCGACCGACTGGATGTCTTTAACAAATCAAAAAATTTACAGCACCTATTTCGGTCGAAAATTGGTCAACCGAGAAATTTTCTGTGTTTTTGCTTGTGATACAGTAACCTGCTCGATCGACAAATTGTCGACCGAGACAAATATCGGTCGAACAATTGTCGACCGACTGGTTTTCTGTATCAGAACTTTTATATATATAAGTACTTAAAAGGTTTCTAACCATATCGGACCATCACATGGGTACCAAAATATTACACTCTAAGAAACCTAGAGTTGACTACTTTCATACTTTTGGTTCCACATGCTACATTTTAAATACCAAAGATGATAGAGACAAGTTTGATTCTAAATCACACAAAGCATTCTTCTTGGGATATTCCACTTCTAGCAAAGCCTTTAGAGTATATAACACTATCTCTAGAAAAGTTGAGGAATCCATTCATGTTTCTTTTCATGAAGAATCGAAATCTGAAAATCTAAATATCATTGATCTCACTAATCAATTCGAAAATATAACCATTTCCAATGATTGTGAGAAAATTCCTATATCCGATCCCCAAGTTGAAACACAACCCACACCTAGGCTTATCAAGGATGATCCCCAAGAACTAATTATAGGAGATCCAAATGATAAAGTCAAAACTCGGTCTTCCTTCAAAGATGTTGCAAACATGGCTTTCGTTTCTATCATTGAACCTAAGAAGGTATCCGAAGCTCTTAAAGATGATTACTGGATAATAGCCATGCAAGAAGAGTTAAATCAATTCACTAAAAATGATGTATGGGATTTAGTTCCTAAACCACAAGACAAAACTATCATAGGAACTAAATGGGTTTTTAGGAATAAGCTCAATGAGGCAGGAGAGGTCATAAGGAATAAAGCTCGATTAGTAGCACAAGGATATAATCAACAAGAAGGAATAGATTTTGATGAAACATATGCACCCGTAGCTAGACTTGAAGCTATTAGGATGTTACTAGCTATTGCTGCCCATAAAAACATTAAGCTATATCAAATGGATGTCAAAAGTGCATTTCTTAATGGCATCATACAAGAAGAAGTTTATGTTGCTCAACCACCTGGCTTTGAAATACCAGAAAAAGGTGACCATGTTTATAAACTTAAAAAGGCACTTTATGGTCTAAAACAAGCACCTAGGAATTGGTATGAACGGCTCAAGACATATCTTTTTGATAATGGTTTTTCTATTGGAAATTCAGATTCTACTTTATTCTTCAAAACATATGCATCTGATTTCTTAGTTGTGCAAATATATGTTGATGACATTATTTTTGGAGCTTCTAATGATTCATTATGCACACAATTCAGTGACATTATGCAAAAAGAATTTGAAATGAGCCTCATGGGTGAACTAACATTCTTTCTTGGTTTTCAAATTAAGCAAACACCCGCAGGAATTTTCATAAGCCAAGAAAAATATACTAAAGAACTTTTAAAACGTTTTGGGATGGATCAATGCAAACATGCTACTACTCCTATGGCTACCTCTATCAAAATTGATAAGGATGAAAATGGGGAACCTATTGATGATTCCTTATATAGAGCCATGATTGGTAGTTTGCTATACTTAACTGCTTCTCGACCGGACATTATGTTTTCCGTTGGTCTTTGTGCTCGATTTCAATCCCAACCTATGCAATCTCATTTTCTAGCGGTTAAACGAATTCTTCGATATCTAGTTGGTACTACTTGTTTCGGTTTATGGTATCCAAAAGGACAATCTTTGGATTTTAAAGCATATACTGATGCAGATTATGCTGGTTGTCGACTTGATCGCAAAAGCACTAGTGGTGGCTGTTTCTTATTAGGGAGAGCCTTAGTATCTTGGTTTAGCAAGAAACAAAATACGGTTGCCCTATCTACAACTGAAGCTGAATATATGGCAGCTGGGTCTTGTTGTGCTCAAGTGCTTTATATGCAACAAGTATTAAGCGATTATGGTTTTAATCTTTCATCTACACCTATCTTTTGTGACAACACGAGCGCCATAAACTTAGCACACAATCCTATTTTACACAGCCGGGCAAAACACATTGAAATCCGTCATCACTTCTTAAGGGATCACATCTCAAAGAATCATGTTTTCCTTCATCATGTTGATACGGAAAATCAATTGGCTGATATTTTTACAAAACCGCTTCCACTAGATCAATTCAACAACATTAGGAAGCAATTGCTTATTACTCCTTTGGAAGATGTTTTCTTTGATATCTGCGGTTCTTAAAACGAATACGTTTACTTGGTTCATTTTGGCTTTTCAATGGACATCTTTTTCATTCGATTTGACGGGATATCTAATTAAGGGGGAGCTTTTATCAAAACGGATATCTAATTAAGGGGGAGCTTTTATCAAAACGGTTATCTAATTAAGGGGGAGTTTTTATTAAAATGGTTATCTTTTTGAAATGACAAAGGGGGAGAGATATATAAAACTATCACTTAGTATTTATGAAAAACTCAATCAATGAGTTTCATAAATATACTCTTGGCTTTACATTGAAAGTTGCTACATTCCCAAATGAACTGGATTTCATGTTCCATAATTCATTGGGAATAATAAGCACACATTTTATAAACAAGAGGAAAAGATACATAAGGCAATCTAAAGGTATGAAATTCATATGTTTTATATTCATTTTGGAAATGTTTGTCATCTTCAAAAAGGGGGAGATTGTTGGCTAAATGGACATCTAAAAATCCCTTTGTTTCGATGATGACAAACATTTCATTCTTATTAATCTAACGAGCTACTTGAGTGTGCAGGACTAAGCAGGATGACAAAGTAGCAAGGGAAAATCCAAGAGCTTACTTAGTTATATTTTCATGCAATGTAATCAATGTTGTAAAACTTGTACAAATATATAATGTACAAGTACTTAGAATTGCATGTAAATCAAGCGTTAGATTTTTCCTAGCCAAACACCATAGTTAGACATGTCATCCCATTTAATTAGGATCACCTTTGCACACTCACACATATAATTAATGCTTAAATTGAAACCTTGAAACAGGATCATTCTCGGTCGACAAACTCCTCGACCGAGACACTCTCGGTCGACAAATCTCTCGACCGAGAAAGATCCAAAGTAGCCGTTAGACACAGCTGACAAAGTAGTTGGTAGTTGCAAATGAACGTTGTTCCAGAGAGCCTGTCGGTCGACAAAAGTTCGACCGAGTAGGTGTCTCGGTCGACCATTTGTCGACCGAGATGGTCTCTGACAGCAACTGCAGAATAAAGTAATTAGCTGTTGTTAAAGCAACAACTTTGTACCTAACGGCTAGTTAAGCACTTAGAAACCCCTAGAAGTTGTCTAGAACGTCCTTAAGCATACTTAGGCCATTCCTATAAATAGGACAAGCTATAGGACACTAGAATTCACTTGTTACACTTGAGAATACACTTGAGCATACTTGAGCAATCTTTTGCAAGCAATTTGAGCACTGTGATCATTTGTCTACTTTCTCCTTAGCTCAATCTCGTGTCCTATAGGCTAGATTCTCCTATCCACAACAATCACAAGTTCACATACTTGGCTAGGAGATCTTACGCTTGATCTAGGCATATCAAGCCTTGGGCTTAAAGGATAAGTTGTAATTTCCGTTTCCTTTCTTGTTCCTGTTTATCTTTTGTACTCTCCTTGCTACTCCTAGGGTTGGAGGCTGAGGATTGGAGAGGGTTGACTTCTCAGGTGGAGAAGGGGACTTCAAGCTACTTCAAGAAGGCTATCGCAAGGGAAGCTACTTCAGAAGGCTGGTGCAACGGGAGTTGGTGCATCTACTTCAAGGGAAGGCTGCTTCAAGGTTGGCGATTATTTCTAGGTGAAGGCTGCTTGAAGGGTTTAGGAAAAGAGATTGTATTTTATGTAAATTCCTTGAAGAGGTAATAAAATAAATTTCTTTTCAAATCCCGGTTGGGTAAGCAACCGGGTAGTGGATTGACGGCTATAGTATTTGCTATAGTTGGAACCACTCTAAACCTTGTGTCTCCTTGTCCAATATTTTCATTGTGGTTGTTTGAGTTCAATAATTGTTAAATTATCTATAAAACTCTATTCACCCCCCCTCTAGTAGTTTTCATATAAGAGCATGGTAAACAGGCCCATGGCTCAGTGTGATAGAGCATGAATGTGTTCATGGCTTGAGATCACGGTAAATAGGCCTGTGGATCAAGGTATGCTAGCACCAAGACCTGTACCAAGGTGGGCTAGAGGAAAGGGTAGCATGCGGGAGTTGACCCTGTGACTGAGGTCACTTAAGCCAGAGATAGTGGTCCTGCTTGGATATTGTGCACTGAACACGAAGAGGATGAGGTCTTGGAGTCCAACTCTTCCATTGACCCTGTATGGCACCTTCTTTGGGTTTCGCAACCGAAGGTTGTATTTGAGCGGTACGACTCACTTCCTCAGGGCATAATAAATGGTAATCCAGCCATACAATATATTTGCTTAGAGCAAACACTGAATATTGGTTGAGGCCTTGCATAATGTATGATTGTATTATATATATACTTTAAGTATTTCTTGCAGTTAGTTATATGCCTCTCAGATATCATGGTAAGCTGTTACATATATAATCTTGTTCTCAATATTTCATATATGACCTGGTTATCTGCTACATGCTTTATCTGTTCTAGCTTTTTGAGATTTTATAGTTCGGTGGGGAGTTATGTTTCTCGCTGGGACTCTGTGTCTCACCCCACTAGTTTCAACCTTTTTAGGTGATCGAGCTAGACGTTGTGGTGATCGTAGTGTTGCGGATGAGCAGCAAAAAGATCAATAGAAGGCAAGGTTGGATATGTTGCTGATGTGGTTGTTTAGTAGTAGAGTCTTAGAGTCTCCCTATACTCTCAGGTCCTTGGAGGTGTTTTGACGAGGTTTCAAGATGTATAATCTTAGTATAGTTTCTTATATCCTGATGTTGTCCCTGGTAAGGCCTATTATGTACATAAACAAGTGATGCAACCTTGATGGATACGGAACCGTTGGATCCTATGTGTTGGTGGACATATATCACGCTTATATATATAACACGTTCGTTGCAGGATGTGGATCTGGTTGTGATGGTTCCTTTTTTATGATGTTTTCCGCAATCAGTTTTAATTAACCCGTGTTTTTGGTAATATGTTGTTTATGGTGGTTTCACACGTTTTCGCATGGCATTTCACTATCTTTGTGATGGCGGGATGTCACATTATATCTCAAGAAGCACAATTATCATGATTAGGATACAAATCTACAGTTTATGTACTTTAATCATCACTTTATCACATAACACTGATTATTTACGTTAAACCCTAATTTTAGCAACATATGAACTTTTAACCCAAACTAGGTCCAATATTCTCTTTTATCCAAAAACGTTAAGCTTTATCTATTGATATCATTTAAACAAGTAATAGCCACTAAAATCCAAAAACTAGGGCTTCTATGCATTTCTTACATTAGAGATTGCATCTTTATGCACTTTTTAGAAGGAAGTATAATCAGGTCTAAATCCATTTTATCCATATTCCTCTTGTTTTGCTAATCAATTTTCATATACTACTTGTTTCAATCTGAGTTACCAGTAATTAATTACTAATTTTACTAAATAAGTCATTATCGACCAATATGAAAGTGTCATGTCAGTGCACTTACCAATATCCAGATCATGAGCCGGTAAGGCCCAGCCAATGGGTACATGCCATTTGAAAAACTAGAGGAAATGCGTCCGGGTGTAAGCCCCCTTGCAAAAAGTCATTCTTATCCTTTCCACATAGCGCCTGAGTTGAGGGTAGAAATGTCCTTCCACACCTGGTTCTCTTCAACCTTGTGACGGTTTCACCGTGTGCCAGCCTGAGTCAACTAATGAGTTGACTTTAGGTGACAATGCTCTGATGGGTTGGGTAGGGATGTAGATCTCTTTGCCACGACTCGCCAGGCCCATTGATGATCCCAATTCCGTCGGAGGGGTCCTGAGTAGGGTAAATGGTGGTGTGGTTCATCAGATGGAAAATGAGGGGGTTAGGACTGAGCAAGAAAAGTCACAAGGGGTGGTTCCTTTCCATGAAGGACTACGAGGATTGTTGGTCATGTTTGTGAGAGGGTCTCAACTTGAATAGGTAGAGGCTAGGTTATGCTTGGAGCTCTTTGGCTCATATTGTTGTCAGGATGAGAGGGGCTAAAGACCTAGTCTTCGCTCTTGGTGCCCATGACACCTCTGATATAAATTCACCCATAGATGGGTCCTTATCAGACGGAGGAGGTGAATTCTGAGGATTTTAGGGGCTAAGGGTGATTGGAGAGAGAGCAAAAAAAATCCAAAGAAGGGAGTTACTGGAGCCCCACTTTCATTTTTCGATCGAGAATTGGAAGGTGACTCTTGCACTATCGAACTGAGATCCATTGGTGGCGCCTGGTGCGAGACCTCAAAAAGGGGTATGGGTTTCCTATCTCCTAAGTTGGAGACATTCAATTAGTTTCCAAAAGGATCCCAGATAAAATATTGCAATTAAGTCCCTCTCCCTTCTCGAAATTCTTTAGGCCACTAGAAGCATCCTTTGATCCCAAATTTGGAGGGAATCTAATTGATGTCTTTCCCCACCTTAATTAATTTTCTGGAATTTAGTGGGATAATTTTATTCACAAAAATTAATCTTTTAGCATTTTCTTAAATTCATTACACACATCACATGTAAAGTCCTTTTTTCTCTCAAAATCTAGAACTTTCTTCTTTTTCTTATTATCTTCAAGTGTACAAAAATTCAGACTGATTTATTCTTATTTGATGGCTCAAACACTATGTTGCCACTTATGGGTAGATAATTACTCTTCTAATTATCTAAAACTCCACATATCTTATTTTCTTTTAGCAACTTGCATATTATTCAATATTTCAGTTATTTAGCAAACTATATATCCATTATCCTTCATTTATGCACAAAAAATCTCTTTTCTAGAGTATTCGACATAATTCCATATGTAAAATACCAATTGTTCATACTTTTACAAGTCTCTTTATTATTAAATTTCCCTCTCTTTCTTTACCTAATATTTATCAATGGATTATTGAAACCAGTAAACTACACAAGATCTATTCTACATGGATTAATTCCACTTTCACACCACAATTTCCAAACAAGACACATAGGGAACCATCTTTCTAATGTGTCCTTCATATTACATTAATTGTAAAATAAAATTAAAACAAGGGAAAAACCACATTATAAAATCCTTTCCTTCTTAAAGAAATTTTGTCCTAAAAAATTTACTAGTCATCTAGGAAGATGGTATGAGACAATTTCCTCATATATTAGTTATCCAATATCTCATGAAGCCACTATGTTTTATTTCTGTGCTAATTTCTTTTATTTCTTTAATTGGTTCCACAAGGATCCTTTTGCAAAGCAATTAGTCTCATGGACCTTACTTGGGCCATGGGTCACACCCATGTCATAAAGGTAATTCATCCACCAATAATGTCATTGGAGAAAATTATTTATCATATCATGCTTTATATTTATATCATTCAATTTTATCAAAATTGAGGATACAACATTCACCCCTCCTTAAAATGGAATTTTGTCCCCAAAATTCAAACCTAGTAAGGTTAAGGTGAATAACAATTCCTTACAGTTCTAAAAACTTAGGATTAGCAACCCTTCTTAGATACCTTTAATAACTTTTGTGGATATGAAATTTCCTCACATTATTACTAAGGTTTGAACTTGAACCCAATTCAAGGTATACTCACATCCTTAGTATTTAAACAATATCATCTCTTAGTGATTACTTTTTTTTCATTTATGGATTTAATTTCACTTGGTGATTACCTCTTCAGGAAGGTTTCCAACCTATCATTAATTTATTTCCACATAAGGATAAGGTAACATCTCAAACCCTAGGTCATGTTATTAACCTCAACTTAGGGTATTCATTCTCATATGTCAATTTTAACCATGACATATGTCTATCCAATCTCTCTCCCTCATAATGAGATGAAATAAGTGTTTGGATGCAACTCAAAAACAAAGTTCATCCCGTTCCAAGAGCAGAGATGGGGTATCAAAAATTCACCTCTCAAAATATCATATTTTAGGTTGAATCATTCTAACATGACTCTAAGCCATATGTACTTTTTTATTCCCATTATTATTAAAATTCATGAAGTCAAATGCCTTTTTAACTCTTGAGTTTGTACACAACTTCTTTCATTATTACATGACTTCTTGTATCTTTTGTATTTACACCTCATGTATTATGAGCCTTAGCCACTTCCTTGAGGTCTCTAGGGGTATAGGTACTCTTGGAGTGATCTCATCCTTATGCATATAGGGAGTTCCTCTCACATTCACCCATTGGGCCCCATGAACATCATGAAGGTTTCCAGTCTCCCGTGACATGGGCCTCATGCAAACATAGTGGTTTCCTCCTCACCAGATGGTCTTGTGCATTTATAGGACAAACAACTCCTAATCCCATCAGTCCCTTGTACCTTTAATACTCCCTACTTGAGCTTAGGATTTACTAAGGGCTCTACTCTTCCAAGGGTTTCATTAAGATTTCACAACTTTAACCATTTTCAAGCACATTATTTTCATATGTAATTATTTAAACTAGATTCCTCCATTTCTTATGACGTTCATTATCCCCTCATTGATCTCATGGTGGCTTTCTTTTTTTCAGGCTTGGTCTCATACTGTCAGCCACTTCCATAGTAACATTTCCTCATGTCCCTCGGAGATTACATATTTGGAATTAGACTCATGTGCTCCCTTTATTCACAAAAACTGGGACATTAAGCTCTAGATATGGGGACACCATGACGCGTAGGTAGGTTTCCTATCTTTGAGTTATCCATGATGAACTGCTTCAACACTTTGTCAATGTATGTGCTCTTACTTAGTCCAAGAAGCCTTCTAGATCTATCTCTATATATCTTTATCCCAAAGATGTATGATGCTTCTCCCAAGTCGTTCATAGAGAATATATTTCCAAGCCATGTTTTTACCTTTTGCAAAGTAGGAATGTCATTCCCCATCAGTAATATGTCATCTACATAAAATATGAGGAATGACACTATGCTCCCACTAACCTTCTTGTACACACAAGGTTCATCTTCATTTTAAATAAAGCCAAACTCTTTGACTGTCTCAACAAAATGAAGATTCCATCCATGAGATGCTTTCTTCGATCCATGGATTGACCTTTATAGCTTACAAACTTTATTTGCATCTTTTGGATTGATAAAACCATCATGTTGTGTCACACACACATCCTCAAGTAAATTCTTGTTAACGAATGTTGTTTTAACATCCATCTGCCAAATTTCATAGTCATGATAAGATGCAATAGCAAGCATGATCCTGATGGATTTAACCATGCCCACTAGAGAAAAGGTTTTGTCATAGTCAACATCTTGAACTTGTCTGAAACCCTTTGCAACCAATTTTCCCTTATAGGTTTGAAATTTTCCATCCATGTCAGTCTTCTTATTGAAGACCCACTTACATCCTATGGGTTTTACCCCTTCAGGTGGATCCACCAAAGTCCATATTTTATTGGTATACATGGATTCCATCTCAGATCTCATGGCCTCAAGCCATTTCTCAAACTCTAGTCCGTCAATAACATCTTTATAGGATATTGGCTCAAATCTATGACCAATTCACTGCCTTCCTGAGTTACAAGATATCCAAATCTTTCAGGCTCAAGGTGTGTACTACTTGATCTATGAGGTTCCTGTGTTACCTGAGGAATTTGAGATTCCACAACACTTTGTGAATCCCTAGGTTCCTCTTGTGCATCTAAGGATTCACTGTCTTCTTGTTGGTATCAAACCTCTTCAAGTTATACTTGTCTACCACTGATTCCTTTGGCAATAAATTCCTTTTCTAGGAATGCAATATCGTTGGTAAAAAACACTTTGTTGTCAGATGGATTACACAAGTAGCATCCCATAGTTTCTTTGGGATATAAAAAAATAAAATTTTTCAGATCTAGGTCCAAGCTTTTTAGGAAAGATTTTCTTGACATAAGATTTGCAACCCCAAATCCTCATAAAAGACATTTTGGGACGCTTCCCAGTCCATATCTCATATGGTGTCTTTTGAACCAATTTAGATGGTACTCGGTTTAGTGTAAACACAGTGGTTTGTAGAGCATACCCCCATAAGGTATTCATAAGCTCAGCTAAACTCATCATTGATCGCACCATATCCAACAATGTGTGATTAGTTCTTTCTGATACACCATTATGTTAAGGTGTTCCAGGTGGAGTCTACTAGGATACAATCCCATGAGCTCTAAGAAGGTCCTCAAACCCTTAGTTTAAGTATTCTCCACTTCGATCAGAATGAAGTGCCTTAATACTTTTACCAAGTCGGTTTTGTACTTTGTTCATAAACTCCTTGAACCTTTCAAGAGTTTCTGACTTATATTTCATTAAATAAACATAGCCATACCTACTGAAGTCATCAGTGAAGGTAATGAAGTATTGATACCCACCTCTAGAGGTTGTTTTACAAGGTCCACACACATCAATATGTATGCATCCTAATAGATCACTAGCCCTCTCATTGTTACCAGTGAAAGGGGTCTTTGCCATCTTGCCCAAAAAACAAGATTTACATGTCTTTATTGATTCAAAATCAAAACAGTCCAGATAACCATCTTTATGAAGTCTAGAAATGTGATTCTCATTTATGTGCCCTAGACGATAATGCCAAAGGAATGTTTTATTTGAGTTTTTAAGTTTTATCCTTTTGGTATTAACTTTATATACATATGTATTTAAATCTAACAAATAAAGAACATAAGACATTGGAGCACTGACATAAAAGATCCCATCTCATGAAATAGAACGTTGACTATTTTTAATATGGAATTCAAATGCATCTTTGTCCAAACAAGATATAGAAATGATGTTTCTATTTATAACATGCACATAATATCAGTTCTTTAACTCTATTACAAGCCTCGTAGGTAGAGATATACTATAGGTTCCAACTGCACTGGCGGCAACTCTTGTGTCATTAGAAACTTGCAGTTCCACCTCGCCTTTTCCCAAAGGCCTACTTCTTTTCAGATCCTGCATATGTGTACATATGTGAGATCCACACCCGGTATCTAATACTCATGATGACAAAGTACATATATTTATCTCAATAACGTATATACCTAAAGTGGAGATCACCATCCCCATCTTCTACTTCCTAAAAGCCTTCAAGTACAAAGGATGAGTTCCTCTTGTGCTTTTATTTCTCCTTATCCCGAGTGTTGAATAATTGGACTTAGGCTTGACCACTTAAATCTTCTGGGTCTTACTTTTATCCTTGGACTCAGCTACCATCACAAGCTTGACATTCTTCAATTTCACATCAACATGAATCCACATGGCAGGAAAGTCTAACATCTGTCCAATCGTATTACTCACATGATAACATGCAATAAAGCGACTATATGACTCAGGGATAGTACTTAGAATCATATAGTAGCCAACTCTTGGCTCAAGGTGAATCCCAGTTCTTCAAGATGATACACATGTCCAATCATATTGAGCACATTCTCCTCTATTGAGGTTCCCTCTATCAGACCAAGTGTTTTACCCTTAAGATAGCATCCCCTTCTTTCTTTTCAAGACCAAGTGTCACTTTATTAAGATGTTTTACCATCTCAAGAACACACACGTCTTCATACTGCTCATGCAACTCATAGTTCATGCAGCTAAGCATAAGGTACTTTATCTCCAAGGCATCATTGATATACTTCCAGTGAGCATCCACATGTTCCCTAGGTGCATCAGGAGGAGGTATTTCAGACATTGGTTTGTCAAGGATGTAGAGCTTGCACTCTTCATTGAGAACCCTTCTCAAAGTCCAAAACCAGTCATGGAAATTTCTCCTGTCAAGTTTTTCCTTCTTTAGGACCAATCACAAAATGGATTTGTTCATCATTTGATTCTACAAGAGAAATTTGCATTTATCAAAAACCATTTTTGATTTGATTTGATTCAAAAGTTGATGACATTAAGTAGGTCTTTAATTATTATCTCTCCCACTATTTTATTCAAATTGATAGCCCTCAATATCAATCCAGAATATTGCAACGTACAATATTCTAGTGGGCCAAGATCCATATTTCATCAAGTCATGAGTCGGCTTTTGTCGATCGCCCACAAACTAACTATTTAGGCAGGCCATCATGCCAATTTCATCATATGCAACTCTTAGATAGATGATATGTGCAACTCTTTTCCACAATCATATGCATGCCTCTGGGCTTGCGCTCTTCAAGTCACCAGTTAAGCCTGAACCAATAGCCAATACGATAGACACGCACCATGCTTTGTGCAAATCTACATATCTACTATCACACTTCCATGAGATAGACAGTGCACCATGCTTTATGCAAATCTATGCTTAGTCAATCAAGTTTTTCATGTGTATTTCTACTGGAAGGCATCTAAGACTTTACATATTAATTGAAGGAGTTTGTATAAATACATATACTTTATCCAATGACCACATATATAGTACGTATCATATACATGCTATATCCCACAATGAAAACATGCAATAAATGAAGGTGATGGTTATGGTCAACCTAATATAATCCCTTGGAGCCATAAGGAATTATGTCACCTAGGTCTACATCACATGTAGAAAACTATTTTTGATGAAGATCCATACTTCCCAATCTGGGTAGATCGATTCAACCCTTGAACCGATCGCCTTGCCTCTTGGCCGGTTGTTAGGTCATCACACCAGTTTTCTAGTATTTATGCCCACCATTGGGATCTCCCCCAGTTGATTGGTTGGGTCTACTAGGAGATCGGTGCGCCATATCCTCCAAGGTCGGCTCATCTTCATCTTCATCATAACAGAAAGTAAACTGTCCTACTTTTACATGATTACATGGAAACCTTGAGTTACATTCGAGGGGAGCAAGGGTAGGAAAGAATTAAGTTTACATTGGGAAGATGAGATAGAGGCTCATTATGCAAACCAATATAAATAGATAAACCAACCATACAACCATGCACATAATATAGGGGTTATTGGCCATAACCATGCAACATATCCACCATCAAAACTTCTTTTAGGGTGACACATGTAAATTCCATATATATATTATATATGTTAGTTTAGGATTAGCTTGGTATTGGATTTAACAAGATATTATTCACATCACATGTAATAATAGAATGAAAAAACCAAAATCCGATCATATGGATTATCCCATAATATAGTAAATTGATGTTGGCTCTAATACCACTATTGGGAAATATGGCTACAGAGCAAGCCATGCCTTTTTTTATCTACCGTATTCCCCATAATCAGTAGACCGTGTTAATAACTATAATGCAGGAAGGATGGTTTTGATGGTATACCTAGTCCTGGAGCAAGTCAAGTGTCAATCCTTGTTGTCATAGATGTGCAACTATGAATCACAGTTTCACTAGGACTTGTTTGCCTCCTGGTCTACACTACGCAATGTAGTCACAAACTTCATCTTCATTAGCAGATCCTCTTGTCACTGACTGCTAGTTGACATTGTCCTCCTAGCGGCAGACAATGGCCTCCCACCTATAGAGTCCACACAGACTGCCTAGAACTCCTATCATCCTACTAGAACAATCAGGAAGGAGTCATCCCTCCCGTTGGTGTACTAGTCACCAACTTGCTCTCCCACAACAATGATTTCAGTTGCTCTCTCCCTTGGCTATCCCTCCCTAGTCAGGTAGGACTTTTCTGGGTTCTCGTGGTTACCACAACCAGAGAGGACAACATTTTTCACAGAAACCATTTCTCAATTGTCTATCTTGTTCTCTAGGAATCCTCTATACCTCCAATATTTATAGGTGGCATTTGGGTCTAGGTTCCCAGTCTATGCGGAAGTGAAAGTGACTGGAAGATCTTAAATTTTTGCAACAATTCTAGAACTTTCACATCTTGTAATAGCCTAGACAATCATCTGGCAACCTAAACGGTTGTCTGGTATGCCAGACAGTCGTTTAGCACAGCTCAGGTAACCGTTTGGTTGTTTCCCAGTTGTACACAAAATTGGCAATTTGTTTCCAATTAATATCCCATATTAATTTCTTGCACAACAAGTAATGTGAAACTCTAATGAATTAGGAAATATCTAGAACCTTCCCTCGGTCAGACCAGACCATCTCGCCCATGTGAGATGGTCATCTCGATCACCCATACGGTCGTCTGATGACCCGAGTCAAGACGGTCAGCTTGGTCATTTCACTTCCTTAGCCAATTCAAACTCATAATAGGCCTGACTCCCCGGACGCTTATCTCAACAATTGAGATGACCATTTTGCACTTCAAGATGGCTGTCTCAACACTTGAGATGGGTGTTTGTCAGTGTTGTCAGCCTAAGTACTTTAGTACTCAATTCAATTGTCATTCAAGATATGATCTCCTCTTCTAGGTTGAGACCTATGTGTGTGACCATATAGGTCCCATATTACCTTTGCAGTGAATATCCATAACAAATTATGACATCACAAGTAATGAGTAGGTTCCTAGTCACACATCAATGCTACCCAAGTAAATGGAAAGTTGGGCAATAGCTTCAACCTATGATATGTGTATGGTGTTACAGTGTTTGTATAATTCCTTTGTCACTGATATTGAGATTGAACTAGAGGCATGGAGCAGTCACCCTCGATATTATTCAAGCATGTTTCTTAAAAGGTTGCTACATCATGCAGGATGATGCTTACGCTACAAGTACAAGCCCTCGAGTTTCGACGCCCTTCTTGGATTGGAATACTTCTTCCTCCTTCCCTAGGAGCTCAACTTTCTCTAGCCTCACTGGGATGTGGTTGTGTACAACAATCGAGAACCAAACTAGTGGAATCAATGGAAATGAAGGTGATGGAGATGATCATGAAAGTGACGTCTTATGTGCCCGGTGAGGTTCAGTCTACTTTGATTCAGTAATGGTGAATGTGATCTCCTGACCCCACTCTTGCGTGAGCAGACTATCTGATATATATATATATATATATATATATATATATATATATATATATATATATATATATATATATATATGTAAGCTCAATATCACATATTGACTCACATGTGCATGGCCATGCATTTCTTAGTCTTGCTAATCAAGAGGCCTAGGACATCACACTCCATTAGGAGGGACAAATCCCATATTTATCACTCACAGTCAATCCCCATGTGTCAAAGTCACCGAATCATCACCGTTATAACAATCCATGTTTCAGGACTGCATTTGATGGTGTCAAAGTGTACCCAACTACATGTGTTGAGTATAGCAATTTTAGGTCTAAGAACCGTCACTGTGAGAGCTGACTATGACTTCCATGATGATGGCTTCCATGTGTCAATCGCACGGTGGGACTGTCCGATACATAGTTCTCTAATATGTATTTGTGTGCTTGGTTTGATATTTCCATATAATGACTAATGAGATTTAGTCATCAACCAACTTACACTCTGATCTTATGTGTTATTGTTGTCTATCAACCCTCTACAATAACAACCAATTAGGGACATAATGAGAATATGTATATGTACTCTTAATATCTGTATGATCTCATCTACAAGGGTAGTAACTTGAATACATATGCCATTGAGTAATATAATTATCTATACATTTATAATGTTACATCATTATCTCAAAACTGAATGAAACAAAATAAATTGGAAGCTTGCCTTTTATTGATTAATCAAATCATTTTACATGATATGCCATTACAATCATCATATGATTGTCTCTCTGGGCATACATAAGCAACACTTCTATGCCATCTTCTTCTCTTTTCTTGACCATATACTTTAGACTATCCGTGCTGGTCATTCTTGAGAGTAAACTCCTCATCATAAGGGTTAGAAACCATGTTTTGACAAGGCGGTACCCAAGTGAGAGAAAGTTTCTTCTCTCTTTTCTCCCTTCTTCCTTTGGTTTGGCCTAGGGTTTCTTACCCTCTTTTCTTGAGAATTTTTTGACCTTGGTGTCTTCTTCTTCTTGAGGTGATCTTGTAGCCAAAAGTGGAGCTTCTGATGGAGCTTCATCACCCCTGGTGATTATGTTCTTGGACCTTGTGATGCTTGGATTTGATCTTCCTTAAGGTGAGTTATATAACACTCTACCCTCTCTATTATTACACTTTTCTATACATTCATGTTGATGTTTCTCTCTATAAAATGTACCCTTATCATTCTAGTAGATAATACCATGCTCTGAAACTTGAATGACGGTGGTTGTCATTCTTGGTTTACTTAGAATACGAAACCCTAATGTAAGGTACCCAATTTTAGAGATAATTGTGAAATGGTGGTTTTCTTCCTATCTTTTGATATTGGTTTTGATCACATGCATGAGTTTCGTGCACCATGTTGTAATATGGAGTTTAGGTTTTGTTTTGGATGTATTAAACATGGTTTATCTCTCTTTCACGAGGTTCTTTCATTGTGGTTTCAAGATACATGTTTTTAGGGTTTTTGGTGACCGTTTTGTATGATATTTTTCCTCCTTTAAGATGAATGATTTTCCTTGATGCAATCTTCTATTTTCACCATGGAATACTTCTATTTTGATCTTGGTTAATCCCTATTTTGATGTTCGTCTTTTACCTTGGTGGTAGCTTGACCTTGGTGGTCACTACACCATATTTTTGCTTGGGTCGAGACACTTTGTAGTGATGGCCGAAATGTTGATTTGTTTGGTTGAGACAAGTGCTTTATTTTTGGTTGAGACATCATGTTTTGAGGTGTTCGATACATGTTTTGGTTTGAGGTCGAGACATGTTTTAATTGGAGGTCGAAACATGTTTTGGTTTGAGGTCGAGGTCAAGACATATGATGTTGTTGCGGTCGAGACACTTTGCTTGTGTGTGGTTGTGACACTTGTTTCATGAGTGGTCGAGACACCTATGTGATGGATGATTGAGACACATACATAAGCATATAGTCAACACATGTGTATGAGTGAGCAAGTAGTGATTCATGTATAGTGATGTTTGAATGATTGTTTGTTAACCCTAATCATGTTCCTTAACCCTATCGTGCTCTAAGAAAGTGGGAGATGGTGTACCTAGGGTTTGGTGATTGAATAAAAAAATAAAACCCTAATCAGATATGTGTGGAACTGTAACCCTAATTTAAGGACAAGTGATGTGTTTGTTTTTCTCTCTTGAAGTGGTTATCATGCTATGATGTCTTCTCTCCTATTTATAAATCCCTAACCTTGGAGGTGATATGAACTTGAATGACATAGCTATGTGAATGCTATGGTGAATCCTATATTATTTAGGATGGTGATTATGAGCAATGTTGAAGCATAATGTAATGATTACATGTAGGGATTATGTGATTGGGTCTGATGACCTGGCAGGTGATTTGTTCATGATTTGAGGTGATAACCTCTAGAGATGTGATTGGGGGATTGATATCCCATTATGAGTTGGTACTCCATTGTGATGAGATAATGGTGATGGCCTTGTGTATGGCAGTTGTATCAATACCAGGAGATGATGAGATCAGTGTATACCTTACCTGTTTTATATCTTCTGAAGTTGTTTCACAGTTATTCTTGCTAGATGGAATTAGGGTTTGTATGTCTACTTGTGTGCTAAAGCCTTAATCCACCCAATTGGAATAACTAATAAAGTGAAACCTTAATCATGTAGTTTCCCTATGCCATAGATCCTTTCTAGTGATAGTTTCATTTGTTGGATTGGTGAAACAAGTCACATATTATTGAACATGTGGGAGCATAAGTTGAGTGAATATCACATCCAAAATCATATGTGATATGGAGGGTGATTGTGGTCATGCATCAGAGATGTAATTTGTGATATGTGATATATGTGATGGCAGCAATGCAACTGCATATGCTTTTTATGGGACAACCATGCATGAGTTGATCCTCTAGTGTCATGACCTATACCAAGGTGGGCTAGGAGTTTGCATCTTGACTATATGTTGCTATTTGTATATGACTCTAATGTTATGTCACTATGGTTTTCTAGTGTACTGATCATGAGGTGGAGAGGTCATGGGTTCCGACTCTTCCATTGACCTTGTATGGCATTGATTTCATCTTAGCAGTGGTCAGTTGAATTTGGATGGTACAACATAAATCCTCAGGGAATTAATAAAAGATGTAACACAACTGTGTAGTATATTTGCATAGGGACACATGTAAATAACACTAGATGAGCCTTGCCTTGCTTCAGTATAGTTTAGTTGATAGAAGGTATACATGCTCTTTATATTTCTTCTAATATGATAAATGTTCCAAAATTCAGTTGCAAATGCTTATACTGATTCAATATTTCCATTTGCTTTAAATATATTATTTAGTTGAATCTAGTCATCATGTTAGTAGCTCTACTTCATGTTCTTCTTTATCTTATAGTTGTGTTAATAATAGCATTGGTCGAGAGTTATATCTCCCAATGAGATATGGATCTCAACCCGTGGGTTTTCCACATCTTTTAGGTGGTCGTGCACAAAGAGGTAGAGGCCATGCAACTGAGGAAGAGAAACAACAATAAGGTTGGATGTCCTGGTAGTATTTTGGTTATAGAGTCCTAGAGTCATCCCTATACACCCAGGTCATTGGGGGTGTTCTCGATGTGTTTTGGGGATATGTTACAAATATGACATTTTTAAATTTGTGCCATTATTGTATAGATATGGCATGTATTCATGTATGTATGTGTGGAATAGAAATCTCATGTATCAGGTTGATGATAGGAATGTTTATGAGCAGTGATGTAAATACCAAGATATATGTTACATGATACATGTGGTGTGTTTGTGGACCCATATGTTACAAGTTTCATGCTTGTGGTACTTTTGCAAAACCAATTTTAATTCCCTATGTGTTCTGGTAATATATATGCTTAGTAATAATTTCACACTTTGTTTTGAGTAATCTCATATTTGTGTGGCGCGAGGCATCATAAGTAGTCTAATCAATTTAAGAAAAAGTAAGTACAACTTCCCTGAGTTATTGTGATCTATCACACAAATGCTAGTTGGTCAACCCATGAGGTGAGTCAACCCCACACCTATAACAGTTCAACTCTAACCAATTCTCAACTGACTGGGCCCTATGGGTTGGGTAACAAACTCACGTTTCAACAACCCCTGCTTAAGTAAGGCTAAAAAGATGAGAGTCACTACCTGAAATTTTCCCAAGGATCCATATTTTAAATAAATAATAATCAATAGCAAATAATTTCCATGAATTCAAATATATTGTTTAAAAGATGTTCCCCTAGAACTTACATAACTTCGCATCATCAGATTTGTACATATGGGTACTACATGAGAAGTAGTGTCTAACTAATCCTCCTTATAAGTTAACTTTAATGTCTTCAAGTAATTTGATCTGTCTGTCACATCTTGATATCACCTTATCTAGCATGTACCTAAAATGCTAGGAAACAAAAGCATGGATCAATATAACAAGTTATATTGTATACATAGGGTGCATGCAAAAATGTGTAACTAAACTAACAACATATATTCCATCAAATACTTGCAAATAAGATTTGTCATTTTATTCACATATTTCTGTGATACTCATAGTGTCATTATAATTGAATAGAACTAAATAAACATCCAACCGTTTAGTTGTTGAATCCTTAATAAACACTCGGAAAACACTGGAAAACTAATGTGAGTAGTCATAGGTGTAACCACGTAACTCTTGTAGAACCATTATTATTATCAAGTCATACTTTAAGCATATCATCCAAGCAAGCAATCAAAGAAGAATCCGATCATTTAATTTTCATGTATGTAAATCCTATAGTGTCACCATCACATTAATTAGATCAAATCCTACGCGGTCCTATACTAGGGTCTTAGGGTTTGTATGAGGAATAAGGGTACAAACCCTAATTCCATCGAATACTACTTGATTAAATTTATTAATTCATATTAGTCATCATGTATTATCATTTCATTATAATCACTTGGATTAGTCTGAGTTCATGGAAGTTATCAACTTTAACTTTAGAATCTTAATTCTTCCTATGCATGGTTATCCACTTTAGCAACTCTAATTATTGTCATTATGATCATGATAATGTTATATTATCATTATGTTCAATATTGTCATATTATATCTCAAGAAGCACAATTATCATGATTAGGATACAAATCTACGGTTTATGTACTTTAATCATCACTTTATCACATAACACTGATTATTTACTTTAAAACCTAATTTTAGCAACATATGAACTTTTAACCCAAACTAGGTCCAATATTCTCTTTTATCCAAAAAGGTTAAGCTTTATCTATTGATATCATTTAAACAAGTAATAACCACTAAAATCTAGAAACTAGGGCTTCTATGCATTTCTTACATTAAAGATTGCATCTTTATGCACTTTGTAGAAGGAAGTATAATCAGGTCTAAATCTATTTTATCCATATTCCTCTTGTTTTGCTGATCAATTTTCATATACTACTTGTTGCAATCTGAGTTACCAATAATTAATTACTAATTTTACTAAATAAGTCATTATCGACCAATATGAAAGTGTCATGTCAGTGCACTTACCAATATCCAGATCATGAGCTGGCAAGGCCTAGCCAATGGGTACACGCCATTTGAAAAACTGGAGCCAATGCGTCCGGGTGTAAGCCCCCTTACAAAAAGTCATTCTTATCAAATACTTTTAAGTATTTATGGAATCCATGTAAAAGTGTGTAAATAAACTAACAACATATATTCCATCAAATACTTTTGAATAAGGAGTGTAATTTTATTCACATAAATTTTCTATATGTGACACTCATAGTGGCACTATAATTGAACATGACTAAATAAACATCCAACAATTTAGTTGCTCAATCCTCGAGAAACACTCAGAAAACACTAACAAACTAATGCAGGTAGTCATAGGTGTAACCACATACCTCTTGTAGAACCATGCAGATTATCAAATCATACTTTATGCATATCATCCAAGCAAGCAAGCAAGCAAAGAAGAATCCAATCATTTTAATTTGCATGTATGTAAATCCTAAAGTGTCACCATCACATTAATTAGATAAAACCCTACTTAGTCCTATTCCAGGGTTGGATGAGGAATAAGGGTACAAACCATATTTCCATCACAAAATACTTGATTAAAGTTATTACTCCATATTAGTTATCATATTTTATCCCTTCATTATAATCATTTGGATTAGTCCAAGTTCATGAAGGTTATCAACTTTGACTTTAGAACCCTAATTCTTCCTATGCATGATTGTCTACTTAAGCAACTCTAATTATTGTCATTATGATCATGGTCATGCTAACTTATCATTATGTTAAACATTATCAGGATATATCTCAAGAAACACATTTAGTATGATTAGGATACAAATCTAGGGTTTATGTACTCTAATAATCACTTTATCACATAACACTAATTATTCAGTTTAGAAACCATAGTTTTAGAAAGATATGAACTTTTAACCCAAACTAGGTCCAAGATTCTCTTCTATCCAAAAAGGTTAAGCTTTATCTATTGATATCATTTAAATAAGCAATAGCCGTTAAAATCATGAAACTAGGGTTCTTTGCATTTATTACATTAAAGATTGCATCTTTATGCACTATTTGGAAAAGGGAGCATAATTAGGTCTCAAATATATTTTATTCATATTGCTATCATTTTTCTGATCAATTTGCATATATTACTAGTTGCAATCGAGTTACCAAAAATTAATTACCAATTTTACAAACTAAGTCATTATCGACAAATAAGAAAGTGCCATGTCAGTGCACTTACCAATGTCCAAATTATGAGTGGTCCAGCCCCAGCCAATGGACGCACGTTGTTTCAACAACTAGCACTGTGACGATCGTCTTGCGAAAACAAGAACAACGAATTTAAACTAATGTGGAAGCGTTTTGTTAGCAGCGGAATTAATAAATATCACTAAAATTCAAAACTTTTTGTAAAGAGATCCACAAACGGTAAAACCTTTTCATAAAGAAACAAGGTACATTATTTACAAACTGATCCATCATTACATCTCTGTCATATCACATCTCGAGAGTCATAACACTGACTGCCCTGTTGAACTGTACATGAGCAGTATACAAAAATCCTTGAGTTATTAAGCCAAAAAATCTCAGATCTATATTAAACCGTCTACTGACTCCTAGGACCTGAGAGTACAGATACGACTCATAGGACATTCTATAAACAAGATTTGACAGACAGTGTCTCCACCTGAAGATCACTGTTGTCCAGGATGTTGTTGTTGCTCACCCACTGAAGGGTTCCTTCTTCCTCGGCGTCTACCTAAAAAGTTGAATCCCACGGGGGTGAGACAATTGAATAATTGTCCCAGTGAGAGTTATAACTCTTCGCCAGAAGCATTGTTATTGCAATTAATGGAATAACAGTTGAGTAGTAGAACTATAAATATTCAACAACAAGTAAATTATTGAATAGGCTAAGTAAAGCAGCATTCTTTAAGCAATCATTTCAATTATAACTTGATTGAGTAACAAGTCATTTAATCAATAAGGAATATGAAGAATAGGTATATTACTGGTCCAATTATTAACAATGCATCATCAATCATTGTTTCTCATAGTTCAACCTAAACAATTATGCTACATGGCTGATTACAATTTACAAACATGCTTATGCCCTGAGGAGATGAGGTATACCGCTCATACTCCAACCGACCATTACGAAATGGCAATCGGTACCATACATAGGTCATTAGAAGAGTCGGATTCCTATGACCTCATCTTCCTCAGTCAGTTTGAGGATCAATATGCAGGACATCTGGTGTCTCTGCCATAATAGCTTTCCAGGGTATTCTGGCAACTTCACTATTAGAGTTACAGTGGCTTGTTGTACTCTCTTAGCCATTGAGGGATTTCTTGTTTATCTCTCATCGATGCGGCATTAAAAACATCATCGGGAGATTAGTGATACATCATCCCAGCATAAACATATAATGAATGATTGAGAGATTAAATGTACATCTCACATCAATTCCTACATTAGGATGTAAGGATATTCGCATCCATAACCCCCACATACTCAAAAATATGCTCTCCAGGAGTTCCCTTAGGAAAACCTGTTTCACCATCATTTAACTTCTGACAATGATGGATCTATGGTCAGGGCTCTACATGATATCATTATACTTGATTATTTAAGTATATTATGGCATTCTTTTAGCATCAGGCATGTTTTCAAACATAGACCAATAAGACAATTTCTATAAAGAAAGAGCACTACCTGTATCAAGTTCATTTCACATCTAATTAACATTGGGATATCAATCCCTAATCATCTCATTATTATAATTTAGGAATATGGGTGTTCAAACCCTTAAATCATCAAACACTTGTTACCAAGTAACATGTTGCCATTAAATCATTTAATAGTATGAACATGATTATAGCAATGTAGATATTTCTCATGGCTCATACAGCCTATGAGTCTCATATGTTACCTCTCACTAGGCAACATAGCAAATCTTTACTTTCAAAGCTTATAAAGTTCTTTCAATGAATATGACATCATAGCTCTTACCTGGCTATGTTCACCATTTCATAAAGACCTGCATAATCAATTTATTTGATAATAGGCACATTATCTCTATATCAGCATATTGCAAAACAAAGATAACCTTATAATTCAAGGGTTGTATCACTATGTCCTTACTAGGGTTAGGGTTTCCCTTTTTAATTCAATTTGGGTTAACCAACCCCTTTTTATTAATTAGGAATATTGTTTCCTCATTTCATAATTCAAACAATGAGTTTCATGTTTAAAAGCATAACTCAGAATTAGGGTTTACTGTACACATTATCACATTACTCTAGATTAGGGTTTACTATTCACAGTTTGTCACATTACCCTGAATTAGGGTTTACTATTCACATTACAATGAATTGAGATCATACCATCATCATGTATCGGGATTACTTCCATTAATACCCTCAATTAGGGTTATGATTCATTAGTTGTCATAATTAGGGTATCATGATCTCACTATCATGGATCCTACCCTAATTATGTATCCATCCATATTGGGAATTCATTACTTGATTAATCATTCATTTAGGAACTTTTCTCTCTCCTCTTTCTATAAGTTGATGTGTGCATCACCCTTTATTATGCTAAGTCAATTCAACATTGACATCATGGGTCATGTCATTACTATTGTGATCATTAAGGCTTATTTGTTCAAAGAGTACTAACCACTCTTATCCCATCAAGAGTACCTTTATTATAATCACCATTGATCACATCATGTCTCAATAAACTAATTACTTGGTTCTTTAACCACTTTAAGTATCAATGAGGTTTAGGTTAATCAATCACTAAACCATCTTGACCACTAAGGCATCAAACGATCTTAACCTTTTTAAACCTCAAACGGTCTTGTACACTAAACCTCCAAACGGTCTTGGACTGCCCTTGAAACCGTTTGGTCTTGTTGACTTTTGAAACCGTTTGGTAAAGTGCACACTCAAGACCATTTGCCCAATATGGGGTGAAGACCGTTTGGTCAAGTTTGACTTTGAAACCGCATGGACATAACCGATCTTGAAACCGCATGAGATCAAATGGTTTGGGATCGTTTGGTCCCAAACGGTCTTGAGACCATTTTGTCCCAAATGGTATTGAGACCGTTTGGACTCAAATGGTCTTGAGACCATTTGGACCCAAATAGTCTTGAGACTGTTTGGTCCAAACCATCTCAAAACCGCAAGGGCCAAAAAGTGTCTCAACTTCTTCAATTGAGTTAGGGTTTTCAGTGTTGTATCCCTCAATCAGTCATGGACTTGTTAGCCACTCATCAATTGAGTCAATAAGATCAACCTTCAACTGATTTGACACTCAATTGACCCTCAATTGATCATCAATTAGGACTTGGATCGATTGGATTAGGGTTTGAAAACAATTACCCTTCAACATATATCAACATGAGTCTAATTGAGTTGAAAGCATTGAACCATCATTCAATTTGATCATTACCTGACCCCAAACGGTCTTGGGATCGTTTGGATGTTCTCCAAACGGTCTTGAGACCATTTTCTCAAGTCAACATCAAAAACTAACTCACCCAATTAAGTTTAAGCTCATTGGATTGATCACTAGGTCAACAATCAATTGCACTTCAACTTGTTACTTTTAGATCTTCAACCACTTAACCATAGTCAACCCTAGACCTCCAAATGGTCTTAGGTGACCCCCAAACAGTCTTGGGATCGTTTGGGTATCCTCCAAACGGTCTTGAGACTGTTTGCCTATTATTTGATCAAAAACCAAGTCATTCAACTAAGGTTTGAGCCCTAGGTTTGGTCACCAAAATCAGCAATCAATTATTCATCAACTTGATATCATTGGATCCTCAATTGATTAACCCTACTTAACCCTAGACCTACAAACGGTCTTGGGTGATCATAAAATGGTCTTGAGACCATTTGGGTGATCCCCAAATGGTTTTGAAACCGTTTGGGTCACTCAACCCAAACTTCAACTTAATTCAATTATTGAAATCAGCCATTAATCCGATTAGGGTTTAGGTGGTTGATGGGCCTTCAATTGGTGATTCACTTGGAATTAATTGATGATTTTTGGTAGGTGATTAGTCTATATTATTCACAACAGTCCTCCAAAAAGTCAACACCTGGTCAACGCATCCAAACGGTCTTGGACCGTTTGCTTCTATGCGGTTTGGTTGAAACTGTTTGCATTCAAACGGTTGGGAAACCGTTTGAGCAAGTGTTAGAGACCATTTTCTAAAGTAAAAACTTGGATAAACATAGGAATTAATGTCATAATCTTCTATCTCAAGAACAGGGGTTGTTCTTCACAGAAATGATAGCAAGAACACCCAAAGGTGTCTAAAGAAGAAGTATAAGCAACGATTTTAGGAAAGAAGGATACATTAACAAAGCATAAGGGTTAGAGTTATAAAACCCACCTTTAGGACTGATCTAGAGCTCCAAGCTTCATATCTTTAATGGTGTCTTGAGCTCCAGTAGGTGTCCAAGATTCGTTCTTCAAGTTTTGGATGGAGAAGATGGCTAGAAAGAAGAATCGTGTAAAGAAAACCAATAAACCAACCTTGTTTTATGGTTTCCTCCATGAATTCGAGTTAGATGGTGATCCATACTTATCAAAACAGATTGGTCATCCTTCCTATACTCTAGAGCTTCTTATTGGTTGGCCAAAGCAAGATGATAAGAAAAAGAACTAAGGGAAACGATCCCTTGCTTTGTTGATAAGGATTCCTTTATATATTTATGGGTTTTTAGGGAAAAAGAGGATTATTTCCTTTATTTCTCAAACATATCCACCAAGCCCTCCTACACTTCTTGGATATGTGTCCACCTTCTAAACCTTGCAAGACTTCTTAATTATCCAAGGTTAAAAAAAAACTAAACACCTTTTAAGAGAGATATAATAATATCCACCCTTATTGGACATGGCTTAGTATATTATTATTGTGAATAATTTCCACTTCTACCATGAACATTCAAATGAGGCAACCCTCTCATTTTATTTGCTCTTCTTGATGCCAAGAAACATGAGAGATCCTCAAGAGGGTATGTATAACATGTTGGACCCTATGTTTTGGGTAATTTACACTTTACACCAAAACTAGGTTTTAAAGCACAAGGATTGCTCTACAAGCTATATCTTGGTGCCCAAGCTTGTGGAATCCATACCACCACATCACATTCATTCTTATGATGTCTCATCATCAGAGGAACATCTTAACATGTGAAATTTGCAAGTTAACAAGTCCATTATTATCAAAACAATGTTTCAACATGATTCAAAAAGGACTGAAATAGAAATACAAGTTCCTCAAAAAGCCTTAATTACATTTCATAGGATAAACACAAGAATTTAATCACTTATTTAAGCAAAACACCTAGGGTTAGTGCATAACCTAGGTCAGGGATGTTACAAGCACCAACGCGTTTAGGTGTAAACCCCCTTGTGAAAAGTCATTCTTATCCTTTCCTCATAGTGCTTGAGCCGAGGGCAGAAAATGTCCTTCCACACCCGACACTCAACATCACGATGGTTTCCTCATGTGGCATGCTACTGAATCAACTGATGAGTTGACTTTGTGTGATAGTGCTCCAGTGGGTTGGGAAGGGATGCATATCTCTCCACCGTGACTCACCAGACCTATTAATGATCCTAATTCTGCCAGAGGGGTCCTGAGCAGGGTAAACAGTGGTGTGGTTCATCAGCTATAACGAGGGGGTTAGGATTGAGCAAGAAAAGCCATGAGGGTGGTTCCTTGACCTGAAGAACTGTGAGGATCATTGGTCGGGTTTGTGATAGGGTCTTAGCTTAAATAGGTAGAGGCTAGGTTATGCTTGGAGCTCTTCAGCTCCTATTGTCGTTAGAGTGAGAGGGGATGAAGACCCAGTCTTTGATCTTGGTGCACACAACACCTCTGATATAAATCCACCCATAGATGGGTCCATATCGGAGGGAGGAGGCAATTTTTGAGGATTTCGGGGGCTAAGGGTGATTGGAGAGAGAACAATAACTTTGAAAGGAAGGGGAGTTGCTGGAGCTCCACTTTCCTTTTTCTATCAGGAGGTGGAAGATGACTCTTACACTATCGATCTGAGATCCATTAGTGGCGCCTGGTGCGACACATAAAAACAGGGTGTGGGTCCTCCAACGCCTAATTTGGAAACCTTAAATTGATTTCCAAAAAGAAACACATATAAATATTGCAATTAAAGCCATCTACCTTCTCAAAATTTTCTAGGCCACTATAAACATCCTTTTGATCCCAAATTTGAAAGGAAGCTAGATAATGTCTTTCCCCACCTTAATTAATTTTGTGGGATTTATTGAGATAATTCTTATTTACAAAACTTTCTCTTTTAGCATATTCTTAAATTAATTAAACACACCACATGGAAAGTCTTTTTTCTCTCAAAATCCATATTTCTCTTCTTTTTCTTATTATCTTCAAGTGTACAAAAAGTCAGACCGACTTATTCTTGTTTTATGGCTTAAGAATTGTGTTGCCATTTATGGCTAGATAATTACTCTTCTAATTATATAAAACTCCATATATCTTATTTTCTTTTAGCAACTTGCATATTATCCAATATTTCAATTATTTATCAAACCATAAATCCATTATCCTCACTTTCTTCATGAAACTCTCCTTTCTAGAGTATTCCACATAATTCCATATGTAAAATACCAATTGTCCATTAGAAATCTCTTTATTATTGGATTTTTCTCCCTTTCTTTATCCAATACTACTAATGTATTATGATCTTTTCCACATGGAGTATTTGCACTTTCACACCACAATTTCCAAATAAGACACATAGGAAACCACCTTTCTAATGTGTCCTTCATATTACATTAATTGTAAAAAAAAATAAAACAAAACCACATTATAACTGATTGAGTAACTCAAATGTCTTCAGAATCCTTATTAGCACACAATCGTCAGACTCGGGCAACAAGTCGGTCAGAAACTCCAACAGAAGCTAGCTATAATCTGCCAATTGGCCCACCCACATGACCCATTAGTTGATGTAGATATCTAGCATGCACCCACTCAAGTTTGGTTGTCTGACTAGCTTTCCAGTTGATCAACTAATAAGAAAGATGAGAAAATAAATAGGGTGGCAATGGGGCATTTCACTTAGTTGGGGTGGGCCCAAAGGTGACCACATATAAGAAAGAGTTGACTTAACAAACATGGCATAGAACTGTCACTTCTTGGTGCATGGAATAGAGAAAGAAAGAAAAAAAAACATCCTCCCGTCAGAAATAACCAAATCATGTTGTTGTAACTTGGAGTTTTTTTTTCTATAAACCACTAACCTTTCTTTGTCACCACACTATTGACATAATATCTTCTTCTTTTTATGTACTTGTGATGATTCCATGGACATGAGCAAGTAGTTCTCTCTCCTACGCACAAGGATAGCCCCATCGCTCGTATTTTGTTTTGATTGTTATCAAACTCACTAATTATTATTATAGATTGCTTTGCTTTCACATATGATCCTAAATGTAGGGATCATGAGATTTAATATCAAATGGATGCATTGAACCCCAAACGGGTTCTCTAGGATGATTGGTTCATGATCTGTGGGTAATGAAACCTCGATCCCATGGGGAAATTGATCATTGGGAATTTCATACTCTAAGAGGACGTGAATTCACATGATCTTAATCTAACAACCATCATTCAATGTGTTCTAATGGTTAGAATAGTTATGCAGGAGATAGTGAAAGGCTATTGTAATGGTGTCTTTTAACATTATTTACAACCCTCTTTTTATCATTTCAATTGCATTGCAATCACTTAGTTAACTCTAGTTAATCAAATTATCTAAACAATTGGAATCAAACATTGTTCTTAATAATCACTTCATGAGAAATTTATTAATCACATTGTCTCTCGGGTTTTAAGCTATTATGCAATAAGACTCCACCGCTTGCGAGTGAGTGATATTGCACGTAGAAAAAGGTTAAAGGCTAGGTTAATCTACCATAGGAAATTTCTTATGTAATAGAACACACATATGTGACAGTCTATGTATGTTCTTCTCACTTGATATGTTTGGGCAATCATCTCATTTCATTCCCTTTTCTTTTGCATTCTCATTGAATGAGGCCTAATTAGTTGATTGTCTAAATAAAATAATATTTTGAAAATACCTTTAAATATTCATAATGATTTAAAAATCATTCTTGATAATGTTGAACTCTCATTTATTTTATAATCATCTAAAATGATATTCTTGACTTAAATACCCTAAGTCATTTCTCTTAAATCTGAATTGATGATAATGATTTATATACTACTTCCATGCTCTATTTTATAGGCAATTGCGACGCTTTCCATGTCTAGGTATGATCCTAAATGTATCGATCATGAAATGTAGGATTAGATAATCAAATGGATGCATTGAACCCTAGATGATATCATGGAACATGTTCTCCATGATGATTGGCTTTGATCCGTGGGTAATGAGACCTCAATCCCATGGGGAAATTGATCATTGGACATTTCATGCTTTGAGAGGACAAATTCACCTTGTCCCAATCTAGTTAGCCATAATTCAATGAGTTGCAATGATTAGAATAATTATGAGGGAAATGGTGGAAGCCTATATTCATGGTGTCTTTTAACATTATTTACAACCTATTTTTATCATTTCAATTGCATTACAATTACTTAGTTAACTCTAATTAAAAAAATTATCTCAATAATGAGAATTAAACATTGTTCTTAATGATCACTTCATGAGCAATTTCTTAATCACGTTATCTCTTAGGTTTGACCCTTTAAGCTATTATACAATAAGACTCATCTGCTTGTAGGTGAGTAATATTGCATGTAGAAGAAGGTCAAAACCTAGGGTTAATCTACCTTAGGAAATTTCTTGTGTAATAAAACACACATATGTGACACTATAGATATGTGCTTTTCACTTGATATGTTTGACTAATAATCTCATTTTCATTCCCTTTTCCTTTGCATTTTCATCGACTGAGGCCTAATTAGTTGATTCTTCTAAGTCAAGTAATATTTCAAAAGCACCATTTATATTTATAATGATTTGAAAAATGTTCTTGATAATGTTGAACTCTCATTTATTTTATAATAATATAAAATGATATTTTTGAATTAATTACTTTATGGTGCTTCTCTTGTAATTGAATTGATGAGAATGAGTTATATACTACTTCCATGCTCTATTACACAAGCAGTTGTGACATTTGCCAAGTATAGTTTAACTTATGAGTGGGGTATTAGGCCTTAGTTGCACATACTCCTTGATATTATTCTCTAAATTGGGGTGTTTGGCCTTAGTTGCACACACTCCTTTAGCATACTTTCAAAAGCATGGGTATTTGGCCGTGGCTGCACATACTATTTGGATTAAAGTCCTTAAATTAGTAGTTTGTGATGGTGCAGCTATCGCTGCCCATAATCTTAGATGTTACTAGTTGAGTCATTCACTTGTATGTTGCTTATTCACTATTCATGCATTATTTCTTTGTTTTAGTGGCAAGGTAAAGTGATCGACTCAATTGATACCTCTTATAATGCCTCATAATCAAGTGTTACTTGTATATTGATGTATACTTCTTCGTGTAGTCGGTCTTCTTTTACTTTATTATGATCTTTACATCTTGACTTCTTTCCACAATTTTATTCCTTAATCCCATATAACATTTGTAGCACATATTGATGCTTGTTGATAAACAAACTTCTTGTTTATCTTGGGTAATATTCTTATACCCATTTTAGGGTTATTTCAAGACTATGTATATGCATGTTGGACCTGAAGATATAATACCCTAGACTCTCTGAATTGGGACTTAGATGAGGCAATCATGAGTTGTCCTATGTGAGTTTTTAGATTGGTATAATCATATGTCTTGTAAACATCATGTGTGTGATGTAATTTATTATCGATGTTGCAAATATTTAATAAAGTTTGTTAAAGGCTTTGTATGATACTTCTAGTTATACTTCCTCTGCAAATTGTTATGAATCCCTTATGATCAAATTGTTGATATGATTATATGTAATCCCCAAAATGAACTAAAAAATAGAAAGAGAAATCAAAGGATTCTAATACTTTATCACATTAATGTGAAGGAGGAAAATAAAATAAAAATCTAATTTTACAGGTTGGTATCAAAGCCATCACAGTTGGAACATCAAACTATCCTAATAAAAATACCCTAATTCTTCCCTCATACCATTTTTCTGTTACTAGATGGCCATTTAATATTTTTCTATTATTTTATTATTATGATATTAGTTTTCTTAAATTGTGCTTGAAATTATTATGAGAGAAGTCGATGATGGTTGGTGGCATATTGATTCTCTAACTGGCTTGTCGCATGAACCGTTGTGAGTCTTTCTAGGGATCTAAACATTAGTGTAATGGGTTTGCAGAGACAATGTTGGAGTAATAGTGGGATATAATGTGTATTAATATGTGTCCTACGTACTTATACACTCTTGACCGCTCCTATCAGCTCCTCATCCAATCCGCCTAAAACACATGATTGGATTTAATATTACTATATTCAATTTAATAAATTTTAATTAGGTAATCATATGCACATATTATTAAAATGTACTATTAATACATATACTACATTTTTTGAATATTTTATTAAGATTTATAATAATTATTATATTAAATAAAGAGAATCACTTTTAACCATAGTTATAATATTTTTACATAGACGAATCTGAATGCACATACTTATTTTCCAGTATGCATTAAGGTGGGATCAAGCTAGTATCAGATCAAATTAGCCATGATCAAGCCTTGTCTTTTTGCGCCTCATGTCTACCACTTGAGACTAATCTAGACCAACTCAATCAGTTACTAATTATGTACTTTTTGGTAGAAACTGAACTAATGTGATCTGTTTGAGATTCTATAATCCCATAATTCAGACCAACTCAGTCTTAGTTCGAGCAAAATTACAAATCCTATTAATGATTTAGCTACTTTTATATGTTATTTTATTTTATACGAAACGGTGAAAACGAGACCAATACAAGGTGCCGATTAGATTCCCAAACAACACATGATTATAATGAGATTGAAACCGGGCTACCCAATCCTATTGTTTTGTTGTAATTCCGATAAACCTCTAATCCAGATCAAATTTTAGTCCTAGGCATCGCGTGATTTTGTTAAACCTAACAAACTAGACTAACCAATACAATAGCTATAAAATAGCTAACTCCAATGAAGCTATAAAATAGCTAACTCCAACAAACCTGAACCAATATAGACCCGACATGAACCCGCCTAATCCATAAATAAAAAAAATACATAAAGATGAAAACCAACCCTATCCAATTCGTACTAAACACAACCCATTCCCATTCGAACTAAACCTGGACCCACTCGAGCAAACCCTACCTAATTGAAACACATACATACCACTTAAAACCTAGAATTTTGATATTGGGTTGTGTTTTTATACTTTTCATTGGATGATGTCGTCTCCATGGGAGACAAGCACCCCAACCGAGGTCACCAACAAGATCCCCAGGGTCACGCGACAAAACGAGTAGGACCAACACTCGACTAATATTCACATCCAAACCTCATTTTCCTCCCTCCCGACAATTTCAAGGACAACCAAAACCTAACATACATCCATCATATATCAAATCTTGTTATAATCAAATCTTGTTATGTTAATGCACAAGCCATATTGTGGGTATCCATTTATAAGCCTAGATCTAATTTATATTGATGAAAATACGACAACATCTATTATTATATGTATTACTAGTTATTGTCATAATAATTGGTTAGTGGTAAATGATCATTCGCTGCAAAACATACAACGGAGAATGCAAGCAAGGAATAGCAAACTGAAAGAAAGGAAAAAAGAACCCAGCAGGCAGTCGTTAACGGCTAACGGTGTAATGGCCGGAGGGAGGGTTCTCTTAGGAATTTCGAAACAAAGTATTAAATGCTTCATCTCCTGATGTGTCGGGGTACAAAGTGTGTCGGGATACAAAGGACTGTTTCACTGTCAGCTGTCAGCGACGCTCTTCGTTTCTTACAGGGGGACAACCGAGTGGTGGCATGGCCGGGAGGCTGGGAGGAGTGTCTTGTCGGAGGGGGCTGAGAGTTGCGCATGTCCTCCGATCCGAATATGATCGGGTCACGCGCAACACCCTTCACGCGCAGGTGCTACGCGCGCCCTTGGTGGTTTCCGGAGGCTACGAACCGGGTTGGTGGGGTTGGTGCGCTGTGGCAGAGAGCATTAATTGCACAGGCTGTTGCACGTCGTTGCACTGGCAAAAACTCTTGCACTGCTGTGTGTTGTTGCGATGTGCTGTCTATTAAATGCTAATAATGATGTAGATTATGGCTGGAGTGGATGTTTTTAAGAAGGAAAAATCTAATAATTTTAGAGGGAAAAGGTATGAACACCCAAAAAAAGGGTTTATGACACAATTATTTGCATTTACTTCCCAACCATTCATAGCATTCATTTCTACCAACAAACATTCAATTTGGATAGAGAGAAGGAATTTAGATGGAGCCGTGTAATGGTATTGTTCTTCCTGTATAACGTGTTTCATGTTATTTACGTTATGGTGTTTCTTTAAATTCTCCAAAACGTCACTTTCCATTTATCGTTATAGATGCAGATGTGGTATATGGTAGTGATTTTTCCGAAGATTTTTGCCATAAAATTTGATGATTTTGAATAAGAACTTGATCGCTCAGTAAATGAACTTGATAGCTAAGCAAATAAACTTGATAGCTCAGCTTCCGAAGAAAAACACGATGAACATGAAAAATGATTTGATGATTCAGGAGAAGAACTAGACACACAAGAAAATACCCAAGATGAAATCCAAAGTTTGCAAGGTTAGTGTCTAAATAGAGTTGTTGCCAAAATAAAAATATTATTCAAAATAATATAGTCGTTCATATTTTATGATTTAATAATCTTAATAAAGTTAGGCACTTAATAAATTTAATAATCTTTTGTTAAAATGCTTTTGTAAATAAACCAGACTCATTAGGTTCAATGGACTATTCAGACTCGGTAAACAGGTATAATGTCATTATACAAGACGCAGATTTGTTGGCAGAGTCATCTTCCATGTCTCATGTAAAGTTTGAAATAATTAAGCAAGCCTTAGACAACCTCAAGAGAGAAGTTGGTCTTATAAATGATGTAAGTAAAATTCTTTCCATTTTTTGTTTACATTTGAAGTATTTGATGTTCTCTGTAAATCTAAATTTGATATATTTGCACCTTACATGTAGGTTGATCAACCATTGATCCAAAAAGCCATTCAAAACCCAAATATGGGTGGACAAGTGGGTCGTCCTCGTAAAAGAAGATTTAAGTCGTTTGATGAAAGAATTCCCAAGCAGAAGAAACTAAGAAAGTAGCATACTTAACAACATGTTATGGAAGTCATGTGCGCTTTTAAGTTGTCATACTTTTTGTCTAATGAAATCAGACGTCGTACTTTATTTTGGTCAACTGCATGGGGGCACCATTAATTTGTTTATGGGTATCATTAACCCATATTTGGGCGTTGTTACATATGTGTTGGTTTTTATTAAACATAAGTTGGCATATTTTGTTGGTTTTTACCATTACCTCTTTGTAGGTGTCAAGTCCATACAAGTGCGACCTACTATTTTGGAGTATTTTGTGCGTGCATGTTTGGGTGCAATTACCAATTTGTAGGTGTCAACTAACAATGTTTGGGTGCCATAAATGGTTTGCGGGTGTCAAATACCCAGGTGCCAGCTAGTTTTTTGGGTGTAAGTCAATCATGTTTGGGCACCATTACATATTTGTAGGTGTTCACTACCAGTGTTAGGGAGCTATAAAGGGTTTGGAGGTGTCAAATACCCATTCAGGTGTGACCTAGTATTGTGGGGTGTCACTAAGTCATGTATGAGCATAAAATACCAATTTTTGGGCGCCATTACCTATTTGCAGGCGTCAACTGCCAGTTTTGGGCGCCATAAAGGGTTTGGAGGTGTCAAATACCCATGGAGGTGCGACCTAGTATTTTGGGGTGTCACTAACTCATGTATGGGTGTGATTACCCATTTGCAGGTATCATCTACCTATGTTTGGGCGCCATAAAGGATTTCTAGGTGTCAAATACCAATACAGGTGCCACCTAGTGTTTTGGGGTGTCAGTCAGTCATGTTTGGGCGTCATTACCTATTTGCAGGCGTCACTACCAATGTTTGGACGCCATAAATGGTTTTCAGGTGCCACTTACCCATGGTTGGGCGCCATTACATGTTTCTGGTTGTGAAATAGTCATTTTTTGGCGTTATAGGTGGCACTATGTGTCACCCATTTACAGGCTCTATTATTAGGTGTCAAATATACATTCTGGGCGCCATAAATAGTTTGTAGGAGTCAAACCATTTATGCAGGTGCCACTTAGTGTGTTGGGTGTCCAGTCAGTCATTTGCGGGTGCCATTAACTATTTCTAAGTGTCACATGCCACTTTTGGTGAAGGAGAGGGCGGTGAGGGAAGACGAGAACAGAGAAACGAGGCCACACAAAAGAGGCCTCTACGTAGGAAGAGGCGCCGGATCACTCTTCCAGCAGCCAAGACGTCGACGACGTCGTTCGAACCTGAAGAGGCGCGGGACCCGGCGCCAAAGAAGGAGCGTCGTTCACCCTTTGCCGTTCAACCCAGCGGTGGAGACACGGAAGCCAGTGTCAAGGAAGTCAACGTCGTTTGCGGACAGGAGGAAGAGGCGGAAGACACGGAAGAGGCGTCGGAGGGAACGAAGTCGGGGTCACGCGCTCTCGGGATGCCGAGCGTTTGGGCGGAGGTTCGAAATTCCTGGGGAAGGAGGAGTCTTGGAGAAGGAAGGAAGCGGGAAGGGGGAGCGACGGGTGACACACTCTCGGGATGGCGCAGGGTGTCGCAGGCGCATGGGTCAACTCGCACGTCACGCGAGCCCTCCACGCGGCGCCTGCTGAGTGGATCCGAAGGCAAGCGGGTAGCAGGTGGTTTTGGGCCGTTTTTGGGCGGTATTCCTTGCGCTTGACGCGCGCGTGATACCGCGTGAGCTTGATAGAATTTTAACCCCCTCCGATCTAGGTTGGTCAGTCGACCCTTTCCTCTGACTCCATCCCAATGAGCCAGCGCCGCCCGTCATCTTCCTCCAATGGGCTTTTTCTCCGCCTCCACCAATCCCCACCCAAATTCAAAAGAACTCGAGAACTAACCCCGACGAGGCATCCCACCAAACCGTCTTCAACCATGGTGTTAGCTCAGTACTACCGCCGCCAAGCCCAGCCGCATTCCCTCTCCAACCGCAACTCGGAGCCCATGTCCTCCCATCCAGGTCGGTCAGTCGATCCTCTCCTCTGACTCCATTCCAATGCCCCTGTGCCGCCCTCATCTTCATACAGTCCTTCCTCTCCCCCCGTCTCCTCAAGAATCAAGAATTAACTCCGGCGAGGCATCCCACCCACCTGTCTACCACCACCACGCTAGCCAAGCACTACCACCGCCAAGTCCAGTCGCATTCCCTCACCCGCCTCCTTTGCAACGGCGACACCCCGTCCTCTGACTCCATCCCAATGCCCTGGTGCCTCCCGTCATCGTCTTACACTGCTTCCTCTTCCCCTATCTCCACCCAAACTCAAGAACCCAACAACCAACCCTGGCGAGGCATCCCTCGTACCGGTCGTCCACCATGGCGCTCACAGGCACTCCCACCGCCAAGCCCAGCTGCAAGTCCGGAGGCGGTTCCACTCCCATGCCTTACTGACGTCGAGCACATCGTCAACCGCTAGGCCCGGTCGCTCCCTGCGGGATTTCTCGCTTCTGGCATCTCTGACGCGCGGCCCTACCATAAGACATCGCTCGGTAGACACTCTACTGTCAGGGCTCCTCGGGATATCATTTCGGTACACTCCTATATTTCCCCCATTTTAGTGTAATAGTTTATGCTTAATGCTCCTGCCGGTGTTTTGGGGTAGTTCAATAGCCATGAATTCCTCCTTAGTTATTCTATATATAAAATTAGTCATGATGGCAATTTTGAAAACTTAGTTCGAACAACATTCTTTGTAATCTTTCTTGAAATGTCAATTTCTTTTTTCCTTAGGCTCCGATTGGTTTGCTGTAACTCGTCCGGAAAATTTAAAGTAGTTTTTTATGATTGGTTTAAAGTAAGTGCTGGAATTTGAGTTCCGTGACTTCCGGTAAGTTATAAAGTTACATACAAAATAGAGTTCTTGAGTTCCCTCTTAAAAAGAGCAGAAAATGAGTTCCGAAAGAATTGACAACATTTACTATACATTTATATTTTTCATTCTTCATAAATGACACATGCAAAATATTTATGACTATAAATGTTAGCGTGTGGATATAATTTATTACCAAAATCATAATATAATATGACAAAACATTGTACATTATATAAGAGACACCATGTAAAATACTTTACATAACAACTACCATTAACACTGTGGTCTATGAAATAAAAAATATACAAACACTATGAAAAAATAACCATGCCACACAATATGACAAAAATGTGATTTATCTAACATATTTTTATATTCATGTTTAAATACTATGATGTGAAAAAGATTATGAACTATGATCATACACGAAATATATACTAAAATTAGTGTTGTACATATCGTTAAACAATGATGAACCAAAACTTATATATACAAACACATAAAATGTACATATCATTACAATAGTTTGTACATATAAAGTGAAAAAATATTATAATATGATTTGAACCATAATATTTTTATAAAAATTATAATTATACCACATTAAAATATTTTTAGAGGAGCGACATCCGCATCATGACTATATTGATATTATTATAGTTAAAAATATTATGATTAGTTACGAATATGATTTTCCTTTATTTCTTTGATATCCTTACTTTTTATATATCACACAGTAAAATTAACAAAATTTTCAATTGATTTCTATATTTACAGTTACGACAAACCAGTCACATGGAAGTTAATGGAACTTAAGTTCCAGAAACTAAACTAGAGTTTCCAGAAAATGAGTTCCACGTAATGAATGACTTATACCAAACCAATCGGAGCCTTAGGAACTCTCCTAAATTGATTTATTCAATTTCCACCCAAAATTGGTCTCTCTCTTAGCATATCTGTATTCTTCCTGATAATTCCAGCAGTCTAACTTGAGTAGAAAATCTGTAGAATTGCATAGCATATTCCCTATCAATAAAGAACTAGTCTTCTTTAAACTCTCCTCTAATTAAAAAACTATAATTTGACAACTTCTTGACTCACAAACCTTCCCTAGCAATATTGAAATCTTTGAGGTAGCTGAGGGTTCCTAATATCCTAACCCATATATAAATTAAGTTGCATTATTCCAAATCAGTTTGCAAATATTTTACTCCATCGTTTGTCTATCTTGCTTTTCCTGGCATTCTGAATGAAAAAAACATGTTTTTTTTGTTAAAAAAGCAGGTGGCTTCTTCCCCCAAATTCATGCTTGTCCACATCCCTTGAGATTATTAGGAAAGCATACTCGCAAACAAGCAAACCTTGACACACACCTAGGAACACTCCTTCCCGTATATCCATATAAGACCCAAGTAGGCAGGTCGAGGTCCTATTTGGTATCCACTAGGAGAACCCTTCCACCCAAAAAAGTTGTTCGGTTCAACTAGAATGTTTTGCTTTTGCCTTTTGTCTGAAACTACTTGGAAGAACCATCAACTCTAGCGAACACTATTTTCATAAAAACAACCATCATATATTTTTGTATTGAGGAAAAATACTTATGATAACAATAAAATGTATGCACATAGTAAGAAATTTGGTTTGAAATAAGAAAATATGGCCCTAAGCCCCCCCTTGTCATCTTTGTTGGGTCTGTCAACCTATTAGTGGGCGTTGATGTTCTTTTTTAAGTTCCTCATGCTCAAAGTTTCAAATTGCATATCAATGTAGCTATTTGGTGCCAAATGCCATTATATAAGGGATTATCTCCCCTTCTTTGTGTTTTTTTTACGATGTTTATGCCTTGAACTCATTTTGTACATCAACAATTTTCATCTTTGTCATGGAATATGTGATTATGCATCAATAATTTCTTGGTTTATATTTGTTACTGAAAATATTATAATTTCCTAGAGTTGTAATATTGCACAATTGTAAAGGCTATTTTGTTTAATTAGTCTTTGTTTCAATAGTATAGTTTCAATTCTACTGTACATATATATGATAGAATATGTGATTATGCATGCCTTATGTCCTCCTCCTCACTTCTTCTCTTCTTAAGCTCCTCGTTCATATCCCCTTTCTCTTCCACGTCTTATTTCTCCTATCTCATTTTTCTTCATGCTATTACTCCATAATACTTCTCCTTCTCTCTTTTCCTTTCCTCCACGCCCATTCCTTCTTTCTTATTGATTATGCTCTCCCTACACAGTCCCATTTCTCCTGATTTTGCTCTTCCTACCCATTACTAGTATACTGCATTTTACTATTTTATATTGAGTTTTTCGTTGAACTTGAATGCTTGTAGATTTCAATACATGTACATTTGAATGCAAATATGTTATTGGTATAATTTCTTGGTTTATATTTGTTACTAAAAATATTATAATTTCCTAGACTTGTAATATTGCACAATTGTAAAGGCTATTATGTTTAATCATTCTTTGTTTCAATAGTATAGTTTTGATTGTATTGTACATATATATGATAGAATATGTGATTATGCACGTGTTATGTCCTCCTCACTTCTTCTTTTCTTAAGATCCTCATTCATATCCCCTTTCTCTTCCACATTTTATTTCTCCTATCTCATTTTTCTTCATGCTATTCCTCCATGATACTTTTCCTTCTCTCTTTTCCTTTTCTCCACGCTCGTTCCTTCTTTTTTATTGATTATGCTCTCCCTACACAGTCCCATTTCTCCTGATTTTTCTCTTCCTACCCAATTTATCCTCCACCTCCTCTTCCCAATTTCTCTTCATGCTCCTGTTATGATCCCCCTCTCTCTTCATGTCTTTCTTCTCTTTCATCTCTTCTTTCTCCGCCTTCCCTTTTTTACGACAATATCGTTTCCCATCCCTTACCTATTACTCCTCACCCTTATCCTATTATGCTAATGTCCCCTTTTCCAATTCTATTTCTCATTTTATCTATTACAAAGATACATTTCCTCCCCTTTCTCTTCCCTTTCTGCCGCTAATTTCTTCCATCTTCTCTAGTATAATATGTTTATTGTTCCAACTATCTCTTAATTGTGCATCAATTAAATCCTCCCTTCCCTCTAGCTAAATCCACTAACTGGTAGTGCTATGGCTATGGCGAAGATAACTGTGAGATGGATGACGATGGATTGGGATACAATTATTGCTAGAACTACAGCTAGAACTACAACTAGTACTATGACAATGACGGAGACAACTAGCGAAACGACGATGGTAACAACTAGTGCTAGGGTTAGGGATAATTCACGACAACAATTAGGACTAGGATCATGGATAAGGTTGGGCTATCACTACAATTGGTGCTAGTGTGTGCTAGGGATACAACGACGGTAGAGGCGATGGCTTCGGTTGTGGCTATGGATAGGGTGCGCGCAACGATGTGACCTAGGGTGTCGAGGAAACCTACATCATCTACGACATCATCAATTGGGATGGTATGCATCTGAAAGATATGGATAGAGATGTCTATCTCCACAACACAAACGACAACCTCATTAAATACTACTACTGTGGTGACAAGCTTCACCAACATCAAGCCCTCGGCATGGATCACATTATGAAAGAAACTCCCATCTATAAAATGCATTCAATTTATGTGAATACTCCACTTTGTATCCCGTGTACGCCTGAAACAATGAGGGTCCAAACTAGAACTATAGGGTCGACGCTGTAAGGAACACGACTGTTATTCTGAGGTCCCTGTAGTTCACAAACCTAAATTCACCCTTAAAAATCTACCAACATTAACTAGAACAAATAAATCATGGTTGGGGCACCGGTAAAGAGATATCCCATTTAACAAATTGTGATTTCCCTAAAGACAAGACTATGATAAGAACACTTATTTGTGATGATGTTGTCTAAGAAAAAAAGTCCTCTAAAGCTAGTCAACTGGGAAATGGTGTACATAGTTAAGATATCAGCTTAGCTCAACTCTGCTCAACCTTGTAGACCATGTCCCATTTTTGTTGGGGATTTGTAGCTTTAGCAAACTTTTTCCCTCAGACATTATATGATGACCATAATTGGTGTTGTCATTGTCACTGTATTTTAGGGAAAATCATGATTTATGAAATATGGTATTGTTTCACCTATTCCAAAATCATGATTTATTTATTTTGGTTAATGTTGGACCTCACCATACAGAAATGCATTCTTGACATCAAGTTGAATGAGAGGCCAATCCAGATTAATAGCCACAGATAGAAGAATTCACACGGAATTCAGCCGAGCAACAGGAGAGAAGGTTTCAAAATAATCAAAGCCATAAGTCTGAGTGCAACCTTTCTCCACAAGATGAGCTTTCAGGCATTCTACAGTTCCATCTGGATGATATTTAACAGTGTAAACCCAACGGCAGCCAACTGTTTTACAGTCAGAAGGAGGATCAACACGATCCCAAGTACCCTTGTCAGTGAGAGCGGCCATCTCCTCTATCATGACTTGAGTCCATGCCTGACTTTGTAGAGCATCCCTAACATTTTTGGGTACATAAATGACAGATAAAGAAGTAACAAAATTGCTAACATGAATACTCAGATGGTCAGTAGAAACATGATTAGCTATATTATGAGACGTACAAGATCTATTACTTTTTCAGAGAGCAATAGGTAAATCTAGATCAGAAAATACCTCTGTGGGCGCATGACCTTCAGAAGGAGAAGATTGGGGTGTGGGGGGGTCTTCAGTAGGAGTAGGTTGTGCAACACGATTTCTGTGTTGATATACACGTAAAGGAGGAGTAGTATTTGTCTCAGGCTATTCAGTATTGTTATTAGAGTCACACGTCACAGGCAGAGGTGCAGAAATCAAACCCGAGCTCAGATGTGTCCCCTTAGAGGAATATCATGGAGTATCTTCAAAAAACACCACATCACTACTCAGAAACTATTTTCTTGTCTTCGGATGATAACAACGATATCCCTTCTGAGTCCATGAGTACCAAAAAAAACAAATTTCACAGCTCTAGGGGACAGTTTATTTTGATTAGGACCAAGCAAACGCACAAAACACGTAGACCCAAAAATCCGCAGAGGAACAGAGAAAAGGGGAAGACTTGGTTGAAGAACATGTACAGGTATTTTATTACCAATGACAGAAGATGGAATGCGGTTTATTAAGAAACATGCAGTAAGAATAGCTTCCAGCCATAAATGTTTGGGAACATTAGAATGAAGCATTATAGTCCTGGAAACCTCAAGAAGATGCCTATTTTTCTGTTCAACCACACCATTCCGTTGGGGGGTATACGTACAAGAGGTTTGACGAATCATCCCCACAGATTTACAAAACACCTCAACAGAGCTTTGAACAAATTCTAAAGCAGTATCAGTTCTGAAAATTTTAATAGACATCGAGTACTGTGTTTTAATTTCAACAAAGAAGAATTTAATTGTAGGCACTACTTCAAATCGGTTTTTTAACATAGATAACCATGTAGCCCGAGAATAGTCATCAATAAATAGAATAAAATATTTATAACCAGATAAACTAGGAATGTGACATGGTCCCCACACATCAGCATGTACTAATTCAAACACAACAATACTAGCAATATGAGATTTTTTACGGAAAATAGATCTAGTTTGTTTGCCCAATTGACAAGCTTCACAATTAAATACAGGCATACGGCCACCAGGTAACACATGTTTTAACTTTGCTGCTGATGGGTGTCTGTTGGTTGTTTACACTAACGAGTTTCAATCCAAGAAAAGGATAGTTTACTCAACTTAACCAAACTTTGCAAGTATACAGAGGTAGTATAGTCAAGGTCGAACACAAGGAGCTTAGCTAATTTAATTGAGCGCAACATTACTAAAGTTCAACGATCTAGACCAATATTAAAGAGTAGAGAAGATTTATTCTAAAAGCATAAAAATTGGATTTTAACTACAGGAATTTTAGATTCTAAAAAGCAAGCAAGGATCACAAGGAAAGTTTGATTTCAGAAATTTAAGGAATCTTGGACATTAGGATTTCACTCACATACCATAGCAATCAAGAGAACAAAATAATTTAAACATACATAAGATCATGTTTCAAAGAAAAGTTGTGTTACATTTCACCTCCCGGTGTAAATGCAATGATCATAACTCAAAACAACACTCTCGTGCATGAATTTCGTTTATGATCACAAACAGTTCCTCAACTCATTCCTCTCTACTCTTGTAGAAGAAGAAGAGTTGCCAAGAAGAGCGCCTCCATACATTCCTACTTGTCTTCTCAAACTAAGCAAGAAGGCAGAAAATATGCATATAAGGTGGCCAACAATACATGCAAGAAAAAGAGTAAACCGACACTCTCATGGTAAAGAAATAAGAAACACATGCATTTAGTACGAAATTACTTGTTCATTACATGCTATGACATGGGAGTTACTCTTCCACACCCAAGAAAAAGGAGTCTACTCGTCCATAACAATATACAACAAATTTGCTACAGAATTTTTAGTTCTAGACACGGTTTAGAAAAGAAAAGACAAGGAGAACTGAAGATGTAACCACAAGAAGTAAGAATTTCGGCTTTAGGACAAAATTCCCCTCCTTTAGCTGCTCCAAGTGGAACTAGCTCCTCTCTCAAAAAGCTGCTCGGAGTTGGGGACGCTTGGCTGCACCTTGAAGAAGACAATGGAGAAGTGGAGAAGAAGAAATGGTCTCTTTATGCAAGAAACCACCTTAGATTCCTCCAAATTCACCCTCCTCTGCTCTCCTCTGGCTCTGGGACAAGAGAACTCTCCAAATGACCGAATGTAACTGTCCCTTGGCTTCCCTCTTTGTTTTAAATTCGTATTTTGAATTTTCGAATTTCTGAAACTGCCAGGTGCACGTCGTGCACCTGCAGTGCAGTTGACATCGGGTTGATCCGTGCACGGCGTGCGCTGCGGAATTGCACGCCGTGCGACTTTTTAGAACTTTCTTCAGCAGTTTGCGTTCTAGGTGCACGTCGTGCATGTTGAAAATGCATGTCGTGTCTTCATCTTCTGTACATTTCTGGTATCTCGCACGCCGTGTGTTTTCTGCGTGCACGTCGTGCATTCTCTTGGTTGAACAGATCAAATTTTCTCTGGAAAGTTGCACGCCGTGCATTCTGATTTGCACGCCGTGCACTTTACTGCTTCAGCGAACCAGTTTTTTTCTGGAATGGTGCACGCCGTGCGTCTGAGTTGCACACCGTGCATTCTTCTATTTCTGTAGAAATAACATCTAAATTTAGTTCTTTTTGTGGCAACTTTGCAGTACAAGTTATGGGGAGATTAGAACAACAAAAAGATGGAAAAACCAACATGAAAGAGACTGAATTAAATCAGAAAGAACCAAATTTGTGTGTGATAACATGTGAAAAGATGATATATAAATCACACAACAAATCCCCCTAAGCTTAAACCATTACTTGTCCTCAAGCAAAAAGAGCATAAAAATATAAATGAAGAACTGTGAAGAACATGAATAGATCAAATGAAATGAAAGATTTGTATAAAACCATACCAACCATGATCAACATGTTTATGCTCATAGTCATCAATTCAACTCAAACACCCAAGAAAGAGAATTTAGTCCAGCAGGGGTGGTTTCAATTTAATGAATCAATCAATTTAACAACACTAGGTAGAATTTGGATGACCAAGCCAAACAATTAGTGGATGTGCAACTCAAACTCTCAACTATTAAAGATACAAAAGATGAAATCTTAGTTAAAAATTGACAATTTTTGATGTACTCTCCTTCCTTTCCCAAAAAATGATATGACAATGGATTATGGGTTCCGACACTCGGCTGCTAATGTAGGCTTATGCACACGTGGAATGTCAGTTGGGGTATTTTACCCTCTTTTTAAGACATACCACCTAACCATCGTAGCCAGATCGGACTTACACTAGGCTAGCATGATATGTGGGCGGTTTAGCCATCTTTAATGGGGTATTAATCTTTCCAAAACATAGGAGAGTCAACTGAATTGCAACATTAGCTAGATTTCATTCATTTGTTTTGAAAACAAGTGCACTAAGAGCTTGGCAAGGTCATCCCGTATTCTAAATTATGTTGTAGAGTTGATTTACTCACAAAAATTGAAACCATTACATGTTTTAAGTAATCAAGGATGTGAAAGATGAATGTTCAGGCTAGAAACATAAACCAGAGTTAAGCACATGTTGATGTTCAAAAGGTTTCATTTGATTAATGCATGTCTTTTACAATTTCTTCAAATGATATTTCTCATCAAAAGAGGATAAACAGTTAAGCATAGGAGTTCTATCCACATATAAAAGATAAATCTCATATCATAGTAGACTTGCCATCAGAAGAGAAAAACTGAAAACAACAACAAAAAAGTGAAAACAACACAAAAGCAAATGACAAGAAGAAAATAACATGAAAAGAAAAAACTAAAAGAAACTAGGATACCAATACCATCTGGTTGCTCCCCCCTAAGCTTGAAATCAGCAGTGTCCTCACTGCTTAAATCTAACTTATGGAGTTTACAACCGGATACCTGTCATGAATAGATCAGAAAAAGGATCCGCCGCCTCCCTGCTCAGGGAAGAACTGACTAATGATGTCAGGGATGTCCATCGGCGTGGCGGATGATTCTGGCTGCTGCTGTTGGTCCTGGGGCTGCTGGTCCTGGGGGAACTCATGTTGTGGAGTGTCTGGAACTGTGGTCTCCTGGCGGGGGGAGGGGGGTGACTGGAAAGACTTCGGTGCAGCGTATTGGCCTTGCGAGATGTGCCACACATCCATCTGGTTGACCATGTCATACATAGTTGAGTATTGTGCACTCAAATGGTCAAACCTGGTGTCATACTGCGGGCCCATCTGGTCTAGGCAGGTGTCTATATGATCGAACCCCCGCTGCACGTAGTCGTAAAGGTGTTGAACGTACGGCATTGTCCAGCTGTACTATGTCTGAGTACCAGTGGACGGTGGCAGAGGAGTAGGGGCTCCTGGAATAGGTCCTGGTGTAGAGCTGCTAGCACCCCAGGTGAGTGTCTCCTTGTTAGTCTCCGACTGTAGCTCTACCTTCCAGGTTGCCTTGTTCTTGATATCATTCCGACCTGCATCGGGGATGGTGATGAACTGCTTCTTTGTGATAAAAACCTTGAACTTTGATGTACTATTGACATGTCTGGAGATCCGACTGCAAGAGATTAGATAGTTTATATCAACAAGGTTCTTCCCCAGTGCAGGTTCTAGGGAACCCAAATCTAAGCCTAGCTGCATAGCAAGAATGCTTATTACCCCGCCACACATGATGTCACATGCCTCCCTCTTCTTTTGCTTTTTCGTGTCAAGAAGCTTGCCGACAATGTAGTATCCAGAAATTATTTGCTCATTTTGCACCAGGAACCATAAGAAGAAAAGATCAGTCTTCCCCACTACACCTTGTGTTTCATTCTTTGCAAAGGGTCATGTGCTAAGAAGACGATGAATAACCCGAAAAACTGGATTGTGGATGCTAGAAGCCCGAGCATTCCTTGCTCTATGCACTTTATCAGAATTGATCTCAGACCAAAACAGATCGCTATTGAAAGCTGGAGGATAATCAGTGTAACCGCCGTAGTTGCATTTAAGCAAAGCACAAAACCGCTCAAGATTCATAGTAAACGGTTTGTCCAAAAGGCGAAAACTGATATTTTTATAAGGAATGTTGTGATGATTCAGGTCATTCTCAGCCTTGAAGGTAGTGAGAAACTTGTACACAAGGCGAGAATAGGTCTTTGCAACTCGAGTGCAGAGGTAGTGTAAACCCAGAAATGTTAAGTGATTGACTACCTCATTTTTGAAGCCCAACTTGGTTAGAGCTTCATTGCACATGTACCGGGAGGGCAAGACACGCCGTGTGATAAGGAATTGGTAGTCGACGTCTTCTTCAGGCTTGAACCTGAACTGAGTTGAGGGTATAAATGTCGCAGGTGCTGGTGCAGAAGATCCTGCGTCAATAGAGGGAGATGCAGTAGTTGCGTCGTAAGTCCCATGGCGTCGGACGGACTTCTGCTTGATCGGTGCCATTGAATCTGTAAGGGTGCACGGTGTGTCTTGGTGATGCACGACGTGCAGGTGTGCTGATTGTCTTCTTCAGACAGAAAAACGCACGGCGTGCAAGTTGAGTGCATGGCGTGCACCTGTGGATTTGGGGCAAGCCGGATATCTGCAGAGACAGCTCCGATTTTTGGGCAAGGTGGTTGTGATCGGCGGCGCTGCTGTTGTTTTGGCATTGCGGCTTGCTTGGTCGGCTGAGAAGGTACTGCGGCAGCTAGGAAACGCTGGCGGCTCTGAAGTGTTAGTTGATGTGCGAGTTGTTGCTTGCTGTGGCGGCGGGGTGGCTCTAAGCTGCTAGCGGCTGGCTTCATGACGGTGAGGCTGGAGCTGCTTGGAGAAGAACGGTGGCCGTCTGGCTGAAGAAGATGATGTCAGCGAAAGGATGGCAGCTGAATGGTGGCTGGATGTCGGTGTGGAGCTTCTGGCTGGGCGGAGGAGCTGTTGTTGGCGCGGAGGAGCTGCTGTTGCTTTGGAGAAGAACAGCGACGACTCGAACGGAGAAAGGGGGCCGAGATGTGCACGGCTGCTAGGCGCTGGCACACGGCTGCAAGCTGAGGTGCACGTCTCTAAGGATCAAGAAGGTGCGTGCGTGCACGGCTGCTCGGAATGGTGTGTGTTCTCTTTGGCTCTGGTCGGCGGCGGTTGCATGACTCTAAGGGTCGGGGTGCATGGCTCTAGGGTTGGAGTGATTAGGTCGTGCACTCCGGCCCTTTTTGTCTAAACTTTACTTAAAAGTGCACGACGTGTGTTTTGAATGCACGGCGTGCGCTTTTGTAAAGTTTAGTTTCAAACTGCTCCCTTGCTTCCAGGTGCACGACGTGCAGGTTGTATGTGCACTCCGTGCGAGATTCCAGAAACTTTATAGATTTCCATCGCCCTGGTGCACGGCGTGCGTTTGGACTGTGTACGTCGTGCGAGTTTCCAGAAACTTTACAGATTTCTCGAAGACCAGCTACACGCCGTGCAACTATCAAATGCACGACATGCATGTTTCCAGAAAGTTGCCGAACTTTTTTATTTACCAGATGCACGTCGTGCGTCTTGACAATGCACGACGTGTTAGTTTCCAAAACTTTTTCTGCTATATTTTGTATTGAAGTGCACGCCGTGTCTTCAAAAGACACGCCGTGCACTTTGCGATTTATGCAAAAAATTGCAGTCAGTCAGCAGTAAACTACGACGGATTGAGTAGAAATCAAGTCTAGATTATTACATTCATCCATGACAGGCTTATTAATGAAATTAAAGAGTGTTTTTTATTTGAAAAACTTAAAGGAAATCTATCCTAATGTGGGGTCAACTCCCACGAGGTCCTCCATTTAGAGTCCGGAGTATGACTTCTTGTAAGACTTCATGCATCTTGGAGGGAGCAAGAGGCTCCTTTCTCCACTTCTTCTCTGCTAGAGTAGCGTTTGCAACATTGTCCATTGACTTTGAAGGTTCCATCTTTGCCTTGGAGTTCTACAGTTCCATATGGAAAAATCTTGAGTACTAGGAACGGACCAGACCACTTGGATTTCAACTTTCCTGGAAAAAGCTTCAATCTGGAATTGAATAACAATACTCTATCTCCTTCTTGGAAGTCTTTCCTGTGGATTCTTTTATCATGCCAAGCCTTTGTTATTTCTTTTTACAACTTTGCATTCTCATATGCGTCAAGACGGAGTTTTTCAAGCTCCTGCAACTGTAAAAGACATTTTTCTCCTGCTCTCTTCATGTTGAAATTAAGGAACTTAATTGCCCATAAACTACGATGCTCCAGTTCGAGCGGAAGGTGACATGATTTGCCATAGATCAGCTTGAAAGGAGTAGTCCCAATGGTGGTTTTGTATGTTGTGCGATAAGCCCATAATGCATCATCTATCTTTAGTGCCCAATCTTTCCTTGAACTAGAGACAGTCTTTTCAAGGATATTCTTCAGTTGCCTATTTGAAATCTCTACTTGCATGGATGTTTGAGGGTGATAGGGCGTAGAGATTTTATGAGTCACACCATACTTAGAGAGGAGATTGTTGAATTGTTTCTCAGCAAAGTGTGTACCTCCATCAGAAATAACCGCACGTGGAACTCCAAATCGAGGGAATATAATCTTTTAAAAAACTTAATTACAGATTTGGCGTCCGGTGCTTGGGTTGGAATGGCTTCAACCCATTTAGAAACGTATTCACAAGCAACAATAATATATTGATACCCGCAGGAAGATGGGAATGGTCCCATGTAGTCCACTCCCCATACATCGAACACCTCAACCACTAAGATAGAGTTGAGTGGCATGTCATCGCGGCGGGATATGCCTCCTGTTCTTTGGCACCTATCACAAGATTTGACAAATAGATTGACATCTTTAAATAATGTGGGCCAATAGAAACCAGCTTGAAGTATTTTTGCAGCGGTCTTTTCTCCTCCAAAATGGCCTCCATAAGGAGAGGCATGGCAATCAACAATGATGTTAGGAACTTCCTCTTCAACAACACACCTCCGGATTAGCCCATCACTTCCATGCTTGAATAGCAACGGGTCATCCCAATAATAAAATTTTACATCATGAAAGAATTTCTTCTTTTGTTGATATGTCAAACCCGGAGGTAGTTGTCCAGTAGCAAGAAAATTAGCAATGTCTGCAAACCATGATGCTTGAATGGATGACAATGCGTAGAGACAATCGGCAATAGATCTCCAGCCTCTGTGGTCAATCTAGAGAGGTGATCAGCAACACTATTCTCGGTACCTTTCTTGTCTTTGATTTCGAGATCAAACTCTTATAGAAGTAGTATCCAACGAATAAGGCGTGGTTTGGCATCTTTTTTATTCAGCAAATACTTAATGGCAGCATGATCAGTGTATACAATCACTTTTGATCCTACTAAGTACTGTCGGAACTTGTCAAATGCATGTACTATTGCAAGCATTTCTTTCTCCGTGGTTGTATAATTGATTTGTTCTTCATCGAGAGTTTTGCTGGCATAATAGATGGCATGGATTTTCTTGTCTCTTCGCTGTCCCAAAACAGCTCCTACTGCATAATCACTTGCATCGCACATGAGTTCAAAGGGAGAATCCCAATCTGGAGGTTGGATAATTGGGGCTGAAATGAGAGCCTCTTTGAGTTTGGAAAAGGCTGCTTGGCAATTGTCATCAAATACAAATTCTGTATCCTTTGCAAGGAGGGAACACAACGGATTTGCAATTTTTGAAAAATCTTTAATGAATCTTTTGTAAAAATCTGCATGTCCTAAAAAGCTGTGAATGTCTTTTACTGAAGATGGAGTAGACATCTTCTCAATTGCTTCGACCTTTGACCTGTCCACTTCAATACCCTTGTTAGATACAACATGCCCTAGCACTACACCGGATTGTACCATGAAATGGCACTTCTCCTAGTTTAGCACTAGGTTAACCTTTTTACAGCGGGCTAAGACAAGAGACAAATTTAATAAGCATTGATCATAAGAATTGCCGTACACGCTGAAATCGTCCATAAAAATCTCCATTATATTTTCAATAAAATCGGAGAATATGGCCATCATGCACCGTTGAAAAGTAGCAGGAGCGTTACAAAGACCAAACGGCATACGACGATAAGCATATGTTCCATAAGTACATGTGAAAGTGGCCTTCTCTTGGTCGGGGGGATAGATGGGAATCTGAAAAAAACCAGAATACCCGTCCAAGTAACAGAAATACGAATGTTTGGCAAGACGTTCAAGCATCAAATCAATAAAAGGCAATGGGAAATAATCTTTGCGGGTTGCTTTATTCAAACGCCTATAGTCAATACACATACGCCAGCTGGTAACCATGCATGTTTGTATTAACTCATCGTTATCTCCTTTCATGACAGTTGCACCCCCCTTCTTAGGTACCACGTGAATGGCACTAACCCAAGGGATGTCACTTATTGGATATATGAATCCAACGTCAATTAACTTGAAAATTTCTTTCTTTACCACCTCAAGCATATTTTGATTTAGACGTCTAGGTGGTTCAACAGTTGGTTTAGCATCATCTTCCATATTTATTCTGTGTATACAAATTGAAGGATGAATGCCTTTTAAATCCTCTATGGAGTAACCAATGACATCTTTGTACAAACGCAATTCGGAAAACAATTTATTTTCTTGATCATCGGTTAATTCACTATTTATTATGATAGGAGATGTAGAATTTTGGTCAAGAAATGCATACCTTAGCCCAGGTGGAAGGGCATTTAATTCTACCTTTTTGCCTGTCGTACTTTCATCAATTTTATCTTCAACAAGTGGAGCATCTTCATCGATAATTGTTACTTTAGAAATAGAAAGTTCTCCAGAAATTTCAGAATTATTGAATTTAGTGGCATCATCATCATAAAGATTAACCATCAAATCAACATCATCTTCACTATCATTCTCAATAGGATCAACAATATCAAGCAAGCATATTTCTTCAACACGTACGGGTGCTTTCATAGATTCATAAATAGAAAATTCCATAGCCTCCTCCCCAACACGTAAAGTGAGCTTCCCTTCCGAACATCAACAAGACATCCGACAGTTCTCAAGAATGGCCTCCCAAAAAGAACAGGGTTGGAAAGAACTTCCGCCATGTCAAGAACAATAAAATCACAAGGTATATAGAATTTCCCAATTTGTACAAGTACATCTTCCACCATACCTTTTGGATATTTAATAGAGTGATACTCGCACCGAGATCTACTAAACCTTTGTCAAAAGTGGTGTCATTAACCTTGCAAGGTAGTGTGAATGCTCCCAAATCATCAAGCTTTTGAGGGAGACGATTTTGAATAATAGAATTTACTCATTCAGAAAGCATTACAGTTTCTACTTGATCAACCTTTCTTCTTTTAGTCAGAATGTCTTTTAAGAATTTTGCATAAGAAGGCATTTCAGCAATAACTTCAGCAAAAGGAAGGTTTACATGCAATTTGTTGATTATGTCTACAAATTTCCTAAAATTCTGGTCTTCCTTCTTATTGGCTAATCTTTGAGGAAAAGGTGCATTGGCTTTGAAATAAGGTGGTATTTCAGCTTTACCTTTCTCCTCACTACAATTTGGAGTGTTGGACTCTTCTTCAACAGCTTGCTTCATGTTCTTCTCCTCAGATGGAGAAGGTCTTTCAATCTCAGCTCCGCTTCTTAGGATAATTGCATGAGCTTGCTGCCTTGGATTTACTTCCGGCTGGCTTGGAAGAGAACTGGATTGTGGAGTCCTTTGTTGATTTAAAGCTTGTTGTGTTATTTGATTTTCCAACATCTTAGTATGAGTGGAAATTCCATCCACTTTTGCAGAAAGTTGCGCAATAGCATCTTTTAAAAGCTTGTCATTTCCTCGGAGTTCCTCATTCTGTTGCATCTGCGTTGATATGAATTTCTCCATCATAGCTTCCAAAGAAGAACTTTGGGGTTGTTGTGGCTGTTGAAAACCCCTGTTATTGAAACTCGACGGATTTCCTTGACGGTTTACATGTTGTTGTTGCTTCCCTTGCTGGAAATTTTGAGTGTTGCTTGCATTTCGGTAAGAGAAATTAGGATGATCTCTCCATCCAGGATTATATTGGTTGGAATAAGGATTGTATTGTTTGTTTCCTTACATCCCAACTGCATTAACTTGTTCAAAATTTCCTTCCATAGCATTAAGGGCAAAACAAGAAGAAGAAGTATGTCCTATATTACCACAAGCTTCACATGTTGCTTCAGCAGATTGAATTGGCAGAGTGGTCATCTTCTCAAATTTCTGTGTAAGCACATCTAGCTTTGCAGCCATAAGATCAACGGCATCAATAGTACGCTTTCCTCCTTGCTTTCCGGTTGAAGAGCTTGTTGTAGAGGTTGATTTAGCTCTTCTATCTCCTCCCCATTGACAGTGATTGAGTGATATATCTTCAATGATATCATAAGCCACTCTATAAGACTTGGTCATTAGTGCACCACCAGCTGCGGCATCTAGAGTCAACCGAGTATTGTAAAACAGTCCATTGTAGAAAGTTTGCAGCAGGAGCCAGTTTGTCAAACCATGGTGCGGGAAAAGGCGTTGAAGATCCTTGAACTGTTCCCATGTATCATATAAGGTTTCTCCTTCACTTTGGGAGAAATTTGTGAGCTGGTTCCTCAAGTGAGTTGTCTTGCTTGGCGGAAAGTACTTTGCAAGGAAAGCATTAAGCAGTTGGTCCCAACTTCTAATAGACTTCTTAGGAAGAGACAAAAGCCACGCCTTGGCTCTATCTCTTAGAGTGAAGGGAAATAACATCAGTCTAATTCCATCAGCAGACACTCCATTAATCTTAAAAGTATTCAGATATTCTAGAAATTCTGCAATATGAAGACTTGGGTCTTCATTGGATGTACCCCAAAGCGATTTCGCTGAATCATTTGCATCATAGAAGGGGCAATTGAAAAGTTATTTTCTTCCACAGTAGGTAAATCAATGGCTCCACAAATATTTGTGGCAACTGACATCGCGAAGTCTTTTAGAGGACGATCGTCCTCCATGGATGAAATGCTCGGTGTAGCTACTGCAGAAGATGAAGAAGACGACGGTGGTGATGATGGCGGTGGTGGCGGTGAAGTACCTCCAAATAGTGGTTGTTCCACTCTTCTTGTTCTCCTCAAACTTGAAAGAGTTCGCTCTATTTCAAGGTCTAACAAACCGGATGTTTGGAGACCTCGTTGTGAACGACGCATACAACCTGAAAAATAACAAGAGAAATTAAGAACACACTAAGAGGTATATGGAAATTTGAAAATGATGAATATTGATCTAGTCTCGAATACTAAACAGTACTTATTACTCGAATTAAATTATCGTAGCTCCCCGGCAATGACGCCAAAAACTTGTTGGTTGTTTACACTAATGAGTTTCAATCCAAGAAAAGGATAGTTTACTCAACTTAACCAAACTCCGCAAGTATACGAAGGTAGTATAGTCAAGGTCGAACACAAGGAGCTTAGCTAATTTAATTGAGCACAACAGTACTAAAGTTCAACAATCTAGACCGATATTAAAGAGTAGAGAAGATTTATTCTAAAGCATAAAAATTAGATTTTAACTACAGGAATTTTAGATTCTAAAAAGCAAGCAAGGATCACAAGGAAAGTTCAATTTTAGAAAGTTAAGGAATCTTAGACATTTAAGGAATCTTGGACATTACGATTTCACTCACATACCATAGTAATCAAGAGAACAAAATAATTTAAACATACATAAGATCATGTTTCAAAGAAAAGTTGTGTTACATTTCACCTCCCAGTGTAAATGCAACGATCATAACTCAAAACAACACTCTCGTGCATGAATTTCATTTATGATCACAAACAGTTCCTCAACTCATTCCTCTCTATTCTCGTAGAAGAAGAGTTGCCAAGAAGAGCGCCTCCATACATTCCTACTTGTCTTCTCAAACTAAGCAAGAAGGCAGAAAATATGCATATAAGGTGGCCAACAATACATGCAAGAAAAAGAGTAAACCGGCACTCTCATGGTAATGAAACAAGAAACAAATGCATTTAGTACGAAATTACTTGTTCATTACATGCTATGAAATGGGAGTTACTCTCCCACGCCCAAGAAAAAGGAGTCTACTCGTCCATAACAATATACAACAAATTTTCTACAGAATGTTTAGTTCTAGACATAGTTTAGAAAAGAAAAGACAAGGAGAATTGAAGATGTAACCACAAGAAGTAAGAATTTCGGCTTTAGGATGAAATTCCCCTCCTTTAGCTGCTCCAAGTCGAACTAGCTCCTCTCTCAAGAAGCTGCTCGGAGTTGGGGACGCTTGGCTACACCTTGAAGAAGACAATGGAGAAGTGGAGAAGAAGAAATGGTCTCTTTATGCAAGAAACCACCTTAGATTCCTCCAAATTCGCCCTCCTCTACTTTCCTCTGGCTCTGGGACAAGAGAAACTCTCCAAATGACCGAATATAACTTGTCCCTTGGCTTCCCTCTTTGTTTTAAATTCGTATTCTGAATTTTCAAATTTCTGAAACTGCCAGGTGCACGACGTGCACCTGCAGTGCAGTTGACATCAGGCTGATCCGTGCACGGCATGCGCTGCGGAATTGCACGCCGTGCGACTTTTCATAACTTTCTTCAGCAGTTTGTATTCCAGGTGCAAGCCGTGCATGTTGAAAATGCATGTCGTGTCTTCGTCTTCTGTACATTTCTGGTATCTCGCACGTCGTGCGTTTTCTGCGTGCACGCCGTGCATTCTCTTGGCTGAACATATCGAATTTTCTCTGGAAAGTTGCACGTCGTGCATTCTGATTTGCACGCCGTGCACTTTACTGCTTCAGCGAACCAATTTTTTTCTGGAATGGTGCACGCCGTGCGTCTGAGTTGTACGCCGTGCATTCTTCTGTTTCTGTAGAAATAACATCTAAATTTAGTTCTTTTTGTGGCAAATTTGCAGTACAAGTTATGGGGAGAGTAGAACAACGAAAAGATGGCAAAACCAACATGAAAGAGACTGAACTAAACCAGAAAGAACCAAATTTGTGTGTGATAACATGTGAAAAGATGATATATAAATCACACAATAGTGTCCAAGTCAAAAATGCCACTGTAATGCAGAAATGGATGTTGATAAATCCAAAGCAGAAACAGAATTGCTGAGCAGTCACAGATCATCCAGGTAATAGAGTCCATCTGGTCCTTCATGCCCCCCACCAATCTTCATCCCCGTGTGAAGGTCCTGAAAAACACATTCACCCGGAGCAAATGTCAGACTGCAGTTAAGGCCACGAACAAGTTTGCTGACAGATTACAGATTTAAAGGAAAATTTGGCACATATAAAGAAGAATGTAGAAGGATGCGGGCAAAGACATCCGCAATTCTAGAGACCGCAATCTTGGACCCATAAGCAAGCATTACAGTAGACTTAGAGTGAGGTTTAAACAGATTAGAAAAAAGAGAACGGTTTCCAGAAATATGAAATGAGGCGCCAGAGTCGATCACCCATTTTATATTACCAGTAGAAGAAGAAGAGACACTCAGAAAGTTAGAGTCACAACCAGAGTATGTGGCTGCGTGAGCACCAGAAGTCCCTGCCGATAAAGATGAAGCAGTCCGCTCCTGTAGTAACCACTCCACCTCAGAGCAAATAAAGTCAGTAGTAGCTTCAGTCAAAGAGGCCATAGGAGTAGTCAGAGTAGTACCCTCCGTAGCAGCGTTGGCCCATGCAGGAGTGTCGTGTTTCTTCTAAAATTTGTCTTCAGTATGATTGTTATGGCCACAGAAATAACAGTACCGCTGAGGAGCGGCTCCAGCAGATTAATCAGTAGACGAGCCACGACCAAAAGTACCGTGACCCAAAGATCCTCGACCCCGACCAGGAGCAGTAGGAGGGTGGCCGCGACATCGACCACGACCCCTGCCACCCATGGCAGCAAGAGCAGTGGGGTCAGCTGTATCAGTAGACAGGTCAGTAGAAGAGGCCGACAGGCGTTGAAGGCACTGAAACACACTCTCCAATGTGGGCAATGGGTCACCGGCAAGGATCTGGTCAACCACTCCAGCATAGGAGTCAGGGAGACCACAAAGGAACTGGACCACCTGAAGTTCCTGTCTCTGGCACTGCATGGTGGCCAAGTCCATGGACAAAGGATGTAATGTCTCAAGTTCAGCCCAAATGCCTTTAAATGTGGAAAAATAGTTTGCAATGTCCGATCCAGTAAACTGTAGGCGAACGAGCTATTTGTTTAGATCAAACACCTTCTTCAGATTCTTGCTGTGAGAGTAGGTGCTCGCAAGCTGGTCCCACATCTCTTTCACCATCGGAAGGCGCAGGAGAGTAACACTGATGCGAGTCTCACTACTGTTCAGAATCCAGGTCATCACAGTAGAGTCATCCTTGGCCCAGTCATCATAGATCTTTTTATCTTTGGACTCGACAGTGGCAGGCGAGGCAGGTGGTGGATTCTCGGTCAGATGGGAGTGGTTTCCCTGGGATTTTGCAAAAATCTCAATGGAGCACACCCAGTATTGATAGTTGCGGCCGTCGAGTTTCACGGTGGTACCTGACGGTGGTAGTCCTCATGTGAAGAAGCCATCCGAGCAGCAGAGAGTCGGGTCCAAACAAGAAGCAGAAAACAGCAGCAGTAGGAGACCGTCTGGATCCGCGAACTAGACGGTAGCATACAGAGAAGAGATCCATAGAAGGATCATCCTACATAAGAACTACGCCTAGACACAGTAAAGAACCCGACGGCTCAAGAGCCGACACAGGCAAATAGAAAGGGAGAAGCACGGAAGCATGTCAACTCTCCAGACAGAAGTAAATCAACAATCCGCCGAAGACAATCAGCCAGACTGGACGTGCATGAAAGAAGAGATCAAACAGATCTGGCCACAATCAACCAAAGATACATCACTGTTGCCCAGAGAGGAGCACGGCTGCGGTGACTAGTCGACCAACTGGCAGCTGCAGCGGTAGCCTGTTGCGATGTAGCGGGCAATCGGCCGGTGGCGGCCGGCGCTGGGGGCAGAAGTGGGGGAGAAGGAGGGATGGAGGGGAAGAGAAGGCGACTAACGTGCCCGCTCTGGTACCATGAGATAGATGATGAAGAAAAAAGAGAGCTTAGGGTTGCACTATGAGTGCACCCTTCTATTATAGAATGAACAATCCCGTCACTGTACCAGCGTTGATATTATCGACACTAGGTCAGGTAACGAGACAAATACAATGCTATATCTGCACCAGTGTCGATAGTATCGACAGACATGTCGATAGTATCGACACTGGGTCAGTATTCAAATAAAGGAAAACATATAATAGAAGTATATTATCTAACAAAGGTCATGACCTCAACAGCTGAAGACAGACCCACTTTCATAAAAGGAGACCATATAAGAATTGCCTGATGCTGAGCTTGGCAAAACAGACAACCTTCTCCCTGACCTCCTTGAGATCCCAGGGTAAAGATGAGGCATACATTTCTGACAAGCAAGGGGAGTAGGTTAAGGTGAGTGTCACTACCCATCTTCTCGGAGTGCATCTTGACGGACCTATTCACCGTGGGGTTCTTCCCCATGAGATCTGAGCAGCTGGAGGATACAAGGGTTAGCAAGAAGATCTAGGTTAGCAGGCCTTCTTAGAGTCGCCTTGCTATCGGTTGTATGAGAAAGGAGAATGACGGTTTGCTTATTGCCACTGGTGTGACGTTGTGGCGATGAGATCAGTGAGATCAAGAGTGGGGTGGAATGTCACCGCAAAAGAGGGCCAAAGGGGGCGGGATCAGACTCTATGATGGTGGGGTTGGGGGCGGAAGACCGAAAAAAAAGGGAATTTAAGTAAATAAAAAGCCAAAATGTATTTTTATCTTTAAATGATATTCAGTTAATGCTAGGTATAGAAAGAGAAAGAGAAGCTTTAATGACAGAATGATCAACATATTTAAGATGGATTAAATGTTTTTCCATTTTAACTGTATGACAACAAAAGGAATGCCATTTTTAGGGTAACAACTATGACAAACAGTTTAATTTGTTGTTATTTCGGTTGTTAATGCCTTACTTTCTTGTAGCGATTTGACTAGAGAGAGGCTAATTATAGTGATTAACAATAGGAACTAAACCAAAAAGAAAAACAACAGATAAGAGAACGCATGATACGGTACAACACAAAGCACAATAAAAATGTTAGCAAAGACATTACTATTTATATTTATATTTGTGATATACAAGCTTCATACATCATAACTTCACCTGAATCAAGTCTAACATGACCTAAACAATACCTAATTGGTCCTAATTTGACCTAACTTGATCTAAAGTACACCTAGTTCTTCCTAGTTTGCCCTAATTTGGCATAACATGACCTTATCAAACCAAATCATTCCCTAATTTGCCATGTATTGGCCTGAACAACACCTAATATGGCTAAATCAAATCCAATTTCTCCAAATCAAAACTAGAAACCTCAAATCAGACATGTTTTTCCAAATCAAATACGGGTTGTCCAAAATAAAATAAAAATCCAACCCTAAATTGACTCAATTTGGTCTCATCTAGCCAAGTTGAGACATAATTCATTATATTTTGGACATTAAGTTGCTTAATTTGGGCCTACAAGGCCTTAAGCGCCTAAGAACAGTGGCACCCAATTTAGACCCACTGCACAATGCCTAAGGCCACTAGGCGTGCCTAGGCAAGCACCTTCACAACTATGGTCTTGTCCTAAACTTTGATTGGAGGCAAACAAAGTCGTTCCATGTCGCGTTGAAACCCTTGCCAACAAAGCTTGTTGGTGATCCCTTCATCTTCATCTTTTCAACTATCAAGAAAACTCTATTAATGAATAAAGCATCGTACACAACAAGACTATGTAGGAGTTTTATTGCAATCCACTACTACTAACTACCCAATATGGAACTTAACATAACTCATATAAGAAAAGCCTCTCTAACACTCCCCATCATGCTGGAGCATATTCATAAACGACGCCCAGATTGTCCAATAACCAAGAACATTGTCACAAAACATTTGCATCTGCATTGAAGGGCCAAGTTCATAGAGGAAGGTTTCGATCCACATCATCTAACATGCAGTCTGAGCTATCGTTTGATATTCAGTTTCAACACACATATTGCAATAACTACTTGCTTCTTAGTATTCCAACTACTAGTTACCTCTAACAAATGTACAAAAACATGCAATCAGCTTCAGATCAACTGGATTGTCTGCATAATTGGAATTAGAAGAACCACTAAGATTGCAATGCCTATGGTTGTGGTAAAATAGTTTGTTTCAAGTACAATATTTGAGGTTACTAGTGACATGATACACAAAAGATTAGTGGCACTATTGACATTTGCCAAGATATGCACTCACCTTGCCAACAGTTGCAGTAATGACAGGTTGAGTGGACGTCAAATAGACAAATTTGTAGAATGCTCTTTGAAATTAATGCATCAAAAAAATGCAGGTGATGAGCCATCATGTGTGGGCTTTGCTCCCAGCATGCATGTATCAATTAGAAGATTTAGAAAGTATTTCCTCTAGGATAAACTAACATCATCAGAGGTACATGCTATCTCAATTTGCAAAAAAATATCTGAGTTTGTCCAAATCGTTGATAGCAAAATGCTTGCACAAGTATTGTTTAACATTTTGAAACTAACAATAACACCTCTAGAAAGAATATATAGTCAACAAACACAAGTTAGATTATGGTGTGCAAGTATTGTAGATCTTTTCATAAAATTATATGGCTAACGTTTTCAAACTAGTCACGCGGGCTCTGTTTGCGGCCATAGAGAGATTTTTGTGTGTGAAAAACCTTGTGACACTCCCCTTGAGAAAAACATCGACAAAAGTGTTCCATAACAACAACTTCATCCAAATCACCATAAAGGAATGCATTTTAAAAATCAAGTTGAAAAAAGTGGCCAATGAAATTTCACTTCAACATATATCAGGATTTTAATACAATTTTTCCGTACAATTGAACATAACTTCTCAAAATAACTCACACTATAGGTATGTGTGTAGCCTTTAGCAACTAAGCAGACCTTTAGGTGTTTAATAGTTTTACCATGATGACATTTCACATAAAAGACCCTTCAAAACCCATATGGTTTGCAATCACTCGGTGGATCGACCAAATATCAAGTATGACGATCCAATAAGCTTCCATAGAATGCACCAGTGTAATGTCTGAGCCCACCACCCAAGTCTCTAGTAGAGTTTTGGGAGTGATGACTGGCCCCACAGAACATCACTAGCCTTGAATTTGCACTTTGTCCTCACGCAAAGCTTGAGTTCAATTTTGCGACAAGTCACCATCCTAGTACTACTCCAGGCCAAGCACGCTTATCCACAGAGTACCTATTGATACAAATGGTATCATAGGATGTGGCGTTGTAGTGTGGTCCACGTATGAGGAAAGGGTATCAGTTGAGGCGAGATGGAGCATCCTTGGCGTTAGTTGCCATGAACATGAGTTGGGTGTGTATGGGCCATTTTGGGTATGCGTTGCAATCATTATGCCATAACATTGAGCCTTGACGAGGAGTTCAAATATAAGTGAGGGAGATTGTAACATCCCAAGATTTGAGGCCTCGAACGAAATGATCTTAAAAGCAATGACTGGACTACAATATCACCTAGATGCATCACATTTTCAGGTAGCCCATTAATAGGTACAAAAGTGACGCAACCAAAAATCTTCAACGGGAGAGAGAAAGGTTGTTTTTGAGTGTGTAGGATAGAAAAAGGTGTTTGACCTTTAAGGACAGAAGAAGGTTGTCAATTGATTAGAAAACATGTTGTTAAGATGGCATCAGACCAAAAACATTTAGGCAAATGAGCATGGATTGCCAAAGTCTGGGTAACATCAAGTAAGTGTTGGCTTTTACATTCAACAATTCCATTTTGTTAGGGGGTATAAGCACATGATCGTTGATGCATCATACCGACCTCATGACAAAACAAAGAAATGCCGATTTCGACATATTCAAGTGCACTATCTGTTCAGAAAGTCTTAACAAATGTCTCAAACTAGACAAGAATCATTTTATGAAAAACCTTTATTAAAGGAAAAACTTTTTCTTGGTTCTAAAGAAAGAAAAGCCATATCATTCTAGAAAAAATCATCAACAACGTAATAAAATATATATACCCATTATAACTAGTAGTTTGAAAAGGTCCACAAATATCACTATGAATAAGATCAAAAAGTTTTACATATTGTTTTTTACTACGGGAGGGAAAAGACACCCTATGGTGTTTGCCCAATTGGCATGCATCACATGATACTATTTATCATAGGAATGTTATGTTTTTTCAGTTGTTTGGATTGTTTTATTTTTGCATTTGCATGCTTATTTTGATAGTAGAGTAGCCTTTACTACTTAGTATGGATTTACATAATTTGTAGCTCAACGATTAACACTAATTATGATTTCATATAAAGGAATTTAACCTACCATTCACGATTGTTATTTGGTTGCCCCAAGATTTTGGTTCTTGCTTATTTCTCAGACTCGGTTGCGTTCATCATTGTCCTTGTAGAGCTTCATGGTTATTGTTAACAAGTGTGTGGGACACTGTAATCGTTGTTGTGTATTATATGTACACCCATGTCCTATGTTTAGGAGAGGAGGCAATTATGAGGAATTGGACTAGACCCTGACGGGCCACGACAAACAAGCCCATGTACATAATAGACTGATTAACCTAGTAACTAAATAGGCTAATAGTTTTTAACAATTATGTTCGATAAGTGATTCTACATATTTGTGTTTCATCTCTTTGGGTTTAGAGTCACTTGTCAACAACTCGTTCAGTTTGTGGACAACATTTCTAGGATTTGCGTGGTTTTTAAGCTGGTGATTGATCAAACTCCATCGACTTTTCATGAATTTGGCTAAACTCTTAAGGATTCTTTGGATCATAGTTGATCTCAACTTTTAATCAGCCTTGCGGTTGATGGGTTTGAATTGAAATCTAGTTTGACTGCATCTTTGGAATGAACTATCTTCTTCTCACAATTCGGTTTTAGAGTCTAAAAAGAAAATAAAAAATGTACAAAAGGCTTGGCGACCCCAATCTCAAAAACAACTAAAAAAACTAAAGAGCATAAAAACCTAAAAAATGAATAAAACCCATGCCAATGAAATAAAATGGAAGTAATGAAAGCCTAAGACTAAAGAAAAGAATGAATGTTGGTTTTTTTTTCTTTTTAGGTGAGTCAATAGTGAAAAAAGTCTCTGAATTTTATGAAAAATCAATGATTTTTTTGCAATTTTATAGGCTCCCAAATATTCACCACGATTAATACATCACTTGACAATTTTTCACGACTTTTTCATGATTTTTCCTACCTTTTTGCGATTTATACGATTTTTCACGATTCTTTGTGACTTTTCATGTTTTTCACAAATTTTCTCTTTTAAGTCGTTTACTCTTTTTTTACCAAACCATGTACACAAAAATTCCCTATATACGCTAAACCATCAACCCCCCACTCTCCCAACAGTCTGTTGTTATTATTCAACTATTGTTTAATTCTTTTCCTACTTCTTTCACTCAATAAGATTATATGTATAGTAACCTTAATAGCTACATGTGTATCTAATATGTATGTATATATACAAACATATGTATATATATACATATATGTAAATATATACAAATATGCATATATGTGTATGGATAAGTCTATATATGCATATATAGCCGACTTATTCTTGATTATTTCTGGTTAGTTGACCGAGATTTGACTAAAATATATTGACTTTTCCACGATTTTTTTCAATTTTGTTTGAGTTCTGATTTTTTCTGGCCAACCAAAAAGTTGTCGAATACCGAACTTGTCACTATGGGTGAGTCTAGGGTGTGCCCAATCGATACATGAATGTGATAATGACATAGGTATGTTGTACCTAGTAGTGTCGTTGGAAAACTCATCTGATTCTTTTAGGAACCCCTGGGAGACTGGGGAAATCTTCCCAAGAGTATTGTTGGTTCGAGTGCGCTAGTGCGGTACAAGGAGGTTGACTTTACTGCTTTGGGCTGACTGGCCCAGATTATAGGGACTGTTGCTCGCTACATTGACCTCCTATAGCTTATTGTGGATTCCAAAGGCCATTAGAGTCCTTTTGTTTTGTTTTATATATACCTTGATTTTGAATGAATTAAAGGCTGAATTATGCTCATCATAAAAAATAAAACAACTATATTTTTAGGAGAGTCTAGGGTGGTGTTGGACGAGTATACGACTGTGATAGTGATGCGAATATGATGTGTCTGGTAGTATCACCCAAAAACTCATTAGAGTCATTTAGGTACCCCTTGCAGACTGATGTAATCTTACTAGAGCATGGTTGGTTTTGACATAGTACTAGGTGGATGTCTCACTACTTTGGGCCAAGTGACTCAGACTGTAGGGACCATAGCTCGCTAGATGAATGCTTGTAGCAGATTTGGGATTCCTAAGGTCATTAGAGTATTTTCTTTTAATTTATTATAGTTTTCTGAATAAGTGGTTGTAGCGAAATTCGTGATCATGTTTGTATGAATTCGTGGGGATGATTCTTCTCTTTTGTTTCTCGTGAGTTGAATCTTGCTTAGGTATAAGCAATGGGTATCTACTAAGACCCTTTTTTTGCATGATTTTCTAAATATCTTCCCCGAATATCGTAATGACTAAACGTGCTTAACTAGCACAATTTCTTATCATCCTTCACATTGAAGAAGAAAAGTCATGCTTGTTTGTTCTAGTCATTCTTACTCTTTCTATGACCCGTACACGGTTTTTATCCTAATAAGTTTTGGTTTTTTACTAAGATCTTGCTTAATAATGCTTAGATGTCGTGTGATCTTTCACTAGCTGCTTTTTCTAGCAACTTGTCACTGGTGATTGGTAGCTTGATACTGAGTTTTTGAACTTTTTTTGTCAGACCATGTTCAATATTCTTCGTATAGTTGAGCTAAGTCTTGCATCGAGACAAACAACGGGTAGTTAACAACATTTGATTTTGGCGTTATTTTCTAAATATTTTTGTAGGATGTCTTGTAATTTATAAAAGTGCAATTTTCCTATGAAGTCACATTGAAGAGGAATATTCATATTTGTCTATTGCATTCAAACGACTTGGTGAAAGCATTGATGGTACCATGACCTTGCATTGATGAAATTAGGGAATCAATGTAGTAGGTGTCAATGGTGAGATGGGACAAGAATATTATCATGATGCTACTTGTAATTTCAAATAATCATGATACTTACAAAAATATCTTTTGAAGTTAGCTATTTTGAAAATGTTATACATGATTTATAGTGGTGCATAATTCATGATTATGATTGAATGTAATGAACACCTTACACCATGAATGAGAATATAAATAAAACATATAGGAGCCAAGGGTCACCTAGGTACCTTGCTTTGGCTCTCAATACCTTGTCTTAACAAGTTTGGTTCGTGCTCATGTTGTTGTTCATGTTTAATATAAAAATGTTATACCTTGTCTTAACTATAAATATCAATCAAAATTGTAATTTTGAAAATGTTATATGAGATTTATAATGGTGCATAATTCATGATTAAAGTAATATAGGAGACAAGTAGGAAAATTTATCTACTTAATTATAACTAGAGATGATGTCACTTTTGCTATTGTACTTGTCGTTATGTATCTAAACAAACCTTGGAAATATCACTGGAAAGATGTTTGTCATATCAAATACTTAAAGGCTCTCTTGGAAATGGACCTTGTTTATAGGAGACACATGCACTGTAAAATTATTGGATATTCTGATTCTTGTTATGCAGGAGAAAGACTGACGACAAATCTACTTTGGATATTGCACATATATAAGAGGAAATATGGTTACGAGATAGAGTAAAAAGTAGACTGTTGTTGCACGGCCGAGTATTGAGATGGAGTAGCGTTCTATGGGCCATACCACTTGTGAGATAATGTGGGTCCACTCACTTCTGAAAAAAGTTGATATCTTTGATTCTGAGCCTTTTCCAATGTTCTATGACAACAAAGCATATATTTTCATTGCAAGCAATACTACCTTTCATGAGCACACCAAACACATTGTGGTATACTATCACTTTATAAGGGAGTCAATTATGTTCGAACACATTGGGATAATGATTGTGTTATAACTAGTGACTTTCAAAAAGTCACATGTAAAAACAAATTTTCCACAACTATTGTTATGACCGAATAGCTAACATTTCTTATATAGTGTATTTTATGTATTCTTGAATAATTCTATCTTTCCCTCATTTTATATGCTTTCCTCTATTTTAATGATTATATCATGACATAGTATAGTGTATATAAGTAATGTGTGTTTTGTTTGTAATATTTCTATGTGCATATGTGTAGTTGTGTCCTTTTTTGTATCTATTTGTGTGTGTGTGTCTATCTATAATGTGTTTGTAAGTTTATATGTGCATCATTAATTTTTTATGGCTTGTTTACAACCGTAGACTGTATATTCTACCCAATATATCATGTAATGCTCAAATTTTTAAATTTTCATCTCGACTTAACATATCTTGAATGGTGGCAGGTGACTTTGTAACTATGGTTAGGAATATGCACACAATTATATTTTTGTATGGATTATATTAGCCTTCCCTATGTAGAAACATTGCAAGATCCTAGTGTCAGACTTGTTGACCAGTGAAAGCTAAATGATAGAATACAAGATTGCATATGTTGTTTCCTGTTCCTCATGAGCCCTAGAAATATCTAACAATATTTTATCCATAGTTTACATTTAACTCTGTGTCCATGACTATTGTTAACCATGTACACAAGTCTTAAATTTATAAGCTCGAAACACTACCCCACAAGTATATGGGTGCATGTAATGATATCTAGGTTGTCCAAGGATCAAGGTAAAGCTAGGTGTAAAAGTATTACACTTTCAACAGTCTAAATTGATTACAAAAGGGTGATTGGTTTATGATTAGAATAATTAACAAGTTAAAAGAAAACAATAATCACTGCTCACCTAGAGGGTGATTAAGATCATATTAAGAGGATCTTGGGTATGGGATCTTACTTCCATATCACAAATTACGTACACCTATGGAATTCAAACATACTAGTCAATGTAGAATGCGGGTTTGATGTCATCATCCACCTCCCAGTGATATGAGACAATTCTAACTCCACATATCACTCTTGTGCTTATGCTTAGTTTTGAACCACAAACCTTATATCCTCAAAATAATCTCAGCCACTCCCATGGTCAAGGATACATTATTAAGATAGCTAATCCTTACTTCTTAATATATCTTCTCGAATTATAGAAAGAAGCATACAACATACAAACAAGATGTCCAGTCATGCAAGAATGCAATTAAGCACCATAACATATCTTGGAATATCAAATTAACTAACATTAAACATGAAATTTGAGTCCACATAAGTTATGACATGGAAGTTACTCTCCCATTCCCAAGAAACATAGCTCTACTTTCACATGGTGGTAAATACATAAGTACAAGTGATGGATGGTGAAACTGAACATGATTAGAGAAGAAAAAGAGCAAAGAAATCAGTGAAAGAAGAAGAACAAGTAAGAACTCAGGCTTGGAGTCAAAGTTTATATCTTTTCTAATGCTTCTTTTCTAGAAACATTCTCTCCTAAGGGGTTAGAGTATAGAATGGAAGTCCTTGCTACACTTTGTTGAAAGAAATGGAGTAGAGAAGGAGTTTCCTCTCGAGTAACCGCCTCTTCTTCTCTAAAATCACCTCCTTTCCTCTCTTCTCTATTCTCTAGTCAAAAACACTTTCAAATGATGAGTGATAAACATCTCGTATGTTTCTTTTATGTTTAAAATGAGGGACGGTTGCTCTCAAAACTGCAAAATTTGATAGTGGCAAAGTGTGTCTGAGAAGACACATGATGTGTCGCCCTGAGTAACTGACATTGAAATTTCTATCCATAAAGGATGCATGTTGTGTCAGTTGTTTGACACACCATGTTGCTGACAAATGATGAAGATCTGGAACATATGGATGAAATGAACACACTGTATTCTAATTAACACATTGTGTTGGCTTGCAAAAGTGGCTCCCGTGTTTATAGGACATGACGTGTGCATTTAACACACACTTTGTTGGCTTGAACCAGTGACTTGGAAAATTCTTTTAATGGATAGACATGACGTGTCATTTTAGAGACACACTATGTTGTTGTTCATCATTGAGGAAAGAAATTTGTCTGAAGATAAACACGTCATGTGCTGATAGACGCATGTCGTGTTCCTTTTAAACAATGATGAATTTCTTGAAACGTGTACAGACTCTTGGGGAATCTAATTAAAGTTGGATTTTGATTGGATTGACCCCATTTCTTGTCATTAACATGTACTTATGATCACAAATATGAAACAAGTAAAACAACTAAAAAATCAAAAATCAAGTATGATTAGAGGTAAAATGAGGTATATAGTGTATTGAAAATGTATGCAAATGTGGGTAAAAGTATATATAAAATATGCAAATCAAATCCCCCTAAGCTTGAACTATTGATTATCCTCAAGAAAAAATAATATGGAAATATAAATGAAGAGAGTGTCAAGTACATACATTGATCAAATGAATTGGAAGAAGTATATGAAATCAATCCAACCATAATCAACATGTTTATCCTATCAGCCATGAATTTAACTTAAACACCCAAGATATGAATTTTAGTTCAGCAAGAGTGGAAACAATCTAGATGGAAACAACACTAAGTATATTTTAATAACCAAACCAAACAATTAGTAAATATGCAACCACACTCTCAATTGCTGAAGATATAAAAGATGAAATCCAAGTTAAAATAAACAATCTTGCAGTTCTCTCCTTGCTTTCAAAGAATGGCAATGGAGCATGGGTTCCAACATTCAACAACTAAAATAGACTTATGCAAACATGGAATACTTTTTGGGGTATTTTACCCTCTTTAGGACGAGCACCTGATACTCATAACCAGATCAGACTTACACTAGTCTAGCATGATGATGCATGGGCGGTTTAGTCATATTTTCATAGGGTATATATGTAAAATTTTCCAATATAATAAAAAGTGAGCTGGGTTCCTCTTGAGAACTGCAAGGCCTTAAACTTAATTTATTTTTCCAAAACATAGGAGAGTTAATTGGATTGCATAATCAACTAGATTTCATCATTTATTTTAAAAAATCATTGATAGGGTAGTTGAAACTAAACTAAGAGTTTGGTAAAGGCATCTAAATGCTAAACAATGTTGTAGTGTTAATTATACTAAAAAGATTCAATAGTTACATGTATTAGACAATCAAGAGTGTGAAAGATGAGTATTTAGGATAGAATCATAAACCAAAATGAAATACATGTTGTTGGACAAAGATTTCATTTAATTGATGCATGACTTGTACAATTTTCTTCAACGATATTTCTCAATAAAAAATTGTAAAAATAGTTCAACACAAAGGGATTTCAATTTAAATAAAAAGAACAAGTCTCAGATCATACTAGATTTTCCAAAAACTAAAATAGAGACTAAAGAAAAAATGAAGAAAAAGATGATGGAAAGAAACTAAAACTACGCTACTGGTCAGTTGCTCCGCCTCTAGGATTGACACTGCATAGATCAAACTCAAGTGGTCTATAACTTGGTACCTACCCACCATCTGATTTGTAGATCATTCACAACAACATAATACTTTTCGACGCTCTATATTGAATGTCAGACTGAATGTTGAATGTAAAAAGTGTATACTATACATATGGACATGTAAACAATGTCTGGTTGCAATTATTTTTTGTGAGAAGGTAAATGAAATGATGCTTTTTCCATCTATATAGTAGGATTTAAAAAAAAACTCGCAATTTGTAGTTATTCAAATGCCTCTCATTCTATCATCGTAGGATGTTTCTCATTGGATCGCTACCCTATATACACAAACACACATATATAGGGGCTTATTGCTGTGAAAGATGGCCTATTAGGAGAAGATCTCATCGACATAGATCTAGAAGTTTTCATGAATTACTTCCTAAAAATAGTTGATGTATCCTTGTTTGATAAAGTAGATGTTGATGTAGATGCTAACGAAAACAATCGTGGCTTGTTCGGGAACCCAGCTACTTTTCGCCATAGGATGTATATATATGTACACACACACATATATATATATATATATGTATATATACATACATATATATGTGTATATATGTATACATGTATATTACATATATGTATATATAGCCGACTTATTTTTGATTATTTTTGAATAGTTAACCAAAACTTTGACCGGAATATATTGTTTTTTTCATGAAATTTTCTGATTTTTTCTGAATTCTGGCTTTTTCCGGCCAGCCGAAAAGTTGTTGAATCTCGAATTTGTTACTATTTTCATCGGAGCCACACAGAAGTCGCCTCCTAGTTACAAAAGTCAAGCCCAAAATAACCTTCTCTAGATAGTGGCCACTATAAGGCCATTGCATAGTCTTTATGGCAACTTTTGCAACTTTTTTATTAGGATAAGAACCGTGTATGGGTCATAGAAAGAGTCGAATGACTACAACAAACAAGCAAGACTTTTCTTCTTCAATGTGAAGGATGATAATAAATTCTGCTAGTTAAGCAATTTTATTCATTACAAGATATCCGCGAAAGATATTTAGAAAATCATGTAAAAATCAGGTCTTAGCAGATACCCATTGCTTATACCTAAGCAAGATTCAACTCATGAGAAACAAAAGAGAAGAATCATCCTCAAGAATTTACACAAACTTGATCACGAATTTTGCTACTACCACTTATTCAGAAATTAAAATAAATTAAAAGAAAATACTCTAATGACCTTAGGAATTTCAAATATGCTACAGGCATTTATCTAGCGAGCTATGGTCCCTACAGTCTGAGTCACTTGGCCCAAAGTAGTGAGATATCCTCCTGGTACTGTGTCGGAACCAACCATGCACTTTTACTAAATAAAACATATAGGAGCCAAGGCTCGCCAAGGTACCTTGATTTGGCTCTCAATACCTTGTCTTAACAAGTTTGGTTCGTGCTCATGTTTCTATTCATGTTTAATATAAAAAATGTTATACCTTGTCTGAATAATAAATATCATTCAAAATAGTAATTTTGAAAATGTTATATGAGATTTATAACATACATGAGCCAAGGTTTACCAAGGTACCTTGATTTGGCTCTCATCACCTTGTCTTGACGAATCTGATTCATGCTCATGTTTCTGCTCATGTTTAGTATCATTTTCATATTACTTATTAAGGTGCATCTAGGAGGTAGACTCACCAGAGTGTTGTGAGTTCTATTTAGCTCATAACTTGACATCATCTTAGCCAAAAGTGAATAAAGCTCCATGCTCACTTCTGCCTAGGTGTCATGGTGCCAAAAGGAGTGCTCTATAACCAAAGCCTGACCAATTTTTATATTATAGGAACCCCAAGTACTTATACTACATAATTATCATTAATGAAAGCCAGATCAATATGCATATCATAGGAACCCTTATATCTGTATAAGTATGAATAGACACCCGACATGTTTATTTAGGAAAACTCTCTTGATGACTAAAAGCTATATTTGTATAAGTATGAATAGACACCTGAAACTTAGAAGATTAAAAAGCTATGATGGTCTAATACTTATGGTCATGTCATACTTGTCAAGACATGTGAGTTGGGGTTGCGGCTTTTAAGAAAGTAGGCATTGACGTACACCATTCCCGATTTGCTGTCTTGTCAGTGTTTGGCATTAACAGATTACAATAGTTATATTGGAGTCGATCAAGTTTATCATAGGGATCTTAAGTTGTTTCAGTTCTTTGAATTATCTTATTTTTGCATTTGCATGTTTATTTTGATATTATAGTTCAAACCTTGTATTTAATGTAAGAATGTTTCATTTCAGTTGATTATAACTCTTCAGATGTAGCCAATGCCTAAAATTAAATCCTTCATGAATTATCACCATATTACATGGCACATGCTTTGATTCTATTGTGCATATTTATCATTTTTATAGGTAATGCTTATCACCCGTTGGGGTTTGTCTTGTCTTAAAGTTAAGTATAAATGACACTGACCATTATATTTGATGAAAATGTCATACCAACCAACTATTTTTTTGTGGTTTTGCAATTCATTTCATAAAGCATGAGTGATGGCAAATTGTAATAGACATTAAATTTTAAACAATGCTTTTTTATCGTGGTTCCATTATTTATGACAAGCAGCCATTCTTCCCCATATCGTCATGAATCAACTACTCTCAAGTACTTCAGGCAACAACCCAATGATGAACCCACTTAGGAAAATTTATCTCTAGTAACAACTTGACCCTGATTCTATCAACTGAAAATAATCAAACTAAAATTTAAAAATTTTAAAACTTGCAAAAAGAGGCATGAAACAGCCCACTTGGTATGCCAATCTAGCTTAAAATGCCAATCTGGTCGCGATGGTTGGGTGCCTTGTCATTAAGAAAAGAGGGCCAATCATGCCCCACCATCTCCCCATGCAGGCTTAAGTCTTAATGAGCAGTCGGGACTGGTAAAATGCTATAATTCTTCCATATTGAAAAGGGGAATAAAGTTGTACTTAGATAAGGAGTAAATGGGATGGGAAAATCATTGGTTGTATTGTTTGAGGATAAAATTTAGAGTGGGGGATTGTTGAGGATGTTGGGGAAGATTGACTGCTTCTCATAAACAATGAAACCACAATAATAAAGTTTGGTTAAAATTTTATGTGTATTAAGAATTTGTATCACTTGTGTAGATATCAATTATAATAGCTAAAAATGTAGTTTGTTGTTATTACATTTTCATGCAAGGATTTTCATTAACACTCAATTTCAAGACATGAAAAACAAATCCAGGTGATAAACACTTGTGTGAAAATGATAAATAGAGGCCCTGACTAAAAAAAGAATGCCACATAAGACGATGATAATTCAGAAAAAGATTAATTTGTAGGCATTAGCTACGTCAATATATATGAAAATGTTTTACACCAAGAGTAAAGGTTAAGCTACAATGTTAAAATAAACATGCAAATGCACAAAAAGACAATGAAAACAACTAAAAATAGTCCAGTTGCCACTCACCCCATAAAAATTCATACACATCTTATGTGCATGCAATTAAATTAACAAAGCAACACAAACAGTTGACTGCAATAGAACAATACAATAGTAGTATGATCTTAAAGTCATCTCTACTAGGAATCAGTGTTGTGCATATCAAAATTTAAACTATATAATTACTGTCTTATATTTAGAAAAAGGAATTAAAGACCTTGAAATTTTACTCACAAACTTATCAAGAAGAAAATTTCATGCTTGTCTATTGTAGTGTTTCGACTCTTTTCGTGACAGAAGATCTAGTAGGATCTAGAATTCTTAATTTTTCAAGCAATGGATGACCAAAATGAAGATGAGTGCCTCGGCCATCGGCTATATCCCTGGAGCTCCCTAGGGTGCCCATGAACTTTGTGAGGGCTCAAGATTGCAGGGGAAGACAACACTATTTGGGGTTGCTTGTGGGGCGTGGGAGTGGGTTGCAAAGGGCAAAGGCCTGGTGACCTTGAGAAAATGTGGTTGAGCTTGTGTTCAGATGGGGGGGTCTAGAAGCAATCTTCTTCTCATGGTTGGGGAGGCGGTCGATGAAGCGCCTGACGTCGGTGGCAGGTGGCCTACAATGGTGGAAAATGGCGTGGGGTTTGTGTTGGGGTTCAAGTGGGGTAGGTGGAGATGGAGGAAGACAAAGCTGTGGCCAAAGGTGGTTGATGGATGTCTGTTGAGCAGGTAGCGACATAGTGGCAAAGATGGTCATGAACCCACCGCTAAACTCCGTGGCGGTGACGGGGAATGACAGCGGGGCGGGTTCCTTGGAGGGGTGGTGTAGGTTGTGGTGACGAGTGCAATCAGTGGATGGAATGACTCGCATGGGGTTGTTTTGGGGTTCTTGAAGCAATGGAGGAGATGACGGGCGGACCGCTTGAAGGGCAAATGGGGTAGAGGGAGGGAAGGAGACGAGAGCCTCTCAGACCCACACACATCGATCTTCTAAGCGGTTGTAACTTTTTATTTTTGATAGAACTATCAAGTTACACATGCGTAATATCATTGTTTAAGTTAATTTAATAGTAGTCAAACTCCTTGACACATGGTACTTTGTCCTCACATATTTAATTTAAAATTATTCAGTTGGAGTGGGCCTCGTATGATGTTGTTGGATTGACATTTTCTGAATTAAAAAATAATAATATTGTATGGTAGCAGTTTAGAATTTTTTATTTATAATTAAGTTTGTAATCATTCTGATAGAAAAACATAAAAAGTGAATCAAGATGTTCAAAAACCATTGTCACCACTTTTTATATAAAAAAGAATTAATAAAGCTTTGAAAGGAAGCTATACGAAAAAGGTAATCACTACTTCTATAAAACAACTATAAACTGAAACTACACAAATAGTTGTTCAAGAAAATCATTTATTAGGTGAAGCAACATGTATAAGGCCTATACCAAAATTTATCATCAATTTAATAAAATAAAATTAAACAAATCAAAAGAAAAAAGTTACTCGAGTAGCAACCATCACCAGTTTTATTAAAAAATAGTAAATTAAAAATGCATTACTCGAGTAGCAACTATCACCAGTTTTATTAAAAAATAGGTAGACTAAGATACATGACCGGGTAGGATTCAATTTTGCATTGTACAAGAGATTTATATATATCTAAGGTATTGGTTGTGGTGTTGATGCCTATTATAGAAGTTTTACTGAGGTTTGTTTTGAGTCTGGACATATAAAAGAAGTGTCATATGATAGAAATGGTGTTGATGATAGTGTTATCTTCAGGTTTAACTATGTCATTGGCAATGTGGATAATTTTTCAAATCATTTTGATGGTGATGATATATGTATTGGTATTATGCATGTTTAACTATAACTGAAATAATTGGATAATATTTTCAAAACATATCTTCAAGTTTAACTATAATCAAGGTGACACATATGGCTTGTTTGCCTTGCTTATGCCCTAATCTTGGCATGGTCCTATTTTTATGTTCTTCCCTCATAAATTAGAGTTGATTTTTATATTCTTTATCACCTTACTATTTGATGCACACCCAAGTCTTATGATGACCCCTAATGGCATATGAATTGCATGGATGCTTGAATGTATGTGGGTATGTTGGTATGTTGGTACTAATGTTGGTTGTTTGATGCTTAGACTCTAGTGGGCATCCACCTATATTTGAATAAGCTTCTTATGTCCTTATCTTTCTAATGTAATCTCATATCTTTTCTAAGTCTCACAACTTGATGAATCATGACCTTGGTTACTCTATTATTAGTCTTTTGACCTTTTTGTGCATAAGTGACCTAAACCTTGAAATATTCATATAAAGGGAATGGAACCTCAGAATGACTTGAAACTTGAAACCCACCTTCATGATGAACTCAAAATAAATACAAGATCGTTAAATGGACTAATAAGAAACTTTGAACCTAACTTGGTTAAAACCCTAAAATAAAGCTAGTTAGGGTTAATGGTGAGAATATAATGTATGTATGTAATCTTGATCTTAATAAGGTGTTACTTGTGGATAGATGGTCAAGGATAAGTAAGTTAAGAATCTCTAAATTAGGTATGGACTTTAATAATTATATGACTATGGCTTTCTTGCTTGAAATGTGACACATATGTATGTTTGTTTACTTGCGCAAATATTGCCATGTAGTATTCTAGTATGTACATGATGTTTGTCTTGTATCGTTGCTTTATAACTTGAAAACATAATATAGAAGCTCCATTATACAAACCTTATGCACCTTCCTATATTCTCAATGTAAGGACATGAGGTTGAGCATCCTACTTGAGGTGTCAATATAGGGCATACCATGTCAATAAAAGGGTTAGCTGATCTTGAGCACCCTTACCGACTCTTCTGATGGGAAGTAGTCAAAGGCCTTATGATATATGATGTTGTTGGTATAATTGATGTAAAATGATATAGAACACAGGATCTCACTTTGTTAAATACTTAACTATTTATTCTTGTTCGTTACTTCTGCACATTTTATCAAACTATACAAAGCTTATGTATTTGTATCTTTTAGCCATGTACTCAACACCTCGTGTGCTTGACCTACCTTGTTTCGTGTATCTTATAGGTTTAGAGATGCATAAAGGTGATGAGCTTCGTAAGCTATGTTAGGTGTACTTGTTGTAAGATCCATTGTGTACATGTGCAGACTTGAAAATTGTACTCTTGAATATGTAATTGAAAGCTTTTAATAAACTATGTTACTTAATAATATTGTTGAATGTTGAGATTATGATTGGTGACTTTATCTTGTTATTTTTTCATGTATACTAAGCTTTACGCTTCTACATCCATGCTTTGATAATACCATACTAGGGACAGACGCCTAGGTCATATTGCCATTGACTTTATAGTCATTCGAAGTTAGGATTTGGGTAACAAATGGTTCTGTGACATATGGTATCAGAGCATGAACAATAACTACACCAAACATTTTTCACATGAAACACAAACTAAACATAACCTTACATCTCAGCCCTAGAAACTTAAGGAGTTGTCCTTTATGGATTAAGTTGACTTGGCCTCTAGGTTAGAACCTAGATGTTCTAGAACTAGGTGTAGACTTGTGTAATCCCTAGACCCTTTCTTTTCTCCTCCTTTTGTCCTATAGTATGGGTTGTAGGTTCATGAGGGTGAGAAAAGGGAGATCTTATCACAACCCTAGACATATGTTTTTGGCATGTGCTTAGGGTAGCTACACGGGTGTGCACCATGTTCTTGCTAGTTCTCCAGGTGTCATGGTACTAGACTGTCTAACGAGTGTGGTAACTCGTTTTGGTTTTGGTTTTATTCTAATGGATATGGTGGTTTCCATCACCATTTCAACGCTGGAGAAAACTTATTTCAAGTATAAGTATATGTACATATAAAAAATGTTACCACACGCAAAAAAATTGTGAGTGTTCATGTAACCTAATGGAAATAGATGTAACATCAAGTCTAGATGAGAGTGTTTAATCGATAGTTGTAGACTCTAGAATTTTCTAGAACTATGATAAAGGTTAGGAAAGTAGTAGACTAGATGACCTATGATGATGATGACAACGACGACAATGATGATGATGATGATGATGATGATGATGGGTTTTGTGGAGAAAACATGTGCGGTGGAAGTAACAAAAATAAATTTCCACATCACCCAAAATAGGATCTCGTTGACAACAACGTATTCAAAAAGAGTATTCACGGGATATACCTTATCGAGGAGCATGTCCAGCGATGTCCCGTTGTACAATGGTGTGCAACGTTGTTGGCCTACACGGACGATACTTCTCTCTCATTCACTGATTGCGTCGCGGGAAGATCTGACAGTGCATCTTTCATGTAGTGATGTACACCGCTCGTAGCACGTATGGATGGTCATTGACGTCCTCTGAACACATGCATCTCAGCGTCTGCATCTCTACTTCTTCCACACGGATAGACTGGAACTCCACATCATGCTTCCTAAGCCAATGGGAAGGAGTAGCCTCTGTGCGGAAATGTGCTAGCATCGTGGTGCTCTCCTTTCTCTCCTGAGGAAGGTGACGACTAGGGTTTACATACATGAGCTTAAACTGAAAAGCATCTCTCAATATCTTGTAAAGATATCGACCATCAAGCCCCTTTAAATAGGAGATGAAAGGAAGCAGGGTTTCCTAAACCCATCAATAAACAGAAAGACTTTGTTAATTAAAATGCTCATGGATTAATTAGAATATTCTGGAATTAATTAATTAACCAAATGATCACATTAATTGATTAATTAATATCTAACTCCATACAATCACTTGGGATGGCTCTAGGGGCATATATACCAATAGACTCCCACTTGCACTTAGAGCCAATCACTCCAATCAATTGGCTCAAACATTTTAACATATTCCAATATTATTCTAATGGATTACATTAACATTTTAGTAATCGATGTGATTTGGTGCAATTCCAATCAAATCCTCAATTATACTCCTATTCCAACTCATCCTATGTGTGTGAACCGATAGGCTCCAAATTACTTTGGCAGTGATATCCATAATCATATTATGATTTCACAAGCAATGATTTGTATCTAGCAAGACTTCATTGACACCCAAGTAATTGGAGAAGTTGGAGAACAACTTAACCTATCATTCATGACTGGTGTTACAATGATTGTATAGTTCCTTTGTCACTGATATCTAGATTGAACTCGAGTCATGGAAATGTTATTCTCTTCAATGTTTAATCCATGTTCCTTGAACTAGAGCAGAATATTTGAGATATATGTAAGCTCGATATCACATATTGACTCACATCAGTATGGCCATGCATTTCTCAGTCTCGCTAATCAAGTGGCCGAAATATCAAACTCATGTAGGAAGGACAAATTCTATCTACATCACTCACTATCATCCCCATGTGTCACAATGCACCCAAGCACCATCTTTATGGCAATCCTTATTCAGGACCAAGTGGATGATGTCAAAGTACACCGAACAACATGTGATAAGTGTAGTGACTTTAGGTCTATGAACCACAATCACCACCATCATTATGATATGTGACTCTAACTGCCAATCATGGTATCCATGTGTCACTCTCAAGGTGGGTCTGTCTGATACACTATTCTCTAACAAGTATCTATGCATTTGGTTTGATATCTCCATATCATGGATAATGAGAGTCTTCCATCAACCAACATACGTTCTAATCTTATGTTTTATTGATGTCTATGGATATTTTCACAATAACAACCGATTAGGGTCAAAACAAGAATACATACTCTTAGCATACATATGGTCTCACTGTTCTGGTCATCAACACAAAGACATATTTTATTGAGTATATTATTCTGTAGACATCTATAAGTTGTATGGTCATCTCACAATATAAAACAAAAACATATAGATTGGAAACTTGCCTTTATTGGTATGATCAATGTAGTATTACAAATTGTTTACATAGTATCCCATTACAATCATCAAATGATAGCCTCTATGGGCATACATATCAACAGATTCCCACTTGCACTTATACCCAATCACTCATAAATCTCAATCCAAGTGATCAAACATGTCTATCATGTTTCTACTGTGAAAGTGCTTTTGTGAGCGGGTCAGCCACATTACTTTCTTTAGGTACTTTACAAATCTTCACATCTCCTCACTATACAATCTCTCGTATGAGACAGAACCGTCATAGAATATGTTTGGAATGTTGAAGCGATCTTGGTTCTTTAGCATGTGCAATTGCTCTGTTGTTGTCGCAAAACAACTCAATTGCATTACTAGCGCCTGGAACCACTCCAAGTACATAAATGAACTTCTTGATCCACACAATTTCCATTGCAACATTAGATGCATCAATATATTCAATCTCTATTGTAGAAAACTCAACTGTCTCTTGCTTGGAACTCTTCTTGCTCACATCTTTGTTGTTCAGGAAAAACACAAATCCAGATTGTGATCTATAGTCATCTTTGTCAGTTTGGAAGCTAGCATCAGTGTAACCCTTTACTAAGAGCTCTTCCTCACCACCGTATACCAATAATTGATCCTTAGTCCTTCTCAAGTACTTTAGGATGTTCTTTACGGCTATCCAGTGACATTCACCTGGATCTGACTAATACTGGCTCGTCATGCTCAAAGCATACGACACATCAGGACAAGTACATAACATCGCGTACATGATAGATACAATTGTTGATGCATATGGAATCTTACTCATGTGCGCCCGTTCATCACATGACTAGGACATTGGGCTTTAGAGATCGTAACCTCATGGGACATGGGCAAGTTACCTCTCTTAGAACCATCCATGCTAAACCTCTTTAGCACCTTGTCAATGTATGATCTTTGGCTTAGGCCTAGAAGCCTTCTAGATCTATATCTATAGATCTTGATTCCCAGTATATAGGATGCTTCGCCTAAATCCTTCATAGAGAAGGTCTTCCCCAGCCAGGCTTTTACTGTCTGAAGAGTAGGGATGTCATTTCTCATCAATAGTATGTCATCCACATACAATATGAGAAATATGACTGTGCTCCCACTAACCTTTTTGTAAACACAAGGTTCATCTTCATTTTGACTAAAGCCAAACTTTTTGACTACTTTGTCACAATGTAGATTCCAGCTATGAGATGCTTGCTTCAATCCATAGATTGACCTTTGTAGCTTACAAACTTTATTGGCTTCCTTCAGATTGATAAAACCCTCAGGTTGTGTCATGTACACATCCTCAAGTAAATTACTGTTAAGGATTGTTGTTTTAACATCCATATGCCAAATCTCATAGTCATGATAAGTTGCAATGGCAAGCATGATCCTCATGGATTTAACCATGGCAACTGGTGAGAAGGTCTTGTCATAATCAAGACCTTGAATTCGACAGAATCCTTTCACAACCAGTCTACCTTTACATGTTCGAACATTTCCATCCATGTCGGTCTTCTTCTTGAAGATCCACTTGCACCCTATGGGTTTTACCTCTTTGGGTGGATCCACCAAGGTCAATACCTTGTTGATGTACATGGATTCCATTTTAGATCTCATGGCTTCGAACCATTTCTTAGATTTTGGTCCCTTAGTAGCTTCTAGATAGGAAATTGGCTCATCTGCTATGCCCAATTTGTTACTATCTTGAGTCATAAGAAATACAAATCTCTCAGGCTCAAGTCGTGTCCTACTAGACCTATGAGGTTCGTATGTTACATTTAGAACTTGAAATTCCACAATAGTTTGTGAGTCTTCATGTTCCTTATGTATCTCCTCGGGTTCTCTACTTTCTTGTTGATCTCGAACTTCTTTGAGCTCTACATTCCTCCCACTGATTCCTTTGGAAATAAATTCCTTTTCAAGAAATATAGTAGTCCTAGCAACAAACACTTTGTTTTCAGTTGGTGTGCAGAAGTAGTATCCCCGAGTTTCCTTGGGGTATCCAACAAAATAACATTTTTTAGATTTGGGTCCAAGGTTTTCAGGAAATTGTTTCCTAACATAAGCTTCACATCCCCAAATTTTTAACATAGACAAATTGGGATGATTCCCATTCCATATCTCATATGGTGTCTTTTGAACCGATTTGGAAAGTACACGGTTAAGTGTAAACACTGTGGTTTCAAGAGAATATCCCCAGAACAATATTGGAAGTTTGGCTGAACTCATCATTGGTCATACCATGTCTATTAATGTACGATTCCTTCTTTCTAACACACCATTATGATGTGGTGTACCAGGTGGAGTCCATTGTGATACAATATCACAGTCTCTTAGAAGGTCCTCAAACTCTTGGCTTAAGTATTCACCACCTTGATCTGAACGGAGTGCTTTAATACTCTTACCAAGTTGCTTCTCTACTCCATTCATGAAAGTCTTGAACATTTCAAGAGTTTCTGACTTGTGTTTCATAAGATATACATAGTCATACCTACTGAGGTCATCAATGAAGGTAATGAAGTATTGATAGCCTCCTCTAGCATTTGATCTAAAAGGTCCACATACATTAGTATGTATGAGCCCTAGCAAAGAACTGGCTCTCTCACTGTGTCTAGTGAAAGGAGTCTTGGTCATCTTGCCTAATAAACAAGCCTCACATATCTCTAATGATTCAAAATCAAAAATGTCTAGATAACCATACTTATGGAGTCTAGATATGTGCTTCTCGTTTATGTGCCCAAGATGACAATGCCATAAGTATGTTTTGTTTTAGTTGTCAAGTTTTAGCCTTTTAGTATTTACGTTGTATATGCTAAGTCTCAAGTTCTAACAAGTAGATACCATAATACCAAGGGTCGTTGCCATAAAATATCTAATCTTTAGAAATAGAAATCATTCCATTGTTAATGTGAAATTCAAATCCACTCTTATCCACACAAGATATGGAAATAATATTTCTATTAATGGTAGATACATAATAGCAATTATGTAATACTATTACAAGGCCCGTAGGCAAATATAAACTAATAACTCCAACTGTGGTGGCAGCAACTCTTTCTCCGTTAGCGACCCGCAACTCGACTTGGCCCTTTCATAAAGGCTTACTTCTTATCAAATCATGCATATTTAAACATATGTGAGATCCACATCCAATATCCAGTACCCATGATGAAGAAGAATTTAAGTTTATCTCAATAACATATATACTTGAAGTGGAGATCTCTATTCTATGCTTCTTCTTCCTCAGTTCCTCCAGGTAGAGAGGATAGTTTCTTTTCCAATGTCCAGCCTAGTGACAATGGTGACAACTGTCTTCTTTGGAGATCCCGCCTTTAGCTTTGAGCACGGATGACTTTGGCTTCTGCCCAGCTTTAGAACCTTTCTTAGCCTTGCCTTTGCCTTTTGACTTTCCCTTTGTCCTGCTGATCATCATCATAGACTTGGGCTTGTCTTTCTTCATATGTGCTTCAGCTGTTCTCAACATGCCCAACAATTCTGACAATGGCTTGTCAAGATTGTTCGTGTTGTAGTTCATGATAAAATGACTACATGATTCAGGCGACGATTGCAGAATCACATCAGTGGCTAGCTCTTGACCTAGGGGAAATCCCAACTTGGATAGGATTTCCACGTATCCGATCAAAGTGAGTATATGGGTGCCAACTGAGTCTCCCTCTTTCATCTTGCTTTTGAACAAAGCCTTGGAGACATCATATCTCTTCTATCTTGCTTGATGTTAATATATGTTTTTTAGATGTGTTTCCATCTCCATGACATTCATGTTCTCATGTTGCTATTGCAACTCATAGTTCATTGAGCACAACATCAAGCTCTTTATAACCACGACATCATCAAGGTGCTTTTTGCAAGCATCCTTTTCAGCCTTGGGCGCATTTGAGGCGGGTTCCGCTGGCTCTAGTGTTTCAAGGACATAGAGCTTATGCTCCTGTGTGAGAACAATTCTCAGCATCCTAAATCAATTTTGAAAGTTTGTTCTGGTAAGTTTGTCCTTCTCATGGACCAATTGCAACGAGAAAGTGTGAGTGTTATTTGCCATTTGATTTCTATAAAAGAAAAAGTTTGCATTTAGTCCAAAACATTTTGACTTGTAAATATTTGATAAATGAGAATTATCAGGCCTTTAATTAATTACGCTCCCACTATTTTATTCAAATTGACTATTATCACTATCAACTCAGAAAATTACAACGTACAACCTTCTAGTGAGTTAAGATCCAAAATAATTGGATCAATGCCCAACCAACGTCGGCGTCAAAGACCAAATACTAAGGTAGGAAACTTTTGCCAATTGCATCATATGCAACTCTTGGATAGATGATCATGCACAACTCCTTCTCATGATGCATTTGTGTGCCTCTTGGTACTTGATCCTATTAAGGTTCCCTAGTTAAATCCAACCCATAAGCCAACATGATGAGTGTGCACCCTATAGAGGCAGACCCACACACCCACCATCACACTTCCACGAGATAGACAGTGTACCACACGGAGGCATGCCACACATAGTCGATCAAGCTTTTCATATGTGTTGCTTTATGGAAGGTAACCAAAACTTAAGATTATTAATTGAGTGGTTTTATTGATACATATACATATCCAAACACCACATACTTATAGTATGTATCATATACTACTATATCCACAACCACAAATGATAAACATGCAATCACAAACACAAAGGCATTGATTATGGCCATACTATTCTAATACTTTGGAGCCACAAAGGATTACGGTCCACCTAAGGTATTGTGCATCTCATGCAACAACACCCATGAATCAACTTGTAAGGATCAACATTACAATGAACAACTTCATGGATCCTATGAGAGGTTGGAACTTCAAGTTGCTTCTCCATGGATGCTCCTTGGAGTTGGATCTTCATGTTGCTTCTTGGAATTTGATCTTCATGGTGCTTCTTCATGGATGCTCCTTGGAGTTGGATCTTCAAGTGGCCTCCTTACATCAAGTTTACAAATACTAAAACTAATCCTATCTCTATTACATCATATGAGTACAAATATAAAGAAAAAGAATTAATTAAAATTTGAATAAGAGATGAGGCTCAACATGCAAGTTGAATACTTTATACAAATGATCCACATAAAACCATTATACATCCATAGCATTCACAAACAAATATATCCACAAGATTCACAACCACATTCATTCACAACATTCACAAAAGGGTTTTCTAGGCCATAACCGTGCATGCATTTACCACATAAAACATATTCTTAAGGCAACACGTATGATATCATAGGTGTATCTACATATATGTGTGTGTGTATATATATATATATATATATATATATATATTACAGTCCTTTTAATGTGGGTCATTCCCCATTAAATAAATTTTTAACTCCCACGATGTGGAGTACACAGGGGCAACACCCCTATACGGGGATCCCACTACCCAGTCAGTGGTTGGGGGTCGAGGGGAGGCCTCCCCTCGTGGGGTCTCAGTGGCAGAGCCCCTAAAAGGTGTACAGAATTTACTTCTGTGCACTTAAGAAAATCAATATTTTCTATAGTCAACCCCATCTAAAATGTCAAAAATAGAAGCATGCGGCATATGTGGAATTATGTTTAGATATGCACATTGGTAGTTTTAATTCACATCATATGAAACAAAGAAAATAGTATACATCGATTCGATCATATCGAAATGAATCCAAATACGTCATAGATTGATGTTGCTCTGATACAACTGTTGGGTTTTATGGAGAAAACATGCATGACGAAAGCAACAAAAATAAATTTCAATGCCACCCAAAACAAGATCTCATCGACAAAAGCTTATTCAGAAAGAGTGTTTGTGGGATATACCTTATCACGGAGCAAGTCTGGTGATGTCCCACTGCACAATGATGTGCAATGCTACTAGCCTACATGGACGATACTTCTCTCCCATTCGCTGAGTGCGTCACAGGAAGATCTGACGGCGATCCTTTCGTGCGGTGATGTACGATGCTCATAGCATGTTTCAATGGTTGTTGACATCCTCTGAATATAGGCATCTCAGCGTCTGCGTCTCTAATTCGTGATGGACTGGAACTCCATGTTGTGCTTCCTAAACTGACTAGAAGGAGTAGCCTCTGTGCGGAGATGTGCTAGCGTCGTAGCTCACCTTTCTCTCCTGAGGACGGTGATGACTAGGGTTTACGTACATGAGCATAAACTAAAAAGCCTCTCTCAATATCTTGTAAAGATATCAGCCATCAAGCCCCTTTAAATAGGAGATGAAAGGAAGTAGGGTTTCCTAAACGCATCAGTTAACAGAAAGACTGCATTAATTAAAATGCTCATGAATTAATTAGAATATTCTGGAATTAGTTAATCAACCAACTAATCATATTAATTTATTAATTAATATCCGGCTCCATGCAATCACTCGGGATGGCTCTATGGGAATATATACCAACAGATGATGATGATGATGATGATAATGATGATGATGATGATGACAACGACGACAGATATAATGATGATATAAGTTGACGTTAGAGGATTCAAGTACATTTGTATTATGAGATGAGTTTGATCATGCAACCCTAACTAAACCTATCACCATGTAAGGTACATGTGACTTGGTTGATGTGCTAAACATAGCTAGTGAGTTGGCATGCTTGCTAGTGCCTAGTCTTGAAAATATTGAGATATGGATAGTGAGATATGCTTCAGGACCAACATAGGCTTCAACCTCTTTACAAAGGGGGACCTATAGCCTAGGAAATATGAATAGGGTGAACTCTTGATATGGGTCAACCCGACACCGGAGAGGGTCATAGTACCTAACTTCCAAAATATGTGAAATATTGGAAAATATGCATGATGAAATACATGATGATGGGTCCCTAGCTAGACATCTTGTAAGTATATGAGTTGAGTGACCTATTGTATGGCTCCCTTGAAAATATTGAACCCTATATTTCCTATGAAAAGATATAACCATAGAGGAAGAGGCAATTGAATATGTGATGTTTACTATATAGGTGAGGGAGATTCCCCAAGACCCTAAGATGATGTACATGATGTGTGATCTCCATGACGAGCCTCATACTCAGTTTAGTGGTTTGATATAAAGGAATCTAGTGGTTCCTCTCGTTTGGTATGTTGGGTAAAATTTTGTTGTGGGTAGACGGTTGTGGTTAGCATGCCATGTTGAACATATATATGTCTTAGTTGAGTGGCTTGAGCATGTAGATAACCTTTGAGATAGAAGTGAGATATGTACAAAACATGGATGTTGATGATAATGTAGTCCCTCAGATAATGCACAATATATGAAATAATTTCACTAAGTTAAACTTGAATATGTACGATAAGTCTCTGTTACAATCTAGACATAATAAGAAACCATACTATACATGAAAGATATAAGTTCAAAATGATGAATTTGATATGAAGATGCCTTGATACATTAGCTTGAATAATCATGAATACAATGCTTAATTTTAGACCCAAAATGATAAGTGATGAACATAACTGGGGAAAGTTGATTGAATTTTCAAAACTAAAACATGCATGAAATCTAGTATAATGATGAAGTGAAAATTATATGATAATCTCGTTTAAAAGTGATGATGATGAATATGTACATTTGAGAATTGACAACATATGTTTTGGTAATGCACCTTAACCTTGTATGAATACATGAGAAAGATCCTAATGTAGTGAGGGTGAGGGTTATATAACCCTAATGACAAGATGATGTCTTGGTATGATAAAACACACAATATGTATTAGAATGGGTAAAACATTGAGGATAGAAACCAATGTGTGCACCCCTTGATGTGTGATGCCTTGGCAACCATAGTGTGGTTAACCTAACATGATGAATATGGAACTTTGACCTTTGATTGTGATCTTGGATAAATTTCCAAGATGAAATTTCTTGTAAGGAGGGAAGGATGTGACAACCCTGATTTTTTCTCTCCATTGGATTATGCTCTTTATCATTTTATGATGACCCATTGTCTAGTTGGATATCATTTTCATGATTTCAATGTGACCCTCCAATTTGATTACATCAATGCATTTCACAATGTGTGACATGAGTGTTAACTTTTATATAAGTTTCATGAGTTAATAAATAACCATATTGAAAGATAATTTGAACCTAATAATTATGATCAAATTTCTTCCTAATATATTCCATGATGTAGAGGATTCAATTTTGAATCAGACAACGCAAAAACCATGTCAATCAGACCTATAAAACTATAATTTTGACATAATGAAGATTGGCTTGTTTGATCCCCTTAATTTATGCCCTTTTCTCTTTTGTGGGAGAGCCTACATGGGCCCAAATCCTAAATTGTGGCCCAGCCACCTAGCCCTCTTCTTCAATTTTGGGACAAAATTACATGGTTGGAGCAATCACCCTCTTCCTCCATCTACACCGAGAAACAGTGCATTACAACCCTGTTGATGGCCTGAAGAGCACCCTAAACCTATTTCCTCACAACCCTATCCCCTTTCTCTTTTTCACTCTCAATCTCATTATCAGTTTCCAGTCACCACAAGTTGAATCCTCTCACCCCTCTTAACATGCCACATACATCCCACCTCCCCTCAGCCTTTGCTAGGAGGACAACTCTTGGGTGTTCACGTGGCACCACCACCATGGGAGCACCAAACTTCCACGTCCTTGCCTCATGTGCGATTGTGGTTACCCCATTTCCAGCCTTAATCTTCCATGATTGTTGCTGAAGGGTAGAGGAAAGTAGGCCGGCGGCACTGGGTAATGGGTTGCACAAGCAACAAAGCACCATCAACACAGACAGGCAGACGACGAAAGGCCTCCAACCTCCTTGCTTGACCCTCCCACTCACAAAGGTGGTGCAAGAGGGTCTCCAAGATGTCCCGTGTTTGGCCTCTCCTTGGGCATGAAAGAGGGGAGCGTATGTGGTCTTCAACGACGCAGAAGGGAGGCTCCTCCTGGCCCATCACTGGAGCATGACCGCCACATCACCAATTATTGGATGAGACCGGTGGCTCACATTGAGATGGGACTATCCACATTGTGTTTACGGTTGAATATAGCTACAACCGACTCGGCATTGTGAGTGATTGGGTGCAATCTGTCCAAAGCAAGATCAACAGTCTCCATCAGTTGATGAAATATGTAAGATCCCTGACCTAACTTTGTGCTTAATTGAAATTTATTTATATAATGGGATGATTAAGACTTAATTTAATCTTGTGATATGTCCTAATAACACATGACATATTTATATTTCATTTTGGCCCAATTTGATTGATGTTTGAACTATCTTTGCTATATATGTGCTTATTTTGGACCAGATTTGTAATTTACCTATAAGTGAGGGTTATCTTGTAAATTGTCACATGAAGAGAGTGCTTCTTATGATTTAGCATTATGAGAGAGAAAATTATGATTTGGGTGCCTTATTTGAATCATGGTTGGTGATGTGACATCTTACAGTGATTCTAGGGTTTCTAGGGTTTGCCTTGTTGATATGGTGACTATGCTAGGGTTTGCGTGTTTCAACCACTACACCACTTTTGGGTGAGGGGTAGCGACTACAACACATGCTCAATCTAGTGTGGTTTCGACCATGATGACCTAGAGGTGGGTTGGTCAAAACACTTTGTCCTCGAATGTCTCAACGATGAGCATATGGAGACCTAGGGTTTCGGCCGATACAAGTACATGGGATGTGTCATGACTAAAACCAAGTGGTGGACGGCCTTGATGGTAGCTACACTTTCTCTTGATAAATATTAACCCTTTAAAATTTGTTTGTGAGTGGATAAAAAGCTATTTTCTTTGGAGGACATGTGTCCGTTAATAATCTCTAATGTTTACACCTCATAAACCTTTACTTCCCTCCTCCTTTAGGCATATAACCCCTTCTCTTCACTTGTGAGAAACATTTTTAGCCCCACTCTCTTCCTTCTTCTTTGTGATAATTTTGGAGCTTTAGGAGCATAGGAGGTCTTATCTTGAAGCCTTGGTTTCCTATCAACCTTGTTTGAGGAAGTATTTGTGCTAAATCAACTCTTTGGTGGTGATTTTTGGAGATTCTTCTCTTGGTAAGTGATCTTAGCTCTTGATCATGTTTTACCTCTTATGAAATATCCATCTTCTTCTTCCTATTTGTCCATAGACTGTGGATCATCCATGGTGGTCATTTAAGATAAACTCCTCATCGGAAAGGCCTTAGACTATGCTTGGCATGGTGGCATCCGAGTGAGAGGGAGTTTTCATCTCTTTCTCCTTTCTTCCTTGGTTCTGCCTAAGCTATTTTCCCTCTTTCTTGAGCTCTATTGTGACCAAGGTTTTCTTCTCTTTTGAGGTGATCCTTTGGCTGAAGTGGTGAAGCTTGGTTGAAATTCTTGGAGCTTGTGATATTGGGAGAGTGGTTCTTTCAAAATCAGGTGGGTTTTATAACTTTTCCCTCATCTATTATTTGCATCTTAAACCTGATCATATTTTGTTGTTCCATACCTTAAAAATGTGTTTATTATGTTAGAAGAAATGATAATGTTTAGGGTTTGACCATTTAGTATTCTTGAAAAGATTATGCTTCTTATAAACCCTAAATCTTTGTACCCGATTTGGTGGTGATTGAAATATTGATTTGTTTCTTTGGATCGTTATCTATGGATTTGAGATACTTGATATATGATCTGTTCATTATGAGTATTAGTAGGTTTTTAATATGTTAACATGCATAAGAATCTCAGTTTGATCTCTCTAAATACAACTCTTTAGGTGACCTTTTATGATCTATAATCTAGGGTTTCAAGAACACCTTGATATGGAGAGTTGTTTTTAAGTAACATTTAGTATACCTTGTTGTTGATCATTTACCTTGACCTTGTTTGGACATGTTATGGTGTTTGGCATATAGCTTACCAATGGTCATGACAAACCTTGGTCTTCCTCATGGTCGATACCATGTATGGGTGTTGGTTGCGACTGAAACAATCCTAACCCTAGGGGAGGGTTGCTACCTACCATCCTGGTTGCAACGTAGCATGGCTGCATGGTTTTGCTCATTTGGTTGATGTTGCAATTATGATGGTTAAGTGGGTAGGTCGTAACATGGATTAGGACTTGGTAGTGATTGTGACAATGTTCCTTTGGTGACATAGTTGATATACATGACCTGGTTTCGATTGTAACACACTTGGATGTGGTACATGACAACACCTTGCTTGAGCGTCACTTTGTGTCCTGGTTGCAACACAACTTTGTGGGTCGTGACACCAAGATGCACGTGTCTTGACCGTGACACCAAGATGCACGTGTCTCGACCATGACAAGATGATGCACGCATCTCGACTGTGACACCATGTTGCACGCGTCTTGGTTGCAACATAGTGTCACCTTGTGTGAGAGTCATTACACATTGAAGGTGTTTCGGCCGTGACTCCACGTGTGGTGAACAAGATCGTCACACATATGCATGAATGTGGTCAATTCATAGAGTAATGGTCTATATATGATGAGGTGGTTATTAATGGCTAGTCATAAACAATAGTGTTTAACTCTAGTACTCTCCAAATACATGGGAGGTGATGGAAATAGGGTTTAGTGGTTGAGGGATGATATGAAACCCTAATCTTGAGATGTAAAATACATTTGATTATATTGTTTGAATATCATTATCATGTGATAGCATTTTCTCTCTCCTACTTATGTAACCCTAATTTATAGGTGAGATGAATGTTATATCTATGTGAATGCTATGGTGAACCTTGTATAATACTGGTGGTGATTATGATCATTATTGAGATATAAAATGTGATATTGAATGTGTAGGAATTATGTGAATGAGTCTAATGACCTAGCAAGTGCCTTGTGGATAAATTGAGGTGAAATATTTTAGTTATGTGATTAAGGGATTGATATCCCATAGTGATGTGATATTGTTAATGACCTTGTGAGAGGTAGTATTACAAGTGACAGTGATGATGAGACAAGTTCTTACCTTATACATTTTATATTTTCTGAAGTTGTTTCATATCCTTAATTTTGTAGAATTTATTTAGGGTTTATATGTTGTAACTTGAATGATGCATTATAAGATACCCAATTGGAATACCTAATCAAGTGAAACCCTAATCATGTAGTGCACTATACAATAGATCTATCTTCAACGTCAGTATCTAGATGGATGTTGAAACGAGTACTTCCTACGGAAAACTCAGAGCGCATATTACTGAATATGCGGGGTGCAAGTTTAATTACCTCCTTGTATCCTTAAATTTTTGTTATAGTGGTATGATGTTTTGTTAAGAACGACCATGTGTGAGCATGTTCTATAGTTTTGTGCCAAGTACCACTGCAGACTAGTTGTTTTACAAGACCATACCTTTGACTATGAGTTGTTGTCTACAGAACTATAGCTTGATTAAAAGTTGTTGTTTAGCAATCTGACTATTATGTCATTGCATTGCAGACTCGAACTAACTAGGTAGTTCTGGTGATGATCACGAAGTATGAATCTTCCATTGATCTTGTATGGTACTGATTTTGACTTAGCAGTGGTTGGTTAGATTTGAGTGGTACACCTCAAATCCTCTAGGCAAAATAATAAAAAGTGATAATACAACTGAGTAATATATTTGCTTGGGGTCAAATAATAATCACATAGGATGACCCCATGCCTTATTTCTTATACAGTTTAGTTTATAACAGTTATACATTTTCTTCATATTCCTTCTAAAAGCATAAGATGTTCTATTACTCAGTTGTAACTGCTTAAACTGGTCAAATAGTAATAACTACTCTATTTAATTGTTCTGTTATATTATTGTGCTTATAGTAGACGTTGGCAAAGAGTTATATCTCTGGATGGGATGTCTGGTTTCACCCTATGGATTTCCACATCTTTTAGGTGGTCGTGCACTAGGAGGTAGAGGTCGTGCATCTGATGTTTAGAAACAAGGAGAACATTAATTGTTAGAGGTTGTATATGCTGCTAAAGTTTGTAGTTGAGTCCTATGTGTGGTCCATGTACTCTTGGGTCTTTGGGGAGATTTTGTTGTTTTGTATATAGACACATAGATTTCAGCTTTGTGCCATGAGTGTATAGAAATGGCATGTACATATATACAAGTTGTAATTTGTAACAGATATGGCTTGATAGCCTTTGAATATGATATGTAAGATCTTTTGGCATATATGGAATACATATGGCCTGAGTTGAAGGCTTGTTATGATATACTTCCGCTTGAGATATTGCACTGCAAATGGTATTAATTTACCCTATTATGTGGTAATATGGTTATTAATGATAATTTCACACTTTGTTTTGAGTAATCTCTCTTTGTGTGGCCAAGGGAGTCACAATTTTATGGTATCAGAGCCAGATTTGATGAATCTACAAGGACGTAGGACTAGGGTTTGTGTCTATTCTAGTATCCTCCATTATATCTTATGGTCACTTATGCTTATGCAGAAGAAGAAGAGAAGAAAAGATGTCTAGAGAACACAAGGAACATGTGGAAGAGAGTAATGTTGCTTCACTAGGAGGTGGTGCCAGGAGGCAAGAGAGGGCTGATATTGTGCTAAAAGTGCCTCAAGTTGACCCAGCCAATGTGGCCAACCCTGCATTCCTGTCCATGTTTGGACATGGCTACAATGACACACATGGTGGATAGGATGCTTGCAACCCAACGAAGGGAAACTATCCCTAGTGCTAAAACTCATGGTCCTAAGAAGACTTTTGAAAGACTTTGATGTGTAGGGGTGTTGGAGTATGTTGGTGCATCATATCCAGCTGATGCAGATATGTGGCTGACTGAGCTGGAAAAGGCCTTCAAGATCCTCAACATCCCCAAAGAAGATAAGGTGAAACATGTTGTATATCTAGTAAAGGGGAGTGTTGGATACTAGTGGGCCATTGAGGAGGAGAGATTGGGTGTTGTGATTACTTGGAAAACAATTCTAACGAAAGCTAAGAAGAGGCATGCACAGTACCAAGGACAATCTTTTGGAGTCTTCAAGAAGCCTAGGTCCTCGGTACCTCAGTCTCAAGAGAGGTCAATTAATCACTCACAATGGACACAGAGCAAAAGTATAGATTGTAGCTTTTCACCTACGGGAGCTCAAAGTGCAACATCAGTGTCTATAATGGGGCCATCTAGGCCATGGTATGAGAGAAATTCATGTTTTAAGTGTGGACAGGTGGGGCATACTAAGTGGCTTTGCCCTATGAAGGATGAAGAGGTGACTCAATAGTTGACGCAAAGTCTGTATGGGTCACAACAATGACAACAATACAGTGGCAGTGGCAGAGGAGGAAAACATGCATTACAAGCTAGTTCTTGTGGACATGCTGGAAGAGGAAGAGGGCGACAACATGTGATGGCTCAATTCTATGTTATGAGTCAGTCGGAAGGATTTGTTAACCCTCAAGTCATGACATGTTAGATGGAGCTATTTCATTCTAAGTTTTCTTCTTTATGTTTCATATCTATTTTGATTGACCTGGGTGCAACACACTCTTTTATCACTAGAGAAGTGATTGCCAGATGTTCCTTACTTGCTAGTCGTAGACATGATAGTCTTCATCTAGAAACTCCTCTAGTTGGTTCTGCAGAGCTACAGAAAGTGTGTCCATCTCACGTTCTTTCCTTCTCAAGACACAACATTTAAGTGGATCTCCTACCACTGGATATGCATAGATTTGATGTGATCCTTGGGATGGATACTTTAGAAAATTATCAGGTGACCTTTGAGTGTAGTTCCAAGGTGTTGACATTTGTCGATGGTGATGCCTTGTGGGTCTTCTAAGGTGATAGGAAGATTCTTCCAACATGTCTAGTTTCAACTATGACAACTAAGAAGTGGACGAGACATGGTTGTGATGCGTTCTTGGAACATATGGTGGATATCAAGGAAAAGAGTCTTAGTATTCAGGAAGTTCCAATTGTACAGGAGTTTGAGGATGTGTTTCATGATGAGTTTCCAGGTGTACCTCCTCTTAGAGAGATGGATTTTGAGATCAATCTAGTTCCACATACCCAACCTATAGCACAGACATTGTATACAATGGCACCAGCTGAGATGTAAGAATTAAAGAAGCAGTTGCAAGAGCTACTAGAGAAGGGTTTCATTAGACCAAGCATGTCTCCTTGGGATGCTCCCGTTCTATTTATGAAAAATAAGGATGGATCGATGAGGTTATGTATTGATTACCAACAGTTGAATAAGATGACAATTAAGAAGAAGTACCTGTTGCCACATATAAATGATTTGTTTGATTAGTTGTGATGTGCCACAATCTTCTCTAAGATAGACTTGAGGTCAGGATATAACCAATTTCTAATTAAGGCAAACGACATACCCAAGTTAGCGTTTAGGATAAGGTATGGTCATCATGAGTTTGTGGTTACGCCGTTTGGGCTAACCAATGTGCCAACATCATTTATAGATCTGATGAATAGGGTGTTCAGGCCCTATCTAGACCAGTTCATGGTAGTGTTTATACATGATATCTAGATCTACTCTAGAGATAGCCAGCATCATGAGTGACACCTATGTCAGGCATTGACTTTGTTGAGGCAACACCAAATGTATGCAAAATTCAGTATGTGCAAGTTATGCTTAAAGGAATGGCTTTCCTAGGGCATGTAATATCTGCTAAAAGAGTCTGTGTAGACCCAAAGAAAGTGGAGTTAGTGATGGAGTGGGATCAGTCGAAGACACCTATAGAGGTTATGTTACAACCCCAAATTTTGGGTTCCTTTGGTGAGAAATGCAATTTCTCATATTAAAGATATTTGGACAAATAATGATATAATTTGTTGTGAATAAATGGATTTCATTTAAAATAGCGTTGTTGTTTGATTTGTGGGCTTTATTGGCTATTTGGCCCAATAACAAGGAAATTCAATTAAGTAATTGAGATGTTGAGAAAAGAGAGATGAGGTAGAAACCTCTAGGAGGCAAAAGAATGTGATCCAAGGATGGATTTCGTGCCTCTTGGGTTCCTTGGGTTACAAGGAGTCCCAAGTTGCAAAAAGAAAGCAATAAGAAAAGAAAAAGTTAATTAAGTATTTCTTTAGTAAGAAAGAAATTGAAAATAATGGTATTATGTGGGAAATAAGCAAAAAGAGGTATAATCAAGTTATCCTTAGTGGAATTTCGTATCCCAAGGATTCCTAATAATAAAAGGAATACCAATGAGGAAAATAAAAGAGAAATAAAGAGAAATCCTCAAAAAGAGCTATTCTAATAAGAAATAAGCAAGATAAGGGGAAATAATAAAGAATAATGCATTTAGATGCATCTAGAAGGATAATAAGTGTCCAATAAAAAGAATTTCGAAATAATAGAGTGTCTTGGGATCCAAGGAGTCCCAATAAAGAGGAAAGAAAGAGAAAATACCAAATTGCAAAATAAAAGGATATTAGGAATACATAATTAACGAATTATGTGGTTTTGTTAAGAAAGAAAGTATTTCCTACTTAAGGAAAGTATAATTTCAAAGCCAATGAATTAAAAGGCATGAACAAAGAGAATAAGAGAGAGGATTTTCGTATTTCTATGTATCCATGCAATAAAGAGTATTAGAAGAATAAAGAGGAGAGAGAAGATTTCTTCTCTATGAAGGAATATGATTCCAAGTTGAAGAAGCCTTGCTTTCTTTGTGGGCAAGCGATCTGGGGTGTGGGTACCCCCCTATATAAAGAATAGACCCTCTGGTTCGGGTCCAGGAAGGATTTCACACATCCCTCACTTTCTTCTTCTTATGCATTACATACAAACCCTAAGATTGAAGTGTAGCTTGAACCCAGGGGGCAGCAGGGACTCCTAGAACCATCACGATCGAGGAAGGAGGTCCCACGATGCCTAAGGGATGCTCTGCCATCAACACCATGCCCGAGATCGTGCCGGACAACAGCAACATGGCTGCAAGGCCTGCTTCTGGTCGCAATCACGCCCAGCTCCATCCGGAGGTCTTAGTCGTGGGCCAGGGGCACCATGAGGTGCGGGGAGGTGCGACGGAGCTAAGGGAGCCAACACCAGTGGCCGACAAAGTCCAGGGAGGGCGGCGCAACCTCACCCACTCCTTGCCTGCCGCAGCGGCGCTAGGGCGCACGAGAGGTAGAAGATGGAGGACTCTGGACCGTTTTGCCCCTCCTGGGCGTGAAAGAATAGCAACTTATGCGAGGGTAACATAGTAAATTGGTTATAATTCCTAATGAGCCGAGTTGCGTGGCAAGGAGCGACGTGGCATCTCCTGATTGGCCCAGGTAAAGTTTTATTGCAAAATTCGTAATTAAATATTGGTAACTCCGATTAGGACGAGTAATATATGAATTTTGATCAGGAGAACGAGAGGAATTCAATAAAAATGATATTAAATATTGACTCCGTTTCTAATTGCAAAAGTACTATAAGTTGATGAAAAGTGCATTAAAGTTGAGTTAAAAACCCTATTTGTAATTAAAGGTTGAATATAGAATGCTTAATGGGTTAATTGACGTGTTAATAACTTGTTGAATGATAATGTTAGATTCAAACTTGATCTAGATGTAGAATTGCATGATTTAGGGTTATACCTCATATGAGAATGATTAAATAATTTAGAAACCCTAATTTAGGGTCAAAGAGGATAAGATCATATATATAATTTGAAAAATGTGAGAATATGATTGTTTAATGTTGGTTCTAAGTTATTTGTATATGAAATTCCTTAATTCTAGATAAATACCCTAAACAAAGTAATTAAGGTCTTTTCATGAATAAAAGGTGGAATTGATGGAAAAATGAGTTCATATGTTAATTAGACCCTAATGAACTTTGAATTAATGATAAATGTGCATAATGATCTTGTCATGGGTTAAAGGGATAAAAATAGTAGCTTTAATGAAAAAGAAGAAGCTTAATTGATGTTTAATGTGCTTGTAATATGAAAATAGGGTTATATGTGGTTAAGATAACCTTAATGTTGTAGAATAGACGAGATAATTAGGGTTTATGAGTAATGGCATAAAAATTAGGGTTTAATATGGTGAAAGATGAAGGGAAACCCTAATTGCAAAACGAAACCCTAGAATGGATACAGAAACCCTAGAAAGTGAATCCAAGTTAATAAAGTAGGTTCTTTATAAAGTGTGTAATGAATAGAGTACATATTCTTTTCAGGAATTATGTGATTGTTGAATTACTTGGATTGCATGCTTGGTTGGATTTTCTTAATGCTTCTGAAATCATCAAGTCAGGCATGTGGTTACGCTTATGATTACCCGAATTAGTTTTCTGGGATTTTATCGATGTTTCCACCGTGGCTTGAATTAAACTATTGTATGTATTTAATTCATGCAAAGTATAATGTGAATATGACTATCACATAAGAAATATGCCTACTAGCTCATATTCTAGTCCCCTCTGTAGCTTAGTGGATTGACCTAGTAAATGGCTACCAATGGGGTAGGCCCATGAGGTCATTGAATGACTTAGTAAATGGCTACCAATGAGTTAGGTCCATCAAGTCACATTGAGTTAGAGATTAGACTACCTATGGGTAGTGCCATGTGACTCAACCCTAGATATTGATCTACCTGTTAGGTAGGATCATGAGGGGTCTAATAAGGATCTACCTAGAGAGAGGTAGTATCCCAGTCCGCTGCAGGGACAGCACAGAGATAGGGGATAGGAAAGGATTGAGTAGTATGGTTTAAAATGTAATCTTGGCTGTTAAATGATAATTGGTTGATTACTTTGTTATTATAGCTGCATGATTATTGTTTCCCCCACATACCAGCTTCTTGCTTACCGACGTTTTGTTTGTCAGTGTTTTAGGTACAAATGAAAAGAACAAACAGTAAAGTGGCAGATGTGAAATTAAACGAGAAATAATGTGCACAGGAGGATTAGTTAGTTTAGCATCTTCAGGGATAGAAGTTTAGAAATCCCAGTTTTTCCAAGGTAAGAAAAGTTTTATTTTATACCAGTTTTCAGTTTAGTTGGTAAAGTTTATTAATTGTTATTGATTATTTTTTGAACCTTTGATCCTGTAATTGAATAACGGCTCTGTCCTTCGGGTCTCCCTTAATTGGGGGTTACCGGGAGGCGGGGTCGTTACAATTGGTATCAGAGCGTAGGTTCCTCATCTAGTCATTAATAATTATTAAATTTTACAAATTCCATAGAACCGAGGGAGTTATTAGAGGAGTGTCTGAAAGACTGAGGTGTCTAGAAAAGGATCACTTCTGGGGGCTGGCAATATTTTCCTCCGCACCGCTAGTCAGAATACGAGGACTCCCAGATTGTGTGACTGCCTGGCCGATGTCTTAGGATATGACTCGAAATAAGATACCTTTAGGACTCTCTCATCTTGTTCATCCCTTCTCAACTCAAATTTTTTTAAGGACCTTAAGGATTAGGGTTTCCTCTCTTCACCTCACCCTCTTGGGGTATGGGTAAGATAAATAAGGTCTAAGGAATCCTCCACCCAATTAATAAAAATCATTTAAATAAGATGTCATGGACATAAGCTTAATAAAATAAGCGTAAACTAAGGAATAGATACATGCTTAGGTCGTATGACACGAGTTGTCATTTCCCTCAGGGGAGACCTGAGGCTAGACCTTCTTATCTGGAGGGTGAGAAGAGAGAGAGTTAGTCATGGAGGTGGAGATCTCCATTAAAAGTAGAGACCTAGCACATCCTTTGAGGATGATGTTAACCCTAACCCTAAGTGAAGATTAGAGAGAGAGAGAGATGGCATTAGACCAGGTGTTTGGATAAACATGCCTTGGATGCCATATGAGCCATGAGAAGTTGAAGACCGAGTACTTTTGGCAACCCAACCCTGGGAAGGGTCGTGCATGTGAGAGAGAAGGATAGCTCCTTCATGGATGAGGTTAGAGAGGAACCTATAGAACCCTATGGGCTTGTGCAAGTAGGGTGTAGCTTGCACCCAGGGTACATCAGTAGTTCTGACAGTAGGATGAAACCCTAGACAAGGAATCATGGTGTATGTCTTATGAGATAAATATAAAGAGCTAAAGGATAATCTTGAGCCAAACATGAGTTGAGAAAAGGCTTCACCCAGGTAGGGATATGCTGGTAAGCTTGATCCAACTTCATGAAGTAAGGTTAGATCTAGAGAGAGAAAGCATGACCCAAGTAAGAAGGTTGGAAGCTTAGAATCTAAGACATGAGGAATAGTGGGGATGCTTCTAGTACCTATGGTATAGGTCATTACCTGCTGGATGAGATAAAGAGTGCTTGGGACCTTGAAGAGGATTAAGTAGCAAGTTGTGAAGCCTTGTACCTAGTTGGTTGTCCTGGAAGAGGACTCAACTCTGAGGTGTTGCTCGTATAAAAGGTTCATGGGAGTACTTGACATACCTTGGACATGCTTGATTCATGGTTAAGAGTTTGAGCAGGCAGTTGGACACCCAAAGGTGGACTTAGGGTTCCTAGGCCTAAGAAGGGAAGCCGTATACCCGATGTTCATAATGAGACTTGATTCTCTATAGTTTCAAGCATGGTACTGCTCATGTGTAGAGGTAAAGGAAACCCCTTAAGTTAAGGGTATGTGTAGTGAACCCCTCACAACTAAGTTGGTCTAATGTAGAGGAAAGAGAACAAGTACGACCTAGCATGGTTTAATAGGTGGTCATCTTGTGCTTTAGTAGCTGCTGGGTTAGACATGCTCATGTGAAGGTAAACCCTAAGGACGCTTGTGACCTTTGTTATCAAGGTGTAGTTTCCTCCCATCCTGGGAGAGGGACCCTTTGGTAGGGAGTTTACCAGTTGGTTGGTTTTGAGGTAACCTAAAGAGGTTCTAGAGGATCTTGAGAAGCTAAGTGAAAAGTACATGACATGAGAATGAACCTATAGACCCATAGATAACCATCTCTATGTGCATGTGGATGTGTTACTCTGGTAGTAACTGGTATGGGGCCTGACCAAGGAAGGCAGGTCACCATGATCCCTGAGAAATGATGAAAGACAGCCCAAGAATGCAGAGAGAGATGATGAAGGATTGGGTAAGGTTCTATGATGGACATGTACCACAATAGAATCCTAAGTCTATCCTAGGGTCAGGTAGGGATAAGACCGATGGAAGAAGGAGTTGCCTAATTCCCTAGTTGCACATGACCATAGGCTCAGGAGGTAACAACTATCATTGTCTGAGGGCCATGGGTTAGGAGATTGATCACCTTCATGAACTCATGGGACCCAAAGGGCAGATGAGTAGGGCACTCTCTGGTTGCATACGGGAAAAGGGATGACCCCAAAAGTGTCGGTACCCTATAGACCTAGAGGAGATGACCAAGGATCGTGTGGTGACCCCAGTAGGTTCAAGACCAATTTTCCATGGAAGTAATTTGTGATATCATGATGTTTGTGATGTGGAGACATGAGTTGCACGTTTCAACTTAGATTTGAAGGTGTACTGGCAAAGTGGGATGTACCATCTCTACTCCTGGAATGGGAAGAACTCTGTATTTGGACGGCCGCCAAATGCTTATTTCTTCTTGTTATAGGAGTGAGAGATAGGACAGTACGCATACCTTACACCAAGGATAAAGATGATGTAAGTTGGAACGTTGCTACAAGGTATAAGGATAAAGATGATAACATACCTTTATGGAAAGAATAATACATGGATTACAAACACTAAGAGAAATACAATAGTCATCTTATAAGGATGTTTTTTTAGCATGAGCTATGTGGAATTTGCAAGTGAAACAAGGTTGAGTTTGATCACCTTTAGGATGAGCTCAGAGTTTCTTGATGAAGACAAGCTTAGAGGTTGAGATGAGATGATAATACATGGAGGTGTATCTTACCTAACACCTAAGAAGTGGTAATGAATGCTCTGGTTGAGATATAGTGCCTAGTTTAGCTGGAAGCTAGAAGAAGTTGAGGTTGTTAGGCTAACCCTAAGTTTGGAAGAAAAAAAAAGAGATAAGTATGGTTAACACTCAGATGTAATGATTGATCAAGTTAGTAGTTGTTTGGTTAACCAGCCTAGTCTGTGGTATAATGAAAGGATGGTTGTAGAACCTCATATGTACTTCTTTGGAAAGGAAAGTGATGAAACCCTGATGAGAGTGGTTTAGGGTTTATGAGGTATCAAGCTTGAGGAATCATGACATACAGGAGGTCATGGTTTTGAGATCACCAAACACCGTGATACTACAAAGATAGTAAGTAATAGTAGCACTTCAGTTGCTTGATGTGGAGTTGCATGTGACAGGTGGCCATGCAAGGCATGGATGAAGGACGAACACCAGTAACCCAGTGTATCGATATAGAGGATAAAAGAGTTCCGGAGAGGGAATGGGAGTTCATCACTATGAATGTTGTGGTAAGTCTCCCTTTGACCCAGAAGGTCAAGATGCAATATGGGTTATGGTAAATCACCTTACCTAGATGACATGAGAAAGGAGTTCTGTCAAGGGACATATTAGGTTGAACTACTTAAGAGAGAAAGATGGCTCAACTGCCTCATGATGCGAGTTCAAAAAGTTCTTGGGTATGACCAAGGTTCACTTCCATGAGGTGGAAGTGGCTACATGAAGAACTCGATGATAGTACAATTTATCACCTCATACTAATGGACAGTATGATCCAGACTAGAGGGTCTGATGAGAGCATGTGTGCTCATTCAGGGTGATACATAGAGACAGTTCTTAAGATGTGATGTTAACCACCCTAACCTTTATCGGGATGCAAGAAGTCTTATAGAGAGGTTGTGTCGGTCACCACTTCATTAAGATGATGTTGGTGAAGGAGGCCTCACGAAGGTCAGAAGAGATCCATAGTGTGTGTAGATGAAGTCACTTTGATCATGCAATGGCAGAGAGAGAGAGCCTAGTGGTGACATGAGTCACGAGCTGATGCAAAGCAGACTGACATGCAGTTCACTATGGGACAATATGTGATGTGAAAATCCGACCCCTCTAAGCTACAACTGAGAAAGCTGAGTCCCCGATATATGGGTCCATTTGAGATGGATTGGTGGAGATGGTTGTGTAACCTTACCCCTCAGGATAAAATGATGTATTGCATGAGTCCGATCTAGAGCACTATGTGAGGTACCCAAGCTAGGTGCTGAGCCCTGAACCTATTCAGCTTTTGAAAGGCTGAAAAGTCCTGAGTCACCTATGAGGGTACGATATACCAAGGTAAGAAAGAACTCAGATGGAAGAAAATGAGATAATGAAGGTTCTTGGGAAACACCATGGAAAGGGTGAAGCCACATGGGAGCCCTGATGGACGTAAGAAGACATATCCTGTTTGTTTGCTTGCTTGATGGAATTTTGAGGGCAAAATTCTCATAAGAGGGGAAGGATGTTACAACCCCAAATTTTGGGTTCCTTTAGTGAGAAATGTAATTTCTCATATTAAAGATATTTGGACAAATAATGATATAATTTGTTGTGAATAAATGGATTTCATTTAAAATAGCCTTGTTGTTTGATTTGTGGGCTTTATTGGCTATTGGGCCCAATAACAAGGAAATTCAATTAAGTAATTGAGTTGTTGAGAAAAGAGAGATGAGGTAGAAACCTCTAGGAGGCAAAAGAATGTGATCCAAGGATGGATTTCGTGCCTCTTGGGTTCCTTGGGTTCCAAGGAATCCCAAGTTGCAAAAAGAAAGTAATAAGAAAAGAAAAAGTTAATTAAGTATTTTTTTAGTAAGAAAGAAATTGAAAATAATGGTATTATGTGGGAAATAAGCAAAAAGAGGTATAATCAAGTTATCCTTAGTGGAATTTCTTATCCCAAGGATTCCTAATAATAAAAGGAATACCAATGAGGAAAATAAAAGAGAAATAAAGAGAAATCCTCAAAAAGATCTATTCTAATAAGAAATAAGCAAGATAAGGGGAAATAATAAAGAATAATGCATTTAGATGCATCTAGAAGGATAATAAGTGTCCAATAAAAAGAATTTCGAAATAATAGAGTGTCTTGGGATCCAAGGAGTCCCAATAAAGAGGAAAGAAAGAGAAAATACCAAATTGCAAAATAAAAGGATATTAGGAATACATAATTAATGAATTATGTGGTTTTGTTAAGAAAGAAAGTATTTCCTACTTAAGGAAAGTATAATTTCAAAGCCAATGAATTAAAAGGAATGAACAAAGAGAATAAGAGAGAGGATTTTCGTATTTCTATGTATCCATGCAATAAAGAGTATTAGAAGAATAAAGAGGAGAGAGAAGATTTCTTCTCCATGAAGGAATAGGATTCCAAGTTGAAGAAGTCTTGCTTTCTTTGTGGGCAAGCAATCTGGGGTGTGGGTACCCCCCTATATAAAGAATAGACCCTCTGGTTCGGGTCCGGGAAGGATTCTACACATCCCTCACTTTCTTCTTCTTATGCATTGCATACAAATCCTACGATTGAAGTGTAGCTTGAACTTGGGGGGCAGCAGGGACTCCTGAAACCATATTGATCGAGGAAGGAGGTCCCACGATGCCTAAGGGATGCTCTGCCATCAGCACCATGCCCGAGATCATGTCGGACAACAGCAGCATGGCTGCAAGGGCTGCTACTGGTCGCAGTCGCGCCCAGCTCCATCCGGAGGTCTTAGCCGTGGGCCAGGGGCACCATGAGGTGTGGGGAGGTGCGACGGAGGTAAGGGAGCCAACCTCGATGGCCGACGAAGTCCAAGGAGATTGACACAGCCTCACCCACTCCTTGCCTGCCGCAGCGACGCTAGGGCGCACGAGAGGTAGAAGATGGCGGACTCTGGACCGTTTTTCCCCTCCTGGGCGTGAAAGAATAGCAACTTATGTGAGGGTAACATAGTAAATTGGTTATAATTCCTAATGAGCCGAGTTGCATGGCAAGGAGCGACGTGGTGTCTCCTGATTGGCCCAGGTAAAGTTTTATTGCAAAATTCATAATTAAATATTGGTAACTCCGATTAGGATGAGTAATATATGAATTTTGATCAAGAGAACGAGAGGAATCCAATAAAAATGATATGAAATATTGATTCCATTTCTAATTGCTAAAGTACTATAAGTTGATGAAAAGTGCATTAAAGTTGAGTTAAAAACCCTATTTGTAATTAAAGGTTGAATCTAGAATTCTTAATGGGTTAATTGAAGTGTTAATAACCTGTTGAATGATAATGTTAGATTCGAACTTGATCTAGATGTAGAATTGCATGATTTAGGGTTATACCTCATATGAGAATGATTAAATAATTTAGAAACCCTAATTTAGGGTCAAAGAGGATAAGATCATATATATAATTTGAAAAATGTGAGAATATGATTGTTTAATGTTGGTTCTAAGTTATTTGTATATGAAAGTCCTTAATTCTAGATAAATAACCTAAACAAAGTAATCAAGGTCTTTTCATGAATAAAAGGTGGAATTGATGGCAAAATGAGTTCATATGTTAATTAGACCCTAATGAACTTTGAATTAATGATAAATGGGCATAATGATATTGTCATGGGTTAAAGGGATAAAAATAGTAGCTTTAATGAAAAAGAAGAAGCTTAATTGATGTTTAATGTGTCTGTAATATGAAAATAGGGTTATATGTGGTTAAGATAACCTTACTATTGTAGAATAGACGAGATAATTAGGGTTTATGAGTAATGGCATAAAAATTAGGGTTTAATATGGTGAAAGATGAAGGGAAACCCTAATTGCAAAATGAAACCCTAAAATGGATACAGAAACCCTAGAAAGTGAATCCAAGTTAATAAAGTAGGTTCTTGATAAAGTGTGTAATGAATAGAGTACATATTCTTTTTAGGAATTATGTGATTGTTGAATTACTTGGATTGCATGCTTGGTTGGATTTTCTTAATGCTTCTGAAATCATCAAGTCAGGTATGTGGTTACGCTTATGATTACCCGAATTAGTTTTCCGGGATTTTATCGATGTTTCCACTGTGGCTTGAATTAAACTGTTGGATGTATTTAATTCATGCAAAGTATAATGTGAATATGACTATCACATAAGAAATATGCCTACTAGCTCAGATCCTAGTCCCCTCTGTAGCTTAATGGGTTGACCTAGTAAATGGCTACCAATGGGGTAGGCCCATCAGGTCATTGAATGACTTAGTAAATGGCTACCAATGAGGTAGGTCCATCAAGTCACATTGAGTTAGAGATTGGACTACCTATGGGTAGTGCCATGCGACTCAACCCTAGATATTGATCTACCTGTTAGGTAGGATCATGCGGGGTCTAATAAGGATCTACCTAGAGAGAGGTAGTATCCCAGTCCGCTGCAGGGACAGCACAGAGACAGGGGATAGGAAAGGATTGAGTAGTATGGTTTAAAATGTAATCTTGGCTGTTAAATGATAATTGGCTGATTACTTTGTTATTATAGCTGCATGATTATTGTTTCCCCCACATACCAGCTTCTTGGTGACCGACGTTTTGTTTGTCGGCGTTTTAGGTACAAATGAAAAGAACAAACAGTAAAGTGGCAGATGTGAAATTAAATGAGAAATAATGTGCACATGAGGATTAGTTAGTTTAGCATATTCAAGGATAGAAGTTTAGAAATCCCAATTTTTCCAAGGTAAGAAAAGTTTTATTTTATACCAGTTTTCGGTTTAGTTGGTAAAGTTTATTAATTGTTATTGATTATTTGTTGAACCTTTGATCCTATAATTGAATAACGGCTCTATCCTTCGGGTCTCCCTTAATTGGGGGTTACCGGGAGGTGGGGTCGTTACAGGTTCACAGGTTTCTAGGTTTGGTAGGATATTACAGGAGGTTCATTAAGAACTTTAGTGCAATGGTGTTGCCCCAAACAAAGCTAACAAGGAAGGATGTACCTTTTGTTTGGGATGATAGATGTCAACATTATTTTCTTATCCTAAAGGGGAAGTTGACTAGTGCACCTGTATTAGTGTTGCCTGAACAAGGAACAAGTTATATTGTCTTATGTGATGCATCTAAGAATAGTCTGTGATGCGTGCTGATGTAGGATAAGAACGTGATTTCTTTGGCTTTGTGTCAACTTAAGAAACATGAGGAGAATTACTCGATACATGATCTGTAGTTGGCAGTCATGGTCCATGCTTTGAAGATATGGAGATACTACTTGTATGGTGAGAAGTGCCATATCTTCACTGACAATAAGAACCTGTAATATATTTTCTTGAAATAGGAGTTGACTATACGACAATGATGTTGGATGCAATCAATCAAGGATTGTGATTGTACCATAGATTACCATCCAGGGAAGGTGAATGTGGTGGCAGATGCCTTAAGAAGAAATTCTTCTTTGTCATCATCCACTGAGCCGGTACAGTTGAGTGCCTTGGTGTGCTATAAGAGAGACATGTTGGTTTCCTTATGTTAGATGAATGTACAGTTAGAGGTATCTATGTTAGCATGTCTGTTGGCATAGTTACAAGTGAAGCTGATGTTGAATTAGTAGATCAGAGATGTGTAGTAGAATGATACAGTGGTACAATAAATCTGAGAAGAGTTGGGCAGTGAGAAGCATGATGCTTTCCGTGAGTCTGAGGATGGGACAATATGTTATCATCGCAAAGCAATTGTGCTAGATGTACATAATCTGAGGACATTAGTTCTAGAAGAGGCTCACTCTTCTATGTACATCATGCATCCAGGTAGCGATGTATTAGAATCTGAAAGATCTGTACCGGTGGTCGGTATTAAAGCATAATGTTGTCGAGTTTGTGGTTAAGTGCACAATGTGTCAGTAGGTCAAAGCTGAGCATTAAAAGCCTACAAGGACTTTGGAACCAATGTCTATACCACAGTGGAAGTGGGATCATATTATGATAGACTTTGTGGTTGGACTTCCTAGGATAGACAATGGTTTTGATTCCATCTGGGTAATAGTGGACATGTTGACTAAGTCAGTGCACTTTATTCATGTAAAGATACATATACGACTGAGAAACTTGTACAAGTATAAGATAGTACATTTACATGGTATCCTAGCTACTATCATTTTAGACAAATGTCCACAGTTCATTAGTCACTTTTGGGAACACTTACACACAACTATGGGAACTCAGTTGAGGTTCATCCTTGCATTCTATCAATAGATAGATGGACACTCTGAGAGGATTATACAAACTTTAGAAGATATGTTAAGAGCTTGTGTGTTATAGCTTTTGGGCAGTTGGGATATACATCTCAGCTTAATATAATTTGCCTACAACACTAGCTACCAAAGGATCATCAACATGGCACCATATAAAGCGTTGTATGGGAGACATTGCAGATCACCTTTGTGTTGGTATGAGATGGGGGAATATCAAATTCTAGGTCATGATCTAGTGCAGAAAATGACAAAAAAGATCAAAGTGATTTAGCAGCATCTACAGGCAGCAGAGGATAGGCAAAAATCTTACGCTGATAGCTGTCAAAGACCTTTAGAGTTCTAAGAGGGAGACATGGTGTACCTCAAAGTCTCTCCTCAGAAAGGTGTTCTAAGGTTTGCAAAGAAGGATATGTTAGCTCCCTGGTATATGGGACCTTATCTATGGTTGCATGTGTTGGTAAGGTGGCCTATAAGCTAGAGTTTCCACCTGAGTTGCACAAGTTGCATCGTGTGTTTCATGTCTCTATGTTGAGAAAGTGTCACCCTGATATAGAGTTGACTCTCCAACATGTTGAGCTAGAACTAGATAATGTGGAAGAGGAAGAGGGCGACAACATGTGTTGGCTCAATTCTATGTTATGAGTCAGTCGGAAGGAGTTGTTAACCCTCAAGTCATGACATGTTAGATCTGTTAAGAGCTTGTGTGTTACAGCTTTTGGGCAGTTGGGATATACATCTCAGCTTAATATAATTTGCCTACAACAATAGCTACTAAAGGATCATCAACATGGCACCATATAAAGCGTTGTATGGGACACCTCATAAACCTTATTTCCCTCCTCCTTTGGGTATGTAACCCCTTCTCTTTACTTGTGAGTAACTTTTTTGGCCCCACTCTCTTCCTTCTTCCTTGTGATTATTATTGGAGCTTTAGGAGCATAGGAGGTCTGATCTTGAAGCCTTGATGGTGGATCAACCTTGTTTGAGGAAGGATTTGTGCTAAATCAACTCTTTGGTGGTGATTTTTGGATATTCTTCTCTTGGTAAGTGATCCTAACTCTTGATCAGATTTTCCCTCTTCTGAAATCTCCATCTTATTCTTCCTCCTTGTCCGTAGACTGTGGATCGTCCATGGTGGTCGTTTGAGAGAAAATCCTCATCACAAGGGCCTTAGATTATGCTTGGCATGGTGGCATCCGAGTGAGATGGAGTTTTCATCTCTTTCTCCTTTCTTCTTTGGTTTGGCCTAGGACTATTTTCCCTCTTTCTTGATCTCTATTCTACCAAGGTTTTCTTCTATTTTGAGGTGATCCTTTGGCTACAGTGTTGAAGCTTGGTTGGAATTCTTGGAGCTTGTGATCTTGGGAGATTAGATCTCTCCAAATAAAACGGGTTATATAACTTTTCCCTCATCTATTATTTGCATCTTAAACCTGATCATATGTTGTTTATCCAAATCTTATAAATGTTTTCTTTATGGTAGAAGAAATGATAATGTTTAGGGTTTAACCATGTAGTATTCTTGAAAGGATTACTCTTCTTATAAACCCTAAATCTCTGTACCTGATTTGTTGGTGATTGAAATATTATTGTATTTCTTTAGATGGTTATCTATGGATCTGATTTACTTGCTATACGATTCGTTTATTATGAGTAATAGTTGGTTTTGAATATGTTAACATGCATAAGAATCTTGATTTTTTTCTCTAAATATAACTCTTTTAGCGACCTTCTATGATCCATAACCTAGGGTTTGAAGAACTCCTTGGTATGGAGAGTTGTTCTTACGTGACGTTTAGTATCCCATGTCGTCGATAATTTGTTTCGACCTTGTTTGGATTTGTTATGGTGTTGGGATTATATCTGACCTAAAGTAGAGACAACCCTTGGTCTTCCTCATGGTCGATATCATGGATGGGTGTTGGTTGCGACCAAAACAATCCTAACCCTATGGGAGGGTCGCTACCCACCATCCTGGTCGTAATGCAGCGTTGCTGCATGGTTTTTCTCAGTTGGTTGATGTTGTAGTTATGATGGTTAAGTGCGGAGGTCGTAACACTGAATAGGACCTGGTAGCGGTCGTGACAATGTTCCTTAGGTGACATAGTTGATATGCATGACCTGGTTTCGATTGTAACACACTTGAATGTGGTAGTGGGCGCAACACCTTGCTTGAGCATCACTCTGTGCCGCGGTGGCAACAGGACTTTGCGGGCAATGACACCATGTTGCATGTGTGTTGACCGTGACACCATGTTGCATGCGTCTCAACCGTGACACCATGTTGCACACATCTCGACTGTGACACCATGTTGCATGCATCTTGGTCGCAACGCAGTGTCACCTTGTGTGAGGGTCATGACTCCACATGTGATGAGCAATATTGGCACACATATGCATGAAAGTGGTCAATACATATAGTAATGGCCTATATATGATGAGGTGGTTACGAATGGCTAGTTGTAAACAATAGTGATTAACCCTAGTGCTCTCCAAACATGTAGGAGGTGATGGAATCTGGGTTTAGTGTTTGAGGGATGATATGAAACCCTAATATTGAGATGTAAAATACATTTTCTTATATTGTTTGAATATCATTATCATGTGATAGCATTTTCTCTTTCCTACTTGTGTAACCCTAATTTGCAGATGAGATGAATGTCATATCTATGTGAATTCTATGGTGAACCTTGTATAATACAAGGTGGTGATTATGAACATTATTGAGATATAAATGTGATATTGAATGTGTTGGGTCTAATGACCTGGCAAGTGCCTTGTGCATAAATTGAGGTGAAATCCTTTAGTGATGTGATTGAGGGATTGACATTCCATAGTGATGTGTTATTGTTAATGACATTGTGAGAGGTAGTAATATAAGTGCCAGTGATGATGAGACTAAGTTCTTACCTTGTAAATTTTATATCTTCTGGCATTGTATCCTATCCTTAATTTTGTAGAACTTGTTTAGGGTTTAGACGTTATAACTTGATTGATGTATTAAAAGATACCAAATTAGAATATCTAATCAAGTGAACCCCTAATCATATAGTTTCCTTATACCATAGACCCATCTTCAGCGTCAACATCTAGCTGGATGGTGAAACAAGTAATTCTACGGGAAACTCAGAGCACGTATTATTGAATGTGTGGGGTGCAAGTTGAATTACCTCCTTGTATCATTTTATTGTTGTTATAGTGGTATGATGCTTTGTTAGACATGCATGAGCATGTTTTTCTAGTGTTGTGCCATGTACCAAGGTAGACTAGTTGTTTTACAATATTATATTTTTGACTATGAGTTGATGTCTACAAAACTATGGCTTGACTATAAGTTGTTGTTTAGCAGTTTGTCTGTTATGTCACTAAGTTGCAGACTCAAACTGACTGAGTAGTGTTGGTGATGATCATGTAGTCTGACTCTTCTATTGATGTTGTATGATAGTGATTTCAACTTAATAGTGGTCAATTGGATTTGAGTGGTACACCTCAATTCCTCATGGCATAATAATAAAAAGTGATAATACAGCTGAGTAGCATATTTTCTTAGGGTCAAATACGAATCACGTTGGATGACCCCATGACTTATTTCTTATACTATTTAGTTTATAACAATTATAAATGTTCTTCATATTCCTTCTAAAACCATAATATGTTCTACTACTCAGTTGTAACTGCTTAAACTGCTCAAATAGTAATACATGCTCTATTATATTACTGTGATTATAATAGATGTTAGCAAAGAGTTATATCTCTCGCTGGGATGTTTGGTCTCACCTCGTGGATTTCCACATTTAGGTGTTCATGCACGAGGAGGTAGAGGTTGTGCAGCCGGTGCTGAGCAACAAGGAGAACAATAACTATTAGAGGTTGGATATGTTGCTAATGTTTTGTAGTCGAGTCCAATGTGTCTTCCATGTACTCTCAGGTCTTTGGAGAGATTTTGTTGTTTTGTATATTGACACGTAGATTTTGGCTTTGTGCCATGAGTGTATAGAAATGGCATGCACATATAAACATGTTGTAATTTGTAACATAAATGGCTTGATAGCCTTTGAATATGATATGTAAGATCTTTTGCCATATATGGAATACAGATGGCCTAAGTTGAAGGCTTCTTATGATATACTTCTGCTTGAGATATTACATCGTAAATGGTTTTCATTTACCTTGTTCTATGGTAAAATGGGTATTAATGATAATTTCATTTTTTTTGAATAATCTCACTTTCTGTGGCGAAGGGCGTCACAAAATGTACATGTAACACTCCCCCTCTTACTATAGTTTCAATTCAAATGTTGTAAAATGCATATGTCCCAAGTCCTAAGGCCAAATTGGCCAAAATGATATATCAAATTGATCCTCTCGGTGAGACTCACAACATGGACCAAATTGCATACCCTAAATCTCCTCATAGTTCTCCTAATTTGCTAAAAATGTGATTTTGACTTTGTTTGGCCATGATAAATGGTTTATGTTTCATATTAAATCATTGATACATATCTATCCTCCTAACTAGAAAATCAATAACTTGTAAGAGTTTTGGGCATAATGGAAGCCCTAGTAACCTTTCTTTCTCTATGATTGACACTAATGTACACATGTTTTATTGCCACAATGCACTAGCATTATACCTTGCCTAGAATTCTATCATTGCATCTAATATGAATTCTAGTCTCATATTAACTTGGAAATCAGTATCTTCATGATATCATACAATGCATACATCCATTGTTGCCCTCTTTTTACTATGGTTCAATCACATGACACCTAAATGCATGAATATGACCCCTTTATGGTGATTCATGTTTATAATATGGAACCTTGGGCTTCTAAGACATCAAACCCTCTTATATCCTTGAAATCAGTACCCCTATGATGTTTGAAGATGCCAATGTTCATGATCTCCCCATTTTATGTTATGATGTTACATGTGACTCTAAGTCCACTAGTGGTGACCTAGTGTGACACATGACTTGTTTGCGTTGCTTATGCCCTAATCTCAACATGGGTCCTATTTTATGCTCTTCCCTATTAAATCAGAGTTGATTCTTCTATTATTGATTGATGTGTGCACCCAAGTCTTATGTTGACCCCTAATGGCATATGAACTACGTGGATGCTTGAATGTATGTGGGTATATTCATACCAATGTTGGTTGTTTGATGCTTAGACTCTAGGGGGCATCCACCTATATTTGAATAAGCTTTTTGTGTCCTTTTCTTGCTGATGTAATTTGATATCTTGTCTAAACCTTACAAGTTTTTGAATCATGACCTTGGTTACTCTATTATGAGTCTTTTGACCCTTGTGTACATAAGTGACCTAAACCTTGAACTATTCATATAAAGGGAATGAAACCTCAGAATGACTTGAAACTTGAACCCCACCTTCATGATGACCTCTAAACAAATACAAGATCATTAAATGGACTAATAAGAAACATTGAACCTAACTTATCTTGTAGGTTCAACAAGAGAAAATCAATCTCATATTTGTGTAACCTTGTAGGTTCCTATGTTTCATATTTTGGAACATGTAGGAGTCTCCATCAGATGGTACATCTACTTCTCTGATAGTTTAGTATTACAACATAAAAAGCAAATTACAAGCCTGATCTCCATGTTGGAAATCTCTTTATAATGATAGGATGTTTATAATAAGCATCCATACAGTTCTCTATACATTTTACATCAATTTAAGATTTAATGTTGTCACTTATCTTGATATTACCCAAATTCTTGCAATGCTTACATCATTTCCCTTTACTGATTAAGGCTTTTACTCTTCTTTATCATATAAACATTATTGAATCACTAACAAGTACCTATAATCCTATCTGACCAAAGTAACAACATCATCCATGTCTTACAAACTTTTTTTAGAGATGGAAAATTCAAACTACAATAACATAAAAAACTTCATAAATGGGTCATGTATGTTGGTAGAAGATGGATGTACCTTGTATCCTTCCTTGACAATAAGTCTCACTTGTCTACTGGATTATCGACATGTTAATTGATCATAAAATAAATACCATTATTCATAGCGGACTATGCAATATTGCTTCTTGAAAAGACCCTTGAATTTTTTCCATAACGTGTCATGCATTCTCTCATTACCACTTTAACAAAACAATGAAATGGAGCTTCAGATGGATGGCACAAGATAAATACTTTGATATTTAGAGTTTAATGCAGGACCCAAGTTACTCTCACCAATTGCCAATTTTACTACACTAATCCATACAATCATGTGACTTTATCTTTGGAGCCACCTATCTAGATGCAATGAGACATTAGGTGATGCCCCCAAATCAAGTGGAATGTCCTTAACAATATTATTATCTCTGAATCTGGGTTCCTTTGAGTCTGAGGTAGTGAAATATCATTACAAACTACAACTTTACAGTTATATTCTTCATGGGTCTCCCTTCTCCATGTCAAGGATAATTTGTGTGGGATATCTCACATTTGTGGTAGTTATGATACATTCCCATATCACATCATTTCTCCATGTTTGCATCGTCAATACCATTTAATTCAAGAAAGTGGAAAAAAACGAATTCAAGATTTTACTAACTTATAGAGAATGAGGACTAGAGAAAGTAGGTGACAAGTAATTATCTTTCGAGGTGGGAAATTGTTTTCCATATTTGACCTATCATGGATAAAGAGGGGGGAGGGGGAATCTGGAAGTATGCAATGATAGAACCTAATTGAACAAAACAATGTTGTGGACATCCAAAAGTATGCAACGACGGTGTAATTCATGTCATCTGTCCAAAATCAAAGTGTCAATCTATCCCTTTCAAAATTGCTTCCCTTTAATGGAAGTTGTCATCTAGAAATTTGAAGCCCAAAAGAAAAAGAACTCCCTAGAACTGCACAACCTCATAAAATCCCAACAGGAGGTGATGTTAACCTTAATGATTAAATAAAAGTGTGCATTCCAAATTTTAGGGAATGGATTGTATGTATTCAATCATCACAATTATATCATAAGAGGCATAAAAAACCTTAACATCGGTTTCCAAAATGAACCAACTTAGGCAATACACTAATGGGACTAAAACCATGCGACAATAACATAAACCAACAATGGAAAATCAGAAACTATAAATGAATTGTAATCCTCAGGCCCAGTACCCAAGACTCTAGTAAAGTTTTAGGAGTGACGACTAACCCCTTAGACCACCCACGGCCTTAACTGCATGCTCTGTCTTCACTCATAAGTTGGGATCAACTTCCCGACCGGTCACCCATCTTAATATTATTGCAAGCTCAACATGCTTAACTTTGGAGTTCTTGGTGATGGTCTCCCTGAAAAGGATGTGTAACTTAGTGATATGGAAAGTTCAATCATTCCTTTTAAGATCATATAATATGATGCCTCAAATGTTGGGATGTGACAATCTCCCCTACTTAGACTCATGACATCCTCATCAATGCTCAACTATATGGCCTCATAATAGTTCTCCAATCTAGTACAAAACTAGAATGGCCCATGACTACCAATGCAAGGGAGGCTACATATCCATGGATAGCCCTTCCAACATGCTTGGATTGCATGAAGACTAGAATGCCACATGCCCATGTGGGCCCCACCTACTAGAGGGGTTATGGCGTTGATACCATTTTTACTTTTCAGGCCCACTACCCAAGGCTCTAGTAGAGTTTCAGGAATGACAACTGGCCCCACAAACCACTAGGGCCTTAACTATGCACTTTTTCTTCAATCATGCACAAGTCATGATCAACTTCCCAACTGGTCACTCATCCTAATACTACTCAAACCCGAGCACGCTTAACTTTGGAGTTCTTATTTATGGCACTACTACATAAAAGCCTTTTAGCGTTAGTTATTTAAGCTCTTTAGTGTCAGTTTCAAAGCGACACCCAAGTGGGCGCTGCTAAAGGGGGACACCTTCAACGTCGGATCCCAACCGATGCCAAAACGTTTTTCACCACCGAAAATGCGCCAGCAAAGGGACTATAGGCGTCGGTTTTCTAAGAGAAACCGATGCCGCATCATCTGAACCGACGTCAGTTTTGTGATAATAACTGACACCCTATCCCCAGTCTGCCACCACGGTCGTGCTTCCCAGCATGGCCGTGGTACCTGGTCACATAGACGTCAGTTTTAGGCGGAAAACCGCCGCAGTATAACATAGGTGTCAGTTTTGTTCAAATAACCGACGCCTATGTTTTGATTTTTTTTTCTGTCAGTCTACAGACCTGCTGTAATGACCCTGACCTGGGTTATGAGGTAACCCTATTTGTTTTGACTAATAAAGTTTCTTAGAACTTTAATATTATCCTCTAAGGTGCTTTGTTATCATGTGACACACTTATGTTTCAAGTTTGGTCCTGATTGAATGTTGTTTGAGCAATGTTTCTCTATTTTGGACCAAAGTGCAATTTACCCAAGTTGAGGGGTTATATTGCTATATTTCACATGTTGAACGTGCCTTATATGTTTTAGCATCAATATAGATAAATATGCAAGGTGGTGGTTTGTGGAAAACCTAAATTCCAAGTTTGAACTTGTTTGAACAATGTTGGTGCATTGTGCACCAATTTTTGTACAAAATGCAATTTACCCAAAATGTAGGGTTGATATGCAAATTACCACCTCTAGAGTGTTCCTACTCCCTCCTAGAATAATTTAGAGGAAAGAGAAAGGAGGATACACCATTTTTTATTCCATTATGAATGATGGTAATCTTGGTGAAGAAATGACCAAGAAAAGGGTTGAATTTGAAAGCTTAACTTGAGTTGTATCAAGTTGAAAAGCTTATATATGAAAGCCTATCAGACAAGGAGCCATAGGAGGAGCCTCATATCGTTTTTTGGACTCTTGGAAAATTCCATATCGTGCAAAGCACCTCAAGGAGGTGAGGTGTGTTGGGTTACAACTTCCTTAGTAAAGTTGTGACGGGTTGTGCATAAAGTGATGAATTAATTAATATATCTATTCAAAAGGATATGTAATGGCCGCATCTTTATCTCAAGATGATCCTCAATCGTTTTTAAAGACAAAATAAATGATGATGCATTAATGGACACGTGTCACCCATGCATGACACGTGGCACCTACTAGCTCAAAATGTTGACACCTCATTTTTGCCTTCCTTCATGAACAACAAGTATATATACCCCTAGTTTCACCCCTTGGTGCAATTTTGCGACCCTTACCACCCTCCTACCCTAAGGTATCATGCATAGAGCTCCCATATCGTGAAGGGATGTTGTGGTATCATGCATAGGCCTTGGGATATCGCCCAAGTAGGTGATATTGGCCATATAGGGTGATATCGGCCATAGAGTGAAGTTTTGACTCCAAGTGAGTGTTATATCATGCAAGTGAGTGCCATATCGTGCAAGAGGTGTGGCATATCGTGCAAGGACACTAGTGTATCGTGCAAAGGTGTTACGGAGCAAGAAGGAGCTCATACTTAACCCTAAGGTGAGGATAAGATCATCTTCAACCTTGGATTGAAGCATGAATTTAGGGTTTTGATCTTCCTTTCTTTTCTTCTTCACCAATTGCTTATCCATGGTGATTCTTTGCATATAGAGGAGTTGTGAAGTCCATCTTCAACCTTAGAAACGTGGAGATTTGGAGATTGGAGCTTTGAAATCGTTCTTAAGGCGGGTTATATAACTTGAACTCAACCATGTTATTATTCTTCATATGAATTGCTATAATTAGTGAAATACTTTTAATTCCGAAATTTCCTGAAATAGTTGATGAGATTATGAGTTATAGTAGTTGCTTAGGCCTGTTGACATGAACTATAACAGTTATAACTAAGGTCTAGAGCTTGAAGATGGTGGTATCACTTTATAAAAGAGATATCGGGTGCAAGCACACAAGAAAGTACCTTTAACCCGATATGATGATGCACCTACTTCACTTGAACGATATGGATATGAATGAATACATTTTTGCACAATATGGGGGGTGTAGTATACACCTCTTGCACGATAGGGAGTCAAGTATAGACTCCATGCACGATACAAGGTCAATTGTATACTTGTAAGTTGACAGGAAACCCTAATTTGGGTAACCCGATATAAGTGAAGTGTAACAAGTGCTACGACACGACATGGTTACATGATATAGTTGCACGACATGGTTGCACGACATGGTTACATGACATGGTTGCACGACATGGTTGCATGACATGGTTGCATGATATGGTAGCCTGATACACAACCCTAGTTGATGTCTAGCCCAACATGGTGATGGCTTAATACCTCATGCACGAATGGGTAACACATATAAACCCCACTAGCCCAATATGAATGGTGTGTATATACTTCTAGCCCGATATGGTGGTGCCTATACACCTACAACCTGATATGGTGAACATATGCACACCTCTAGCCCGAGACACCTTGTAAAGGTGAGAGTAAGACACTCTTAGGAGTAATGAGTGTAATACCAAGTAATAGTATGGCTAATACCTTAATAGGTGAAACACCTAAAGTGGTTGACAATGGTTAATCCTATATCAACAATGTCTCAACCTGAGATGAGTCCATATCAATTGATGATGGTTGGACAATTCAAATGTATGACTCATGATCAATACACTACAGAATAAATGTGATGGGCTAGTGCATAAAGGATTAGGATGGGGAATACCCTAATACAAGATAAGTTGAGGAACTTAAGTAAGTTTAAAGTAATGAGGGAAGTGATACACTAAGGCATGGTAAATATCACATCCAACACTTTAAGGTTGTTACACCTTGATGCACCTTAAATCCAATATACTTGGATGAGTAACACATGATGTGTGTCATGTCAATTGTTACATTGAGATGGAATGCACTTTGATAAGTGTGGGATAACATACCTTGAGAAAGGGTTAAGCCAGGTTAATAAAGTATGATGTAATCATACCCTGGTAAGGATGAGAGACAAACTCATACCTTGTGTTGATGATTCATTTAATGATAAATGATGAGAATAAATATGTATAATTGAATACTTATGATACCAATGTATGCTCCTAGATGTGTGGAGAAATGACTTAGGGTTTGAATTAATAATATGAACTTGAAACCCTATCCAACAATAAAGGGAAACCCTAACCCTAATAGTTGTTGCCTAGTGATAGGTGACAATATGTTTAGTGGCCTTGTGAGCCATGTGATTAGTTGTTGCCTAGTGAGAGGTGATAAGATGTTTAGTGGCCTTGTGAGCCATGTGAATAGTTGTTGCCTAGTGAGAGGTGACAAGATGTTTAATGGCCTTGTGAGCCATGTGATTAGTTGTTTCCTAATGAGAGGTGACAAGATATTGATCTAGAGATTGATGTAAGAATTGGTAATGTTTAAAATAAACCAGGTAAATGGGAACCCTGTAACATAATAATAATAAATGGTTACAAAGGTAATAATGAAATCTTGGTTATACATGCATTATAGTCATAGCCAAAATAAGGGCTATGGTGCTTTGAATATGTTAAAATGAGACATGAGGAATACTTGTTTTATATAAAGAATGTGGATGAGTATGATGGCTTGACCAAGGTAATGCCAAGTAATAGTGAAATGTAATCACGAGTGGTTAGAGTCCACTGCCTGGCTGTGTAATTAGGATTGGTTAAAGTCCAATACCTGGCAGAGGCATGAAGCCTATAATAAATGCACAAGATTGGTAATAACACAATACCTGGAATAATATCACATGATTGACATAGATCAATACCTAGAATGCACAGGATTGGTAACAACCCAATGCCTGGAATAATTGCACAGGATTGGTAATAACCCAATGCCTGGAATAATGTCACGGGATTGGCATATTCCAATGCCTGGAATGGTTGCACATGATTGGCATAGTCCAATGCCTGGACAGAATATGATGATGTATACTCACATGACTGGTACAATTCAATATCTGGTTAGCAGATTGGCTGAGGCCAACAGATAGAAATGAGAATGATTCATGGTTGACATACCATGATAATGAGTATAACAGGATAAGCTTGAGATAGTATGATGAGTAAATGATATACGTGTTTCTTCATATTCCTTATAAAGTGAATAGATGATTTACTGCTCTATCATAGATAGTGGTAATGCTTTAAAAGATGAGAATGTTCTAAACTTCTTATCCTCTGCTCAGTTTAATACTATTTAACTGTGATAATAACATTGTTGGCGGAGAGTTATATCTCTTGCTGGGGAAATTTTCAATTGTCTCACCCCCGTGGGATCCAAATTTTTAGCTGGACGTGCACGAGGAGGTGAAGACCTTTCTGTAGAAAAAGAACAACAACAGTAGGGACAGTAGTAACAACTCAGGTTGAGTCTACTGTCTGTCATGTCTTGTAGATAGAAGTCATATGTGTCGTCTCTTTACTCTCAGGTCCTTGGAGTTGGTTCGTTATTGTTTCATGAATGATCTGAGGTTTTTGTCTTGTAAGCCTCGAGGTTTTATGTTGCTTCAGTATATGTTTTGACAAAGCAACTGTTATATGTTATCCTCGAGAAGAGATGGTACATTGTACGTACAATGTGAACAATGATGTATATAAAGTTTTAGTTATGCCTTAAAGAGTTTTCCTAGAAATGGATCTCTTTGCAAAATGGTTTTAATTTTAAGTGATTTTTGTTAATCCGTTGTTTATGTTGAAATTCTGCTTAATTAGTAACAATTTGTTTGTCGGTTTGGCGAATGTCGTTACAAGTTTGGTATCAGAGCTTAAGGTTCGTTGAGTCTACAGAGACATAGGACTAAGGTGTTGAGTTTGTGTTAGTGTCCTCCAGTATACCCTTTAGTGACTTCTACTTATGCAGAGTATAGGTAAAGTTTATAAATGACTGGAGAACATGTGGAACACATTGCTAAGGGCAATGTTGTTGTACCAGAAGAGGATGCATGGGATCAAGCAAGAGAAGAACAAGTGCCTGAGAATTCCCATCATGACCCGATCAGGATAGAGAATCCTATGTTTATGCTCTTGTGAGGCAAGTTAGGACAATAGTGATGCATATAATAGACTGGATACTAGCATTACAACCGAGATTACCAGTCCTCAATATAGAAACTTTGGGTTTTGAAAGGGTTCCTAAATGACATAGTCATGTCGGAACAACATAAAATGTGGGAAGAATTAACATATGGCAAGAAAATAGACTCTTCCATAAGTATAGATAGATAGTACATCTGTGATGGCAATGCCCAAGGAGGGGCAATAAGTTGAGAATTAAGGAAAGGTCTCTATAATTCTAGAGACATTTGCATAGTTATTCTAAAAAGCCAAAGTTTTTTATGCCATCAGTACAATAAATGCCTAGTGTACCAGGGCAATAGCCACTAAGTAAAGGAAAAGGTCCTAACTTTCCACCTGTAAGAACCCACGGTTTAGTCTCTACATCGGTAATGAGACCGATAAGACTATGGTATGAGGATAAGACATGGACATGTTAAGCATACTAAACCCTTTTATTCAAAAAGAAGGGAGTAAATGACCCAACAACCGAGGTAGACTCGGCAGGGCTTATGAAAGTTACAACCTAATAGTATAAAAAGGCAAAAGAAACAACTTGAAATAGCTAGACTCTATGTTTGAGTCAACCAAAAGTGGTGGAAGACTGTGAGGGATGGCAGTCATATAGAGCTTTCTCATTCTGATATGTCTTCTCTAGATTTTATCTGATAATCATAAGAAGGTAGTTATTGTTGAGCTTCCTGTAATTAGTTCTATAAGGACATGAGGAAGAGATAAGAAGGATAAGAACCTATATTCGGTCCAATATTCTCTTGTATGTTTTGGAATTTCTCTCTTCATGTAGAAATGGAAGAGATGTAAAAGAAACACCCAGAGAAAATCTGAGATACTAAGTAGTAAATTTAAAGAGATGTTAAAAATATGAAACATAATATAAAACAAATGCATACTACCTAATTTCAGTTCTTGAATACCCTGGCCAGGTATTCATCTATTGAATGCAAGGTAAGTATGGAACTCTTAGATTGTTATCTTTCTGATTACTCTGATCAAGCAGTCATTCTGAGACAATCTAAAGAGCATAATGAAGTCAAATATGTGGCATGGATATTTCTACCACATCCTAATTGATATATGGAGAAATCTGAGTTAATCATAGATCAACTGATAAATAAAAGAAGATGTTTAGTATAATGTATACCCTGGTCCTCAGACCTAGAGGTAACAATTACTGATGAGAGGTAACAATGTTCAATGATGGACTGAGGGTTTGAATACCCAGATCTAGTAATCATTATTATGATGTGATGTGTTTATGGAACATATAATGGGTAACAAGGTAAATAAACCTAGTATCCAAGAACTTTCAATGATACGAGAAAATGGGAACATGACTCCTGATAAGAAGTAATGTTTGGTTACCTAGAGGGGCCAACTATGAAATTTGTCCAATTACATACTGTAGTATGGATACCATTTGTTAGGGGTTTATGCCCCACATAAACATGACAACATCAAAGATGTTATGTGGAGACTTGATGATATGATGAATGAATGATATTTGTCTCCCTTTACCTGGGATTTCGGGGACGAAATCCTTGTTAGGGGTTTATAACTTGTAATGACCCTGACCTGGGTTATGAGGTAACCCTATTTGTTTTGGCTAATAAAGTTTCTTAGAACTTTAATATAATCCTCTAAGGTGCTTTGTTATCATGTGACACACTTATGTTTCAAGTTTGGTCCCGATTGAATGTTGTTTGAGCAATGTTTCTCTATTTTGGACCAAAGTGTAATTTACCCAAGTTGAGGGGTTATATTGCAATATGTCACATGTTTAACGTTCCTTATATGTTTTATCATCATAATAGAGATAATGATGCAAGGTGGTGGCTTGTGGAAAGCCTAAATTCCAAGTTTGAACTTGTTTGAACAATGCTGGTGCATTGTGCACCAATTTTGGTACAAAATACAATTTACCCAAAATGTAGGGTTGATATGCAAATTACCACCTCTAGAGTGTTCCTACTCCCTCCTAGAATAATGTAGAGGAAATAGAAATGATGATACACCATTTTTTATTCTATTATGAATGATGGTAATCTTGGTGAAGAAATGACCAAGAAAAGGGTTGAATTTGAAAGCTTAACTTGAGTTGTATCAAGTTGAAAAGCTTATATATGAAAGCCTATCGGCCAAGGAGCCATAGGAGAAGCCTCATATCGTTTTTTGGACTCTTGGAAAATTCCATATCATGCAAATCACCTCAAGGAGGTGAGGTGTGTCGGGTTACAACTTCCTTAGTAAAGTTGTGACGGGTTGTGCATAAAGTAATGAATTAATTAATATATCTTATTCAAAAGGATATGTAATGGCCAAATATTTATCTCAAGATGATCCTCAATCATTTTGCAAGACAAAATAAATTATTATGCATGCATGTACACGTGTCACCCATGCATGACACGTGGCACCTACTAGCTCAAAATGTTGACACCTCATTTTTGCCTTCCTTCATGAACAACAAGTATATATACCCCTAGTTTCACCCCTTGGTGCAATTTTGCGACCCTTACCACCCTCCTACCCTAAGGTATCATGCATAGAGCTCCCATATCGTGAAGGGATGATGTGGTATCGTGCATAGGCCTTGGGATATCTCCCATGGCAAGAGCATATCGCCTAAGTAGGTGATATTGGCCATATAGGGTGATATCGGCCATAGAGTGAAGTTTTGACTCCAAGTGAGTGTTATATCGTGCAAGTGAGTGCCATATCGTGCAAGAGGGGTGGCATATCGTGCAAGGACACTAGTGTATCGTGCAAAGGTGTTAAGGAGCAAGAAGGAGCTCATACTTAACCCTAAGGTGAGGATAAGATCATCTTCAACCTTGGATTGAAGCATGAATTTAGGGTTTTGATCTTCCTTTCTTTTCTTCTTCACCAATTGCTTATCCATGGTGATTCTTTGCATATAGAGGAGTTGTGAAGTCCATATTCAACCTTAGGAACGTGGATCTTTGGAGCTTGGAGCTTTGAAGTCGTTCTTAAGGCGGGTTATATAACTTGAACTCAACCATGTTATTATTCTTCACCTGAATTGTTATAATTAGTGAAATACTTTTAATTCCGAAATTTCCTGAAATAGTTGATGAGATTATGAGTTATAGTAGTTTCTTAGACCTGTTGACATGAACTATAACAGTTATAACTAAGGTCTAGAGCTTGAAGATGGTGGTATCACTTTATAAAAGTGATATCGGGTGCAAGCACACAAGAAAGTACCTTTAACCTGATATGATGATGCACCTACTTCACTTGAACGATATGGATATGAATGAATACATTATTGCACGATATGGGGGGTGTAGCATACACCTCTTACACGATAGGGAGTCAAGTATAGACTCCATGCACGATACAAGGTCAATTGTATACTTGTAAGTTGACATGCTTACATGATATAGTTGCATGACATGGTTGCACGACATGGTTGCACGATATGGTAGCCCGATACACAACCCTAGTTGATGTCTAGCCCAACATGGTGATGGCTTAATACCTCATGCACGACATGGGTAACACATATAAAACCCTCTAGCCCGATATGAATGGTTTGTATATACTTCTAGTCCGATATGGTGGTGCCTATACACCTACAACCCGATATGGTGAACATATGCAGACCTCTAACCCGAGACACCTTGTAAAGGTGAGAGTAAGACACTCTTAGGAGTAATGAGTGTAATACCAAGTAATGGTATGGCTAATACCTTGATAGGTGAAACACCTAAAGTGGTTGACAATGGTTAATTCTATATCAACAATGTCTCAACCTGAGATGAGTCCATATCAATTGATGATGGTTGGACAATTCAAATGTATGACTCATGATCAATACACTACAGAATAAATGTGATGGGCTAGTACATAAAGTATTAGGATGGGGAATACCCTAATACAAGATAAGTTGAGGAACTTAAGTAAGTTAAAAGTAATGAGGGAAGTGATACACTAAGGCATGGTAAATATCACATCCAACACTTTAAGGTTGTTACACCTGGATGCACCTTAAATCCAATATACTTGGATTAGTAACACATGATGTGTGTCATGTCACACTACTACAGAAACAACATTCAGTGTCGCTCTTCTGGGCGTCGGTTCTTTAGGAAAACCGACGCCTATAATATTAGACGTCGGTTATTTAGGCAAACCGACGTCTATATTCGAAGACCAGCCAGACACGGGTACCGCTTTGAATACAGCGTCGGTTGTTTATAAAAAACCGACGCTTAAAGTCGCCTGCAAAATCCAATTTTTGAGCAAAAAAAATAGTGTCACTTTCAAGGTCGGTTATGTAGATAAAAAACCGACGCGTATGTGCGATGGAAATTTGTGCGAAAAGTGTCACTTTCAGCGTCGGTTATCCTTGTATAACCAACGCTGAAAGTGGTTCCCGCCAAATAATTTCGTGAAAATATCGTCCAATTGGACGTCGGTTGTTTGAAACAACCGACGCTAAAGATGTTTAGGCGTCGGTTGTATTAAACAACCGACGCTATTTGGGAACTTAATATCCCGCGATGCCCGACTCTTCCCCTTTCTTCTGTTTCATTGCGAGCCGATTGCCCTTTTTCTCTGCTGTCGCCGCCGATTTCCCTTTTTCTCTGCTCCTTCTTCTCCACGACAGCGCCGCCACTGCTGCTGCCTTCTTCTTCTTCTCCGTGCCCCCTTCTCCTGTGCTGCTGCTCACCGACGTGTCGCCGCTCCTTCTCCTCCGCCTGCCTGCCCGCCGCCGCCTGCCTGCAGCTCTCTCTCCGCTGCCTGCCTTCCCGCCGCCGCCTGCCGCTCCCTGCTCGTCGGAGTCGCTGCCGCTACCTGCCTGACTTGTGTCGGTGGTTCTGGAGCTCGCCGGTGTCGCCGCCGCCCACGTACTCGACCAGCTCGACCTCGCCCTGCTCGCTTGCCCAGGTACCTGCCGACCTACCCAGGCACAAAATTGGTTCTTTATAGGGTTCCTTTGTTCCATTTAACTCTGTTCCATTTAATTGACTCTGTTCCATTTAATTGAGCTAAATTAACTTTGTTAGTTTCATTTAATTGACTCTATTCCATTTAATTGACTCTATTTCATCTTCTAATCAAATTAATTAGTTTAGATTCATTCAAACATCTTTAAAGGGTTCCTTTGTTCCATTTAACTCTGTTCCATTTAATTGACTCTGTTCCATTTAATGGCCAGATAAATTAACTCGATGAAAATCATTTTACAATTGTTCTTAATTAGATGTCTAGTCTATTTTAACATTATGAGACATTTTTTGCTCATTAATTCTAGTGGATTATTATGACCTATGATGACCTAACAAGAAATCATGCTCTTAATGATATGATTCACATATCTATTATTGTGTTTGTTGGCCTAGAAACCCGTCCAAGATTGACTCATTAGGAGTAAATCTTGGATAGTCCCCGGTTTGGGACTGTTCTTGAACACCTAATCTCACTTAGGATGTAAGTGTATAATGTGTATTGGGTTTTCGAGAAAATTTCGGTAGCATTTCCCCGTTTGTTCTCTAAGTACATATGTACTTAGAGAACAGCGGGGAAATGCTGCCGAAATTTTCTTGAAAACCCAATACACATTATACACTTACTAGTGAGATTAGGTGTTCAAGGATGGGATAGGTGGTACACATTTATTATATATAAGAATGACATCAAATGTGTTTTTTGGCCTAGAAACCCGTCCAAGATTGACTCATTAGGAGTAAATCTTGGATAGTCCCCGGTTTGGGACTGTTCTTGAACACCTAATCTCACTTAGGATGTAAGTGTATAATGTGTATTGGGTTTTCAAGAAAATTTCGGTAGCATTTCCCCGTTTGTTCTCTAAGTACATATGTACTTAGAGAACAGTGGGGAAATGCTGCCGAAATTTTCTTGAAAACCCAATACACATTATACACTTACTAGTGAGATTAGGTGTTCAAGGATGGGATAGGTGGTACACATTTATTATATATAAGAATGACATCACATTATACACTTAGGATGTAAGTGTATACCCTAATCTTTTCCTAATATATACTTGTTTCCTAATATATACTTGTTTTCTCTGATCATAGAATGGATAGATCATGGATGTCCATTTGTAATCGTTGCACCCCAGAGTTTATATCTGGTCTTGATCAGTTTATTAGATTTGCCGAGGAACATAGGAAAAAATCTACAGATAGGTTCTACTGTCCATGTAGGCATTGCGGTAACAACTTGAAAGTCAACACTGGTGAGGAAATCAAAAGTCATGTCATGTGCAACGGGATTGTACAAGGCTATACAGAATGGCACTGGCATGGAGAGATTTCAAAATCGAAACCAGTACATGTCGATAGCAGTGCTTGGGTGGAAGAAGAAATTGCCTCCGATGACGTAAATGTGAACGAACCAGTTCCAGCAGACATTGTTGATGCGATGCTGGATAGTTGTAGGGTAGAGCACACCGATCCACCTCCTATCTTTAGAAACATTGTGCATGATGCTGAGATACCGTTATACACAGGCTGTGCTAAGTTTACGAAGCTTAGCGCTGTGTTGAGATTGTATAAGTTGAAAGCTAACAATAGATGGAGCGACAAAAGCTTCACTTCATTGTTGACTTTGTTGAAAGAAATGCTTCCTGAAGGAAACGAGCTGCCAATCTCAACATACCAGGTAAAGAAAATGTTGTGCCCAATGGGAATGGAGGCCAAGAAGATACACGCATGCCCGAATGATTGTGTATTATTTCAAAAGGACTATGTAGATTTGAAAGATTGTCCAAAATGTGGTGCGTCACGGTATAAATTGACGACTTCGGGGGAGTCCAAAACTGGTTCTCCTGCCAAGGTGTTGTGGTATCTACCTATAATATCACGGTTTCAACGCTTGTTTGCAAATCCGAAAGATGCAAAAAATTTGAGGTGGCATGCAGATGTTAAGAAAAATAATGATGGGATCCTGTGACATGCATCTGATTCCCCACAGTGGAAGAAGATTGATCTATTGTACCCCAAATTTGGTGAAGAAGATAGGAATCTAAGACTTGGGCTTTGTACAGATGGGATGAATCCGTACGGGACATTGAGCAGCCAACATAGCACTTGGCCAGTCATGCTTGTTATATACAATCTTCCTCCCTGGATGTGTATGAAAAATAAGTACGTTATGTTGTCATTGTTGATATCGGGCCCTAAACAACCCGGAAATGATATCGATGTTTATCTTGAACCTTTGATTGATGACTTAAAGAAACTTTGGGATGAAGGTGTGATGACCTATGATGCTTCAGCAAGAGAGACATTTCGTTTGCACGCTATGTTGTTTTGCACTATTAATGACTTTCCAGCATATGGGAATTTGTCTGGATATAGTGTCAAAGGAGCTAAAGTGTGTCCTATATGTGAAGAAAACACTGATTCAATAAGACTAAAACATGGCGGCAAGACTGTATATCTTGGTCATCGAAGGTTTCTTTCAAAATTCCATCTGTATCGTAGGAAGCGCAAAGCATTCAATGGATGGAATGATGAACGGAGTGCACCTAAACCTATACCAGGGGATGTTGTTTATGAAAGAGTAAAAGACATTGTCAATGAATTTGGTAAGAAATCACAATGTAGTATGGCCACACGGAGTGACAATTCTGCATTCAAGAAGAAGTCAATATTTAACAATTCTTTGGGCCATCCCAGCGCAAACCCAGAGCGGGACTTTCACAAGAAGAGGTAACCTATACTTTTTTTAGAATGTTGCTGCAAAAGGAAATTCAATAATAAGAAGCTAATGTTTCTTTTATCCATGTATAGGAGAATAAGAGAGTCGAGGATATAGTTGCTAAGAAGGTCAACGATGTAGTTGCTGAGAAGGTCAAGGAAGAATTGCTGCGGTGGCAGGCATCTCAGGCTTCCAATCAGCCTATGGCGACCCACTCTTCTCCTGATGTACAGACTACACGTAATCATGTAGACCCACCGCCTAACACGTCTGCTGTAAGTATTGTTTATGACATTGTAGTTAGTCTTTTCAAGTTGTTATGTTTTCAAGATGATATGTATATATGTATAATATTCTTTACGTAAATTTGTAGGCATTGAAGCCATGCCGCTTAAGAATGCAAGACTACGTTGTTGCAGAGGCGCAGGCTTACCCGTCCCTTCCTGGGGCAATGTTTCACGGGACTCCAATGCCACAGGGCTACGTTCGTGTGAGCCCGATACGTGTGTTACCCGATTGGAGAGAAGCTACATTGCCATATCCCCACCCGGATATTGATACACTTGCTGATGCAGAAGGCGGGGTGATATTGTGGCCCAAAGCAGATGTCGTCTACACTACTGAAATTGTAAGATAAATTTACATTACTTTAAATTGTTAATGTGTATATATGAGGTCAACTGATCTGAAATTATATATACAGGTTAAAAAGAAGACAACCGGAGCACCTAGGCCTCCACCTCCACTTCCCGCATTACCAAGTTGGGTTCCAACTGACCTAACATACCCGTTAGGTCCTGCTTGTAGGGGAATGGCATGTTGGATACGGGCACATAATATACATTGCCCTATAATTGTTTCTTTAGATGCAGATTATGCAGAACAATCATACGATAGCTCTTTATTTATACAAGATATTATTGAGCTGTTTATGTATGAGTGGTTGAATACATCAATGATAGAGACATGGATAAGGTGAGATCTTATTTATACATCCATATGCCTTGTGTAAGATCTGGTGAGCTGGTTTCTTATATATTAATGCATACGTAATACATGTTTTGCAGCTACTTAGTCGAAGATCATTGCAAACAATTTGCATTTGATCATGTGGGATTTTTGATTCCTTCATTGATTAGTTTGGTAGCTAAAGACCCTGATAATGTTCAACAATATTGTATAGATGCTTTTACAATTTTTGGTCAGCAAAAGAAGATGATAATAATAGCTCCATTCAATGTCAAGTAAGTTTACTTTATTTATAATTTGGACTTAAGAATATTCCATTTTTATTGTGCATTTTGAGTTATTAATTGTTAACTTTTTACCTCTAGCGGTAGACATTGGGAGTTACTAGTTATTGTCCCCGGGACGTTCACTGTTTATTATCTAGATCCCGTGGGAAGTACATTAAACACTAAAATTGGACACGTAATGAGAATGCCATTATTCTGGTGAGAAATATTTCATTTTTGTATCTGTTAACATCTGTTATTACATTACTGTTTACTTATGCAATTTACCGTGTTATATTAATATGTAGGGGTTTAGATGCATTCAAAAAGGCTGGAGGAACGGTCCCAAGGAAAAAGAACCAGCCAATAAATTGGCAGAACGTACAAGTAAGTTCCCGACTCCAATGTATATATTATTGATGTGAATTGTGCTTAGTTGTATTATTTTGTATGTTTCAATTTATAGTGTGCTACACAAGACAATGGTTGGGCATGCGCATACTATGTGATGCGATTTATGCAGATGATTATCCGACATGCCGCATTGGACATCGATACCATACATGAGGTATTATATATAGTCTCATTAGTTGGTATGAAATATATCAATCTTATTTTTATATTATTACTTATATATATACATCATTCTCTTTGCAGGTGTTTAAAACTGACAACACAATAGGTAAACACTTAAAAAATATACATGCTCCATATACGATGGAAGCATTAAATGAAATAAGAGAAGAATGGGCAAAAGCCATACAAGCAGTGGCAACTGTAAGATATAATTGGGATGTTGATAGCGATAATGAATGATACTTTGTAAATGAATATTTCTGAATGTTAATACATGTATTTGAATGTTTCTATATGTGTGAATGTGAGAATTGAATTGATGTCCGAATGTATCTACTTGTGTGAATTATTTTTTGTGAATTTTGCAGGTTTATGGCCTGTTTGTAGGCTGATATCAATGGATGTCATAAACCTGCAGTTCAGAAAACTGAACTGCAGGTTCTCATCCTGCTGACCAGCCACAGCAGGCCTGCAAACTGATATGAAAAAAAAAATAGATATAGGCGTCGGTTATTTACAGAGAACCGTCAGCAAAGACCTATAGCGTCGGTTATTTGATAAAAACCGACGCCTAATAGTACAAACAACCCGACCGTGCAGGATAGCACGGCCGTGGTGGAAAAGGCGTCGGTTATTCATATAAAACCGACGCCTATAGTACTAAACACGGCCGTGCAGGGAAGCACGGCCGTGTCGTCTTGAAGTATAGGCGTCGGTCTTGTAGTAGATAACTGACACAGAATGTGTCCTACATGATGCCGTTTTCTGTGGCGCGAACCCTTTTGGCGTCGGTTATCTACTAAAAGACCGACGCCTATATGTTAAATAGGCGTCGGTTAAAAAACCGACGCCGAAGTGTTCGACCTTTAGCGGCGCCCACATAGGCGTTGCTCAGAAACCGACGCCAAAGGGGGTTAAACAACCGACGCCAAAGGCTGTTTCTGTAGTAGTTTCAATTGTTACATTGAGATGGAATGCACTTTGATAAGTGTGGGCTAACATACCTTGAGAAAGGGTTAAGCCAAGTTAATAAAGTATGATGTAATCATACCCTGGTAAGGATGAGAGACGAACTCATACCTTGTGTTGATGATTCATTTAATGATAAATAATGAGAATAAATAAGTATAATTGAATACTTATGATATCAATGTATGCTCCTAGATGTGTGGAGAAATGAATTAGGGTTTGAATTAATAATATGAACTTGAAACCCTATCCGGAAATAAAGGGAAACCCTAACCCTAATAGTTGTTGCCTAGTGAGAGGTAACAAGATGTTTAGTGGCCTTGTGAGCCATGTGATTAGTTGTTGCCTAGTGAGAGGTGACAAGATATTTAGTGGCCTTGTGAGCCATGTGAATAGTTGTTGCCTAGTGAGAGGTGACAAGATGTTTAATGGCCTTGTGAGCCATGTGATTAGTTGTTGCCAAATGAGAGGTGACAAGATATTGATCTAGAGATTGATGTAAGAATTGGTAATGTTTAAAATAAACCAGGTAAATGGGAACCCTATAACATAATAATAATAATAAATGGTTACAAAGGTAATAATGAAATCTTGGTTATACATGCATTATAGTCATAGCCAAAATAAGGGCTATGGTGCTTTGAATATGTTAAAATGAGACATGGGGAATACTTGTATTATATAAATAATGTGGATGAGTATGATGGCTTGACCAAGGTAATGCCAAGTATTAGTGAAATGTAATCAGGAGTGGTTAGAGTCCACTGCTTGGCTGTGTAATCAGGATTGGTTAAAGTCCAATACCTGGAAGAGGCATGAAGCCTATAATAAATGCACAAGATTGGTAATAACCCAATACCTGGAATGATATCACAGGATTGACATAGATCAATACCTGGAATGCACAGGATTGGTAACAACCCAATGCCTGGAATAATTGCACATGATTGGTAATAACTCAATGCTTGGAATAATGTCACGGGATTGGCATAGTCCAATGCCTGGAATGGTTGCACAAGATTGGCATAGTCCAATGCCTGGACAGAATATGATGATGTATACTCACATGACTAGTACAATTCAATATCTGGTTAGCAGATTGGCTGAGGCCAACAGATAGAAATGAGAATGATTCATGGTTGACATACCATGATAATGAGCATCACAGGATAATCTTGAGATAGTATGATGAGTAAATGATATACGTGTTTCTTCATATTCCTTATAAAGTGAATAGATGATTTACTGCTCTATCATAGATAGTGGCAATGCTTTAAAAGATGAGAATGTTCTAAACTGCTTATCCTCTGCTCAGTTTAATACTATTTAACTGTGATAATAACATTGTTGGCGGAGAGTTATATCTCTCGCTAGGGTAATTTTCAATTGTCTCACCCCCGTGGGATCCAAATTTTTAGGTGGATGTGCATGAGGAGGTGAAGACCTTTCTGCAGAAAAAGAACAACAGCAGTAGGGACAGCAGTAACAGCTCAGGTTGAGTGTACTGTCTGTCATGTCTTGTAGATAGAAGTCCTATGTGTCGTCTCTATACTCTCAGGTCCTTGGAGTTGGTTCGTTATGGTTTCATGAACGATCTGAGGTTTTTGGTTTGTAAGCCTTGAGGTTTTATGTTGCTTCAGTATATGTTTTGACAAATCAACTTTATATGTTATCCTCGAGAAGAGATGGTACAGTGTATGTACAATGTGAACAATGATGTATATAAAGTTTTAGTTCTTCCTTAAAGAGTTTTCCTAGAAATGGATCTCTTTGTAAAATAGTTTTAATTTTAAGTGATTTTTGTTAATCCGTTGTTTATGTTGAAATTCCGCTTAATTAGTAACAATTTGTTTGTCGGTTTGGAGACTGTCGTTACACGTGCTGTGGCTGGTCATAGGATGAGAAACCTATAGTTCAGTTATCAACTGTAGGTTTCATGACATCCATTGATATCAGCCAACAACAAGCCACAAACCTGCAAAATTAACATGATGGACAATATTATATATATGTGATTCACACTCATGTATAAGAACATTTAATTCATTTTATTTTTTCATTACTTGTTAAATGCTTCATGGAGTCTTTTATCAACTACTTCCTCGACTCTCCTATCAATTAAGGAATCTACCTATACAAACAAAAATTATTAGTGTAGAGTTAGTGAAATACTGATCAATGTCTAGAATTGGAATCAATCAAGAACCTATTCTCAACATCGCGTATATAATCTTGGGTGAGATTGGTCCTATAGTTCCTTAGGACCCTCCCACAATGTTGCATCACACATTTACGATGCAACTTTTCATCCATATCAAATATGCTCTGCAAATTAAATAGAATTGCTATTAACTAGTATCCTAAAAATCAGTAATCTACACAAATAGAATTACAAATAATAATAACTCACGCATAGTTCCTTCCATATGTGGTATTTCTTCCCCTTAGGAACTTTATGCCATGATTCTAGGATAAGATTGCAATGGCTGCGAGTAAGAACCCCAAGATATGAAACAAATGAGTTGCGGTTCACTCCATATGGATTTCCTGCCGGATCGAAATCCACATCCAATTTGGGTCCATTGCCCCTTTGCTGTATTAACTTGTTCATCATTGTGATGCCCCTCACTTTCTCAATTTTCTTTTGCTGCTCATCAGGCGTTGTAATTTCCTCAGGGGGTACATCACCAACCTAAAATTTGATAAAAACACACTTACATAATATAATTATAAATGAACATTTAGATAGAAACCTTAGGGATACATTCTTAAAACTTACATTATCAGGCGGTGCAAGCATGTCCTCACCCTCACGGTGATCATCAGCACCATAATCATGGGAATGCTTAGCCATATGAAAGTTCACATTCAAATTATAAATTTCACATTGTAAAGTAACACTAATTGTAAAGTTCACATTGTAAAGTACACATTCACATTGTAAAGTAATTCACATTGTAAAGTTCACATTCACATTGTAAAGTTCACAACAAGATTAGGGTCTAGGGTTAACAAATACATGTGTTTTCATTCTTATATATAATAAATGTGTACCACCTATCCCATTCTTGAACACCTAATCTCACTAGTAAGTGTATAATGTGTATTGGGTTTTCAAGAAAATTTCGGCAGCATTTCCCCGCTGTTCTCCAAGTACATATGTACTTAGAGAACAAATAGGGAAATGCTACAAAAATTTCCTTGAAAACCCAACACACATTATACACTTACATCCTAAGTGAGATTAGGTGTTCAAGAATAGTCCCAAATCGGGGACTATCCAAGATTTACTCCTAATGAGTAAATCTTGGACGGGTTTCTAGGCCAAACAAATCATATCATTAAGAGCATGGTTTCATGTTAGGTCATCATAGGTCATAATAATCCACAGAATGAGCAAAAAAGGTCTCATGGTGTTAAAATAGCATAAGAGTATTAGATCTTGATTCTAGAGTGTACAAGACATAATAGTGACTACTGATTTTGTGGGGTGATATCATTTCATAGGATTTATAGATTCAAATTTAACAAGTGTACAAGTTGCATCATTTTAATACTCTAAAGGTGACTAGTGGGTCATAGCACATAAAAGATGGCATTACAAGGAAAGTAAGCAAGCTAGATCAATTAATACTCATCTCAAGGGAACATTAGTTACTGAGGGGACCAGGAAAGAGTGCTTTTAATCACTAGGATCATACAAGTAGCAATGATGATCAAGTCTATGTGATTAAAGATCAAGCTGTGTAATAAAATAGGGTTTTGGGGGATGTTTACCTCTGTTTGAGCCCAGTCGAGCGTCAGCAGGGAGAGAGGGCGAGACGGAGGGTAGGTGAGTAGGCAGGCAAGTAGGCAGGTGAGAAGGTGACAGGTAGGGAGACGGCGGGCAGCAGTAGATGATCAATTAATTCCTGAAATAGTACATAAATAAATACAAACAGTAGATAAATAAATACATATCAATTGATAAATAAAGTAATATACAGAAGTAGCCCATAGATGATATATATACACTAGTGGTACATACTACATAGATGATATATACACTAGTGGTACATACTACATAGATGATAAACTCAATTATAACATACTCAATCTAGTAACTAGTAATATATTAAATTAAATATATACAGAAGTATCCCATAGATGATATATATACACTAGTGGTACATACTACATATATAGTATATGAATATATAGTAGAAGGAAGTACATGATATATGTAATACGTTATGCTTTAGAGGTACATGCTACATAGTATAGAATATGCATTATACAGTAGTAGGCAGTACATGATATGTACATTATACCGTTATATGTATTGCAAACTACAAAGTACATCTACATAGATAATACTTTAGTTGAACGCATAACAATACAAGAAAAACTAAGGTATGAATGTATGTATAGGTACAAGTATAATGTATTAGTAAATATTAGCGGTTGAGTTCATAGCTGAGCAGCAATGTATGTACAAATGATAAATATGTAATGTAGGTGCAGCAGTTCATACATAAAGATGTAAATGGGTGCAGCAGTACATACATATAGAGCTTATATGAAGTAGGAACGATTTTGATGCATGTACAACTCAATTAAAAATGAGAAGAGGAGGAAGAAGTAGGAAGAGGGGTAGGGGCCAGGAGCAGGAGCAAGGAGAAAGCCGGAGAAACCCTATTGTCTAAGAAGGAAGAGGAGGAAGAAGGGTACCAGGTGCAGTGATCTGGTGGCTGGAGCTGCAAGCCAGAGAGAGGGCGATGGCGGAGAGCGGGCGGGGATGATGAGCGGGTGACCAGGAGGCGGTGAGCGGGTGACCAGGAGCAGAGCGTCGGTGAGGAGAGAGCATCGACGGTGAGGAGAGGAGCGTCGACGGTGAGCGGGCGACCAGGAGGCAGTGTCGGCGAGGAGAGGAGCAGCAACAGTGAGTGGTGGCGGTGCGCGGGAGCAACGGCGCCGGGGGCAACGACCGCTGGGGCAATGACGGCGGGAGAAACGATGGCGGGGAGCACCGACAACAATCACCAGACCTAACAGGTTCGCAATGAAACAGAGACAATGGGGAAAAGTTCTTTGTTTCGCGGGCTATTAACTGTACCATAGGCGTCGGTAAGTCAAAAAAACCGACACATAAACCTAAAGGTGTCGGTTCTACAAACACACCGACACCTATTCTCAATGATAGTCGTCAGTTTTAACTAGAACAAAACCGAAGTCTATCTACATATGCCGATTAAAAAATTTGTTCTCGATTAATGACCATAGTCGTCGATTTTTTAAAAAATCCGACGCTCCAAGGGTGTGAAAAAATTTCCCGCGAACAACATGGGAAAACCCATAAATGTCGGTTATTGTAGCAAAACCGACGACCAAAATGTGCCCAATTTCTGTTTCGCGAATAACCTTTTGTCGTCGGTTTCATAGTTAATAACCGACGCCATATGTTAAATTTTAGAGGTAATTTTTTTCACTGGAAAATTTGAATTTGGTGGTTAATTTTAGGCGTCGATTTATTATTAGGGAACCAACACTGAATAAAAGTGATACCCGTGCCTGGCCGCCCTTCACAGATAGATGTTGGTTTTATTATTAAACCGAGGCTTTAGGTTTTAGGTGTCGGTGTATTTATACAACCGACGCCTTTAAAAGTGACGTTATAAGCCATTTCTGTAGTAGTGTGGGCTCCTTAGAAAGCATGTGCACCTCAGTGATATGGATAGTCCAATGATTCCTTTTAAGATCATACTATCTGAGGCCTCAAATCCTAGGACGTTAGAAGAACCCTAATAGAAAAGCTAAGGTAAATAACCAAACAAGATGATGGTTCTTGAATATATAAGTAAGCAATGGTAGTATAAGTGACATCATCCCTCAGACAATTTGACTGTGTAACCACATAGCCTCTGAAAGCCTGAAAAGAGGTGATGTTAACCTTTTTGATTAAACTAAATCGTGCAAATTAGATTATAGAAAATCAGTTGTATGAATTAAATCATCACTGTTAACTTCATAAGAGACATACAAAGCCTAAAAAAAGTGTCCAAAATGAACCAACTTGGGTAGTAGCCTAGTGGGACTAAAACCCTATGAATTTAACATAAATCCAAAAACAACAAATCAAAAATTATAAAAAAAATCCATAAAAAAATCTAAGGAAAATAATTTCAAAAAATGAGTTGCTTTCATATGTAAGAATGCAAACATAGTGTAAGACATATCACTCCTATGTCAATTTGACATTGTAAGCCTCTACCTCTAAAAATATGCTTCACTTCATGGAAGTTGTTGTCTAGAAATTAGAAGCCCAAGGAAAAAAAATCAATAGGGACACATAGCCCCATGATTTACCAACAATAGGTGTCACTGAACTTAATGACTGAACTAGATTGTGCAAACTATATTGTAGGGAATCACTTGTATTTTGGATTCAGTCATCACAGTTAACCTCATAAGAGACAAACATAGCCTAAACATAGGTGTTCAAAATGAACCACCTTGGGTGGAAGCCTAGTGGGACTAAGCCCTGTGACTTTAACATAAATCCAAATTGAGAAAACAAAAAATATAAAAAAGTCCCTAATAGAAAAGCTAAGTCAAATAATTAATAAAAAATGTAGCATGCATACATCGACATTGTTGATCTAGGCCATCAATGACCATGTAAAAAAAACTCATGATCAGTTATCAAAGTAGCATCCTAATGTGGAAAATTGCTAAGAAAACAAATTAGTGTTTTAAAGTATTGTATCTAGTCAATATAATATGGTCATTAAGGGAAGGCTCAACGTAACCAGGTTGCAATAGATAAATATTTGAAAAAACAAGTTGAGTAGTAGGCAATGAAGAAGCCCAAGTGTAACATGCCAAAGATTACATAGATGTGGATCTGGATCAAAACTATCACAATAAGAATGCCCATATCTTCAAGAAGATCCAAATAGGGCCTTGTCTACAAGTGTTTGGAATGGTCTTGATGCTCAAAATTGAATTTCTTGAAGAAATGTGTGGGGATCTTCAGGACTAACTTAAATTTTGATGATATTGTTGAAGTTTTACTCAAAGTTTTTGTATGCATCAATTACCGAAATGTAGGTACATTTGACTTGGTAGGATGTTCTGAGAAATTTGATGGAGTTTGAACAATATTTTGGTACATCAATGAAATAAGTAGTTTTTCAATAGAGAAATGCCCATTTTGGCTCCATTTCAGTGTAACACAACAGAATTTTAACTTATGTTTTGAGATATGGTGTATCATGTTAGCTTCTTTTACTATGTGACACCTTGTGATTTTGAGTGAAAATCTAAATATACAGTTTCTCTTATTTCTCCTACTATGAAGATATACAATGATAATATTCAAAATGGCTTGGGAGTTGTATCTATGGCTATGTTGACCCTCTAGGTTTCATTTCTAAGGTCATGCTAATTGATATTATGTATGTTATGGCATCAACAACTACACCTCCAACGACATTGTGCTTCCTCTAGGCTCTATACATAAGCACATGACAGTAGTAATGCTTGGGCTTATAGATTATGTAATTTGTCACTAGTCAGACATATAGAGAATGCGTTCAAACACATATATGCTTGTATAAAAAAAATATTGGAATCAATATCTTGTAGAGTTATTTAACTTGGGTATAAGCAATGAGGAGGACAACAATCATAATGGCTCTCAATCTTTAACTAGGCAATGCAACTAATTGTGTTTCATTTTTGTAATTCTTTATGACTCTTACATTGCTACAAACTTGTAGACTTGTATAAGTTTCAATGTAAATTTCATTGTTTGTTTTTATAGTGAGTTGTAACTTCCTCAGTACTCACCAATAGACCACTACAACACTTCTTATGTATTACATCCCATCATCCTACGTAGAGGTACTACCATCCTAGACTATATTATGTTTGCATAAATTTGTGTGACTAAGTCTATATATTGTGCTTGCAAACTACAATGACTTAAATCATTCCTTACACCTTTATGTTTGACATCAAAATTCCAATAAAAATAATTCATATATTTATGCATACATGAGCGGACCCCCTAGGTTATCTATTGTGAAATATTATTGCATAAATAAGTAGATATACACTAGTAGATCCATCTAGTAAATATCATTATTTCATTTGTAATATATCATTGATTCATTAGTTTAATTTTTTGCCAAAACACCAGGAACACATAAAATTAAAGTTTTTCTATTATGTTACCACCAAAACATCATTAAAATTGAATATTTCTTCCTTGGTCACGACACATTTATCATCATGTAGTCTCCTACATTGAATTATCATGTAGTCTCCTACATTGAATTATTGGAACCTATGATGGCCAACTACAACGAACTTAAAGCTGTCATTCGATAATGCAATATTTCATCGAATGGCAATATGTAGATCATAAATGTGTCAGGAAATAGTATCAATAGTGTGAGAAGGATATGCATTTAAAACATTCATTCATGGTTGGTTGGCATATATAATTGCTATCCTTTGGACCTATTGATAGTTACATTTTGATTTTCTACAGGGTCACCAACTAGACAATGAAGATATATCCAATCTATTTATTGATAACCTGAGTTGACCATCAAGGATAAATTAAAAAAGAGAATTGGATTAGGTGTAAAAGAACTTTGTAATGACCCCGTCTCCCAGCAACCCCCACTTAAGGGAGACCAAGAGATCAGAGTCGTTATCTAATAACCCAGATCAAAGGTTCGACAAATAATCAATAATAATTATGAAATTCTACTACTAAACTGAAAACTGGTATAAAATAAAAACTTTACTTACCTTTTATAAGCTGGGATTTCTAAACTTCTATCCATGAATATACTAATCTAACTAATCCTCCGGTGTACGTTATTTCTCATTTAATTCCACATATGCCACCTTACTATTTGTTCTTTTCATTTGTACCTAAAACGCCGAAAAACAAAACGTCGATCAGCAAGAAGCTGGTATGTGGGGGAAACAGTAATTGTGCAACTATGTTAACATTGTAGTCAACCAAATATCATTTAACATCCAAGATTACGTTTTAAGCAATACTACTCAATCCTTTCCTATCCCCTATCTCTGTACCATCCCTGCAGTGGACATGGATACTACCTCTCTCATATGGTAGATCCTTACCCCCATGGTCCTACCACACAGGTAGCCAATTCCTAGGGTTATGGAGTCACATGGCCCTACCCAAAGGTAGCCCAATCCCTGACTCATGATGATTTTATGGTCCTACCCCATTGGTAGCCATGTACTAAGTCATTCAATGACATGATGGGCCTACCCCATTGGTAGCCATGTACTAGGTCAATCCATTAGGCTACAGAGGGGACTAGGATCTGAGCTAGTAGGCACATCTCTTATGTGATAGTCATATTCACATTATAATTTGCATGAATTAAACGCAACCAACAGTTTAATTCAATTCATCGATAAAACCTCAAAAATCCTCAAGAAACTAATTCGGGATATTCATAGGCGTAACCACATACCTGCCAAGTTGATGTGAGACAGAAATAATCCAATCAACCAATAGGCAAGCAAGCATTCAACAAGATCCTGAAACAATTATACAATTTCCTTTTATTACTCATGTCATTAAGATCTATGAAACCTAGTTGTCTTCCTAGGGTTTCTAGTCCACTTTTAGGGTTTCCATTGCAATTAGGGCTTCCTTTCATCTTTTACTATTTTAAACCCAAATTTAACGCAATTGATCACAAACCCTAATTATTTTCACATCTAATCCTCAATTTCAGATTAAAGGCATAATTAACCATTAATTAAGTTCATTAAGCCTCTTTTACATTAAACCTACTATTTTATCCCTTTAATCCATGACAATATCATTATACACATTTATCATCAATTCATAGTTCATTATGGTCCAATTCACATATGAACTCGATTTGCCATTAATTCCACCTTTTATTCATGAGAAAACCCTAATTACTACATTTAGGGTAGATATCCACAAATTAGGAACTTTAATGCTCGAAATAGCTTATAATCATGAAAACGCAGTTCTATATATGAAATCGAATAATTAAAGCCATTACTAGTCCTAATTACCAACATTAGGGTTTCAAGGCCCATTAAAGCCTATTTATGCACATAAACTCTAAATTAAATGAATTACATGAAAAGTTCATCCTTTTTGTTCCTAATGTTCCTTTTTATCATTAACAGGCTAGTATAAACTCTAATCATCCATTAAACCCTATTAAATATATTATTCATCTCAAAATAGGGTTCTTTAAACATTAATACATTAAAGTTGACATCTTCCATTAATTTTCAAATTTCAAGAGGAATCAGGCTTCAATTATATTTTTAGTGGATTCCCCTCATTTTTATGAGCAACTTTCATATTTTATGTGTGCTAATCCGAGCTATGAATAATTAACTATGAATTTGGTAAAGATCACTTACTTTGGACCAATCATCAAGCGCCACCTCACCTTATGCATGCAACACGGCTTGCCCTTGAGTTTATAACCAAGTTACTATTATGCCCCTGGCTCGACTACTCTCTTATTGTATCTTGGAGGGGTAGCTTGGTCTAATTGACCCCTGGGTCGTCTTCCACCCAGTGCAACCCTACACTGCCACAAACTGCAGCGTTTCGCGGGTCATCCACCTCCGCCTCCAAGTCCAGAGCTCGCCGGAACCCATCATATGTTCTCCGTCACTCCCATTCGCATCCACCAAGGTTTCTTGCCATGAGCATAGTGGCCAGGGACAGCAGCATTAGGGCTGCGAACTGCAGCTCTCTGCAAATGAGTTGCAGGCGACCAAGGCGAGCGTTCCTCATGGAAAGGGCAACGTTAGTCGTGCAGATTGAAGGGGGAACGTAGGGACTTTCTTCAAGTTCCTTTTGTGGCTCCAGGGGTCGCATCCCCCCCATCGATTAGGGTTTAAGAAAGAAAACAAAGAAGAAGAAGATAGGGATGAGAGAGGAGGATGTGGGTTTCTCTCTCTGGACCTCGACCAGGGCTTTACCCCTTTATATAGGGTGGTATCCACGCCCCAGATTGGTTGCCCACAAAGCAATCACGACTTCTCCTTATAGGAAAGGGATTTTCCTTACTTTAGAAGTATCCTTCTCTCTCTCTTCATGTACTTTGTGCATTAGATTTTTAGGAATTCAAAATTCCTCTCACCTAATCTCTTTATTCTTTCTTTTTAATCCATAGGCACAAATTTCTATTCTCTTTTAATAGAAATTACTTCCTTTTTAACAAAACCCCAAAAACATGCATTATCTTATATACTCTCATTATCTTCTTATTTTTCTATTATGGGTGTTTTCGCTTTCCTATTTTTATTCATTGGGCTCCTTGGACCCCAAGCAATTATAATAATTCGAAATTCCTTTCCAAGGTTACTCGTTATCCTTCTAGATGCATCTATATGCATTACTTCCCGTTATCATGTGTATTTCTTATTAAAATAGCTCTTTTTGAGAATTTCTCTTTGTTTCTCTTTTATTTTCCTCATCAGTATTCCTTTTATCATTAGGAATCCTTGGGATATGAAATCCCACTAAGGATAACTCAATTACACCTCTTTCCACTTATTTTCCACATTTTATCATTATTTTCAATTTCTTTCTTAACAAAGAAATACTTAATTGGTCTTTTCTTTTCTTATTGCATTCTCTATGCAACTTTGGACTCCTTGGGACCCAAGGAACCCAAGAGGCACAAAATCCACCTTTGTATTATATTCTTTTGCCTTCTAGAGGTTTCCATATCTCTCTTTTCTCCAAAACTCAATTATTCATTTATTAATTGAATTTCCTTGTTATTGGGCCCAATAGCCAATAAAGCCCACAACACAATCATCAAGGCTATTGTAAACGAAATCCATTCATTCAAAACAAATTATATCATTATGTGTTCCAATATCTTTAATATGGGAAATTACATTTCTCACCAAAGGAACCCAGAAATTGGGGTTGTAACATCCTTCCCCTCTTATAAGAATTTTGTCCTCAAAATTCCATCAAGCAAATAAACAATTCAGGATAAGACTTTCCCATGTCCATTATGGCTCCCATGTGGCTTCATCCTTTCCATGGTGCTTCCCAAGAACCGTCATCATCTCATATTCTTCCATCTGAGTTCTTCTTTACCTTGGTATATCGTACCCTCATAGGTGACTCAGGACATTTCAGCCTCTCAAAAGCTGAATAGGTTCAGGGCTCAACACATGGCTTGGGTACCTCACATAGTGCTCTAGATCGGACTCATGCAACACATCATTTTATCCTGAGGGGCAAGGATAAACAAAACCATCTCCACCAATCCATCTCAAATGCACCCATATATCGGGGACTCAGCTTTCTCAGTTGTAGCTTAGAGGGGTCGGATTTTCACATCACATATTCTCCCATAGTGAACTGCATGTCAGTCTACTTTGCATCAGCTCACGACTCATGTCACCACTGGGCTTTCTCTCTCTCAGCCATTTCATGATCAAAGCGACTTCATCTGCAGACACTGTGGTTCTTTTCTGACCTTTGTGAGGCCTCTTTCACCAACATCATCTTAATGAAGTGGTGACCGACACAACCTCCCTATAGAACTTCTTGCATCCTGATAAAGGCTATGGTGGTTAACATCACATCTTAAGAACTGTCTCTTTATATCACCCTGAACAAGCACACTTGCTCTCATCAGACCCTCTAGTCTGGATTATACTAACCATTAGTTAGGGGTGACAAACTATACTATCATTGAGTTCTTCATGTAACTACTTCATCCTAATGGAAGTGAATCTTTAGCTCATGCTCAAGAACTTTTGAACTTGCATCATGGTGTAGTTGAACCATCTTTTTCTCTTAAGTAGTTCAACCGAATCTGTCCCTTGACAACATTCTTTCTATCTCATGTCATCTAGGTAAGGAGATCTACCATAACCCATATTGTAACTTGACCTTCATTGGTCTAGGGGAGACTTACCACAACCTCCATAATGATGAACTCCCATTCCCTCTCGGGAACTCTCTTTATCCTTTATATCAATGCACTGGGTTACTGGTGTTCGTCCTTCATCTCTTGGCCTGCACGACGACATGCTACATGCAACTTCACATCAAGCAACCAAAGTGCTACTATTACTTACTATCTTTGTAGTATCACGATGTTTGGTGATCTTAAAACCATGATCTCCTGTATGTCATGATTCCTCAAGCTTGATTCCTCAGAAACCCTACACCACTCTAATCAGGGTTTCATCACCTTCCTTTTTAGAGGAGTGCATCTGAGGTTCTACAACCCTCCTTTCATGATATCACAGACTAAGTTGGTTAACCAAACAATCCTTTACTTGATTAACCGCTATTGATACATCTAAGTGTTATCCAAACTTATTTCTTTTTCTCAACTCAAGGTTACCCTAATAACCTCAACTTCTTCTATCTTCCAGCTAAACTAGGCATCTATATCTCAACCAGAGCATTCATTACCACTTCTTATCCTTAGGTGTTAGGTAACATACACCTCCATGTATTATACTTATCATCTCATCTCAAACTCTAAGTTGGTCTTCATCAAGAAGCTCTGAGCTCATCCTCATTGTGATCAAACTCAACCTTGGTTATCTTGCAAATTCCACAAAGCTTCTACTAGAAGCATCCTTATAGGATGACTACCTTAACTCTCTTAGTGTTTGTGAACCATTCATGTATTGTTCATTCCACCAAGGTATGTTATCATCTCCGTCCTCATACCTCGTAGCAACGTTCCAACTCACATTATCTTTTATCCTTGGTGTATGGCATGCGTACTGTCCCATCTCTCCCTCCCATAATAAGAAGAAATGAGCATTTGGCGGCCGTCCAAATACATATTTCTTCCTATTCTAAGAGTAGAGATGGTACATCCCACCTTTCCAGTACACCTTTAATTCTAAGTTGAAATGTGCAACTTATGTCTCTACATCACAAACATCATTATATCAAAGTTACTTCCATGGAAAATTGGTCTCGAACCTACTTGGGTCACCACACAATCCTTGGTCATCTCCTCTAGGTCTATAGGGTGTCGGCACTTTTGGGGTCATCCCTTTCCCCTTATGCATCCAGAGAGTTCCCTACTCATCTGCCCTTTGGGTCCCATGAGTTCATGAAGGTGATCAATCTCCTAACCCATGGCCCTCAGACAATGATAGTTGTTACCTCCCGACCCTATGGTCATGTGCAACTAGGGAATTAGGCAACTCCTACTTCCATCGGTCTTGTCCCTACCTGACCCTAGGATAGACTTAGGATTCTCTTATAGTACATGTCCAACTTAGAACCTTACCCAAGCCTTCATAATCTCTCTTTCTGCATTCACGAGATGACTTTCATCCTTTCTCAGGGAACATGGCGACCTGCCTACCTTGGTCAAGTCCCATACTGGTTACCTCCATGGTAACACATCCACATGCATGTAGAGATGGTTATCTATGGGTCTATAGGTTCATTCTCATGCCATGTATTTTTCACTTAGTCTCTCAAGATCCTATGAGACCTCTTTAGGTTACCTCAAAACCAACAAAACCGGTAAACACCCAACCAAAGGGTCCCTCTCCCAGGATCGGAGGAAACTACAACTCTTGACAACAAGGTCACAATTGTCCTTAGGGTCTGCATCCACATGAGTATGCTTAACCCTAGCAAGCTACTAAGGCATAAGAAGACCACCTACTAGACCATACTAGGTCACCCTTGTTCTCATCCTCTACATTAGATCAACTTAGTTGTGAGGGGTTCATCAAACATACCCTTAACTTAAGGGGGTTTCCCTTCCTATGAAATTAAGGATTACCATGCTCAAATCTCATTATTATCATTGGGTGCACCACTTCCCCTTTTAGGTCTAGGAACCCTAGTTTCACCTTTGGGTGTCCGACTGTATGCTCAATCTCTTAACCAAAAATCAAGCATGTCCAAGGTATGTCATGTACTCCCATGATTCTTTTATATGAGAAACATCTCAGGGTTGAATCCTCCTCAAGGACAACCAACTAGGTATAATGCCTCACAACTGGTTACTTAAACCTCCTCAGGGTCTAAGGCACTCCTGGTCTCATCTCAGCAGGTAACCACTTATACCATAGGCACTTAGGTACCGGAAGCATCATCATCTCTCTCTAGGGTTTGGTTCCTCTAAAGGAAACCAAGATATCATCAACCTCCTGGAGTCAAGCATAAGGAAACCACTATCATCCACTTAGGTCGAATTATCCTCAACTCCCCATTGTTCCTCAAATCTTAGGGTTTTAGACTTCCAACTTCCCTACTCGGGGTCCTGCTCAAGATTACTGTTATGCTTATCTCATAAGCCATCCTTCATATCCTTCTGGCCTTAGTTTTAACCTATTGTTCACATTACTGATGTATTCTGGGTGCAAGCTATACCCTACTTGCATAAGCTCATAGGGTTTCTATAGGTTCTCTTCTAACCTCATCAATGAAGGAGTTATTCTTCGCTCTAACATGCACGACCCTTCCCAGGGTTGGGTCTCCAGAGGTACTAGGTCATCCAACCTCTCATGGCTCATATGGCATCCCAAGGTGTATCCATCCAAACACCCAGTCAACCATGTCATCTCTCTCTCTAACCTCCACTTAGGGTTAGGGTTAACATCATCCTTAAAGGATGTGCTAGGTCTCTACTTTTAATGGAGGTCTCAACCTCTAAGACTAACTCTCTCCACTCATCCTCCAGACAAGGAGGTCTATCCTCAGGTATCTCCTGAGGGCAAAGACAACTCGTGTCATACAACCTAAGCATGTATCTATTCTTTTATGCTTACTCTATTAAGCTTATGTCCAAGACATCTTATTTACATGCTTTTTATTAATTTGGTGGAGGATCCCTTAATCCTTATCAACCTTACCCATACCTCAAGAGGGTGAGGAAAGAGAGAAAACCCTAATCCTTAAGGTCCTTAACAGAATTTGAGAAGAGATGAACAGGATGAGAGAGTCCTAAAGGTATCTTATTTCGAATCATACCCTAAGACTTTGGCCAGGCAGTCACACGGATCCGAGAGTCCTCGTATTCCGACTAGCGGTGCGGAGGAAAATATTGCCATCCCCCAGTCGTGATCCTTTTCTAGACACCTCTATCTTTTAGATAATCCTATAATAACTCCCTTGGGTTCTATAGAATTTGTAAAATTTAATAATTATTAATGATTAGATGAGGAGCCTATGCTCTGATACCAATTGTAATGACCCCGTCTCCCGGTAACCCCCACTTAAGGGAGACCAAGAGATCAGAGTCGTTATCTAATAACCCGGATCAAAGGTTCGACAACTAATCAATAATAATTATGAAATTCTACTACTAAACTGAAAACTGGTATAAAATAAAAACTTTACTTACCTTTTATAAGTTGGGATTTCTAAACTTCTATCCATGAAGATACTAATCTAACTAATCCTCCGGTGTACGTTATTTCTCATTTAATTCCACATATGCCACCTTACTGTTTGTTCTTTTCATTTGTACCTAAAATGCCGACAAACAAAACGTCAGTCAGCAAGAAGCTGGTATGCGGGGGAAACAATAATTATGCAACTATGTTAAAAATGTAGTCAACCAAATATCATTTAACATCCAAGATTACATTTTAAGCAATACTACTCAATTCTTGCCTATCCCCTATCTCTGTAACGTCCCTACTATGGACATGGATACTACCTCTCTCATATGGTAGATCCTTACCCCCATGGTCCTACCACACAGGTAGCCAATTCCTAGGGTTATGGAGTTGCATGGCCCTACCCAAAGGTAGCCCAATCCTTCACTCATGATGACTTGATGGTCCTACCCCATTGGTAGCCATGTACTAAGTCATTCAATGACATGATGGGCCTACCCCATTGGTAGCCATGTACTAGGTCAATCCATTAGGCTACAGAGGGGACTAGGATCTGAGCTAGTAGGCACATCTCTTATGTGATAGTCATATTCACATTATAATTTGCATGAATTAAATGCAACCAATAGTTTAATTCAAGTCATCGATAAAACCTCGAAAATCCTTGAGAAACTAATTCGGGATATTCATAGGCATAACCACATACCTGCCAAGTTGATGTGAGACAGAAATAATCCAATCAACCAATAGGCAAGCAAGCATTCAACAAGATCCTGAAACAATTATACAATTTCCTTTTATTACTCATGTCATTAAGATCTATGAAACCTAGTTGTCTTCCTAGGGTTTCTAGTCCACTTTTAGGGTTTCCATTGCAATTAGGGCTTCCCTTCATCTTTTACTATTTTAAACCCAAATTTAACACAATTGATCACAAACCCTAATTATTTTCACATCTAATCCTCAATTTTAGATTAAAGGCATAATTAATAATTAATTAAGTTCATTAAGCCTCTTTTACATTAAAGCTACTATTTTTATCCCTTTAATCCATGACAAGATCATTATACACATTTATCATCAATTCATAGTTCATTATGGTCCAATTCACATATGAACTCGATTTGCCATTAATTCCACCTTTTATTCATGAGAAAACCCTAATTACTACATTTAGGGTATTTATCCACAAATTAGAAACTTTAATGCTCGAAATAGCTTATAATCATGAAAACTCAGTTCTATATATGAAATCGAATAATTAAAGCCATTACTAGTCCTAATTACCAACATTAGGGTTTCAAGGCCCATTAAAGCCTATTTATGCACATAAACTCTAAATTAAATGAAATACATGAAAAGTTCATCCTTTTTGTTCCTAATGTTCCTTTTTATCATTAACAAGCTAGTATCAACTCTAATCATCCATTAAACCCTATTAAATATATTATTCATCTCAAAATAGGGTTCTTTAAACATTAATACATTAAAGTTGACATCTTCCATTAATTTTCGAATTTCAAGAGGAATCAGGCTTCAATTATATTTTTAATGTATTCCCCTCATTTTTATGAGCAGTTTTCATATTTTATGCGTGCTAATCCAAGCTACGAATATTTAACTATGAATTTTGTAAAGATCACTTACTTTGGACCAATCATCAAGCACCACCTCACCTTATGCATGCAACACAGCTTGCCCTTGAGTTTATAACCAAGTTACTATTATGCCCCTAGCTCGGCTACTCTCCTCTTGTATCTTGGAGGGGTATCTTGGTCTAATTGACCCCAGGGTCGCCTTCCACCCAGCGCAACCCTACGCAGCCGCGAACTGCAGCGTTTCGCAGGTCATCCACCTCCGCCTCCAAGTCCAGAGCTCGCCAGAACCCATCCTATGTTCTCCGTCGCTCCCAGCCGCATCCACCAAGGTTTCTTGCCATGAGCGTAGTGGCCAGGGACAACAACATTAGGGTTGTGAACTGCAGCTCTCCGTAGATGAGTTGCAGGCGACCAAGGTGAGCGTTCCTCATGGAAAGGGCAACGTTAGTCGTACAGATTGAAGGGGGGACGTAGGGACTTTCTTCAAGTTCCTTTTGTGGCTCCAGGGGTGACATCCCCCCATCGGTTAGGGTTTAAGAAAGAAAACAAGGAAGAAGAAGATAGGGATGAGAGAGGAGGATGTAGGTTTCTCTCTCTGGACCTCGACCAGGGCTTTACCCCTTTATATAGGGTGGTATCCACGCCCCAGATTGCTTGCCCACAAAGCAATCACGGTTTCTCCTTATAGGACATGGATTTTCATTGCTTTAGAAGCATCCTTCTCTCTCTCTTCATGTACTTTGTGCATTATATTTTTAGGAGTTCGAAATTTCTCTCACCTAATCTCTTTATTCTTGCTTTTTAATCCATAGGCACGAATTTCTATTCTCTTTTAATAGAAATTACTTCCTTTTTAACAAAACCCCAAAAACATGCATTATCTTGTATACTCTCGTTATCTTCTTATTTTTCTGTTATGGATATTTTCTCTTTCCTCTTTTTATTCATTGGGCTCCTTAGACCCCAATCAATTATAATAATTCGAAATTCCTTTCCAAGGTTACTCGTTATCCTTCTAGATGCATCTATATGCATTACTTCCCGTTATCATGTGTATTTCTTATTAAAATAGCTCTTTTTGAGAATTTCTCTTTGTTTCTCTTTTATTTTCCTCATCGGTATTCCTTTTATCATTAGAAATCCTTGGGATACGAAATCCCACTAAGGATAACTCAATTACACCTCTTTCCACTTATTTTCCACATTTTATCATTATTTTCAATTTCTTTCTTAACAAAGAAATACTTTTTTTTTAATAACTCAATATCATTAAAAGAAAGCCATACGGCATCTACAAGATAGACATCTCTCAACAAGTAACCAAGCAGAAACTCCTTTTACTAAAACACATAGCACAAGGCTCAGATTGGGATGTGATAGGTACGCTTCTGCACCGTCCACCTCTTGTAGTGGTTGTCTAAAATAGCTATCTGGGATGGAATTCATCAATCTACAAGAGCCTAAGAGTACATCTGGAGAGGAGTTTGCAAAGCTGCTGACAGAGAAAACCATCCTGAAGACAACTAAAGATCACCAGACAAAGAGCTCGTCCACAAAGCAACAACACAGACCTAACAACACAACATCCCACAAAACAGGACGAGAAACACAACTACCAACGACGAGCACTAAGGTTGCACCAACCAGGAGACCCATGAAGAAGGCCAAACCCCAGTGATGTAGATACAGAGGAAGGACGGATCATGCGAGTACAAAGGTAGGGAGTAGAGGGTGCCGGGAACTCCACCACCACTCCCGACCACCACTGCGAACAGGGGGCGGAAGACCCACACGAAGCCCAAAACCCAGCTTTCTCCTCCTCTACCTGGAGCACCAAGGGGCGCCCGTGCCCACCGTCCGCCCAAGAAGGAACCCAAGGCACGACACAACCAACAAACGACCACAGAAAAGGCCTACAGGCAGAGACTAAAAAAACCAAAGACACATGCCACTAACAAAACAACCTAACATAACTGACCTAACCAGAAGAACAACACGAAAACTAAAAAACAACGACCCACCGCCTAGTCCCACACCTGCCAAAGACCGTCGAATCCTTGTCGTCCCCAACCAACGCCTCCCCCAGCACCGCCGCCGAGGTCAAGAGGCTCTTGATCGGGATCCTAACTAAAAGATCACCGCTTCCAAAGCTGGGCAGCGTCAGCGACGGAAACCACAGCTTCACCAAAAATAGCCTCGTCAGATGCTAGAAGCTTCAGCCTGAACCGCAGAACAACCAGTACTCTTCCCCCTTGGATGCCGTACAAAACTCAGATCAAGGACCCAAAGCATGACACACCACTTGAGAGGGGAAGGGGGGAACAAAGCGTCGACTTCTCGGGTAACCTGTAACACGGAAACACCCCAGCAGCCGAGCCCCACGCCCACTACTGTGAAGCTCCACACCACACGCCGCTTGAGAGGGGAAGGAGGGAACAAAGCGCCGACTTCTCGGGTAACCTGCAACACGGAAACGCCCCAGCAGCTGAGCCCCGCGCCCACTGTGAAGCTCCACGCCAAGCGTCGTCAGGTCTAGATATAGGAACTGGATCTGTAGCAGCCGCCGCTAGGAGTTGAGAGACCTGAGAAAAGCTGAGGGATCCGCCTGCCACCTAACGTAGCAAATAGAAGTCGGTCGAGGAAGAGGCTTGGGGGAGATGGGTGGCAATTACTGGCAGTCGGACCCTCTCCCCCAAGCCAATGCGCCACACAGAGAGAAACCTAGATCGCCAGACCTATCGCCTGCTCGCTCCGCGTAACTCTAACAAAGAAATACTTAATTGGTCTTTTCTTTTCTTATTGCATTCTCTATGCAACTTTGGACTCCTTGGAACCCAAGGAATCCAAGAGGCACGAAATCCATCTTTGGATTATATTCTTTTGCCTTCTAGAGGTTTCCATATCTCTCTTTTCTCTAAAACTCAATTATTCATTTATTAATTGAATTTCCTTGTTATTGGGCCCAATAGCCAATAAAGCCCACAACACAATCATCAAGGCTATTGTAAATGAAATCCATTTATTCAAAACAAATTATATCATTATGTGTTCCAATATCTTTAATATGGGAAAATACATTTCTCACCAAAGGAACCCAGAAATTGGGGTTGTAACAAACTTCCACAATGTCCTCAAGTAGTAATTAATAAGTTTCACATCAGGATCAAAAACTATGGTGGACAGAGGACCCTATAGCTTGAATACGTGATTGAAGAAATGATATTGAACTCGAGAGGCAACAGAAATATTTTCAAGGATGAGAACACCATTTGGAAAAGAACTATACAACAATAAGGATGGTTGATGCACATATTTTATATATACTTTTTACCTACATTTGCATGCATTTTCAATCCACTTTATACCTCATTTGGCCTCTAATCATATTTGACTTTCCACGTTTTAGTTGTTTTACTCATTTCATGTTTGTGATCATAGGTACATGTTAATGAAAAGAGAATGGGGTCAATTTAATCAAAATGTGACCTTAATTGGATTCCCCGAGAGATTACACATGTTTCATGGAAGTCCTCAAAGTTAATGAAAGGAACACAACGTGTGTCTATCAGCACTCAGTGTGTTTATCTTCAGACATATTTCATTCATTCCTGATGAGAAGCAACAATACATGTCTCTCAGGTGGCACACGATGTCCATCCATTAAAAGAATTCACCAAGTCCCTACTTCAAGCCAACACGATGTGTGTTAAATGCACATGTCATCCTATAAACTCACGAGCCACTGTTCCAAGCCAACAAGGCGTGTGTTTATTAACACACACATGTTCACTTTGTCCAGATGTTACAAATCTTCACCGCTTGCCAGCAACATAGTGTGTCAGCCAACTGACACAACATGCATCCTTCGTGCAAAGCAGTTCCAATGTTAGTTACTCAGGGTGACACACCATGTGTCTCCACTGACACATTGTGTCCTCATTGACTTTTGTAGTTTTTTATAGCAACCATCCCTAATTTCAAATGCAAAAGGATACATATGGGATGATGACCACTCATCATCTCGAAGAGTTTTCTATCAGATAACATAGCCAAGAGGAAAGGAGGTGGTTTTGGAGAAGAAGAGGAGGTTACTCATGAGGGAACCCCTTCTATACTCTATTTCTTCCAAAAAAGTACATCAAGGAAGTCCATTATCTACTCCAATCCCTTAGGAGAAAAGGTTGCTAGAGAAGGAGCATAAGTAAGAAAGGAACTTTGCCTTCAAGTCGAAAGTTCTTACTTGTTTTTCTTCTTTCACGAATGTCTTTGCTTTTTTTCTTCTACAATCATGTTCAATTTCACCATCCATACCTTGTACTTGGGTATTACCATCACATGTGAGTAGAGCTTTATTTCTTGGGCATGGGAAAGTAACTCCCATTTTATAACTTATTTAAATTTGGATTTCATGTTTGATGCTAGTTATTTTTGTTGTTATAAGATATGTTATGGTGCTGAATTGCTTGATTTCATGATTGGCCATTATATTTGAATGTTGTATGCATCTTTCTAACATTTGGGAATATATATTAAGAATTAAGGAGTAGATATCTATTACAACCCTAATTTTTGGGTTCATATGGTTGGAAATGCAATTTCTCCAATACATGTATGATTATGGGAATTGTATGAATTATATGTATTGATGAATTCCCTTTGCAATATTTCCTTTGTGCATGTGATTTCGTGGACTATAACATGTTAATGAGTCCAATATGATTAAAACAAAAAAAATCAAATATTGCTTTATTAAGAAGGAAATATGAGATTATGATGTAAATGTAAGAAATATGTGGAGATATGGATAATGGAATCATTATGGAGGAGATTTCGAGTCCACATGGTTTCTAATGATAAAAGGAATCCAAATAAATAATATTAAAGAATAGTAGAGAGAAAATATGCATAAAATATGTCTTAACAAGTGATAACATGCTTATGAAAAAAAGTCTCTCACACATTCAAGTTTGAGTCCCAAACTTGGCACACAAGTAGTTTAAGTCATTATGGACTTTCCCTTGAAATTTGATATTAATTGGACGTGTAGTTTGGGAGATATGTTTTTTTGGAAGATTTCCTAAAGTGAAGAGGATAACATTAAATGTCATGATTTTCCAATTTAATTGGAATTGTTTGTTTTGGGCACGTGAAATATGGACCATAGGATCTGAGATCTGACGGTAGATGCTCGTCGCCGATCTTGAGCCAAAAGGGAGAAGCTGGAACAATGTTTCTAATCGAATTTCTTGTGTTTCTCCTCTCTAATCCAAGATCGATTCTGGAAACTCTCCCAATGTCTTTGGGAGATCAAAACGAACCTACACATCTATGGATCTCCTTTTGTTTGTGAGGAATCAAGGTTTTTCCCAAATCCTAGCCAGATTGGGAGGTCCATTAATGGAAGGGCACTACCCCTTTCCTATATAAGACCATGGTTTCTCCTCTCACAGGCTCTGAACAAGAAGAGGAGTTGCCAACCCTCTGTGAGATACCGGTCGCAGCCCCTACAGACCTACGGTATGAAGAATCACTCACCTATGCCTCTTTTGTTCTCCCTTCTCATAGCCAAGGATGACGAACATGTTTTCCTTCTCCTTCCTACTCAATCAAGGCTAGGAGCGCCATCACAGACGACAGAGCCAGGCAGAGAGATAGTGGCAGGTTTCTTCCGGTTTGACATCCTCACGAGCCAAGCTGAGGATGAGAGGGGTGATCGCTGCCGAGGAGGAAGTGAGGCACCCTATTTTTCCAGTGAAATAGGGGAGCGAGCACTCTCTGTCCGCGCATGTGCCAGTGAGGAGATGAAGAGGGCCGGACCGGGTATCCGGTTAGGTGGATCCAATCGAGGATTCGCGAACCAAGAAAGAAAAAGCCAGAAAAAAGGAAAATGAAAAGGGACATGTGGCAGTTTCTGATTGGCCCACTGAAGGAAACTTTGCAATAATTCTAGTAAATTATGTGTAGCTCCTATGGTGGCATATAATATATGGATCTTGTTTAGAAAAATACGAGGAATCCAATAAAAATATAATTGAATCCTAATTTCACTTGCAATTGGAAAAGTGAATAAAGATATCATCTTTAATGGTTTTATTAATGAAAAACCCTAAGAGTTGATGATAATTAGATCTAATAACGTTCTTGGAGTATTTTGAGAAAATATTAACTTGTTGTTAATAAAAGAAAGATTTAGATCTAAGAGGATGATCTTTATGCATAATTTGCTTAATATAGGGCTTCATGTATATAAAGTGCATTAATGGGCTTGAAAACCCTAATTTTAGTAATGACGACTTTTAATGGTTTTAATTGTGCAAATTCATGAATAAGATAGAGTTATGTTGTTACAAATACAATTTGAGTATAAAAGATCATTAATGTGGATAATTTGCATAATTAGGGTTTTTATGAGTAGAAAAGCTCTTTTAGGGTTTGTTGACCTAAAAAGGATAAAGTTTGAGAAATTGATCTAAGAAACCTTAATGCATCCAGACTTAGAAACCTTAGAAAGGTGTCCCAAGTCAATAAAGAGTTGTTTGGGATGTGACGGTAACAACTAGGTGATATACTTGTTTTCATGATAAATGTTTGCTTGCTTGCTTGATTGGCTCTTTTTTTTGAAATAGGTAAATAACTTGCTTGATTGGACATCTAGTTGGATTTGAATATATTGATTCTATGAGATCTTCAAAATATGTATGTGGTTACGCTTATGGCTAATCGCTCTAGTTTCATAACATTTTTTGAGGTTTTACCAATTGCTTGAAATTAATTGCTTGGTTGACTTTTATTTCATGCAACTATAGACTATGGCTATCACCATAATTATACATGCATGACTAGCTCAGATCCATGTCCTCCTCTGTAGCTCTGATGATGATGAGATAGATGACCTAGTACATGGTCTACCCACGAGGTAGGATCATCGGGTTATCATGAGTCGATGTGTTGGTCTACCCTTGGGTAGGACCATATGACTCCATGACCCTATGTATTGATCTACCTATAAGGTAGGATCATGGGGGTTAGTTGAGATCTACCATATGAGAGGTAGTATCCATGTCCACTATAGGGACAACACAGAGGCTAGGGTATGTAAGGATTGAGTAGTCATGTTTAAAACATAAAGTTTGTTTTGTTAAATCATAACTGCTTGCAATATGTCGTTACAATTAAATGCAAGATTATTGGTTCCCCCACATACCAGTATAATTTGTTATACTGACGGTCGTTTTGTTTGCCGACGTTTTATGTAATATTTGAAATTAGACAAATAGTAAAGTGGCACCTGTGAAGATTAAATTTAAGATAATAAAGGAGGATTTAGGTAGATAGAATCCTACTTTAGGTAGAAGTCCTAGTTACTTAATTTTGAATGTATGTTAAAAGAAAAATTTTATTCCCATTTTCAATTTATTCTTTAGTAGAATTAATTAATTATTTTTTATTATTTGTAAAACCACTGATCTTGTTTTGGGATAACGCCTCTAACTTCTTGGTCTCCCTTAATTGGGATTACCGGGAAGTGAGGTCATTACAATTGGTATCAGAGTCGTAGTTTTCCATTTAATCTCTAATAATTATTTAATTTTACAAACTCTATAGAACCCAAGGGAGTTATTAGAGGATTTTCCAATGATGGAGGTGTCTAGAAAAGGATCATGATCTGGGGGCTAGCAAGATTTTCCTCCCTACTAGCCGGTCTATGAGGACTCCCAGATTTTGTGTGACTGCCTGGATAAAATCAAAGGATTTGACTCGAAATAAGACACCTCTAGGTCTTATCATCTAATTTCATCCCTTCTTTACCTCTTATTTATTGAGAAACATTAAGTTCCTAGGGTATTCTCTCTCTCCACCACCCTCATGTGTTTGGGATAAGAGTAGTAAGGATTAAAGAATCCTCCACCAAATAATGAAAAGCATATAAACAAGATGTCATGGACATAAGATTAATAGTTTAAGTGTAAACTAAAGATTAGTTACATGCTTAGGTTACATGGTGTGTGTTGTTGTGCCCTTAGGAGATCTCTGAGGTTAGACCTTCTTATAGGAGGATGAGGAGAGAGTTAGCCTTGGAGGAAGAAGCCTCTAGGAAGAGGAAGAGACCTGACGCATCCTCTGAGGACGATTCTAACCCTAACCCTAAGTGGTAGATGGAGAAAGAGATAACAAGATGAGTTGAATACCTTTGTCTTCTACACCTTCAAGTACGTGGGTTAGACATGCATGCTTTACGTAAGGGTTTGAGTACGCATGAGGAGTATGGACTATGTGTGGTTGTTTGGCCGAGTGCCTTTTGGTACCCGACCTTGCGAGGTCATGCATGTTAGGGTGAGGGATTTCTCCTTCATTGAGAAGGTTGATGGTGATTGTATGGAAACCCTAACAGGCATATATGAGCAGAAAAGAGGCATGCACCTACATAAAAGTGAGTGGCAGCATGGATGACAACATGTTTTAGACCTGAGCTTGAAAGGTTAGGTGTGATAGTGTATGAGCTAGACATGTAGAGCTTCGAATGATCTTGGCCAAACATAAGTTTTGATAAGTATGTTGCACCCAAGTGGGGATAGACATGTATCCTTAAGAGCTTGACCCATCCTATGAGAGAGAACCTCCAGTGATAGGACCAGTTGTAGGGTTAGCTCTAGAGAGATAGAACCAGACCCGATGAAGAAGGTCGGTGACCTTGACTCCAAGACATGAGGAATCATGAGAAGTTGGTTATTATAAGACCTGGAATAGATGACCCTGAGTAGATGTATGTGGTTTCCTCATGCATGATCATTGGAGGCTTGTTGTACCTTGGATGCCTTTAGAGGAACCAAATCCTAAAATGAGAAAAAGGCTTTGTGAATGAATGTATAGATGATACAAGTGCCTACCTTCTAAGTGTAGGAAGGAGAGTCCATAGACCCTATAAAGGTATCATATGGTAAAAAGTTGTGAAGCCTCGTACCCAGTTGACTCTAAAGGTTGTTCACGTGGAAGAGTGTTATGAAGTGTATGCTATACCTGGCATAGGTTCGGTTCATGTTGGAATAGCTGAGCACGCAACTAGATAGTTGATGCATAAGAGGTGAAGTTGGGTTCCTGGACCAAAAAGGGGAAGTAGTACCTGATGCACCTGATGCTCACAAAGATGTTTGAGTTCATAAGGATTTGAGTATGGCACCCCCTCATGTTTAGAGCAATAGGAAACCCCAACTGAATGGAGTTGTTTGTTTGATGAACCCCTCACACAGGTTGATGACATATGCAGGTATGATATTGGTCCAACTTCGAGGAATAAGGAACAAGTATGACATATCAAGGAACTTAGCATGGCTTAGTAGGTTGCCTTCTTTCTAGCTATGTGCATAAGTAGCATAATAGGGGCTAAGAATGCACATGATGATGTAAACCCTGGAAGTAGGGACGTTTGTGACCTTTGATACTATCAAGAGATAGTTTTCTCCCATCTTAGGAAGGGACCCTTCATGTAGGATGAGTACCAACTTTTGTTAGGTTTGTGGTAACCTAAAGAGGTCTCTTACAAGAGTTTGATGAGCTAAGTGAACATCACATAGTACGATCATGAATCTATAGACCCATGTGTGACCATCTCTAAAGGGGCATGAAGATATGTTGCCATGGAAGTAACTGTATGGGGCCAAATCGAGATAGGTAGGTCACTGTGACTCCCATGAAGGGATGTAAGTTTGAACATGAGTGCCCAAAGAGATGGTGGAGATTTGGGTGAGGATTCAAGGATGAGATTTGCTTGAATATCAACATAGAAACCACAACCTACAGTATAATCCTAAGTCAACACTAAGGTTAAGTAGGGGTAAGACCGATGGGAGTAGGAGTTGTCTGTTCCCTGAATGCACAAGACCATAGGGTCGGGAGGTAACACCTACCTTTCCCCTAGGCCCATGGGTTATGAGGTTGGCCACCTTCATGATTTCATGGGGCCTAAGGGGTAAAAATGAGAGGCACTCCTTCGATGCATAAGGTCCAGATCACCCCAAAAGTGCTGACACCCTAGAGACCTTGAGGTAATGACTAAGAATTGTACATGATAAATATGTTAAGATCCAAAGGTGATGGGAATAGTCTTCCCATGGTTGTAGACCCATAATGGAGATGTTCATGGTGTGGAGACATGTGATCTACATTTCAACTTAGATTGGAAAGCTTGACGGTGATGTGTGATGCACCATCTCTACTCTTAGAACAGGTTGAACTCTGTATTTAGACTACATCCAAATGCTTATTTCATCTTGTTATGGGTTTGAGAGATAGGATAAAACACATGCCATACTTAGGATAAAGGTCATATGAGTTGAAACCCTTCTACTATGTTTGAGGACAGAGGAAGTACCACACCTTTTGAGAGTACGTTGGATATGTGGTTTGGAAATATGAAGAGAACAAAGGTAATCATCATATGAGGACGTTCTTGTCGAGAGTAGTTTGGATCCTAAGAGTTGCATCTTGGATATGGTAATCAAGATGATGAGCTCGAAGTTTTCTTCACTCATTTAGACTTAAACCTGAGATGAGGGTGATGAGTGGAGTATATGAAGGTTTATGTGTTCACCATCACCTAGCACATAAGGAAATTGATGTGGTAACCAATACTCTTTGCCGAGATATAGCTCAGGTGTACAGTTGCCTTGTCTAGCTGATAGAGAGAGTTGAAAGAGGTTTCTAGGTGAACCTTGTGATCATTAGAAGACTAGACCTATGTGGCTAACATCTAGATACAACCAAACTCGTTGGTCAAGTTGTTGGTTGCCCAGTTAGCTAGCCCAGAGCTTGATGAGATAGAAGGATAGTTGGGAGAACCTCAGATACACTTCTCAGGAAAAGAAGGTGGTGAAATCTGCTACTAGAGTGTTTTAGAGTTTTTGAGGAGTCACCTTTGAGGAATCATGTCATTCCAAAAGCTCATGATTTTAAGTGCACCGTACACCGTGGTACTACCAAGATGGTTAAGGTTTGTATGTGGTCCTTGAGGACCTGGGATGAAGAAGGATATAGTGTTGCATGAGGCTAGTTTCCATGCATGCCAGAGGTTGAAGGCTGAACACCAGTAACCCAGTGAGTTGCTACGGATAATGAAGAGTCCCCGAGAGGGAATGTGAGTAGATCACCATAGACGTTGTGGTGGGTCTCCCATGTACCAAGAGTGATCATGATGTAATATGGGTTATGGTAGATCGCCTTACCAAGTTGACCTAATCCCTTGCCTAAGAGAAAGTACTGTTAATATGATAGTTTTGGTTGATATATATATATATATATATATATATATATATACATATATATATATATGAGAGATAGTTCAACTACACCGTGATCTGAGTTTAATATCTTGAGTATGACCTTAAGTTCACTTCCATGTGGTGGAAGTAGGTACATGAATAACTCTATGCTAGATTGAAGTTGAGTACAACATGTCACCCATGACTGATAGATAATAAAGAGAGTATGATCCAGACTTTAGAGGGTCTGATGAGAGCATGTGTTCTCATTCAGGGTGATACATGGGAGCAGTTCCTGACCCTAAGAGAGTTTGCTCGTGATGATAGCCACCATATCCAATATCAGGATGTAAGAAGCTCTGTAAGGGAGGATGTTTCGGTCACCACTTCACTTGGATGGTCTCGGTGAGAGGACCTTGTGAAGGTCAGAGAGACCACAGTGTATGCAGATGAAGATTCTTCCATTGAGAAATGGATGAGGAAGCCCAGGATTGACAAGATTCGTGAGCCAATGCGAAGCTGACTGACATGCAGTTCACTATGAATAAATATGTGTTATGAAAACCTGACCCCTCTGAGCTATAGCTGAGAAAGCTGAGTCCCCGATACCTGGGTCCATTCCAGATGGATTGGTGGAGTTGCTTATGTTTAGCCTTACCCCTCAGGATAATATGATGTATGATGTGTTCCATGTGTCCAATCTAGAGCACTATGTGAGGTACCCGAGCCATGTGTTGAGCAATGAACCTAGTGAGCTCCCGAGGGATGCTGAAATGTCCTGAGTCACCTGTGAGGATTCTAGATACCAAGGTGAAAGAACTCAGATGTAAGAATATAAGATGAAAAAGGTTCTTTGGAAGCACCATGGAGAGGATGAAGCCACATGGGAGCTGATGATGGACATGGAAAAGTCTTATCATGAATTGTTTGTATGTTTGGTGGAAATTTGAGGGCAAAATTCCTATAAGAGGGGAAGGATGTTACAACCCTAATTTTTGGATTCATATGGTTGGCAATGCAATTTCTCCAATAAATGTATGATTATGGGAATTGTATGAATTATGTGTATTGAATGGATTCCCTTTGCAATATTTCCTTTGTGCATGTGATTTCGTGGACTATAACAGGTTAATAGTCCAATATGATTAAAAGAAAAAAAGAAGAAATCAAATATTACTTTATTACGAAGGAAATATGAGATAATGGTGTAAATGTAAGAAATATGTGGAGATATGGATAATGGAATCATTATGGACGGGATTTTGAGTCCACATGGTTTCTAATGGTAAAAGGAATCCAAATAAATAATATTAAAGAATAGGTGAGAGAAAATATGCATACAATATATCTTAACAAGTGATAACTTGTTTATGAAAAAAAGTCTCTCATACATTCGAGTTTGAGTCCCAAACTTGACGTACAATTAGTTTATTCATTATGGACTTTCCCTTGAAATTTGGTATTAATTAGACGTTTGGTTTGGGAGATATGTTTTTTAGAAGATTTCCTAAAGTGAAGAGGATAACATTAAATGTCACAATTTTCCAATTTAATTGGAATTGTTTGTTTTGGGCGCGTGAAATATGGACCATCGGATCTGAGATTCGACGGTAGTTGCTCATAGCCGATCTTGAGCCAAAAGGGAGAAACTGGACCAGTGTTTCCAATCGAATTTCTTGTATTTCTACCTCTCTAATCCACGATCGACTCTAGAAACTCTCCTAATGTCTTTGGGAGATAAAAATGAACCTACACATATATGGATCTCCTTTTCTTCGTGAGGAATTAAGGTTTCCCCAAATCCCAGCCGGATTGGGAGGTCCATTAATGGAAGGGCACTACCCCTTGCCTATATAAGACCATGGTTTCTCCTCTCGTAGGCTCAGAATAAGAAAAGGAGTCACCAACCCTCTCCGCGAGACCGGTCACAACCCCTATAGACCTGTGGTATCTCCGCGAGACCGGTCACAGCCCCTACAGACCTATAGTATGAAGAATCACTCGCCTACACCTCTTTTGCTCTCCCTTCTCACTGCCAGGGACGACGACCCTATTTTCCTTCTCCTTCCTGCTCAGTCAAGGCTGGGAGTGCCATCACGGATGACAGAGCCAGGGGGAGAGATAGAGGCATGTTTCTTCTGGTTTGGCATCCTCACGAGCCAAGCTGAGGATGGGAGGGGTGGTCACTGCCGAGGAGGAGGTGAGGCACCCTATTTTTTTCGGTGAAACAAGGGAGCAGGTGCTCCCTATCCGCATGGGTACCTGCGAGGAGATGAAGAGGGCCAGACCGGGTATCTGGTTAGGAAGATCCAATCAAGGATCCGTGAACCAAGAAAGAAATAGCCAGAAAAAAAAGAAAAATGAAAAGGGACATGTGGCAGTTTCCGATTGGCCCACTGTAGGTAATTTTGCAAAAATTCTAGTAAATTATGTGTAGCTCCTATGGTGGCATATAATATATGGAACTTGTTCAGAAAACTACGAGGAATCCAATAAAAATATAATTAAATCCTAATTTCATTTGCAATTGGAAAAGTGTATAAATATATCATCTTTAATGGTTTTATTAATTAAAAACCCTAAGAGTTGATGATAATTAGATCTAATAATGTTCTTGGAGTATTTTTAGAAAATATTAACCTGTTGTTAATAAAAGAAAGATTTAGATCTAAGAGGATGATCTTTATGCATAATTGGCTTAATTTAGGGCTTCATGCATATAAAGTACATTAATGGGATTGAAAACCCTAATTTTAGTAATGACAAATTTTAATGGTTTTAATTGTGCATATAAAAGATCCTTAATGTGGATAATTTGCGTAATTAGGGTTTTTATGAGTAGAAAAACTATTTTAGGATTTGTTGACCTAAAAAGGATAAAGTTTGAGAAATTGATCTAAGAAACCCTAATGCATCCTAATGAGACTTAGAAACCTTAGAAAGGTGTCCCAAGTCAATAAAGAGTTGTTTGGGATGTGATGGTAACAACTAGGTGACATACTTGTTTTCAGGATCAATGTTCGCTTGCTTGCTTGTTTGGCTTGCTTGATTGGACATCTAGTTGGATCTGAATATATTGATTCTGTGAGATCTTCAAAATAGGTATGTGGTTATGCTTATGGCTAATCGCTCTAGTTTCACAGTGATTTTTGAGGGTTTACCAGTTGCTCGAAATTAATTGCTTGGTTGACTTTTATTTCATGCAACTATAAAGTAACTATGGCTATCACCATAATTATACATACATGACTAGCTCAGATCCTGGTCCTCCTCTGTAGCTATGATGATGATGAGATAGATGATCTAGTACTTGGTCTACCCGTAGGGTAGGATCATTAGGTTATCATGAGTCGATGTGTTGGTCTACCCTTGGGTAGGACCATATGACTCCACAACCCTATGTATTGATCTACCTGTAAAGTAGGATCATGGGGGTTAGTTGAGATCTACCATATGAGAGGTAGTATCTATGTCCACTGTAGGGACAACACATAGGCTAGGGTATGTAAGGATTGAGTAGTCATGTTTAAAACATAAAGTTTGTTTTGTTAAATCATAATTGCTTGCAATATATTGTTACAATTAAATACAAGATTATTGGTTCCCCCACATACCAGTATATTTTGTTATACTGACTGTCGTTTTGTTTTTCGGCATTTTAGGTAATATCTGAAATTGGACAAATAGTAATGTGGCACTTGTGAAGATTAAAGTTAAAATAATTGAGGAGGATTTAGGTAGATAGAATCCTACTTCAGGTAGAAGTCCCAGTTACCTAATTTTGAAGGTATGTTAAAAGAAAATTTCTATTCCAGTTTTCAATTTAGTCTTTAGTAGAATTTATTAATTATTTTTTATTATTTGCAAAACCACTGATCCTATTTTGGGATAACGCCTATGACTTCTTAGTCTCCCTTAATTGGGGATTACCGGGAAGCGGGGTCATTGCAATATCTTAGCAATGTATCCTTGACCAACGGAGTGGCTAGGATTATGTTGAGAATCCAAGGTTTAAAGTTTGAAACTAATCATAAGCACAGGAATGATGTGTGGAGTTAGAACTATTTCATATCACTGAGAGGTGTATGATGATATCAAACTCCCTTTGTGTGTTGACTAATATGCTTGAATACCATAGTTGTATGTAATCTGTGATATGCAAGTGAAATCTCATACCCAAGATCCTCTATTATGATCTTAATCACCCTCCACGTAATTAGTGTTTATTGTTGTCTTCTAAGTTGTTAATTAGTCTAATTATAAATCAATCATAACAAGTTTTTGGCATCGTTTCAGTGGATCATCGGTATTTTTTTAGAGTAAGAAATGTTGATTAGTAAGTTAGACTAGATCACACCCTCATTTCATTATTCCATCATCACTTTTACCATCTAACATATATTTTATTATTTGATAAGTGTTTTCATCCAATTGTGAATTTACAGGACCATATGCGGCATTGAAAAATGGTTCTTTAGCCATCCATATATCTTGAACCATAGATCAAATGTACGTTGAGTATCCCTAGACAATCAAGGAGGAGTGAAAATTCTTAAAACTTGTAGAATTCAGAACCATAATCACCATATTAAACACCTTCATCTTTACCACCATTTTCACCAGATCACCAAGAACCAATCATGGAAGACTATCGTCCTCTTAAGGATTTAACCATTCCATCTGTCATAAATATCAATGGGGGTATACAAAACCCATAGATCGAGGTAAATAATTTCTCAATCAGTCGGGCTATGATCATGCAAATTATTCAACAGAATCATTTTAGAGGGACTCCCATGGAGGATCCTAATCTTCATGTAACTGAATTCTTGCAGTACTTGAACACCTTCAAGATAAATGACATTGCTCCTGATTGTATTCACCTATTTTTGTTTCCATTCTCCTTCCGGGATAGAGCCAAGGTGTGGCTCTCATCATTGTCGGGGAACTCTACAAGCAGTTGGGAAGAGTTGCAGAAAGCTTTTCTAGATTAGTATTTTCCAACAAATGATATTTCCCAACTAAGAAGCCAACTTACTAATTTCTCTCAAAGAGATGGAGAAATTCTCTACAACACATGTGAGAGATTCAAAGACCTCCAACGTCTTTGTCCTCACTTTGGTTTCAATAACTGGATCCTTTTCCAAACTTTCTACAATGGGTTGTATTACAACATTGAGAAGTATATAGATGTCGTTGCTAATGGAATTTTGATGAACTAGTCTGACAAGGAAGCCTACACAATAGATATTGCAATCAACCATTTCTAGTGGAGTTTTGAGAGGAGTAAGCAGCCTTCCTCATCCTATGTAGCTTTAGGGAAGCAAGTTGGCATACACATTGTTGATGTTGTTGATTTGTTTGCAGACAAGTTAAATGCTCTTACATAGAAGTTTGAGATATTGAACACTCAACTAACTTGATCAATAAATCTTATTTGTGATGCAAATGAAGTTTTGAGGTAGGTAGTTACTTCAAGCTACCCTTATTTTTTTCTAGTAGAGGAAACGATGCAACAATGTAATATGGTAGGAAATATGGGAACAAACACCTCTACAACCCATACTCCAATTCCTACAATCCACATTGGTGAGACCACCAAAAATTTTCCTACAACAACAATAACACTCAAGATCCTCAACCACTTTAGAACAATCAATCACCACCCATTAGAAATAGGCCCTCTGCAAGCAACAATCCCCCAAGATTCAATAGCAACAACCAAAGCTTCAACAAACTTCATTCATACTCAAAACCCAACCTCCAGTCACTTTTGGAGAATTTAGTCTCATGCCAGATTAAACAAAATGAGGAATTTTTCTGACAAGGGCAGATGACAAAAGATACCATCCAACAAATTCCGAAAAAGTGGATGTGATCGCCACACACACAAAGATACTGGAAAATCAAGTTGCTCAACAAGCCCTCACCAACCAACACACACCTCTAGGATCTCTTCCATGCCATCCAAGAATGAATCTGAAAGATAAAGGAAAGTCCATGGCATTCAGCTCTTTCTTTGGATCACACTAAAGAAGAATGAAGAGTCTCACTCCAGAGTCTAAATGGATGACCTTGTGGGAGTTGACCCCACATTTAGGCTAGTTTTCATTTAATGAATTTTATCAAGACCATTTCCTTTTCCAAATAAAAATTGTTATGTATGAGTGTAATAATTTAAACTCTTATAAGACATATATCATCATCATTATAGGAGTGGAAGAAAACCCAAGGAATAACCAAACTTTTGCAAAAATTCAATTAAGACAGTGTGTTCACCCAGAGACATGCCATGTCACCTTCAAATAGGAAGAGTCCAGACAAAAAATACAAAATACATGATGTGCGGTCGATCACACACGACTTGCACATCTTGAAAGAGAATTTATTGATGGGTTCTGGAAGCAAACCTGGCGTGTGTTAATTCACATACATTGTGTGTTTATCACCCATGTTTATAGAGGCTTTGTTGGAAACCCATACATCGTGTGGTAAAAAGCACCCACCGTGTGTTGTTCAACGGAAAAATTCAAGTGGTTTACTAGAAGCCTACACGACATGTGTTAATTAAAACACTGTGTATGTTGGGAGGATCTTTTTTGAAATCTCTCTGAGTGGAAACATGTCATGTCCTATTTAAGACATGCCATGTCATCATCGAGTGAAGAAAAATTAAAAGGGAGCAACTCAATACACATTAACACACGATGTGAAACAACCCTAACACCCCGTGTCTAACAGCCAAAAATCGGGTTTTAACCCTTATTTCAATCTAATTCTCTCCACCTCGCCTTAGCATTCACACCATGTTCAAGCCTAACAGTTGTGCTTGCACAACCACCACCCTTCACTGACGTGGGTTTAATTTGGATCTCGAATGCCAACCACCTTTTTAGCCACTATTTGTGAAGCCCATTGTGTTTGACCAACCTCATCATCATCAAAGTAGTTGTCATTGTTGTAGTCATCACCTGAATCCATCATTCACAACAATGTCAAATCCATCACCATCTTCGCCACATAAGCTCACAGTCATTTCCTTGCTTCGGCATCTACAAGATCTGAAGTTGAATCTCCCCCATCACCCGCTGTCCTCAGATTCATGAGAGAGTTGACAAAGCCAATCACTTAGCCACCTTTGTGACCTCCATTCCTCATCAATGAGCAATCAGGTCCATCTTCTCAAGAAAACTCCATCACACCGTCGTGTTCAAGAAACCTCTAACCCCACCGCTGTTCAACTATCCTCTCTCCGTTTCCACCCTAAGAAGTCACCCTACAGCTCATCTCACTCGCATAAGACACACTGTGTGCACATCTAGACACACTATAACACCAAGGTCATCCTCAACATGCTGCTCGCCAAATCAAAACCGACACATTATGCAAAACTCTAGACACATCATGGCCATCCATACAACAACACCATCTCATCCCAAAGAAGACACGTCACATCTTAATGTCAACATATCATGTCTGCTTATCCAATAGCAATAACAAAGTACTAATGGCCCCTACCAAGTACGCGACAAAGTGCTATAGCGGAGAGAGTTCTTCTTCCGCACCAAGCTACATATCAACCATGTCATTCAACATCACAAGGGAAGAAGATTACACCTATCAAAATTTGATCACCTGTAGGGTTCAACCTACATGTTTTTCTTGCAAGGAAATAATGGAGGCACTCGGGTTCAAAGATGAAGTCTTCGAGTTTCTTGAAGAGATAGGGCTCAAACACACCTGCTGCATTGTAAGCCCTACCTATCCCAGACTAACTTATGAATTTTTAAGTACTTTTCTTGAGGAGGATGATCCAAAGAAGCCACATGAACCTTTTTCCATTATTACCTTTAGACTTCATATGCATAGTTGCAAACTTAATTTCAAGCAATTTTGTGATGCTTTTCAATCTCATTATGGAGGGAGCCTGTCATACGGTCATCAATTTGACAAATGATTATTTTTTGTGGGAGATCACTGAGGATGATATAAATTATGCTAAAGCTACTAGAGCAACTCACATCCATAACCCTATCTTGTATAACATACACTGACTCATGAGCACAAGTGTCTTTGCAAGAAAGCAAACATGGGGGAGGGGGTTTGTGGAAAGAAAGACCTTTTCATTTTATGGGTAATGCTACACTAATTCAAGAACAATGTAGGGTAATTTATCTTCTACCTATTCTTAGAGGTCATAAAGAAAAAATCTAATGACACAATGATTGGGGGGATTAATCACCCCCATTGAATGCAAAGTAAATGTAGAATTGACATGATAGAAAGCTGCACTCGAGAGGAACAAAGTTGACTTCTAGTTCCTCATCACCTTAGGTCTGATTTTTAGGGATATTTTAGATGATAGTAAGTTTAGGCAATATTTTCATGGTCATGAAGAGTTCATTGAACTTCCTAATTTGGAGGGAACCACGTTAACAAATCCCAACAATTGGAAATTTATTTTGATGACAATTTTGAAGACCACCCAGAAGCTCCCACTATAGCAGCAAAACCACCTCCCCCTCCTTCTACTAGAATGCTGACAGACTATAGCTAGGCTATGCCAAACGTGCATCATCTTTATGGGTACGTCCAAGAGCATTTTGATCAACAAGACACGTCTCTAGACCAGTTGAGACAATAGTATACAAACATGCACATCATGCTAAAATAGATGGATATGTGGCACATCTCTAAGGGCCACTATGCCATGCCTCCACCATTGCCACCACTGCCATAGTAACCGACCTGACATTCACTAGTATCCATCATCTTTTTCTTGCTCAATGTGCCATCATCACCAGGTACCCAGTTATAGACCACTTGAGTTTGATCTATGTAGTGTCAATCTTAGAGGCGGAGCAACTGACCAGTAGTGTAGTTTTAGTTTCTTTCCATCATCTTTTTCTTCATTTTTGCTTTAGTCTCTGTTTTAGTTTATGGAAAATCTAGTATGATCTGAGGCTTGTTCTTTTTATTTAAATTGAAATCCCTTTATGTTGAACTATTTTTACAACTTTTTATTGAGAAATATCATTGAAGAAAATTGCTCAAGTCATGTATCAATTAAATGAAATCTTTATCCAACAACATGTATTTCATTTTGGTTTATGATTCTATCCTAAATACTCATCTTTCACACTCTTGATTGTCTAATACATGTAACTATTGAATCTTTTTAGTATAATTAACACTACAACATTGTTTAGCATTTAGATGCATTTATCAAACTCTTAGTTCATTTTCAACTACCCTATCAATGATTTTTTTAAATAAATGATGAAATCTAGTTGATTATGCAATCCAATTAACTCTTCTATGTTTTGGAAAAATAAATTTAGTTTATGACCTTGCAGTTCTCAAGAGGAACTTGTCTCACTTTTTATTATATTGGAAAATTTTATATATATACCCTATGAAAATATGACTAAACCGCCCATGTATCATGATAGCCTAGTGTAAGTCTGATCTGGTTATGAGTATCAGGTGCTACGTACTAAAGAGGGTAAAATACCCCAAAAATTATTCCACATTTGCATAAGTCTATTTTAGTTGTTGAATGTTGGAACCCATGCTCCATTGCCATTTTTTGAAAGCAAGGAGAGAACTGCAAGATTGTTTATTTTAACTTGGATTTCATCTTTTATATCTTTAGCAATTGAGAGTGTGGTTGCATATTTACTAATTGTTTGGCTTCATTATTAAATTATACTTAGTGTTGTTTCCATGTAGATTGTTTCTACTTTTGCTGAACTAAAATTTATATCTTGGGTGTTTAAGTTAAATTCATGGTTGATAGCATAAACATGTTGATTATGGTTGGATTGATTTCATACACTTCTTCCAATTCATTTGATCAATGTATGTACTTGACACTCTCTTCATTTATATTTCCATATTATTTTTTCTTGAGGATAATCAATAGTTCAAGCTTAGGGGGGTTTGATTTGCATATTTTATATATACTTTTACCCACATTTGCATGCATTTTCAATACACTACATACCTCATTTTACCTCTAATCATACTTGATTTCCGATTTTTTAGTTGTTTTACTTTTTTCATATTTGTGATCATAAGTACATGTTAATGACAAGAAATGGGGTCAATCCAATCAAAATCCAACTTTAATTAGATTCCCCAAGAGTTTGTACACGTTTCAAGGAATTCCTCATTGTTTAAAAGGAACACGACATGCGTCTATGAGCACACGATGTGTTTATCTTCAGACAAATTTCATTCCTCCATGATGAACAACAACATAGTGTGTCTCTAAAATGACACGTCGTGTCTATCCATTAAAAGAATTTTCCAAGTCACTGGTTCAAGCCAACAAAGTGTGTGTTAAATGCACACGTCATGTCCTATAAACACGGGAGCCACTTTTGCAAGCCAACACAATGTGTTAATTAGCACACTGTGTGTTCATTTCATCCATATGTTCCAGATATTCATCGCTTGTCAGCAACATGGTGTGTTGAACAACTGACACAACATGCATCCTTTGTGCATAGAAATTCCAATGTCAGTTACTCAGGGCGACACATCGTGTGTCTTCTCAGACACACTTTTCCATTGTCAATTTTTGGAGTTTTGAGAGCGACTGTCCCTCATTTTAAACATATAAGAAACATACGGGATGTTTATCACTCATCATTTGAAAGTGTTTTTTAACAAATAATAGAGAAGAGAGGAAAGGAGGTGATTTTAGAGAAGAAGAGGCGGTTACTCGAGAGGAAACTCCTTCTCTACTCCATTTCTTTCAAAAGTGAAGCAAGGATTTCCATTCTATACTCTAACCCCTTAGGAGAGAATGTTGCTAGAAAAGAAGCATTAGAAAAGATGAAACTTTGACTCCAAGCCTGAGTTCTTACTTGTTCTTCTTCTTTCACTGATTTCTTTGCTCTTTTTTTTTCTCTAATCATGTTCAATTTCACCATCTATCACTTGTACTTATGTATTTACCACCATGTGAAAGTAGAGCTATGTTTCTTGGGAATGGGAGAGTAACTTCCATGTCATAACTTATGTGGACTCATTTCATATTTAATGTTAGTTAATTTGATATTCCAAGATATGTTATGGTGATTAATTGCATTCTTGCATGACTGGACATCTTATTTGTATGTTGTATGCTTCTTTCTATAATCCCAGAAGATATATTAAGAAGTAAGGATTAGCTATCTTGATAGTGTATCTTTGACCATGGGAGTGGCTGAGATTATTTTGAGGATCTAAGGTTTGTGGTTCGAAATTAAGCATAAGCACAAGAGTGCTATGTGGAGTTAGAATTGTCTCATATCACTAGGAGGTGGATGATGATATCAAACCCCCATTCTACATTGACTAGTATGTTTGAATTCAATAGGTGTACATAAGTTGTGATATGGAAGTAAGATCCCATACCCAAGATCCTCTTAATTGATCTTAATCACCCTCTAGGTGATCAGTGTTTATTGTTTTCTTTTAACTTGTTAATTATTCTAATCATAAACCAATCACCCTTTTGTAATTGATTTAGACTGTTGAAAGTGTAATACTTTTACACCTAGCTTTACCTTGATCCTTGGACAACCTCGATATCATTACATGCACCCATATACCTGCGGGGTAGTGTTTCGAGCTTATAAATTTAAGACTTGTGTGCACGGTTAACAATAGTCATGGACACAGAGTTAAAGGGAAACTATGGATAAAAAATTGTTAGATCTTTCTAGGGCTCATGAGGAACAGGAAACAACATATGCAATATTGTATTCTATCATTTAGCTTTCATTGGTTAACAAGTCTGACACTAGGATCTTGCAATGTTTCTACATAGGGAAGGCTACTATAATCCATACAAAAATATAATTGTGTGCTTATTCCTAATCATAGTTACAAAGTCAACTGCCACCATTCAAGATATGTTACGTCGAGATGAAAAATTAAAAAAATTGAGCATTACATGATATATTGGGTAGAATATACAATCTACGGTTGTAAACAAGCCATCAAAAATTAATGATGCACATATACACTTACAAACACATTATAGATTGACACACACACAAAAATAGATACAAAAAAGGACACAACTACACATATGCACATAGAAATATTACAACACAACACACATTACTTATACACACTATACTAAGTCATGATATAATCATTATAATAGAGGAAAGCATATAAAATGGGGGAAATATAGAATTATTCAATAATACATAAAATACACTATACAAGAAATGTTAGTTATTCAGTCATAACAATTGTTGTGGAAAATTTGTTTTTACATGCGACTTTTTGAAAGTCACTAGTTATAACACATTACCCCAATGTGTTCGAACATAATTGACTCCCTTATAAAGTGATTGTATACCACAATGTGTTTGGTGTGCTCATGAAAGGTAGGATTGCTTGTAATGAGAATATATGCTTTGTTGTCATAGAACATTGGAAAAGGCTCAGAATCAAAGATATCAATTTTTTTCATAAGTGAGTGGACCCACATTATATCACAAGTGGTATGGCCCATAGCTCGCTACTCCATCTCAATACTCGACCGTGCAACAATAGTCTACTTTTTACTCTATCTTGTAACCATATTTTCTCTTATATATGTGCAATATCCAAAGTAGATTTGTCGTCAGTCTTGCTGCTGCATAACAAGAATCAGAATATCTAATAATTTTACAGTGCATGTGTCTCCTATAAACAAGGTCCATTTCCAAGAGAGTCTTTAAGTATTTGATATGACAAACATCTTTCTAGTGATATTGCCAAGGTTTGTTCAGATACATAATGACAAGTAAAATAGCAGAAGTGATATCATCTCTAGTTACAATTAAGTAGATCAATTTTCCTACTTATCTCCTATATTACTTGTTATAAAGATAAGAAGAAAATTCATCGTCCCAATTTGTGTTAGGATCAAAAGAAGTACTAACTTCTTAGATCCAAACATGCCTATTTCTTGCAAAAGATCAAGCACATCTCCTCTTAGAGATAGACAAACACTAAAAGAAAAACTAGAGACCTCAAATCTCAAGAAATATGAATGCTTGCCTAGAACTTTCCCAATGAAGTACTTTCCTAGGTAATTCTTGGTAATTTGAATGCAATCATGATCACTACCATAAAAAATAATATCATCTACATTCCCAACCAGAATCACAAGCCCAGAAACAATCTTTTTTACAAAGACATAACGAGAGTGTTACATATTGATTTTTAAAAATTGACTCAATTTATCAAACATCACTCTCTAACTTTGTTTGAAACCACAAATTTCCCTCTGAAGTTGTCAAACCTTAGAACACTTTCCTTGAGTAACAACTAGGAGGTTGATCCATATAGACTTTTCCATATAGATCTCCAAATAAGAAAGCATTTTTCACCTCTAGTTGAAACAAAGGCCAATCATGATCAACCATTAAAAATTTAAACACATAAATAAAGTTAAGGCGTGTAAATGGAGAGAACGTTTTAAAATAGTCAACCCCATAGGATTCCATATAACCCTTGGCCCCAATGCAGATCTTTAATCTTTCAATAATACTATATATTGATACTTAACTGTGAAGACCAAACTACAATCCACTGGAGAGCAGTGAGCATGAGGATCAGTTAGGTCCCATGTATATTGGTCAGTCAGTTCTTGCATCCCACTTCCATCACTTGGGGCCATGCAAAATGTTCTAGATCTTGGGCTATAGTTTTAGTAATAAATACTATAGGCAGTACATAAGTGAAGCAGGTAAAGATGGTCTCGAGGTTAGAGTTTGTTTCAAAATCACTTATAGGGTGTAAAGTACATGATCAATCTCCTTTCCTCAAGAAATCAAAACATTCCAATTAGAATGTACAAAAAGTGTGTTTTGATATGTTGTCAAAGAGAGAGGATTGGACAAAAGAGGGTTATTGGTGGGAATGGAAGCTTTTCTTCGACGTTGATCAACCAAGAGGGGCTTAGTAGGTGACTATATTGGAGTATGAGAGGGACATATTCCTTCTACATAACTCAGAATGTGTAGCATTACTCTCACCACACCCAATCACAACTTTTATGGAAAACATCTTTAAAATCAAGTTGGGTAGTGTTAGAACATGAGGATCATCATCTCATAATTATAGAGACTTCGGGTCTAAGGACCACAACACCATTTCCACATTTGAGATCTGATTGTGACATGTGGTTTTATCTCAACATGAAATTGTAATGGACTATCAGCCAAAACATCCATGGTCCAGAGGGAGCCTACCTTAGAGAAGTAAGGCAAATTCTCAAAAAAGACCACATTAATGTTCACAAAACAACATTTAGCAGTAGGGGCATAGCGCTTGTATCCTTTCTGAGTTTTGAAGTAGCCGAAGAAAATGCATTGATAACAACATGGGTCAAGATTTATCAACCCTTAGGATTAAGACTTCAAATAAATAAGTACTGTAAAGATTATGGAAGAAACAGAAAATTGGGGTGCACCCGGATACAAAATATTTTAAGGTACTTGGTTGTGGAGTACAAAAAAGGCATTCAGTTATTAGAAAGATGCCAGTAGATAGTTTTAGGCCAAAAGATCTTAGGTACGTGATAATGAATCATATCTTCCACGATACTCCAAGAAGATAATAATTTTTCTTTCACCAACACCATTATCTGAGGTGTGTAGGAACATGATTGTTTGATGAAGAGTGCCCACAATTCTATAGAAAAACACTTACAGAATGTTCATAAATTCAAGAGTATTATCTATACAAAAGATTATAATGGGCTTTGAGAAGTAAATTTTAATTTCAGCAAAGAAAGCTTCAATAGTATCCAAAATAAGTGCAAAATCTTTGAGAAAAAACAACCAAGTAGCTCTAGAATAGTCATATATGCTAGTAATAAAATATAGAAAGCCTGATAAACTTGCCATAGAGAAAGGAACCAAAATATCAACATGCACCACATCAAGAAAGGAAGTACAACCAGTTATCTTTTTAATAGGAGTAAGTTGAGAAAGTTTATTTTCCAAGACAGGATGCTTCATATTGGAAAATAGAATCAAACACATTGGAAATTAAGTTTTTCAACTTTGTAGTAGATAGATGTCTAGAATAGTAGCACCACCATAAGTGAGACATAGTAGAAGATAGAAAAGTGGTAGTAGACACACACACTGTATCCAAGTAAGATAAACCATTTGGCCCCTCATCGCCCTAACCAATCATCCGCTTCATATGGAGATCTTAAAAGACAACATCATCGATGTCAAAAGCAGCCGAGCACTGGAGATGTTTTTGAATGTTTTTTTCTCTTATATAGAAGATTTACTGGAAATTTAGGGACAAAGAACATATTTTAGTAGCAGGTTTATAGGTATCCAAATTGTTCCAACGAAAAACACTGGTGATCAAGAACCATCAACCACCATGACAGGAGGTACAACAAATGTTTAAGTGAGGCCAGAAAATAAAGATGAATTCCTAGAGATATGGGATGAGGTACCAAAATCTATGACCCGTCTGTGTTTACCATATGCAACAAGAGAGGAAAGAAAAGTAGAAACTCCTTTAGGATGAGGTACACAAGTTTGGGAAGAAGGTGTTCCTAAAGCATCCTTTCAAACTCGAAGGAAAGCCAGTCAGTCGAAGGAGTAGCGGTGCTAGAAGAAGGAATTGTGTCTGACTTAGCACCCTCAACTAATACTTGATTATCCCCTATAGGTTCACCATGCTTGGCCCAAGACCACACAAGATGGGGTTGTTCGTATCTTTAATCATGTTTAGTTCCCCCAAAAGAGCAAACACAATAATGATTGTGGTCATTTTCGTGATCTCCCAGTCGAACAACAAGAGCATAGTCATAAAAAGCCGTTGAAGGGAGAAAAGATACAAAAGGAATACGTTTAACCCTTTTAAGGACATCGTGAAGAGTGGAAAGAGCATCACTAGAAAGAATTTGATCAACAAACACAACAAAAGATGAAGGTAGACCGACAAGGAATTGAACCACTTGAAACTCATTGCCTTGACATTGAGCTTCGATATTATCATCAAAAATAGGATTATAGGCTTCAACTTTATCCTAAAGAGAACATCTACAATGGTAGTAGTCTTTGACATTAGGCATTAGTGGAAAATTCCTTCTTGGTGAGTTTCTTGAAGATTCAAACACCACATTAAGTATATATGTAAGAGTTAATCCACATTGCTCTAATAGTTATGAGGTGGAGAAGGGATTTGCTGATCTTGGGTTCAGTAATATTGACCATCCATGTCATAACCTTAGAATCATCCTTAACCCACAAATCATAGGCCTATTTGGTTTTGTCATTAACAATATCAACAGGTGTATGCGGGGTTGCAATAATGACATGAGAATGTTTCCATTATGCCTTTACACATAATTCAAATGAGATGACCAATGCAATAGTTAAGAGTCATCAATATTGACAGTCGTAACACACAAGGAATGTGAAGTGTTAGTGGTAACCATGAGAGCAGATAAATAGAAGTCGAAATAATAGCATGGTGACAAGACGAGTGTATCACCAACTGGAGATCTGCAGCAAAAGAACAGCCAAATGGAGTAAATGGGTATTAGCAAGGACATAAAGAACCTACATCACAATGTCAATTTATAGCGACATGTGACACAAATAGTAGGGTAACATGCCCCTTTAAGAAGAGAGAACTAGTTGAGTGAGAATTTAGAAGAGAGACAGGTTTATTTGAAGGGTGGAAGGTATCAAAAAAGACGAATACATGTGGAGAAGAGAGGGTTGTAGGTGGAGAGGAAGGTGATGGTTGTTGTGGGTAGCAAGAGAAGTGAGGTGGATGATATTGGTGAGTGGAGGGGTGGTTGGGACTATTAGAGACAGGAGGGGTTGCGATCAGAGGAAGAGGAGATGGAAAAGGAGCTAGGAGAGGGTGGTGGCAATGCAGGTGGGGGAAGCAGAGGCAACAATGGAGGAGGTAGTGAGGGAGAGGGTTATAGAGGGGATAGGGGAAGCAGGGAATCAATGGCTATTGGAAGAGGCAGGAGTTGTGGCAGGAGTTGAAAGATAAAGGAGAAATTACAAAAGAGGGAGAAGTAGTATATGGTGGAGGGTGGTAGGAGTGTGAGTGAGAAAGGAGTGAAGATGGTGTTAGGGTTAGGGAGAAGGCGTGGAGGTAACATGGTTAGGGAGGGACATGAAAAGTGTTAGGGCATGGGAAAAACATATTAGGATTGGATGTGAGGGTTCAAACTGCTCTACTACAAGTAAATTTGAAATATATTCACTATATGAATATATAACAATAATGATGGAAATTATCTGCCACATATGTGGGAAAGTTCGCCATGATATGTCAAGGATGGAAAAAATAAGTCATTCCATGTTGTCGCTATTGATATTGCCTTTATTTTCGGTGACAGTGAAAATTGTCACTCAATCACTATTATCAACAAAGAAGGATGATGTATCTTATCGTTAATGGATATAACATTAACTTAAATTGCCTTCACTCACTATTACCAACAAAGGACGATGTATGTTATCGTTAATGGATATAACATTAACTTATACTTAATAATCATGATAGCATAGTTCTATCACATTTGTCAATAATGACAACTTTATCAATACTCTCACCAAGGTTAATTGGGATGAAAAATTTTCATCGACACAATTTGACAAATCATGGAAAACTTGTGAACCCTTTCTTTTATTGTATTGAAAAAAAATATTGATTTACATAGTGGGGACGTGAGCCTTTTCCACCTTGAATAAATTACCAAAATCAATATAAGAATTATTTCATTTGCTACGGCAAAACTTCTTACAATTGTAGATTATGAATATTAGCACACATTCAGACTCTATTACCGGGGTTGTGCCTGCAAACAAGGTAAAGTGGAGAATGTGCATATTTGCAGTTGGTATTTTGCGGAGCATAGGGATAAAGGTGGGGCAGGACAACCAGGTTTTCTGCTCTCGAATGTTGTGAGATAGTTGCAAGTGAGAAGAGGAAGGAATGAGTGAACTGTGGACAACTCATGTTTAACCTCCATGTCTTCCTCAAAATCAACTATTTTCAGATGAACATTCAACTGTATAGCCTGAAATAAACAAAATCATGACATTATATATATATAATAATACAAAAGACTGAAATTCGGTTGCATAAAGCATGACTGAATATCGAAGACAATAAAGATTTATTTGACTACTCTGTATACCATCTAATAATTGCAAAGAAAAGGTTGTTGATATTCTAAATGACATCTCCTCCAAAATAAATGAAGAATCACATAGCTCAAAGCAATCAAGGATTAAGAAGGTTAGTTCTAAGGATACTTTTTATGGGATAAAGGGCAGGATTGAAGACATTGTTGTATAAAATAATATGGAGTGATGGACTATCAAATATCTAATATTTCCCAAATAAAAAGTTGAGCATCAAGACAAGAACGAAGGAAGTGGGTAAGAATAATATCAGCTTCATACAACCTTCAAAGTAAGAGCTCCAAGAAATCTGTAGATAGTGGAGGTAACAAGTCTTCAAAAGCAACTGCTTAGAAAACATTTTGAAAAGTGTTTTTTGTTTGGCCTCATATAGTAAGGTATCCATATACACCTAGGGGTTGTAAATTCTCACATCAAACTTTCACTTAACACCGTGTGCTTTCAGTTAGTGTTATTATAATTCAATTTTCAAACTCTGTAGTAGCAGGAAAAATAATGTTGTACTTGACTCACCGTCATTCATGTGTCTGCTTCTTTTTCTTTTTTCATAGCCTTCATCTAGCAATCATTTCCTTCTTGTGTGGTGCATTCATTATTTCCTTCATCAAGTATCATGCCATCATCTCCTTCACTGTCACTATTAGAATTTTCATCATCGGTTTCATCAATAATCCAGGCAACCTACATATAACAAGAATATGAGTAAAAGAAGATACAAATATACTATGTTATTTATAAAAATAGTTCAACTGAAATAAGTTTCTATTGGTGTACTTGGTATTCAGATGTGCCTTCAGGCATAAGCTTTTTTCTTATTTTCCTAGCTTTGTTGACAACATCAACTTCAACCATCTTTTCTTCTATTGGACAAGGCTGAACAAGAGAAGCAAATAACATTTATAACTGCAGTAGTAGTGCGGGATAAATAACAATAGATATTGGCTTCATGTAATGAGGATGCCTTTAGATATGCACAAATGGTTCAAAAACCATTCTTAATGACATGCTCTTATGTTCTTTTACTGGTTCTATTGAGAGCATCTCAATTGATAGGTATGTAATGTTGGATTCACTTACTAATGGTTTCAGAGATTCACTTCGTGGATTCTTATTAAATGCAATTGTGATGAATGTGGGAAGGTGTTCTCAAACTGCCTCACAGCTTGGTTCTGCAGAAACAAAGTAATTTTCAGAAATGAATGTCCAGTGGAGTAGTTGAAAGCTCACAACATAAGAACTTGGGATGCAGATTTCCAAATAATGCATATAACAGGCTCAGCCAATCAACCTAGAAGAAGCCTAAGTGTAAAAATACAGGGTTCTCCAACCCCAGCTAGAGTTATTAAGGCATGCACATACTCTTAGAGTTATTAAGCCATGCCATGATGTTCTCTTAAATAGGTGACTTATTTGCAAATAGTTACTGGTGAATGATCTCTATAATATGCAAGATTGGGATGATGTGATCTGTAATATGCCTTGTTAGGTTTTCTGCTCTAGACACATCTCTTTATACCTGCAGAGTTTTTTTTTCTGGGAAGGTCGACCACTGCTAAGTTAATGATTTTTTGATTCTTTATGTATGATTGGTTTTCAATGGGGTTGAAGTTTGGTAACGATCTTCCTGTTGTATTGATCTGGGAATGGTCGATAGTTCTATGCCATGTGGTATGTTCATGATGATGGTCAAGGAGGTTGGTTTCCTGTAGAGGGTTTTAGTTCTATGATGTCATTAAATTCATACACATCTTGTCATGTAATGAACTGAATATACAAGATTAATGTGGGCCATATAAATCATTATCATATTGATTTTAATACTATTAAGAAGATTATACTGAAACAAGAAGGGGGAAATTGCATGGTAGAAGAGTAACCATAAGCTTCAAGTTGGGGTACTTCTACAGGAAAGACACTTGAAACTATAGTTTCATACTTGCATAAGAATATGAGACCAGAGAAAAGAAATAATAAAATCTTAGTCCTAGTAAGCATAAGAGACATGCATCGAAGTAAGATTGACAATATAAGCTAGATAAAATGAATGGGCGTGACAAATCCCCTTGTTTGTTTCCACCCTTCTCTCTTATCACATTATGCACTTCTCCTTTATGAAGTCAATTGATGTCATCTTAAGTTTGGTAAAGCTAAAAGTGTCTGATATCGGATGCTTACAATCATTTAAATTTTCATGATTTTATTTGTTAATTTACATAGATCTAAATGTTTAGCAGATAACATTGGATATTAGACAAGGGAAAGAATACTAGAAAAAGTTATTTACTCTTTAGTGAACTTTGTTATTTATAGGGCTACTTTCATAAAAATACACAACATCTGAGTGTGATAACATTAATATCACAACACTTGTAAAATTAAATACATATACATGGTTTAAGTTTTTTCATTTCAGATCTAGCACAGATTGACGTTGTCAGCTACAAGCATTCTGATCTGGTGATTTGTCGTCCACTTGACTATAGTTGACATGAGGGAACTGCATGGGAAATACTGAAAATGAACCACACCTACATGGGAGTCGTCAGGGCGTACCTAGGTGAGCATGTACCTCACATATTGATCGAAAAGCCATTGTCATCCATGTGTCGTGTGTCCAATATACATATTCCATGTTCCCAGGAAGGTGTTAGTGTATGACATTGTGTAGTATGTTAACCTGTGGGGCACCATGGTTGGGTACAACATCACTTACGTGGGCCATTTTGATGTGAGTGACGGAGGAAGCAGTTGATGTATTTTTTAGTTTCTGTAGTTTTGAAGCCACTGTGTTTTTGCTTCTGATTCTTTCCCATGATTCACACTTTAGCTGATATCCTAGCTAGTAGATGCCCCCATCATGCAATTCGCATGATGTAGGGCCCTCTAATTATCCAGATCCCTCCACAAAAAAGGTTGCACCACGCCCTATAGACAAACATCCTCCTCCAATGACATCTTCATGGCCTCCTTCGAGCTAATCCTCTTTCAATTCCCAAGCCTCCAAAAGATAACTTGGGTCTCCGTCCTCGTGGATGTCATGTCATTTTCTTACTTCACAATTAGCCTTTTCCTATGCATCACATGATGGGCCTCCCACGGCCAGTTCCTCAGCACCCTTTCATGTGCTTTGTCTGTGTTCAGAGGAAGGACGACAATATTCCCAAGAACAATAAGATGTTCTGGTGCACGTCGTTCAAGATTGTGATGTGATTCATGCTCATAGTTGCCATCAAGCTCATTGCCATGTTGCTTCCTTTCCAAAACGATGTCCTCGAGGTACTCGGTGCCTTGTCGTTCTGGTCGCTCATCATCTTTTGGGACAAAATAAGGTGAGAAGGGGGAGCACCAAATGGTTCCTCCGCCACGACTAAGATATTGTTTGCCTTTTGGAGAAGGTATTGAGTCAAAGCAGCACGTTCTAGCATTCGCCCATGACATCACAGCCTCCAGCAAGTAAACGAGGTGCTAGTGCAGATTGGGAAGCTGAAGGCCTCAAGTAGGCATGTCAATGGGTCAGGTTTTTATAAACCTGATTTGAACCCGAACTGACCCATTTTTTACTAACTTGAATGCAACACCACCCAAAAATAATTCTAAGTTTAAAAAATCCACATATATTTGACCCAAAAAAACCCTACACGAAAGGCATATGCCCGACTTGACCCGATAGAAATTCTCCAACTTACAAATCAAAGCAGCAACGCTATACAACACCATAACAATTGACCACTGTCGTCCTTCTGGAATCGCCAGGAGGCAGAGTTGGGGTCCCAATCATGTATCTCGAGTACCTTGCAGCCATGGAGGCACAAGGTGGGATACATCCTCTTCCTCAGCAGCTTCCACACCTTCATCATCGTCGTTTGTGTCTTGTAACCACTATCTATCTCCTCAAAGAAAATAGTGTTCTCAGCGGCAGTGCAACTTTCGTTGTTGATGTCCACCTGTTGTGCTTGTATCGGCGCACTCTAGTTCGATCACCAAGGATGGTCTAGAATTGGTGCTCCACTGCCACAATGAAAACATGGACTTCCTCACACAGGCAGAGGTCGTCATTGACGTCGAGGCCCACAATGAGGAGGACCTCAAGATGTTCTCAACACAGATTTCAGTCCAGGATGAGCTCGTGGTGGCATTTTGTGTATTTGATGCCAATGTGACATGAAGATCACCGATGAGGATATGCGTGGGGCACTGACAATTCAGTGATCAGAGGTTCTCTGCCGAGGACTACAACATGATGATCTGAGAGGTCAATAACATTGGTGACGGGTCATGTGCTTTCCGAACTTTTAGAAGATGATACTGAAGATCGGTCGTGAAGTGAGGAAAATGTGATTAAGGGAGCAGGTTTTGCAACCGTGACCTAGGGAGGTATATGCACATCCCCTTTACCCACTACTTTCCTCATTATATACAATTTCTTATATGATCATATCTGCATTGCATCCGACTGACTATCCTACCCTGACTATGTTTTGGCTAGGTGCGACAACATTTCCATCATGTACCCTTTCTGTCTGGCATAGCCACCATGAGCAAGTTGTGATGCTGCCTGTCAGAGATGAAGAGTGTAGCAAGTGCAAGGCCCCCAGTGGGTATTGCGAGTATAACAATTGAAATAAGAGGTGTTGTGGGTACATTCAATATTGTCATCGATGAGAGTAAGGATCAAGCACATGTCCTGTGTGTATATTGATTGTAAATAAAAGCCAATTACTTGAGATGTACTTCCAAGTGTTAGCCTGCATCACCCTAAAACCTAATAAAACTTGATAATTGAGGGTCGGGTGAGGTAGGGTCAGGTTTTTCTACCATGCCTAGCCTAGAGCGGCAAGAGGAATCCTGACAGGTGAGGCTATAAGGAGCGGGCTGTAATAACTCACATGATGAGGGGATGAAGACTGAAGAGGCATGTGGTTCCTAGGAGGGGGAGGACCATGGCAGCAAGACTGACCATTTTGAGAGAAGTGGCTACGTGATTGTGGAACCAGGGTACTGTCTACATTGTAGGATGAACTAAGGGGTGCTTTCTACATTGAAGGGAGACCGTCTGACATGTCCATCACTTGCACAACATAGGAGCAGGGATGTAGGGATCTTGCCAGACTCCACCAACAGGTAGAGCTGACGAGTGTATGTTGCATATGTGACACCCTCATGTCAACCACAGTCGAGCAGAGTATAAAACACCAAATCAGGGTGTCTCAAGTTGACAACATTAATCTGAGCTAGATTTGAAATAAAAAAGCACAAACCATATATATTGTAGACGACCATATTGGGAAGAATGAGATGACCTAAATGCATGTCTCTCTCATGACTCGTATATATAGGAAATATGTACCTTACAAATTTACATGTAAACCCTTATCCACATATTACAAGAAGGTCTTGTGTACAACATATTAACAGTCCCCTTTAAGATGGGGCATGCATATCATATGCTCCTAGCTTGTTACATAAGAATTAAACCCGACAACCATTCAAAGACTTAGTGAATAAATCAGCTAACTGATCTTCACGCCTATCTGGTAACAATTTGATCAGGCCCACCTGGATCATTTCTTTCATAAAATGACAGTCAACTTCTATATGTTTGGTTCTTTCATGAAAAATAGGATTTTGGGCAATGTCGACAACTGCCTATTTGTCACACTTTACCTCAATGGGACTACACTAACCAAAATCCAACTCTTCTAATAGATGTTAGAGCCATAATAACTCACAAGTGATTATTTTGCATATTGACTCCAGTCATGGTTCTAAATTTCGATCAAATTTGTGAAATTTTGGTCGAAATTGCAGTTTTGACGGGTACCAGAAACAGAAATGGCACTGCCTCTAAACAGAAACTTTATTTCACGATTTTTTTTAAAATTTCACACTCCCTATCAAAATTTCGTAAAAACTATTGAATTTTGTTGAAAAATGCCCATTTGAGGCCATGTTTCACAAAGCCCGACCGGAAACAGTGATTCTATTAACGACATTTGACGGAAACGTTGTTGCTGGAGAAAGAGCACTTTTTGGGTGATTTTGGTGGGATTTTCTTCTCTTGGAGGCCTCCTTCTTTGGTTCCAAGGTATGTTTACCCTCTCTTCTACCCATCTAACTCCATTTCTCCCACTTCTAACCTCTTCTTTCTAGATCTCAAATATTAAATCCAAAAATCAAAACTTCTAAGTAGTAGATCTTCCCCAAATCTTAATTTCCTCTACTTTAACTTCTAATATTATGAGATTAGTCACTGTAGAACATAGATCTATCATTATTTTACAAATATAACTTATATATTTCTTTATTTCTTGATAAAATGCATAAGAAAATATGAAATTGAGGGTTTTTAATATATATATTTTTTAAATCTAAGCTTAAATGCATCATAATACACTTAAGCAGTGTTGAAAAGATACTTATATATACTATATGAGTTTATTTCAATAAAAATATTATAGATATATAATATTTCGATTTTTAAAATAATTAATATACAATTTCATAACATAAAATGCAAAAAAACATGTGAAAAAAAATCTAGAACCATTATGTAAGATGCTAATAATTTATACATACATCACATCTACCATTGTACCATTATTTTGCAAATCTAACTTTTATTCTTCTTAAGAAAATAAATAAAATAGTCTAAAATTGAGTTTTTTAGTGTTTTTTAATTTTTGAGTTTGTATACATTATATCACATTTAAAACCAAGGAATTAAATGACTGATACTGACGCCGTTTCGATAGCTTGGGTATAGATATTTACAGGTATACCGATAGAAATATCGACAGATGCAATCCTGGCCATACTGACGCCAAATTGAACGAATTAAATCATGAAATTTTACAGGTGTGGTATCAACACCTAGATGCAACGTTTTATGGAATAAAATTCTATATTGGGTATGTGGGGGGTCAATCATGTGTGAGTTAAGGAATATGTCCTATTTTTTGGAGATTTCGATGAAAGATATCGATGACAAAATGCAAGAATTAAGATCTAAAATTTTACTAGCACAATCTATAAACTCATGTTAACACACTTATGCAATAATATTCAATTTACAACAAACATATAACAACGTAGTAAATTACTAACTCACATCAGTTGTATGTTGAGTGGCGCACTGGTTCTCTATACAATATGTTGTTCATATGCTCCACATATTGCTCCCATGTCATGTAACTTCTGTAAGACTTGTTGTATGAAACAACATGTTCCTCATACACTTCAGGATTGGCAAACTGCATCATCCCAAAATTCGGAAAATGTTCTTCCAAATCTTTTAGATATTTTTCCTTTGTTGTTGAAATGGAGGGAGGTTGAGTAGAAGCAGGTGGAGGTGCCCTTGCTCGAGGAGCTTGAGGTTGAGTAGCTGTAGAAGCAGGAGGATCCCATGTTTGAGGAGCTTGAGGTTGTAATGGATAACCGGAAATAGGATAAATTGTAGTATGCCCACCACTCCATGTTTGACCTCCATCACCAGAGTATGCTTTGGTGTTCACCCGAAAGCATCCATAAGGGCTACGAACAGAGTATGCTTCATGATATCCCATACCAGGTCCAAGTTCTAATTGTAATCTTGGTGGTGGTTCAACATGATATCCAGGATACCCATGTTGGGGCTGAGATGAGTATGGAAGTGTCTACCCAAATAACATATCTCCGAATGATTGTTGAGATTGAGAGTCAGCTATGCTCATGTTATCCATTGAATCAGCAAGATCAGAATGATGATCACTTTGGCTATGATATGCACCGCTGTAATCTTTCCCAGTTCGAGTTTTTCTTCTTTGAAATCTTTTTTCAGCCATGGGATTTCCCTGTTCTTGTGGAGGTGCAACCCTAGTGACATCATGACTAACATAAGGTCGGTCATTATTTTGAGGATCAACAGCTGGAGGATATTCTGGAGAGCGTTGGCTGCGATTATCACCATCATTGCCGCCATCATTAGACTTAGATTTAGAACCAGATGTAGAAGAAGAATCTGAGCTACCTAATTGTTCTTCCACTTCTCTATTGATTTCCATATCAGTATCAACATGTGCAGCTTCAGGATCAAGTCCATTAGAGTCGCATTCAAGCCTAGTGTTCATGAGTATTGAAACCTCGGATTCAAATAGTAAGCTGTAACAAATATAAATAAGGAAATTAGAATGACATTTTATTGTAGACAAGTATGAATTAGACCAATAACTTAGAAGTTAGAATATAATTGAGTCGTTGAGAGAATCATATACCTGCTTTATGCAATGGATGCAAAAGCATATTTGTCCAACGATTCTCATAAATTTTTATGTATTGCTCATTGGACCTAGGAGCTGCTTCTTTGATATTGTCCACCATTGAGGTCATTGCATCATAAAGGAAAGGCATTGTTATAGTTTTGTCACCATCTACAAGCCTCAATACTTTGACAATGGGTTCGATTATTTTCAGCACTCTAGTAACCTTATCCCAAAAAGGTCGGCTGGCAATCAACTCCTCAATTCTTCTACCAATAGGGGTGTTGTGCTCCTTCATGGAGGTCCACTCCACTCCATTGAAGAACCTCCTAAGTCCATCCTTTTTGGACTTTAACAATTGTAAGGCAAGAAAATTTGTTACAAATCTAGTTGCCCATGTTCTAATAAGATCACCACCACAGTACTCAGGTCGCCTCATGGCATTTAGTAGAAAAGAATGGTTGTAGATGAATCCCATTATCAACCTACCATCAATGACAACATATTTGATGAAATCAATTGATCCCATGTCCTTCAGAATGAGATCTATGCAGTGGGCATCACATGGTGTTCAGTATACCAGATATTTCTTCATTAAACTCTTGCCGGCCTTCTTAAAGGTAGTAGCATTATCATTAACAATCTGCACCACATTCTCTACACCAATTTGCTTCATGTATGTCGTCATTAATTTCTTTAGGTATTTGTGGTTCCTGACCTCACCTGAAGCATCTACAGAATCTAGAAAAACTGTGGATCCACGACAATATGCAAGAAAGTTGATAATTTGTCTTCTATTTCCACTAGTCCACCCATCACACATAAGTGTGACGCCATATTCAGCCCACATGTGTTTTTGGTCTGAAATCCATGCTTGTAGATCCTTCTTCTCTAGTAGAAGATACTTGTTCATTAATTCATATGAACTCGTGGCCTTGATGCCCCTACCAGACTCCCCTATCACATCTACCATATGCTACAGATAGGGTTCAGTTGCAACATGTGCAGGTATACCATGAGCGAAGAAGAACTTACCCACTACCTTACCGACCTTTTCTTTTGCACCAGTAAACATTGCTTTGAGGCTTTTTTGTCTAGCATCAGGCTTCCTAACCCCTGGTTCATCAACATTCCTCAATCTCACACTTGCAGAACGGAAAAGTGTATCAATGCCTCCTTTCTTCCTTTTACCATAACCAGCTCGGTCTTCATCGTCGTCATCTATGTCAACAAAATTCCCACTGCCTCCACCTGCACCAGATGGCCCATACCTCGTAATTCGAGATTCCTCCTCCCTTTCCCACTCACTTCTATGAGAATCTCTAATAGCACGTCTATACATACGACATGAATAAGCTATATCACATTTAGGAGGATATCCAATATCATCATCAGATTCAACAGAAGAACCTGTGGGCCTAACATCAAATAATGTATCTATATAAGCCCTTTCAACCTCCTTCATCTTATGTTGTTTTTGTTTCTTTGCACCCATCAGTTTCTTGAAATCATCTCTAACACTTTGGGGACACCTTTGGCACATTGCCACCTTTTTGTCACCACCAGTAATGTGACGTTTAAATCTAGTAATCCCCCCTTCACCAAGTGTCTTCTTGCAGTAATTGAAAATTATCTTTCTCCCCTCAGCAAGCGTGCAGTGATTCCATGCAAAATCCACATCCTTAGCTCCAACATTACCGGCCCCAACACCCTCACCATCGCTTGAAGACATCTTCTCAAATCAAAAGTCAACACTGCAAAAAGACAAAGACAAACAAAAATTAGGTGTATGAAATTAATAACCCATTAAGTTGCAAGAAATGAAGAAATTATTCTATTTTATGTATTATAGAAAAAAAACAATACTTTAACTGTATAAATGTTACATGTATCTATAGAAGCAAACACAATATTTTTTAAGATTTTTATTAACAAGAAAAAAGGGTTAAATAAATAAATAAAATCTGAAATTATTTAAAAAATAAAAAATCTGCCATTTATCTAGTATTAAGGCAAGTGATGTGTTACAAATTAGTCATTCCATCTTATATTACACTAACACACATAAATCTGTAGAAAAAAACAAAAAAATGCATTTTTTAATTTTCAGCATTTTTAATAAATGAAAAAACGAAAAGTATATTTATTTGTAGTATATTTTTGTTTGTATTTGTTCATATTAGTATTTGGTACAACTTTTTCTACTAAACCTAAGTTAGATACCTATTATTAATAGTATTTATTATATTATTATGAATTTTATATTAATTAGTGAAATTATGTGATAATATTAATTAATAGTAGTAGATCTAGTGATACATTAGTATATTTACATAAATTAATCATAGATCTATTGTTAAATAGCATTAAACCTAAGTTTTTAGGAGTAGATCTAGATTTTGGGTGTATTTAGAGAATTTGGAGAAGTTCTATGGTGAAAATAGAAGAAAATAGAGAGGGGAGGGGTTAGAGAAGATGAGAAATCAAATAAATTAAGAAAACATACCTTGATCGGGGCTGATTCGAGCTCCAAGGAAAGAAATCGCCTCTAATCTCCAAGAAACTCCACTCAAACAGCAGCAGCAAGCAACAGGTTCACAAATATCGGCATGTCGGGCGGCATACCGCCTATATCGCCCGTAAGTTGGGCTTTTTGCAGCGATAACCCTCGGTTTTCGGCGGTAAGTCCACCGGGATACCGATATTTGCAGTACCGGCGGTAGACTTGCTCAAACCGATACCCGATGGCGTCGATATCGATATTTCGACCGGTATATCGGCGATATTTCATTCCTTGTTTAAAACAATGTTGAAAATATATTTATATATAATATATTACTTTATTTTAGTGAAAATTATATATATATATATATGATATTTCGAATTTCATATCCTAAAAAAGCAAAAAAATGTGAAAAAAGCATAGTGACAAGTTCGGGATTTGGCAACGTTTCGGCTGGCTGGAAAAAATCAGAATTCGGAAAAAATAAAAAAAACGTGAAAAAGTCGATATATTTTGGTCAAAGTTCGGTCAACTAATCAGAAATAATCGAGTATAAGTCGGCTGTATATATACTTATCTATACACATACATATATGTATATATTTACATATATACATATATGTATATATTTACATATATGTATATATATAGATATATGTATATATACATATATATACATATGTTTGTATATATATACATACATATTAGATACACATGTAACTATTCAGGTCACTATACGTACAATCTTATTGAGTGAAAAAAGTACGAAAAGAATTAAAGAATAGTTGAATAATATCAATGGACTGTTGGGAGAGTGAGGGGTTGGAGGCTTAGTGTATATAAGGAACTTTTGTGTACATTGTTTGGTAAAAAAAAGTGCAAATGACTTAAAAGAGAAAAACCGTGAAAAATGTGAAAAGTCACGAAGAATCGTGAAAAATTGTATAAATCACGAAAAGGTGGGAAAAAGCGTGAAAAGTGGTGAAAAATCGGCGAGCATCATATTAATTGTGGTGAATATTCGGGAGCCTATAAAATCACAAAAATCGCCAATTTTTTGTAAAATTCGCAGACTTTTGTTACTATGGAGAAAAGTAGGAAGTTAAGACCATTATGTATGACGATATCATGCTAATAACTTATACATAAATCATGATCATATCTACCATTATTTTACAAATCTTTCTACTATTTTTTTACCAAAGATTAGATTCACTTAACTAGTCATCGAATAACTAAGGTATGCTTGTTTTCCATTTTATAGGAGATGACATCTTTAGGTACTCACAGTGATGATGGTGGAGACGGTGGAGCTGATAGGGGGAAGGGTGGTCCTAAAAGAGCGGTGGATTTTGCTTGGTGATTTGGTGATGATTTGGTAAGACCAAGAGTCACCTGATTTGCATCTAACTTCTTGGCACTTCAAAGACTTAAAGCCAAGAAGGATGGTTTGAAAAGGTTATTTTCTGGAGTGGAATGGATCTCTATGAAAGAAAGTAGTCTGGTAAACAGTAGAAGTTTTTGGGAGAGAGTTTCCAAGTTGTTGTATATAATGGAGCCGATAGTGAAAATGCTCCGATTAGTGGATGGAGACAAGGCTCTCATCATTCCTGACTTATATGAGGCAATGACATGAAAGAAGCAATCACTGCAATTGCCCCCAAAGCAAATAAAAATATATTTTAAAATCATCAACAAGTGATGGTAGAAGATGCTTCTACACCCTCTACACAAGGTTGATGAGCAAATCTTAATTCTCTTAAGTTTTGATTTCATATTGCAATCGCCACTACAAGAATGCTTCATGAATCATGAGCGACTCATGTTTTAATATTTTTGTTGTGTGGCTTACTACTTGAACCCATGATTCCACTACAAATATAAGTTGGGGTTCAACAATGAGTTCATGGCAGCCGTGAAAGAAGGGGTGGACAAACTTGTTACAAGTGGTGATGAGAGGGTGATAGTCATGAATCAAGTATGGAATACACTTTTTAAGACTAAAACCAGAACTTAGTTTATTTTGTAATGTCATGTTAAATATCATTTTCTTACTTTTTTGCAATTAAGGTTGTTTAGGGAGACAATGGGGATGCTTTGCACATCCAAGTGCAATTGCTGATAGGGACAAATCTATTCCTTAAGAGTGGAGGTGTTGGTATGGCACATGTTGTGATGAGCTTAGAAGAATTGTTGTGAGAATATTGTCACAAACAGCTGCTGCAGGTGGACGTGAAAGAAATTGGTCAACATTCAAACTGATTCATAGTAAAAGGAGAAACCAACATGGTTCACAACGCTTGAATGACTTGGTCTTTGTTCATCATAATATGTGGTTGAGATCAAAAGATCTGACTGAATTAGAGTTTGAAGAAGTGGATCTATTTGTCATCCAAGATCCTATCGATGTTGCTTATACCTTCGGTGGTGTTGATGATGGTAATCCAGAGGATAATCACGTACTACAACGGATGAATGAATTAGGTGGTGCACCAGTTATGACAGAGAGAAGAGTAGGCCATATGCCATAGTGGAAGCAACATTTGAGCAACCAAATGCATAAGATCAATAGGAAGAAGAAAGAAACTGCAATCTAGTTACATGTATTGAGGAGGAGCCTCAACATGTATAAGATGAGATGGACATTGAAAGAGTCATTTAGGAAGACATTCAATCAGCTACTAACATGTCTTCTACAACTGCTAATAAATCCAAGTCCAAGTCCCCAAGTCTAACAATAACACTCCTGATGATGATGATGATGACGACTACGATGATGATGATGATGATGATGATGATGATGATGATGACGGTGACGATGACAACGATGATGATAATGATGGTGATGGTGGTGCATCTCAATCTGATAATGCTTGGGATGGATTTCAAAATGATGATGATGATCAACCCTACATCACCGCCATTGGTCCTAGGGTTGAAGTTGCTCCTCTTGAGAATGAATACCCACTTACAGAAAAGACATTTCAAAGAAGAAAAACTTAAGGACACTAACACAGGTGGACCACCTCAGCCTAGTACATCTCCCCCGCCTCAACAATATGATACTAGTGACTATTAATCTGATTTGGCTGATTCCATGGGAAGCATGAGCATTGCAGATTCTAGTTCATCCTCTTCGGTTGAACAATTTTTTGGCTATATTGCCCCTTCTCCTATACAACCCCCACAACAACCTCCTATTTGTTATGATTATGGACATGGAAATAATACCTATGAAAATCACACTACTTATTAGTATTACCCACAAGGGGTTCCTGTTATGCATATAAAGATCAAGGGGTTCCTAGTTATGCATATAAAGATCATATGGTCACAAATGATGGGGGTAAAACATGGTATTGCATTAGAGATATGGTACAAGTCATTCCAACTCAAGGTGTGCAGATGGGACACAGGTCACATAATGGGGATGACCAATTAAAAGCACTGGAGGAGTATTTTTCGACATTTGGGATGATGCAATTTGTGGGAGATGAAGCATACAAAGAGAATGTGCAAAAATATAATACACTTTACAAAGATTGCATGAGTTGGAATCAATATGTTAGTCACATAAATGAGCATGTGTTTCTTCAACACCACCGAGAGGGGGTTAAGGGCCTAATCAGCCACCACTTCAATCCAGATTGAATTAGGTAATACAATACATTCTTTTGTATTCCAGCTTCATAATATATTGATTGATATTCACTGTCTAAGTTGTAATAGATTGTTGTTGAATTTATTTATGATATTATAGATATATTGTGTTACTGTGTTATTTACTTATTGGTTTATTGTTTACTTTTAGTCCCATATTGCTCACTTGTACTTATGTCTCTACTCTCAGTAGCTATATTAGAGACTATCTTGTAACCTATTTTACTCACTGAATAAACAATTTCATTCATGTCTATATGGTATCAAGAGCATGCTCTCTACTTCCCCACACATCCATCCACCCATGACGTAAGTCGTGCACCCCCCGGCCGCGACCCTCTCTCCCTCCCGCCGCCCTCCCTACCCTTTCTCTCTCCCACCAACACCGCCATCACCCCTCTTCTCCCTTCCCCTGCCACCGCAGCCTCCTCCACCACCCACCCCACCTGCCGCCTCCACCTGCACAGCCACCCGCCGCCACTTCCGCCTCCCCTGCCCTCCTCCTCTCTCGTCATCGCCTCCCCTCCCCATACTCCTTTGTCCCACCAGAACTGCAAAAGTCAGACATGGCTTTTTGAACATACTCTAAAGCATTATTAGATTGAAGAACTTTAATATTGCAATCAAATTGAACCTTAATTTCTTCATGAAAATGTTTAACAATAGACAACATAGACTCCTGACTTTTGAGTAAATAAATCAATGTCATGCGGGAAAAATCATCCACAAAAGAAATAAAATAACGAAAACCATTATAACTCTGGTCTTTAACAGGACCCCATACATCACTATGAACCAACTCAAAGGGGGACGATACCCGTTTAGTGACACGACTAGGATAAGACAATCTATGATTCTTTACCAACCGACACGACTAACACTCTAAAGATGGCACTTGGGACAACTCAGGTTCCAACTTCCGCAGGCTCTCCAAAGACGGATGTCCATATCTGCAGTGCCATAGTAAAGGGGAACCACTCAACAGGACGGCTAGAGTAGGATCACATACTTGGTGAGGCAGACTATCACCAGGATCACCTTTCCTAGGCCCCCACCAATCGTCCTCATACTCTGGAGATCCTGTAATACAAAATAAGAGGGCCTAAATGTTACTGTACATTTTACAATGTCAATTAATTTTGCAACTGAAAGTAGATTGAAAGGAAACTCAAGCACAAAATGCACAGATTTAAGATTTAAGATCAATTTTAGGTTTTTAAGAGGAATAGATCCACTAGATAACACCCTTTTTACTGAACCATCTTCCAGTGTAACACATTGATGGCGAATATATGAGTCAATGGAGTGGAACAATCTCCTCATACCAGTCATATGATGTGATGCACCAGAGTCAACCACCCAAGAAGAAGTAGAACCAGAAGCTATAAGAGATGTAGCCTGATTACCAGCAGTATATGTCAGGTTTGCTGAAGATGACGATCCCAGATTCATGTACTGAGTGGCAAGAATAAAGCGGTCATACTCCTCCTAAGTGAGAATAATGCCCGAGGAGCTAGAACTCACAGCTGGAGATGCAGAAGGCTCAGTAGTAGTAGCATAATTTGATGCCCCCACTGGTGGTGCAGCAAGTCTCCCATGTTTCTTCCAACATTTCTCCACCATGTGTCCTAGTTTGTCATACAAAGTACACCTGGGACGTGTCCCGTGTCCTCTGCCCATACCAGGGCGTCCTCCTCGCACTGTAGCAACTATAGATGCATGAGACTCACCAGAAGATACAACCAGTGTAGGATCAACATACTCAACGTTGGATGGTTGAATCCTTGAGTAGGCTTCCTCAAAGCTGGGTAATTTATCAGAGGCAAGGATAACACCCCTAGCAAAGCTGCAGGAAGAACTAAGTCCAGACAAGAACTTGGAAGTGAAAGCTTCAGTGACGGAGAGATACATGTCACACCACAGAAGGATGTGCTACTGACGCATCAACAACCTCCAATCAATTTTCCTGATCACACATGGAGGAGATGTGATCAGGAACACACTCCGGAGGTGACGAGTCTTTCGGTTTAGGTTTTAGACACCTGTTGGATCAACAGAAAAACCCCAAATAGCAACTACGACACCTGTTGATCTAGTTGGTAGTTTCTATGGATGATTGAACCTACACCAGCGGTGGAGAGGCCAGCGGTGGCGGCTGGACGATGTTGTCCTAATAACGGTGGCGGGAGGCTGCTAGCCTGATGGCGACATTGGCTGTTGTGGTCCCTACTGCCAGCGGTGGTGGTGGTGGTGGCTGGTGCTGGTCTTGTTGGTGACTGGCAGCTAGGGTAGGAGTGGATCGGGCAGAGGCTCTAATACCATGTCAGTTATCGTAAGGGCTGCGTAGGACAGCACGAGATGGCTGAGAGCCATCTCCTCTTTATTTATATAGATGGGCAAATTATATAGAGGTACAATAGTAATCAGGAAAGGATAGAAATAAAAAATACAGATTATAAAGGGATATGTTAACACAAGCCTTTTGTACATTTTTTATTTTCTTTTTAGACTCTAAAACTGAATTGTGAGAAGAAGATAGTTTCTTCCAAAGATGCAGTCAAACTAGATTTTAGTTCAAACTCGTCAACCACAACCCTGATTAAAAGGTGAGATCAACTATGATCCAAGGAATCCTTGAGAGTTTAGACAAATTCATAAAAAAGTCGATGGAGTTTTAATAATCACCAGCTTAAACAACCACGAAAATTCTAGAAAAGTTGTCCACAAACTGAAATGAGTTGCTGATAAGTGACTCTGAATCCTAAGAGATGAAAAACATAAACATGTAGAATCACTTGTTGAACATAATTATTAGAAAGTATTAGCCTGTTTAGTTACTAGGTTAATCAGTCTATTATGTACATGGGCTAGTTTGTCGTGGTTCGTCGGGGTTTAGTCCAATTCCTCATAATTGCCTCCTCTCCTAAACATATGGCATGGGTGTACATATCAATATACAACAATGATTACAATGTCCCACACACTTGTCAACAATAAAGCTCTAGAAGGATAACAATGAACTCAACCGAGTCTGAGAAATAAGCAAGAACCAAAATCTTGGGGCAAAAAAATAACAACCATGAATGGTAGATTAAATTCCTATGTAAATCCATACTAAGTGGTAAAGGCTACTCTAGTATCTAAATAAACATGCAAATGCAAAAATACAAAGTTTGAACTATAACATCAAAATAAACAAGAAAATGCAAAAAATAAAATAATTTAAACAATGGAAACAACTTAAGATTCCCACAATAAACATGATTGGCTCCAATATAACTATTGTGATATGTTCATGACAAACAATGACAAGCCTACAAATCGAGAACGGTTATGCCAATGTGACTTGCTTAAAAAGCCTCAACCCCCAAGTCTCGTGTCTTGACAAGTATGACATTAACCATAAATATTAGACCATCATGTCTCTTTAATTTAATTATAGCATTTAGTCATCAAGAGAATGCTCCTATGTAAACATGTTGGTATTAATCTGACTTTGGTTAATGCTAATTGTGGAGTATAAGTACTCGGGGTTCCTATAATATACGAATTGGTCAGGCTTTGGTTATGGAGCACTCCTTTTGGCACCATGGCACCTAGGAACACTACCACTCTTGGTTAAGACCATGTCGAGTTAGGAGCTAAATAGATCCCATACCACTCTGGTGGATGCACCTTCAAGTATAATATGAAAACGATACTAAATATGAACAGAAACATCAACATGAAGCAAACTTGCTACGACAAGGTGTTGAGAGCCAAAGCAAGGTACCTTGGCAAACCTTGGCTCATGTATGTTATTATTTATAGTCCCTCATTATAATGCAAGGTGTTCAATAACATTCATAATCATGAATTATGCACCATTATAGATCTCGTATAACATTTCAGAATAACTGTTTCAAATTATATTTATTGTTAAGACAAGGTATAACATTTTTCATATTAAACATGAACAGAAAAATGAGCATGAACCAAACTAGTTAAGATAAGGTATTGAGAGCCAAAGCAAGGTACCTGGGCAAGCCTTGGCTCCTATATGTTTATATTTATATTCTCTCATTCGTAATGTAAGGTGTTCATTATATTCATTCATAATCATGAATGCTATCAACTACCCATTGTTTGTCCCTATGCAAGACTCAACTAAATTGTACAAAGAATATTGAACATGGTTTGGCAAAAAAAGTTTGAGAATTCGGAAGTGAAAGATCACCAGTGACAAGTTATGTGTATTCAAACATCAACTGAACATACCAAAAGTGGTGAGTGAAACATCACATCGCATCTAAGCATTATTAAGTAAGATCGTTGTAAACCAACAAAACTTGTTAGGATAAGAACCATGTACGGGTCACGAAAAGAGTCTATGACTACAATAGACAAGCATGAATTTTCTTCTTGATAAGTTTATGAGTGAAATTTCAAGGTCTTTAATTCCTTTATTAAATATAAGACAAAGGAATGTTTTGGCATAATTGATAAGGTTATCATGAGTTGTATGTGCTATGACACCAAGTGCTTCTATCTCTTGAATGTGAGTTAAAACTGATGTAATAGTTAGTTTAGTTAACTTATAACTAAATCAAAACCATCATCTTAATCTTTGAATCATTAAGTAAATATATAGTTTAAATTTTGATATGCACTTATTCCTAGTAGAGATGACTTTCAGCTCATACTACTTTTGTATTGTTCTATTGTAGTCAACTATTTGTGTTGCTTTGGTTTGATGCATGCACACAAGATGTGTATGAATTTTCATGGGGTGAGTGGCAACTGGACTATTTTTAGTTGTTTTCATTGTCTTTTTGTACATTTGCATGTTTATTTTGACATTGTAGCTTAGCCTTTACTCTTGATGTAAAACATTTTCATATATGTTGGCTTAGCTAATGCCTAGAAATTAATCTTTTTGTGAATTATTATCGTCTTACATGGCATTCTTTTTTTATTCAGGGTCTATTTATCATTTTCACACCAGTTCTTGTCACCTGGAGTTGTTTTTCATGTCTTGAAATTGAGTGTTAATGAAAATCCTTGCATGAAAATGTCATAACAACAAACTACATTTTTAGCTATTATAATTGATATCTACACGAGTGATACAAATGCTAAATACACATAAAATTTTAACCAAACTTTATTATTGTGGTTTCATTGCTTATGACAAGCAGTCAATCTTCCCCGACATCCTCAACAATCCCCCACTCTAAATTTTATCCTCAAACAATACAACCAATGATTTTACCATCCCATGTACTCCTTATCTAAGTACAACTTTGTTCCCCTTTTCAATATGGAAGAATTATAGCATTTTACCAGTCCCGACTGCTCATTAAGACTTACGCCTACGTGGGGAGCTGGTGGGGCATCATTGGCCCTCTTTTCTTAATGACAAGGCACCCAACCATCATGACCAGATCGATATTTTAAGCTAGATTGGCATACCAAGTGGGTTGTTTCATGCCTCTTTTTGCAAGTTTTAATGATTTTAAATTTTAGTTTGATTATTTTCAATTGATAGAATTAGGGTCAAGTTGTTACTAGAGATAAATTCCTAAGTGGGTTCATCATTGGGAGTACTTGAGAGTAGTTGATTCATGACGATATGAGGAAGAATGGAAGCTTGTCATAAATAATAGAACCACAATAAAAAAACAATGTTTAAAATTTAATGTCCATTACAATTTTCTATGACTCATGCTTTGACATTTTCATCGAATATAATGGTCACTGTCATTTATACGCAATTTTAAGACAAAAAAAACCACAACTGGTGATAAGCACTACTGTAAAAATGATAAATATGTACATTAGAATCAAAGCATGTGCCATGTAATATGGTGATAATTCGTGAATGAATTAATTTTAGGCATTGACTACATCTGAAGAGTTATAATCAACTGAAATGAAACATTCTTATATTAAATACAAGGTTTGAACTATAATATTAAAATAAACATGCAAATGCAATAATAAGACAATTCAAACAACTGAAACAACTTAAGATCCCTATGATAAACATGATCGACTCCAATATAACTATTGTGATCTGTTCACACCAAACACTGACAAGCCAGCAAATCGGGAACGGTGTACGACAATGCATACTTGCTTAAAAAGCTGCAACCCCAACTCACATGTCTTGACAAGTATGACATGAACCATAAGTATTAGACCATCATAGATTTTAAACTTCTAAGTGTATTTTCTCCAATTTAAGTATAGCTTTTAGTCGTGTTCCGCTCCGCAAGAAGTGTGGCTCCCTCTCCCGTGCGACTGAGAGGGCGACTAGGGCTTGTTGTCGCCAATCCTGGAGGAGGGGGCTCGGTGGCCTGGGTGCGCCGCCCTGCTCCCCTGGGGCCATCCCTGCCATCTCTACTGTCGGATTGGGTCTCTGCAGGTGCTTTGCTGCTGTGATCCTCTCCCTCTGCTTCGCGCCCCTTCCTTCGGCAGCTGGGTGTTTGGATCCTAGATCCAGTTTGGCTGGGCTCGGAAGGGGAGCCGAAAGCTGCGGTGTCTTCTTTAGTTGGTTGCTGCTAGCGTTTCGTCAGGGGTGCTTGAGCTGATGTGAGGTACCCCGCGGATTTCGGTCCTGCTGCAGACTTTGGTTTTTCCTTCCCCTTTCTTGCGTTTCCTTTTCTATTGTATCCCCCCTTTCTTTTTCTTTCCTGTGTTTCTTTCATTTTCATTTTGGTTCAGTTTCCGTTGTTGGCTGTGGCAGCGTCTCTGCCCGTTAGTCGCCGGTAATCGACCTTTTCTTGTCTGTGGCAGCGTCTTTGCCCTTTTGTCTTTCATGTGTTTAGGTTAGTTCTGTTTAAGTGGTTGTCTGTGGCAGGTTTCTGTTGCCTTTTAGTCACCGACAATCCACGTTTCCTAGTTGTAAGGTTTGGTTTTGGTCCTCCTATGAGAGTGCTTGTTTTACCTATAGTGGTCGTTTTTTGGTCGTGTCGTGCCTCAGGTTCCTTCTTGGGCAGACGGTGAGCTCGGATGCCTCTTGGTGCTTCAGGCAGAGGAGGAGTAAGCTGGGTTTGGGCTTCATGTGGGTCTTCCGCTCCCTGTTCGCAGTGGTGGTCGAGAGTGGTGATGGAGTTCCCAGCACCCTCTACTCCCCGCCTTTATATCCGCATGAGCCATCCTTCCTCTGTATTTGCATCGCTGAGGTTTGGCCTCCTTCCCGGGTCTCCTAGTTGGTGCAACCTTAGTGCTCGTCGCTGGTAGTTGTGTTTCTCGTCATGTTTTTTGGGGCGTTGTGTCTGTGTTGTTAGGTATGTGTTGTTGCTTTGTGGTCGAGCTCTTTGTCTGGTAATCTTTCGTTGTCTTCATGATGGTACTCTCTGTCAGCGCTTTTGCAAACTCCTTTCCAGATGTACTCACAGGTTCTTGTAGATTTATGAATTCCATCCCAAATAGCTTTTTTAGACAGCCACTACAAGACGTGGACGGTGCAGAAGCGTACCTATCACATCTGAATCTGAGCCCTGTGCTATGTCTTTCCGCAAAAGGAGTTGTTGCTTGGTTACTTGATGAGAGATATCTATCTTGTAGATGTCGTATGGCTTACTTTTAATGATATTGAGCTATTTTCAAAAAAGTATAGCTTTTAGTCATCAAGAGAGTTTTCCTAAATAAACATGTCGGGTGTCTATTCATACTTATACAGATATACATAGACTTCTCATAAAATCCAAATATAAGCCCAAAACAATGAATAAAACATTTATGAAGTACACTCCATTCATGCTAATTGTGAAGTATGGGCATTTAGGGTTCCTATGATACGCATATTGGTCTGGCTTTTGTTAACGCCTAGGAAGCACGAACACTTCAAAACAGGTGTCGTACCCGTGTCCAACACGTATTGGACACCCGTACTCCGTGGACACGCCTAAATACGTATTGGACACTTCTCCAGCCGTGTCCAACATTTTTTTTTGTTTTTTATAGGTGGACACGGTTTGGACACAACGTGGACACGGCCAGGCCCATTTATAGACCAAAATAGGCTTGCCTTTCCACTAACGTAGTCACATAACTAGGCAGCTAAACATGTCTCTGATAGATCAAATCCAGCTCAGTTCGCAAGAGGGTGGCAGTTGTATTCTTGTTGTTCTTATCACATATCTAAGTCTAGAGCAGCAACAAATGTCTCCCTATTCGTGTTTCTATATAATCTATTGACTCATTCATCTATTCTTGGGTTTGGGGCCTTCCTCAAGTTCTAGAAAACTGATTAACTGAGGGAAACTATCAACCTTTATCCATTGTTTCCTTGTTCTATCAATGTTTCTATGTTTATCACTTTCTTGAATATCCAATTTTGTATTTATATTAATTGTTGTTGTGTATCTAAATAAATTCCTTATAAACAATCTCAAATTTTATATGACATCTACATTTACTGAGTACTAGGTATCGACTTAAAGACTCTTATGTATGTCTAATGGTCAATATTCTGAAATTCAGCAGTGTGGCACATCATGGGACTGAATCTGTGAAGCCTATTCTTAAATTAGGCCACTGGAATTGCAAAAAATGCTTACTCTTTATTAAAATTTCCTCAATCTTTTTGTCTTTTGATTCTTTTAGACTTCAAAATACACAATTTCAGTTCTTGGGGTTTCTTTACATCATTTCATATGAGTCTCATCATACACATTAAAATCTTGAAATTGAATTCCACTTTTTCATGTTTCAATCTCTCTTATTTAATCTACCGATCTCTCCTCTTCTTTTTAATTTTTATATATCGTCATGTTTGGGTATTACACATTGAATACGAATGGAAGTAAAATTGTCTTTTTTTAAACTTGTATTTGACATAAAAATGAAAATACCTCTTTTATGGATAATTCCACTTCAATGTTTCAATGTTGTGGTTATACAATCACCAATTGGTTTCATTTTATTTCTTATGTGTATGTTATATATATATATATATATATATATATATATAGTTTAATTTTTTTTTAAATGATGTGTCCATAGCCGTGTCCATGTCCTATGTTTTCCAAAATCGCCATGTCCCGTGTCCGTGTCCGCTTATGTGCTTCCTTGGTTAACGCTAATTGTAGAGTATAAGTACTTGGGGTTCCTATAATATGAAAATTGGTCAGGCTTTTGTTATAGAGCACTCCTTTTGGCACCATGACACCTAGGCTGAAGTCAGCATGGAGCTTTATTCACGCTTGGTTAAGACGATGTCAAGTTACGAGCTAAATAGAACTCATACCACTCTGGTGAGTCTACCTCCTAGATGTACCTTAACAAGTAATATGAATATGATACTAAACATGAGCAGAAACATGAGCACGAATCAAATTTGCCAAGATAAGGTGTTGAGAGCCAAAGCAAGGTACCTTGGTAAACCTTGGCTCATGTATATTTTTATTTATAGTCTCTGATTCATAATGCAAGGTGTTTAATAACATTCATAATCATGAATTATTCACCATTATAAATCTCGTATAACATTTTCAAAATTAATATTTCAAATGATATTTCTTATTAAACATGAACAAAAACATGAGCACGAACCAAACTTGTTAAGACAAGGTATTAAGATCCAAAGCAAGGTACCTTGGCAAGCCTTGGCTCCTATATGTTTTATTTATATTCTCTCATTCGTAGTGTAAGGTGTTCATTACATTCAATCATAATCATGAATTATGCACCACTATAAATCATGTATAACATTTTCAAAATAGCTAAATTCAAAAGATATTTTTTTATGTAACATGATTATTTGAAATTACATGTAGCATCATGATAATATTCTTGTCCCATCTCACCATTCACACCTACGATGTTGATTCCCTAGTTTTATCAATGCAAGGTCATGGCACCATCAATGGTGGCGACAAGTTGCTAGAAAAAGTGGCTAGTGAAAGATCACATGGCATCTAAGCATTATTAAGCAAGATCGTAGTAAAAAATCAAAACTTATTAGAGAGTCGAATGACTAGATCAGACACATGACTTTTCTTCTTCAATTTGAAGGACGACAAGAAATTGTGTTAGTTAAGCATGTTTACTCATTACAAGATATTCAGGGAAGATATTTAGAAAAACATGCAAAAAACAGGTCTTAGTAGATACCCATTGTGTATACCTAAGCAAGATTCAACTCACGAGAAACAAAAGAGAAAAATCATCCTCAAGAATTCATACAAGCCTGATCATGAATTTTGCTACTACCACTTATTCAGAAAACTACAATAAATTAAAAGAAAATACTCTAATGACCTTAGGAATCCCAAATCTGCTACAGGTATTCATTTAGCGAGCTATGGTCCCTGCAGTCCGAGTCACTTGGCACTAAGTAGTGAGACATCCTCCTAGTACTAAATCATCCATAAGCATAGCTGCACTAATGCTTTGCTTTTATATTTTTAGCCTAGTGAGGACGATGGATTGTGATTGTGGTCATGACAAAAGTAGTTCCATAATCATACTAGTACAAAACATAAAATAGCTCATATGACAACGACGAGCAGTGTGGATCCATAATTTGAAAGTGAGTGAAGCAACCCTATATAGTTTCTATATGTTTTTCTCTTTTTCACCTTTTCTTGGATATCTCAGTCTCCTTTTTTTCTCTTTTCATTTATTTGGTTTATCTAAAAATCTATAATGTGGTACTATTACACCTTTTACCAGTTAAGAAGCAAATTAAGAAATAAAAGTAACTAAGAATTGGCAACCACTACCGAACCAAACCTCAAAGGGGACCTCAGACTGGCATAACCCATACTGACTAAAGGCAATTTTCTCTGAGAGTATTTATCAACTTTCTTATATGATCAGAATCTTGTGAAAGAAGAAATCAGCAAGAGTCCTCAAATTCAAGTAGATAAACATCAAAAAGCTGTGAAATGAGTAAAAAACAATGAAGCTCCTTATACATATATAAAACTAGCAGGAGACCCTTCGACATCTCTCTTTACATAAAAACAAATGATCATTAAAGTCACAAAGAAAAAATGTTACACACAAATTAGCTAAAAAGAAAGATGGATCTCCATTTAAGTAAATTAAAACCCAAATGATAAGCACGGTAGATTTCAAAGGAATCAACATCACGGTGGAAAAAGGCCAGTAACATAAGAAGAGAGCTACAAAACACTTTGCTTAAACAGCTAAAGTCTATCCTACAGATATTCCAAAGATATAATAATATAATCACTACTTTCTCAAAACAAAGAACAGAAAAGCTAAACCTCCAGAAAATCAGATGCATAGTAGATTCGGCAGACAACAACAAAAAATCCATGATTCCATGTCAATGGACTCATGACTAATCAAACCCAACTGAAAATCATGAGCCTTCCATTTCAGTTTCTTTATGTGGTTAGACATGAAACTCTTAAAAGCCTAAAGATGTAAGTCTCCAGGCTACAACATGATCTATCATGTAGGAGTGAGGAGAGAGATTTTATTCATAAATTAGCCTTCCATTTCACTTTATTTATGTGGTTAGACACGAAACTCTTAAAAGCCTAAGGATGTAAGTGTCCAGGCTACAACATGATCTATCAAGTAGGAGTGAGGAGAGAGATTTTATTCATAAATTAGAATGGGATTAATCTCATTCATCAAACAGAATGGATCATCGTAAGTAGATACATCATTAACTAAAGCCCCCTCAATCTGTGTCATTCCCCACCACCTGAATCATCACCAAGACAACCACAAAAACCACCCCACTGTATACATCAAAATGTATCATCATCTATCTTACTATGTGTCTTTATATTCTCCATTAAAAAGACCAAAATGAGATAAAACTGCCACAAATCACAAAGAGAGATTGTGACCACTCCTAACATTTATAACCTTCTCCAAATAGTCATACCACTAGTGTTCAACATCCGTGAAGAAGCAGCCTAAACTTTGTAATAGAAGATATAAGTAAACTCCATAATGACCCCTTAATTTTATCATTTAGACCAAACACTGCTCCACCCCTATACTCCGAACTCTGTCAACAAGGTGCCCCATACACAGCACACCCTAACATCACTTCTGCCAACAATTGCCCTAATCAAAATGCTTATAATCAGAGTCTGCAAAGATCAACTGTTAACATAACACCACCTTAGTCTTTCTTCTCGCCAACCTTACCACCCAAAGAAGCTGCATGTCCACATTGACGGAGACACATTGAGGCACAGGAGGGCACATGCCTTACCTAGCCACATTGATGTATCTTGCTAATCAAGAAAAGTCAAAATACCTGTATAACCAAAAATGTGGAGTGCCCTAACATGTGTCATATCCCTTGCATTTTTTAACTATTGTTCTATGTTGAAGCATGATGCCATAGAGATTAGATGGAAACCACTTCAACAATGATCCATCAGTTTGTCATAGAAATCAGCAACATGGCAGCAAAAAAAATTATAAAACATCAACATCAGCAATTGCAACTGTATCTACATGATAAAGACGGCAACAACAAAAAAACCTGGTTCTTGGATATCTATGCAAAGAACAACTTGTTAATGTAGCCAAAATCTCATAGTTTATTGTTTTCATCAAGGGGTTTAGTTCTGCTATTTAAATATATAGAATAAAGAGGGTACAGTCTGGATCCCCTCTATCCATTCTGATTTATGCCTCTAAAGTCACACGACATAAAAGATGTCAATGATAGTTTAGATTAGGTAATAGAAGGCAGGATGAATAAAAGATGTCAATGATAGTTTAGATTAGGTAATAGAAGGCAAGCTGAATAAAAGATGTCTCGGCTCTCTTCTCTTTTGCCAATGATCTTAAGTGTAAGAAAGCATTCCTTGGCCAGGTTGATGAGGGTTTTACATTTAATGAGCAGGCAGCAGGCTATATATTGTATGGACAAAATAAAATCCCGCAGGCAGATCTACTACGGTGAGGATGGCTAAAGTTATTGTAATGCTCAATCTAGAATATTGTCATACTGGTAAAGATGAAATTAAGGTGCAGTGATAAGTATATGGGGTGTAACAACTAGTGTGGGGCAAGAGACCTCCAGTGACAGTGTCGTCACCATGGAGACACCAGCAGTGAATTTCTCAATAAGGTTGAGATAGATGATGAAGAAAAAAGAGAGCTTAGGGTTGCACTATGAGTGCACCCTTCTATTATAGACAAAAACAATCCCGTCACTGTACCGGCATCGATACTATCGACAGTATGTCGATAGTATCGACACTAGGTCAGGTAACAAGACAAATACAATGCTATATCTGCACCAGTGTCGATAGTATCGACACTAGGTCAGTATTCAAATAAAGGAAAACATATAATAGAAGTATAATATCTAACACTCCCCCTCAAGTTGGAGCATAGATGTCAATCATGCCCAACTTATCCACAAGAACGCAGAAGTGCTTCTTAGCCAGTAGCTTGGTGAAGATGTCAGCAACTTGGTCTTCAGATCGAGTAAAGGGAGTACAGATGCGTCTAGACATGATGGACTCACGGATAAAGTGACAATCAACTTGAATATGTTTATTCCTCTCATGAAAAATAGGATTACTAGTAATAAAGATAGCTGCCTTGTTATCAAAGTGCATAGGAACAGGATCAGAAAAAGGCACATGAAATTCCTTTAGAAGAGATTGCACCCACATAAGTTCACAAGCAGTATGAACCATAGCACAATATTCAGCCTCAGCACTGGATCTAGCCACTACATTTTGCTTTTGGCTCCTCCAAGTGACTAAATTTCCTCCAACATAGGTGCAATAGCCAGAAGTTGACTTCCTGTCTGTCTTTCTACCAACATAGTCAGAATCAGAGTAGCTCTCAAGAGAAGAGTGACCACACTTTTTATAGTGTAAGCCTTTACCAGGAGAATTCTTCAAATATATTAGAATATGACATAAAGCTTCCCAATGACATTGTTTAGGCTTATCAAGATAGTGGCTAACTAGACCAACTGCTGTAGAAATGTCAGCTCTAGTAACAGTGAGACAAAACAGCTTCCCAACCAGACATCTATTTCTTTTACTGTCTGGGTACAAAGGTGAATCAACATCATCCCAATTCACATTGGGGTCAAGCGGTGTGTCAGCAGGTCGAGCTCCAAGTATACCCGTTTCCTATAGAAGATCAAGAACATACTTCCGCTGTGATAGAACAAGAGCACTAGAGGTCCTTGAAACCTCAATTCCCAGAAAATACCGCACTTTTCCCAGATCTTTAGTAACAAAATGTTTACAGAGATAGGCTTTGGTTGCATTAATTTCAGAAAAATCACTACCGGATAGAATAATGTCATCAGCATATATAATAAGAACAACAATACCAGCAGATGTCTTCTTAACAAAGATAGAATGATCAACATGAGATCTGAGAAACCCACATGTAGACAAAGTGGTGCTTAGTTTATCAAACCAGGCACAAGGGCTTTGCTTTAGTCCATAGATAGATTTCTTGAGGCGACAAACTTTATGTGACTCCCCCTGAGCAACAAACCCAGGTGGTTGCCCCATATACACTTCCTCCTGAAGCTAACCCTATGAAGCACAGATACTCTAAAACAGGTGATGTACCCGTATCCAATACGTATTGGATACCAATACTCCATGGATACTCATGGATACGTATCGGATACTCCTAATCCATATCATGTCGTATCCAGGCCGTATCCAGTCGGTAAAAACTAGAAAACAAAATCTGGGCATGACATTGCTTGATTAGCATTTGACACCAGCTCATGTCTTAACCCTCTCTGCCAAGTCATAGCTTACAGCAAGGCTGTCATAGTTGCTTCCTTGAAGTAGTTCAAGGTTAGTCACCATTCCTCTCGCTAAAAGCCAATCTTCCTTCTTCTCTTTATTGTGTGTACCTCCTCTATTTTTGGGATTTCACTTTTTCAAGAACTTCAATATGTAATCTAGATTTTTGTTTGTTCTTTATTGCAAACCAATCCATTCACCTTTACATGGTACTTCTGGATGCTTTCCCTACTAAGGTGCAACTTTTATGCACCTTGATATCCTCCATATTCTATGAAAGGCTTGAATTTAGTATCGTTGGGTTAACATCCCTCTTGCTTTGGTGACTAAATCCATTGTGATATATTCTGGATTTCTATCTAGACAATATCTATTTCATCTCCTTTGAAGATAATCATTGCATCCCCATCCTTATGTCTCCCCCTATGAAGCACTGATACTCCAAAATAGGTGTCCTACCAGTATTGAATACATATATGATACTAATACTCCCTAGATACTCTCTAATACATACTGAATACTTCTCAAGTTGTATTCCTTTTTTAATTAGCAGGATATGACCTCAATACAGCCAGGATACAAACAACCCATTTAGCATCCAAGAGAGCACCCCATTTGTGTGATCCCTCAAAATCCCAAAACCATGTGACTTCCAACTCCAGACTCCCCCTATTGTATTGTGATTTGAGAATGAAATTGGTATTTCTGTTAAAATTTTAAAATAAACATTAAAAATTTTGTTGTATCCGTGTTGTACCTGTATCCTATATTTTCAAAAATTGTCATATCCCCATATCGCATCTGTATCCGTATCCATTTCTGTATCTATGTCCATGCTTCATAGTAGCTAGCTATACATGAGAGAAGATAGTTTGGTATCACAGATGACACAACTCACTTTACAACACAACATTACATGATACTTGAAATGTGAAAGGTTTAGAATATGATATTATCATGTCTTCTTGTAACTTGTCTCACATTAATATGAATGAAAGACCCCTTTTTTTAATCATTGTTTGATATTATGGTATTGGTTTCTAGTTTCTTTAGAAATATTGTGATTTTTGAATGAAATTTGATTGTCTTCATCTATTTTTAAAATAAATATATTGGTTATTTTTAAAAATATTAAAATAAATATTAAAAATTGTCATATCCATGATGTACTCGTATCCTATATTTTCAAAATTTGTCGTATCCCCGTACCCATACCCATACTTGTATCCAATACGTATCTATATTTGTGCTTCCTAGATGTTGGTAGAGACGAGTTGAGAGTTGAGATGAGCCCACCACACAAACTTCAGTTCTTCAAATGCTAATACTGACAAGCAAGCTGCATAGACATCAAGCCCCCGACAAAGTGCACCGCGTAGAAGAAACTCTGCTACACAAACTCCAACCATGTCAATTACTACTACTACCGACGAACAAACTTCTTAGATATTAATCCCCTGACAAAGAGCACTATAGGGGAGAAACTCCACTTTGGAATTACATTTAATACATCAATATACTCCATTCTATACCTGATGGGTAATGACTGGCTAGGGCTAGAACAATGTTGACATCGATGACAACTAAGCATAGGTTTGGGCTACGAGTAGGGTTGTGACTATGACATTTGCAATAGGCTGGGGCAACGACAATGACGTCAGTTATGACAAAGGCTAGTGCTATGGCGACGACGACACTTGGACTACTACAACTAATATGACAGAGATGACTACGGATACAACAAGGGTGACTGAGTGGCTAGAGCTACAATGATGATGAAAAACAACTTGTGCTACGACGATCGCAACTTGTATCTCATTTTTCTCATGACATTCCTGCATAGTACTTCTCCTTCTCTCTTTCCCTCCCCCTCCACCCCCATTCGTTCTTTCTTATTAATTATGCTCTCCTTACACAGTGCCCTTCCTCCTAATTTTGCTCTTCTTGCCTAATTTTCCATTTTGTTTAAATTAACAAAGGAACCAAGCCCGATCATGGCAACTAATGGACGCACCCCTAACATGGTAAACTCTCGAGGCATGAGAAGGTGTGACCCCATCACTCCCTTCTGCGCTCAATTAGTGTGGAATGTCGTTCGTAGAGTTCCTTCAATGCAATTCAAAACTGGGTCGTTCACATGGACTTACCAAGCTCTTACCATCCGGTCTACTCTGGCTGAACTACCCAGTTTGTCCTCCACCACTTCTTCCTAATGTCTCCCCCTGCCCCTGTTATGCTCCTCCCTATTCTCATTCGGTCTTTATTCACTTTCATTTCTACTTTCTCTTTACTTCCCTTTCTCTACCACAGTAACGTTTCTCCTCCCTTATCTATTTCTCCTCACCATTTCCCTATTACGCTAATGTCCCCTTTTCCAGTTCTATTTCTCCCACCTATCTTTTGTAGTGGCACAACTCCTTCCCTTTCTCTTTCTATCTTCCACTGATTTGTTTCGTCTCCTCCAATACAACACTTTTCTTGTTTCCCCTATCTCTTAACTTGCATCAATGAAATCCTTTCCCCCCTCTAGTTAAATCCACTGACTTCCACCTAATTGTTATACATTTTACTCTCATCTTCTCTTCTAGTTTCCCTTTATTAAATTATCTCTTCACCGAGTTTTATCTTATTAGATATCTACCATCTTCTCTCCTACCACATCACTAGTTTATTGCATTTCACTATTTTATGTTGAGTTATTGTTATACTTGAATGCTTGTAAATTTTAGTACAAGTATATTTGAATGCAAATATGCTATTGGTATTGTTGCTAGGTTTTAATTTATTACTGAAAATATAATAATTTCCTAGACTTGTAATAATCCTTGATTGTAAAGAGTGTTTTGTTGAATCAATCTCAGTTTCAATAATATCTTTCCATTGTAGTTTTATAATGGACCGGTCTAACGGATGAGACAGAGAGTAGGGAGGAAGGAAGGGCCATATTCACCCCAGTTATTGATTTTAATCGTCTATGTATATAATTAGTGATTAGGCATGTTTTATGTCCTCTAGGTACCATTGTCTTCCTCACATCTCATCCTCTTCTTAAGCACCTCCTCCCATTTTTTTTCCTTTTTCACGAATATTTTCTAGTTCTCTCCTATATCTTCATCCTCTTCCATGCCTAGTTTCTCCTATCATATTTTTCTTCCTGCTATTCCTCCATTGCATTTCTCCTTCTCTCTTTTCCTTTCCTCCTCTATGCCATTCTTTCTTTCTTATTGATTATGTTTTCTGTGCACATTCCCGTTCCACATGATTTAGCTATTTCTACCCTATTTGTACTCTACCTTTTCTTCCCAATTTGTCCTCCTGCCTCTGTTATGTTGTTCCCATTTCTCTTCTATGTTTTCTTTCTCCTCCTTCCCTTTCTCTACAACAATATCATTTTCCCTCCCTCACGTAATCCTCCTTACCCTTCCCCGACTACGCTAATCCCTTTTCCAGTTCTACTTCTCCTCCCCTTGTCTGTTACAAAGATGCACCTTCTCACTCTTCCGTTGATTTCTTTCCTTTCCTCTAGTACAATATGTTTACTGTTCCACCTATCTCTTAATTGTGCATCAATTACATCCTCCCTCACATCTAGTTAAATCCACTAACTTCTACCTAATTGTTATATGTTTTACTATCATCTTCTCTTCTGGGTTTTCTTTATTAAATCATCTTTTCACCGAGTTCTCTCTTATTAGTTATCTACCGTCTTCTAGCCTACTACATCACTAGTTTATCACATCTTACTACTTTATTTTGAGTTTAGTGTAGAATTTGAGTGCCTGTACAACACATTGTACTGTTCTACCTATCTCTTAATTGTGTATCAATTAAATTCCTCTCCCTTCTAGTTAAATCCTTTGACTTTCACCTATTTGTCATATGTTTTACTCTCATCTTCTCTTCTGGGTTCTCTTAATTAAATCATATTTTCACTGAGCACTCTCATATTAGATATCTACCATCTTCTATCCTACACATCTTACTATTGCATGTTGAGTTTATTGTAGAACATGAATAATTGTACAAAACATTTTCTATTCCACCTATTTGTTAATTATGCATCAAGTATATCCTCTCTTTTCTTATTAAATCCACTGACTTCCACTGAATATGTTTTTACTCTCATCTTTTGTTCTGGGTTGCATTTAGTAAATCATATCTTCACTGAGTTCTCTCTTAATTAGACATGTATCATCTTCTCTCCTACTATAATACTCATTTGCTAAATTTTACTATTTTCTGTTGAATTTTTTTTTGAACTTGAATGCTTTTAAATTTTTATACAGGTACACTTGAACATAAACATTTGATTGGCATTGTTGCTAGGTTTTGTTTTATTAGTCTTTCGTTTGAAAATATTATAATTTATTAGACTTGTATGAACACACAATTGCAAAGACACAATTGTAAAGATTGTTTTGTTGAATAAATCTTTGTTTATATAGTATAGTTTCCACTGTATTATGTATACATATATATAATAGAATATGTGATTATGCATGTTATATGTCGTCATCCAGGTACCATAGTCTTCCTCACTTCTCTCCTCTTCTTAAGCATCTCATTCTCCCATTTCTTTTACTTATCCACAAATACTTTCTCCTTCTCTCCTTTATCTTCCTCCACTTCTACATCTTGTTTCTCCTATCTCATTTTTCTTCATGCTATTACTCCATAGCACTTCACCTTCCTCCTTTTCCTTTCCTCCTCTACACCAGTTCCTTCTTTTTTTTATTGATTATGCTCTCCTTGGACAGTCCTCTTCCTCCATTTAGCTCTTCCTGCCCTATTTGTACTCCATCTCCTCTTTCCAATTTCTCTTCCTGCCTCTATTATGTTCTTTCCCTTTCTCTTGCATTCTTTCTTCTCTTTCATCTTGTCTTTCTCCTCCTCTTTCTCTACCACAATATTGTTCCCACTCCCTTATCTATCCCTCCTCACCCTTCTCCCCCTACTGTTTTGTGAATTAAATCCTCTCTTCCATCCAGTTAAATCCACTAACTTCCACCTAATTACTATACGTTTTTACTCTCATCTTCTCTTCTAGGTTCCCTTTATTAAATCATCTCTTCACCGAGTTCCCTCTCATTAGATATCTACTGTCTTCTCTCCTACTTCAGCACTAGTTCACAGTATTTTACTCTTTTGTGCCGAGTTTATTGTTGAAGTTGAATGCATTACAAAGCATTTATTGTTCCACCTATCTCTTGATTATGCATCAAATAAATCATCTCCCCTCTAATTAATTCCATTGACTTCCACCTAATTGCTATATGTTTTTACTCTCATCTTCTCTTATAGGTTCCCTTTTGTAAATCATCTCTTCAATGAGTTCCAATTTATTATATATCTTCCATCTTCACTCCTACTCCATTACTAGTTTACTGTATTTTTTTACTGCATTTTACTATTTTATATTGAGTTTATTGCTGAACTTGAATGCCTGTAGATTTCAATACAAGTACATTTGAATGCAAATATGTTATTGGTATAATTTTTTGGTTTTGTTGCGGAAAATATTATAATTTCCTAGACTTGTAGTATTGCAAAATTGTAAAGGCTATTATGTTTAACCAGTCTTTGTTTCAATAGTATAGTTTCGATTGTATTGTACATATATATGATAAAATACGTGATTATGCATGTGTTTTGTCCACCTCCTCCTCACTTCTTCTCAAGATCCTCATTCATATCCCCTCTCTTCCACGTCTTATTTCTCATATCTCATTTTTTTCATGCTATTCCTCCATAATACTTGACCTTCTCTCTTTTCCTTTCCTCCACGCATGTTCCTTCTTTCTTATTGATTTTGCTCTCCCTACACAGTCCCATTTCTCCTAATTTTGCTCTTCTCGCCCAATTTGTCCTCCACCCCCTCTTCCTTGTCCTGTTATGGTCCCCCTCTCTCTTCATGTCTTTCTTCTCTTTCATCTATTCTTTCTTCTCCTTACCTTTCTTTACGATAATATCTTTTCCCCTCCCTTACATATTACTCCTCACCCTTCCCCTATTATGCTAATGTCCCCTTATCCAGTCACAGTCACAATATACACTATTTTTTCTTCAAAAAAAATGTGTTTAAAACATGTATTATTCACCTGCCGTATATGACGGCCGTTATATTCTCCAAATCGAATAATACATTTTAAACATATTTAATTCACATTTTATTCGTGTATTGTGTTTCAAACGTGTTCAATACGTTTTTTTTCGTTTTATACAGTTATGTACTTTTGCTTCACATTTGTTTTTTCCATATCAATTTTTACTTATAGCAGGGTTCCACTAAACCGTCTAACATTCCTCCTCTATCCCCCGACACACCCTGAGCCAAGAGTAACCCTCAACATTCTACATGTACGCTCCATATTCCTCCTCCATTCTCCCCCCTTCTTCCCTGATTTATGCCTGCTGCTTGCTGCTCCCACTTCTTCCCCTTCTTCCAATATTATGGTAATCAGGTTGATGTTTAGTCATTTTAAACCATTATATGTTTGGGTGTATATATATGTTTGTATGTATTTATGTATATGTACATATATATATATAATCTGCCTTTTTGCCAACTTTTTTCCAAATAGTTGACCAAGCTTTTACCGTACGTTGACCGATATCCAAATTTTTCGCATGATTCCGGATTTCCAAATTTTTCAACTTAGCGATACGTATCCTGAATACTGAATTTGTGATTATGATATCCATTTCTATTTCTCCTCTTATCTATTATAAAGACACATTTCCTCCCCTTTCTCTTCACTTTCTGTCGCTGATTTCTTTCGTCTCCTTTAGTACAATACATTTACAGTTTCGACTATCTCTTAATTGTGCATCAATTAAATCCTCCCTCCCCTCTAGCTAAATCCACTAACTGGTAGTGATATGGCTATGGCGACGATAATTGTGAGATGGACAACGATGGATTGGATACGATTATTGCTAGAACTACAACTAGAACTATGACTAGTACTATGACGACAGATACGTCTAGCGTAAATATGACGGTAACAACGAGTGCTAGGGTTAGGGGTAAGTCATGACAACAATTAGGGATAGGAGTAGGGCTAGGGTTGGGCTATCACTACAACTGGTGCTAGTGTTTGTTAGGGCTACAATGACGGTGAAGGTGATGGCTTTGGCTGTGGCTATGGCTAGGGTGTGCGCAACGACGAGACTTAGGGTGTCCGAGAAACCTACATCTTCTACGACCATCGTTTTGGGACGGTATGCGTCTGAAAGAATGGATAGAGATGTCTATCACCACCACACAAATGACAACCTCATCAAATACTACTACTGCGGTGACAAGCTTCACCAACATCAAGCTCTTGACATGGATCACTTTATGGAAGAAACTCCCATCTCTAAAATGCATTCAATTCATGTGAATACTCCACTTTGTAACTCATTTGCTCCTGAAGAAATGAGGGTCCAAACTAGAAATATAGGGTTGATGTCGTAAGGAACACGAATGTTATCCTGAGGTTCCCATAGTTCATGAACCTAAATCCACCCTTAAAAGTATACCAACATTAACCAAAACAAATAAATCATGGTTGGGGCACTGATAAAGTGATATCTCATTTCACAAATCGTGATTTCCCTAAAGATAAGGCTATGATGAAAACACTTATTTGTGATCATCATATTGTCTGAGAAAAAAAGTCTGCTAAGCTATAAGTCAACTGAGAAATGGTGTACCTAGTTAAGATATCCTCAGCTCTGCTTGTAGATTTCTATAAAATGCATTCAATTCATGTTAATACTCAGATTTGTATCTCGTGTACGACTGAAGCAATGATGGTCCAAACTAGAACTATAGGGTCGACGTCGTAACGAACACGACAGTTATCATGAGGTCCCCATAGTTCGCAAACCTAAATTCACCCCTAAAAATTTACCAACATTAACCAAAACAAATAAATCATGGTTGGGGCACCGATAAAGAGATATCTCATTTAAAAAATCATGCTAAAGATAAGACTATGATAAGAACACTTATCTGTTACAAAGACACTCCTTCCCTCTCTTCTATTGATTTCTTTCATTTCCTCTAGTACAATACATGTATTGTTCCACCTCTCTCGTAATTGTGCATCAATTACATCCTCCCTCCCGTCTAGTTAAATCCATTGACTTCTACCCGATTGTTATATGTTTTACTATCATCTTCTCTTCTAGGTTTTCTTTATTAAATCATCTTTTCACCGAGTTCTCTCTTATTAGTTATCTATCGTCTTCTAGCCTACTACATTACTAGTTTACCACATCTTACTACTTTATTTTGCATTTATTGTAGAATTTGAGTGATTATACAACATGTTATACTATTCTACCTCTCTCTTAATTGTGCATCAATTAAATTCTCTCTCCCCTCTAGTTAAATCCTTTTGACTTTCACCTATTTGTGATTTGTTTTACTCCCATCTTCTCTTATGGGTTCTCTTTATTAAATCATCTTTTCACTAAGCTCTCTTATTAGATATGTACCATCTTCTATTCTACACATGTTACTATTTTATGTTGAGTTTATTGTAGAACTTGAATACTTGTACAAAACATTTTCTTTTCCACCTATCTGTTAATTATGCATCAATTATATCCTCTCTCCTCTTGTTAAATCCACTGACTTCCACCTTATATGTTTTTACTCTCATCTTCTATTCTGGTTTCCATTTAGTAAATCATCTCTTCACTAAGTTCTCTCTTATTAGATATGTACCATCTTCTCTACTACTACAATACTCATTTACTGCATTTTATTATTTTCTGTTGATTTTTTTGTTGAACTTAAATGCTTGTAAATTTCTATACAGGTACACCTAAACATAAACATTTGATTGGTATTGTTGCTAGGTTTTATTTTATTAGTCTTTGGTCTGAAAATATTATAATTTCTAAGACTTGTAAGAACGCACAATTGTAAACAATGTTTTGTTGAATAAATATTTGTTTCTATAATATAGCTTTCATTGTATTATGTATATATATGATAGAATGTGTGATTATTCATGTTATATGTCGTCATCCAAGTACCATAGTCTTCCTCACTTCTCTCCTCTTCTTAAGCACCTTGTTCTCCATTTCTTTTCCTTATCCACAAATACTTTCTCCTTCTCACCCTTATCTTCCTCCACTTCTACGTCTTGTTTCTCTTATCTCATTTTTCTTCATGCTATTACTCCATAGCACTTCTCCTTCCCCCTTTCCCTTTCCTCCTCTACACCAGTTCCTTCTTTTTTTATTGATTATGCTCTCCCTGGACAGTCTTCTTCCTCCACTTAGCTCTTCTTGCCCTATTTATTTGTACTCCATCTCCTCTACCCAATTTCTCCTCCTACCCCTATTATTTCTTCCCCTTTCCCTTCTGGTCTTTCTTCTCTTTCATCTTGTCTTTCTCCTCCTCTTTCTCAACCACAAAATTGTTCCCACTCCCTTATCTATCCATCCTCACCCTTTTTCCCCTATTGTTTCGTGAATTAAATCCTCTTTTCCCTCTAGTTAAATCCACTGACTTCCACCTAATTACTATACGTTTTAATCTCATCTTCTCTTCTAGGTTCCCTTTATTAAATCATCTCTTCACTGAGTTCCCTCTCATTAGATAACTACTGTCTTCTCTCCTACTACATCACTAATTCACTGTATTTTACTCTTTTATGTCGAGTTTATTGTTGAAGTTGAATGCTTTACAAAACATTTATTGTTCCACCTATCTCTAGATTATGCATCAATCAAATCCTCTCCCCTATAATTAATTCCACTGACTTGCACCTAATTGCTATATGTTTTACTCTCATATTCTCTACAATGTGGGCTAGAGCTACAATGACAACAGAAAACAACTTGTGCTACGACGATAGCAACGACTAGTAGTGCTAAGGATAGGGGACAATGATTACTAGGCTAGGACTAGGATTTGGGCTTGGTTGTGATACAGATACAACTAGTGATAGTGTTAAGGCTAGGGCTAGGGCTAGGGATATGTCTATGTCCATGGGGACAATAGCTATGGCTAGAGATACATCTTCCTCTTACATGTCTTACTTCTATCTCATTTTTCTCGTGATATTCCTGCATAGTACTTCTTCTCCCTTTCCTATAGGTTTGGGTATGAGTAGGGCTGTGACTATGACATTTGCAATAGGCTGGGGCAACGATAATGACGTCAGTTATGACAAGGGCTAGTGCTATGGCGACGACGACACTTGGACTACTACTAAGATCACAGAGACGACTAGGGATATAACAAGGGTGACAAAGTGGGCTAGAGCTATAATGACGACGGAAAACAACTTGTGCTACGACGATAGCAACGACTAGTAGTGCTAAGGTTAGGGGATGACGATTACTAGGCTAGGACTAGGATTTGGGCTTGGTTGTGCTATAGATACAACTGGTGATAGTGCTAAGGCTAGGGCTAGGGTTGTGTCTATGGCAATGGTGACAATAGCTATGGCTAGAGCTACATCTTCCTCTTACATGTCTTACTTCTATCTCATTTTTCACATGATATTCCTACATAGTACTTCTTCTCCCTTTCCCTTCCCCCTCCACACCCGTTCCTTCATTCTTATCAAGTATGCTCTCCTTACATGGTACCCTTCCTCTTGATTTAGCTCTTCTTGCCTAATTTGCCATTTTGTTTAAATTAACAAAGGAACCAAGCCCAATTAGGATACCTCAGACATGGTAAACTCTCGAGGGATGAGAATATGTGGTCCCATCACTCCCTTCTATGCTCAATCAGCGCAGAATGCCATTCGCGTAGTTCCTTCAGTGCAATTCAAAACTGGGTCATTCACATGGACTTACCAAGCTCTTACCACCCGGGCTACTCTGGCCGAACTACCCAGTTTGTCCTCCACCTCTTCTTCCTAATGTCTCCCCCTGCCCCTATTATGCTCCTCCCCATTCTTATTTAGTCTTTATTCACTTTCATTTCTATTTTCTCTTTACATCCCTTTCTCTACCACAATAACGTTTCCCCTCCCTTATCTATTTTTCCTCACCCTTTCCCTATTACGCTAATGTCCCATTTTCTAGTTCTATCCCCCCATGTTTTGCAGTGACACAACGACTTCCCTTTCTCTTACTATCTTCCATTGATTTCTTTCGTCTCCTCCAATGCAACACTTTTCTTGTACCCCCATCTCTTAATTTGCATTAATGAAATCCTTCCCCCTCTAGTTAAATCCACTGACCTTCACCTAATTGTTATACATTTTACTCTCATCTTCTCTTCTAGGTTCCCTTTATTAAATTATCTCTTCATTGAGTTTTCTCTTATTAGATATCTACCATCATCTCTCCTACTACATCACTAGTTTATTGCATTTCACTATTTTATGTTGAGTTATTGTTATACTTGAATGCTTGTAAATTTTAGTACAAGTACATTTGAATGCAAATATGCCATTGGTATTGTTGCTAGGTTTTAATTTATTACTGAAAATATTATAATTTGCTAGATTTGTAATAATGCACAATTGTAAAGACTCTTTTGTTGAATCAATCTCAATTTCAGTAGTATATTTTCATTGTAGTTTTATAATGGAACGGTCTAACAGATGAGCCAGAGAGTAGAGAGGAAAGGAAGGGCCCTATTCACCTCAGTTATTTCTTTTAATTGTCTGTGTATAGAATTTGTGATAATGCATGTTTATGTCCTCCTCTAGGTACCATTGTCTTCCTCATATCTCGTCCTCTTCTTAAGCACCTCCTCCCATTTTTTTTCCTTTTCCATGAATATTTTCTAGTTCTCTCCTACATCTTCCTCCTGTTCCACACCTTGTTTCTCCTATCATATTTTTCTTCCTGCTATTCCTGTATTGCATTTCTCCTTCTCTCTTTCCCTTTCCTCCTCTATGCCCATTATTTCTTTCTTATTGATTATGCTTTCTGTGCACATTCCCATTCCTCATGATTTAGCTCTTTCTGTCCTATTTGTACTGCACCTTTTCTTCCCAATTTGTCCTCCTGCCTATGTTATGTTGTTCCCATTTCTCTTCTATCTTTTTTTTTCTCCTCCTTCCCTTTGTATACAGCAATATCATTTTCCCTCCCTTACCTAATTCTCCTCACCCTTCCCCGATTACGCTAGTCCCTTTTCTAGTTCTATTTCTCCTCCTCTTATCTGTTACAAAGACACACCTTCCCTCTCTTCCATTGATTTCTTTCATCTCCTCTAGTACAATATGTTTACTATTCCACCTATCTCTTAATTGTGCATCAATTGCATCCTCCCTCCCATCTAGTTAAATCCACTGACTTCTACCTAATTGTTATATGCTTTACTATCATCTTCTCTTTTGTGTTTTCTTTATTAAATCATCTTTTCACCGAATTCTATCTTATTAGTTATCTACCGTCTTCTAGCGTACTACATCACTAGTTTATCACATCTTACTACTTAATTTTGAGTTTATTGTAGAATTTGAGTGCTTTTACAACATGTTATACTGTTCTACCAATCTCTCAATTGTGCATCAATTAAATCCTCTCCCCTCTAGTTAATCAATTGACTTTCACTGATTTGTCATATGTTTTACTCTCATCTTCTCTTCTGGGTTCTCTTTATTAAAACATCTTTTCACTGATCTCTCTTATTAGATATCTACCGTCTTCCTACACATCTTACTATTGTATGTTGAGTTCGTTGTAGAACTTGAATACTTGTACACAAAAAATTATATTCCATCTATCTATTAATTATGCATCAAATTATATCCTCTCTCCTCTTGTTAAATCCACCGAATTCCACCGTATATGTTTCTACTATCATCTTCTGTTCTGGGTTCCATTTAGGAAATCATATCTTCACTGATTCCTCTCTTATTAGATATGTACCATCTTCTCTCCTACTACAATACTCATTTGTTGCATTTTACTATTTTCTGTTGAATTTTTTGTTGAACTTGAATGCTTGTAAATTTCTATACAGGTACACCTGAACATAAACATTTGATTGGTATTGTTGCTAGGTTTTATTTTATTAGTTTTTGGTCTGAAAATATTATAGTTTTTAGACTTGTAAGAATGCACAATTGTAAAGACACAATTGTAAAGACTGTTTTGTTGAATAAATCTTTGTTTCTATAGTGTAGTTTCCACTATATTATGGATATATATATGATAGAATATGTGATTATGCATGTTATATGTCATCATCCAGGTACCATAGTCTTCCTCACTTCTCTCCTCTTATTAAGCACCTCGTTCTCCTATTTCTTTTCCTTATCCACAAATGCTTTCTCCTTCTCTCCTTTATCTTCCTCCACTTCTACATCTTGTTTCTCCTATCTCATTTTTCTTCATGCAATTACTCCATAGCACTTCTCCTTCACCCTTTCCCTTTCTCCCTCTACACCAGTTCCTTCTTTTTTTATTGATTATCTATCCCTGGACAGTCCTCTTCCTCCATTTAGCTCTTCTTGCGCTATTTGTACTCCATCTCATCTTCCCAATTTCTCTTCCTATCCCTATTATGTTCTTTCCTTTCTCTTCCAGTCTTTCTTCTCTTTCATCTTGTCTTTCTACTCCTCTTTCTCTACCACAATATTATTTCCTCTCCCTTATCTATCCCTCCTCACCCTTCTCCGCCTATTGTTTCATGAATTAAATCCTCTCTTCCCTCTAGTTAAATCCACTAACTTCTGCCTAATTACTATACATTTTACTCTCATCTTCTCTTCTAGGTTCCCATTATTAAATCATCGCTTCATCGAGTTCCCTCCCATTAGATATTTACTCTCTTTTGTCCTACTACATCACTAGTTCACTGTATTTTACTCTTTTGTGCTGAGTTTATTTTTGAAGTTGAATGTTTTACAAAACATTTATTGTTCCTTCTATCTCTTGATTATGCATCAATTAAATCCTCTCCCCTCTAATTAATTCCACTGACTTCCACCTATTTGCTATATGTTTTTGCTCTCATCTTCTCTTATGGGTTCCCTTTTGTAAATCATCTCTTCAATGAGTTCCAACTTATTTTATATCTACTGTCTTCACTCCTACTCCATTACTAGTTTATTGCATATTTTACTGCATTTTAATATTTTATATTGAGTTTATCGCTGAACTTGAATGCTTGTAGATTTTAATACAAGTACATTTGAATACAAATATGTTATTGGTATAATTTCTTGGTTTATATTTGTTACTAAAAATATTATATTTCCTAGACTTGTAATATTGCACAATTGTAAAGGCTATTATGTTTAATCAGTCTTTGTTTCAATAGTATAGTTTTGCTTGTATTGTACATATATATGATAGAATATGTGAGTATGCATGTGTTATGTCCTCCTCCTCCTCACTTCTTCTCTTCTTAAGATCCTCATTCATATCCCCTTTCTCTTCCACGTCTTATTTCTCCTATCTCATTTTCCTTCATACTATTTCTCCATAATACTTTACCTCCTTCTCTCTTTTTCTTTCCTCCATGCTCGTTCCTTCTTTCTTATTGATTATACTCTCCCTACACAGTCCCATTTCTCCTGATTTTGCTCTTCCTACCCAATTGTCCTCCACCCCCTCTTACTAATTTCTCTTCCTGCTCCTGTTATGATCCCCCCTCTCTCTTGATGTCTTTCTTCTCTTTCATTTTTTCTTTCTCCTCCCCTTTCTTTATGACAATATCGTTTCCCCTCCTTTACCTATTACTCCTCACCCTTCCCCTATTATGTTAATGTACCCTTATCCAGTTCTATTTCTCCTCTTATCTATTACAAAGACACACTTCCTCCCCTTTCTCTTCCCTTTCTACCGCTGATTTCTTCCGTCTCCTCTAGTACAATACGTTTATTGTTCCAACTATCTCTTAATTGTGCATCAATTAAATCCTCCCTCCCCTCTAGCTAAATCCACTGACTAGTAGTGGTATGGCTGTGGCGACGATTATTGTGAGATGGACGACGATGGCTTGAGATACGATTATTGCTAGAACTACAAATAGAGCTACGACTAATACTATGACGACGATAGAGACGTCTAGCGTAAAGAAGACCGTAACAACTAGGGTTAGGACTAGGAGTAGGGGTAGGGTTGGGCTACCACTACAACTAGCATTAGTGTTTGCTAGGGCTACAATGACGGTAAAGGTGATGGCTTTGGCTATATGGCTATGGATAGGGTGTGCGCAAAGATGAGACCTAGGGCGTCCGGTAAACCTACATCATCTACGACATCATCATTTTAGGACAGTATGCGTTTGAAAGATATGGATAGAGATGTCTATCTCCACCACAAAAACGACAACCTCGTCAAATACTACTACTGTGGTGACAAGCTTCACTAACATCAAGCCCTCGACATGGGTCACTTTATGGAAGAAACTCCCATCTCTAAAATGCATTCAATTCATGTGAATACTCCACCTTGTAACTCGTTTGCGCTTGAAGCAATGAGGGTCCAAACTAGAAATATAGGGTCGACGTCGTAAGGAATACGAGTGTTATCCTGTGGTCCCTATAGTTCACGAACCTAAATCAACCCTTAAAAATATACCAACATTAAACAAATAAATCATGGTTGGGGCACAGGTAAAGAGATATCTCATTTAACAAATCGTGATTTCCCTAAAGATAAGTCTTATGATGAGAACACTTATTTGTGATCATCATGTTGTTTGAGAAAAAATGTTCGTTAAAGCTATAAGTCAACTGAGAAATGGTGTACATAGTTAAGGTATCCTCAGCTCACCTCAACTTCGCTCAACCTTGTAGACCATGTCCAGTTTTTGTTAGGGATTTGTAGCTTTAGCAAACTTTTTCCCTCAGGCATTATATGTTTTGGTTAATATTGGTAGAGACGAGTTGAGAGTTGATATGGGCCCACCACAAAAACATTAGTTTGTCAAACGTTAATACTGACAAGCAAGCTGCACGAACATCAAGCCCCTAACAAAGTGCACCGCGTAGGAGAAACTCCGCTACACAAACGCCAACCATGTCAAATGCTACTACTACCGATGAACAAACTGCATAGACATCAAGCCACCGACAAGGAGAACTATATGGGAGAAACTCCACTTTGAAATTACATTTAATTCGTCAATATACTTCATTCTCTATCTGATGGGTTATGACTAGGGCTAGGGCTAGAGCTAGAACATTGTTGACACTGATGACAACTAAGCATCAAGGAATTTAATGACCAATACCGATGTCGTTTTGATAGCTTGGATATAGATATTTAATGGTATACCGACAGAAATATCGACAAATGCAATCCTGGCCATATCGACACCAAAATGAACGAATTAAATCATGAAATTTTACAGGTGCGGTCTCAACACCTAGATGCAACATTTTATGCAATAAAATTCTATATTGGGTATGTTGGGGGGTAAATCATGTGGGAGGTAAGGAATCTATCCTTTTTTTTTTGAGATTTTGATGAAGGATTTTGATGACAAAATGCAAGAATTACGATCTGAAATTTTACTAGCACAATCCATAAACTCATGTTTAGACACTTATGCAATAATATTCAATTTACAACAAACATATAACAACATAGTAAATTACTAACTCACATCAATTGTATGTTGAATGGCACGTTGGTTCTCTATACATTATGTTGTTCATATGGGCCACATATTGCTCCCATGTCATGTAATTTTTGTAAGACTTGTTGTAGGAAACAACATGCTCCTCATACACTTCAGGATTGGCAAAATGTATCATCCCAAACTTTGGAAAATATTCTTCCAAATTTTTGAGATATTTTTCCTTGGTTGCTGATGTCAATGGAGGATGAGTAGAAGCAGGAGGAGGTGCCCATGCTCGAGGATCTTGATGTTGAGTAGAAGTAGGAGGAGGTTCCCATGCTCGAGGAGCTGTTGAAGTAAAGGAGGTTGTAATAGTACATCGGGAATAGGATAAACTGTAGTATGCCCACCACTCCATGTTTGATCTCCATCACCAGAGTATGATTCGGTGTTCACCCGAAAGCATCCATAAGGGCTACGGACAGAGTATGCTTCGTGATATCCCCAGCCTAATTCTAATTTTGGTGGTGGTTCAACTTGATATCCAGAATACCCATGTTGGGACTGAGATGGGTATGGAAGTGTCTACCCAAATAACATATCTCCAAATGAATGTTGAGATTCAGAGTCAGATATGCTCATGGTATCCAATGAATCACCATGATCAGAATAATAATCACTTTGGCTCTGGTATTGTGGTTGTGGTGGAGGTGCACCGCTGTAATCTTTCCCAGTTCGAGTTTTTCTACTTTGAAATGTTTTATCAGCCATGGGATATTCCTGTTCTGGTGGAGGTGTAACCCTAGTAACATGACTAACATAAGGCTGGTCATCATGTTGAGGGTCAACAACCGGAGGATATTCTAGAGAGCATTGGTTGCGATTGTCACCATCATTGCCACTATCATCAGACTTAGATTTGGAACCATATGTAGAAGAAGAAGAATCTGAGCTACCTAATTGTTCTTCTACTCCTCTATTGATTTCCATATCAGTATTAACATGTGCAGCTTCAGGATCAAGTCTTTCTGGCGGGGTATCAATAATAATATCATCACCATTATTTGCATCAAATTTCTCTTCTATATATGGATCTAGACGTCCATCTAAATTATCAAGAACAGGACAACCTATCTCATATATCAATTTCCTCTAAAGGATTTTCTGAATCATCCTCCAGTCCTCTATGTCTTTCTGTGTTAAAAGTATATGCAGTGTCAATGGGATCATGGACAACAACAAAATCCACTTCCTTGTAGTTGGAATCTTGTATTGCTCTAGCCCTCAACCGCATGTTGTAGTGAACGTAGACAAGATCCCTCAACTTGTTTGCACCAAGCATGTTCCTTCTCTTTGAGTGTATCAAATTGAAAGTGCTCCAATTTCTTTCACAACACCCTGCAGAAGTTGTTTGAGCTAGGATGTGAATGGCCACTTTTTTTAAATAAGGGTGAATGTTCCATTCCAAACCCACCACTCACAAGGTTCACCTGCCTTGCGGTCAGCAACCGCATTTGGATGGCCAAAGCATCCAGTGTTTTCACGAAACTGGCACAACTGCAAAATTAATATATACGATATTGAGATGATGAAATCAAAGGAAAGACTAATGAGAAATTAAGAATGTAAGTTATATAGTTATATACCTCTTCCACTACTAGCAATCACTCTTCTGGAGAGGTAATGAACATGTTAGTGACATCTCTCACTACATTCATTAGAGTCGCATTCAAGCCCAGCGTTCGTGAGTATTGGAACCTCGGATTCAAATAGTAAGCTGTCACAAATTTAAATAAGAATGATATTTTATTTGTTGACTATAAGTTAGACCAATAACTTAGAAGTTAGAATATAATTGAGATATATACCTACTTTATGCAATGAATGCAAAAGCATATTTGTCCAACAGTTCTCATAAATTCTTATGTATTGTTTCAATGGACCTAGGAGTTGCTTCTTTGATATTGTCCACCGTTGAGGTCATTGCATCATATAGGAAAGGCATTGTTGCAGTTTTGTCACCATCTACCAACCTCAATACTTTGACAATGGGTTCCCTTATTCACATCACTCTAGTAACCTTATCCCAAAAAGGTCGACCGGAAATCAACTCCTCAATTCTTCTACCAATCGGGGTATTGTGCTCCTTCATGGAGGTCCACTCCACTCCATTGAATAGCCTCCTAAGTCCATCCTTTTTGGACTTTAACGATTGTAAGGCAAGAAAATTTGTTGCAAATCTAGTTGCCCATGTTCTAATTAGATCACCACCACAATACTCAGGTCGCCTCATTGCATTTAGCATAAAAGAATGGTTATAGATGAATCATGTGATTAACCTACCATCAATGAAAACAGATTTGATGAAATCAATTGAGCACATGTCCTTAAGAATGAGATCTATGCAGTGGGTAGAACATGGTGTCCAATAGACCGGATATTTCTTCATTAAACTCTCATTGGCCTTCTTGAAGGCATAAGCATTATCAGTAACTATCTGCACCATATTCTCCACACCAACCTGCTTCATGTATGTCTTCATTAGTCTCTTTATGTATCTATGGTTCCTTACCTCACTTGAAGCATCAACAGAGTCTAGAAAAAATGTGGATCCATGACAATGTACAAGAAAGTTGAGAATTTATCTTCTATTTCCACTAGTCCACCCATCACACATAAGTGTGACGCCATATTCAGACCACATATGTTTTGGTCTGAAATCCATGCTTGTAGATACTTCTTCTCTAGTAGAAGATACTTATTCATCAATTCATATGAACTGGGGGCCTTGATGCACCGACCAGACTCCCCTACCACATCTACCATATGTTGCATATAGGGTTCAGTTGCAACATGTGCATGTATACCATGAGCAAAGAAGAATTTTCCCACTGCCTTGCCAACCTTATCTTTTGCACCAGTGAACATTGCTTTGAGGCTTTTTTGCCTAGCCTCTGGCTTCCTAACCCCTGGCTCATCAACATTCCTCAATCTCACACTAGCAGAATGGAAAAGTGTATCAATGCATCCTTTCTTCCTTTTACCATGACCAGCTCGGTCTTCATCGTCATCTAGGTCAACAACAAGAATGCATGCAGTCCCACTGCCTCCACCTGCACCAGATGGCCCATACCTCCTTGTAATCCGTGTTGCATCCTCCCTTTCCCACTCACTTCTGCTGCATCCTCCTGTCTATACATATGACGTGAATAGGCTGTATCACATTTAGGAGAATATCCTATATCATCATCAGATTCAGCAGAAGAACCTGTAGGCCTAACATCAAACAATGTATCTGTGTAAGCCCTGTCAACCTCCTTCATCTTTTGTTGTTTTTGTTTCTTTGCACCCATAAGTTTCTTGAAATCATCCCTAACACTTTGGGGACACCTTTGGCACATTGCCACATTTTTGTCACCACCAGTAATGTGATGTTTAAATCTAGTAATCCCCCCTCCACTAATTGTCTTCTTACAGTAATTGCAAGTTATCTTTCCCCTGTTCCCATCAATAGGCATGCAGTGATTCCATGCAAAATCTACATCCTTAGCTCCAACATTACCGGCCCCAACACCCTCACTATCGCTTGAAGACATCTTCTCAAAAGTCAAAAGTCAACACTATAAAAAGACAGACAAAAAAATTAGGTGTATGAAATCAAAAGCATTAGGTTGTAAGAAATTAATCTATTTGATGTATTATAGAATCAAACACAATACTTTAAGTGTATAAATGTTAAATATATTTATAGAATCAAACACAATTTTTTTAAGATTTTTATTACCAAGAAAAAAGGGTTAAATAAAAAAATAAAAGTCTGAAATTATTTAAAAAAATATAAAAGTTGATATTTATCTAGTTTTAAGGCAAGTGATGTGTTACAAATTACTCATTCCATCTTGTACAACACTAACACACATATTTTTGTAGAAAAAACAAAAAAAATGTAGTTTTTTTATTTTCAGCATTTTTAAAAATGAAAATTCGAAAAATATAAATATTTTAACTATATTTTTGTTTGTATTTGTTCATATTAGTATTTGGTACAACTTCTTCTACTAAACCTAAGTTAGATACCTATTAGTAATAGTACTTATTGTATTATTACGAATTTAATATTATTTAGTGAAATTATATGATAATATTAATTAATAGTAGTAAATCTAGTGATACATTAGTAGATCTACATAATATAATCATAGATCTATTGTTAAATAGCATTAATCCTATTTTTTTTGGAGTAGATCTAGGATTTTTGTGTATTTAGAGAATTTTGGAGAACTTCTATGGTGAAAATAGAAGGAAATAGAGAGGGGAGGGGTTGAAAATAATAAGAAATGAAAAAAATTAAGAAAACATACCTTAATTAGGGCTGATTTGAGCTCCAAGGAAAGAAATCTCCCCAAATCTCCAAGTTTCTCCACTCAAACAGTAGCAACAGCAACAAGTTTGCAAAAAAGGTAAGCCGGGCGGCATAGGTATCGCCCTTAAGTGGGCCATTTTACACTCGACACCCCCGATATTCGCCGATATCTGGTGGTTTTACCGGTAAGTCTACCGGTTTACCGATATTTGCAATCCCAACGGCAGACTTGTTCAAATCGATGACCGATGGTGTTGATATCGGTATACCGGTCGGTATACCGATGGTATTTTCGATATCTCAACCAATGCTAAGCATAGGTTTGGGCTACGAGTAGGGTTGTGACTATGACATTTGCAATAGGCTGGGGCAATGACAATGACATCAGTTATGACAAGGGCTAGTGCTATGGCGATGACAACACTTGGACTACTACTACTAAGATGACAGAGACGACTAGGGATACAACAAGGGTGACTGAGTGGGCTAGAGCTACGATGACGACGAGAAAACAACGCAATGCTACGACGATATCAACGGCTAGTAGTGCTAAGGCTAGGGGACGACGATGACCAGACTAGGACTAGGATTTGGGCTTGGTTGTGCTACTTATACAACTAGTGATAGTGCTAACGCTAGGGCTAGGGCTATGTCTATGACAATGGCAAAAATGGCTAGGGCTAGGGCTACATCTTCCTCTTACATGTCTTACTTCTATCTCATTTCTCTCATGATAATCTTGCATAGTACTTCTGCTTCTCCCTTTCCCTTCCTCCTCCATACACGTTCCTTCTTTCTTATTAATTATGCTCTCCTCACACAGTCCCCCTTCTTCCTGATTTAGCTCTTCTTGCTTAATTTGCCATTTTGTTTAAATTAATAAAGGAACAAAGCCCAGTCAGGGCAACAAATGGACGCACCTCGAACATGGTAAACTCTCAAAGCATGAGAAGGTGTGGTCCCATCACTCCCTTCTGCGTTCAATCAGCGCGGAATGTCGTTTGCAGAGTGCCTTTAATGTAATTCGAAACCAGGTCGTTCACTATGACTTACCAAGCTCTTACCACCCAGGCTACTCTGGCCGAACTACCCAGTTTGTCCTCCACCTCTTCTTCCCAATGGCTCCCCCTACCCCTATTATGTCCTCCCTATTCTCATTCGATCTTTATTCACTTTCATTTCTACTTTCTCTTTAATTTCCTTTCTCTACCATAGTAATGTCTCCCCTCCCTTATCTATTTCTCCTCACCCTTTCCCTATTACGCTAATGTCCCCTTTTCCAGTTCTATTTCTCCCCCCTATCTTTTGCAGTGACACAACTCCTTCCCTTTCTCTTGCTATTTTCCACTGATTTCTTTCATCTCCTCCAGTACAACACTTGTATTGTTCCCCCTATCTCTTAATTTGCATCAATCAAATACTTCCCCCTCCCCTCTAGTTAAATCCACTGACTTCCACCTAATTATTATACGTTTTACTCTCATATTCTCTTCTGGGTTCCCTTTATTAAATTACCTCTTCACTGAGTTTTCTCTTATTCGATGTCTACCATCTTCTCTCCTACAACATCACTAATTTACTACATTTTACTATTTTATGTTGAGTTATTGTTAAACTTGAATGCTTGTAAATTTTAGTACAAGTACATTTGAATGCAAATATGCTATTGGTATTTTTGCTAGGTTTTAATTTATTACTGAAAATATTATAATTTCCTTGACTTGTAATAATGCATAATTGTGAAGGTTGTTTTGTTGAATCAATCTCAATTTCAATAGTATAATTCCATTATAGTTTCATAATGGACCGGTCTAACGGATGAGCCGGAGAGTAGGGACGAAATGAAGGGCTCTATTCACCCCAATTATTGCTTTTAATCGTCTCTGTATATTATTTGTGATTATGCATGTTTTATGTCCACCTCTAGGTACCATTGTCTTCCTCACATCTCATCCTCTTCTTAAGCACCTCCTCCCATTTTTTTCCTTTTCCACAAATATTTTCTAGTTCTGTCCTACATCTTCCTCCTCTTCCACGCCTTGTTTGTCATATCATATTTTTCTTCATGCGATTCCTTCATTGCATTTCTCCTTCTCTCTTTCCCTTTCCTCCTCAATGCCCGTCCTATGTTTCTTATTGATTATGCTTTCCGTGCACATTCCCATTCCTCATTATTTAGTTCTTCCTGCCCTATTGTACTCCACCTTTTTCTTCCCAACTTGTCCTCCTGCCTGTGTTATGTTGTTCCCATTTCTCTTGTATCTTTTCTTTCTCCTCCTTCCCTTTCTCTACATCAATATCATTTTCCCTACTTTACCTAATCCTCCTCACCCTTCCCCGATTATGCTAATCCCTTTTCTAGTTCTATTTCTCCTCCCCTTATCTGTTACCAAGACACACCTTCCCTCTCTTTTGTTGATTTCTTTCATCTCCTCTAGTACAATATGTTTACTGTACCACCTATCTCTAAATTGTGAATCAATTACATCCTCCCTCCCATCTAGTTAAATCCACTGACTTCCACCTAATTGTTATATGTTTTACTATCATCTTCTCTTCTGGGTTTTCTTTATTAAATCATCTTTTCACCGAGTTTTCTCTCTTATTAGTTATCTACCATTTTCTAGCCTACTACATCACTAGTTCACTGCATTTTACTCTTTTATGCTGAGTTTATTGTTGAAGTTGAATGCTTTACAAAACATTTACTGTTCCACCTATCTCGTGATTATGCATCAATTAAATCATCTCCTGTCTAATTAAATCCAGTGACTTGCACCTAATTGCTATATTTTTTTACTCTCATCTTCAGTTATGGGTTCCCTTTTGTAAATCATCTCTTCAATGAGTTCCAACTTATTATATATATACCGTCTTCACTCCTACTCCATTACTAGTTTACTGCATTTTACTATTTTATATTGAGTTTATCGCTGAACTTGAATGCTTGTAGATTTCAATACAAGTACATTCGAATGCAAATATGTTATTAGTATAATTTCTTGGTTTATATTTGTTACTGAAAATATTATAATTTCCTAGACTTGTAATATTGCACAATTGTAAAGGCTATTATGTTTAATCAGTCTTTGTTTCAATAGTATAGTTTCGATTGTATTGTACATATATATGATAGAATATGTGATTATGCATGTGTTATGTCCTCCTCACTTCTTCTCTTCTTTAAGCTCCTCATTCATATCCTCTTTCTCTTCCACGTCTTATTTCTACTATCTCATTTTTCTTCATGTTATTCCTCCGTGATACTTTTCCTTCTCTCTTTTCCTTTCCTCCATGCTCGTTCCTTCTTTCTTATTGATTATGCTCTCCCTACAGAGTCCCATTTCTTCTGATTTTGCTCTTCCTACCCAATTTGTCCTCCACCTCCTCTTCCCAATTTCTCATCCTGCTCCTGTTATGATCCCCCCTCTCTCTTCATGTCTTTCTTTTCTTTCATCTCTTCTTTCTCCTCCTTCCCTTTCTTTAGGACAATATCGTTTCCCCTCCCTTACCTATTACTCCTCACCCTTATCCTATTATGCTAATGTCCCCTTTTCCAGTTCTATTTCTCCTCTTATCTATTACAAAGACACACTTCCTCCCCTTTCTCTTCCCTTTCTGCCGCTGATTTCTTCCATCTCCTCTAGTACAATATGTTTATTGTTCCAACTATCTCTTAATTGTGCATCAATTAAACCATCCCTCCCCTCTAGCTAAATCCACTGATTGGTAGTGCTATGGCTATGGCGACGATAACTGTGAGATGGACGATGATGGCTTGGGATACAATTAGTGCTAGAACTATAGCTAGAACTACAGCTAGAACTACGACTAGTTCTATGGTGACGACCGAGGCAACTAGCGATGAGGGTCCAAATACTACTATTGTGGTGACAAGATTCACCAACATCAAGCCATCAACATGGATCATGTTATGGAAGAAACTCCCATCTATAAAATGCATTCAATTCATTTGAATACTCCACTTTGTATCCCGTGTACGCCTGAAGCAATGAGGGTCCAAACTAGAACTATAGGATCGGTGTCATAAGGAGGGCACCAGTAAAGAGATATCTCACTTAGCAAATCGTGATTTCCCTAAAGATAAGGCTATGATGAAAACACTTATTTGTGATCATCATGTTGTCTAAGAAAAAAAGTCTATAAGTCAACTGAGAAATGGTATACCTGGTTAAAATATCCTCAACTCTGCTCAACCTTGTAGACCATGTCCCATTTTTTCTAGGGATTTGTAGCTTTAGCAAACTTTTTCCCTCAGACATTATATGTTTTGGTTAATGTTGGAAGAGACGAGTTGAGAGTTGACATGAGCGCACCACAAAAATGTCAGTTTGTCAAACGCTAATACTGGCAAGCAAGTTGTACATACATTAGGCCCCAGACAAATTGCACCGCGGAGGAGAAACCTTGCTACACAAATGCCAACCATGTCAAATGCTACTACTACCGACATACAAACTACATATACATCAAGCCCCCAACAAGGAGAACTATAGGGAGAAACTCCACTTTGGAATTACATTTAATACATCAATATACTTCACTCTATACCTGATGGATTATGACTAGGGCTAGGGCTAGAGCTAGAGCTAAAACATCGTCGACACTGATGAGAACTAAGCATAGGTTTGAGCTACGAGTAGGGTTGTGACTATAACATTTGCAATAGGCTAGGGCAATGACAATGACGTTAGTTATGACAAGGGCTAGTTCTATGGCGACGACGACACTTGGACTACTAAAATGACGGAGATGACTAGGGGTACAACAAGGGTGACTGAGTGGGCTAGAACTACAATGATGATGGAAAACAACTTGTGCTATGACGATAGCAACAACTAGTAGTGCTAAGGCTAGAGAACGACGATGACTAGGCATGGACTAGGATTTGGGCTTGGTTGTGCTACAAATACTAGTGATAGTGCTAAGGCTAGGGCTAGGGCTAGGGCTATGTTATGGCAATGGCGATAATTGCTATTTCTAGAGCTAGATATTACTCTTACATGTCTTACTTCTATCTCATTTTTCTCATGATATTCTTACATAGTACTTCTCCTTCTCCCTTCCCCCCCCCAACACCCATTCATTCGTTCTTATTGATTAAGCTCTCTTTACACAATCCCCTTCCTCTTGATTTAGCTCTTCTTGCCTAATTTGTCGTTTTGTTTAAATTAACAAAGGAACCAAGCCCGGTCAGGGTAACTAATGGACCCACCCCAGACATGGTAAACTTTTGAGGCATGAGAAGGAGTGGTCCCATCACTCCCTTCCGCGCTCAATCAGTGCGGAATGCCATTCGCAGAGTGTCTTCAATGCAATTCGAAACTGGGTCATTCACATGGACTTACCAAGCTCTTACCACCCGGGTTACTCTGGCCAAACTACCCAGTTTCTCATCCACCTCTTCTTCCCAATGTCTCCCCCTTTCCCCTATTATGCTCCTCCCCATTCTCATTTAGTCTTTATTCACTTTGATTTCTACTTTCTCTTTACATCCCTTTCTCTACCACAGTAATGTTTCCCCTCCCTTATCTATTTCTCCTCACCCTTTCCCTATTATGCTAACGTCCCCTTTTCCGGTTTTACTTCTCCCCCCTATCTTTTGTAGTGACACAACTCCTTCCCTTTCTCTTTCTATCTTCCACTAATTTCTTTCGTCTCCTCCCGTATAACACTTTTCTAGTTCCCCCATCTCTTAATTTGCATCAATGAAATCCTTTCCCCTCTCTAGTTAAATCCACTAGCTTCTACCTAATTGTTATATGTTTTACTCTCATCCTCTCTTTTGGGTTCCTTTTATTAAATTATCTTTTCATGGAGTTTTCTCTTATTAGATATCTACCATCTTCTCTCCTACTACATCACTAGTTTTGTAACACCCCTGACCTGGGTTATGAACTAACCCTAGAAGTTTTGCCTAAATATGTAATTATTATACTTGCGAACACTCCCTGGCATGAAATTAAGTTCCTCAGGAACATTTACTTTCAATTTTGCTCCTTTTTTTGTATAAAGTTGTAGCATTGTGTTGTATGCAGGGACCTATGTGCAAATTACCCAGTTTAAGGGTTGAACTTGCAAATTTCACAAGATAATATGTTCTTTTGATGTTAAGACATCATGAAGATGTCTATGATAAAGTTTGAGGGATTTCCCAAGCTTGAGCACCAAGGTGCAGCTGTGGAAGCAATCCCCATGCTCAGAAACCCTAATTTGGGGTAAAGTGCAATTTACCCAAATTGAGGGGTCCAACTTGTAATTTTCACCATCTAGAACATATTTTATGACTCTTGTCATCATTTAGAGTAGAAATGATGAAGGAGATACATCATTCACTAATCAGATGAGAAAAATGATCTTTGTGATAGAAATCACCTAAAATGGGTACAAAACCCTTTCATGTATGTACCCTAGTTGAAGGTTGGATTCCTTTACCCTTAGATCTTGAGTTTTCTTGAGATTTGCATAAGATTAGATGGGCTTGGACGTGCCCTTGAGCAAGGAGGGACCTAGATGTGAATTTTGAGTTTGAAAGGTCCTTGTAATAGAAAATAGGCTAAAGCTATAAAAGCTCTTTCCCTTGCAAACGAGCAAACGACCTTGCTCCTGTTTCATTCACTCCCTCTCATTCTCAAACGGCCAAGCCTTGCTCTGGAGCTCAGGAGAAACGACCAAGGGTGCAAGGTAGGTTTGGATTCCCCTTCTTGCCCAAATTCCATGGTTAGAATTCGGATTCAAGGGCAAATTCATGGCTAGCTTACTTAATTCTATCTTTTTAGCCATCTTTTCTCAACCTTCCTTGGAGGATTAACCTTGGCCGACCTATGGAGCTTCTAGGACGCCATTAAAGGCTTGGAGCTCGAAAGCTTGGAGCTCAAGGAGCAAGCTTTAGGCGGGTTTTATAACTCTAAACTTTATGCTTTGATTATACATCTTTTCTATGCATATAGTTGATAGATCTTCTTCTTCCCTATCTTCCCTTGCATCCTTGCAAGCAAAAACGTGAAGAACTGCTACTGTTCTTAAGGTGGAAGATAAGGGCGTTAATTCCTATGCTTATCCACAGATTTTCACTTTATCAAACGACCTCCACCTATTGCTCAAAACGGTTTCAAACCGTTTGGTGGGCAAACGGTTTCAGGGTCGTTTGAGGGCAAACGGTCTTCAAGACCATTTGGTCCCGTTGACCAAGCAAAGACCGTTTGGGAATCTTGTTCATAATTATGTAGGTTAATCACCCACAAAATTTGAGAGGTTAACTCCAAAGGAATCGTGAGTTATGAGCAAATCAATTAGCAAAACCAATTGAATTATGTGCTGATTTTCAACCTGATTAACTTGACCTGGTTGAGCAAACGGTTTCAAGACCATTTGAGATGGTTGACCAAGCGTTGACCGTTTGGTATTCCTGTTCATAATTATGTTTATTAATAACCCTCCAAATTTGAGGGATTAACTCCAAAGGAATCGTGAGTTGAAGCCTAATCAATTAGGGAAACCTAATTGGATTAAGTGCTGATTTTCAATCTGATTTAATTGAACTTTTTGGGCAAACGGTCTCAAGACCGTTTGAGTGTGTTGACCAAGCGTTGACCGTTTGGGATTACTGTTCCTAATGATGTGATATAATGACTCACCGAATTTGAGGGATTAACTCCCAAGGAATCATGAGTTGAAGGCTATTCAATTAGGCAAACCCTAATTGAAATTAGTGCTGAATCTCCAATGAGTTAAGTTGAGATTTTGGGTTGCTTAGCCCAAACGGTTTCAAGACCGTTTGGGAATCACCCAAACGGTCTCAAGACCGTTTGGGGGTCACCCCAAGACCGTTTGGAGGTCTGGGGTCAAGTATAGTTGATCAATTGAAGGTCCAAAGGCACCAAACCATATTGCAATTAAGTATTGATGTGATGATCAACTCTATAGATCAAACCTTGATGAATTTTCACTAGAGTCCAAAGGATGGATGGGCAAACGGTCTCAAGACCGTTTGGAACTCATCCAAACGGTCTCAAGACCGTTTGGGCACAACCCAAGACCGTTTGGAGGTCTAGGGTTGAGATAATCTAATGGTTTGAAGGACCAATTGCAATAAGTTGATGAATTGATACAAATACTGATTTTAGACCTAATTGGAGTTCAACCCTAGTCCAAACGACTTGGTTCTTGGTCAAACTTTGGGCAAACGGTCTCAAGACCGTTTGGAGGATATCCAAACGACCTCAAGACCGTTTGGTCCAAGTTTGAGCCCAATTGGAGGTCAATTGATAGGTTCAACTTTGAAATGATTCACATTGTTGAATATTGATGACCATCCGATTTGAAACCCTAATTGAGAAGGATTCAACCCTAATGGTAACCTAGGTCATTAAGGGACTATGTGATTAGTAAGTTAACCCATGATGGTGATCATGTGGCAAATTACCAAAATACCCTTGAGGGGTCTAAAAGGGTAAAACCTTGTTCTAAGCAAACCCTAATCACATGATGCTGATGTTTCGGCTTATGCTAGCCAATGGAAACTTATCTCAACCTGATCTAGAGTGGTGTTGTCACCATCTACTAGTGAGAGGAGAGAGGAAGTATTTCTAGAGAGAGGAAGTATCCTAGAGAGAGAAAGTACCCTTTTTAGGAGGAAACTCTAGTAAGATACTTCGTATACATATGAATGTGCATGATTAGGGAATGACCCACCTATGTGAGGTCATGGAAACCCTAATTATGATATCTAATGGATCTTAATCCTAAGTAAGAGCCTTAATGATGATGTTTCTCTTACATGATGATGTAATGAGTACAATTCACCATGGAGTGAATAGTAAACCCTAAGTTTAGGGTGAAGACATGAAAAATGAATAGTAATCCCTAATTCAATTGAATAAAACCCTAGTTAATGACCAGTTGAGGGTTAACTAAGGGTCAAATCAGTTGAAGGTTGACCTATTTAACTCAATTGAAGTATGAGGGTAGGTCCAACTGATGAATGGTTCCATGAATTCAATGGTTGAAGGAACCAACATTGGAAACTCTAATTCATTTGGGTGCTTTATGTAAAGGAGGTCTAATGTGATTGAATATCTTGAGAATCAAGATGATAAATGATCCATCGACCCAATGGTGAATAATAATGATAAACAAATAAGGTACAAAGGTTGGAACCCTAATAAGTATCTAAGGGACTAGTACCAATTAAGGAATGAATCCCTAATTGCTTACTGAACCAATGACCTGATACACTATGTTAAGCAGAGTTGTATACTCTTGATTAAAGGGTTGATATGACCTAATCAATTTGAGATGATGTTAACATGAATTCATATTTGAATATAATTCATGTGGTGTTTAAGGGTATGATCCTTAGGAAGAGAGAGATCATGAAACCCTAAACATGTATATAAACCCCTATTGTCAGGACTTTTGGGTTTTTAACCCTAGTTGAGGGTGATTCCTTGTGAATCCCTAGTTGAGGGTGATTCCATGTGAATCCCTAGTTGAGGGTAATCTCATGTGAAACCATAATTGAGAATGCATCCTTAATTGTTGAATTGTTTACTATTGTCTGTTGAATGAACCATGCAGGTTGTTATGAGATGATAGGCATATCCAGGTAGGGAATGCCATGTTATACTAATGAGCTTTGCATATTGTTATAAGATAATGGGCATATCCAGGTATGGAATGCCATGATATATTCATTGAAAGCATGTCTTAAGCTTTATGAATAGTAACCCTTGTTGATGCACTGTGAGTGACATCTTTTATAATTTATGGGTTGTAAGAGTCATAAATGTTATCAAAGTCATGCTTGACAGATGACTTGAGATGAAATAACTGATGATTGTGAAAAGTTAGGCCTGCTACATTTTAAGTATTCTCATATATAGCTGTGTTATTGTAAGATGATAAGAATACTGAATGTACCTAACTGATTAAGAAGAATTAGTGAGAGGAATTGATGTAGATTCGTGTAGTCCGTCATTCCTTCACTAAAAGAGAAATGGTGAGAGGAGTTGATGTAGATTCATGTAGTCCATCATTCCCCACCGCACAGTCGAAGAGGTGAGATGCATCCCTGCACTCCCTTAAAAACATAATCAACAGCGTAGTATATCTGTTAGAGTTATCTACGAGTTATTTGATTGATGTTACTTTAAACAGCATAGAGGTTCTCATATTTTGATATTGATTGAACTCTGCTTATCATTAAAACTGCTAGTGAATATCTTGAAGGCTATTATTGCTTTAGTTATTCCCTGCTTTGTTTATAAAGCTTCTAGTGGAGAGTTATAACTCTCGCTGGGGCAATTACGTATAATTGTCTCACCCCGTAGACTTCTACTTTTTAGGTGGTCGTCGAAGACGGAGGGACAAGAACTCAGGTGACCAATCCCAGCAGCATCAGGGGCAGTAGTTATCTCATGTGGAGATCCAACCTGCTTCATGAGGTAGTATAGAGTTTGTCCTATGTGTCCTCTGTATTCTCAGGTCCTGGAGTGTTTTGAGTATGAACTCTTGAGAAGTTTTGTATCATGTTGTATATAATCACTCAAGAAGTTTTTGTTAGTGATGTAAACAGTTAAATCCTTTTTATAGAAAAGGTTTGTGGTTTCAAGCTCTTGTCTCAAAAAGTTTTAATTTCTCGTGATTTTTGGTCTTCCGCTGTTTACCGAATGCTTCCGCACATGTTTAAATCGAGATTAATTCGTGGTTTGGAGATCGGAGCCCACAATTAAGTGGTATCAGAGCTCTAGGTTCGCCGAGTCTACAGAGGCATAGGACATAGGAAGTCGAGTCTATCTTTAGTATTCCTTCCTTATCTAATAGAGTCTTCTACTCCTCAGGAGAAGAAGATACTTAAGATGTCAGAGCCACATAATGAGTATGTGGAAGGAAATAGTGCCAGTGCACCTCAAGGCGGTGCAAGAGTACCAGAGGTGGAACAGCCTATACCAGGACAACTTAGAGAGCCACCCCAGTTTGACCCAGCTGATATGGGTAATTTAGCAGTCCCGACTGTGTTTGGGCAGTTTATGACTGCCATAACACATATAACCGACAGGTTGCCTATGCCTGCACCTAGGGCACCTGTCCAACTAGAGAGCCAAAGTATTGGGAAGACGTTCGAGCGACTACGTCGTGTCGGAGCTACCGAATACCATGGGACTGTTGACCCCGCAGATGCTGATCTGTGGTTGACAGAGCTGGAGAAGGCTTTCAGGATCCTGAACATCCCTGAAGCTGAGAAGGTTAGACATGCTGTCTATCTTCTCAAAGGAAGTGCTGGTCACTGGTGGACCATGGAAGAGCAGAAGAGACCTGGAATAGAAATCTCATGGGAAGACTTTCGATGGGAATTTGTCCAAAGATATTTCCCGAAGACCTTCCTAGATGAGAAAATATCTCAGTTTGAGAGACTAAGACAGGGTATGATGAACATTAGCGAGTATGAAGCTAAGTTCATGGAGCTATTGCGGTTTTGTCCGCACATGGCTGCCACAGAAGAAGAGAGAATCAGGAGATTCGAGAGGGGTTTGAATGCTGACATGTCTACCCCAGCGTCTGCCTTAGAGAACCGAGACAGATTCTCTACCTTCGTTGAATCAGTCCGAAGGATAGAGAGATTTGTGGTTGAGAAGAGGCAAACCCAGAAAAGATATCCACAATTCCAGGGTTCTTCATCTATGGACTTTAAGAAGTCTAGATCCTCTACACCTAACCCTCCACCATCCAGAACTAGTTCTCAGACTGAGTGGTCTCCAAGTAGGGATGGGGATCTTAGTTATATTCCAAATAAGGCCTCCATCATAGCATCAACATCGGTGTCTGGACCTCACCGACCTTATGCTATACCTAGAATCTGTTATCAATGCAGACAACCGGGACATCTGGTAAAAGATTGTCCAGACAGGAATCCAATGATGACCCAACCTCAGGGGCAGAGTCAGCAAGGATCACAAAGGAGGCAGTTTTCTAGTGACAATAGAGGACGTGGACAGACGTCCCGAGCAGGTCAGAGGAAATAAAGCCATTCTGATATTTCATTTTCATGTTTCTATGTGATTAAAAACGTGAAAATAGTTGTTTTTGAAATTATTTTGACTAGTTTTATAAGGACACAAAGGAGATGAGAACTTATATCTCACTCAATGTTCCTTAAAATGTTTAATAATCTCTCTTATCTGTATGTCAAAAGATGAGATTTATAAGTGATGCCCGGAGGAAATATAGAAATGGAAAATCTTGTGTGTATAAAGATATAAAAAGTGAGGAATGAGACAGTATGTAAGTGCATACTACTTGATCTCAGTATTTGTAAACCCTGGCCAGGTATACAGATATTGATGATAAAGTGAGTATGGAAACTCCTAGATGGATATCTTTTTGATTGCCCTGATCAAGCAATCATTCTGATACAATCTAATGAGTATCATGAAGAAAGAAATATGATTTAATCCAAAGGGAAGAGCTATGTGTCATTCCCAAACAACCAAAGGGAAGAGCTATGTGTCATTCCCAAAGGGGAAAGCTATGTGTCATCCCCAACAAAAAGGGAAAAGCTATGTGTCATTCCCAATCAAAAAGGGAAAAGCTATGTGTCATTCCCAATTAAAAAGGGAAAAGCTATGTGTCATTCCCAATTAATAAGGGGAAAGCTATGTGTCATCCCCAACAAAAAGGGAAAAGCTATGTGTCATTCCCAAACCGACAAAAAGGGAAGAGCTATGTGTCATTCCCAAACCAACAAAAAGGGAAGAGCTATGTGTCATTCCCAATTAAAAATGGAAGAGCTATGTGTCATTCCCAATCAAAAAGGGAAAAGCTATGTGGCATTTCCAATTAATAAGAAGAACTATGTGAACTATCCCAATTACATAGAGTTGTAAAGGATTACTGAGTAGATTATCCTTGTATGATATATATGTTGTTCCTTTTGATAAATATTCTTGGGTAATGATAGAAGTATGTTCTTTTATGCTTCTTCTTCCCAATAATATGGACATCATATGTTAGGGGTTTATGCTCTGCATAAACATTGATAAGGTTGAATTAGTGAAAAGAGCCTTGTGTGGAATGGAAGAATTCATGATACCTCCATGATATTAAGATAATATGTGGAGACTTGAGGGCATGATTAATGAATACTCTGTTCCTCCTTTTGTCTGAGATTTCGGGGACGAAATCCTTGTTAGGGGTTTATGATTTGTAACACCCCTGACCTGGGTTATGAACTAACCCTAGAAGTTTTGCCTAAATATGTAATTATTATACTTGCGAACACTCCCTGGCATGAAATTAAGTTCCTCAGGAACATTTACTTTCAATTTTGCTCCTTTTTTTGTATAAAGTTGTAGCATTGTGTTGTATGCAGGGACCTATGTGCAAATTACCCAGTTTAAGGGTTGAACTTGCAAATTTCACAAGATAAGATGTTCTTTTGATGTTAAGACATCATGAAGATGTCTATGATAAAGTTTGAGGGATTTCCCAAGCTTGAGCACCAAGGTGCAGCTGTGGAAGCAATCCCCATGCTCAGAAACCCTAATTTGGGGTAAAGTGCAATTTACCCAAATTGAGGGGTCCAACTTGTAATTTTCACCATCTAGAACATCTTTTATGACTCTTGTCATCATTTAGAGTAGAAATGATGAAGGAGATACATCATTCACTAATCAGATGAGAAAAATGATCTTTGTGATAGAAATCACCTAAAATGGGTACAAAACCCTTTCATGTATGTACCCTAGTTGAAGGTTGGATTCCTTTACCCTTAGATCTTGAGTTTTCTTGAGATTTGCATAAGATTAGATGGGCTTGGACGTGCCCTTGAGCAAGGAGGGACCTAGATGTGAATTTTGAGTTTGAAAGGTCCTTGTAATAGAAAATAGGCTAAAGCTATAAAAGCTCTTTCCCTTGCAAACGAGCAAACGACCTTGCTCCTGTTTCATTCACTCCCTCTCATTCTCAAACGGCCAAGCCTTGCTCTGGAGCTCAGGAGAAACGACCAAGGGTGCAAGGTAGGTTTGGATTCCCCTTCTTGCCCAAATTCCATGGTTAGAATTCGGATTCAAGGGCAAATTCATGGCTAGCTTACTTAATTCTATCTTTTTAGCCATCTTTTCTCAACCTTCCTTGGAGGATTAACCTTGGCCGACCTATGGAGCTTCTAGGACGCCATTAAAGGCTTGGAGCTCGAAAGCTTGGAGCTCAAGGAGCAAGCTTTAGGCGGGTTTTATAACTCTAAACTTTATGCTTTGATTATACATCTTTTCTATGCATATAGTTGATAGATCTTCTTCTTCCCTATCTTCCCTTGCATCCTTGCAAGCAAAAACGTGAAGAACTGCTACTGTTCTTAAGGTGGAAGATAAGGGCGTTAATTCCTATGCTTATCCACAGATTTTCACTTTATCAAACGACCTCCACCTATTGCTCAAAACGGTTTCAAACCGTTTGGTGGGCAAACGGTTTCAGGGTCGTTTGAGGGCAAACGGTCTTCAAGACCGTTTGGTCCCATTGACCAAGCAAAGACCGTTTGGGAATCTTGTTCATAATTATGTAGGTTAATCACCCACAAAATTTGAGAGGTTAACTCCAAAGGAATCGTGAGTTATGAGCAAATCAATTAGCAAAACCAATTGAATTATGTGCTGATTTTCAACCTGATTAACTTGACCTGGTTGAGCAAACGGTTTCAAGACCATTTGAGATGGTTGACCAAGCGTTGACCGTTTGGTATTCCTGTTCATAATTATGTTTATTAATAACCCTCCAAATTTGAGGGATTAACTCCAAAGGAATCGTGAGTTGAAGCCTAATCAATTAGGGAAACCTAATTGGATTAAGTGCTGATTTTCAATCTGATTTAATTGAACTTTTTGGGCAAACGGTCTCAAGACCGTTTGAGTGTGTTGACCAAGCGTTGACCGTTTGGGATTACTGTTCCTAATGATGTGATATAATGACTCACCGAATTTGAGGGATTAACTCCCAAGGAATCATGAGTTGAAGGCTATTCAATTAGGCAAACCCTAATTGAAATTAGTGCTGAATCTCCAATGAGTTAAGTTGAGATTTTGGGTTGCTTAGCCCAAACGGTTTCAAGACCGTTTGGGAATCACCCAAACGGTCTCAAGACCGTTTGGGGGTCACCCCAAGACCGTTTGGAGGTCTGGGGTCAAGTATAGTTGATCAATTGAAGGTCCAAAGGCACCAAACCATATTGCAATTAAGTATTGATGTGATGATCAACTCTATAGATCAAACCTTGATGAATTTTCACTAGAGTCCAAAGGATGGATGGGCAAACGGTCTCAAGACCGTTTGGAACTCATCCAAACGGTCTCAAGACCGTTTGGGCACAACCCAAGACCGTTTGGAGGTCTAGGGTTGAGATAATCTAATGGTTTGAAGGACCAATTGCAATAAGTTGATGAATTGATACAAATACTGATTTTAGACCTAATTGGAGTTCAACCCTAGTCCAAACGACTTGGTTCTTGGTCAAACTTTGGGCAAACGGTCTCAAGACCGTTTGGAGGATATCCAAACGACCTCAAGACCGTTTGGTCCAAGTTTGAGCCCAATTGGAGGTCAATTGATAGGTTCAACTTTGAAATGATTCACATTGTTGAATATTGATGACCATCCGATTTGAAACCCTAATTGAGAAGGATTCAACCCTAATGGTAACCTAGGTCATTAAGGGACTATGTGATTAGTAAGTTAACCCATGATGGTGATCATGTGGCAAATTACCAAAATACCCTTGAGGGGTCTAAAAGGGTAAAACCTTGTTCTAAGCAAACCCTAATCACATGATGCTGATGTTTCGGCTTATGCTAGCCAATGGAAACTTATCTCAACCTGATCTAGAGTGGTGTTGTCACCATCTACTAGTGAGAGGAGAGAGGAAGTATTTCTAGAGAGAGGAAGTATCCTAGAGAGAGAAAGTACCCTTTTTAGGAGGAAACTCTAGTAAGATACTTCGTATACATATGAATGTGCATGATTAGGGAATGACCCACCTATGTGAGGTCATGGAAACCCTAATTATGATATCTAATGGATCTTAATCCTAAGTAAGAGCCTTAATGATGATGTTTCTCTTACATGATGATGTAATGAGTACAATTCACCATGGAGTGAATAGTAAACCCTAAGTTTAGGGTGAAGACATGAAAAATGAATAGTAATCCCTAATTCAATTGAATAAAACCCTAGTTAATGACCAGTTGAGGGTTAACTAAGGGTCAAATCAGTTGAAGGTTGACCTATTTAACTCAATTGAAGTATGAGGGTAGGTCCAACTGATGAATGGTTCCATGAATTCAATGGTTGAAGGAACCAACATTGGAAACTCTAATTCATTTGGGTGCTTTATGTAAAGGAGGTCTAATGTGATTGAATATCTTGAGAATCAAGATGATAAATGATCCATCGACCCAATGGTGAATAATAATGATAAACAAATAAGGTACAAAGGTTGGAACCCTAATAAGTATCTAAGGGACTAGTACCAATTAAGGAATGAATCCCTAATTGCTTACTGAACCAATGACCTGATACACTATGTTAAGCAGAGTTGTATACTCTTGATTAAAGGGTTGATATGACCTAATCAATTTGAGATGATGTTAACATGAATTCATATTTGAATATAATTCATGTGGTGTTTAAGGGTATGATCCTTAGGAAGAGAGAGATCATGAAACCCTAAACATGTATATAAACCCCTATTGTCAGGACTTTTGGGTTTTTAACCCTAGTTGAGGGTGATTCCTTGTGAATCCCTAGTTGAGGGTGATTCCATGTGAATCCCTAGTTGAGGGTAATCTCATGTGAAACCATAATTGAGAATGCATCCTTAATTGTTGAATTGTTTACTATTGTCTGTTGAATGAACCATGCAGGTTGTTATGAGATGATAGGCATATCCAGGTAGGGAATGCCATGTTATACTAATGAGCTTTGCATATTGTTATAAGATAATGGGCATATCCAGGTATGGAATGCCATGATATATTCATTGAAAGCATGTCTTAAGCTTTATGAATAGTAACCCTTGTTGATGCACTGTGAGTGACATCTTTTATAATTTATGGGCTGTAAGAGCCATAAATGTTATCAAAGTCATGCTTGACAGATGACTTGAGATGAAATAACTGATGATTGTGAAAAGTTAGGCCTGCTACATTTTAAGTATTCTCATATATAGCTGTGTTATTGTAAGATGATAAGAATACTGAATGTACCTAACTGATTAAGAAGAATTAGTGAGAGGAATTGATGTAGATTCGTGTAGTCCGTCATTCCTTCACTAAAAGAGAAATGGTGAGAGGAGTTGATGTAGATTCATGTAGTCCATCATTCCCCACCGCACAGTCGAAGAGGTGAGATGCATCCCTGCACTCCCTTAAAAACATAATCAACAGCGTAGTATATCTGTTAGAGTTATCTACGAGTTATTTGATTGATGTTACTTTAAACAGCATAGAGGTTCTCATATTTTGATATTGATTGAACTCTGCTTATCATTAAAACTGCTAGTGAATATCTTGAAGGCTATTATTGCTTTAGTTATTCCATGCTTTGTTTATAAAGCTTCTAGTGGAGAGTTATAACTCTCGCTGGGGCAATTACGTATAATTGTCTCACCCCGTAGACTTCTACTTTTTAGGTGGTCGTCGAAGACGGAGGGACAAGAACTCAGGTGACCAATCCCAGCAGCATCAGGGGCAGTAGTTATCTCAGGTGGAGATCCAACCTGCTTCATGAGGTAGTATAGAGTTTGTCCTATGTGTCCTCTGTATTCTCAGGTCCTGGAGTGTTTTGAGTATGAACTCTTGAGAAGTTTTGTATCATGTTGTATATAATCACTCAAGAAGTTTTTGTTAGTTATGTAAACAGTTAAATCCTTTTTATAGAAAAGGTTTGTGGTTTCAAGCTCTTGTCTCAAAAAGTTTTAATTTCTCGTGATTTTTGGTCTTCCGCTGTTTACCGAATGCTTCCGCACATGTTTAAATCGAGATTAATTCGTGGTTTGGAGATCGGAGCCCACAAGTTTACTGCATTTCACTATTTTATGTTGAGTTATTTTTATACTTGAATGCTTGTAAATTTCAGTACAAGTGCATTTGAATGCAAATATGCTATTGGTATTGTTGCTAGGTTCAATTTATTACTAAAAATATTATAATTACCTAGAATTATAATAATGCACAATTGTAAAGACTATTTTGTTGAATCAATCTCAATTTCAATAGTATATTTCCATTGTAATTCGGTAATTGACCGTTCTAACGGCTGAGCCAGAGAGTAGGGAGGAAAGGAAGGGCTTTATTCACCCCAGTTATTGCTTTTAATCGTCTGTGTATAGAATTTGTGATTATGCATGTTTTATGTCCTCCTGTAGGTATCATTGTCTTCCTCACATCTCATCCTCTTCTTAAGCATCTCCTCCCATTTTTTTCCTTTTCCACAAATATTTCTAATTCTCTCCTACATCTTCCTCCTCTCCCATGCCTTGTTTCTTGTATCATATTTTTCTTCCTGCTATTCCTCCATTGCATTCATCCTTCTCTCTTTCCCTTTCCTCTATGTTCATTCTTTCTTTGTTATTGACTATGCTTTTTGTGCACATTCCCATTCCTCATGATTTAGCTCTTTCTGCCCTATTTGTACTCCACCTTTTCTTCCCAATTTGTCTTCCTACCTTTGTTATGTTGTTCCCATTTCTCTTCTATCTTTTCTTTCTCCTCCTTCCCTTTCTCTACAGCAATATCATTTTCCCTCCTTTACCTAATCCTCCTCACCCTTCCCTAGGTACGCTAATTCCTTTTCTAGGTCTATTTCTCCTCCCTTTTTCTGTTACAAAGACACACCTTCCCTATCTCTTAATTGTGCATCAGTTACATCCTCCCTCCCGTCTAGTTAAATCCACTGACTTCTACCTAATTGTTATATGTTTTGATATCATCTTCTCTTCTGGGTTTTCTTTATTAAATCATCTTTTCATTGAGTTCTCTCTTATTAGTTATATACCGACTTCTAGCCTACTTCATCAATAGTTTATCACATCTTACTACTTTATTTTGAGTTTATTGTAGAATTTGAGTGCTTTTACAACACGTTATAGTGTTCTACCTATCTCTTAATTGTGCATCAATTAAATCCTCTCCCCTCTAGTTAAATCCTTTGTCTTTCACCTATATGTCATATGTTTTACTCTCATCTTCTCTTATGGGTTCTCTTTATTAAATCATCTTTTCACTAATCTCTCTCTTATTAGATATCTACTGTCTTCTATCCTACACATCTTACTATTGTATGTTGAGTTTATTGTAGAGCTTGAATACTTGTACAACACATTTTCTATTCCACCTATCTGTTAATTATGCATAAACAATATCCTCTCTCTTGTTAAATCCACCGACTTCCACCATATATGTGTTTACTCTCATCTTCTGTTCCGGGTTCCATTTAGCAAATCATCTCTTCACTAAGTTCTCTCTTATTAGACATGTTCCATCTTCTCTCCTACTACAATACTCATTTCCTGCATTTTACTATTTTCTATTGAATTTTACGTTGAAATTGAATGCTTGTAAATTTTTATACAGGTACACCTGAACATAAATATTTGATTGGTATTGTTGCTAGGTTTTATTTTATTAGTCTTTGGTCTGAAAATATTATAATTTTTTAGACTTGTAAGAATGCAAAATTGTAAAGACACAATTGTAAAGACTATTTTGTTGAATAAATATTTGTTTCTATAGTGTAGTTTTTTATTTTGGTCAGTAAAAACTCGTGTTGCTTTTTTTTTATTTTCTATGTAGTGTCTGTACAGAAACATAACTACCTTCAAGATGAAAGTAGTTAGAGAAAAGAAAGATACAAAGCAAAACAAAAGAAAGACAAACAGGGGGAAACCATCAAAAGCCTCCATATATAGCACGCATCAACAACATAGCAGGTTCAGAGAAAAGAAACAGCACTCAACCATCACTAGCAGTAAGAGGGGAGCCAAGACCCGCTCCAGCAGGGACACTTTAGTAAAAGAAATACCCAGCCAGCGAAGCTGCTTCTAAAACATCTAAACCAATCTGCAACACATACCTAAAGTTGTTCCCTTCACCAAGAAACTCTTCATCCATCCAAACATGCAGGAAGTAGAAAACAGAGTTAGCCTCATTCCAAACCAGAGCAAAATAGAAAAGGGCATGCCCATGCACAACCAAACATCAACTCCAAAAAAGTGCAGCAGATAGGGTGAGAGGGGAGCATCGACATCCACATAAGGATGGGAACTCAACCATCACCAAACAACAAAGGAACCCAAAGAAAAAAAGTGAGGGGGGAGCGTCAACATCCGAGTAGGATGGAAAACTCAACCATCACAAAATCAGCTCAGAACTTCAACAACTCTTTTGATCACAATAGAAACAGTTTCAGGACTCCTCTTAATATTCTCGTACACCCTACTATTTCTCTCCTGCCACAGGTGATACAGAACAGCAAAACAAGTTAAGTATGTATTCCTGTCGGTACAGTTGCATAAGTCATTAACCTTCTCCGAGATAGCAGCAATGATCCCTCCATCCAAGCAAATATTCCACACTGATTTAGCAAAGGCACAATGAAAGGATAGGTTTTCCCCATCTTCATAATTGTCCATACAAAGAAGACAAACAGAAACCACAGGAATACCCATTCTTCTGCTATAATCCATAGTTGCAACTTATTAAGGTAAAGCTTCCAAACGTGAAAGACATAATTCTTAGGAACCTTGCACTTCCAAAGCCACAGGAAAAACTTATCAACATTGCCTTTAACTCTGGTAGCCTCCCAAACATCCTTCAAAATGGCGTCATTCTTACTAAGAAGAAAAATCTTATCACTTCCACAAACATTAATATTCTGACTTTTAATACATTGAAAAATGGGTGAAGCAGCTCTATTATTAGGAAAGGACCATTCACCACCTTTAATAAACATACCAAGTCTATCATCAGAGCCAACTCCAGATATGGAGGAAATCAAGCCCTCACCACAATCGGAGAGGAATCTACCTTTGAGCCAAGGAACCTTCCAAACCTTAAATTGAGAATCAGCTCCAATTTGGAAATCAATATGAGGCAAAAGGAGACTCCTTACCGCTACCAGCCTATTAAACATCCATGAAAATTTGGGAGAGGATTCCACAGTCCAAATAGTTTCTTTTCTCAAATATTTTGCCTTTATCCACTTGACCCATAGGCAATCTTTTTCTCTAGATAAATCCCAAAGATTTTTAATAGCACAAGCATGAGACATATCACTACATTTCCTGATACCAAGACCCCCTTCAGCTAGAGGAAGGGCTACTTTATCCCAAGCCACCAAATGAACCCTATTCTTACCTTCAGCCTTACCCCAAAGAAAGTCCCTCACAATTTTATCAATAGCATCAGACACTGACGAAGGGATGGGGAAGGAAGTAATCCAATGTAAATAGAGAGCTGACAGAGTAGACTTAATCAATTCCAATCTGCTAGCTAGACTCAAGATCTTAGCTTTCCACGAATCCAACTTCTTCTTGATCTTGTCAATAAGGTTATAACAGTGCCTTTTAGAAAGTTTACCAATAAAAATAGGAACCCCTAAATACTTCAAGTCTTCCATATTACCTTCATGCACATCAAGAATATTAAGAATCGGATCAGTGTTAACTTTTTTGTTGAACACTGCACAACTGTTCATGTTGTTAAGCTTGAGCCCAGAGAGACACCCGAAATTCTCCAAAGTAGCTTTAATAAACTCAACATTCCCAGAGCTAGCCTTCATAAAAAACATCAAATCGTCTGCAAAAATAAGATGTGAAATGGATTCACATTTGGGAACTTTGATAGGTTGATACAGCTTGCACTTGAGACCCTGCTTCATAAGCTCAGTAAGGCCTTGCATGACTATAATGAAAAGATAAAGTGCAATGGGATCACCTTGTCTTATTCCATTAGTTGGATAAAAAGAATCAGTAGGCTCCCCATTAACTAAGATATGATAAGAGGTAGAAGAGAACAAAGCATCCACCCAACTGATCCATCTCAAAGGAAATCCCATCCTATAAAGAACAGAAAAGAGAAACTTCCAACTGACATAATCATAGGCCTTTGATATGTCCACTTGCACACACATATTATTCGACTCTTTCCTAAAATCACTCAAGAGCTCATTTGACAACATAACGACATCTTTCATGCTTCTTCCTCCAACAAAAGCGCATTGATTAGAGTCAACAATGAAAGGCAAAATAGTCTTTAATCTATTCTCCAAAATCTTAGAAATAATCTTGTAAAAAGTGTTACATAACGCAATAGGCCTCCAATTAGAATTGATATACATATCTATCCCCTTCGGAATCAGAGTGATAAAAGACTTGTTGGCTTCTTTTAGCATGACACCATTCAAGAAAAATTCAGAGATAGCTGCATAAGTGTCATCACCAATAATCTCCCAGGTAGATTTAAAAAAACAACTGTTAAAACCATCTGGCCCCGGGGCCTTATCAACATTAAGATTCTTCATGATATCATCCACCTCCTTCCTAGAAATAGGAGCCATAAGAAATCTAGCTTGTTCAACAGTTAACTGATTACCTTCCCAATTTCCCTTCCAAACATCACCAACACAATCCCTATTAGAAAATAGCTTCATATGAAAGTCCTTAACAACATTATTAATATCATCATAGTTGGTAAGATTCACATTATTAACCAACAAACTCTTCAGAAAATTTTTATGTCTTCTTGTCTTAAGAGAAGAATAAAAGAACTTTGAATTCATATTACCTTCTTTAAGCCATTGAATTCTGGACTTTTGTTTTAATAAGGATTCCTCAGCTAACTCGGCCTCTATAGCTTCAGACCTTAGAGTCTTGGCAACCTATCTCTTATCTTCATTCAAAGGATCCAGATCAGCGGATTTTTTAGCTTCATTAGCTTTAAATCTAGCCATTCTAGCATTATCAAACAGATCTCCAACAATCTCTTTATTCCATTTCAACAGAGCTTTTTTGACATTCTCCAACTTTCTATATAGCCTAAACATCTTATAACCCTTCACCTCAGTGCACCAGGCACCTTTAACAATATCCATAAAATCTTTCCTATGGATCCATGCGTTAACAAATCTAAACGGGGACTTAATTGTCCTGGGATTACCAATCTTCAGAACAATCCTTCTATGATCACCAACAGAACTAGAAACCAACTCTCCAGAGAAATTCTCAACACTAGAAATGAATTGGATGTTGTGAAGAACTCGATCGATCTTGGAAGTAACAAAATGATCTCCCTCTTGTTTTTATCCCAGGAAAATGACGGGCCACCAAGATTCATGTCAAACAACCCAGAATTGAGCAATCAATTGTTAAAATCATCCATCGATTTTTTTGTGGGGGGTTGAATACTTACCCTTTCAACTTCAGATCTCACAGCATTAAAATCTCCTAGAATGATCCAAGGTTCATCAATAGACCTGCTCATCTCTTCAATATCGTCCCATAACTTTGATCTTTCAGCATCTCCATTGTGTCCATACACAGCCATAACCATAAAGGAAAAACTATTAACATTAACTCTTCCAAAAATAAATTGGTCAGACTCCTTGATAGCATCGATTCTACAGTTTCTATACAAAATGAAAACTCTTCCAAGACAGTGAGAACTATGATTAGTAATATAATTGTACTCCGGGAAGTATCTAGACATCATATGACTAACTATGTCGTGTCTGACTTTAGTTTCCACAAGAATAATGATGCCCCCATTCATCCTTCTAATCTCCTCTTGGACAGGAACAATCTTATTATTAAGTCCTCTAACATTCCAAGAGGAAATTAACATAGAGGGGATCATTTGATCACATCGGCTGTTGTGTTGTCAGTCTCAGCCTCAATGTCTTCAGCAATTGTCTCCAAACTTGCAAAGGAATTAGTAACAAGAGGAGACTCGGTCATGCTTCCACTACTGCTAGATGTGGATTTAGTAGGAGACTTACTTCTCTTGCTCCTCACCTCCTGAAATCCATCATCATCAGCTACACCTTTTGAACTCGAGCAAGATGAGAAATTAGGAGCAGGAGTATCAAATCTTTTTTTATTGAGCTTCGCATAATGCTCTTTAATCATGTTGGCATTATGGTCCACCAGCAAAGGGTTTACAATAATAGAAACAGTTCCAGTATCGAGACTCTCCCCACCTTCTTCATCGACCAAAATAGAATTTGAATTTGAGCCAGGATCTGCACCTTCAAAGCATTTAGAATTAGCATCTTCAGCATCAACTAGAGGAGGATCAACTACATCCTTCTTTCCAGTGTTATCAGTGACCTTAATCGTCCAGACTTGCTTTTCTTTAGTAGGAACACAGTCCCCCTTTCTAGTATTGCAGTAGTACTCATCGTGCCCATAACAATGACAGTACTTACATTTGTATGGATACCATTCATAGGAGATATGTATTTCGTGGACAACCCCTTCATCACTCTCGAGCGAGATGGATTCTAGAAAGGAAAAGCTAGTGTCAACTAGAACCTGAATTCTCGCAAATTCAAGTCTAGCACATGTTCCAGTCGACTCATCTGCACACAGAAGAACCCCAAAATAGGACCCAATTCTCTCAAACATCTTGACGTCCCAAAGCTCCATAGGTAAGTTATAGATCCTAATCCAGATCGGAACCTCATTCAACCTGAGCTTCGATACTTTTTGACCTTGCTTCCATCTACGCAACAAAAGAGGCATGTTCTTAACATACCATTTACCTTTGAGAGCCTTCCGCAAATCTTCCTCCTCTACAAATCTTAACAGCAAGAATATGTCTCCTCTGTTGAATATTTCCACGCTCCCTTTTAGATCCCACAGCCATTCCAGGTAGCCATTCAAAGTTGGAATATGCGACTTGAAATCAATGATGTAACCTACCAAACATTTGTTCCACTTATTAGCATTTTCCTTTGCTTCTGAAATCAATGATGTAACCTACCAAACATTTGTTCCACTTATTAGCAAGAATCTGTCTCCTCTGTTGAATATTTCCACGCTCCCTTTTAGATCCCACAGCCATTCCAGGTAGCCATTCAAAGTTGGAATATGTGAGTTGAAATCAATGATGTAACCTACCAAACATTTGTTCCACTTATTAGCATTTTTTTACTGCATTTTACTATTTTGTGTTGAGTTTATCACTAAACTTGAATGCTTGTAGATTTCAATACAAGTACATTCGAATGCAAATATGTTATTAGTATAACTTCTTGGTTTATATTTGTTACTGAAATTATTATAATTTCTGAGACTTGTAATATTGCACAATTGTAAAGGCTATTACATTTAATCAGTCTTTGTTTTAATAGTATAGTTTCGATTGTACTGTACATGTATATAATAGAATATGTGATTATGCATGAGTCATGTCCTCCTCACTTCTTCTCTTCTTAAGTTCGTCGTTCATATCCCCTTTCCTTTCCACGTCTTATTTCTCCTATGTCATCTTTCTTCATGCTATTCCTCCATGATACTTTACCTTCTCTCTTTTCCTTTCATCCACACCCGTTCCTTCTTTATTATTGATTATGCTCTCCCTACATAGTCCCATTTCTCCCGATTTTGCTCTTCCTGGCCAATTTGTCCTCCACCTCCTCTTCCCAATTTCTCTTCCTGCTCCTGTTATGATCCCTCCTCTCTCTTCATGTCTTTCTTCTCTTTCATCTCTTCTTTCTCCTCCTTCCCTTTCTTTATGACAATATCGTTTCCCCTCCCTTACCTATTACTCCTCACCCTTATCATATTATGCTAATGTCCCCTTTTCCAGTTCTATTTCTCCTCTTAGCTATTACAAAGACACACTTCCTCTCCTTCTCTTCCCTTTCTGCCGTTGATTTCTTACATATCCTCTAGTATAATATGTTTACTGTTCCAACTATCTCTTAATTGTGCATCAATTAAATCCTCCCCCCCTCTAGATAAATCCACTGAGTGGTAGTGCTATGGCTATGGTGACAATAACTTTGAGATGGACGACGATGGATTGGGATGAGATTATTGCTAGAACTACAACTAGAACTACGACCGGTACTATGACGACGACAAAGACAACTAGCGAAACGACGACCGTAACAACTAGTGCTAGGGTTAGGGATAATTCACGACAACAATTAGGACTAGGAGCAAGGATAGTGTTGGGCTATCACTACAATCGGTGCTAGTATGTGCTAGGGATACAACGATGGTAGAGGTGACGACCTCGACTGTGGCTATGGCTAGAATGTGTGCAACGACGTGACCTAGGGTGTCGGGGAAACCTACATCATCTACGACATCATCGATTGGGACGGTATGCGTCTGAAAGATATGGATAGAGATGTCTATCCCCACCACACAAATGACAACCTCGTCAAATACTACTATTGTGGTGACAAGCTTCACCAACATCAAGCCCTCGACACCGATCACGTTATGGAAAAAACTCCCATCTATAAAATGCATTCAATTCATGTGAATACTCCATTTTGTATCCCGTGTACACCTGAAGCAATGAGGGTCCAAACTAGAACTATAGGGTCGACGCCGTAAGGAACGTCACTGTTATCCTAACCCCGTAGTTCGCAAACCTAAATTCACCCTACAAATCTACCAACATTAACCAAATCAAATAAGTCATGGTTGGGGCACCGGTAAAGAGATATCTCATTTAACAAATCGTGATTTCCCTAAAGATAAGACTATGATAAGAACACTTATTTGTGATCATCATGTTGTCTAAGAAAAAAAGTCCGCTAAAGCTATAATTCAACTAAGAAATGGTGTCCATAGTTAAGATATCCTCAGCTCAACTCAACTCTTCTCAACCTTGTAGACCATGTCCCATTTTTGTTAGGGATTTTTAGCTTTAGCAAACTTTTTCCCTCATGCATTATATGATGACTATAAATCGGTGTTGTCGTCATCACCGTATCTTCAGGAAAATCATGATTTAGAAAATATGGTTGTTTCACCCATTCCAAAATCATGATTTGTTTGTTTTGGTTAATGTTGGTACAGACGAGTTGAGAATTGAGATGTGCCCACCACACAAACGTCAGTTCGTCAAACGCTAATACAGACAAGCAAGCTACACAGACATCAAGCCCCCGACAAAGTGCACCGTGTAGGAGAAACTCCGCTATACAAACACTAACCATGTCCAATGTTACTACTACCGACGAACAAATTGCATAGACATCAAGCCCCCGACAAGGAGCATTGTAGGGGAGAAACTCCACTTTGAAATTACATTTAATACGTCAATATACTCCATTCTATACCTGATGGGTTATGACTAGGGCTAGGGCTAGAACACCGTTGACACCGATGACAACTAAGCATAGGTTTGGGCTACGAGTAGGGTTGTGACTGACATTTGTAATAGGTTGGGGCAACGACAATGACATCAGTTATGAAAAGGGCTAGTGCTATGGCGACTACGACACTTAGACTACTACTACTAAGATGACAGAGATGACTAGGGATACAACAAGGGTGACTGAGTGGGCTAGAGATACAATGACGACGGAAAACAACTTGTGCTACGACGATAGCAACTAGTAGTGCTAAGGCTAGGGGACGACGATGACTAGGCTAGGACTAGGATTTGGGCTTGGTTGTACTACAAATACAACTAGTGATAGTGCTAAGGCTAGGTCTAGGGCTATGTCTATGGCAATGGCGACAATTGCTATTGCTAGAGCTACATATTACTCTTACATGTCTTACTTCTATCTCATTGTTCTCATGATATTCCTGCATCGTACTTCTCCTTCTCCCATTCCCTCCCCCCTCCATACATGTTCCTTCTTTCTTATTGATTATGCTCTCCTTACACAGTCCCCTTCCTCTTGATTTATCTCTTATTGCCTAATTTTCCATTTTGTTTAAATTAACAAAGGAACCAAGCCCAGTCAGGGCAACTAATGGACGCACCCTGGACATGGTAAACTCTCGAGGCATGAGAATGAGTGGTCCCATCACTCCCTTCTGCACGCAATCAGAGCGGAATGTCATTCTCAGAGTGCCTTCAGTGCAATTCGAAACTGGGTCGTTCACATGGACTAACCAAGCTCTTACCACCCGGGCTACTCTGGCTGAACTACCCAGTTTGTCCTCAACCTCTTCTTCCCAATGTCTCCCCCTTGCCCCTTTTATGTTCCTCCCCATTCTCATTCAGTCTTTATTCACTTTGATTTCTACTTTCTCTTTACATCCCTTTCTCTACCACAATAATGTTTCCCCTCCCTTATCTATTTCTCCTCACCCTTTCCCTATTACACCAATGTCCCCTTTTCCAATTTTATTTCTCCCCCCTATCTTTTGCAGTGACACAACTCCTTCCCTTTCTCTTGCTATCTTCCACTGATTTCTTTCGTCTCCTCCCGTACAACACTTTTCTAGTTCCCCCCATCTCTAATTTCCATCAATGAAATCCTTCCCCCCCCTCTAGTTAAATCCACTGGCTTCCACCTAATTGTTATACATTTTACTCTCATCTTCTCTTCTGGGTTCCCTTTATAAAATTATCTCTTCACAAGTTTTCTCTGATTAGATATCTACCATCTTCTCTCCTACTACATCACTAGTTTATTGCATTTCACTATTTTATGTTGAGTTATTGTTATACTTGAATGCTTGTAAATTTCAGTACAAGTACATTAGAATGCAAATATGATATTGGTATTGTTGCTAGGTTTTAATTTATTACTAAAAATATTATAATTTCCTAGAGTTATAATAATGCACAATTGTAAAGACTTTTTTATTGAATCAATATCAATTTCAATAGTATATTTCCATTGTAGTTTTATAATGGACCGCTCTAACGGCTGAGCTGGAGAGTAGGGAGGAAAGGAAGGGCCCTATTCACCCTAGTTATTACTTTTAATTGTCTGTGTATAGAATTTGTGATTATGCATGTTTTTTATGTCCTCCTCTAGGTACCATTGTCTTCCTCACATCTCATCCTCTTCTTAAGCACCTCCTCCCATTTTTTTCCTTTTCCACGAATATTTTCTAGTTCTCTCCTACATCTTCATCCTCATCCATGCCTTGTTTCTCATATCATGTTTTTCTTCCTGCTATTCCTCAATTGCATTCCTCCTTCTCTCTTTCCCTTTCCTCCCCTATCTCCATTCTTTCTTTCTTATTGATTATGCTTTCCGTGTACATTCCCATTCCTCATGATTTAGCTCTTTCTGCCCTATTTATACTCCACCTTTTCTTCTCAGTTTGTCCTCCTTCTTCTGTTATGTTGTTTCCATTTCTCTTCTTTCTTTTCCTTCTCCTCCTTCCCTTTCTCTACAGCAATATCATTTTCCCTCCTTTACCTAATCCTCCTCACCCTTCCCCGATTACACTGATCCCTTTTCTAGTTCTATTTCTCCTCCCCTTTTCTGTTACAAAGACACACCTTTCCTATCTCTTAATTGTACATCAATTACATCATCTGTCCCGTCTAGTTAAATCCACTGACTTCTACCTAATTGTTATATGTTCTGCTATCATCTTCTCTTCTGGATTTTCTTTATTAAATCAACTTTTCACCGAGTTCTCTCTTATTAGTTATATACCATCTTCTAGCCTAATACATCACTAGTTTATCACATCTTACTACTTTATTTTGAGTTTATTATATAATTTGAGTGCTTGTACAACACTTTATAGCTACTTGTCTCTTAATTGTGCATCAATTAAATCCTCTCCCCTCTAGTTAAATCCTTTGACTTTCACCTATTTGTCATATGTTTTACTCTCATCTTCTCTTATGGGTTCTCTTTATTAAATTATCTTTTCACTGATCTCTCTCTTATTATATATCTATTGTCTTCTATCCTACACATCTTACTATTGTATATTGAGTTTGTCGTAGAACTTGAATACTTGTACAACACATTTTCTATTCCACCTATCTGTTAATTATTGCATCAATTATATCCTCTCTCCTCTTGTTAAATCCACCGAATTCCACCATATATGTTTTTACTCTCATCTTCTATTTTGGGTTCCATTTAGTAAATCGTCTCTTCACTGAGTTCTCTCTTATTAGAAAGGTTCCATCTCTCCTACTACAATACTCATTCGCTGCATTTTACTATTTTCTGTTGAATTTTATGTTGAAATTGAATGCTTGTAAATTTTTATACAGGTACACCTGAACATAAACATTTGATTGGTATTGTTTCTAGGTTTTATTTTATTAGTCTTTGATCTGAAAATATTATAATTTTTTAGACTTGTAAGAACGCAAAATTGTAAAGACACAATTGTAAAGATTGTTTTGTTGAATAAATCTTTGTTTTGTAGTATAGTTTCCATTGTATTATGTGTATATATATGATAAAATATGTGATTATGCATGTTATATGTTGTCATCTAGGTACCACAGTCTTCCTCACTTCTCTCCTCTTCTTAAGCACCTCGTTCTCCCATTTCTTTTCCTTATCAACAAATACTTTCTCCTTCTCTCCTTTATCTTCCTTCACTTCTACGTCTTGTTTCTCCTATCTCATTTTTCTTCATGCTATTACTCCATAGCACTTCTCCTTCCCCCTTTCCCTTTCCTCCTTTACACCAGGTCCTTCTTTTCTTATTGATTATGCTCTCCCTGGACAGTTCTCTTCCTCCATTTAGCTCTTCTTGCCCTATTTGTACTCCATCTCCTCTTCCCAATTTCTCTTCCTGCCTGTATTATGTTCTTGCCCTTTCTCTTCCAATCTTTCTTCTCTTTCATCTTGTCTTTCTCCTCCTCTTTCTCTACCACAATATTGTTTCCACTCCCTTATCTATCCCTCCTCACCCTTCTCCCCCTATTGTTTTGTGAATTAAATCCTCTCTTCCCTCTAGTTAATTCCACTGACTTCCACCTACTTATTGTACATTTTTACTCTCATCTTCTCTTCTAGGTTCCCTTTATTAAATCATCTCTTCACTGAGTTCCCTCTCATTATATATCTACTGTCTTCTCTCCTACTACATCACTAGTTCACTGTATTTTACTCTTTTGTGCCAAGTTTATTGTTGAAGTTGAATGCTTTACAAAACATATACTGTTCCACCTATCTCTTGATTATGCATCAATTAAATCCTTTCCCCTCTAATTAATTCCACTAACTTCCACCTAATTGATATATGTTTTTATTCTCATATTCTCTTATGGGTTCCCTTTTGTAAATCATCTCTTCAATGAGTTCCAATTTATTATATATCTTCCTTCTTCACTCCTACTCCATTACTAGTTTACTGCATTTTTTACTGCATTATACTATTTTAGATTGAGTTTATCGCTAAACTTGAATGCTTGTAGATTTCAATACAAGTACATTTGGATGCAAATATGTTATTGGTATAATTTCTTGGTTTATATTTGTTACTGAAAATATTATAATTTCCTAGACTTGTAATATTGCACAATTGTAAAGGCTATTATGTTTAATCACTCTTTGTTTCAATGGTATATTTTTTATTGTATTGTACATATATATGATAGAATATGTGAGTATGCATGTGTTATGTCCTCCTCCTCACTTCTTCTTTTCTTAAGAACTGCGTTCATTTCCCCTTTCTCTTCCACGCCTTATTTCTCCTATCTTATTTTTCTTCAAGCTATTCCTCCATAATACTTGACCTTCTATCTTTTCCTTCCTCCACGTCCGTTCCTTCTTTCTTATTGATTATTCTCTCCCTACACAGTCCCATTTCTCCTGATTTTGCTCTTCCTGTCCAATTTGTCCTCCACCCCCTCTTCCTAATTTCTCATCCTGCTCTTGTTATGATCCCCCCTCTCTCTCCTTGTCTTTCTTCTCTTTCATCTCTTCTTTCTCCTCCCCTTTCTTTACGACAATATCATTTCCCCTCCCTTACTTATTACTCCTCACCCTTCCCCTATTATGCTAATGTCCCCTTATCCAGTTCTATTTCTCCTCTTATCTATTACAAAGACACACTTCCTCCCCTTTCTCTTCCCTTTCTGCCACTGGTTTCTTCCATCTCCTCTAGTACAATGTGTTTATTGTTCCAACTACATCTTCTAGGACCATCATTTTGGGACAATATGCGTCTGAAAGATATGGATAGAGATGTCTGTCTCCACCACACAAACGACAACCTCGTCAAATACCACTACTGCAGTGACGAGCTTCACCAACATCAAGCCCTTGACATGGATCGCTTTATGGAAGAAACTGCCATCTCTAAAATGCATTCAATTCATGTGAATACTCCACTTTGTAACCCATTTGCGCCTGAAGAAATGAGGGTCCAAACTAGAAATATAGGGTCGACATTGTAAGGAACACGACTGTTATCCTGAGGTCCCCACAGTTCGTGAACTTAAATCCACCCTTAAAAATATACCAACATTAACCAAAACAAATAAATCATGGTTGGGGCACCGGTAAAGAGATAACTCATTTCACAAATCGTGATTTCCCTAAAGATAAGGCAATGATGAAAACACTTATTTGTGATCATCATGTTGTTTGAGAAAAAAAGTCTGCTAAGGCTATAAGTCAACTGAGAAATGGTGTACCTAGTTAAGATATTCTCAGCTCTGCTCAACCTTGTAGACCATGTCCCATTTTTGTTAGGGATTTGTAGCTTTACCAAACTTTTCCCTCATATGTTATATGTTTTGGTTAATGTTGGTAGAGACGAGTTGAGAGTTGAGATGAGCCCACCACACAAATGTCAGTTTATCAAACACTAATACCAGCAAGCAAGCTGCACGGACATCAAGCCCCTGACAAAGTGCACCGCTTAGGAGAAACTCCGCTACACAAACGCCAACCATGTCAAATGCTACTACTACCGACGAACAAACTGCATAGACATCAAGCCCTTGACAAGGAGAACTATAGGGGAGAAACTCCACTTTGGAATTTCATTTAGTACGTCAATATACTTCATTCTATACATGATGGGTTATGACTAGGGCTAGGGCTAGGGCTAGAGCTAGAACACCGTTGACACTGATGACAACTAAGCATAGGTTTGGGCTATGAGTAGGGTTGTGACTATGACATTTACAATAGGCTCGGGCAAAAACAATGACGTCGGTTATGACAAGGGCTAGTTCTATGACGACGACGATACTTGGACTACTACTACTAAGATGACGGAGACGACTAGGGATCCAACAAGGGTGATCGAGTGGGCTAGAGCTACAATGATGGTGAGAAAACAACATAGTGCTACGACGATAGCAACGACTAGTAGTGCTAAGGCTAGGGGACGACGATGACCAGGCTATGACTAGGATTTGGGCTTGGTTGTGCTACATATACAACTAGTAATAGTGCTAACGCTGGGGCTAGGGCTATGTCTATGACAATGGCGACGATGGCTATGGCTAGGGCTACATCTTCCTCTTACATGTCTTACTTCTATATCTCATTTTCTCATGATAACCCTAAAAAGTACTTCTCCTTCTCCCTTTCCCTTCCTCCTCCACACCCATTCCTTCTTTCTTATTGATTATGCTCTCCTTACACAATCCCCTTCCTCCTGATTTAGCTATTCTTGCCTAATTTGCCATTTTTTTTAAATTAACAAGTAACCAAGTCTGTTTAGGGCAACTAATGGACGCACCCCGGACACGTTAACTTTCAAAGCATGAGAAGGTGTGGTCCCATCACTCCCTTCTGTGCTCAATCAGTGTGGAATGTCGTTCGCAGAGTGTCTTCAATGTAATTCAAAACCGGGTCGTTCGCATGGACTTACCAAGCTCTTACCACCCTGGTTACTCTAGACGAACTACCCGATTTGTCCTCCACCTCTTCTTCCCAATGTCTCCCCTGCCCCTGTTATGCTCCTCCCCATTCTCATTCAGTCTTTATTCACTTTGATTTCTACTTTCTCTTTAGATCCCTTTCTTTACCACAGTAACGTTTCCCCTCCCTTAAATTTACATCCCCTCACTTTGATTTCTACTCTCCTCACCCTTTCCCTATTACGCTAATGTCCCATTTTCCTATTCTATTCCCCCCCCCATCTTTTACAGTGACACAAATTCTTCCCTTTCTCTTGATATCTTCCACTGATTTCTTTCATCTCTTCTAGTACAACACTTTTATTGTTCTCCCTATCTCTTAATTTGCATCAATCACATCCTCCCCCCCCCAAGTTAAATCCACTAACTTCCACCTAGTTGTTATACATTTTACTCTCATCTTCTCTTTTGGGTTCCCTTTATTAAATTATCTCTTCACCCTCTACCGTCTTCTCTCCTACTACATCACTAATTTACTGCATTTTACTATTTTATGTTGAGTTATTGTTAAACTTGAATGCTTTTAAATTTCAGTACAAGTACATTTGAATGCAAATATGTTATTGTTATTATTGCTAGGTTTTAATTTATTACCTAAAATATTATAATTTCCTTGACTTGTAATAATGCACAATTGTAAAGACTGTTTTGTTGAATCAATCTCAATTGCAATAGTACATTTCCATTGTAGTTTATAATAGACCGGTCTAACCAATGAGCCGGAGAGTAGGAAGGAAAGGAAGGACCATATTTACCCCAGCTATTGCTTTTAATCGTCTATGTGTAGAATTTGTGATTATGCATGTTTTATGTCTTCCTCTAGGTACCATTGTCTTCTCACTTCTCATCCTCTTCTTAACCACCACCTCCCATTTTTTTCCCTTATCCACAAATATTTTCTAGTTCTTTCCTACATCTTCCTCCTCTTCCACGCCTTGTTTCTCCTATCATATTTTTCTTCGGCAATAGCGTAGAAGATCTTCGGCGACAATGGCGTCGTTAGTAGGGCCGCCAAAGAGGGTCGATGTGTGCAGTGACCGTAGTGACGGCTACGACGCCTTCAGGGAGGCTCTGGGCACCGACTGGACCTACAAGGAAGGTTAGCAGCGGGTGTCACCGCTAGACCTGTCAAACGGGTGGGTGGGTTGAGTTTGAGTTGGGTCGTTGCGGGTTTGGGTCTCGCGGGTGCGGGTCAAAAAAGCCCAATTTTAAATGAGTAGACAAACGACACACCCAAACCCAACCCGACGGGTAGCGGAGCAGAATTTATACATATATAGCATAAACAAATACAACCAGAAGCTGCTGCATATTGACGCAATATGTGCACATCATATGTTTGCATATTAACGTCACTTAGAACAGCACATATGGACAATACTCTGTGCGTTAACTTGCTACAACAGCAGCTGCCCAACAGCCTTTTTTGTGCGTTAACTTGCTAAAACAGCAGCTATCCAACAGCCTTTTTCTTGCATATTGCTGTCCAAATACTTGGTGAGCAGCAAGGAAAGAAAAGTTAACAAGCGAAGCAACACTCCAAATGTATACAAGGGCTATCAATGTTGTTATAAACTGATGATAACATCAAAGTATGCAACATTCACATTATTATTGTGAGGGGTTGAATTTGTTTGTGTGTCATTCAGAAAATCCATCTAGCTAGTAACCTAAAAGACGGGAAATCAAATAGATTTTAGATATAACTATGCATTTAAATACAGCGATACCCATTACCAAGAGTAAGAACAAAACTGAAATTTTGCCCCGTGGACGTTTTTCTAAACAGAATGGGCAAGAAATTTTACCCTCAAAAAATGAGGAGAAGGGAAAGAGGGATAAATGTTGGTAATAGGAAATTTGATAGCAGCAAATAGGGAGATTAATCTATTTAGTAGCTCACGCCTTTGGTACCTGGCAGTTGGCAGCAATTTGTGCCTTTAACTTCCGATCCTGCAACAGCCGTAAGTACGTAAAGGAGAAGATGTGGAAGGAAGAGAAACGTTGTTGCTCTGTGAATGCAGAGATAGGGTGCCGAATCCGAATGGGGGAAGGTAGCATCCGAGTCGGGGATTCAAATAGGTCTTGATCAACACAGCTTGTCGTGGTAGCTTGTCGTCGTGGCGTCGACACCAGCTGAGTTCACCGTCACCGTGCTAGCCATCCGCATCTGCAATCTTTGTCGTCACCGAACATTGCCAAGAGCCAAAGCGCCGGTTCGTCGTTTTGGCAGCTAGGGCACGTTGCAGCAAACAGAAACGTGAGGTCGCGAGGAAAGGGCAGACCCGCAGAGTCAATACTTTGATTTGTCGATTTGGTAAAATTAAGTTACAGTAACCAAAACAAAGGGACGGGAGAAGATGTTATTCGGGCTGAGATTAGTTGGGCCATAGGCACACAAGGCCTTTTATGGTTTTTGCTGTTTCGCTGAATGAGTGTATGCGTAAAGCATATATAGTTATAAATATATTTATTTAATTTAATTAACCGGGTCACACGCGGGCATCCGCGGGCTGCCCGCGAAACCCACTAACTAAACGGGTGGGTACGAGTTTGGGTACTTTTAAGCGGGTAGTGAAATTCATGGCCCAAACCCAATTCAAACGGGTTGACCCATGGGTGCCCGCGGGTTTTGACCCAGTTTGACAGGTCTAGCCACCGCCCAAGAGGCGAGAGGGGCAGCGGTAGCTGCTGACTTCCTAGGAGGGACCAACGCAAGAAGGTCAAGGGTTACGTCACACACTCTAATACCAAGTCAAATAATTATGTCGATATTCAATAATTAAAATAGATACAATACCTCTCTTTGTATAAGATTAGAGAGAGGTTAAAGAACATAGATTACCAATATGAGACCAAACTAGAAAGGAGGGAAAAAGAGTAAAATAATATAAAACACAAACATATCTTAACAGTAATAACCACCCTCATATGCAATTTGCACCTTCACGATATGAGCAGAGTGGAGAAGCAAAGGGACAACGTTGTGGCGAAGACATTCACGAGGTCCACTCTGCTCTTCCTCAACGAACCCATCAGGAGGCTTGATATGTATGAGTGTGGATTATGCTCCTCGGCTTTCTTTGGACCAATAAATCAATGGTTTATCTCACATATTAGGCATCTATTTATATTGGTCACTGCCTCTGTTTATTACTTGATAATTAATCAACAAAGCCTGCTGAAATGGCAACCATCCCAAGTTTTTACCCATGTCTGGATACAATGTAGTGATGATTATTTTTCTTCCTCATATGAGGTATAGGTAATTGTTTTCTTCTTTAATGTAGTGATGATTATTTTTCTTCCTCATATGAGGTATAGGTAATTGTTTTCTTCTTTAAATCTTAGGGCTTCTGCAATTCCTGTTGCCCAAGGGCTGAAATTGGGTTACTGCCTTGCTTGTTTCCAGAAAAGAGTAGTTGCCTCGGTCAAATTCTTCTTGCTCCTTTTTTTGTAAATGCAAATGGGGGCACTATGGTGTGGTGGTCCTCATCCATCTATTTTGTTTCAATTTGTAGCAGCTGCCAGATTTAGTACGTGTTGTGATGGTGGGTTTTTTCCTTTCTATTCCAATTATATATTTCTTGAGCTCTAAATAATTCAAATTCATTTCCATCCTGTTAGCATTCAAAATTCGAGGCCATGATGACTGGCATTGTGTTGTTTTCACTGTCATGCCTTACTGAGAAACATGGACCTCCTTCATGTACAAATCTTTCATTTAATTACCCGGTCAGCGTAGTCCGGGCGGTCAAGCCAGTGCACCCCTCATGACCCGCTTGGGTCAGCTGTATTTACCAACCTCTTGGGTCATCCGGACTCTGACACCTGTTTGGAGATGGAGTGGACTTCGGCCCATGCAGATGGAGTGGGCTTCTGCAACTAAACAAGCTAACATTCTTCTTTTTGGCGTCACTGCTTCAGCCTCCTTCGTGACCCAGAAGCTCGGGGGTCTAGCCAGGGACCCACCCACCAGCCAAGCAGCGAGCGCTTTGACTAGTTATACCTCCTCTCCGGAGAGGAGCATATGAGTATGAGGTGAGGTATCGTAGATGAGTAGTTGCACGTTGCAAGCATATTGCCGTACTGCTGCTGCGTGCTAAGCTTTACTCTCTCGTGTGTTGTGCTGATAAGATGTTTTTGGTGTGCAGTTATTTGTGCAATCCAGGTTCCTTTACCCAGCTCTGTCCAACTGAACCCTACTGACAACTTCTTCAGGTGTGTCAACTCCGACTTCGACAAGGTCAAGGACCGATTCAAATGATCCACTAAACTTGAGAAACCATAATATGGTGCTGAATTTTGTATTAACAACAGAAAGACAAATGAATTCTCTTCCATGTAAAGACTGCTGCTCCAGCTGCACTCATTGCAGTTGGTAAAGGCTGATAATCCCCAGGTGACCACGTCTGAAGCCACCAGAACTCTGGTCACCCACTGCCAAAGCTGGATTTCCGCTTTCACTCATGGAAGCCGAGATATCTCTGCTCGTCCATGACTGATTGACAGGTTCCTCAGCCCATCACTCTGCTCTCACAAAGATGATGGATGGCAATGCAGCACTGCAGCGAAGAGGATGGAAGCGGTGGTGCCACAGCCGCCATCGGAGCTCTGCACTACCTCCCTGACTACCCCACACAATCATGGGTCTTCTGCATCTGTGCAGATCAATAATAAGGGGCTGCTGGTCAAAAGTTCTCAAAAAAGGATCAAAAACGCCTCACAGCTCCAGGTATGTCAGTATCGACGTATGTTCTCCACGTATCTAATCCCATCCCATCTTCTGATTTCATTTCCCTATTTCCTGATCACCACCGCCCCCCCCCCCCCGGGGGGCCTATTTTGCGGTGGGTATATGCGACAGCTTGCATAGAGATTGTATTTGTTGCTGACGATTCAATAAAACTTAAGTTGGTAGTAGCAATTAGGCCTGTCAGCTGCTCTCCTATATTAACATCCTCCCAAACGGATGGTGGCAATTTAGAACATTCTAGCTTGGAATCCTGTCCCCTGATTTCGTGTCCCTCTTTGGTGCTTGCAGCTCAAGCTGCAGTTGAAAAATGGTTGATGATGGAAATCTAAAGGTACAGTTTTGTTATGGTAATATTATAAGTGCCATTTTGGTGTTCTTGGATAATAGACTATTTCTGTAGCAGATTTATAATCGAGAAATCACATGATTTTGCATGTAGCCGTGACTTGTTACAATACTAAAATAGAATGTTCGAAACATGTATGAAATCTCACGTCTTGATGATATTTGGATAAACAAAATGTATCTTTAGCATGTTAGAAATAGTCTTATCTAATATGTTTTGCAATTTCAACCTAATCATTAAAAAGTACTGCCTAGAGTTAGTAGATGACCTATTTTATCTCAATTTAAACTATCATCTTTCTTTTGTACGTGTATTAGACTCCTAAAAGCGTGGTAATGCCTCCATTTAGTGACCATTTATGATTGGTATGCAATTTCTAGCTAGCAAAAAGAAGGTATTTGTAGGTGAGATGGATATTAAAATGTGATATCACTTTCTTTAATCTATTTGAAATTTCAAGCACTTCATTAACTAAGTTGGCAATCTTCCTATTTCATGCTTTGTTCCCTTCCAAGTTCACATACATGTCACGCCCTAATTTGTCTTTTGATTTCGTACTTAGATCTCATTTGACAAAATTAGACGTACATGATACCTGATTTGAGTCAAACAAACCTAACTTGAACTAAATTTGTTGACACATTGAAACCCTAAAATGATCGAACTCAAATTTAAATAAGGTTAATCATTCTTTAAATGACTTAATTGGGGCCTAAAAGCCCTAGACGCTCATGTTATCAATGTTCCTTTATAGCTGGAAAAAGAAACCACTGTAAACTTCCGCTTGTGAGTTATTATTACTTCATGTTGTACTAATACATATTTCGATATTATTATGTATTATGCTAATATGTACCTTTGTTGATCAATCATGATAATTAACAGAAGCTATGGATGGAAAAGTTACTCGGTTGTTAGAATTTTATTATACAATTACTAACTAATATTCCTTTTAGGTATATTTGTTATCCGCTACATTTAGTATTTGCAGCTTTAACATTTTAAACAGTTTCGATAAATTTGGTTATCATCCAAAGGCTTTCTATTCATTCATGGAAATGTTATGGATATTAGTTGTTGTGTTATTTGTTCCTTTATGTGTTTTTTACTTTTCTGAAAAGGAGGCTTATGGAGATCAACGACATATGCTATTTTTCTGATAAGGAGGCTTATGGAGAGGTATAGAGAAGGCAAAAGAGATCTTCATATGATTTTTATTGATTTGGAAAAGGCTTATGATTGAGTATCCAGGGAAATATTGTGGATAGTTTTGAAGAAGAAGAGTGTGCCAATCCAATCATTGGCTTGATTAAAGACATGTATGATAGCTCTACTGCAAGTGTGAAGACTCCTAGAGGAGAGAGACCAACATTCTCGATCACAGTTACGGTACACCAAGGATCCACACTCAGTCCATATCTGTTCATTCTTATTATGGATGAGTTGACAAAGAATGTTCAGGATGATATTCCTTGGTGTATGTTATTTGTTGATGATAGTATGGACAAAAAACCAAAATAGCACACTTTAATAAAAATATGTACTGAAATAGCACCAAAGCCATCTTAATTCCCAAAATAGCCCATTTTTTGGGGAAAGCGCCAATACTTTTGGCGTTTTAATGTTTCCGGGACCAAAAGCGCCAAAAACATGGCGTTTTACTATTTTTGGGACTAAAAGCGCCAAAACATGGCGTTTTCCTATTTGTGGGATCAAAAGCGCCAAAAACATGGCGTTTTCCTATTTGTGGGAACAAAGGCGCCAAAAACATGGTGTTTTAATGTTTGCGGGACCAAAAGTGCCAGATCAAAAGCGCCATTCATTCTGGCATTTTATTTCTTTCGAACCTAAACAATGGGAACAATGGGTAAGCGCCTAAACAATGGTGTTTTAGGATATAAAGGGACATTTTTTTTGACATTTAGATCCAAGTGGCATTTTATCAATATTATGCACAAATTGAAATACTATAGAATTGGTACAAATATATTAGATGATTCTCAGGCAAATAAAAGAGATATACTAAGTATACCACAACTTAAAAAAAAGAACACATCTTTGAAAAGATGTATATTAAGTTTGGCACAATAATTAAAGAAGAAGTTGGAGTCTTCATTTAACAAAATTAGTCCGCTAATAGAAAGAAGAAGAAAAAATTCTACATTGTCAAACATTCAACGGTTCAACGGAAATATAAACAAAGAAGTTAGCATCTGTATCTGATAAAATCAACCCTGGCATCTGATAACATCAACCCTGCCATATGATAACATCAACCCTGGCATCAAAATAAAAATAATTATTTAACTACATATAGTTCTTCTATAAGTAAAGAGCTAGGAAAAATTATGCATACCTAACATCTCTTACTTTCCTCTACCTCGGGTTCGTAGACCCGAAGAACGCCCTGGGTCTGGAGAAGCCTCAATTGGACTCAACTGTGACTGTTGACCTGCATGTGTAGACCTACTTGGAGGGAGTGGTGGTGTTAGTGGACGAGTGGATGGCATAGTTGTAAACATTGGAGGTGATCCTAAAAATGAAGAACTAGTTGATCCCAAAAATGAAGAAAAAGTTGCATGTTGGTATTGGCTAAAAGTTGGGTGGGTCCAAGATAAGCTGTAAGGAACCCCAAAATGGTCAGATGATGATGAGGATAAGAATAGAACATTCCAGGGATTGAGGAAGGTGAAAATTCCCTAGAGTATCCTACTATTGTGGACTGTCCTAGTGATGTGGAGTGTCCTGCTGGTGTGGATTGTCCCGGTAAGGCTGAGTGACCCGTTGGAGTAGAGTGTCCTACTGGTGTGGAGTGTTGTGCTTCCGTGGAAGATGGAATAGGAGAAGCACTAACTGAAGTTGTCACGAGATATGAGAATCTCAAATTGGGCTATAAGTGACTCGACATTTGTTGAAACCATGCACTCTGAATATTGTATATTTTGTCACGTGCTCTCATCCAATCCTCAACAGATGTCTGATCTGTTAATGTTTGCAATGATCCCCTGATATCCATTTGACTCTGAACCTACAAATAACATAGTTTACTTTATCATATTTCATATACGAAGATGTATAGTTATTTATCTTAATGGATACTCATTACTTACATATTCTCACTCCACATAACCTCGAGGATAGTAAACATTTTGCGGCTCAGTTGGTCGTTGTATGTGATACTCAGGATTGTACCAATTAGGTACTTGTGGCACAACTGAGGGGTCAAGAAGATGAACTACATGAGTTTTCCTATCACTCCATATGTTCAGCTCCGTACTATTTGGTTCAACCAATCAGTCGTGCTTCGACCTCTACCATCAATTCTTTGGTAATCTGGAAAAGGTTGGGGTTGAGGTTGGATACATGCACCAAACTATTTTAGTACTCTATCAGGAGCATTCCATTCCATTACTATGAATGATATCATAGGAACACGAGCCATCCAAATTTCTCTGCCTTCACGACATGTCTGGAAAAGTTGCCAACAATTCTTTACTAAATGGTGTCCACATTAACTGCATTATAAGTTATCGTTACCAAACAAGTTTCATTAAATGCTAAAAGTTAACTTTTAGATAAAATATAAATTCTCACTTGACTAGACTCCTGTGTATCAAATTCATTAAGGTAGAATCTTACAGTCCCTTTTAGAATACTTACATTCTCCATGAGATGGTTCCGTCTATTATCATGTTTGAAAAGATGATTAGGAGATGAAAACTTTTAATAGAATATATTCAACATATAGATGGTAGCCACAAACCTGTATCCTAATGGAGCATCTTGTGGCCACTCATGATCTTGATCCATGATCACTCTACCTGGTCTACCAATATAAAATCTTTCCCAAGACCACAACTGTAATAGGTGGACACACCCTGAGATACGCTTCTACTTAGAACCAGGACGACATCTATGCAAATGACGGTATAGACTAGCTAAAACTGCACTCCCCCATGAGTACATGTCGCATTGCTCAAAATTAACTAGAAGGGAAAGGTAGCAAAGATGGACTTCATTTCTAGTACCGTCTGGCAAGAGGAAGCAACCAATTAGGTATAACAAGTATGCAGTGGTGTATCGACACTTGACCATGTCATCTGCATTTTCCAAATTCATATTTGAAAATGTAGAACACAACCAACTCAGATGAATAGAACCTTGATCAAGTCCATCTGGATGTGACCCCAGAATATCATCACAAAGGGTCGTCCAAGAACTATATTGGTCATCATTTGGCCCTATAGGATAGTGTGCTACAACAGCATCGCCATTAACCTTTAACCCTAACAACACTGCAACATCTTGTAGAGTGATGGTTAACTCTCCTAGAGGAAAGTGGAACGAATTTGTGTTTGAATGTCATCTATGAACAAGTGTTGTGACCAAGGCACAATAAAAAATGACTCTAGACAATTTCCTGACAGATACAAATCCAGCTGTGCGTACATAACCCAAAACATCTACATCCATCAACTCCCACCTACCAACCTCTATGGAATGACATGTGATCCGCAAAGTGTCATTGTCCTTCACCATTCCTAGAAAATAGTCAAATAAAGGAGACCTTTAGTGAGCATAAATTTCAAATAAATATTATTAGCAAAGTTAAATTTCATACATCACCCTCTATTAGGGGAAGTCAGGAGGCAATTTTATTCATCCCGCCCTCGTCATGCGAGCAATAAAAGTAGAATTACATTCATGGGTTTTACATAATATCCTATCCTACTACTAAATAGGATTACATTCACGAGTTTTAGATAATATCCTATCCTACTACTAAGTAGGATTACATTTACGAGTTTTACATAATATCCCATCCTACTACTAAGTAGGATTACATTCACGAGGTTTACGTAATATCCTATCCTACTACTAAGATTCATAAGCATCATTTGTTTTTACAAGTTCTTTCATTGTGGCCACGACCCTCACAATTTCCACATTTGTATGTAGCTGTATTGGGATCAATATCCATATTAGTCTTCCTCCTCTTCATCTTAGGCCGCCCAGCACGTGGAGTGAAAATTGGCGGTAGTAGAGGAACAACCCCAATGGATGGCTCAAAATCAGGCCAATACCTCTTATCAAGAATGCCTCTAAATTGAGGAGCATATTTCATTTGATATTTGGTTACAGTATACCAAGTACTGACTAACTGATGATGTCCGTAATGTATCGATTCAGTGGTTGCAAGTACATGTGAGCATGGCAAGTGATAAACTCGAGGTGCACCACAAGTACATAGACAACCAACAGGATTTTGGAAGAGATGCACTGGATAGTTGTTTTCAGATGTATCTTCAACTTTAAAATCAAACTCATTTATCCTACAACGAACCCACAGTTTCCTTGCCTTGGTCTCCAATTTAACCAATTTAGCAGATATTTTTGGTGTGAATGAACTAGTTAACTTTGCACCTAAGTTTCTTCTTTTAAAGAACATTGCTACCAAACGATAATATGTGCTACAAATAAGGGCTTGAATGGGAAGGTTGCGAGCACGCTTCAGAACTCCATTTATTGTCTCTATATAATTGTTAGTTTTTATACCATATCTCAGGTTGCCATCATAGGAAAGAGCCCACATTCTTAGGTGTTCCTTCAGGAGCCAATTGAAAGGAGATGGGTCAATGGATTTTATAGTTGCTAAGAGCTTATCAAACTCAACCATTTCAATCACCTTACCAACCTTCTACATTAAGTTGTACAACTCAGTGGACTTAAATTTCTTATGGAAGTTGTCCCTATAGTGCCTCAAACAAAACCGTTGTGTGTTGAGAGGAAAAACTTGTTGCATAGCATCCACAAGACCACACATCCTATCAGAAATGAAACAAAGATTATTCCTACAACTGACTATTGGAATTTGTTGCTCCATGCATCTCAAGAACCATGTCTAAGAAGATTTGTTCTCCTTCTCAACAACTACAAAGGCAAAAGGAAACAATCCATTGTCTGCATCAATCCCAGTCTCTATAAGTAGTGTCCCTCCATATTTACCATATAAGAAGGTACCATCAACACTTAGTACTGGTCGACAGTGAGCCCAACCCACAATACTGAAAAACCACTAGAGGGGGGTGAATTGGGTTTTATAATTATTTTATCTTAATTCAACTCAAGCAACCACAATTGAGATCAGGAGACAGAGGCAAGGTGTTTAGAGTGGTTCCACCCTTAGCAAAAACTAAGGGAGTCAGTCCACTACCCAATTGTTTCCAATTGGGATTTAAAAGTACTTGAATTTTATTACCTTTTTAGGATGTTATGAAAAATTTAAAATATTTTCCTCACCCTTTGGACAGCCTTCACCCCAAAGTCGTCTCACCAACTATGAAGCAGCCTTCACTTGAAGTAACTTCAAGCTCCCCCTTGAAGTAGCCTTCCTCCTGAAGTAGCTTCCCATTGATACCTTCTAGAAGTAGTCCAAAGTCCTCCTTCTCCACCTGAGAAGATAGCACCCTCTCCAATCTACAGCCTCCAACCCTAGGAGTAGCAAGGAGAGTACAAGCAATAAGAAGGAACAAGAAGGGAAAATGGAAATTACAATTATTGTTGTAGCACAAGGCTTGATTTCCTATATCAAGCGTTTTGATCTCCTAACCAATGTGTATGGAAGTAGAAGTGTAGTGGGTAGGAGATGCTAGCCTGTAGGACATGAATTTGTAGCAATGGAAAGGATTTGCAAATGCTAGAGTTGCTCAATTGCTCACAAGAATAGATTGCCAATTGCAAGTATGTATGCTCAAGTGTTGCACAAGTGTGTTTAGGTGTCCTAAGGCATGTCTTATTTATAGGAATGCCTATGAATGCTTAAGGATGTTCTAGACACTAGGGGGTTCTAAGTGCTCAACTAGACGTTAAGTACCCACTAATTTCTTTAGCAACGACTAGTTTATTAATTCTGAAAAGTGTAGACAGAGATTATCTCGGTCGAGGAGTTTGTCGACTGAGAGTCCGTCGGTCAAAGTTTTTGTCGACCGAGAGATGGTCTGGAGCAAGTGTATATAACATTCGATTCCAACTCCCAACTACCTTGTCTGTTGTGTCTAACGGCTATAGAACCTATTAGAAGGATTAACCCGAGAGACTCTCGATCAAGAGGATATTCAATCGAGTGTGTCTCGATCGACAAACAGTTCGACTGAGAATGTCTCTGTTTTGGTGGTTCTAGATGAATACTAAGTGTGTGTATGAGTGTGCAGTTGTGACACTATTATAGAGGATTACCTAGTATAGTGTTGGAGATTCACTCCGGAGGTAGAGGACTTCCTAGTACAACGGAGTCTGTGTCCGTGTAGCTTTTGAAATGAATGGAAACATATAGATCCTAGAACAGGCAGTGATAGCTGCAGCTAATTGAATTGTAGAGTTATGCGGTGGATCCCACCGATCCTCACCATCATCCATATTGTTATGGTACCATAACACCCAATTGTTTTCTTTAAGCTTATGAGTGTCTATAAATGAATCCTTCTTCATATATATGTTATATATATTGTCATCGCAGATCAAGGTTCTCGTACTTTTAGGGTGAATTCCAAACCTTCCGTACAGCGAATTCAAACTTATATAGATAGGCAAGGGTGTTATTACCTTCCTCCTTAGCCTTTAATATGCTATTATAGAGATTGCTAACACCTATCTAAGTGTTGTGAATGGCTAGGGAAGATCTAAACGCTTCATTTACATGATATCTAAGTACTTGTACATTATATACTTGTACACATTTTTATATTTGATTACAATCATGAAATTAAAATATTTTGAGCATATAGATCTTCCAAAGTTGTGTCATCCACCTAGTTCCTGCAACACTCAAATAGCACGTTAGATCCACAAGAATGAAATGTTTGTCATTTTCAAAACAAAGAGATTTTAATGATGTCCATTTAGCCAACAAATACATGGCCCAAAACTCCAAAACACACGTTTAAACTGATATGACATTCCATCATTTGTTGTAGTGTTTTGAAAATTGTATACCGTTCTCGGAATCACTTGGCCTAAACATTGGAGAAATCTCAACATCGAGCCATATGACTCCTCCCAATCTCCAAAGATTGCATAAATAACCTTTCTACATACATGCCATGCTTTTTTATAGGAGATAGTAACATTCAACTCTGCATTGACCTTTTCCATCACTTCTCGAGCACTCATGTCAAGTTTTGCTCTCAACATCGGCATTATCATCCTCACAATATATGAGGACTTGCATTGTGAGTGATCCTTATATAGGATTGCACTGTGGCATGTGTGTTCACCACTATAACTTATGATTTTCCACAAACCACCAACCCTCTTAGAAGCACATGCATGAAGCCTCCATGAGCACTGCTCATTGTGTAAGCATATTAAAGTGAGGTAAGTCTTATTGGATCGCTTTTTTTGGTATTGGACATTATTGTTGATTGACCATGACTGCAACCTATGAAGGAGATTTTCCTTTGTCTCAAATATTTCACCTATACTAAAGCCATGTCCCACAACCACTTCAACCTCTTCCATGACTATAGGGACTTCATATTCATCAACCCAATCATCTTCTTTGAAGTATTCATAATTATTTGTATGTTTGTCATATAACCAATCATCCTTCCATGTTTCAGGATCAATAAAAACGTCATGGTTACTATCATCAATATGTAGTTGCAGCAATCTAGTGTCATCATTAATATCAATATCCTCATGCTCATCATCATCACTTTCACCATCACTATCACCATTATCAGCGTCACCATCATTATCATCATTAATATCACCTTCGTTATTATCATCATCAATAGCAACATCATGATCATTTTGGAATTGACTCATTCTCTCATTTGGCAAATTATATCTCTCAACATAAAGGTCAATATTCCTCCCTTTTAATATACTAAGAAGGGTTTTCCAACTATCCTCGTCAACTACATCAATAGGAAATAAGTCATAACTAGGACGTATATCTTTGGGAAAGTTATAGCTTAGACGAAGGTCGTACATCATTGAGTGTATATCAAGAATCTGATGCGTGTATGCCATCATTTCAGAAAAAGTGGTTGTTGTGGCTATTTGAGTGGGCATGCAGACCTCATTACAATACGACCCATCAGCCAATAAGTTGCCACCATAACGGATGACAAAGTTGGTTGAGACATTGGCCATTGTCCTGAATATTTTCAATAGTGAATGTTAGATATAATGACACAATTATTTGAAAACAAGTTAAGAATTGAAATATGTTATGGAGTTTTGAAAAAGATATTATTATAATGTTATGAAGTTTTGAAAAAGATGTCTATTACAGTTTTGTCAAGATGGTAAGTGATTTTGGAATTGGGATAAACAAGATGTGTTCTATCACATCTTGTACCCCCATTAAGTCATGTGTTCGTATGGAACAAATTCCTATAATTTATTTTGAAATATAGTTTATTTTGAAATATAGTTTATTTTGAATTATAGTGTATTTTCCTGAATAGTTTATTTTGAAATATAGTTTATTTTGAAATATAATTTATTTTGAACTTTTACAAAAATAATTTGACATGGTGCATTGAATTTAGTTCCAACTGACTGAATGGTACTATTGCACTACTATTACTATCACACTAAAATTCTACCAATTTGTTAAACTGTAGAATAACCAATACGACTACGTGATCATGTCTAGTTTTGAAAGGGAGTTATATGATGTGTTACACTGCTATTCCTACTCCTACTATGCAATAGTTTACATGCCCTCTAGTTGTTTGGACTTCACATTTTTCAAAAATATCCAATCAAGACTAAAAAACTGGATAAAATTTCTAATTTTCAAAAATATCCATTCAAAATAATAAAGTCACAGTTTAAACTACACAACCACCATTCAAGACTAAAAACGATCATCTCTACTTTTGAAAAGGAGTTATATGTCGTGTTACACTGCTATTCCTATTCCTACTATGCAACAGGTTACATCTCCTCCAGTTGTTTGGACTTCCAATTTTCAAAAATATCCATTTACGATAATAAAATCACAGTTTAAACTACACGACCACCATTGAAGACTAAAAACGGTCATCACACATAAGATACAGATAAAAAGCAAATAAAAAAACAAATATGTGTAATCCAAATAAAATACATTCCAAATTAAGTACAGTCCCCAAAGTAAGTACAATCTAAATTAATTACAGTCCAAATTAATTACAATCCAAAATATAGAGTCCAAATTAATTACAGTCCAAAATAAAGAGTCCACATTAATTACAGTCCAAAATAAAGAGTCCACATTAATTACAATACTCATCACATGTGTATCAAAGCACCAAATAATCACAATAATTCCAAAGCACCAAATAATCACAATAATTCTTATAAAAATATTAACCTAAAAGATTAAGTAAAATATAACTTACCCTTTAGAGGAGAAAGACGTCTTCAAAGAAAATCAAAGTACTCCTACAAAATATGTAACAAATAAACAAAAAATATGATAAGAAGATGGTATAAAATAAAAAGACAACAAAACTAAAGAGGAAAGAAAACAAAAAACAACAACAAATGAGTAAACAAAAAGCAACAAATGAGTAAACAACAAAATAACTATTGGCGTATAGATCTGATCAGTTTAGATGTCATGGGTAATTAACCAGTATGTTAACCTTGTCTAAGGCTGTGTTTGGTACATAGTTGTGATGAACTTAGTTGCCGCAAATAACTAGACGAGTGGTGTGTTAACTTTATGCAACATAACTATTGTTTGGAATAATGACCTTAACATTAAGATGTTCAATATTTGGTAGACAAGTAAACAATCATTAGTTGTGTGAATAGAGTCTATAATACCCTCTGTCCATGTATTAAAAAATCAGTTAGGACTGTCCAAACAAACTCAGCCTAAGATAATTATTATTTGGGTAGATTAACATGTCGTAAGCATGTCTCTTCTAAAAGACATTACAAATAAAAGAACTGGTGGTGTTGTTGTACCTGTGAGCAAAGGAAAACTAGAACAGGTGAAACGAGAACATGTGTTGTGGTTGTACTGTGACCAAAGGGTATACGAGAACTATTGTGAGAAGGAGAAGGGGGAAGGAGATAGCAACAGATAAAGGAGACAACAACGGAAGGAGGAGCAGACGAGCCCCTAGGCACAGGCCACCGGACTGAGAAACTAACCAAACTACTGGGTAGAAGATTAAAACTAACCAAACTAACTGCCCCGAGCTCTAGCGCCTTCTCCACGCCGTTGTTTGCGTCGTTCCACTCTCAAGCTGTCTCCAAGCTCTACTGCTCATCACCAGGCCATCAACAAGGGAGGAGGAGCCCTTAACTAGAAGCTATGAAACAACTAAATGTGAGGAAGAGGAAGAGTAGGAGGAAAAGGAAAAAAGGGGAAGAGGAAAATCGGAGGAAGAGGAAGAGCAGGAGGAAAAGGGGAAGAAGAGAGGAAGAAGAATACTTACTTGCGATAAGTAGAAACAAAGAATGAGAGAATAGATGGGGGTGGTTCGTATTTGTAGATCCAACCACCCCTTTGAAGCCCATCTACTGCCTTAATGGCGAGGAAGTGTGAAAAGCAGAGAGGGGTAGAGGGAGAGACCGGTAGCCGAGGAGTTAAATGAAAACGCCAACTTTCTGACGCTTTCAGTTGAAAACGCCGATTTTCTGGCGCCTTTCAAGTGAAAACGCCAAAACCGCTGGCGCTTTTGGTTGAAAATGCCAAGATTATGGCGCTTTCCATAAGACACACACTAAAACGCCTACTATTTGGTGCTTTCACAGAAAACACCTATTTTTGGACGCTTTCAACTGAAAACGCCATACTAGTTGGCGCTTTTGGTCCCAGAAATAGTAAAACGCCAAAAGTGTTGGTGCTTTCCCCAGAAAATGGGCTATTTCGAGAATTAAGATGGCTTTGTTGCTATTTTAGTACATATTTTTATTAAAGTGTGCTATTTTGGTTTTTGTCCAAATTGCATTGATTGACGAGAATAAAGATGGATTGAATGATAAAGTTGAACTTCAGAGAAAGGCATTGAATCAAACAAGATTGATGATTAGTAGGAGAAAAACTGAATAAGTGTATTGCAATTTCAGCTAATCTCACAGTGTGAATGGTGGAGCCAAGTTGGACGAAGTAGATATACTAAAATGTGATAAATTTTGTTACTTGGGTTCTATTATTCAAACAGACAGGGATGTTCAAAATGGTGTTTCTTACAGGATCACTATAGGATGGTTGAAATGGAGGAGTACAACTGGAGTATTATGTGATTGGAAGATACCACTCAGACTAAAAAAGCAAGTTTTATAGAACTTCTATATGGCCATCCGTGCTCTATGGGAGTGAATGTTGGGTGGTGAAGAAATAAGGTCTCAACAAAATGAACGTGGATGAAATATGTATGCTGAGATGGATGTATTGGAAGACAAAAAAAGATTGTCAGAGAACCAAGTTGTGTGGGGGTCGTCTCAGATAGTATGGACATGTGCAACATAGACCAACTAATGTGCCTATACGAATCAATGCTATTGAGGCGAACACAATTAACAGAAGAAGAGGAAGGCCTAAATTAACATGCAGAGAACTTATAAAGAGAGATTTTGAATCTCTACATCTTAAACAGAATATGACCCATGATAGAGCTGAATGGAAACGAAGGATCCATGTATCCGACCCCAACATAGTTAGGATTGAGGCTTATATGATAATTATGATGGCGGCGGCGGCGGTGGTGGTGGTGATGGTTTTTTCATTTCTCATAAAATTTATCTTTTACTAGAGTTGTCGAGTGGTAAACCTCCAGAATTACTCCCAAGTATATTGTCGTTCCTTCTGTATCCAGCATATAATGAAAGTTTAGGCACTACTTCATAAGCATAAGTGAGAATGCAATGCAACTATTGGAGATTGGGTAAAAACCAAGAAGTCTCAATTGCTTGATTTGGACATAAGGCCAATTTGATGTCTATGAGAACATTGTTCAATGCATGTAAATAATTTTGATCTTAAACATATGCAATGCTCTTGATAATTTTACTACTTTCATGTATTATATGTTGGATTAGTTTCAATCTTTTAAATTTAAAGATAGTATATCCATCTCTTGCAATGCTAAAGTATATATATGGGAGCTAGTTTCTCTATAACACATTTTTAAAAAAGTATTTTTATCTCAAGAAACATCATGCGAGTTTGTCTTCTCAACCCCAAGAGGAAATATGTCGTGTTGTTTCACTATATATACACTTGTACATGTGTACACCAAGTTCTTAATGAAAAAGAACAAAAAATCTACATTGGTGTATTGTGCAAATATATATCTGCTACAATATGACATGATGTGGGGAGACATTTATGGCCCATGGTGGCTTCGACTTCTTAGTAGATATCAAGGTTGTCAAAACTGAACTTGTAAGTGAACCGGTGAGGCCTCTCGTTCTAGTGACTTCAGCATGACATCATAAATTATTATATAAATTTTAATATATATCAAAATTGTGGCAACTATATATGTAAACATGGATAAGAGATAAAATTCACACTAATTGATAACTGGATACTTTTAAAATTTCTTATATCAAAGTTCCACAATCCACATACACATTTCAAGCACTACCACATGATATAGTTATGATAGTCCACATTTCAATCACATTCAATAAACCAATATTAAGAAATATCAGAGCTGATTTAGAATACATTAGCAAATACTTATACTATACAACAACCACAATTATGCAATAGTCAACTCAGTTGCATTCAGAGGACATCAAAAATTAGGAAGTAGTGTGTTAATTTGATTTGCATTTAGGGGATACAACAAAAAAGAGGGGGACATATAGTGGCCTAGAGCTACAAGAAAAAGTGTTGAGGAAGTGGACAGAGAGGAAGAGGAAGTGGGAAAGGAGCTGTCAAATTAAAGAGACTAATAGATATCTACAAAAAAGAGGTGGAGGGACGAGAAAATACTATAGAGCTAGAAGAAGAAGAGCATGGGAAGAAGAGGACGAGGAGGAGGAAGAGGAAGAGATAGAAGAGGACAAAGAAGCAGAGGAGGATCACCTGGAGACAGTGTGTGCACCAAGTGACGTAAGCTCCAACATAAGCAATAGCAGCTCCAGCACCTATGACCTCCACCACCAGCATAGAGGCAAAGCAGTCGATGATCTTTGTGACAATCTTTGTAGCGATAGAGAGGAGCTCTACGGCAGAGTAGGTTCACTGTCACAGTAAGCCAAGCGTAGCTAGGGTTCAGATAGGGAACTCAAAAGATCGGGGGTAGGGGGAGTCGAGGCAGGGGTCACGAGATTTTTCTCCCCCTGGTGACTTGAGTTACACATGCCCTCACGTGGCAGAATTGGCCGGTTAGGCTAAAATTGAGTCGATTTTCCGATTTAACTGGTCAGTTCATTGGTTTTGGAGCGGTCACGCATCTTTTTTGGCTCTCGGAGAGGATGGAACGGTAGAGGGTCTGGTTCTCGATTCAACCGGTTGAACTGGCCAGTGCAATCTGATTCTGATCACCATGGTAGACATAGTGATACTACTAGTATTTTTCTTTTGGTATCTAGTGGATTGCATGTTTCTTCTCTGATGAGCTATTGTGAACTCATTGCAACATATGAGATTCTATGTCAAAACTCGATATTAAATTGTTCTTATTTGTTGTAATTTAGCTTTATTTCTTCCTAGAAGATGTGGAGGTATGTCTGACTTTAGACTATTTGAGACTCTCATCATGTATTATTGTCTTAAATGGAAATCTAGGGTTCAGGAGTCATTTTTTGGTATGACTCTTGTGGTGAGTCGGCTTCCCTCTCAAGGGACTCGCTACCCGAAATGGCCTTCTCTTTAGTAGAAACCCCTGTAACCGGTCTCCTTGACGCTTTTGCTACTCAACTCGTGGCATTTCTTCCATCTATCTTGCCTCCATGATTTCGATTTGAGGAAATCGACTTGCCTCAGATTTTGACAACTTTCTCCTTTCCTGATCCTTATGCGTGTGGAATGGTGGTTGCTTACCATCACTTACCACTTGAAGAATTTTGGTGGAGAGACGACAATTGTATTCCTCATCATTAGTGCAACTTGAAGATTCTATTAAATCATTGCCAACCTCTTCGCTCAAGAAGAGAACTAGGATTAACACAACTTAGGTGGTGTGTCTGATAGATTTAAACATGACAAAACCTTGGAGAGTGTTGAGTGACATCCTCCACCGCACTCGAGGGAGGCCAATGTTGATGATACACCCTCGAGGGTCTCCTCCCAAGATGGAGAGTCACCAACTCGACTAATGAAACATGGCAGAATGCCCCCCTTCCTCGACATTCCAACTGATATGTGTTATCTTTACATTAGTCAGGGACAATGGAAAGCCCAATGCCATTTGCTTAAGGCCTATTACCATTGAGGTAGACCGAGTCATCATGCCATTTGCTACTCCTACCACAAACATCAAAGATAATCAGATTTCTATTGTCTCTCCACTTTCCCTCCCCTTACTGCGAGTGGCCATGTTTGGCCAATGCATGGAGCTCCCCAACACCCCACAAAAGCTCTTCCTTCATCTGGAACCAACAAGAATTGATGCATCAGGTTGTTGCTATGAGGACTTCAACCTCTTTGGAGATAAGCTATGTGTTACATTGCACCTAGAACAAACGACATCCATTCCTCCACTCCTATTGACATCACACAAAGGAAGCACTATGACTAATGACTAAGAAAGCACCAGTCATCTTCTAATCCTCCTTGGAGGCACAACATATGTTTAGACGGAATACAATCCCAGACCAAGGATCATGATATACTGAATGAGATTCTTTGAGTGTCCTACCTTCTTAATGGTGTCAAAAATAACATGTCATGACATATTATCATAGGCTTTGGTCCTGTGTTTCAAAAAGCGGTTCGTGGCCGCACATACAAGGTTCAGACCACCTACCAAACCACATACTCGAAATCCCTCCCCCCCCAAAAAAAAGCGGACCATGCCACATAATCGACCGCGCAGGCACATAAAAGGCAGGCTGCATAATCGGCCGCACAGGCACATAAAAGGTCGATTAATCCTCGATCTTCAGATAGACATATTTCAATTTCTTCTTTTTTACATTTACATTCATCTATATTTGTTTAGATTTAGATCATATTGCATGTTTGTGTTTATTTAAGTTGTGGTGATTGCATCCATTATTCTTGTAATTATACTATTTAGATACAAAATTGCACAAATTAAATATATATATTCATGATTAACATATACATACATAATAACTAATAAAAAAACCCAAAAATGCATATACTCCCGCATATCACATGTACTCTACAAGGTGACCTCTCCGAACGTATAACGCATACCGGTTTTTAAAACACTGCTTTGATCAGATCGACCTCAATAATCATATTCTTGGGTGCATTCTTGTTGTGCATCTTGTGAACAATTTTCTGGATAAGGATAATGTTATCTGAAATTTTCCTGCCAGGTGCAAATGTGGTTTAGGTTTTTTCAACCCAATTAGTTAAGAAGCATTTCAAACGTTCCACAACAATCTTAGAAACTAATTTGAGGCATATATTATTAAGGAAATAGGTCTGAGCTGGTTACAATTATTAGCGTTTTGCTTCTTAGGTATAAGCATAGTCGTAGCATGGGAGACCTTTTTTTGTGTTCTTGATTGTAGCAATTCATGACATGAGCACTTAATATTTTCTAATTCTTTTTAGGCAAAAATAACAGAAATGGCACATTTGCCAATTTTAATTACCTAAATGGCACGTTCTTGAACGTATTACCTAAAATGACACATTTCTGGATCAATGTGTCCCCTGCTGGGACGCATTGCTCTCACGCGAGGCAATGCGTCCTGGAGGGGGACGCATTGGTCCCACAGGAGGTCAATGTGTCACGGTTCGGGACGCATTGCCCTACCGTGGGACCAATGTGTCCCCCGCCGGGACGCATTGCCTCGCGTGAGAGCAATGTGTCCCAGCGGGGGACACATTGACCCCACGGGAGGGCAATGCGTCCCGAACCGTGATGCATTGCCCTTAGTGGGACCAATGTGTCGCACGCTGAGACGCCCCCAACGGCTAGAAATTGCCACGCGGGCAATGCGTCCGGGACGGGGACACATTGCTCCCTGGGCAACGGCTATTTTGTCGTTGGGGCCGTCGCGCGGCACAGGACGGTGCCACGTGGGCGCAATGCGTCCCCAACCGGGACACATTGCTCCCCTATATATATTGGCCGAAATCAACCCCCCAAACTCACACCATTCTTCATTTCCTTACTCATGCTCTATACTCCCATTGCTCTGGAGCTTTTTCTTGAGGTGATTTCTAGCTTATTTCGGGCGATCTTGAAGCTGATATCTTCTACTGCTCGGAGACGATCTTGGAGCTTCTTCTTTCTCTTCTTGTATTCTTCGATTGTCAACACATCACTCTCCATTTGAGGTATTTATTCTACCAAAATTTTAATTTTCAAAACATAAACTTAACATTAGTACGAAATATTACAACTGAAATAATTATATTGTTACTCTTTAATTCCACATTACTGAAATAATGATGTAGAAAATGACAATTGAAGGATAATTAATACCTAAAAAATTATTATTCAAAATTACAAAATTGTTGTTCTGAAATGTTCGTGTTACTAAAAAATTAGCAAAATTGTTGTTATGAAATGTTAGTTAATTTTACTAAAAAAATAGCAAAATTGTTGTTCTTAATTGTTGTTCACTGTTAATGTTATAGAAAAAGTAGTCAAATAAATTTAATTCCAAATTCAAAATTATTGTTCTAAAATCTTAACTATTATTTTTAAAATGATGTCACTGCTCTAAAATATTAATGTATGTTAATATAATGTTATAAAATATGAATTTCTTTCTGATGTTAATATAATATTCTAAAATATAGGAACATGGCATCTAGTTCAAATTCACGAATTGTGAAGATGCGATATGATGGGCAATTTCTCTCTGATGGGTCTTATTCTAGTCGATCTGTTAGACCCATAAACATTTCACTTATTAATACCCTATCTGAACTAAAATCATATATCTATACAACACTTGACATCAATCCCAACCACTTCTCTATCAAAATATCCTATCTTTTCCCTGGAGAAAATCATATGCTCGTACAAGTTGATGATGATGATGCATACAGAACCTTGTTATCACTTTCAGTTGATGCCTATATTGATGTGTTTCTTGAAAAAACATCTATCCACCAACAACCTTGTTTAATGAGTCTATTGAATCAATTTCAATCTCAATTCCCTCACAATAATTTATGGAGTCAACCACCTCAATTCTCTCAAAGTCATTTAACTACTGAATGGAGTCAACCACCTCAATTCTCTCAAATTCATTTAACTACTGAATGGAGTCAAACACCTCAATTCAGTCTTAGCAATTTAACTGCTGAGTGGAGTCAACCACCTGAATTTTCTCAAATTCTTACTACTGAGAATATCAGTGTTGAGGTTGAGGAGGGAGATAATGATATTGATCATGAAGGTGATAATGATAGTGATCATGAAGGTGATAACAATAGTGACATTGAAGGTGGTAATAACAGTGAACCACCTGAGGATGAGTCATTGACTGAAACCGATGATGAGCACACACATCCATTCCCTGACTCTATTGCAGCATTGAGTTCTATTCCATCCATATTTGACAACCAATGGCCCCAACATGAACACATTGATTCCAACTATGAAGCTTTTCAAGATGATGACTGGGTGGAAGATTTTTGTCATGAATTTCGTCTCAATTACAATCCTTCCAGTGTTGTTATATATGAGGGTGCTATATTTACATCTAAAGTTGTACTGGTTGAGACGCTCCAAAAATGGTCGGTACAAAAGAATGTCTAGTATCATACATTATGCTAAAATAATCGTCATCTTAAACTTGTTTGTATCCATGATCAACGATGTCTTTGGAGATTGACTGCTTTCCAGTCCAAAAGAGCAGGTGGCATGTGGAAGATAAAACGTTGTAAAACAGGCCACAATTGTGAACTAACTATTATGAATCATGATCATCACCAAGTCACAACATCTTATATTGCTCGAATGATAATGCCAATCCTAGTATCACAATTGGATATGTCGACACGAGAAATTCGTGACAAGGTGAATGCTGAACTAAGGCTCAATATATCTTACAAGAAGGCATATCTAGCGAGGAGGAAGGTTGTTTGTAAAATATTTGGAGACTGGGAATCATCATATCATAGTTTGTTGTTGTTCCTGATTTCTCTGACACAATATATTCCAAGAACTATATATGCCCACCTTATTGATGATTATACCCTTCAAACTGAAGGCACTCATAGATTCAAGCGGGTGTTTTGGGCATTTGGTCCAGCTGTGAGGGGTTGGGCCTATTGTAGGCCTGTTCTTACTATTGATGGCACATTTTTAACAGGAAAATATACTGGCATACTTCTCATTGCATGTGGCATAGATGTTGATAATGGTCTATTTCCACTTGCTTTTGATGTTGTCGAGAAAGAAAATAAGGACTCCTGGGAGTGGTTCTTTGGTTGTCTACAAACTTGTATTCCAATCATTCCACGACGTACAGATTTTTGTATTATTTCTGATCGAATGAGTGGGATTTTTCCAGCACTTGAATCAAAATTTCATTGGGCTCAACATCGTTATTGTCTTCGACATCTTCGGGAGAACTTCCATAAGCAGTTCAAGTCCAAGGAGTTGAGGGAGCTTTTGTGGAAGGTGGGATCCACAACTGATACACATGAATTTGATCGTCATATGACTGTTATAGAAACCATAGAACCAGCAGCGAAGTCGTATTTATTAGGCCAAAATCCAGTACATTGGGCTCTCGCATATGACAGAGGTTGCAGGTTTGGGTCATTGACTACCAATCATGTTGAAGGGTGTAATGGAGTCTAAAAAGGTGTTAGAGGTTTTCCAATACAAGCGTTAATTGTTGCCACATACTATCGCTCCGTGACCATGTGGCTGCATAGGCGTAATCTCGCAAATAAACGTGCACAAGATGGACTGAAATGGCCCTTTAGGGTTCATGATAAGCTTTATAATGTTCGAGAGGATGCAAAAAAATTGACAATACACATCCGTGTAAACAATGATGAATGGCTTGTTGGTGACATGGATGGATATAAATTTCAAGTAATAGTGCGTCCAAATGGTGGCAGTCAATGCAGTTGTGGTTTTCCACAACAATGGCATTATCCATGCTCTCATGTTTGGGTAGCTGCAGACTCTGTCAATTGGGATCTTGATGCACTTGTGAGTGCATATTATACAAATGAGGCTTATCTAAATGCATACAGAACTGAATTTCATGGTATTCCCGACAAGAGGTATTGGCCTCAATTTGATGAAAGTAGAGGTATTTATCCCTTATTATCCCCTAGGAAACAAAGGCAAGCTGGAAGACCAAAGAAAAACAGAAGGCATTCAACTATGGATGTTGATCCAAATCAGTATACATATCACTGTCATAAGTGTGGCAGAAAGGGCCATAATAGACGCACTTGTCCTAATGTCATATGATTTCTGGTCATGTAATGTTTACAATTTCAATTTACTCAAGTCATGTAATGTTTCCAATTTCAATTTACTCAAGTCATGTAATGTTTGCAATTTCAATTTACTAAAGTCATGTAATGTTTGCAATTTCAATTTCACTAAAACAATGAATTTATAATGGTTTTTCTATAGATGGCTCATCGAAGAACATGGACATTTCACATGTCTGTAGAGTTAATCTAAATAATAGCTACGAAGTTCCTATAGGGAAAAATGGTGCATCAAACTCTATTGGATGATGATTGGAATGACGTACCATATTTGTTGTACAACAAGTCAGGATTTATAGTGACAAAAGAACAAGCAAAATTTCATTGGCAATTTTTAAAGCAAATGTTTCACATGTATGAAGAACTTCTTGAGCTACCTGGTTGGTATTGGGATCACACGAAACAGAAAGCAATGCCAATCAATGAACAAGTTAAAAACCAGTTAGCTGTATCACATCCAGAGATACATCGAGTTGTACATCAAATGTGGCCATTTTATGAACCTCTAGATGAGATATTGAATCAAATGCAATAACTAATTGTTGTAGTATTTCTCTTTTAGTATTTCATGTTGTATTTTTATATTGTTTGGTGGTTCATGTATTTGAATTAATTTCATCTTATCTAATGAAGAAACTTGACAATCTTAAATGTTGTACAATATTTGCACTTTTCATTTAATGTAATATTTGCACTTTTCATAGATATGGCTCCTAGACAAGAAATCTACCGACTCTCCCAGCACCACATTATGTTGGCACAATGGCCTATTACTTACCATGATGTTTTAGAAAATATTTCCATAGCTGGTTTTGGGCTTGTTCATAGGCTAGCCTGTATCCACCTTGACCCTACTTTAATCACTGTATTAGTTAATAGGTGGGACAACTCTAGCAATACTTTTAGGTTTCCCCCTTTTGAGATGAGTGTCACTCTTCAGGATGTTGCAGTTCTTTTAGGCCTGAGGATTGATGGCCCACCGGTTATAGCTTCATATCCTTTAGGTGTAGATGAAGGGCAATTTTCTTCATGGACTCACCTTTGTGAGAATTTCTTAGGAGATGCACCAGATGGGATGTCTAACGGGCATATCTCCTTGATTTGGTTGCGTGAGACCTTCAAGGATATGGATCTGACCGCGGGTGATGAAGAACAACAATTAAAATTGAGGACAAGGTATACTAGGGCATATCTCTTATATTTCTTAGGTAGTTACCTTATCCCAGATAGTACATGGGATAGAGTTCATGTTAGGTACCTCCCTCTTGTGTCCGATTTTGCATGTTGTGGCACTCTAACTTGGGGTGCTGCAACTCTAGCTTTCTTATATAGGAAGTTGTATAAGGCAACCACCCGGTCCAGAAGAACTGCCCATCTATCAGGTTGTGTGTGCCTATTACAACTGTGGTGTTGGGAGAGGTTGGGAATTGGACGCCCAGGTACAATTGCAATGCGCTGGGATGATTGGCCAGAAGATGTTCCCTTGGGTTACAGGTTAAAGATCTACACAATTAATTTTTTATATTTGTCCAAATATTATGTAGTGTTTATGTAAATTTAGTTTGTCAATTTAATAGGTGGCCTACCTTTGTCCAAAGGAGTCAAACTATCAGGGGAACAATTCAGTTTTACAATTCAGCATTTGACCAGATTTTGCCCTCACAAGTATAACTTACTTACCTCTGTTGTATGGTATGTTTTATTTATTTGCAATTTACTCCGTTTTATATGATACACGTTTTCTATATGAATAACAGATAGAGTTGACTCCTTACACTGCTGATGTTCTCGAGAGATTGTCTGCCATTTGTAGAGATGGTAGTGATATTTGGTTGGCACGAGTGCCTCTATTGTGCTACACAATAGTGGAGTGGCACTTTCCCGATAGAGTACTTGGACAGTTCGGCTTTGTTCAAGTACAACCTACTCTTGAGCTGCCGCAGCTTAGTCGGATAGATGGGAGGGGTCATGTAGCTGAGGATTGGATGCTTCATTATAGGCAGGAGGTGCAGATGTAGAACACCAGACGTGAGAGCTTAGTTCCCGCTCCACCAGCTGATACAGTCTTCAGTCCTCAGGTTCACTATGCATGGTATCATCCACAATACATCGTGCCCCCTCCAGCTATGCCTCCAAGCATATACTACCTGCAAAGTTATCGCCAGCAGGAATTTGTGAGTATCATTATTATTTCTTTTACAAATTGTTATTATTTATCTTTGTTATTTATAATATATGTCATTGGTCTTTATTATGTGTACATACTTTATTTTACAGGTACAAACACAGGTGGTGATCCGAGCGGCATTAGAGCACGCCCCTGCACATATCAGAGACAACATCTATAACATTCAGGGGAGTTAATTTGATAGTCTTCCCGATTATGCTCGGTCGTGGGATCCCATACCCACTCATACCACAACCCCTGAGCCCACTCCTACTCCTACTCCTACTGTTGAGCCCACTCCCACTCCCACTTCTCAGTTCATGTCATGGGGACTGACAGGGCCATATTTTTCAGGAGCTGCTTCATATTCCTCATTCATCACCCCACTTCAACCACCATCATACTATGGAGCAAGTTTTTCTTCTGTTCCATATACTCCATTCCCACCACCAATTATTCCCGAGAGCCGACCACCATCTTATGTCACATATTCACCTACTCCGTTTGATTTCTCAGGATGCACCCACCTGATGCATCCTATCTTGGTTTTCAGAGACCCCTCACCCCACCTCCACCTTTTCATTTCTTCCCTGATGCTCGCCAGCAGCCTCCTACGCAGTTGTCCCCAGTTCAGCCGTCTCCAGATGACATTGGTACAGAGGATCCTGATGTAGAGGGAGGTGGGCGAGGACGTCGTGGGCGAGGACGACATACTTAGTTTTTTATATATTGTACAGATTTGTATGTATGCCTTTGTGAGGACATCTATTGTATGTGGATCTATCATATTATGATATCACATTGGTTCATTTTGGATCATGTTGTTGTGTATTATTGTACAGTTATCTATCATATTGTTCTGTTGTGTATTATTTTCTCGTCATGTTGGTTCATGTTTTAACCTTGTTTTTAATTGCTATCTCATTTTTTTGGATTAAGTTCTTATTATATAATCAATTAGGAACCAACCGATGTTGGTTGCAATACACTTATATATTCCATATGCATGTTACGAGCTATTGAAATTGACAAATTTATAATAATTGGGTATATTATAGACATCCAAATACAAGTGAACGAATTGTAAATGTACAAATATAATCAATATTATTAATATACATATCAATAACCATGAAACAATATCAGTGACTGCAAAAATATGATTAAAAAACGCAATGCGTCCTGCATGGGGACGCATTGAGCAATGCGTCCCGGCGGGGGACGCATTGGTCCCACAGGAGGGCAATGCGTCCCGGTTCGGGACGCATTGCTCTTTTGTGGGATCAATGTGTCCTCTGCTGGGACGCATTGGTGCAATGCGTCCCAGTTGGAGACGCATTAGTCCCACAACAGAGCAATGCGTCCCAAACCGGGACGCATTGCCCTCCTGTGGGACCAATGCGTCCCCCGCCGGGACGGGGGACGCATTGCTCCAGAAATGTGTCATTTTGGGCAATAAGTTCAAGAACGTGCCATTTAGGTAATTAAAATAGGCAAATGTGACATTTAGGTTTTTTTGCCTTCTTTTTAATAAAGCACATCATACCCTTCTGGTCCTGATGTATTGTGTGGATTCATCAGATTCATAACTTTCTACATCTCATCTTCATGAGGGATAGCTGCCATTCTTGTATATCGTCTATTGCTAAGGGCTATAAAGTAAACATAGCTGGACAAATGTCCATATGATCTTGGCTGGATTTCCAAGTGGAAGTGAATAAATCTTTGAAATGATCAAGCGCCATCCTCTTTAACTCATGTTCATCAGTGATTCAAATGCCATCTGTGGATTTCAGAGTGGTAATGCTAGAACTCCTTTGCTTGACGATGGTATGGAAATACTTGGTATTAATGTCTCTATTTCTGTGCCAACTGAGATGACTTTTTTGCCTCCAATCCTCATCCTCCACTCGCTTTGTATCCTCCAAGTTTCCCAAGAATTTATTACAATGTGATCAATGTTCGCATCGCAGCATTTTTCTGAAGGTGTGTTATTGTGTTTATGGGCCTTCTTTTCTTCTTTCTTGTTTTTGTTCCTAGCGCATTGGTCCCATATTTCAAGCTTACTCCTTGCTTCGCTTGCTGCTTCCTGGAAAGGTAGTGTTATGTCCCAACTTTCTTGCAGAGTTGTCTAGAAGTCCCCTCTCAACTGCCACGAAGCTTTGAATTTGAAAACTCTTGTTTTAGAATCCATCTTGGTGTTTTTCATGAAAATAGGACTATGGTCAAAATAGGACTATGGTCACAATTAATACAGGATAACTATTCCTTACTGTGATATCAGTGTACTTTGAATTTAAAAACTCTTGTTTTAGAATCCATCTCGGTGTTTTTCATGAAAATAGGACTATGGTTTCAATTGACACAGGATAGGTATTCCATACTGTGATATCACTGTACTTGTGGTGTGACCACCGTATAGGGCATTTGTTCCTTCCCTCCACAATGTTATCTCCTTGTGGTGCGACGTATGGTTTATACTGGCCTTATGCTTCCTTGTCCTCCCCCGCCCTCCACATCCGTCCCTTCCCTTCCCTTCCACGGATGTCCGGAGGCCACGGCGTGCATCGCCGACGCCTTGTCGCAATAACAACCCCCACTCTGCTCCTGCATCCCGCTAGCTAAAAATACTATTTTGGATTTGTATAATTACTAAATTAGTCAGTTAATATAAATTCAAGAATGAATAAAGATATTTATATTGCTTTTTTAGATTGCAGCTCGACTCCGTGAGTGATTAGTGCAGTTTTCTCACAAGCATGTACACAGCAGTAGGTTCTGGAGGCTAAAACGGTTTAGTTACACTATGCGAGAGGATTCAAGAGGGTTCTGTCAATTTTTAGTAATAGAATGTAATTAGACTCCGTATTTCTATTAATAGAATGCAGTAGTAGATGAATATAAATGTTCTTACTATAAAAGGGAAACAGAAAACTATAATTTCTTTTTTGTAATGCAGGAGTTTTTTGGAAAAAGATAACTTCGCTCTTCAGACCAAGTAATGAAAGGACCACGCCCCATAGCAATGAAAAGGAATCTCCGATGATCTAACTTTTCTCTTGACTTTGCTGCTCCTTCCATATCGATGTTACAATTGCATGGTATGTTCTTGAAGCCAAACATCAGATGGGATGCATGATAGAGTAAGGAGAAGTAGGAGGGGATCTGAAGATGAGATATGGAATTTGTGACGTACGCTTCAGTTATGGTTTCTTCTAATGCTTGTGTAGACCAGTACTTATATTCAAATATGATCGTTCTTGAGGATTTGGTTTACTGCTTCCAGTGCTCTTTTATTACTTTTTTAAACAGCTTGAATGTGGTAATGGATGTTAGCAACTGCTCTGTAATTTTCAGAATACATATGCAATTTGAATGGATGGGTTTTCTCGTAGCATCCTTGAATTGTTGGACCAACGTGTATTGGTTTCGATATTAGCACTTTGGTGGTTCTAAAGATCAATGATTTCCGTTGTTGTATATATGTTTGGCACATCCCATTTGCGTGGCCGTCTGGCTGCACAAAGCCCCATTCGACCATCGTGTGAAGGTCATCACCAGCACAGCTGGAATGGGCGACCCGGTTTTGGATGCTGTTTATCTGACGGGGCCCAAACCTGTGACGGTTCTCAGCATCACAGGTCCGTTTTGTATGTCGGGTACAACCGTCGAGCACTGTGACGCCATTTGTCATCAGTAACACCTTTTCTGGGATGCCGTTCCTAATTCTCATTACCTTGCATCCGGTACTATACGTCACTTTTTGGTCCTCCACCCAGATTCTGGAACTAGTCTCTTTTTTTCAGCATCCATGTGAGCGTCACTTTGGTTAAGAGCTTGATGATGTCCTTAACTAGACCTGTCAAAATGGGTCATTGACCTGCGGGTCGACCCATTCAATATAGATTTGGTTAGAGGGGTTATGACCACCCATTTAAATCTCACCGTTGACCCGCGGACACTAGCGCATGACCCATTTAAATAGAATAGAATCTAGACACGAAATTATATAGAAGTGTGCTTTTTAGAATTCAAGTAATGACATTTGATTTAGTATATTGTACTTACATGTAACATATATTTGACATATTTGAATTTACATTTTTCTTTGTGTTTGTCTTGCAAACATTTGTGAATTTGTAATTATAAGAATCATTTCGATTTTTTAATGATAGAAATGGTAACATCATCCTAATTAGTTTCTACCTTTTAATTACAATAGTTTTTTTGTGTGTTGAACATCTACATGCATCGACAATTTGTTCCTCTTTTATATTTTTGAATTTAGACACAAAAGTTTGAGTATCTTTGGACAAATTTAGAATAACAAATGTTGTTTTCTATTATGATTGACGTAAAATGTAGTAAACTAAATGGTATAGTTTGTGTTACAGCCGCATACAAAAAATATAGAAGTTATATTCCTATTGTTTATAACAAAAAGTTTGAGATTTGGTACAAATCGTATGGGTATCAGGTCGTTGGGGTGGGTTTGGTTAAAATTTTGTATGCCCGTATAGAAGTGGGTATTTTTTTACCGGGATCTGCAATGACCCGAATCAAATCCAATCCGACCCAACCGTTTAATAGGTCTAGCCATAGCTTATTTGGTCCCAAATTCCTTACGGGGATCATCACTGTAGTAGGAATTCCGCTAAAGCTTCTCATTTCCAAGCAGATCAAGTCCCTGTCATTTTCTTATTTTCTTGTATTATATGTGTTATCGACTGGGTTGAACAAAATGATTACCAATTAAAAGCAAGAAAGCAATTTAATTCACTACATGTTGAGTTAAGAGTTAGTTTTTAAAATAGCAGTGTCCTCTCTGCACAACATAATAAACACTTTATTAATAAAAATAAGAAAAGAGAAGTCAATAATTCATTCTCTTGACAGGGATATTACTAGTTTGACCTTGTGGGACTCATGTCCACAACCGAGTCTGAAACAGCCAAAGATCCATGGGGTGTACTACATCTTGCAATACATACCAGATCGATGTGATTGATCCAAGTGAATCAACATGATCATCCTCTTTTCCATGATCGTGGTGTGCTGCATCGTGTTCTTCCTCATGATTCATGATCAACGTTTGCACAAGTATATCGTCAAGAGGAGGTTGTTGTAGAAGAGTGTGAGTCGGGGATTAGGCCCAGAGGATCTACCAAACACGTGTGTTGTAGTCAGCTCGACCGACACCGGCTCCTATACCTCTAACTTGTTGGCCACTAGGGGAATTTTGATGCTTTCTTAGTGATAGTACATTATGTTAAACTAATACTTTTTTTGTGACTATGTGCATGTGCAGCCTATATGACCTAGGGTCTTCATTTGTGTTTATGTTCTCACATTATAATTATTATTCATCAGAAGCCCACTTATTGTTGGAAGAGTTTGAGTTTATTTTTAATTAATTCAAAACAACAAGAGAAGTTGAAAGAAAATTAAGCAAAGATATATTATTTTATTACTTGCAAGTCTTAGTTGTGTTGTGTTATTGATTTTTTTTCTTATTCTTATTTGTTTTATCATATGTTCTGGCTTAAGGGTGTGTGTTGTTAATGGTTATTGAGGTGGGTGGAAATTTTAAGTATGTGAGGCCTAGGAAATTATAGTTAGGATCAGCATGTTGTTGTTAAATGGTGTGACAGGAACCAAGATGTCCAACTACCCTACCTGGTTTTGATCTAGTAGTGGAGTTGGGTGGAATGATCTCCACAAAGTGATTAGAGCAACTGGGAATAGGTAAGTTCAACGAGTTGGGATTTAAGATCAGAGCCTTTATACTTGGTGTTTATTGGTCTTTTTTATCAACATATAATGGAAGTGGCTATCATCTCAGGAGATAGCAAAATCTTAAATTATCAACACCCAAGACATCATGATTGCCTAACTTGTGGTGGTAGAGAAAAAAATGGTGGTTGACCATGATTCCAGTAGAGAATTCAATTCTGTATGTGGACTACTTGTTTGTGGTAGGGGATATAGACGGTGGAGAGCGGTGAGGGGAGAGGAGCAGTTTTCAAGAAGGTTACGTTCAAGAAGGGAGATGCCAAAGTAGTAGAAAAACTAGTTCAACACTCGATCCCATAAGAGGAGGATGATGATTGGTAGGAAAGAGTAGCAAGAAGAAGGAGATAGCTTGAGTGAGGGTGATGAGCCAAGACATCCACCCATGTTTTTGGTGACCATGATGTTTTGTATGTACCCTATGGTCTTGGCTATCAATGAGGTTCATGACCCCTCTGGGTCGCAAAGGAACCCTAGGGTTAGCGACTATTTTCTTCCCTTGATCTCTTAGGTCACCAAGTGCTTTAGTGGATGTTATGTTTTTCTGGACCAAGTGTGGTCAGTGGTTTTTCTTGTTTTGAATGCCCAAGTTGCATGTATGAGTGATGCTTGCATGGACAAGATCTTATGGATACATGGCATGTTTAGCATGACACCTAACTTCCTTTCTCTCTCTCCAACCCTATGTTGCATACACCCCTCTCTTTGCATGCATCTAACCTCTTTACACACCTACACTACTACAGAAATGGCTTATAACGTCACATTTACAAGCGTCAGTTATATACAAGAAACTGACGCCAAGGCCAAAACATCGTCGGTTGAATACACAAACCGACATCTATCTGTGAAGAGCAGCCAGACATGGGTATCACTTTTTATTTAGCGTCGGTTCCTCAATAAGCAACTGACGCCTAAAATCGACTGCCAAATCCAAATTTTTCCAGTGAAAAAAAAATTACCTCGAAAATTTAACATACGACGTCAGTTTTTAGCTAATCAACCTACGACTAATGGTTTTTCGCGAGACAGAAATTGGGAACATGGTTATCGTCGGTTTGCTTGAAATAACCGACGCCGATGTATTTTTGCACGCTGACCCCGCGAAAACTTTCACCCCCTTTGGCGTCAGTTTTCTATAGCACCCAACGCCTATAGTTAGAAGTGTCAGTTGTTTTTATTAACTGACGCCTATTGTTAACTTAATAGCACTCACTCGAAGCAGACTCTTCCCTTTTCTCTTTGTTTCATTGCCGAGAGCTTAGGTCTGGCGATTTGCGATTCCTGTCGCCGCTCACTGTGCTCGCCACTGCCGCAACTACTCCTACCGCTCCTGCCGCCGCCTGCTGTTGCCGCTGCACTCCCGTCGGTCCTGCTCCTGCTCCCGCCGGTCCTGCTCCTACTCCTGCTCTCGCCTACTCCTACTCCTGCTCCCACTGCTCTTGCTGCCACCACTACTGTCGTCTCTGCCACTGCGGCCGCCTCCGCCGCCGCCACTGTCACCGATATATATAATCATCCAATTCTATACATTCCAGAGTCTAATTATGCCTCTAGTTCTAAAAGTGTAGTTAATACATGAATGTAGAGTGGTTAATACATATAAATACTAGATTTGTTTAATATATTGTGTATATCATTAAATTTGTATATTTTAATATAATCTAACGTTTCTAATAACTTGGGTTTATACCATATCGAATCATGTTGCAATGGAATTAGGGTTTGGTACCCTTATTCCTATCCAAACCCGAGACCACCCTAAACCCTAGTTAGGATATAGTCTTGGATGAACCCATGTACCAATATAGATGTAATCCCATGATTAGGAAGTTATTAATGTATTTGGTTCTTTAGATTTGATTAAAAAAGGATGGGGCTATGCCCTAATATGGTTGTCTATAACTCTAATGAATATTAATACGGTAAAAAAGTATACCCTAGGAATTGATAGTATAAATGCTTACCCCATCATCCTATAGTCTTACCTTTGCCCTCGAATGAATACAAATATTAGAGCTTTTTAAAAGAGTTGATTGGCAATGCTAATTCAGCTCATAATTCTTAACCTAACCCTAATGCAAGTAAGAGATGATGGTACATAACCTCTTGTGTGATTATTATAATGATAGAGTACTTTCTCTCTCCATGTTGTTGTAACCCTAAGTTGATGTCACATGAACATCATATCTTTTAAATAATGTTGTATTAAGCTTATGTATCACATATATGATGACGAGCCTGGATGAGGTATGGGGAGATCATGATGTTCTTGCAGGAAACAATGTGAATGGTGTTCCTAATGAGTTTTGTTACACATATATGTATATTAGGTTAAGGACATGTTTCTGTTGTGACATGTTGAGTTTTTTGCTATGTTATACCCACCATGATTTGTGTTATAAAATAATACATTGATTAATTTAGAAAGCATTGATATGTTGTTATGGTTGTCCACAAGTGTTTTTATAAGAAAATTATGTGTTCTGTGGTGTTATATTATGTTGGCCTAGAAACCCGTCCAACATTTACTCATTAGGAGTAAATCTTGGATAGTCCCCGATTTGGGACTGTTCTTGAACACTTAATCCCACGTAGGATGTAAGTGTATAATGTGTATTGGGTTTCAAGAAAATTTCGGCATCATTTCCCCGTTTGTTCTCTAAGTACATATGTACTTGGAGAACAACGGGGAAATGCTACCAAAATTTTCTTTAAAACACAATACACATTATACACTTACTAGTGAAATTAGGTGTTCAAGAATGGGATAGGTGGTACACATTTATTATATATAAGACCTTAAACCCTAAAGTTTTAACCATAAACCCTAATCTTTTAACCCTAGACCCTAATCTTGTTCTAATATATACTTGTTTTCTCTTTGATCATAGAATGGATAGATCATGGATATCCATTCCAAATCGCTGCACCCCAGAGTTTATTTCTGGTCTTGATCAGTTTATTAGATTTGCCGAGGAACATAGGAAACAACCTGGAGATAGGTTCTATTGTCCATGTAGGCATTGCGGTAACAACTTGAAAGTCAGCACTGGTGATGAAATCAAAAGTCATGTCATGTACAATGGGATTGTACAAGGCTATATATAATGGCACTGGCATGGAGAGATTTCAAACCTGAAATCAGTGGATGTCGATAGCAGTGCTTGTGTGGAAGAAGAAATTGCCTCCGATGACGTAGATGTGAACGAACCAGTTCCAGTAGACATGGTTGATGCGATGTTGAATAGTTGTGGGGTAGAGCACACCGATCCACCTCCCATGTTTAGAAACATTGTACATGATGCTGAGATACCATTATACATAGGTTGTAAGTTTACGAAGCTTAGCACTGTGTTAAGATTGTATAAGCTGAAAGCTAACAATAGATGGAGCGACAAAAGCTTCACGTCATTGTTGTCTTTGTTGAAAAAAATTCTTCCTGATGGAAACGAGCTACCAATCTCAACATATCGGTTAAAGAAATTATTGTGTCCAATGGGAATGGAGGCCAAGAAGATACGTGCATGCCCGAATGATTGTGTATTATTTCAAAAGGACTATGTGGGTTTGAAAGATTGTCCCAAATGTGGTGCGTCAATGTCACACCCCAATTTCACTTTAGCCACAAACCACGAAACTAGGGCACGACAGGTGGGATTAACACATACCCAACCCTTCGTCACTTTTTAAAACAATTCAAGGCATTTAAATGATAACCAAGTTTAAACTGTAAACAAAAAACTGAGCGAACTGTAGGAACTTTTCCTATTTAACGGATTAAAGATACAAGCAAGGTCTACAGCATAATACATTGATTAACATAAGGAAAGCATAACATTAATTTACATCTTGTACACATTCTCTCTCTCACTCACACCTTGTCCCGAAGATCGAGGGGAATGGACTAAGAGACCTCTAACTAGATTAACTACAAACCTTCTATCAACTAAGCGTTAGGATGGAACGATCCTTCTGATTCCTGATGCTGATGCTGACCTGAAAATGTTTGAGTAGAGGGATGAGCCTACTCGCTCAGTGAATAACATTTCACTTAGCTATCACTAAACAACTCGTCAGGTTTATAAACTGGAAATAAATAGATATACAGTTCAAGCATGGCAGTTCTACTGACTTAGCAGATATACAGATAATAATCACATTTCTAAGCATCAATCGGTAATTCAGATAGATGAACAGATTATACAAATTTACTGTGAACCTACTTGATTATTTATTCATTTTATTATTATGCCCTAAATATATGCAGTGTACTCTGCATATAAAGATCCGCAACAAGTCCATGCTACGGTCCCACCGTACAAGACTTAGCGACACACTCGGGAAGTGCTAAGTCTGACTACTCGTCCTGGTCTGCACAGGACCCTAGGCTCCACGGCCTCATCGCACAACCATGTGTGCTGCACAACCACGTGTGCTCCAGACTCCTCCTTTAACCTGAGTACACCGGCAGAGAGTCACAGGGTTACCTTCGTGACACAAGCACGAATGGTGTTAGATAACCAAGTTTTCTTTTGTTATCGCAGTGCCATCGTGACACAAGCACGATTGTTGTTGGACACTGCCTCTCTTTCCTCGTTTGTCCGCGACACAAGCACGGATGATGTTGCAACACGAGTTTCACCCCAAAGTTTCAGAACTGTCTAAGGGGTTCTACGGTGTTAGGGCATCTAGGTCTATTAATTAAATAAATAGATAAACAATTTAACAGAAATATCACATTACAACTGTAAAACACAGAATTTCCTCTTTCTCATCATTCTTATCACGCATTTCAAGTTCCAATGAACTTATCATACTAAAAAGTACATGCTACACTGTTTAAAGGTCATGTCAACTGATACTGAAGCAAATAAGCATTTAAAATGAGTTAAATAATGATTTCTAAATGAACTGCCACTCACCCACTTCGGTGTGTTTGTATACACCGAAAAACGTCCACAAACACGCCTAATTCTGCCATTCACAGCAGCGTGCACGCCGTGCACCTAGACTGCACGTCGTGCACCTTCAGTGCACTTCTGTTCTACTTTTCTGCACCTTTGCATGCCGTGCAAACTGATTTGCACGCCGTGCAAACTGACTTGCACGCCGTGCAAACTGATTTGCACGTCGTGCACCTGGGCTGAAACTCGTTCCGCTATCTGTAACTTTGCACGTCGTGCAATCTGACTTTGCACGCCGTGCAACCTGCGCAGAAACGGAAATTGCAGAAATAAAAGAGGAGATTGGGGTCGATTCGGTGGACGATTCTTACCCGAATCACTCCTATAGCTTCGGAATGACCTAGCAAGCAGTTGGCAAGAAGAAAGAACGGAGGGGAAAGCACCGTTCGCTCCCTAGACCATCTCCATGGTCGTCTTCTTCGCGGCTGCAGGAGGAAGAAGAAGGTGAAGAAGAAGAAGATGATGCAGCTGGTTGATTTGGCTGGAGAAGATGAAGAAATCGAAGAAGAATGGAGAAGGAGGGCTTGGTTGCCTAGCTTCTCCTCTAGCTCGCTCTCTCTCCCTCTCCCCTTCTCTGTTTTTCCCAGGCGGCAACCGAAGGAAATGAACGATACGTTCGTTCCAAGGTCGGTTAACAGAACTAATAAAGGAAAACTGAAGGAAAGGATAAGGAAGGGCGCCCAGGGGGCCGGATGTAAATTGCCCAAAAACTTTCCAAAATTACACATAGGTCCCTGCACACTAAAAAGCTTATATCTTTTTACTCGTAGGTCAATTTCGCATGATTTCTTCGGCAACGGATTAAGCACAAACTTGTCCTCAACCTCAGGACAAGAAAACAAGCTAATGATACATTAACACTAGCTCAAAGCTCAAAACACTATTAACAAAAGCAAGTACTCATCTCAACATAACTAGTTCAATTATGCACTAACCAAGGTACTTACTGGTAAAACGAAATGTGGGTCATAACAGTCAAGGTATAAATTGATGAGTTCGGGGGAGTCCAAAACGGGTTCTCCTACCAAGGTGATGTGGTATCTACCTATAATACCACAATTTCAACGCTTGTTTGCCAATCAGATAGATGTGAAGAATTTGAGGTGGCATGCAGATGTTAAGAAAAATAATGATGGGATCCTACGACATGTGTCTGATTCTCCACAATAGAAGGAGATTGATTTATTGTACCCTGAATTCGGTGAAGAAGTCAGGAATCTAAGACTTGGGCTTTATACATATGGGATGAATCCGTACAGGACATTGAGCAGCCAACATAGCACTTGGCCAGATATACTTGTTATATACAATCTTCCTTCCTAGTTGTGTATGAAAAATAAGTACGTAATGTTGTCGTTGTTGACATCGGGCTCTAAACAACCTGGAAATGATATCGACGTTTATCTTGAACCTCTGATTGATGACTTGAAGAAATTCTGGAGTGAAGATGTGATGACATATGATGCTTCACGAAGAGAGACATTTCGTTTGCACACTATGTTGTTTTGCACTATGAATGACTTTCCAGCATATGCGAATTTGTCTGGATATAGTATCAAAGGATCTAAAGTGTGCCCTATATGTGAAGAGAACACTGATTCAATACGATTAAAACAGGGCGACAAGATTGTATATCTTGGTCATTGAAGGTTTCTTCCAAAATTCTATCTGTATCGTAGGTTGCGCAAAGCATTCAATGGACGGAATGAGGAACGGAGTGCACCTAAACCTATACCAGGGGAGGATGTTTATGAAATAGTAAAAGACTTTTCCAATGAATTTGGTAAGAGATCACAATATACGATGGCCACATAGAGTGACAAATCTTTATTCAAGAAGAAGTCAATATTTTGGGATCTTCCTTATTGGAGTTCTTTGGTAGTCATGCATTGTATCGATGTCATGCACATTGAGAAAAATGGTTGTGATAGCGTCATCAGTACTCTATTGAATATACCAGGTAAGACTAAATATGGGATAAAATCTAGAATAGACCTATGTGAAATGGGAATAAGGACAGAATTAACATAAGTAGTTAGTAGCGATCGGAGAACATACTTACCTCCCGCTTGTTACACGTTGTCGAGAAAGGAGAAGAAAGCTTTTTGTGAATGCTTGGTAAATGTTAAGGTGCCACATGGTTACTCATCCAACATCTGTACATTGGTATCAATGAAAGATCTAAAGTTGATAGGTCTTAAATCTCATGATTGTCACACTCTAATGCAACAAATATTGTCAGTGGCAATCCGATATATATTGTCCAAGCATGTAACATTTGCAATCACTAGACTTTGTTTCTTTTTCAACAGTCTGTGCAACAAAGTTATTGACCCTGATACTCTCGATAAATTGCAAAGAGAAGTGGTTGTTACCCTATGTCAGCTTGAGATGTATTTTCCTCCTTCGTTCTTTGATATCATGGTACATCTTGTTGTCCACTTGACTAGGGAAGTGAAAATGTTGGGACCAGTTTTCTTGCATTGGATGTATCCCTTTGAACGATACATGAGAATTTTTAAAGGTGATGTTCGAAACTGTAATCGGCCTGAAGGGAGTATTATTGAGGGTTATGTGGCGAGAGAGGTTATGGATTTTTGCAATGACTGTTTGAGTGCTAATGACGCTCTTGTTAATGACAAGAATATTGAGGAGCATTTTGGCAAAGGAATTTTGGGATCACGGATGAAAGTAATCAGCCGTGAGCAGTTGGAACAAGGTCACTTGTATATTTTACACAACATCGACAAAGTGAGTGTTTATATCAAGGAACATACCAATTTTATCAAGAGACAATATCCTCGAGTCAATTCAATGTGGCTTGCTAGAGAGCATAATAAGACATTTATTAAGTGGTTTGAAGATAAAGTCTTACATCAACTATCTCAAACACCAGATAATCTTACTGAAACTATCAAATGTCTCGCCTTTAAACCAAAATTGAATGTTATGTCTTATGAAGGGTTTGACATAAATGGATTCTCATATTACACAAAGTGTCAAGATGATAAGAATGTCATCCAAAACAGTGGGGTCACCCTTCAAGCATCTTCATTATTTTTTGCAAGTACAAAGGATAAGAGTCTACGTGAAGCTAAAATGTCATATTACGGTGTCATTGAAGGCATATGGGAGTTTGACTACATATATTTCAGAATTCCACTCTTTAAATGTAATTGGGTTGATAACACCAAAGGAGTTATAGTGGATGAATTGGGTTTCACATTAGTGAACTTTGAAAAGATTGATGAGAAGGGTGAACCATTCATATTGGCATCATAGGCAAAACAAGTATTTTATATCGATGATCCTGCAAATGATAAATGGTCTGTTGTTCTTCATGGTAAAAGACAGTTCATTGAAGATCCTATAGATGAAGAACAGTACTATGATAAGTATGATGACTCCAGTCCATTCTCATTTGGGTTGCCAATACCACCAAATATTGAAGCTAATGATGACTTGTATGTGCGCAGAGATCACAACAAAGGATTGTTAATTGATAAAAGATCGCAATATTAAAAGCATGCATGTTTATATTTTTTTATATGTTTTATTTTTCTGAATGTGAACTTTACAATGTGAATGTGAACTTTATAATGTGAATTACTTTACAATGTGAATGTGAACTTTACAATGTGAGCTTTACAATGTGAATTACTTTACAATGTGAACTTTACAATGTGAATGTGAACTTTGAGATGGATGAGCATTCTCCTGATCACCGTGTTGATGATTACCGTGAGGGTGAGGACATCAATGCGCTGCCTCACAATGTAAGTTTTAAAAATATATCCCTGAGGTTTCTATCTATATATTCATTTATAGTTATATCCTATAAGTTTGTTTTTTGTCAAATTTTAGGTTGGTGATGTACCCCCTGAAGAAATTGGGGCACTTGATGAGCAGCGAAAAAAATTGAAAAAGTGAGGGGGATCACAATGATGAACAAGTTACTACAACAAAGGGGCAATGGACCCAAACTGGTTGTGGATTTCGATCATGTAGGAAATCCAATTGGAGTGAATCGTAACTCATTTATTTCATATCTTGGGGTTCTTACTCACAGCCATTGTAGTCCTATTTTTGAATCCTGGCATAAAGTTTCTAAGGGGAAGAAAGACTTAGTATGGAAGGAACTATGCATGAGTTATTATTATTTGCAATTCTATTTTTGTATATTACTAATTTTTAGGACACTAGTTAATAATAATTCTATTTTGTAGAGTATATTTGATCTGGATGAAAAGATGCATCGTAAATGTGTGATGCTACGCTGTGGGAGGGTCCTAAGGAACTATAGGACAAATCTCACCTGAGATTACATACGCGATGCTGAGAAGAGGTTCTTGATTGATTTCCAATTCTAGACATTGATCACTTTTTTACTAACTCTACACTAATAATTTTTGTTTGTATTCTCTTTAAAAAATAAATTTAGGCAGAAGGCAGCCACTGAGCAATGGAACTACTTGGACACCAAAGACTGGGAGGAGTTTGTTACCCAAAGAAAAATGGATGAATTCAAGGTATTAAGTGCCACTCCCAATTTAATTAATATACATTCTTATGTATTCACCTATTTAAGATTAAATTTTAGTGTTACTAACCAAATCAATGTGCTTACTAACAAGGCTATCAGTGATGCTCAAAGAGCAAGGTGTGCAGTGAATGTGCATGACCACATAATGGGTCCAAGAGGCTATGCAGGCATTCACCAAAGACTACAGGCTGAGTCTACTGCTCAGTCTACTGCTACTCAGGAGTCCTCTACTATTGATCCCGCACCTCTGCCTCGCCATGCTATGTGGATAGCTGGGAGGAAAAATAAGAAGAGAGATATAACAAAGCCCGCAACTACTGAGGCGGCTGCAAAAATGGTAAAATTTAACTCTTAGAGCAATCGATCGATATTGATTATTGTTATGTTTACTTACCAATTTCTATTGATGTCGATTAGCGGGAGCTGCACGAGCAGAGGAAGGAAGGCAAGTTCATCCCTAAGGGCACAAGGGATGAATTGATAGTTGCTCTGGGTAACCCAGAGCATCCTGGACGTGTTAGGGGTGCAAGCGCTGGTGTGGGAATCAAAGCTTTCTTTGGGCCATCACAGCGCAAACCAGTCCCAAGAGCGGGACTTTTACAAGATGAGGTAACTTATTCTTTTTTTAGAATGTTATTGTGAAAGAGAATTCAATAATCAGAAGCTAGCGTGGATAAAACGTTTCTTTTATCCATGTATAGGTAGATCAGTTAATTGAAAGGAGAGTTGAGGAAGCACTTGATAGGAGAGTCAAGGAAACACTTGATAAGAGAGTCAATGAAGCAATTAGCAAGTGGCAAGCGTCTCAGACTACCATTCAGACAGTACATGTGGCGGGCCGCTCTTCTCCTACTGCAGAGGTTGGGAGTAATCCTGTAGACCCACCACCTAGCACGTCCACTGTAAGTATTTTTATGACATATATAGTAGCTAGTCTTTTCAAGATGATATGTTTATGTATATATGTACATAACATTCTTTACGTAAATTTGTAGGGGTTGAAGCTATGTCGTCTAAAAAGTCAAGAATATATCATTGCAGAGGCACATGCTTACCCAGCCCTTCCAGGGGAGATGTTTCATGGGACTCCAATACCAGCTGGTGCGGTTCGTGTGAGCCCGATACCTATACTCCCCGATTGGAGGGATCTTCCGCTGCCATATGCCTACCCAGATTTTGAAATGCTTGGTGAGGCAGAAGGTGGAGTGATAATGTGGCTTAAAGTGGATGTTGTCTATATTAATATTGTATGGTAAATTTACATTACGTTAATTTGTTAGTGTGTATATATGAATCAATTGATCTGAAATTATATATACAGGTCAAAAGGAATACACACGCTACATCTCGGCCTCCACCTCCACCTTCTAAAGTACCAAGTTGGCTTCCAAGGGACCTACACGTCTCGTTAGGTCCTAATTGTAGGGGTATGGCAGTATGGATAGGCGAACATGATTCAAATTGCCCTATAAATGTTACTATTCTGGAGGATGTTGTAGGTCAATCATACGATAACAATCTATTTATATAAGTTTTGCATATGTATAAATGCATACATAATACAAGTTTTGCATACGCATTAATGCATACGTATTAATGCAGGTCAATCATACGATAAAAAGCTATTTATATAAGATATTTTGGAGTTGTTTCGTTAAGATTGGCTGAATACATCTATGATAGAGTTGTGGATATGGTGAGATCTTATTTATACATCTGTATACCTTGTTTTATATACGGTGAACTGGTTTCTTATATATTAATGCATACGTAATACATGTTTTGCAGCCACTTACACATGATATGTACAGATTTTGCATTTTCCCATGTGAGATTTTTGGTTCCATCTTTGATTAGTCTTGTAGATACATACCCTTCTTTAGTTACTTCATACTGTTGTAGTGCTTTTGAATATTTTGGTAAAAATAAGAAGACGGTGATAATAGCTCCATTCAATGTAGCGTAAGTTTACTTTTCTTATAATTTGGACTTAAGAAAATTACATTTTTATTGTGGATTTTGAGTTATTAATTTTTAACTTTTTTACCTGTAGTAGTAGGCATTGGGAGTTACTAGTTATTGTCCCCAAGACGTTCACTGTCTATTATCTAGATCCTGTGGGGAATGAATTGAATACATTATATGGACACACAATGAAAAGACCATTATTCTTGTGACAAATATTTCATATTTTTATATCTATTAACATCTTTTATTACATTACTATTTAATTATGCAATTTAATGTGTTACATTAACATGTACGGCTTTACAAGAGTTCAAAAAAGTTGGAGGAAAGGTCCCCAGAAAAAAGAATCAACCACTAATTTGGGAGAATGTGAAAGTAATTTCCCGACTCCAATGTATATATTATTTATGTGAACTGTGCTTATTTGTATTTTTGAATATTTTGTATGTTTCAATTTATAGTGTGCTACACAAGACAACGGTTGGGCATGTGCCTACTATGTGATGTGATTTATGGACCTAATAATCAAATATGCAGCAATGGAAATCGATACTATACATAAGGTATTATATGTAGTCTCATTAGAGAATATAAAATATATCAATCTTATTATATATTATTAATTATATATATACGTCATTCTCTTTGCAAGTGTTTAAAACTGACTTCAGTATAGGTGGAAAGTTATTAGATGTACATACTCCCTATACGAGGGAGGAATTAGATGTTGTAAGAGAAGAATGGGCAAAAGCCCTACAAGTAGTGGGAATTTTTAAATATAATTGGGTATCTGATGACAATGATGACGATGATGAATAAAGAATGATATTTCTAAAATTTGTCCTCATAATTATTTTTTTGTGAATGTGAATGACTTTTTCTGAATTGTCATATGTGTGAATGTGAATGACTTTTTTTATCAATACATGAATGTCTGAATGTGAAAAGAGATGAAATGAATGGAACTGAATGTGAATGTAAATGACTTTGTAGGTTTCTATATGTATCTGATCAATACAGGTGTCTGAATGTGAATGACTTTGTAGGTATGTGGCCTGTTGTTGGATGATATCAATGGATGTTGTAAACCTACAGTTCAGAATTGAACTGCAGTTGGATGATATCAATGGATGTTGTAAACCTATAGTTTAGAACTGAACTGTAGGTTCTGCATCCTACTGACCAGCCATACAGTAGGCCTGCAAACTGATAAGAAAAAAAATCAAAACATAGGCGTCGGTTATTTGTATAACACTGACACCAAAGACATACAGCGTCGGTTGTTAGCCAAAAACTGACATCTTTTCATTTATTGGCGTCGGTTATCTGTAAGAACTGACGCCTATTGTGGGAAAGCATGACCATGCTGGCAGGGATATGGCATCGGTTATTACCATAAAATTGACGTCTTTATCCCGTTACGACATTAGTTATTAGCAAAAAACTGACGCTTATAGTTCCCTTACTGGCACATTTTCGATGGCGGGAAGGGTTATGGCGTCAGTGTTTGTTTAATAACCAACGTCTTTGATCATGATGTAGTGTTAGTTTTCATTAAGAATTGACGCTTATAGTTCCCTTACTGGCACATTTTCAGTGGCGAGAAGGGTTATGGCGTCAGTGTTTGTTTAATAACGGACATCTTTAATCATGATATAGTGTCGGTTTTCATTAAGAACCGACGTTTACAGTTCCCTTGCTGGCGCATTTTTGATGGTGGGAAGGGTTATGGCGTCGGTTAGAAACCGACGCTGAAGGTGTCGACTTTTAGTGGCGCCCACTTGGGTGTTGCTTGGAAACCGATGCTAAAGGCTCAAAATAACCGACGCCAAAGGCCTTTTCTATAGTAGTGCTAGTCTTCTCCCTCTCCTTCCTCAGTTTCTCTTAGAGCTCGTCCCCTTGGTGCTTGGTAGAGAAGGAGGTACCATAGAAAAAGAAGAAGGATGATCTTCCTTGCATACTGATCAAGGATTTAGAGTTACCCATCTTGTGATCATTTGGTGCTAGCTTGTTCTTCTTCTTGGTCTTGGTAAGTGAGATCTTCCTCTTTACCTACATTTTCCTTGTTGTTCTCCTCTTCTTCTTTCTCTTCTTGACCGAACCCATGGTATTCCATAGCAGTGCTTGAGTCAGAACTTGAAGAATATCTTTTTCTTGCCTTCTCTACCTAGGGTTTGCTCTCTTTCTTGCTCCTTGACCTAAGGTTTGCTTCTTTCTTGTAGGTGAAGCTAGCTTGGATGAGAGGAGTGCTCAAGCTCGGGTTTATACCTTTCCTCTTCAGGCTACCTTGTTGTTTGGAGCTTCTACATCAACTCTAAGGTGAGTTATATAACCTTCTTCACTATAATTGCTTACCTCTATATTGCATGCACATAATATTTCTCTAAATGTGGTTACAACTAGGAAGGTAGTATCTTTGATCTTGGGTTCATATTTACATGGTGATTCTTGAGTAGATAACTCTTCTTGGATGAACCCTAACTCTTGTGCTTGAGTTTTCCTTGGTGATGAAAGTTTTGGGTGCTTGCATACATGTGTGAATTGTTGGTTTTGCTCTTCGAATTCTACAGTTTTTAAGTTGGTTTTTCCTCCTTGATATGGTACCCTATGGTTTGGTCTAGGTTCAATGGACTTGACTTCTTTGTGCAAACTCATGGCATTGACTTTGTTGCTATTTTGCATTTTATGTGGTCACCAAGTTTGACCTCATGTTTTGGTCGCTAAGATGGTTGACACCTTATGTGGTCGATTAGATCTTAATGTTGAGTGGTATCTAAGATTCATCTATATGGTCGCTAAGTCTAATTTCCTTTCTATGCGATCGATGAAGGTTTGGTTTCATAGTGGTCGTCGATTCCCTCATATTTCTTCGATTTCCATAGCTTCATGGTCCCTTCGGTCACCAATGTTCCATGCTTTCTTCGGTCACCATGCTTATGTCTTCAGTGGTCAATGAAGGTGGTGAATCTAGTTTCAGCAGTCGCCAATATCCCTAGTCTTATTTTGTCACCAACCTTCACTTTTCTTAGCGGTCAATGACACTTCAGACCTAAGTGGTCGATGAATATTGCTGACCTACATGGTTGTAATGTTGTATTGACTCTATGATGATGATGGTTGACTTTACACACTCATATTTTATGGTGAGAAGTAATTAGGGTTTACCTTTAATTGCTATTTAGAAACCCTAATTCATTGGTAATTGGTTGCACATGATCTAATACTCTTATCTTTACCCTTGAATGAATATAACTTGAGGTTTTAGTAAATGTGTTGTTTGAAAATGATGCTTCAACCATTCTCATGAGCTTAACTCTAATGCAAGTAAGTTATGATGACATGTAGTTTCATGTGTAACTAGCATAATGATGAATGTACTTTCTCTATTTAGGTTATCGTAACCCAAATTTGTTATCACATGAACATCATAGTTCTTAAATCATGTTGTACCAAACTTATATATATCTAGTATGGTGATAGTATGGTGGGCCTTGATGAGGCAAGGAAAGATAATGATGTTCTTGTAGGGAACAATGAGAATGGTCTTATGACCTTCGACATGGTCTTGTACCCTAATTGAGGTGTTATCCTCTATAGAATGTGACAACAATTTGTAAAATGTGATGGTATAGTGAATAGTATAGACTTATGTGTGGCAATGAAATAGTACCATGTGGTTTTGTGATCAAAGTTATATCTCTTACATTTTATATCTTTTGAAGTTGCAACCTACTTTATTTTTGTAGAGCTCTTTTAAGGTTTATATTTAACTTGATTGATGCAGTCCTAACTCACCCAATTGGCATGAAATAATCAAGTGGAACCCTAATCATGTAGTTGTCATGTGCCATAGATCTATTCCAATGTTAGGACTTGGCGGATGGTGAAACGAGTTCTCCTTTAGTGGAAACTCAGAGTCGTATATTGTTGAGTATATGCATGTTCACAAGGATGGTTGTGGTCATACCTTGGTAGGAGAACGGTCGAGGCCATATCTCAGTTGATTGTAATTTAGTATATATGATGTGATTGAGGACAATTGTGGCTGGACCTCATATGTTTGGGCTTGTATACCCTATTTTCACTAGTATTGTGACCTATATAAGGGCATACTAGGTTGTTTACTAGTGTCGTGACCTGTATACCAAGGGCGGAGTAGGCTAATTTGTAGCTTGACCTTATGTGTCACTGCAGAGGACTCATACTAACCGAGGGCGAATGAGATTTTAGGATTCTATCTCTCCAAAATATTGTATAGCACTGGTGTCAACTTGGTAGTGGTCAGTTAGAGTAGAGTGGTAAACCTCAACTCCCGAGTGCTAAATAAAAGATGTAATCCAGTCGTGTAGGGTTAAACATATTGTTTAGTTGTTATATAATGCGATAAGAGAAATTAATTGTTAAATAGGTGATAGTCTTACATGTTCCTGTGTATACGTGCTAGTCATGTATGTTTCTATGCCTATTTATTTTGCTTACATAACCTTCTTAACCTGCATAGTTAGATTAATCTGTTTAATTTGCTTAACATGCTTAGTTAGTTGAATCTGATAATCATGTTTAACAAGGTTACTTGTTGTAATAAATATCCGCTAGTTGAGAGTAATATCTCTCGTTGGGACATGGGTCTAACCTTGTGGGTCACCAAATCTTTTTAGGTGGTCGTCAACGATGTGGGCAGGATCACATGATTGCAATGTTGGAGAATAGTAGCTTGGAGAGCAGTAGAAGTAGAAGGTTGGATAGTTGTTGTTAGTTGTAGAGTCCTAGAGTCGTCCATGTACTCTTAGGTCTGGGCATGGGACGTTTTGTAGATGATATGTATATTGACATGTGGTTTGGTAGTATGCAGTAGTTTGTACATGGTATGTATATGTGGAACATCTCTTTTGTATACAGGTTGTGGCTTCAACCACTAAACTTATATGTATATACATGGTATGGTATGTGATAATATATAAGTTGATGGACCTTTATGTAATGTTTCTGAATAGGATGGTAACGTCGAATTGGTTTTTTGATTTACCCTATTTTCTGGCTATGTGGTTAATTAGTTGTTGATCACGTGTTTTATTTTTAGTAATCTCAGTTTGTGTGATGGGGTTGTCACACGTAGCTGGTATTGAGCTTTAGATTCATTGAGTCTTCAGGGACATAGGACTTAGTTTTCTATATGTTCTTACATAATCCAACATATCTGATTATAGCTTATGCTTATGAAAATATGCTAGAGAACATGAAGAACATGCTAAGAGTAGTTACGTCGTGCAAGGAGGTGGTGCTAGGAGGCGGGCACAGGAAGATAAAGTGCTTGAGACGAGGCCGAAGCAGCCTGTGGTTCCTCAGTTTGACCCAAAAGCCATATCCAATCTAGCATTTCACTCCATGTTTGGACAGCTTATGGCCACTATTACACATATAGCAGATAGAGCACCTATACCTCAAGTAAGGGAAACTGTCCCCGATGCGGAATCTTAGGGTTCTGGGAAGACATTTGAGATGTTGAGAGGTGTTGGGGTGATTAAGTATGTGGGTACAATAGAGTTGACGGATGTAGATATGTGGTTTATGAAGTTTGAGAAGGTGTTTGAGATCCTCAACATCCTAGAAGAGGATAATGTGAAATATGATGTTTATCTGCTGAAGGGCATCACTGGCCACTGGTGGGCCATAGAGGAGGAGAAGAAACCTAGATTTGTGATAGGTTGGAAAGAGTTTCAATGAGAGTTTGTGAGCTGTTACTTTCTGGAGATGTATCTGGATGAGAAGATAGCACAATTTGAGAAGATACACCAGGACTTGATGTCGATCAATGAGTACAAGGTGAAGTTTATGAATCTTTTGAGGTTCCGTCCTCACATGGTGGTGATGGAGAAGGAGAGGATTCAGAGCTTTGAGAAAGTTTGGAGCTCGGAGTTGTCTACAACAACTACTGCTTTGAGGAATAGAGAGAGGTTCTCTACCTTTGTGGGTCGGTGAGGCGGATTTAGAGGTTTGCTGTCGAGAAGTGTGAAGCTAACTCTAAGAAGAGGCCAACTCAACTTCAGGGGCAGTCATCTAGAGGCTTTAAGAAACCAAGGTTTTTGTCACCTCAGTCATAGCATAGGTTAGCTTTTTCTTAGCTGAGATCAGGAGTGTCGTCATAGTAGTCCCCAATCATAGTGTCTTTGTCAGTGATAGGGTTGTCTAGGCCATAGTATGATTTGAGGACTTATAAAAAGTGTGGACAAGTATGACACATCATGTGGTTTTGCCCCATGAAGGATGAAGAAGTGATGCATCAGTCGAGAGAGAGTCAATGAGGTTTGCAATAGTAGCAGATTAGTAGTGGTGCCGGTAGAGGACAAGGCCAGACGTCACAGGAAGGATCATCTTGACCAGCTAAAAGAGGGCATGGACAATAATAGATGACAGTTAGATTCTATGCTATGAGTCAGTCAGAGGGAGTGGTCAATCCATGGGTTGTGACAGGTCAGATGAAACTTTTTCATTTTGATTTGCCTACTTCTTCTTTTGTATCTGTTTTGGTTGACCTAGGTTCAACACACCATTTTATTACTAGAGAGGTAATAAATAGTTATTTTATGCCTATTTGTAGTAGATCTGATAGCCTTTTGCTTGAAACCCCTTTCGTTGGTTCTACGGAGTTGTGGGAGGTGTGTCTATCTTGCATTCTGTCTTTCTCTGGATGTAGCATTCAAGTGGACCTTATGCCGCTTGACATGCATGGATTTGATGTGATCCTAGAGATGGATACTTTAGAGAAGTAAAGTTTTATTTTGGACTGTAGTTCCAAGGTGGCGATCTTCCATGATGAAGAGGTCTCATGGATCCTCCGTGGAGATAGGAAGATTCTTCCTACGTGCTTGGTGTCAAATACGATAGTGGAGAGGCTGATGAGACAAGGGTGTGAGGTTTTCTTGGCACATATTGTGGGTACTAAGAGGAGGAGTCCTAGTATCTAGGAGGTGTCTATAATGTGATAGTTTGAGGTTGTCTTTCCTGAGGAGTTTCATGGTGTTCCCCCTCCTAGAGAGATTGATTTTGAGATCAATCTTGTTCCTAGGACACAACCCATAGCATGGTCACCCTATAGGATGGCACCAATAGAGATGTGGGATTTGAAGAAGAAGATATAGGGGCTATTGGAGAAGGGTTTATCAAACCAAGAACTTCCCATTGGGGTCCTCCCAATTTTTTTGTGAAGAAGAAGGATGGTTTCATGAGATTGTGTACAGATTACCAACAGTTGAACAAGGTCACAATTATGAACAAGTATCTATTGCCAAGGATTGATGTATGTTTGATCAACTGAGAAGTGATATGGTGTTCTGAAAGATAGATCTCATGTCAAGATATCACTGACTGAGGATCAAGGTAGATGACATACCAAGTCTGCTTTTAGGACTAGATATGGTCATTATGAGTTTCTAGTTATGCCATTTGGGTTGACCAATACGCCGACAACTTTTATGGATCTGATGAACATGTTGTTTAGACCGTATCTTGATCATTTTGTGGTTGTGTTTATAGATGACATCCTGATATACTCTAGAGACATACAACAACATGAGCATCACCTTCACCAGGCATTGACGTTGTTGAGGTAGCACAGGTTGTATGCCAAGTTCAGTAAGTGTATGATTTCTGGGTCACATATATCTTCTAGAGGTGTTTGTGTAGACCCTAAGAAGGTGCAGTCAGTGATGGAGTGGGAACATCCCAAGACACGTACAAAGGTCTAGAGTTTCCTAGGCTTGGCAGGCTAATACTAGAAATTCATTACGAGTTTTAGTATTGTAGTGTTACCCCTAACCAAGTTGACTAGGAAAGGTGCTCCTTTTGTCTGGGATGACAAGTGTAGCGTTGTTTTCAATTTTTAAAAGAGAAGTTGACCGGTGCACCAATGTTAGTTATGCTAGAGAAAGGGAAGGGATATATCATCTTCTGTGATGCTTCAAAGAATAGCTTGGGATGTGTGTGATGCAGGACAAGAACGTGATTTCTTTTGCTTTGTGACAACTTAAGAAACACGAGGTGAACTACCTAATGCATGATAAAACAAGTTGCCAAACTCATATTGAAACAATGGATATGGTCCAATGGTCTCTTGAAGCGTCTATGATGATGAAACTCTAAGGTGGAAACTATGGTTGGTTCAAATATAATCAGTTGGTGGTTCACAACATGGGCTTGCAAGTGACATTGAATTAGATAACACGACTAAGAGACATGCAACCAAATTCACATATACAAAGCTTGAGATCTTAGAACTCGTTATGACCAAAAATAACAAATTGCAATGGACAAAAAAGAGCTCACAATATATCTAAATTTTCAATGTGACAATAAAATATAATGACAAATAGAGTGAAAGCATGCACCCACCATCAAAGTAGTCTTTCCCCTAATAAGTGGAATCAACTTCCACATCATCCCCCATTTCTCAACAACACTTCTACATGAAATCCTAGTTCCTATTTCAACTTCTCAAGTTTGCAAATAGTTGTAACTTTCTCTAAATATACCTCCTTGGAATTATAGTATAGGGGGGGAATTTTGATATTTTAGAGACCTCTATCAGGATAGCCAAGGTACTAGGTTTGTGTCACATGTTGGTAACCTTTGTTAACTACCCTACCTAGGACACCTTATCCCTAGTATGTCTATCACTAGACCTAATATACTTTTCTAAACTCAACATGTATAAACTCTTCCAGAGAACACTTTTGTAGGTCACCTAATCGACCTAGCCATTATGGTGATAGGTGAGGCATGCATTATGATTATCTAAATCACTCAATGGGATCATGGAAGAGGTTCTTTAAAGGCTCATTATGGAGGCATAGGGTGGATAGCACTAAAGAGACAGCCTTCATGTCTATTAGAGTTTTATATCTTCAAAAGATTTAAGATGTCACTAGGAACTAAGTGATATTATGTACACCCTGACATTCTCCATCCAAAAAACTATATTAAAGCTTTCTATTAGATTTAGGTTACTCATTACATCAACATTCATTACAAGGTTTGTGTTAGATTGGGAAAATAGATTTAGACAATATGAATCTTAGGTGAAGATCCTTCACCCTTTACCACCACTTCTGATGATGTCAATGATCATCCTACTATATACATATCTCTAAAGAGGTGCACCAATGTTGATTCTGCTAGAGCAAGGGAAGGGATATATCATCTTCTGTGATGCTTCAAAGAATGGCTTGGGATGTGTGTTGATGCAGGACAAGAACGTGATTTCTTTTGCTTTGTGACAACTTAAAAAACATGAGGTGAACTACCTAATGCATGATCTAGAGCTTACAACTATGGGACATGTTGTGGATACTAAGAGGAGGAGTCCTAATATCTAGGATGTGTCTATAGTGAGAGAGTTTGAGGATGTCTTTCCCGAGGAGTTGGTGTTCCCCCTCCTAGAGAGATTGATTTTGAGATCAATCTTTTTCCTGGAACACAACCCATAGTGCAGTCACCCTATAGGAGATGGATGGAGCTAATCAAAGACTATGATTGCAAAATATACTACCATCTAGAGAAGGTGAATGTTGGTGGATAATGTGTTGAGAAGGAAGTCATCTTCGTCGTCATCTACAGATAAGGCACAGTTACACTCTATGGTGTGTCACAAGTGATACATGCCGGCATCACTTTACTAGATGAATGCACAATTAGAGGTTTCTCTGTTGGAAGGCTTGTTAGCACAGTTGTAGGTGAAGCCTACCTTGATGTAGCATATCAGAGATGTGCATGGGAATGATATTGTGTTACAAAATATCAAGTCATAGCTTGGTAGTAAGAAGTATGATGATTTCCATGAGACTAAGGATGGGACAATTTGCTTTCATAGTAGGATAGTGGTTCCAGACGTTGATGATCTGAGGAAGATGGTGCTTGAGGAAGCTCACACCTCGATGTACGTGATTCATCATGGAATACCAAGATATACCATAATATGAAGTATTTGTATTGGTGGCCTAGTCTGACGCGTGATGTTACAGAGTTAGTTGCTAGATGTCTAGTTTGTCAGCAAGTTAAGTCAGAGCATTAGAATCTTATAGGGACTTTGCAACCTTTGTAATACTGCAGTGGAAATGGGATCATATTACAATGGACTCTTTTGTTGGCCTTCCTAGGACCACCAAAGGTCATTATTCCATCTGGGTAATAGTTGACAGGTTGACCAAATCAGCTCACTGCTTGCCAATCAAGATGACATATACAACGGAGAAGTTGGCACAAATTTACATGGATGAGGTAGTTTGTTTACATGGTATTCCAATTACCATAGTATCTGAAAGAGGTCCCCTTAGTTCATGAGTAGATTTTGGGAACATTTGCATACAGCTATGGGGACACAGTTGAGGTTTAACACAACATTTCAACCATAGATAGATGGTCAGTCGGAAAGGACCATTCAAAATTTGAAGGATCCATTGAGAGATTGTGTTCTATAGTTTCTTGGCTGTTGGGATGTGCATTTGAGCTTGATCGAGTTTGTCTACAACAACAACAACTATCAAAGGAGCATAGACATGGCACCTCATGAAGCCTTGTATGGGAGAGGATGTCAATCCCCGTTGTGTTGGTATGAGGTAGATGAATATTAGCTTTTGGGTCTTGAGCTAGTACAACAGACTACAGAGAAGATCATGATAATACAACATCAGTTGAAAGTAGCCCAGGATAGACATAATTCTTATGTTGATAACAGCCATAGGCCTCTTGAGTTCCAAGTTGGAGATTGTGTATATCTCAAGGTTTCTCCTTAAAAAGGTGTGATGAGGCTTGGTAAGGGTAAGTTGGCCCCAGTTTATGGGGCCTTACCCTGTTCTGGCACGTGTTGGGAAGGTGGCATACATGTTGGACTTACCGCCATAGTTGCACAGCTTGCATGATGTCTTCCATGTCTCCATGTTGAGGAAGTATCACCTTGATACAAAGTTGATGTTGCATCCAGTGGAGGTTGAGTTGGAGGAGGATGTGGCGTATGTGGAGGGTTCTAAGTAGATCTTGGATAGGAGAGTGAAGAATCTAAAGAAGAAGGATATAGTCATAGTTAAGGTTTTGTGGCACCACCGTAGTGTGGAGGAAGTCACGTGGGAGTTAGAGGATGAGATGCATAATAAGTGTGCATGTTTGTTAGACCTGTCAAACTGGGTCAAAATCTACGGGCGCCCACGGGTTGACTCGTTTAAGTTGGGTTTGGGTGGCGAAATTTGCCACCCGCTAGAAATCACCCAAACCCATACCCACTCGTTTATTTAGTGGGTTTCACGGGTGATCTGCGGGCACCCGCGGGTGCCCATTTAATTAAATAATATATTAATATAAATATATTATCTATATGACTCTTAAGACATGCAACACTTGTACATTTATCAATCAAATAAATTGATTATGTGTAATGTATACAATATAAAGAGTTAAAGTCTAACTTTCTTTATTGATATCCTTTGTTAATTGTTTACACTAGTGGAAACAAATTCGTTAACTTCTATATTATTTTTATGTTAATGAATATATAGTGTAATGCATGTTTTATATTCAATCACAACAATTATATTCTCTTTCTGTTCACTTTATGTATTGGACAATCATAACATGAAACGTCAAGAACTTATAACGACAAAATATAGTGTTGTTATGGTAATATGTTATGCTATTTGTAACATCTATATCATTTAGTTTTTTATTGTACATTGCAGAAATGGTTGTTTTTTATTTTGTCTCTTACATTTTATTTCAAAACATCAAATATTACATTGTGTTTGACATAAAAAGTAGTGGTCGGTTGCCCTCATTTTGTTATGTTTACACTGAAAATTATTAATGAATTATTTGACTCTTTGTCATAGTGCAGAAACTAACAATATCTTTTCACTGTGCACATATTAAATGGGCACCCGCGGGCGACCCGCAACCCGCTGGGTCGGGTTTGGGTGTGCTACTTCTCCACCCGTTTAATATTGGGTCTTTTTGACCCGCACCCGCGAGACCCAAACCCACAATGACCCAACCCAAACCCAACCCACCCACCCGTTTGATAGGTCTAGTGTTTGTTCACATAGGATTTCGGGGGCAAAATACTTGTTATGGGTTTATGGTTGTAAGACCATTGGCCTTGCTTTTTGATTGATCATGCTTTCTTAGCATAATTAGATTCTTAAAATTTTAGTTAAACCTTTTTTGTACTATGATATCATGTGACAAGCTTATATTTTAAGTTTGTTCCAGTTTGAACATTGTTTGAGCGAGTTATGTACATATGTGCTTGTTTTCGACCTAATTGCTACTTACCAATATCTAGGTTTTTCTTTTAATTTGTCATATGTTTGTTCTGCTTCACATGTTTTGACATCATGTTAGTTATATTTAAGCTTTGAGGTGGCTTGTCACACCTTGGTATGAGTGATGACATGTTGTGCTAAGTTTAGGGCTTGTATGGATGCCCTATCTTGATGTTTGACCTTGGGTGTTGATCCCTAGTTTTGGCAATCACCAAGCTTTCTTGTGACCCGTGTTTTTTGTGTTCAATGATTTTTTGTGTGCACCATCTGGTCTTGACGGTAGTGAGGTTTGTGACCTTTCTAGGTCGTGAAGGAACCCTAGGGTAGCGACTGTTTGCTTCCCTTGATCTCTTCGGTCGCCAAGTGCTTTATTGGTCGCTATGTTTTTCTAGACTAAGTGTGTTTTATGGTTTTCTTGTTTTGAATGCCCAAGTTTCATGCATGAGTGTGGTGCTTTCATGGATGAGATCTTATAGACACATGGCATGTTTAGCATGACACCTAACTTCCTTTCTCTCTCTCCAACCCTATGCTACATATACCCCTCTCTTTACATGCATCTAACAGATTTACACACCTAGTCTTCTCTCTGTCCTTCCTTGGTTTCTTTTGAAGATCATCTCTTAGTACTAGGTGGAGAAGGAGGTGCCATAGAAGGAGAAGAAGGTTGATCTTCCTTGCATGCTAACCTAGGGTTTGGAGCTACTCATCTTATGATATCTTGGTGCTAGCTTGTTCTTCTTCTTGGTCTTGGTAAGTGAGATCTTCCTCTTTACCTACATTTTTCATGTTGTTCTCCTCTTCTTCTTTCTCTTTTTGTCTAACCCATGGTATTTCATGGTAGTGTTTGAGTTATAGGTTGAAGAACATCTTTTTCTTGCCTTCTCTACCTAGGGTTTTCTCTCTTTCTTGCTCCTTGACCTAAGGTTTGCTTCTTTCTTGGAGGTGAAGCCAGCTTGGTCGATAGGAGTGCTCAAGCTAGGGTTTCTACCTTTCTTCTACATCCTACCTTGTTGTTTGCAGTTTCAACATCAGCTTTAAGGCGAGTTATATAACTTTCTCCACTGTTATTGCTTACCTCTATCTTGCATGCACATAATATTGCTCTGAAATGTGGTTACTGTAGGAAGGTAGTATCTTTGATCTAGGGTTTGTGTTTACATGGTGATTCTTGGTAGATAACTCTTCATGGACGAACCCTGACTCTTGTGCTTGAGTTTTCCTTGGTGATGAAAGTTTTGGATGCTTGCATACATGTGCAAATTGTTTGTTTTGCTCTTGAAATTCTAGGGTTTTTAAGTTGTTTTTCCTCCTTGATATGGTACCCGATGGTTTGATCTTGGTTCAATGTACTTTAATTCTTTGTGCAAACTCATGACATTGACTTTTTTGTTGTTTTGTATCTTATGTGTTTGCCAAGTTTGACATCATGTTTTGGTCGCTAAAAGGGCTGAGACCTTGTGTGGTCAATATGATCTTAAAGTTGAGTGGTCACTAATTTTCACCTATATAGTCTCTAAGGTTGATTTCATTTCTATGCAGTCGATGAAGGTTTGGTTTCATAGTGGTTGTTGATGCCCTCATATCTCTTCAGTTTCCTTAGCTTCATGGTTCCCTTCGGTTGCCAATGTTCCATGTTTTCTTTGATTTCTATGCTTGTATCTTTAGCGGTCGATGAAGGTGGTGAATCTAGTTTTAGCGGTCACCAATATCCCTAGTCTTATGTGGTTTCCAATACCCTTACTCTTATGTGGTCGCCAACCTTCACTTTTCTTAGCGGTCGATGACACTTTAGACCTAAGTGGCCAATGAAGATTTTTGACCTCATAATTGTTATGTTGTGTTGACTCTATGATGATGATGGTTGACTTTACACACTCATGTAGATGGTGAGGATAGTAATTAGGGTTTACCTTTAATTGTTGTTTAGAAACTCTAATTCATTGGTAATTGGTTGCACATGATCTAATAGTCTTACCTTTACCCTCGAATGAATATAAACCTGAGGTTTTAGTAAAAGTGATGTCTGACAATGATGCTTCAATTATTCTCATGTACTTAATCCTAATGCAAGTAAGTGATGATGACACAGATTCTTGCGTAAATAGGATAATGGTGAATGTACTTTCTCTCTTTAGGTTATTGTAACCCAAATTTGTTGTCATGTGAACATCATAGTTCTTAGAGAATCTTTTACCAAACTTATATATATATATATATATATATTGTATGGTGATAGTATGATGGGCCCTGATGAGGCATGGAAAGATAATGATGTTCTTGCAGGGAACAATGTGAATGGTCTTATGACCTTGGACATGATCTTGTACCCTAATTGAGGTGTTATCCTCTATACGAAATGATAAGAATTTGTAAAGCGTGATGGTATAGTGAAGAGTATGGACTCATGTGTGGCAATGAAATAGTACCATGTGGTTTTGTGATCAAAGTTATGTCTCTTATGTTTTATATCTTCTGGATTTTCAACCTACTTTGTTTTTGTAGAGCTCTTTTAGGGTGTGTATGTAACTTGATTGATGTAATCTTAAATCACCCAATTGGCATTAACTAATCAAGTGAAATGCTAATCATGTAGTTGTCATGTTCCATAGATCCATTCCAATTTTAAGACTTGCTAGATGGTGAATTGAGTTCTCCTTTAGTGGAAGCTCCAAGTTGTATATTGTTGAGTATATGCATGTTCACAAGGATGGTTGTGGTCATACCTTGGGAGGATAACGGTCGAGGCCGTATCTCAGTTGATTGTGATTTAGTATATATGATGATATTGAAGATAGTTGTGGTTGTACCTCGAATGTTTGGGTTTTTGTACCCTGATTTCACTAGTATCGTGACCTTTATAAGGATGGGCTATGCTATTCACTAGTGACATGACCTATATACCAAGGGCGGACTAGGCTGATTTACAAATTGACTTTATGTGTCACTATGGCAGACTCGTACTGATCGAGAGTGGATGAGATCTTAGGATTTCGTCTCTCTTAGATCTTGTATGGCATTGATTTTGACTTTGTAGTGGTCATTTGGAGTTGATTGGTATACTCAACATTTTAGGGATTAATAAAATATGTAATCCATTCGTGTAGTATATCTGCTTAGGGTTAAACTCGACTCCCATTGGATGTTAACCCTTGCCTTGTTTCTTATACTGTTTAGTTGTTATATAATGTGGTTAGAGAAACTAATTTTTTAGTAGGTGATAGTCTAACATGTTCATGTATATACCTGCTAGTCATGCATGTTTCTATGTCTAGCTTTTTATCTTACTTAACCTACTTAACTTGCGTAGTTAGATTAATCTGTTTAATTTGTTTAATCTACTTAATATGCTTAACATGCTTAGTTAGCTGAATCTGCTCGTCGTGTTTAATAAGGTTACTTGTTGTAATCAATAACCATTGGTTGAGAGTTACATCTATCGCTGGGACATGGATCTCACCTCATGGGTCACCACATCTTTTTGGGTGGTCATCAACGACATGGTCAGGATCCCGATGTTGAAGAAGAGCAACTTGGAGAGTAGTGGAAGCAGAATGTTGGATAGGTGTTGCTAGTTGTAGAGTCCTAGAGTCATCCTTGTACTCTCAGGTTTGAGCGTGGGACGTTTTATAGATGATATGTATATCGACACGTGGTTTGGCAGTATGCAATGGTTTGTACGTGGTATGTATATGTGGAACATCTTTATTGTATATAGTTTGTGGCTTTAGCCACTGGACTTGTATGTATATACCTGGTATGTATGTGATATTATACAAGTTGTTAGACCTTTACGTATTGAACAAGATGGTAATGTCAAAATCGATTTTAATTTACCCTATCTTCTAGTTATGTGGTTAATTAGCTGTCGATCACATGTTTTGTTTTGAATAATCTCATTTTGTGTGATGGGGTTGCACATGAACAATGTAGTGACTTCAGGTCTAAGAACCAAAATCACCACTATCACAATGAAAGATGATTTTAACTACCATTCAATAGTTTCCATGCATCACTCTCAAGGTGGGTATGTCTGGTATTATATTCTATAACAAGTACCTATGTGTTTGGATTGATATCACATATCATGACAAATGAGATTCTTTCATCTAGTAAAACCACATTATAGTCTTATGTATTATTGTTGTTTGTTTATTATTTCCACAATAATATCTAACTAGGGACATAACAAGAATGTATATGCTCTTATCATTCACATGATCTCATTGTTCAGATCCTCAACCTGAACACATATGTCATCAAGTATCATAATTCTTTAGACATCTATCATGTTATACCATCATATCATAATAGAACAAACATATAGACGAAAGATTGTCTTAAATCATGTACATGATGCCACATTAAAACATCATATGATTAGCTCTCTGGGAATAAATACCAACATACTTTTTTGTACATCCTATATAGGGAAGGCATTAGAGCATCAATGAGATCATTGTCCTTTGTGACTAAGGATGAGGACAAACTGATACGGACCAAAGCCACTCAGGGACAATTTTCCTCAAAATCAGCTAAGTGGGTTATTCTTGATGAGTCTACAAAGATGGATCCTCAAATGACGTGAATGTCGAATGAAGATACACCATTGACATCCAATGACATGACTTGGAAAGTGATTCACAATGTTCTTCTAGAGATTGATAACATTGCGAGATGTGGTATTCCCCAGGATGTTTTTTCCACTGTTGAACCCAATCCTCCCAAGAGATGATGGACCATTTGTTTGTTTGCAATGAATTGGGATCATTCCTATTGGGGGAAGTTCAAGGAATTGTTGCACCTCAATCTTTTGATGTTGGACTTGAGCACCACCAAGCTGGTTGTATACCATTATTGGGATCAGGTGGGAAATAGATCCATGGAGATATGGATGAGAAGAGTGATGTTTGAATTTGATCATGTGGGTTGTTTGGAGGCAGAGGTGCAAGGAAAATTATGTTAATGTGGGGTTTAACCCATAGGAGGAATGGAGCGAGGATGTGCTGATATGTGAAAGTGGTAGTTCTAAGACCTCGTTCAAGGCTTGTGATGAAAAATATTCCCACCATGTGATGAGGGGGTACAATATAAGGGAATCAAGAATATGAAATAGATAATGTACTTTAATTGGACCATCACTGATCTATACACATTAAATCTAAAATAGAAATGGGATTGAGGATGAAAGAGGATGGATGGCATGTGTCACTAGAAACCATGACAATAGATTGGCACTTTCTCTCAATCTTGAGTTTGTTGATGAGCTAAGATCATGGTCATTATGCTAAAGATCTTGAGGGGACAAACACTTGGCAGTGATGTACTTTGAGATGAGTAACTAGATGCTCTTTAATATGATATGGGGACAAGTGAGGGAACCATGGAGGGTCGTCTCCTTAAATAGGGTTGTCAAAGGGAAGGTCGAGGAAAATATGATTCTAGAGTCATTGATACTACACAAAGGTAACGCGGTGGGAAAGTAGTTGGATATTGGATCTCATCAGAGGTGAACTTAAGGATGACACATGAACCATCTTTGATGCCCACATAGTTGAGGAAGTTGATGGCAATGGAGAGCAAGAATATACCTTACATATTGATGAGATGGAAAGATACACAATGATGATATGTATAGTGATTTTCTTCTTTTTTTGGTGTCCCCTCTTTTCTTGTACATGGACAATCTTTTTGGCGTGTGGGTGTTAGGTTTAATGGAGGCGACAAATGTAGTAGCAACAACATTAATTCTCCACATATCCTAATAGTGGATCTCTCGACAAAAACATATTCAAAAAGGATATGCCTCATTTCAAATTGAGCAAGCTTGGTGAATTCCCTTTGCAGTGATGTGTGTAGCCCCTCGCTTGCACAGACTGTAAGGACCCTGACCTCCGTTTAGGGCTTATCATGTTTTCTATGCTTAACCTTGGTGTTTAGTTGCTTGCTAATCACCCTTAGTGGTGATTAGGGTTTCTTTTGGTGCTTTGTTGAGAGATGGAGGTGCTACTTGCAATTTACCCAAGCCTAGGGTTAATGAGCAAGTTTGTCACCTTGAGAAGTGTTTCTCTCTCTCCTTTCTTCCTCTAGTGTTGAGAGGAAAGGTTGGGCTCGTTGCTTGAGTTTCTTTGGGCTTGGATGAGCTTGTTGGGCCTTGAGACTCCTTGCTTGAGCATTGTCCTTGCCTTGTTGGACCTTGTGTCGGGTAGGAGTGCCTTGTATCAGCCATAGGTGTGTCGCCCAGGGAGTGAGATCGGGCATGGAGTTGGGGTGTATCAGCCATGAACCCCTTTGACCTCATTTTTGTCACCACTAGTGGACACTTGGTGCTTGATGCTTAAATGTGGCAATGGCCTTGGACATGTGTTTAAGGCAAGTTAGAGAGGTGGCATTGCCCTTGGACAAGTGTCCCTAGGTAGGCGACACCTTGCCTTGTCTTACCTTGGTTTCTCCTCCATCATGTCCTATATATGTGTTCCTTTTCTGTTGCTAAGGATCCCTTTAGTTCCTTAGTTCCCCTCTCCCTTGGTTGCATGACACCTCTTCCTTTGCAAAGCTTGGTGGCTGATCCTTACCTTGAAGTCTTCTTCTTCTTCCTATTGAGGTGGCTGAAGGTGTTGCTTGGTGCTAGGAGCTTGGAGCTTGCTTAAGGCGGGTTCCATAACCCCTAACCCTAATCATATTACTTTCTTCTATATTCTTGCATGTTTTCTTACGATCATAATCAGCCATGTATGTTGCTAGATATGTTTCTTGCTTAGTTTCACCTAGTTGGAGAAATACTCCTTTCCCTTCCTTGGTCTAGAGAAGTGAGCTTGAGCTCTAGTCATATGAGCAACACCCCTCTCTCGTTTAAGTTGAGAGGTGATCTTGTGTTCTAGTTGCTTGAGCAACACCCATCTCTCACCATGGATTCGAGAGGTGAGCTTTTTGGGTAGATGTAGACCTATGTGGGGGTTGATCCTTGTGGTTGCCCGAGTTGTGATAGAGGTTGTGCAAAACCCCTCTCTCTTGGTTGTTGAGAGGTGAGCTGATCTTCTTGATCAATCTAGGGTTTGGTGCCCTTGTGCTTGAGGTTGACGATGATCTTATTGGGATGTATCTTGCATGATATGGCTTGGGGATGGTGTTTCCCGATACCCTCTCTTGAACTAGAGTTTTGGGTTGATGTGATGAGGTTGTGTTGGGCGATACACCTTGGTCTTTGCCTTGTGTGTTGGCTGATAAGATGAGGCTAGCTTGGTTGGACGATAGGCTTTCCTTGCTGCCCATTTGAGTTGTACCCTTGGCTGTTGTGCCTAGATGTGTTTGGTTGATGGGCAATACCTTTGTGTGTTGGGCATTATGCCTTGTTGAGTTCCCTGCACGATACACCTAGCTTAGGTAGTGGCTTGGTGCCCGATATACCTCGAACGTTATGAAGCTTTGTAGGCTAGTCTTGTGATGATGCCCGACACCCATGGATTCCCGACACCCTTAGATGCACGACATGCCCCATAGACCTAGCTGCACATTATGCTATGTGCACGATATGCCCTGGTCTCTGGTTGCATGATATACCTTGAGGTGGTATCCCTACATCCTTGCTTTAGCTTGGCCGATATGTGGCTAGTATGCTTGGGCGATATGAGGGAAGTAACCCTGCCTGATACCACATCCAGTGAGGGTGCCCTGCCCGTCACACTTCTTGTGAGGGTAGTGGGTACTCCTAGTGAGGGTCATGTTCCACTCGGAAACCCAACTGATAGCCCCTTATCATGCGATCACATTCTTATTGATAAGAGTTATGATTTATGGTTTGTGAACCTTTGACATGTTTGATAGTAGTGAGGTGGTTGATACGGTAGAACGCACCTATGTAAACATGACATATATGAACTCTAATGCCATGATACTACATGTGTTTATGATCACTTGGAAACTTGTATATACATATGATGTTGAGAAATGATAAGTTTGGAAGTAAATGAGTTGCTTCACATGATGATGTGACCCATGTCTATGGTCACAGGTATGAGGTATGAATGATAAAGTGTATAATCACCAACATTGACAATACGATCATTCTGTCAATCTATGATGGTTTCAGTTATCTCTATGATTGTGTATACTAACCATGTAGGTATTTCATGTGGATGCATAGCCAGGTTAGTGGCTATGAGGTATACATGTTTGAATCACACTACATTAAAGGTTACTCTTGTTGATGAGATAACAGGCATCACCTGTATAAGGTGTTTAGGTCTGAGGACCTAAGTTGGCTAAAGTTCCTAAGATGAGGTGTTATCCTCTGATGATGAGATCTGGGATTGTTATCTCATGTGATGAGAATGCCTTTTGAGGCAGTGGTTTCTTGTGATGAGGGATTGAGATCCCGGGATATTGTGATGGTGGTAACAATAATGTAACTTAATGTTATATATGTGATACCACTTGTTTGCCCCAACAATCCACTTAAAATATACTAACTAATTACAGTGGAACATATCATGTAGTTGCCCTGGCCATAGATCCATCATCGTCAGTAGCTGGTGATGGTGAAACAGGTTCTCCTGTGGGCTAACCTGGAAGCACATATTATTGAGTATGTGTGGTTTCTCCTAGCCAAAAATGAGGAGGTTAGAGTGCAACGTTGGTTGTAGACTCAAGATGTGTATAAGAGCATGGTGAACATGCCCATGGATTAGTGTGATAGAGCATGAATGCGTTCATGGCTCAGGGAGAACAGTGAATTGGCCCGTGGCTTAGATATACTAGTGCTGAGACCTGTACCAAGGCGGTCTAGAGAAAGGGTAGCCTGTGGGATCTGACCCTGTGGCTGAGGCCACTTAAGTATGAGACTGCGGTCCTACTTTGGTTCTCGTGCACTGACCATGAGGTGGGAGGTCGTGGAGTTCGGCTCTTCTATTGACCTTGTATGGCATCGGCTTGGGTTTCGCAACCGAAGGTTGGATTTGAGTGGTACGGCTCACTTCCTCAGGGCATAATAACACATAATCCAGCCGAATAGTATTTATTACTTAAGGCAAAACATGGAACATTGATTGAGGCCTTGCTTGTGTAGTTGATCTTGTTATACATTGTAGTTACTTATACGTTCCTTATGTTATGTGATAAGATCTTATAAATCTTATCTTGTCAATCATGTTCCATAAAGAAATACTTGGTTATATGCCTTCCGTACACCTTGGTAAGCTCGATGGTAATAACAACCTTGATGTATAGACTGCTCTTATTATACGTTTTATCAGTTATCTGTTGTTGTTGATTTAACCTTTCTGAGGTTTTATGGTTCTGTCGGGGAGTTATGTTTCTCGCTGGGACTGTGTGTCTCACCCCGTTGGTTACAACCTTTTTAGGTGTCCGCGCTAGACGTGGTGGTGGTCGCAGGGTTGTGGCCGAGCAGCAAGAAGAGCAGTAGAAGGAAAGAGATGGATATGTTGTTGTTTTTGTTGTTTTGTAGTAGAGTCCTAGAGTCATCCATGTACTCTCAGGTCCTCGGAGGCATTTGATGTTGTTTTATGATGTTTAGCTGATGAATCTTTGTATATCCTGTTGTTGGCCGGATGTGGCCTGTTATGTATATTAACAGGTGATGAACTCATGTATATGACAAGATAGTTGATCTGCTAAGCTGTGAATGCGTATCTACACTTGTAGATGTTTATATAACATGTCTTCTTACAGGATGAGGATCTGAATATAATAGTTTCTTGGTTTATCTGCTTCCCGAAATCGGTTCTAATTACCCCGTGTTTTTGGTAATAAGTGGTTTGGTGTTTTCCGCACGTTTTCGCGTGGCACCTCGTTGTTCGTGTGATAGCGGGATGTGTCACCATAAGCTTGGTATCAGAGCTCTAGGTTCGCTGAGTCTACAGGGATTTAGGACTAGGTTGTGTTTGTTCTTGTGAGTCCTCCAGATTTTCTTACGATTATCTTCTGCCCTCAGTGGAAGAAAAAGCCAAGATGTCTGGAAATCATGAAGAACATGCTGTCGAGAGCAGTGATGATGCATCAGTTGATGGAGCTGAATGGTAGGCACATGGAGATCGGGTGCCTAAGGTCCCCCAACTTAACCCAGCCATTCTCAAAAATCCTGTCTACCAACAGCTTATGGGGTAGATGATGGCTACGATGAATCTCATGGTAGAGAGATTGCCAGTGCCTCCACCAAGAGCACAGGCTCCCCATGGTGAAACATCAGGTATTGGGAAAACCTTTGAGCGGCTTCGCTGAGTCGGAGCTTCAAACTATGTTGGGACGGATGATCCAGCAGATGCAGATCTGTGGCTGACAGGTCTCGAGAAGGCCTTCTGGATCCTCGACATCCCTGAAGTAGACAAAGTCAAGCTCTCTGTCTACCTTCTGAAGGGTAGCGCTGGTCACAAGTGGACCATTGAGGAAGAGAAGCGACCCGGTGAGGTGATCGGTTGGGAGGTTTTCTGGCGCGAGTTCGTCAGCAGATACTTTCCGAAGATGTATCTGGACGAGAAGATCAGCCAGTTTGAGCGCCTGCTCCAAGGAGCGATGAACATCACTGAGTATGAAGCCAAGTTCATGGACCTGTTGAGGTTTTGTCCTCACATGGCAGCGACAGATGATGAGTGAATCGGAAATTTTGAGAAAGGCCTCAGTGCTGAGCTGACAACACCTGCTTCTGCATTGGAGAACCGAGAGCGGTTTTCCACATTTGTGGAATCTATCCAGAGGATTGAATGGTCAGTTAGGGAGAAAAGAGAATCCATGTCTAAGAAGAGGCTTGCTCAGTTCCAGGGACAGAGGTTTGGTGGCTTCAAGAGGCCGAGGTTTTCATCACCTTCTGTGTTAAGAGGTTCCAGTGCACCATCACAATGGTCTCCGATTAAGGGAAGAGGATATGGTTCCTCACCGTCGAAGGCACATAGTACAACTTCTGTAGTAGTGACAGGGCCATCTAGGCCACAACAGCGAGACCAGTCATGCCATCTGTGTGGTCAGATCGGGCATTGGAAGTCAAATTGCCCAAGTAAAGATGTTAAAGTGACCCAACAGCCAAGGCAGAATCAGCAAGGGGAAGATATACATCAGCCCAGTAGTAGAAGAGGATGAGGACGCGGTCAGGCGTCGCAAGCAGGATCGTCTACTCAAGGAAGTAGAGGACGTGGACAGCAAGCAACGGCTCGATTCTATGCTATGAGTCAGGCATAGGCGATAATCAACCCGTGAGTGGTGACAGGTCAGATGGAGTTATTTCATTCTGATTTGTCTTCTTCTTGCTTTATATCTGTTCTGGTTGACCAAGGTGGTACGCACTCTTTTATCGCCCGTAGTATGCTTGAAAACTGTCTTTTACCTGTTAGCTATAAGAAAGATAGCCTGTTGTTAGAAACACCTCTTAATGGTTCCTCGATTCTTCGAGAGGAGTGCCCATCTTATGTCTTACCTTTTTTGGGACACAGTATACAAGTGGATCTTATACCACTTGATATGCATGGATTCGATGTGATCCTTGGGATGGATACCTTAGAGAAGTATAAGGTTGTGTTGGACTGTGGTTCCAAGCAGGCAGTGTTTGAGGTTTGTGGAGAGAAGTGGATCTTCTAAGGAGATAGGAAGATTCTTCTGACGTGTCTAGTATCAAAGTTGGTGGCAGAAAAGTTGTTACGACAAGGATGTAAGGCGTTCTTAGCTCACGTTGTGGGTACCAAGGTGAAAGGCCCTAGCCTTGAGGAGGTGACGGTCATTCGAGAGTTTGCAGATGTGTTTCCTGATGAGTTCCCCGGTGTTCCTCCACCTCGGGAAATTGATTTTGAGATCAATCTAGTTCCAGGAACACAACCAGTTGCACAGACACCATATAGGATGGCTCCAAAAGAGATGGCCGAGTTGAAAAAGTAGTTACAAGAGTTGTTGGAGAAAGGTTTCATCCAACTGAGTACGTCGCCAGTGTTGTTCATTAAGAAGAAGGACGAATCAATGCGGATATGCATAGACTATCGGCAGTTGAACAAGGTCACGATCAAGAAAAAATATCTGTTGCCAAGGAAAGACGATCTGTTCGATCAGTTGCATGGTGCTACAGTGTTCTCAAAGATCGATCTACAGTCTGTATATCATCAGTTGAGGATTAAGGTGGATGACATACCAAAGTCAACTTTCAGGACGAGGTATGGTCACTATGAGTTTGTGGTTATGCTGTTTGGGCTAACCAATACACCTGCTGCTTTCATGGATTTGATGAATAGGGTGTTCCGTTCATTTCTAGATCAGTTTCTTGTAGTCTTTATAAATGACATCTTAATCTACAGTCAGGACAGTCAGAAGCATGAACAACATCTCCGACAAACATTGAATCTCCTTCTCCAGCATCACTTGTATGCCAAGTTTAGTAAGTGTGAGTTCTAGTTAAAAGAAGTGACTTTCTTGGGTCACGTGATATCTGCAGAAGGAGTCAAGGTAGACCCCAGGAAGGTGGAGTCAGTTGCAGAATGGGAGCGGCCAAAGACGCCGACTGAAGTTCGCAGTTTCTTGGGTTTAGCATGATACTACCAGAGGTTTATCAAAGACTTCAGTGTGATTGTGTTTCCAATGACAAAGTTAACTAGAAAGGATGTACCTTTTGTCTGGAATGATCGTTGCTAGCAAGCTTTCCAAAGTTTGAAGGAGAAGCTGACTAGTGCTCCAGTGCTAGTGTTGCCAGAGCCTGGGAAGGGCTATGTTGTTTTCTGCGATGCTTCCAAGAAAGGTTTAGGTTGTGTACTGATGCAAGAAGACCATGTAGTTTCTTTTGTTTCACGATAGCTTAAGAAACACGAGGAGAACTATCCGACCCATGATTTGGAGTTGGCAGTAGTAGTTCATGCGTTAAAGATTTAGAGACACTATCTTTACATGGAAGTGTGTCAGATCTTTACAGATCATAAGAATCTGAAGTATATCTTCTCGCAGAATGAGCTAAACATGCGACAACATCATTGGATGGAGCTAATCAATGATTATGACTGCACCATCGAGTATCACCCTTGTAAGGTGAATGTGGTAGCTAATGCGCTTAGCCGAAAGTCTTCTTCTCTATCTACAAAGAAGGCACAATTGAGTTCCTTAGTATGTCATAGACGTGATATGTTTGTTTCCTTGCGGCAGATGAATGTGCAGATGGAAGTTTCCTTGTTAGCAGGACTTTTAGCACAGATGCAAGTCAAGCCTATGCTGAGACAACAGATCAAAGATGCACAACAAACAGATGATACAGTACGATTGATCAGGTCACAGCTCAGCAGCGAAAGGTATGATGGGTTCCATGAGTCCGAGGATGGACTAGTTTTCTATCATGATAGGATGGTGGTCCCCGATGATGATGATCTAAGGAAGCTATTGCTCGAGGAAGCACACGCATCGATGTATGATATGCATCCAGGAGTCACCAAGATGTATCATAATCTGAAGGACTTGTATTGGTGGTCTGGCTTGAAGAGAGATGTAGTCGAGTTTGTGGCTAGGTGTGTAGTATGCCAGCAAGTCAAGGTTGAGCATCAGAAGTTGGCAGGTACGTTGCAACCTATGTCGATACCATATTGGAAATGGGATCATATAACCATGGATTTCATAGTTGGTCTGCCCAGGACAACTAAGAATCATGATTCCATTTGGGTGATAGTGGACAGATTGACGAAGTCTACCCATTTCATACCTGTGAAGACAACACATACAACCGAGAAGCTCTCTCATGTATATGTAGATGAGATAGTACGTTTTCATGGTGTGCCAGCAATGATAGTTTCTGACAGAGGTCCTCAGTTCATGAGTCGTTTCTGGGAACAGTTGCACAAGGCGTTGGGAATGCAGTTGAGGTTCAGCACCACTTTCCACCTGCAGACAGATGGACAGTCTGAAAGGACTATTCCAACTTTGGAGGATCTTCTTTGGGCTTGTGTTCTGTAGTTCCTAGGCAGTTGGGATGTACATCTCAGTTTGATAGAGTTTGCCTACAACAATAGTTACCAGCGGAGCATCGACATGGCTCCGTATGAGGCCTTATATGGTAGGAAGTGCAGATCTCCTTTATGTCGGTATGTCTCTGGTGAGTATCAGCTTTTGGGTCTTGGGTTAGTACAGCAGACAACAGAAAAGATCAAAGTAATACAGCAACAGTTGAAAGAGGCACATGACAGGCAGAAGTCGTATGCAGACAATTGTCGATGACCTTTAGAGTTCCAGGTGGGAGACAAAGTGTATCTCAAGGTCTAACCTTGGAAAGGTGTGCTAAGGTTTGGCCGTAAAGGTAAGCTGGCACCCAGGTATATGGGGCCATATCCAGTAATAGCACGGGTTGGAAAGGTAGCTTACAAGTTAGAGTTGCCGCCAGAGTTGCACAGGTTACATCCAGTATTCCACATAAGCATGCTGAAGAAAAGTCATCCAGACACAGGGACAGTGATATAGCCAGTTGAGGTTGAACTTGATGAAGATGTGACCTATGAGGAAGGTCATGTGATGATCCTTGATAGAAGAGTAAAGAAGCTGAAGAGGAAGGACCTGGTTCTGGTAAAGGTTCTTTGGCATCATCGTGGCGTTGAGGAAGCCACGTGGGAGCTTGAGGAAGAGTTGAGGAGGAATTATCCCTCGCTTTTCTCTTCGGATTTTGAGGATGAAATCCCTTTGTAGAGGGTTATAGCTTGTAAAGACCCTGACCTCTATTTAGGGCTTATCCTGTTTGCTTTGCTTAACCTTGGTGTTTAGTTGCTTGCTAATCACCCTTAGTGGTGATTAGAGTTTCTTTTTATGATTTGTTGAGAGCGGGAAGTGCTACTTGCAATTTACCCAAGCCTAGGGTTGATGAGCAAGTTTGTCACCTTGAGAAGTGTTTCTCTCTCTCCTTGCTTCCTCTAGTGTTGAGAGGAAAGGTTGGGCTCGTTGCTTGAGTTGCTTTGGGCTTGGATGAGCTTGTTGGGCCTTGAAACGCCTTGCTTGAACCTTGCCCTTACCTTGTTGGACCTTGTGTCGGGCAGGAGTGCCTTGTATCGGCCATAGGTGTGTCGCCCAGGGAGTGAGATCGGGCATGGAGTTGGGGTGTATCGGCCATGAACCCCTTTGACCCTTTGACCTCATTTTTGTCACCACTAGTGGACACTTGGTGCTTGATGCTTGCATGTGGCAATGGCCTTAGACATGTGTTTAAGGCAAGTTAGAGAGGTGGAATTTCCCTTGGACAAGTGTCCCTAGGTGGGTGAAACCTTGCATTGTCTTACCTTGGTTTCTCCTCCATCATGTCCTATATATGTGTTCCTTTTCTCTTGCTAAGGATCCCTTTAGTTCCTTAGTTCCCCTCTCCCTTGGTTGCATGACACCTCTTCCTTTGCAAAGCTCGGTGGCCGATCCTTACCTTGAAGTCTTCTTCTTCTTCCTCTTGAGGTGGCCGAAGGTGTTGCTTGGTGCTAGGAGCTTGGAGCTTGCTTAAGGCAGGTTACATAACTCCTAGCCCTAATCATATTACTTTCTTCTATATTCTTGCATGTTTTCTTATGATCATAATTGGTCATGTATGTTGCTAGATATGTTTCTTGCTTAGTTGCACCTAGTTGGCCGAACCATGTTTTAGGGTTTCCTTGTTGAGCAACACTCCTTTCCCTTCCTTGTTCTAGAGAAGTCAGCTTGAGCTCTAGTAATATGAGCAACACCCCTCTCTCATTTAAGTTGAGAGGTGAGCTTGTGTTCTAGTTGCTTGAGCAACACCCTCCTCTCACCATGGATTCAAGAGGTGAGCTTTTTGGGTAGATGTAGACCTATATGGGGGTTGATCCTTATGGTTGCCCGAGTTGTGATAGAGGTTGTGCAAAACCCCTCTCTCTTGGTTGTTGAGAGGTGAGTCGATCTTCTTGATCAATCTAGGGTTTGGTGCCCTTGTCCTTGAGGTTGACGATGATCTTGTTGGGCTGTATCTTGGATGATATGGCTTGGGGATGGTGTTGTCTGATACCCTCTCTTTAACTAGAGTTTTGTGTTGATGTGATGAGGTTGTGTTGGGCGATACACCTTGGTCTTTGCCTTGTGTGTTGGCTGATAAGATGAGGCTAGCTTGGTTGGACGATAGGCTTTCCTTGCTACCCATTTGAGTTGTACCCTTGGCTATTGTGCCTAGATGTGTTTGGTTGATGGGCGATACCTATGTGTGTTGGGCGTTATGTCTTGTTGAGTGCCATGCCTGATACACCTAGCTTAGGTAGTGGATTGGTGCCCGATATACCTTGAACATTATGAAGCTCTGTAGGCTAGTCTTGTGATGATGCCCGACACCCATGGATGCCTGACACCCTTAGATGCACGACATGCCCCATAGACCTAGCTGCACGTTATGCTATGTGCACGATATGCCCTGGTCTCTGGTTGCATGATATACCTTGAGGTGGTAGCCCAACATCCTTGCTTTAGCTTGGTCTATATGTGGCTAGTATGCTTGGGCGATATGAGGGAAGTAAACCTGCCTGATACCACATCCAGTGAGGATGCCCTGCCCGTCACACTTCTTATGAGGGTAGTGGTTACTCCTAGTGAGGGTCATGTTCCACCCAGAAACCCATCTGATAGCTCCTTATCATGCGATCACATTCTTATTGTTAAGAGTTATGATTTATGGTTCGTGAACCTTTGACATGTTTGATAGTAGTGAGGTGGTTGATACGGTAGAACGCACCTATATAAACATGACATATCTGAACTCTAATGCCATGATACTACATGTGTTTATGATCACTTGGAAACTTGTATATATATATGATGTTAAGCAATGATAAGTTTGGAAGTATATGAGTTGCTTCACATGATGATGTGACCCATGTCTATGGTATGAATGATAAAGTGTATAATCACCAACATTGACAATACGATCATTCTGTCAATCTATGATGGTTTCAATTATCTCTCTGATTGTGTATACTAACCATGCAGGTGTTTCATGTGGATGCATAGCCAGGTTAAGGGCTATGAGGTATACATGTTTGAATAACACTGCATTAAAGGTCACTCTTGTTGATGAGATAGCGGGCATCACCTGTATAAGGTGTTTAGGTCTGAGGACCTAAGTTGGCTAAAGTGCCTGAGATGGGGTGATATCCTCTGATGATGAGATCTGGGATTGTTATCTCCAATGATGAGAATGCCTTTTGAGGCAGTGGTTTCTTGTGATGAGGGATTGAGATCCCGAGATATTGTGATGGTGGTAACAATAATGTAACTTAATGTTATATATGTGATACCACTTGTTTGCCCCAACAATCCACTTCAAATATACTAACTAATTACAGTGGAACATATCATGTAGTTGCCATGGCCATAGATCCATCATTGTCAGTAGCTGGTAATGGTGAAACAGGTTCTCCTGCAGGTTAACCTGGAAGCGCATGTTATTGAATATGTGTTGTTTCTCCTAGCCGGAAATCAGGAGGTTAGAGTGCAACTTCGGTTGTAGACTCAAGATGTGTATAAGAGCATGGTGAACAGACTCATGGCTCAGTGTGATAGAGCATGAATGCATTCATGGCTCAGGGAGCACGGTGAATTGGCCCGTGGCTCAGATATACTAGTGTCGAGACATGTACCAAGGCGGGCTAGAGAAAGGGTAGCCTATGGGAGCTGACCCTATGGCTGAGGCCACTTAAGCATGAGACTGCGGTCCTGCTTTGGTTCTCGTGCACTAACCATGAGGTGGGAGGTCATGGAGTCCGGCTCTTCTATTGACCTTGTATGGAACTGACTTGGGTTTCGCAACTGAAGGTTGGATTTGAGCAGTACGACTCACTTCCTGAGGGCATAATAACATGTAATCCAGCCGAATAGTATTTATTGCTTAAGGCAAAACACAGAACATTGATTGAGGCATTGCTTGTGTAGTTGATCTTGTTATATATTGCAGTTACTTATATGTTCCTTATGTTATGTGATAAGATCTTATAAATCTTATCTTGTCAATCATGTTCCATAAAGAAATACTTGGTTATATGCCTTCCGTACACCTTGGTAAGCTCGATGGTAATAACAACCTTGCTCTATAGATTGCTCTTATTGTACGTTTTATCAGTTATTTGATGTTGTTGCTTTAACCTTTCTGAGGTTTTATGGTTCTGGCGGGGAGTTATGTTTCTCGTTGGGACTATGTGTCTCACCCCGTTGGTTACAACCTTTTTACGTGTCCGCGCTAGACGTGGTGGTGGTCGCGGGGTTGCGACCGAGCAGTAAGAAGAGCAGTAGAAGGCAAGAGATGGATTTGTTGTTGTTTTGGTTGTTTTGTAGTAGAGTCCTAGAGACATCCCTGTACTCTCAGGTCCTCAGAGGCATTTGATGTTATTTTATGATGTTTAGATGATGAAGCTTTGTATATCCTGTTGTTGGCCTGATGTGGCCCGTTATGTATATTAACAGGTGATGACTTCATGTATATGACAAGATAGATGATCTGCTAAGCTGTGAACGTGTATCTACACTTGTAGATGTTTATATAATCTGTCTTCTTGCAAGATGAGGATCTAAATGTAATAGTTTCTTGGTTTATCTGCTTCCCGAAATCGGTTCTAATTACCCCGTGTTTTTGGTAATAAGTGGTTTGGTGTTTTCCACACGTTTTCGCGTGGCACCTCGTTGTCTGTGTGATAGCGGGATGTGTCGCCACACAGACAATCCTAGTTGACATCCTCTAAAGGTAGGTGCTCAATGTTTGTGTCTCTACTTCGTCCATGTTGATGGACTGGAACTCCACATCATGCTTCCTAAGCCGGTGGGAAGGAATAGCCTTCTGCTCAACGATATTCTAGCATCACATTATTATCCTTCTCTCTCTCTCTCTTAGGGACAATGATGGATAGGGTTCATATACAAGAGCGTCTTATCCAAAATCTGGTTGTCATACCCTTATAAATAGCAGAGGAAAGGAAGCATGGTTTCCAAAATCCCTGGGAAAAACAAAAGGGTTGTAGTTGTACTTAATACAAGCCACTCGTGGACTATTGAAAGAATATTCTAGAATTAGTTAATTAATCAATTAATCATATTAATTGATTAATAAATTTTCATCGTCTGACTCTAGTCAGTCGCTCAGGATTAATCATTTGACTTAATAACTTAAATCGAATTAATTGGTTTTAACATTTTAACCAATTAACTCAGATTATATTCCAATACTATTCTAGTCGATTACCTAAATGTTTTAGTAATCAATTTGATTTGAAAAAAAAATTAATCACATCCACAATTATACTCTTATTCCAATACATGCATCCTATGTATGTGACCTGGTAGGCTCCAAATTACATTAGCAGTGATGTTCATAATCATATTATGATTTCATAAGCAATGATTGGTATCTAGCAAGACTTCATTGGTACCAAGTAATTGAAGAAGTTGGAGAACAACTTCACCTATAATATGTGATTGGTGTTATAGTGATTATATACTTCCTTTGTCTTTGATATCTAGATTGAACTCGATGCATGTAATCATCATCCTCTTCAATGTTCAATCCATGTTCCTTGAACTAGAGCAGACTGAACGAATTATGTGCAATCACATATTGACTCACACCATCATGGTCATGCATTTCTCAATTTTTCTTATCAAGTGGTTAGGATGTCAAACTCCTCTAGGAGGGACAAATCCCATCTACATCACTCACAGTCATCCCCATGTGTCAGAGTGCACCCAAGCACCACCTTTATGGCAACTCTTATATAGGATCATGGTGGATGATGTCAAAGTACACCAAATGACATGTAATGATTGTAGTCATTTTAGAACTAAGAACCACTATCACCACCATCACTGTGAGAAGTGACTATGACTATCAATCATGGCTTCTTGTGTCACTCTCAAGGTGGGTTTTTCCAATACAATATTCTATAACAAGTATCTATGTGTTTCATTTGATATCACGTATCATGACTAATGATATTATGTCATAAACCCACACACACTCTAGTCTTATGTATTATTGTTGTCTATTTAGCCTTCCACAATAACATCCAACTAGGAACATAACAAGAATGCATATACTCTTGACATTTATATGATCTCATCGTTCTGGTCCTCAACCCAAAGACATACGTCATTGAATAATGCATTATTTAGACATTTATTATGTTGCATCATTATCACATAACTGAATAAAATAGAATAAATTATAATATGGCCTTTATTATTAATCAAATCATTTACAACATATGCCATTACAATATCATATGATTGGCTTTCTGGGCATACATATCAATAGTGGTGTCCTCCAATAGTTAGTTGGTTTTGTTGTTCTAGATGATGATATCACCTTTTATCTATCCCATATTGCAGATCCCATCTTTTCAATATCCTATTATGAGGAAGGTAGGATGAATGAATGTCTCCTACCTTACTAACAAAATTTGGTTTGATGTCTATGTGGCTGTGACGATGTGTTTGAGTAATGATCAAAGAAATGCATGGATGGTTGGTGTTAAGTTTGAAGATGCAATGGATTTTTGTAAGTTAATTTGTAGATTGGAAGCAGGAGGGGATCATTGACACGTGCATTATTCTACTGATATTTTTAAAAGTTGACCATTTTGTTTTATGTTTATCAAGACGTCTGTTATTATTCTTACATTTAATGAAACCATGGTACTATGTTTGTCAAGACCTTATGTGGTCGATTAGATCTTAATGTTGAGTGGTATCTAAGATTCATCTATATGGTCGCCAAGTCTAATTTCCTTTCTTTGCGGTCGATGAAGGTTTGGTTTCATAGTGGTCGTCGATTCCCTCATATTTCTTCGGTTGCCATAGCTTCATGGATCCCTTCGGTCACCAATGTTCCATGTTTTCTTCGGCCGCCATGCTTGTGTCTTTAGTGGTCAATGAAGGTGATGAATCTAGTTTCAGTAGTCGCCAATATCCCTACTCTTATGTTGTCACCAACCTTCACTTTTTTTGCGGTCAATGACACTTCAGACCTAAGTGGTCGATGAATATTTCTGACCTACATGGTTGTAATGTTGTGTTGACTCTATGATGATGATGGTTGACTTTACATACTCATATTTGATGGTGAGAAGTAATTAGGGTTTACCTTTAATTGCTATTTAGAAACCCTAATTCGTTGGTAATTGGTTTCACATGATCTAATACTCTTATCTTTACCCTCGAATGAATATAACCAAAGGTTTTAGTAAATGTGTTGTTTAACAATGATGCTTCTGTTGGGTTTTACGGGAGGCAGAGAAGCAGCGGAAACAAAAAATTTCTCCCAAAAACCCAGAACAAAAGGAATCGCGTCAACGTCTATACAATAGGAAAGATGGTTTGTGGATGCATACCTTGTCTCGAGGCTTGCTCGGCGACAGTACCGCGTGCCTTGCACGGTCATCACCTTCGGTCTTGGACGGTGCCTGTGCAGCTCCTGGTCACACCGGGACTGAAGACTCCTGGTCTCACCGGGACTGTCAGGATTGACAGTTGTCCTCCGAGTGGCAGAGGTCTCCCGCCTCTACAGTCGTCTACACGGATTGCCTGGAACTCCAATCTCCTTGTCCCACAAGGAATCGGAAGGATTCGCACCCTCCTGTCGGCGTACTAGTCTCCAACACACTCTCCTGCCACTAGTCGCTTTCTGCAGTTGTTTTTCCCTTGTTGTGCCTCCCTTATCGGGTAGCACTTTCTCGGGCTCTCTCGGTTACCAAAACCAGAGAGAACGACAACTTCACAGATAAACTAGTTGCACTGAGTTGTACTTTGAGAAGCCCCCAATACCCCTATATATATAGGAGGGTCATGGGACAGGGTTCTCTATCTCGAGCAATATGGGACTAAAGCAAGAGTAGAAGGGTTCGAGATTTTCCACAAAAACAACCAACTGCGTAACCTGAACCGATCGTTTCACAACTGAAACGGTCGGTTGGGGATCTGAGGCGGTCGGTTGACACCTCAACTGATCGGTTGGGACCCATGAAATAGTCGGTTCATTTCTGAACCGATCGGTTCGTGGTCCTGATCGGTTCCCGATTGACTTTTCTTCTTTTGTTTCGAATTGGTATCAAATACCAATCCTTGTTCCAATCAAATTGGGCAAGTGAAACGAAAGGAAATTTCTCACCAATCTTACTTTCCCAACATGCCTGGTTGGACTTGAATCGATCGTTTCAACACTTGAACGAATCACTTCACCCTGTCCATGAACCGATCGACTCACCAGTTGAGCCGATCGGTTCACCAAGCTCAGCCGATCGGTTCATCACATGAGCCGATCGGTTGGGAGTGCAGATTGTGCAGAATCAGTCAATCACAGTTTCAATCAATCTGATACTCTAATCAATCAGTCCAACACCTTGATCACTATGATATTGAGCTATCAATTGATTAAGTGTTTAATTGAACTACTAAACTCCTTTAGTAATCAATCTAAACATTGTTTGTGGACAAACTCCTATTCCAGGTTATATCCTATGTGTGTGACCCTGTAGGTCCATTTCACGTTGGCAGTGAAAGTCCATAACATTTATGACTTCACAAGCAAAGAGCAATGCCTAGTCACACATCAGTGCTACCCAAGTGAAATAGAAAGTTGGAGAACAACTTTCAATCCTACAATCTGTGAATGGTGTTACAATGAATGTATAATTCCTTTGTCACTGATATCCTGAATGAACTCGAGGCATGGAACAGTCATCTTGTCAACGTTCATTCATTTCCTTGATCTCAGAGCAAACTGGGTGAGATGTGGGTGACATCAATATCACATATTGATTCACACGTGCATGTGCATGCCTTTCTCAATCCTACTCATCAAGTGGCCAAGGACCTCAAACTCCCTTAGGAGGGACAAATCCCATATCTATCACTCACCCCTCAAAAGCCCCATGTGTCAAAGCCACCCAATCATCACCTTTATAACAACCCATGTTTCAGGACTGCGTTTGATGATGTCAAAGTGTACCCAACGACAAGTGTTGAGTGTAGTGATTTTAGGTCTAAGAATCACACTCACCACCATCACTGTGAGAGCTGACTGTGACTACCAAGTCATGGTTCCATGTGTCACTCTCACGGTGGGTCTGTCTGGTACCTTGTTCTCTAACAAGTACCTATGTGCTTGGTTTGATATCACTATATCATGACTAATGAGATTATGTCATCAACCAACACACAATCTAGTCTTCAATGTTATTGATGTCTATGGTTATTTCCACAATAACAACCGACTAGGGACTAAACAAGAATGTATACTCTGAACATCTGTATGATCTCATCATTTAGGTCCTTAACCTAAAAGCATACATCATTGAGTAAAATCATTCTTTAGACATCTATCATGTTACACTATCATCTCAGAAACAGTTTAAACATATAGATCGGAAATTTCCTTTATTATTATTCAAATCATTTACAATGTATCCCATTACAATCATCATATGACTTGCTCTATGGGCATACATACCAACAGACTCTCACTTGCACTTAGAGCCAGTCACCAAGGAACCTCAGTCCTTGTGACGTAGCATGACCACCGTGCTTCTACTGAGAAAGGGCCTTAGTCAGTGGATCAACTATGTTGTCTTCAGTTGGTACTTTGCAAATCTTCACATCTCCTCACTGTACGATCTCTCGTATGAGATGGAAGCGCTGTAGTATGTGCTTGGACCGCTGATGTGATCTGGGTTCCTTAGCTTGTGCAATAGCTCCATTATTGTCACAATAAAGCTCAATTGCATCACAACTACTGGGAACTACACCAAGTTCAGAAATGAACTTCCTAATCCACACAGCCTCCTTTGCTGCATGTGAAGCAACAATATACTCAGCCTCTGTAGTAGAATCAGCAACTGTTTCTTGCTTGGAACTCTTCCAGCTCACAGCTCCATTATTAAGGCAAAATACAAATCCTGACTGTGATCTGCAATCATCTTTATCAGTTTGGAAGCTTGCATCGGTGTAACCCTTTACTACCAGCTCTTCCTCGCCGCCGTAAATAAGAAACTGATCCTTAGTCCTTCGCAAGTACTTGAGGATGTTCTTTACGACTGTCCAGTGAGCATCCCCGGGATCTGACTGGTACCTGCTCGTCATGCTGAGAGCATACGAGACATCTGGGCGTGTGCACAACATAGCGTACATGATGGATCTGATGGCTGATGCATATGGGATCCCATTCATACGCTCCCTCTCTTCACAAGATTGGGGACATTGAGCTCTAGATACGGTGACTCCATGTAGCATGGGGATGTTGCCTCTCTTTGAGTTCTCCATGCTGAACCGCTTCAGCACTTTGTCAATGTACATGCTCTGACTTAGTCCGAGAAGCCTTCTAGATCTATATCTCTATAGATCTTAATTCCTAGAATTTAGGATGCTTCTCGTAAGTCCTTCATTGAGAAAGTATTCACAAGCCAAGTCTTTACCTTCTCTAAGGCTAAGACATCATTCCCCATAAAAAGTATGTGATCCACATACAATATAAGGAATGTGGTCGAGCTCTCACTAACCTTCTTGAACACACAAGGTTCATCTTCATTTTGAATAAAGCCAAATACTTTGACTTCCTCATCAAATCAAAGATTCCAACTCCGAGATGCTTGCTTCAATCCATAGATTGACCTTTGCAGCTTACAGACTTTATTGGCATTCTTTGGATCTACAAAACCTTCAGGTTGTGTCATGTACACATCCTCATTTATATTCCCGTTAAGGAATGCGGATTTAACATCCATCTGTCAAATCTCATAGTCATAATAAGCTGCAATAGCAAGCATGATCCTGATGGACTTAATCATGGCAACTGGAGAAAAGGTTTCGTCATAGTCAACACCTTGAACTTGTCGAAATCCCTTCGCAATCAATCTACCTTTATAAATTTGCACATTGCCATCCATGTCGGTCTTTTTCTTGAAGACCCACTTGCACCCTATGGGTTTTACCCCTTCGGGTGGTTCCACCAAAGTCCATACTTTGTTGGAGTACATGGATTCCATCTCGGATCTCATGGCTTCAAACCATTTCTCAGAATCTGGTCCTTCCATAGCCTCTACGTAGGTAGTTGGATCATCATCTATGATCAACTCTCTACCTTCCTGAGTCACAAGGTATCCAAACCTCTCAGGTTCAAGGCGGGTCCTACTAGATCTACGAGGTCCTTGTGTTACCTGAGGAGACTGAGATTCCACAACACCTTGTGAATCTCCATTTTCCTCTTGTACATCTAAGGGTTCTATGTTTTCTTGTTGGGCTTGAACTTCTTCAAGCTCTATTTTCCTCCCACTGCTTCCTTTGGAAATAAATTCCTTCTCTAGGAATACAGCATCCCTGGCAACAAACACTTTGTTGTCACTAGGGTGGTATAGATAATATCCCTTCATTTCCTTGGGATATCCAACAAAATAACATTTATCAGACTTGGGTCCAAGCTTATCAGGAAACATTTTCCTAACATAAGCCTCACAACCCCAAATCTTCATAAAAGACAAATTGGGACGCTTCCCGGTCCATATCTCATATGGTGTCTTTTGAACAGATTTAGATGGTACTCGGTTAAGTGTAAACGTGGCGATTTCAAGAGCATGACCCCAGAAGGATATCAGAATATCAGCAAAACTCATCATTGATCGCACCATATCCAATAATGTGTGATTCCTTCTTTCAGACACACTGTTATGTTGTGGTGTTCCAGGCGGAGTCCATTGTGATACGATACCACGGGCTCACAGAAGGTCCTCAAACTCTTGGCTTAGGTATTCTCCACCTCGATCGGATCGAAGTGCTTTAATACTTTTACCAAGTTGGTTTTGTACTTCATTCATGAAATCCTTGAACCTTTCAAGGGTTTCTGACTTATGCTTCATCAGGTACACATAGCCATACCTACTGAAATCATCAGTGAAGGTAATGAAGTACTCATATCCATTTCTGGCATTAGTTCTAAAAGGCCCACATACATCAGTATGTATGAGTCCTAATAGATCACTAGCTCTCTCACCTTTACCTGAAAAGGGAGTCTTGGTCATCTTTCCCAATAAACAAGATTCACATGACTCTATTGATTCATAATCAAAAGAGTCTAGATAACCATCTTTATGGAGTCTAGAAATGCGCTTCTCATTTATGTGTCCTAGACGAAAATGCCAAAGATATGTTTTGTTTGAGTCGTTGAGTTTTTGCCTTTTGGTGTGTACATTGTATACACTTGTCTCCAAATCTATCAAGTATAGACCATAAGACATTGGGGCACTGCCATAAAAGATCCCATCTTTAGAAATGGAACAATTTCCATTCTTAATAAGAAATTCAAATCCATCCTTGTCCAAACAAGAGACGGAAATGATATTCCTATTTATGGCAGGTACATAATAGTAGTTCTTTAACTCTATTATTAGCCCACTTAGTAGAGTTAACTCATAGGTTCCTACGGCACTGGCGGCAACTATTGCCCCATTGGCAACACGTAGTTCAACCTCGCCTTCCCCCAAAGGCCTACTTCTCTTAAGATCCTTCACATTTGAACAAATGTGAGATCCGCATCCGATATCAAGTACCCATGATGAAGAAGTAGTAAAGTTAATCTCTATCACGTATACACCAGAAGTAGAGATCTCTATCTCTGACTTCTTCTTCCATCATTCCTTCCATCCTCTCCATGTAGAAGAAATTGGCTTGGCGAGAGAACCCTTCTCTCCCTCACCTTTCATTCCATTGATCTCTATCAATGAACTTTCTTTCTTCTTCACCAACGCATTAAGCGTACATAGAGTGGATTCAAAGGCTGCTGGTATATCTGGATTGTGCAGAACACTTCTCACAGTCCTCAACCAGTTCTGGAATTTATTCTCAATTAATTTGCCCATTTTAAAAGATGATTCCTTTGCCATTCTACAAGAGAAAATTGTATTTTGTCAAAACTCCTTTTGATTTTATTTGAATAAAATTTGTCAAAACTCCTTTTGATTCATGTCATGTTCATGTAGAATTAGTTTGAGAAATTATTTCAATATAAAGATGAATCATGTAATGGGTTGTATTATTTTTACCCTCATCGTGTTAATGATGAGCCTACGGGCCTTATGAGCACCATTGGTGCATAAGTATTGAGGATACTTTAATCAACCACCAAGATTAAGTTATGTGAATCTAAATCTACTATTCAATTGGTTTCATGCTTTTCCTCATTGCCAAAGTTATAATGCTATTATAATAAAACTCAATGTCGCTTACTCTAACGTGATTGTTATTGCATGCATGGTTGGGGGCGCGATGCTCGTAGGTAAAAAGCAATTTCCAGGATAGAGCCATATGAGGGTCAGCTTAAGGAATAGATCAAGGTTTCTAAAAGACATATATGTCGAGGTGCCATCTACAGTAGAAGATCCTAATGTTTATAGATAGACTCATGTATAAATAATGTTTGGTAGTTAGTTTCAATTCAAGAACTCAAATGTAAACAATGTATGAATCAAGTTAAATTTTAATGCATGGTGTTTCATTTATCTTATTGCTATTGAATATCATGTTTTGTAATGTTCATCCAAGACAAGTGACCCATGTTATGGACAACATAGGGTTTGCTTCCATTGACTTATATATGTGCTTGGAGGGGTATTACAATATGGTATCATAGCAATGAGTAGATGTCCACTAAGCTAAAGATTCACATGTTCTAAACCATAGGTATATAAGATTAAGTTCATGATATGGGAAACCAAAGTAGGAGTCCACTCCGAAGACATAAGTTAGATAAGGGTTAGGTTATGTGCCTAGATATTTTGGATTTTTGTGTTAACTCTAGAATTGTACATAGCATGCTCTCTCTTCTTCCAACATGTTTGTGGTATGGGACGCAGGCTCATGGGGTTTTGTAGAGGGAATGTTATGTGCATAATATCATGCTTGTCTTACGCTTTTGAATGCATGTGGTATAGGACATGCGCATGAGGGAGATTCTAGGACAAGTGTGATAAACATGTCACCTATGAATATATGACTGACCAGCATGTATCCAAAGGCGGAAAAGAGTATAAGAGTTGTCATTAAAGTTTGAGATATATAGTCACCTAAACCTAATTAGTTACATAATAAGACCAAGCATGCATAAAAAGGGTAGATAATTTGACATGGATACGGAAAAGAAAAAAAATCATGCACATGCTACTAAATAATGTTCTCTATTATTTTATGATTATGTGTTCAAATTGAACATCATGTATTACTGCTATTCTTATGAATTATGAAATTATGAAATTATGAAAATCATGTTTAAGTATAAGAAATCATGTTATGTTGATAATTATCCTTTCTATCATATTATGTGAGCCTTAATTGGCCTTATGAGCTATGTTGGAGCATTATGTTGGCCTTAACTAGCCTTATGTGAGCCTTAATCGGTCTTATGAGCTCTGTGGGAGCATTATGTTAGCCTTCACCTACCTTATGTGAGCCTTAATCGGCCTTATGAGCTCTATGGGAACATTATATGAGCCTTATCTGGCTTTATGTGAGCCTTAACCAGCTTTATGAGCACTATGGGTACAACCAGGAGAATGACTATATCAATTCAATGGGGGAAAATCCAGTCTAATATGAAATGATGTCAAGTTAATCAAGTTTTTATGTAATCATGTTTAACCATAAGAGGGACATACCTTATGCATGATAATGAGACTTTAATATGGTATTCAAGAGTTAGTATACATAGAATATGTAAAACCCCAAGGTGGGTAGACTATTAGAGTTTCGAGGACAAAATTCCTATAAGGTAGGTAGAATTGTTACATCCCTAGAATTTTGATCTAGAATAAACGTGACCAAATGTTGTTTTTGGGTTACAATATAGCTCCTTCTAATAATATAGCACCCTAGAGTAACCCATGTATGACGACAATACATATATTTGGATCATAATCAAAGTATCCACAATATCTAGCCATAATTATTTCGTGATGACTAGTTAGGGGTTTAATTGGCATTTGACCCCACAATTATGCATAAAAGGTTCCTAGTTTCATTTATGGACAATCTGAGATATGAGGACTCCCCTCAGTTTTGGTAATATAACTCCCTTATTAATGAATATTAGTGTATTATTTTGCCTTAACGTACCAAATGTTATAAAGTTCATGATTCTCATCTGAAATCTAAAATATAATCCAATATTTGGATTCCTCATGATCAATTCAGCAAACCTGTCAATTTTCCTCGGATTTAGATAATCCTATACATTGTAAATAAAATGAGTAAGAAATGTGATTAATTTCATTATTTGTCACCTAATTATCAGATTAATGTAGTTGATTATCCTTTTCTACTTTACTCTAGATAATGATATAACTTATTGTCACACGCTCTCCCAACAATTTCCCAAGTACATAGGTTTGCGCCCAACCGTCGGATGGCTATCTGAGGGCTAGCCTGTCATCCCCTACCTCTCGCGTGAGGTGAGTCCGTGTAAATAGAACCCTAAAGACATGGGACTCTTAGTCTTTTTACTTATCTCGTAGTTTTGATAAGGGTTTCCAAAATCGACCCCTCAATCACAATGAGGAGAGGATTCTGATCCTTTTAAGCCCCAAAAGTAACCCTAGATCACCCTCTAGTCAAAAAACTCAATCTCCACTCATCTCTATCCTCTTTGGGGTTCTTGCAATTGACCTCCCACACAATTAAGATTGGTTGCGATCCCTCTAGCATATCCAGGGAGATACATATGCCTCCAAGGAAGCCTCCTCCGCAACCAATTGGATTCAAGTTGCCTCGAGTCAGCATCGTAGAGCCAACCTTATTCTTCGACATTGGTGAACTCAATGCAGCAAACATTACCTCCAAAGTTCAATTCACGACTTTGTAAGTATCCTCACACATGTAACTTTCTTTCCCTATTGTTTTTCAAGAGCCATCTTGACCCTTCTGTCAGGTTGACAAGCTTCGGTCATAGCCAGAGATGGTGGTCCTCATCATTCTTCCTCAATTGCTTTTCCACAATGGTTTTGCTTCCTCTACCCTTAGCATGCCACCGCGAAGTTGTCCCGCCTTTGGTTTTCTCTTTTACCACCGTGTTAGTGTGGTCCACTTCATGCTTATAGCTCTGCGTCCGTCAATGGCCAGACTAGGACATGGTCATTGTGTGCCCTTTTCGACTCTGGTGTTGGAGCCTCATCATTTTCCCTCTATGGACTCCTTGGGTGCTTTACTTGTTGCTTTTGGCACTCAACCTTTGAGTTTGGTGCATGTTCTGTGAACTGCTTTCCCTTCCATGGCGGAGCATGATTTTTCTACCTCCAAGCATCCCAAGTTTTGACTCAGGGACCAGGGTGATCGCAAAGTCCTCGTCGGAGAGGCAATGATAGTCGTCTAGTCCAACTTTCGACTGCCCTCTGGTTTCCATACCGAAATTTCATCTGCTATCTAAAGAACACATGATCTTGTTTTGCCATAGGGTTGAAAACAAGGGCAATGCTAGATTCTCAGTCTTGCCTTTGCTTTCAAAATCATGATGTCATGCCAGAATAGGCACTTTGGTCTTTAGCGGTGCTAAATCAGTAATAAAATGCACAAATTGATTTCAAAAGTCCTAACCTACATGGCCGAACCTCTTTGGTCCAGTTAGACAGGGTGGGAGCCGTGATTAATATTTCTTCTCTGATTTGATTAATCAATTTCTCGAATATTTGATTGGTCAAATCTTCAAATACTCATAAAAATTGCTACAAGCCTCAGATGAAGGTGACCCATATATGGATTTTGTTCAACTTTTCGAGATCTAGCTAATGGTCTAGGTTCTAAGACTTGGTTTGAGTTGGTTTTCACGAAGTATCAGACTTAAGGCAATTAGGGTTTATAAACCTAATTAAGATCCTTGGACTTTAATCAAAGGTTGATTAGGAGATAAGGCCAGGGGGATTCTGAGGAGGCTATTCTTACTAATATAGGTAAGCGAGTTCATGCACTTTGAGTATTTGGTGTTGGTTTTCATTGCCTAATAATTATTATGATTATTAAGATGAATTATATGCATAGTTATGTGTTTCAAATAAAATCTTAACTACACAAAAGACCCCCTGAATTTATGAGTTTAATTTTATGCTTCAATGAAATTTCAAGAATTTATGTCATGTTCATGTAGAATCAGTTTGAGTAATTATTCCAAGATAATGATGAATCATGTAATGGTTTGTATTATTTTTACCCTCATCATGTTAATGTTGAGCCTACGGGCCTTATGAGAACCATTGGTGCATAAGTATCATGGATACTTTAATCAACCACCAAGATTAAGTTATGTGAATCTAAATCTATTGTTCAATTGATTTCATGATTTTCCTTATTGCCAAAGTTATTATGTCGTTATAATGATACTCAATGTCACTTACTCTAACGTGGTTTCTATTTCATGCATGGTTGAGGGCGTGATGCCCGTAGGTAAAAAGCAACTTCTAGGAAAGAGCCATATGAGGGTCATCTTAAGGAATAGATCAAGGTTTCCAAAAGACATATATGGTGGGGTGCCATCTACAGTAGAAAATCCTAATGTTTATAGATAACTTCATGTATAAATAATGTTTGGTAGTTAGTTTCAATTCAAGAACTCAATTGTAAACAATGTCTGAATCAAGTTAAATTTTAATGCATGGTGTTTCATTTATCTTTTGATATTGAATATCATGTTTTGTAATGTTCCTCCAAGCCAAGTGACCCATGTTATGGAAAACATAGGTTTTTTTTGTTGACTTATATATGTGCTTGGAGGGGCATTAAAATAATGGTCTCAGAAGATTCGCGAGCTTAATCCGGACCCAGCCGATCCATGGGTTGGCATTATCGCCAAGCAGGGCAATAATCCCCAAATATCCAAAATCCCAAAAAGTTGGGTAGAATGCCTAGACCATCCCTCTTCCTAAACCTTGCTTATTTAAATGGTCTTCGGGAGCTTCCGTGGCCAAGAGAACATGAACCCTCTTGTGAGTAGTATCACTGTTCGGGAAATCGGTTCGTACGGACGCATATACTCCCGCATATACCTATTCAGTCACCCTACCGCACCGCATATTACTAATCGGTCCACTACGCGGTCATGGGCCGCATATACTCCCGCTTGGCCGATTAAGCGGCCGATTAAACTCCGCTTCTTGAAAATCCCACAACTAATGTTCATGCATTTCGTACATACATGCATATATATACACACATTTCATTATATATATAAATTGAGATATATAGTCATTGAATTATATGTATACATTGTAATACATATAAAATTTTTCCACATGTATTTGTACATTTATTCGAATACCTTTTGATATATTAACATGTATAGATACATATAAAATATACCTAAATATACAATCACATATTTGTTCATGTATATATACATTTTGATTTATTCACATTTATACACACTATACATATATTTGTACATTGATTTACCTACATTTTAGTATTTGTACATATATTACAAACACATTTTATATATAGACATATATACATATATAAGCATATCATACATCATACATGCATATTAATATGTTTATAAGTAAATAGATGTACGTGCCTATTCTATATATTTTAATTTATGATCTCGCTATATTATTTTATATATAATTAGTTTATTGAAATAAAAAAAATCCAAAACCACATATACTCCCGTATATACTCCCGCATACCGCATATACTCTATGCAGTACCCTCTCCGCCCATACAACACATACCGCTTTCCTGAACCATGATAGTATCGAGCCCCTGCTATCTGCTCTCCATCCTTTCTGGCGAGTCATGTGCTACTGAAGAATGAAAGCCAGGGTACCCAACCATTCTAGACTAGGAGAATCCCATGCTCACTGTGAAACCTTTCCATAGCATCAGAGTAGATATGATTGTCGACGTAATTCTTCCTCCACCTCTATTATTTACATCCCTGAATACACACTGAAACATGAACCTTAGGGATCATACTTCCAGCCTCCCCTCGACTAAAAATGTTGACGAGGGATCATACTTCCAGCCTCCCCTGAATACACACTGAAACATGAACCTTAGGGATCATACTTCCAGCCTCCCCTCGACTGAAACATGAACCTTAGGGATCATACTTCCAACCAAAGAATAATATAAACTTTCAGAGGACATATGTTTCTTTAAAAATGTTACCATATAGTTAGTTGTGCCCAAGGTGTATGTAGAAGTTATATCCGTTGTTTATAATATAGGACTTGCCCCATGGTCAAGATATTCGAGAGAAATAGACTTTTTATAGCACCCATATGCAATTAGAGTATTCTACTGATCTTGATGTTTGTGAATTCTTTCATAATCGGTTAATCATGATGAGATTATCAAACATATTGTCTCTTGGATTGATGATTCTAAGAATAACTATGACCGCCTTATACACTCGCTCGACAACAAGGATGTATTGATCAACATTTCAAGATAAGTGATGGTTCTTTAGCAACATGTTTATTCTAGAACATTTTGCTGACTCAAAATCTCAGATATTTTGATAACAATATCATAAAACATTGTTGTTGTTGCTAGCATATATAGAGTTCATGCTTGGAAAGTTTCTTTTCTAAGGTGACGCTTCCTCCACTCTAAAGACGAATGCAACTCCCAAAGCATCCCCCATCTCTATTAGGGTGAGCAGAATTCGATTAATAATTGATTAAGCGAATGGTTAATTTTTTTTAGACAAGTTGGTTAACTCGATTAATTTGATTAACTTATTCCAGTTCATTGGTTAAACAATTAATTTGTTGGTTAATGATATTTTTTGTTTGGTTAATCGAATTAATCAAAGAGACAACTTATTAAAAAAATAATATATCATGGACATATATACATGCATAGTTGTAGTTTTATTCCAATAAAACCTCTATATTTATATACATGTCAAGCTTTCATGAACTATATAACATTATATTTATATGCAATACTACTATAATATGAAAATTGTTCAAAATTTTATGAGTATTTTTATACAATATTGTTACAAGAATGTTATTTGGTTAACCAAATTATCCGACCAAATTGACCGTTAACTGATTAACCATAACCAAATTAACCGACACTAATATGGTTAGGTTAACGGTTAAAATCTCAAACTTAAAATTAACCATTTAGCCGAACTAAATTAACCGAATGCTCATCCCTAATCTCTATAGATGAAAAAAGGACTACTCCAGTTGGGATGATCAAGTTTGGAGCCGGTCAACTAGAGTGGAACATTCGACCCTTAGTGATGATGATAATCCTTTAAGTTGCTAATGCCTTCTATTGTTTTTGGCTTTTTCTCACTTGTTGCAATGTGTATAAGGTAATGAACACTTCTCACTTCTCTCCTTCAAGGGTCTTCATCCCTTAAACGCTGCCTACACCCTTGCTGACTTCAGGGCGTTTTATCATCATGGGTTGGTTATGTCAGGATCCCACCTCCAAGTACTTTTTTGGAGCATTGCTCTTGCTTCATCGTCTAACCCTTTTGTCTACAATGGCCAACGTGTGCTTGCTTCACTGCCTTGATGATCCTATATATGAATGATGCTTAGTCTATCAAAAGATACGTGATGGCATCTATACGTAATGTTTTCTTTTGCGGTTATAAACTAAAAAGCACCAATCTAACCTGCATTTAAATACAGTAATAAGTATGAAATTGTATAGGTTCTGATTGAACTTCGTGGCTAACTTGAGAACCGGAAACTTGTCATTGGTCAAGTTTAGTTGAATTTTTTTTCCAGACAGAAAGGACGGCTTTCGTTTGCGATTGTAAATTAGGACAGACTTGACCAGTCGAAGCAGACCAAGTTCATCCGTACTCAACACCAACGGTGTAAAGGCTGGACTTTATACGAAGCCAGCAGTTAATAGTTAGTCAACTGTGATACTCTCCGTGAAAACCGATGTATGCACTATTCCAGATATGATAATGCTCCAAGGAACTAGCTTGCAGTACGTTGTACATTTATGTTCCCATTACAAAAGTGATGCTGCTCTTACACAACATCTATTATTTTATTCAACAAGAGAAGCAGAATGACATTGAAATCGTACACAAATTGTTAAAAAATAAGAAAAGAAAACAAAAGCACATGATTCCCGTGACATCTGCAATCCTAGTCATGAAGCAACATATGCTTTGCCCTTAAGCTGAACAAAATCTGGGATAAAAGACACCACTTTCTACTCTAGAAACTTAAAAATCTCAGCTTCAGTAGGTAAAGCGGGGATGGCCCCCTTCTTGGTTGTCGTAATTGCGCCACAAATGTTTGCATATCTCAAGATTTCTCGCAGTTTATTCTCATCCTGCGGACCACAACATGTAAATTCATCACTACATATCTTTGATAACTTCAATTTCTAGCAAAATAAAAATTCAAACTCTTTTGTATTGTCAAATGACAATAAATATTAGCACTTCATACCTGCAATGTAGACTGATCATCAACCAGTTTTCGAAGAAGTGCACCAACAAACGCATCACCTGCACCTGTTGTGTCAACAGTTTCCACAGAGACTCCTTCAACAGTCCCTCGGAAATCCTGCATAGTTCAAACAAAACATGAACCTGTAGGTAAGTGTCACGAGCTGTTGTGTTGTGTTCTTTTCTGTTCAGTTCTTAACAATTGAACGTAATCAGATAGATACTAGGCATGCATCAACAAAATTAGTAATATGTGGCAACCATTTGAAAAAATGTAACTAATAGATTTGAGGGAGATTTGGATGTTATACCTTGGTGTAGTAATTGCATCCCTTCTCACCAAGTGTAACAAGCAGGAGTTTCAAGTTAGGATGCCAGAGCGACATAGCCACCTCATCTTCCACACTGGCATTTCCTGTGAGGAATTCGAGTTCTACATCACTGACTTTGATGATATCAGCCTTCTCCCATATGCTCATGATTTGCTCACGAGCATTCTCAGCGGATGGCCATAGTGGCAGTCTTAAATTGGGATCGTAAGACAGCAAGACACCAGCTTCTTTGGCAACCTCCATAGCTCTTATATGAGCTGATCTGCATGGCTCTGTGATCAGACTAATGGAACCATAGTGGAAGACTGCTGCCTGGAATCAAAGACAGTGTCGAATGAACACAGATTTTTGCATTGTAGCAAAATCAATGATTTGAATGTTTGTTTGTTCTAGGTACCAGGCACAATACAGATATAGATGGAATTGCAACAACAAGAAAATGTCAGAACATTTTCCTCGGGAACTTGCAAGTTATTTTACAGGTGAGGCAGCCTAATTGAGACTCAATTCTAACTCTACTCAATCCTCAAATAAATATGTAGAAAACATGAATTGAAGTAAAGTTAGATTAACAAAAGTGAGATGTCATTAACAAAGCAGAAAATTAAATGTAAAACCCTCACTGCACCAACCGATCTGATTAGTTGTACTGGAAGTTCAGCCCTATAGAGTTTCGCTAAAGACAGGACCAGGATCCCGAGCAGTCCAACCAGCTAAAATTGACTTGATTGTAGGTCAGGGGCCCAATTGTTTCAGACCATCAGCAAAGTACTACCCCAATTTTCAAGCCCCCACAGTCTGAAATAGAACCTCCCACCCTATTGTTACCTGAGTCAGTAGTTATATGTTCCATCAGTGTATATACTTGGGTCATTGATCAAGACAGTTAGCAGAATTCTACACACAGCCCTCAAACTGTATATGGGGTGTTATTACATTGTTATACAACATCATAAGGTAGTGTCTCCTATGCTATTATCACGTTATCACTGAATCCTAGCCAGGTGTAATGCAAGAGTTTTCCACTGCCACCTGCCTTCTTAGTCAAGGCAGCTTGTAGAGATATACACGCTACTGCAGTCTTGCTCAGTTCTAGTTCAGGCTCGAGTCATTTGAGTCACCCCTTCTAAGCCTGTACCAGGAGCTGTCGCTACTATGCATCGCTGCTCCTGCTCGGGTTTACTACCGAGGCCACCAGCGAGTAGCCTACCTTTTTTCTTCTTCTGCTCACACAAACTTCTTCTCTTACACTTTTTCCTCCCGCTCACACAAACTTCTTCTCTTACACTTTTTCCTCTCCCTCCAACTTACTGCACAATCTTCTTCAACTTCTCCTGCTTCTTCCTCCTCTCATTCTCACAGCCACAACAGTTTCCTTCTACTGTATCCAACGGCAGCCTCTAAAGATAAGCCAGTTAATAGGTCTAATCCAATGCTCATCCTGCCATTTCTATTTCAGTTGGCCACTAAAAGCCCAGTGGCTAAAGGAGTGAGAGATGTCTCACATAAATATTATCTTCTCTAATCAGCTGGGTTTTGGGCCTTATATAGCCTGACGTTGGGCTATGTAACACTTTCTTATGCAACACAAGTGAACATGGAATTGGTCTCTTTTCTGTTACTCTAGAGCACACTTGCCAAGGAGCATATCTGACCAAATCTAGGCAACACGGCCCCCCAATGGACTCTAAGATATGGATGACTTCATATTATAGTCTCTAGGCCATAAATTGATTTTAAGGTCTATGTTTTCCTAGTCGGGTTGTTTTGGTGAAACAAACTCTGCCGTCTATGCCGCTGTACATCATGTCTGCTGCTCCCATCCCAACAAAGATTATAAATAGGACTGAAAAAATTCTTGCTGACTTTCTGTCGAGAGCTAGAGATGGAGGTACGTGCAAGGCATGGAAGTCGGTGGTCAGACCCTATCAAGAGGAAGGCTTAGATATACCACATCTGAAGATAACAAACATAGCCTTCGTGATCAGAGCTTGTTGGGAATTCCATAAGGATCAATCCTTATGGGCGGGCGATGTTCTGCGAGGCTAAGTACAAGAGACAGAGAATACATGATGATGATGAGCACCCGTGGTATGTGGGGCTGTCCTCGTCCCTTCCCCACTTTGGTGGAAAATACGGACCACTTTCCCTCAAGTCATGAAACATCTGAGATGGAAAGTAAAGGGGTAATTTATCCATTTGGTACAATAAGTGGTGTGAGGAACTGTTGTATAAATACGCTAGAAGATGTCAAGACGTAGATCAACATATTGAAGTCAGGGATCTATGGCTGGAGAATGCAAACTGGAACTGGTCGACCATCACCTGGTTGCTAAAGACGTAGATCAACATATTGAAGTCAGGGATCTATGGCTGGAGAATGCAAACTGGAACTGGTCGACCATCACCTGGTTGCTAAATGACGAAGGGACCTGCATGATCAGTAACAGTCCAGTGATCAATGAAGAGGAAGATGACATTCCTCCATGGGGTCATACGCTGATGGGCGATTTCTCCTTGAAATCGGCCGAGGTTATTCTAGGGGAGAGCATACTCATGACGATAGCAGGAGATGCACGTGGCGTTCTGATGTGCCCCTTGAGTTAATGCCATTCCCTGGAAAGCACTTCGGAAAGCTCTACCTACTAATGACAATTTAGCATGTTGCATGATTCCAGTGGTCTCCATATGTCAATGTTGAGCCGAGTAGGGCTGAGCATCGGTCCAGAACCGGACCGGACCGCGGACCGAATTTGAATAAATATATGGACCGCAGACCGGACCGTTTCGAGGTAGGACCGGAACCGGACCGTTTTGTGCTAGGACCGGACCGTTTGGACCGTAACCAGCCTTTTTTACATGTTTTACAACTTATTTCATTGTACAAAGTTGATAATCTTAGTCACTTCTAACAATTATATAACTTTAGTATCAAACATTTATACTATTAGTGATTATGTATGTACTTTATTTGTAACTATTATAGAATACACCTTCAAATATACATGAATTTTATATAAAAGTCAATCTACGGTCCGGACCGGACCGGACCGAATTTAGCAGTCCAGTCCGGTTTTGCGGTCTGGACCATTATTTGCTCACCCCTAGAGCCGAGCCTGAACAAGAGAAACTCAATCATTTGTTTGTTGCTAGTGACATAGGCAGGATGCTTTGGGATAAAGCTTTGGAGTTGCTGGAATTGGAGAGACTGGACTTGGTACACAGTAGCCTGAAACAAGTGGTGGATTTCTTCTGGGAAAGAACAGGGGATGACTCTTTCCATAATTGGTGTTGTGGGATTTTGCTTATAGTGATTCCCTCCCTCCTTGGACCATTTGGAGGATGAGATGTAAAGCACGCTATGATAACAAGGAGGCTAATGGTTTGAGGGTCTGGAAAGAGGTAATGGGAACCCTTGGACGCATAAGTGGTGATCTATACTTTAAGGTTAAGGTAGAAGATCTAAGATGGCATAGCAAAGAGGATCCATTGGTGCCGAGACCCAGACACAAGTTGAGACATCTCGACCTTTTCACGTGGCGACCTCTGATATCCATAACCTAAAGGCTAATTTGGCCTTTGGTGTGGATAAAAGGTAGGGTCAAGAACCGATAGGGTGGATGGCATGTTTACTCCACAATCACCACAGCCGCATGGTGGCTGCTTTCAGGTCATTCATACCTTTCGCTCGAGCTATGACCTGGGTCTAAAGGCAATAGTTACAACCTTGAAGATATGTGACTTGGAGTTGAGAGTGAGCTATTTGGAGTTGGATAGCTCGGTTCTTTTGACATGATATGGGGATCTAACAGGGAATTGTGGACAGTGGTGGCTATACATGAGGTGGTTCTGACTACGGTTCGTAAGCAGATGATGATGGGTATCCAAATACCCAAAGAAGGTAATAGCATATCGTTTCACCTTGGACGTAGTGGAGGGGTGCTGGAGGAGGTCTGGGTTTCACACGAACCCTGCACACTTGATGACATGGTGTATAGAGGGAGGGGGCTCTGGTAGCCTGTCTTTCGGGGCCTTGATGTAACCGTGTGTTATAGTTTTCTCACCTGAGGAATGAGACAGATTCCTAACTTATATATATATATATATATATATATATATATATGAGATTGTTTTTATTACCCACACGGGTAACTTCTGTTATCTACCCTGCTGGGAAAATTCGCGGATCCTGCTCTACCCGATTAAATCACTGACTGAAACTTTCAAAGCGTATGTCCTCTTCTCCGGCATGTCGCTGATTGGCAGTGATTGGTGGCTCCCTACTTTACTTTAAACACCATCTATGTGCATTCATTCACTCATCCATTCCTCCTAGTCCAAAACCCTCGACCGACCGCTTCCTTCTTCCCTTCTACTCGCGCTTGGCATCCACCCATGGCGGCGGCGGCAACAACAACACCGGGGAGGAAACCTGCATTAGTTGAGTGCCACCTGCCAGTATACGTCAGCGAGGAGATGCGCTGATTCGTCGTCCGGGCCGACATGCTCGGCCGCCCGACCTTGGAGAGCTCCTACACAGGTCCGCTCAGGATTACATGTACGACCAGCGCGGCGCACTGTGGATCCCTTGCCCCGCCGCCCCGGGTCGACAGGGTCAAGATGGCTGCGTTGCTCAAGGCAAGGCCAGAGGAGCTGCTCACAGAGCAGATCGTTGGCGTTCGTCGTCACAGCGGGACCGGGCAAAGACGAGGCGGAGAAGAAAGTGAAGACCAAAGGAGGAGCTAGGGGCACCGACGCCTCTTTGGCTTCTGCCAAGACAAAGGGCTTCTGGGCCAGGTTGATGTCAAGAAAGACCAGGAGGAGGGACAACGGGGCGGCGGCAGCTACTGCTGCAAAAGATTTGGCTGGATTCCACTCCAACACACAAGGAGACCGCGTCTGCCAGATGGGCCTTGTAAAGTTGCCAACAACCTCCTTTTCCTTTTGCTTAATTCCCTTCTCCCTTTTCCTTCCTCACCTCTCTCTTCTTAATCTTATCATAATATTATCAAGAAAGAAATACATGCATCCATCTTGCTTGTGGGCTAAGTAGGTAGACAGGACTTGATTGGATCATCCGTTTTGATTTTTCCCTTGGTGTTTGTGATGATGATCCAATAGATTTTTTTTTACTATGGCCGTCGAACACTGCAAAACTGATGTATATATGCATGTATTGATTCAATCGGTGGTGGATTGAATGGATCTTTGATCACACTAATGCCGCTAGCTACTCTGCTTAATTGACTGATTCTGCTTAAGTACATGGATACACTACTCCTGGTATGTAGATATAAAAATCCCAAGTCAACTAAAAATCTTCTCATCATTCCCTTGTGTGGATGCGGAACTAAATCATGGCTAATCACGGATCTGTAGTTGCTCTGAAGTCTGAAGGTTTATCCAGGATTTCCTATTGTGGCTGCTATTGAATCTGCACCTTGTGTTTAGCGGAACAACAACACAGGCAAGATAAAAAAGGGCGCAGGTACAGTGTCTCTGTTCGTGTGCCAGTAGATGACCTTGCAGTTGGTGTGTCTCTGTTCATGAGATGTGCAACCAGTTGGTGTGTCTCTGTTCGTGTGCCAGTAGATGACCTTGCAGTTGTCATTTGTTAGAGTCAAGTTTAAGTTGTACAGCTTCATCAGCACAGCTTGGGAAAGAGTCTTACAGAATGGGATTATCGCAGTTGGCACCCAGGCCATGGTCTAGACCATTCTATTATAATATCAAGCATATAAAGAAGAAGTGAATCCAGTACATGTTCATCTATTTTCTTTTTTTTGTTCTTAATTTAGTTGGTTGTAATGTATCGTTTGAATGCCAACTCAGTTGTTTGTTTCTAATGCCTCCACGGCTCCAATGATATACTACCACAAGGGACGATTCCAATTGGGTGAGCACTGGCTAACGCCGTCGAGTCACCAGGCATGAATGTTTGAGATTCACAGAATGTAACAATTAAACACTAATGTAACTATGCAATATGAAGTAGCTATTTGACTTAGAAAGTAACTATATGGTACAAAAAGTAGTTATTCGACATTAAAAAGATAATATCATGACAAGAAAAAGTAACACTGGGATACAAAAAGTAACTATCTGACACTAAAAGTAACACGAAGACACAAAAAGTAATTGTGGTACGGAACGCAACTATATGACACTAAAAGTAACGTCATCACATGAAAAGAAACTATGCGACACTAAAAGTAACACTAGGACAGAAAAAATAACTATATGATATGGAGAGTAAATACAAGATACAAAAAGTAACTACCCGACACTGAAAGTAATGGTAAGACACAAAAAGTAACTATATGGTAAGAAAAGTAATTATCCGACACTAAAAGTAATGCGAAGACACAAAAAGTAACTATCATATACTTCTGTGGTATGCTCATTAGAACTGTTTTCTCTAATAGATTACCACTGTTGACATTGTAAATACCTTTATGCTTTAAATACCTTTATGCTTTGAATGTTGTAAGAGTAACTCTGAAACCACTACGAATAACTGATACAACCATGCGAGTAAATGCTTGAGTAACTGAGAGTAATGGTTGAGTAACTGAAAAAACCTGCGAGTAACTGTCACAACCCTGGAGTAATTGAAAAAACACTGCGAGTAACTGAAAAAGGACTACGAGTAACTGAAAAAACACTACGAGTAACTATGACAGCACTAAGAGTAACTGTGACAATAATGCGAGTAACTGTAATAGCAGTTAGAGTAACTGCGAAAACACTGCGAGTAACTGTCACAACCCTGCGAGTAACTGAACAAACAATGCGAGTAACTAAAAAAAGCCTGCGAGTAACTGAAACAAGCATGCGAGTAACTAAACACTGCAAGTAATGGTTGAGTAACTGAACAAACACTGCGAGTAACTGTCACAAACCTGCGAGTAACTGAACAAACACTGTGAGTAACTGTCACAACCCTACGAGTAACTGAACAACCACTGCGAGTAACTGAAAAAACCATGCGAGTAACTGAAAAAACCCTACGAGTAACTAAAAAACCATGTGAGTAACTATTCCAAAAAAAAGTATCTATATCAGAACTCACTAACAAATAAAAGAGATGAACTTGTCATCGATAAAGTAATTATAAGAACACCTAGACTAATTGTAAGAGCACTACGAGTAACTGTGACAACATAAAAATAACTTTGTGCATTCAAAAAGTAACTGTTATACTTTCTAAAGTAACTCTTGTGGAGGAAGGTAAGTCAAATAGATAAAATCATAAAAGTAACTTTGTGCATTCAAAAAGTAACTCTTATACTTTATAAATAACTCTTGTGGAGGAAGGTAAGTCAAATAGATGAAATCAGTGCGTGGGTGTCCCCCAAATCTCATGCTATCACCTCTTTTCATTTTCAGATGTGTTTCGCTGACTGCAGCTAGAGCCAATTCTGTATAGACAAAAGCATCTCGTTCCAAAGTTCTACAGTTCGAGAGTTTGTATCCATACAGATGTAAATAAGTTACTAAACGTAGGAGTTTTGGTATTCAATAAAACACCAATGCAAAACGAATGTAGGAATCCTGCATTATACTTCTTTAACAACCAAAGTAGAACATATATACAAAGTTGAGAATCTTTCCACATGTTTTTTTTTACTTTTTCTTTCCATAGACAAAATCATCTTGCAAATACATTTCCAGGTGCCAACTCACATCATATTTTATATACCTGTACAGAAAAATATCATATTTTATATACCTGTACAGAAAAATAAGTTCATGCCAAATCACGTTGTAAACGAATGATCTTGGCACCTCAAAACTAGACATTTCATAATACATGACCTTTTCTCTTTCTATTTTTGTTACCAAACAAAGTCTCGAATGAAAAAACTCCCCTACATCAGGGAATGATACACGAGAGAGGCCATCATGTACATCATAAATATAATGGCAGAAATAAGAACACTTCCTTTTGAGTTTGTTGCAGACATCACTCCAGTTGTCTATTTTCCAGGCACGGGATTTCTTTTAGATTTTTACATGTCCACTAGTCAACTTATGCCTTAGGCACGAGGAAGCAAAATCCAGGAGGAAGCAAGCAAACAAGAAACGATTAGAAGTAAAAATGAATGTCGGGATTAACAATAAAGCAATCAAATAGCAAAAAACAGAAGAAATGAAATAAGCAATACAATTGTCACTAGTAAGATATTTCCATACTTCACATGCCTTCCTAACGACAACTATCCAGAAGACATTCTCTTTATGCTTCCCTCATGGCAAGCATCCATAACACCTCCTTTGCATCATCACGAGAGATTTAAGAGAACTGTGGTGATGCCATTCACCTACACCATTACTTCCTTCACTGCTTAAGGACAGGGGAAGGCGGCATCAACAACACCTACACAAGCAAGAGGAGGCCACACAAGTAAGTTGAGGTCGGGTGAGCCTGAGAAATAACAGGCGACCAGCAACCAGAGAAACATCTGCTTCCTCTATGCCGCTAGCAACTTCAGAGCTAGACCAATTATCCGGTCCCGCATTGCGTCTTTCGCTTTCCCCTGTTCCAGCGACACCGTCAAACTCTGCTGCCCAGCCGCTTCAGTTGGCCCGTTTACATGTCTGCAACTTCCTGTTTGGAGGGCTCATCAGCAAGGTGAATTTTGGTTGCAGGGACGGGACCCTTTATAGCTGTGAACGAGACGAAAGGGCACTGATGCAAGGTGAATTTTGGTTGCAGGGACGGGACCCGCTACAGGCGGTCCAACAACACCCCCATCCAGTAGCAGAAGCTGAAGACGGCGGTGTAGTGGCGTTGAGCAGGCCGTGCGTCTGTGAGTCTATCCCACGGTTGAGTAGCTTGCACTTGATGTGGGTGTTCCAATAGTTCTTGATCTCGTTGTACGTCCTCCGTCGGAGTCGGCCGGCAATGACGGACCACCTGATAAAAAGGAACAAATTCGTAAGCAGATGCGCTTGAAATTTTGGCCAATTACATTCTCTCTCTCTCTCTCTCCCTCCACAAGAAGATACACCACTCACTTGTTCTCGAGGACAGCGTGCAGCCTTATGATGGTCTCGTCCTCCTCGTCAGAGAAATTCCTTCTCTTCAGATCTGGCCGGAGGTAATTGATCCACCTCAGCCTACAACTCTTCCCACACCTCACCAGGCTCGCCGCCTTCGGCAGCGACTTCCAGCAACCTTCCCCATGGGCACGCACATACGACGACAGTCGTTCGTCTTCCTCCTTCGTCCACGCTCCTTTGTTCGTAGCGGCGCCTTGCAGCAAGCAGAGAGGACGCTCAGTAGCGGCACTCCTTGGACTTCGTAGAGAACAAGGAATAAGGAGGACTGTGGAATTGAGATTGCTAATACCGGAGACGGGCTGCTTGAGTTGATATTACATAAATTTACAAACGGTGCCACCGTGTTTTCAATGCACGGGTAGCCAAATGAAAATACCCGCACGGGCATCTAATGAATTGCCTATATATATATATATATATATATATATATATATATATATATATATATTAGATTTTGAAAAAACATGGTCTAGATAGGCAAACACCATTGGGGTGTACGGCATGATCTGTACACTCAAGTGTATTCTAGCCTGACTATATATGAGTCACGCTAGTGTACACTCGAGTGTACCGGAGGCACTGTACACCTCAATCATTTTTTAAGTTGCAGTGAATTTTTGAAAAATCTAAACCGTTGATCTTCTTAATTATCATAAGAACATACGATATAATAAATTTTAGCTCATTTGGACACTTATAGGTCGTGCATCTAAAGGAGGCAAAAATCATGTATTTCAAATTAGTTTTGTGCGTCGATTTTGTTGTCCTTAGATGAGTGACTTACACTCATCTAAATGAGTTAAAATTTTGTATGTGACCTATTATTATTGTAACCATGAAGATCAATGGATTAGATTTTGAAAAAACATGGTCTAGATAGGCAAACACCATTAGGGTGTACGGCATGATCTGTACACTCGAGTGTATTCTAGCCTGACTATATATATATATATATATATATAGTTAGTTAGTTAGTTAGAATACACTCGAGTGTACAGATCGCAGGAATACACTCAAGTGTGTTTGCATATCAAGACTATTTTTTACAAAATGTAAACCATTGATCTTTACTATCATACTATAACAAGGCTACATACAAATTTTGAGCCCATTTGGATGAGTGGAAGTCACTCATCCAAGGGCAACAAAATCAACACGTGAAGCTAATTTGAAATGCAGAATTTTTATAGTTTTTATAACATGACCTATAAATGTCCAAATGTGCTCAAATTTTTATATGAGCTATTCACAAGATGTTTAATAAGATCAACGGATTAGATTTTTGGAAAAAAAATATTGCATCATGAAAAACTACCTGAGTGTATTCTGCTCTGAATACACTTGAGTGTATTCTAGCCTCTCTCTCTCTCTCTCTCTCTCTCTCTCTCTATATATATATATATATATATATATATAAGCCTACTTAAAGGCAAGGAATTAAATGACCGATACCGATGTCGTTTCGACAGCTTGGGTATAGATATTTACAGGTATACCGACGAAAATATCGACAGATGCAATCCTGGCCATATCGACGCCAAAATGAACGAATTAAATCATGAAATTTTACAGGTGTGGTCTCAACGCCTAGATGCAACGTTTTATGCAATAAAATTCTATATTGGGTATGTGGGGGGGTCAATCATGTGTGAGTTAAGGAATATGTCCTGTTTTTTGGAGATTTTGATGAAGGATATCGATGACAAAATGCAAGAATTAAGATCTGAAATTTTACTAGCACAATCTATAAACTCATGTTAACACACTTATGCAATAATATTCAATTTACAACAAAAATATAACAATGTAGTAAATTACTAACTCACGTCAGTTGTATGTTGAGTGGCGTGCTAGTTCTCTATACAATATGTTGTTCGTATGGGCCACATATTGCTCCCATGTCATGTAACTTCTGTAAGACTTGTCGTATGAAACAACATGTTTGAGGAGCTTGAGGTTGTAATGGAACACTGGCAATAGGATAAATGCTCGAGGAGCTTGAGCTTGAGGTTGTAATGCCCACCACTCCATGTTTGACCTCCATCACCAGAGTATGCTTCGGTGTTCACCCGAAAGCATCCATAAGGGTTACGGACAGAGTATGCTCCGTGATATCCCATACCAGGTCCAAGTTCTAATTGTAATCTTAGTGGTGGTTCAACATGATATCTAAGATACCCTTGTTGGGGCTGAGATGGGTATGGAAGTGTCTGCCCAAATAACATATCTTCGAATGAATGTTGAGATTGAGAGTTAGATATGCTCATGTTATCCATTGAATCAACAAGATCAGAATGATAATCACTTTGTCTATGATATTGTGGTTGTGGATTGCATGGGTAGGGGTATGGGCTTGTAGTTGTGGGCATTGTGGCACTGGCATGTGGTGGAGGTGCACCGCTATAATCTTTCCCAGTTCGAGTTTTTCTTCTTTGAAATATTTTTTCAGCCATGGGATTTTCCTGTTCTTGTGGAGGTGCAACCCTAATAACATCATGACTAACATAAGGTCGGTCATCATTTTGAGGATCAACAGCTGGAGGATATTCTGGAGAGCGTTGGTTGCGATTATCACCATCATCGCCACCATCATCAGACTTAGATTTAGAACAGATGTAAAAGAAGAAGAATTTGAGCTACCTAATTGTTCTTCCACTTCTCTATTGATTTCCATATCGGTATTAACATGTGCAGCTTCAGGATCAAGTCTTTCAGGCGGGGCATCAATAATAATATCATCACCATTATTTGCATCAAATTGCTCTTCTATATATGGATCTGGACGCCCATCTAAACTATCAAGAACAGGACGGCCTATCTCATTCATCCATTCCTCTAAAGGATTCTTTTAATCATCCTCCAGTCCTCTACGTCTTTCAGTGTTAAAAGTATATGCGGTGTCAATGGGATCATGGACAATAGCAAAATCCACTTCCTTGTAGTTGGCATCATGTATTGCTCTAGCCCTCAACCGCATGTTGTAATGAACGTATACAAGATCCCTCAACCTATTTGCACCAAGTTTGTTCCTTCTCTTGGAGTGTATCAGATTGAAAGTGCTCCAGTTTCTTTCACAACCCCCTGCAGATGTTGTTTGAGAAAGGATGCGAATAACCACTTTTCTTAAATGAGAGGGCACCTGTTCCATTCCAAACCCACCACTCACAAGGATCACCTGCATCGCGCGGTCAGCAATCACATTTGGATAGCCAAAGCATCCAGTGCTTTCACGAAACTGGCGCAACTGCAAAAATAATATATACGATATTAAGATGATGAAATCAAAGGAAAGAATAATGAGAAATAAAGAATGTAACTAAGTCATATAGTTATATACCTCTTCCAGTACTAGCAATCGCTCTTCTGGAGAGGTAATGAACTTGTTAGTGACTTCTCTCACTGCATTCATTACAGTCGCATTCAAGCCTAGTGTTCGTGAGTATTGGAACCTCAAATTCAAATAGTAAGTTGTCACAAATATAAATAAGGAAATTAGAATGACATTTTATTGTAGACAAGTATGAATTAGACCAATAACTTAGAAGTTAGAATATAATTGAGTCATTGAGAGAATTATATGCCTGCTTTATGCAATGGATGCAAAAGCATATTTGTCCAATGATTCTCATAAATTCTTATGTATTGCTCATTGGACCTAGGAGCTGCTTCTTTGATATTGTCCACCATTGAGGTCATCGCATCATAAAGGAAACACATTGTTGCAGTTTTGTCACCATCTACGAGCCTCAATACTATGACAACGGGTTCCATTATTTTCAGCACTCTAGTAACCTTATCCCAAAAAGGTCGGCTAGCAATCAACTCCTCAATTCTTTTGCCACCAGGGGTGTTGTGCTCCTTCATGGAGGTCCACTCCACTCCATTGAAGAGTCTCCTAAGTCCATCCTTTTTTTACTTTAACGATTGTAAGGCAAGAAAATTTGTTGCAAATCTAGTTGCCCCTATTCTAATAAGATCACCACCACAGTACTCAGGTCGCCTCATGGCATTTAGCAGAAAAGAATGGTTGTAAATGAATCTTGTTATCAACCTACCATCAATGACAACAGATTTGATGAAATTAATTGATCCCATGTCCTTCAGAATGAGATATATGCAGTGGGCAGCACATGGTGTCTAGTAGACCGGATATTTCTTCATTAAACTCTCGCCGGCCTTCTTAAAGGCAGTAGCATTATCAGTAACAATCTGCACCACATTCTCCACCCAATTTGCTTCATGTATGTCTTCATTAATTTCTTTAGGTATCTGTGGTTCCTGACCTCACCTGAAGCATCAACAGAATCTAGAAAAACTGTGGATCCACAACAATATGCAAGAAAGTTGATAATTTGTCTTCTATTTCCACTAGTCCACCCATCACACATAAGTGTGACGCCATATTCAGCCCACATGTGTTTTTGGTCTGAAATCCATGCTTGTAGATCATTCTTCTCTAGTGGAAGATACTTGTTCATTAATTCATATGAACTGGGGGCCTTGATGCCCCTACCAGACTCCCCTATCACATCTACCATATGCTGCAGATAGGGTTCAGTTACAACATGTGCAGGTATACCATGAGCAAAGAAGAACTTACCCACTGCCTTGTCAACCTTTTCTTTTGCACCAATAAACATTGCTTTGAGACTTTTTTGCCTAGCCTCAGGCTTCCGAACCCCTGGTTCATCAACATTCCTCAATCTCACACTTGCAGAACGGAAAAGTGTATCAATGCCTCCTTTCTTCCTTTTACCATAACCAACTCGATCTTCATCGTCGTCATCCAGGTCAACAGCAGGAATACGAACAGTCCCACTGCCTCCACCTGCACCAGATGGCCCATACCTCCTTGTAATTCGAGTTGCCTCCTCCCTTTCCCACTCACTTCTACGAGAATCTCTAATAGCACGTCTATACATACGACGTGAATAAGTTGTATCACATTCAGGAGGATATCCAATATCATCATCAGATTCAACAAAAGAACTTGTGGGACTAACATCAAATAATGTATGTGTATAAGCCCTTTCAACCTCCTTCATCTTTTGTTGTTTTTATTTCTTTGCGCCCATCAGTTTCTTGAAATCATCTCTAACACTTTGGGGACACCTTTGGCACATTGCCACATTTTTGTCACCACCAGTAATGTGACGTTTAAATCTAGTAATCCCCCCTCCACCAAGTGTCTTCTTGCAATAATTGCAAATTATCTTTCTCCCGTCAGCAGGCGTGCAGTGATTCCATGCAAAATCCACATCCTTAGCTCCAACATTACCAGCCCCAACACCCTCACCATCACTTGAAGACATCTTCTCAAATCAAAAGTCAACACTGCAAAAAGACAAAGACAAAAAAAAATTAGGTGTATGAAATTAATAACCCATTAAGTTGCAAGAAATGAAGAAATTATTCTATTTTATGTATTATAGAATCAAAAATAATACTTTAACTGTATATATGTTACATGTATCTATAGAAGCAAACACAATATTTTTAAGATTTTTATTAACAAGAAAAAAAGGTTAAATAAATATAAAAAAAATCTGAAATTATTTTAAAAAATAAAAATCTGTCATTTATCTAGTATTAAGGCAAGTGATGTGTTACAAATTACTCATTCCATCTTATATTACACTGACACACATAAATCTGTAGAAAAAACAAAAAATGCATTTTTTTATTTTCAGCATTTTTAATAAATGAAAAAACGAAAAATATATATTTGTACTATATTTTTGTTTGTATTTGTTCATATTAGTATTTGGTACAACTTTTTCTACAAAACCTAAGTTAGATACCTATTATTAATAGTACTTACTGTATTATTACGAATTTTATATTAATTAGTGAAATTATGTGATAATATTAATTAATAGTAGTAGATCTAGTGATATATTAGTATATCTACATAAAATAATCATAGATCTATTGTTAAATAATCCACCTGCGACAAAATTGATCAAACTGTAAGAAATTTCATTTGGAAAGGCGGCTCCAATAACAAGGGTCTTCACCTCGTCTCATGGAAGAAGATAACTCAACCAAAAATCTGTGGTGGCCTTGGCGTCAAAAGAGCTCATGATCACAACTCTGCGCTTATGATGAAGCTGGCCTGGGCGTTTCTCTGCAAACATCAAGTTCCCTGGGTGGCTGTTATGAGGGCTAAATACACCAAACTGGAAACCGTGAAGAAGAATGGATCCCACATATGGCGCAGCATCAGGAAATTTCTTCCCTTCCTAAGAAGCAATTCGAGGCGTATCGCAATCTCAGGCGAGGACACTTCTGTCTGGGAAGATGAATGGGTGGGCGATGGCCTTGCTCCTACTATAAAGCCTGGCTTAGCTATCCCGGAGGAGATTGTTGATCTGACGGTCTCCAGTCTCATTCTTGACAATGGCGAATGGGACAGAAGCTTCCTCACCTACTGGTTTACAGAAGAGACGACAAGCCTTATCACCAGCATGCCTACTCCTGACAAACGACTTGGCCCAGACGTCTGTATATGGAAGCACACTCAAGATGGCAGGTTCACCTCGAGCTCAGCATACCGCCTACTTAGCAGTGGCAGTCTTGAATCCCTTGCTCAACCCCACTTTGAAGCGATTTGGAAGCTTCAAGTGCCTAGGAGGCAAGCCATACATCTATGGCTACTCCATCAGAATCGACTTCCCACAAATTGCCTTCGACTACAGAAACACCTCACTGATGACTCGCTATGCCCAAGATGTAAACAAAACGAGGAGGACTGCATGCATGTTCTACGGGATTGCCCTAAAGCCAAAGCTGTCTGGTCAAAGATGATTCCACATGAAGCAACTCGTTTCTTCGATTCATCTCTCCCTACGGAATGGATCGCCTATAACATCAATGACTTGAAACACATACAAGACTGGAGAATAGTGTTCTCGGTCACCTGTTGGTTCATATGGAAGGACAGAAACTCCTTTGTCTTCGAAAACAAGAACATGCCCTCGTCAGTGCTTGCAACTCTGTGTAAAGCTGAGGCTGCAACGATTACCCAAGCCCACTTTCAGAGCACGCCCACCCGAAGCTCCACCGCCACCTCATGCAAGGAGGTTCTTCCTCTTCACCACCTATCCACCATTATCACAGTAGACACTGCTATAGCACGTGCCCGAAACCTGAAGGCGGTCTGCGCGGTGGCTCGAAGCATCCAAGGTGAATGGATTATAGGCAGGTCCTCACAAACTCCAGGAACGGACCCTATGGAAGGTGAATTGCAGGCAATCATGGAGGCTATCTTCTTGGCTCGTTCAAAGAAGCTAACCAGGGCCATCATCCTCACTGACTCCAAGAACGCATCCGATTGGATCAATGCTCGCATTCCAGCTCCTGACAAGTATCGCCTGTGGACTTCAAAAATTAGTTGTCAACTGGATCTCGGCCAGATCCAAGGAGTCCTCTACCGGCAGAGAAATCAGAACAAGCTCACCGACCTGCTTGCTAAAAGCTGCCTCAAACAGCCAGACACAACTCTGGAGTGGTCATCCTGTCCCCCGCAAGCCCTCTCGCAATATTTAGAAGATCTAAATATTTTCCCTTCTCTCTTTGCCCCCTTAGTTATTTGATGTAACCGGTTCTTGGTATTTTCAAAAAAAAAAAAAAAAAAGGCAAGTGATGTGTTACAAATTACTCATTCCATCTTATATTACACTGACACACATAAATCTGTAGAAAAAACAAAAAATGCATTTTTTTATTTTCAGCATTTTTAATAAATGAAAAAACGAAAAATATATATTTGTACTATATTTTTGTTTGTATTTGTTCATATTAGTATTTGGTACAACTTTTTCTACAAAACCTAAGTTAGATACCTATTATTAATAGTACTTACTGTATTATTACGAATTTTATATTAATTAGTGAAATTATGTGATAATATTAATTAATAGTAGTAGATCTAGTGATATATTAGTATATCTACATAAAATAATCATAGATCTATTGTTAAATAGCATTAATCCTAAGTTTTTAGGAGTAGATCTAGATTTTGGGTGTATTTAGAGAATTTTGGAGAAGTTCTATGGTGAAAATAGAAGGAAATAGAGAGGGGAGGGGTTAGAGAAGATGAGAAATGAAAGAAATTAAGAAAACATACCTTGATCAAGGCTGATTTGAGCTCCAAGGAAAGAAATCGCCTCAAATCTCCAAGTTGCTCCACTCAAACAGCAGCAGCAAGCAACAGGTTCGCGTAAATCGGCATGTCGGGCGGCATACCGCCTATATCGCCCGTAAGTTGGGCTTTTTGTAGTGATAACCCTCGGTTTTCGGCGGTAAGTGGCGGTATTTACCGGTAAGTCCACCGGTATAATGATATTTGCGGTACCAACGGCAGACTTGCTCAAATCGATGCCCGATGGTGTCGGTATCCGTATTTCGACCGGTATACCGACGATACTAGCGATATCTCATTCATTGCTTAAAGGCATTTATGTCCATTTAACGGTTCTAGCATTTTTATGGATGATTATGTCCATGTTAGTTGGTCAATACCGCATTGTAGGCCCTAGTGCTCGTGCTATTAGCTTTTTTATTGTTATGGGCTTCATTACATCATCGACTACGGGACTAATTTATAAGGACCACATTGTCATAAGGGCTTTAAGTGTAATGTTAAATATATAGCAGTAAAACTACGAAAACAAATAAAGAATTGTAAACATAACGCAGCTTATTGAGATTATTACCATAAATGATTGTTAGCATGGGTATAATGCCATCAATAATAAATGTAACTCCTATTACATGCTCAGCATAATCAACACATTAATTTAAACTAGATACATCTAAGCATTAACATTACATATAAGAATTAGAACTAACCAAGTCACGTTCTACAAAACTAGCATTATATGTAGTTTAGGCTATGACGGCACAATTCTATTCCAACAGAATAATCATATAATGTTTAGCAAATATGTACTGATTCATGTTTAATGGAGAACCAAAGTACGCATCTTTGTTTAATTGTCGATTTCACAATAACTTAATCACGTATCATGATTCAGCCATTACTGCCTGATTGTTACACACGTAGCTTGAGCATAGAAGCTTGACCTGCCCATAGTTGTAGTTAGCAATCCCTGAGGCCTGAACGTTCTTTTTACAGAAAATAATTGTTCTATCCATTCAAAAAAACTACAAGCCCCACCTTTACGCACTTATGAGCGTAGGCGTCGTCGTGTCATTTGTTAGGCTTTATTGGCATGTTTTATTTTATTATGTCTTTTCTCTTCTTATGGGTTTTTGTGAAGTCATGTGGTTTTAGTCCCACATTGGCTATCGTGTGTTTAGTCTTTCTTTTAGAAGCCTATATAGAGGCTCTATGGGCATCCATGTAGAGACACAGTTGATGAATGAGAATTATCTTTTTTAGTCATTGCCTGGTTTATTTTTAGTCATAGTTTTACTTTAAGTGGTATCAGAGCCTAACCCTAAAAGCATTAGGGTTAGGTACTGCCCAGCCGTCACCCTCCATCCTCCAGTCGTCATCCTCCACCTTCACCAAACCCGCCGCCACTGCCGCTGCTACCAAACCATTCCCGCTACCCTCTCGGCCTGCTGCCGCCGTCCCTTTCTATCCATTGTCGCCGCCCATTGTCGTAGTTGTCGTTGTCGTTGTCCACTGTTGCTACAGCCGCCACCCCCTGCTGCTGCCGCCGCCACCGTCCACCGCGGCTGCAGCCGCCGACCCCTGCTGTTGTTGTCGCCACTGTCTCCTCCCACCGCCACTGTCCACCGCTGCTGTTGCCACCGCCCCCTGTTGTTGTTGCCGTCGGCCGCTAGTAAGCATCCCCCCAAATCATCCTTCTTTCTGAGGCATATTGAATCATCCTTTCTTCTGAGGCACTTCCTTCTACATCGACTTTAAGAAAGCTTTCTTCAACATCTTCTACAGAAAGTAAAGGGTATTCGATATCTACAATTCGGGTAAGGTCTTTCCATTGTTCTTGTACCTTGTTCTTCTTCTGCATTTCTAGTACATTCACAAAAGGGTCCATAGGAAGTTTTGATTCCCCCATCGCAAAATTGCCAAGTCCTATTTTTGTGAGAGGTTTTTCTTTGTTCGACGCACTATTTACTTTCATATATATATGTCAGATCATAGGTCTAATAGCCCTGTGTTGGAACCCACTCTGGAAGAAGCCCATGCCTCTTCCCAAACCCCCTTTAACCTGGATACTCTTGGTCAAACACTCAATTCCATCATGACAGAGCTTTGCACAATCCGCCAAACACATACTGTCCAGGCCGGTCAAAATTCCGCACCTTATTTGGGATATGACATGCCACCAAATATTGAGAATGCACCTCGATCCCCATTAGCTCTTACTCCCCTACAAATCTGTACACCACAACCCCAAGAGATCCCCGACTACCAAAACTTAGGGGCCATGGACCCTTTCACTGAACATGACCCTTACTCCCTACAGGCCTATGAGGAAAACCACCACTACTACCCACCGTATTATCAGCCTCCCAATTATACGCCTCAACCCGCTACTCCACACACAAACCTTGCACGACGATACCCCCCTCAACGCAATGCCCCTGACCCCCAGTTCGTTCCTGCAAATCATTATCCACATTTTCAACGACCAATGGCTCTGCCATATCATCCCATCCAACCTCCTGCGCCACGTCCTCGTCCCCCTGGACATGATGCTTTTCACGCCCCCCCCACCCCACGTGGCCCAGGCTTTCCCCAAAATCCTTAAGGTCAATACCACCCAGGACACCCACCTCAAGATGATATCACCCGACGAGTTAAGGTAGATGCCCTACTTTTGATGGAAAACTTGACCCTAAGGCTTTTCTCGATTGGATTGCCAGTTTGGAAGATTATTTCGACTGGTATAACATGACAGATGCCCAACGGATTAGGTTTGTGAAAATGAAACTCGAAGGGTCTGCCAAGAGGTATTGGCAAGGCGTCCAACGTGACATGGAGCGTAGTGGTCAACCTCCTATTCTATTTTGGGATGAGATGAAAACCAAGCTACGTGAACGCTATGTACCCTCCCAATACCAAAGACAACTTCTTTCCGACTGGATGGCCCTTAGCCAAGGGACATCTTATGTTCAGGAGTACATGAAACGGTTTTAAGAGGCTAAAAACCGTTGTGCTCACATGACTCAGATTGACAATTAGCCACTCGCTTTGTGCACCGTCTACACCCCGATATTAAGCGAGAAATGCAATTGCAACAATATGACTCCTTAGACGATGCTTTTCACCGCGCTCAAAAGGTCGAGAGTTACCTACAACCTACTTCTCGTAGGCCTTCCTTTTCTCGTTTCGGCCAACGTACTAGATCAACCAGTAATCATGTCACCACCTCATCTCGTTCGGCCTATCATGTGCCCCAACCATCTCCCCAAGGTTCTTCAACCCCTTCAGCTAGTAAAGGCAACGAGATAATGTCCACCCCAATCCTACCTCCTCCAAGAGGTCGTGAATGCTTTCATTGTCATAGCACGACTCACTTAGCTGCCCAATACCCTCATCGTGCTCTTTTTGTGTCCTCTGATTCTCCCAATACCACCCCAGAGGATGACATTGAGTATGAAGATGCTCTTCCAGCCTCTGAACCCTCAGATGATGACGTTGATTATGAGGATGATCCTTCTTATCTTCAAGTCATGTGCGTTCTTGCTGCTCCTTTGGAAGGGGATGAATGGAAACGTACCACCCCCTTCCAAACCTTTTTCAAACACGCTGGTAAAAGTTGTAAACTCCTCATTGATAGGGGTAGTTTTCAAAATATCATTTCACACCATGGATTGAAGCGCATGGAGTTGCGCCCTGAACCACATCCGCAACCACACAAAGTCCATTGGGTGAAACAGATTAGCTTGTCCATCACCCAACATTGTCTTGTACCCATCACTATAGGTGCTTATTCAGACCACATTTGGTGCGACGTGTTGCCCATGGATGTTGGCCATGTCATTTTGGGACGTCCTTGGATATATGACTTAGATGCCCACAATGAGGGACGCTCCAACGTTTATACTTTTAAGCACAAAGGCAAACACATCCAATTAGCACCTACTCGTTTCATTTCCCCTATCAAAAAGAGTCCACCGCCCGATCCCCAATCCTCCAAATCTCAACACTCTCTACACCATGGTGCGAGACTTCGACTTCGTGTCGACTTCGCCAGGTGTGGAAGTGGAAGTTTGTGGAAACTTCGAGGAAGTTTCGAGGAAGTTAGGACGCAAACTTCGACAAACTTCGATGCCATTTTTTGAAGAAAGTGATGTGAATTTGAAGGAAACTTTGATTGTAAACTTCTAATTATGTTATACCTCTATCTAATATATGTTAATTTAACATAAAAACACGATTTACGAGTCTCTAGCCCTAGGTAGGTTAATAATATTATGAGCTGCTTGCAAGGGTCAAATATGCAATACACATACAAATAAGTTCACCATATGAATCATATAGAATATATAGTCAAATAGTAGTTACAACACCCTCTCTAGTAAAGAGTGGCAATAACAAGCATAGGAGTTGATATTAGAAGTGGTAAAGAGGGTTTGAGGCGACACTTATGCCTTATATGGCATTAGAAGTCGTCTCAACTTCGCCCCAACTTCGCCAACTTCGAGGAAACTTCGACAACTTCGGAGAAGTTGAGACGAAAATACACACAAAAAAGTCAACTTCGACGACATCTTTGAAACTTCGCCCCGAAGTTTGGACGAGGCTGAAGTATTTGGTATTCGACTTCGCCTATGGTCGAATTTCGAAACTTCGGCAAAACTTCGCCCAACTTCGACGAAGTTGCTTTCCATGCTCTACACCTTGTCACTCGACGAGAGCTTGAGGAAGCCAGCCGAGAATCTGGATGCATGTATGTGCTATACATCAAAGAATCTACTCCCATTTCCGATTGTCAGCCCCCATTGGAACTTGCCTCCCTTCTCAACGAGTTCAAGGACATGACACCCACCGACCTTCCAGATGAGCTCCCTCCTATGTGTGATATTCAACATGAGATTGATTTAATTCCCGGGTCTTTGCTCCCTAACCGACCTCATTACCGTGTGAACCCGACCAAGCATGCTGAATTGAAACGTCAGGTTGATGCCCTCCTTCTCAAAGGATTCATTTGTGAGAGCAAGAGCCCTTGTGCGGTTTCGGCACTACTTGCTCCCAAGAAGGCTGGTAGTTGGCGTACGTGCTTAGATTGTCAACCTATCAATAAGATCATTGTCAATTATCGATTTCCTATTCCACGTCTTGACGACATGCTTGATCTATTGACGGGATCCCGCTATTTCTCCAAGATTGACCTTCATAGCGTTTACCACCAGATGCGTGTTAAGGAGTCTCATGAATAGAAGACTGCCTTCAAAACCCCAGCCAGTTTATATGAGTGGCTAGTCATGCCTTTTGGCCTTTCGAACGCACCTAGCACCTTCATGCGCGTCATGAACCATGTGTTACGACCATTCATTGGAAAAAATTTAGTGGTATACTTTGATGATATTCTGATTTTTAGTAAGACCAAGGATGAACATCTAACTCATCTCCGACTCATCTTTGACACACTTCGTACTGAGAAATTGTACATCAATCTAAAGAAGTGTTCGTTCCTTCAAGATAAAGTCTTATTCCTTGGCTATTTTGTTTCCGCTACCGACATTGAGGTTGACCCAACCAAAGTCAAGGCCAACACTGATTGGCCTCAACCCACTTCAATTTCTAAGCTTCGCAACTTTCACGGGCTGGCTATTTTTTATCGTCGTTTTGTTCGAGGATTTAGCACCATTATGACTCATCTCACTGAGTTAATGAAGTGTGACAAATTAGAGAGGACACCATAGCCAAACGTGCTTTTGAGGCAGTCAAAACTAAGTTGACCGAAGCTCCGATTCTTCGCCTTCCCGATTTTTCACTTCCTTTTGAAGTATCTTGTGACACTTCTGGTGTTGGCATTAGAGGCGTTCTGAGTCGAGAAGGGCACCCTGTTGCCTTTTTCAGTGAGAAACTCAATGAGGCAAAGCGTAAATATTCCACGTATGATAAAGAATTCTACGTTGTTGTGCAATCCATGCGTCATTGGAGGCACTACCTTCTACATCAAGAGTTCATTCTTTGGTCTGACCATCAAGCCCTTCGCTTTGTGAACTCCCAAAAGAACTTAAATGTGCGTTACGCATAGTGGTGTGAATTTCTTCAGGAGTACACTTTTGTCCTCAAGCATCGTTCAGGTGTTGATAACAAGGCCGCAGATGCTCTCAGTCGTTGCTTGACCACCCTACAATCTATGAGCATTGAAGTTGTGGGCTTCGACCGACTGAAAGAACAATATCCCACCTGTCCTGATTTCGCGACTATTCATTCTGAACTTCTCAGTAACACACATGGCCATGCTTCTGATTTTAGCCTACATGATGGATTTCTTTTTTGTGGCACGCAGTTGTGTATCCCTTCTACTTCAGTTCGAGATTTTCTCGTTTGGGAATTACGTATTGGTGGCCTCGTTGGCCATTTCGGTAGGGATAAGACCACCACTCTAGTGACAGACAGATTTTATTGGCCTTCCTTACGTCGTGATGTGGCTCGCATCGAGTCTCAGTGTCGTACTTGTCAATTGGCCAAAACCAAAAGACAAAATACGGGTCTTTACACTCCTCTCCCTATTCCGCATCAGCCTTGGAAGGACCTAAGTATAGATTTTATTTTAGGTCTTCCTCGCACTTCCCGTAGCCATGTCTCTGTGTTCGTCGTTGTTGATCGTTTTTCAAAAATGGTCCACTTCATTGCCTGTAGTAAGACTTCTGATGTCTCTCGTATCACCCACTTTTTCTTCAATGAGGTAGTCAAACTACATGGACTTCCTTCCTCCATAGTCTCTGACCGTGATGTACAGTTTGTTAGCTACTTTTGGAAGACCTTGTGGAAAATCTTTGGTACCAACCTCAAATTCTCTTCTGCCTTTCACCCTCAAACTAATGGTCAAACTGAGGTGGTTTACAGGAGCTTGGGTAACCTTCTGCGATGTCTTGTTGGAGAGCGCCTAGGCAACTGGGACTTATTGCTACCTACTGCTGAATTTGCTTACAACAGTTCTGTAAATCGTTCCACAGAAAAGAGTCCTTTTGAAGTTGTTAATGGATACAAACCCCGCCAGCCTATAGATCTTGTACCTATGTCCACTAATGACCGCACTTCCCACACTGCTGAGACCTTTGCCCAGCACATTTATGATTTGCATGCCGAGATTCGCCAAAAATTTACTGTCTTATGAAAACTATAAGCTTTCTACAGGTGCACATTGCAGGTTTCAAGAATATAATGTGGGAGATTATGTGTTAGTACGTGTGTGCCTTGAACGCTACCCCAAAAATTCTTTCAAGAAGCTTCATGCCAGAGCGTCAGGGCCTTTCCAAATACTTAGTCGACAGGGACCCAGTGCCTATGTACTGGATTTGCCAGCAGATTGGGGCATTAGTGCAATATTCAATGTGGAGGATCTTTCTCCTTATCGTGGTACATTCAAGCCCCCTCCACCACCACCACCAGCTTCGTCAGACCGTCACCGTGGTTCACCGTCGTCAGCAACGTTACCGCCTCTGCCTCGACTTCCTCAGCAGCCGCCCGAGCGCATCGACACCGTTTTGGACAACCAGACCATCCTCACCAGCTAGGGCATTGTACGTCGTTTCTTAGTTCGTTGGAGAGGTCGTTCTTCAGCAGACGTCACATGGATCACCGAGGAGGAGTTTCGCCGCGTTGATGCAGATCTTCTGGAGCTCTACCTCAGTACTGACTCGACGGAGTCGAGTCTTTTGCAGCCGAGGGGAGTTGATGTAGGACAGGCCCCACCTTTACGCACTTATGAGTGTAGGCGTCGTCGTGTCATTAGTTAGGCTTTATTGGCATGTTTTATTTTATTATGTCTTTTCTCTTCTTATGGGTTTTTGTAAAGTCATGTGATTTTAGTCCCGCATTGGCTATCATGTGTTTAGTCTTTCTTTTAGAAGCCTATATAAAGGCTCTATGGGTATGATGTAGAGACACAGTTGATGAATGAAAATTATCTTTTTTAGTCATTGCCTAGTTTATTTTTAAGTTAGCCATAGTTTTACATTAAAAAGCATTCGCAAAAATCACCCCTCCATTTTCGGTCTCATGTCTGGTTTTAATTTTCATACAGAGCATCACCATCTGGCAGGAGTGATTTTCAATCTGCCCCACTATCCCCTGCCCCTTCAGCTAGTTTCAAATTACCGTTAATTTGAAACTACAACTGATTTATACAATATATAGGAAATCTTTTGTTGCCAAAGTTACCATGATTGATGCAAAGTGAATAGTGACCTACAAAGCGCTGACTAAGATACAATAAAAGTAATCCAAACAACAAGTAAAAGCCAAGTACATGTCAAGCACTTTGGGAAAATAGAACCAAGATGCTCCTACGAGCAACGCATCCATATGAATATTTCATGATATATACGAATCAATACAGAACGTAGTTTCAGTATAATACAACATGTGAACACACATGGTATCAGTTACAACGCTCATCCTCAGAATGAATTTTAGTGAGAGCTGAAATTGAGAAACTATTCGAAATATTTGCCCTTGTCAATTTTTCGTCCTTTTCTAATATCTCAGATAGAGACTTGGATCAGGTATGGTGTTCTCATGCCCCAACCAATCATCATGTCTATCCATATATAATATTATATATATTAAGTGTCACCCTAATATATTTAATAAAAATTAGCATTAGAAGTGACAAAGCACCTAGCTTAAGTACAATGAAGAAAATATAGAAGATTGGAAAACGCACCCTATAAATAGCCAGATTGTCTAAACAGCATCCTAGAGATATTATATATAATATCTTCATAAATTACGACATGTTAGGAGTTATAGTACATGTATGACAAGATGTTTTTAATAACCACTATTTTTCTCCAGAGAAGTGTCCTATGCAAGTGTTACAGGATGTTGACATCCCACTCTTGCTGAACGCAGAAGTGGCTAAATTATAGTAGTCAGCTTTCTGAAATCAGATCATTTATAGAAATATCTTTTTTTAGTGTGGATTCGTCATGAACAAATGACCCTTTGTTTATGATTATTCTAAAATAATTTCATTCGGAACTCTTTTCTTGAGGAAGTCCTTTCGAAAAGCATCGAATCTAATAAAGCTTTTATGTCTGCCTTTACAAGCTAATACTGAAGGGTAAAACTTTGAAATTAACATATGTTAACTAAGTAATGCATAAATCAATTGCACTTACTAAATGCTATGCAGTTAAGTTGCACATAGATGCCCAGGGAGTTATATCAGAAAGATGATCCTGAATGCCAAACTCAGGATAACTATCTTTGTATTGGGAACCATCCGGCACACTAAATAAGCACAAAGATTCCATACAATTATGTGGTGATGCGCCCCACTGGGAAACCCAAACCCTACCAAAAAAAGGGCCCAAACCGTGCACTGCGTAAATCAAGACTCACGGTGGGCTGTGCGATTTGGAATGCTAACTTTCTATTGACAGTAAAAGTTTTTTTCAGTAAAAGTAAAAAGGAATTTTCAAAGATAGAAAAACCCTAACAATTTCTAAAAGCTCCACGTCCTGGGAATATCGGAAGCATAAGGCAATCTAACGGAAGTTCGACTGAATAGAGCATATCCAAAAGGTTGCGTACAAGTTAGATACGTGATAATACGATTTTCCAGGCAGATTTGGACTAATAGCGGCGGCGAGAAAATACCTAGAATGACGAACTTAAAAGGCCTGTTTGTTTGTCCAAAAATATCTCGTTCCCAATAGTACGCCATCTGCCCTCCGTTCCCCCAACAAACCCCCGTGGTACACGTGAAGTGATTGAGGTAGGTAAGGGTTCCACCTTTTTCTTCTTCTTTGTGTAAAGGTTCCAGTTTGACCGTCCATGCGGCGGTCGTGGGACGCATGAGACCATCGGAGGCGCACGAGATTGACTGCCATCCGCGAAAGAACCTCGAACCTCGGTTGTCCTCTCCTACGACCCTCCGTGGTACCACACTACTACAGGTGAATGATCATCGCCTGCCATGTCCCTTAACATCACCAGTCGAGGGAGGACACATAACGCCCACCAGATCTCACGGAATAGGCCGATGTCATTCTGAGTCGCATATCCTAAAACCTACTAAAATCCTAAATTCATGCATATAATATGCATGTGTGTTCTAGGAAAGCGAGTTGCGGATATGGACCAAAATATCCTAAATTCTAAACAACCACACTAATAGAATTGGATCGGGGATCAAAGAGGAATCTGGCCATACGGGAACCGACACGACAATGATATGGGCAGAAAAAGAACCCTGGGCAAGAAAGGATAGAAAGAAAGAAAAAGAAAAAAAGAGGGAGGCGGATACACACCCTTCGGATGAGATCGATGTCAAGCTCGGCCTCCGTCAGGAGCATGTCGGCGCTGGGGTTCCTATAGAACATGAACTCCCTCTCGCCGTCAGCTCGCAGGGTGACGAACGCCAGGGCCGTCCTGGCACCGGAGTCGAAGCGTACGGCGGCGTCCGACACGCCGTTGTCGCGGAGGATCCCGGCAAGCATATGTCCGAACTCATCGTCTCCGAGCTTCCCGGCGAAGGCGGCTCTGCCGCCGAGCCTCGCGACTGCTATGGCGACGTTGGCCGGGGCGCCGCCGGGGGCCTTCAGGAACCCCGGGGCCTCCGCCAAAGACACGCCCGATACCGTCGGGACGAAGTCGATGAGCATCTCGCCGAAACTGAGTATTAGCTTCTTGTCGTCGCTCGAACTGCCGTTCGGCGATACCGCGGACGATACCGCTGCCGCCACCGCTAAGCTTGCCATTGGGAGATCAAAGGAGTGTGCAACGAGTAGGGGTGTGATCGAAGAAGAGGACGGAGTGCAGAAGATGTATCGCAAGGTGCACGGGGTGTGTATATATTAGATCTGAAGGATACTTAGAGGGAGATTAGAGAGAGAAAGACTGAATTGGTTGGGGAGGTGATAGCTGACGGGGGAAGTCATGCGAGGGCGGCAGTAGAGACAAAGTTCAGCGGTAAGAAAAGTTACAATTATTGACGGCTAGAAAACCAGCCAGTATTCACCGTCCGATTTCAATTTCAATTCTGCCAATGATAACGCAGATAAGGGTGAACCCTACCAGTTAGATAACTCCAAGCTTTTCAGGTGAGGGTTGCTTGAATAAAAATCCACGTACATGGAACATAAGATTGGGAATCAGCATTTTAGTCAAAAACCGAACCGGGACAGCTAGAATTTGTCTTTAGTTACATCTTTACACAAACATATTAGTTTCCTTGGCAAAGCGTTTCGAATTTCGATTTTGTGTAAAATAATCTAATGCGCGGGAACTGTCAGTTGTACATTTTTTTCTTGTGGAAAAATTGTGTAGAAAACAAATTGTATCAAAACAAAACGCACTTCACTTCCTTGTATCTTAAATTTTTGTTTAATGCACTTAGCTTGACAACTTCTTTACCTACAACTCAAACATGTCATTAATGACAATTGGACCAGTTAAATTGGTTAGGTAAAAAAAATTTGTCCAATTGTAAATATTCCACGTATATTTACAATTGGACAGTTAAATTGGTTAGGTAAAAAATTATGTCGGTCAAAAAAAATTGTCCAATTGTAAACTAGATAGCATTGATGTTATAATGTGTTTTATTAAGCATCTTTCATCAGTATGTAATTATTGTGTATAATCAATTCATCTACATAGAAATGTGAGTACATTAACTATAATTGCATCTGTAATTAGTATCTTTAGTAACATCAACATATATGGCTTAGTATTTTGTAGATCCCTACTTTTGTACTTGATTGGTTATCAATCCATATGCAATCTAAACTAATTTGTGTGGGGTTATATATATATATATATATATATATATATATATATATATATATATATATATATATATATATATATATATGTGTGTGTGTGTGTGTGTGTGTGTGTGTGGTGGGGGGGGCTAAAAGAATTGTGTACCGGAGTACATATAGCTTGCATGTACCCACCTTCATTTATGATGATTGTAAAATTATTTTGAACTATCCAACCTTATGGATGTGATGTATATCAATTATATATATGACGTTTATTTAATACCCGCGCGGGTAGCCTGGATTTCGTTACCCGACAGTCAAAAAAGTAACTATTCTGACCAGAAAAGTAATTCTGCTATCAAAAAAAGTAACAATGTTGATCAAAAAGTAACTATACGACTAAAAAAGTGATCCCGTACAAAATACACAGCAGATATATATGTAACCGTGTTTTGAAATCTGCTGTTACAAACGTAACTATCTATGCATGAAACTTAACAGTTTACAACGTAAAGTAACCCTCTACATGTCAAAAATAACCAACTTGAAAAAAAAGTAACTGAAATGGGGGGGGCGGGTAGCTACCCACGTGGGTATTAAAGATGGGCTCATATATATATATATATATATATATATATATATATATATATATATATATATATATATATATATATATATATATAGAGAGAGAGAGAGAGAGAGAGAGAGAGAAAGAGAGAGAGAGAGAGAGAAAGAGAGAGAGAGAGAGTCAGGCTAGTGTACACTCGAGTGTACCGAATGCACCGTACACCTCAGTCATTTTTAAAGATGCAATAACTTTTTGAAAAATCTAAACCGTTGATCTTCTTAAATATCTTAAGAACATACTTTATAATAAATTTTAGCTCATTTAGACACTTATAGGTTGTGCATCTAAAGGATGCAAAAATCAGGCATTTCAAATTAGTTTTGTGCGTCGATTTTATTGCCCTTGGTTGAGTGACTTACACTCATCCAAATGAGCTCAAATTTTATATGTGGCCTATTATTATTGTAACCATTAAGATCAATGGATTAGATTTTAGAAAAGCATGGTCTAGATAGGCAAACACCATTGGGGTATACAACATAATCTATACACTCAAGTGTATTCTAGCCTGACTATATATATATACACACACACACACCATAGATTGGATTGAACTTACGTCAATCCAAAACTAGATCGACAATTGCTCACCCCTGATGTGGTTTAAAGAAAAGCGAGAGTCAATTATCGATGAAATTGTCATCATCGTTGGAAAAAAAATTGGAACGCCTATATTTAAGTTGTTGTGCCTAGCGTATCCAGAATGTATCTTTCGATCCTACTCTACTGGATCCCTAAAATGTCTCTCACATTATTAGCACTCCATTCTCATCGCCTCAGTTTCAACCACCCCATCTAACCCAATCGACAACCACACAGTTGTCACACCTATCATCATTGACCCCACGATCACCCCTCACCTACCCGAGACAACTGTGATGTGCCCCGCCGTACCCAATTAACAGTCATCCGACATCCACCTATGCCCACATAACGCTCTGCTACCAGTGGCGGAGGCAGAATTTGGTTAAGGGGTGGGCACCTTTTGTTGCAGGTGAAAGGATAGGGCACAACAGACAATATTGCTTGCAATTTTTTAAAAATATTTAACAAATAAGCCTTGATCAATGTACCTTTTGACAAACACAAGTGGGGCTTGTGCCCACTTATGCCTCCACGTGGCTACGCCACTGTCTGCCACCATAGTCAACCCATGTCCACCAACAAACCCAACTCTAAAACCTAACCCCACAATGACGTGGACATGAGGGGTGCAAGATGTAAATAAAGAAAGTGAACAATAAGGTGGTGTACATATATCAAGAGATCCATATGGCTTTTAGATGACAAGTTATGGCAAATGCATTGGTTCAAAAGTAAATTTGACTACTTGTGACATTTTCTCATCGTATGTGTAATTTGTCTTTGGCATTTTGTATTCAGGCTAGAAAAACATAGGAAGGGTAATTATTCACAATGTGTCCCACCTCCACGAGGCAGTTTACTTTGTAAAGCTGGCTAGTATTGTTAGAGTAAACCGGAACACGAATCCATCGGGGAACAAAACTGCAAAAGTGAAATACAATTGTGACGTTAACAGAAAAGAGAATTACTTTGTGCGTGCATTATCTTTGGCAAATCCCATCTATCCTCACATGCGATTTGATGTATAAGCACGCATGCCCACTACTCCATAATATCTTTGAAGACAACATGTTATCATGGGACATTTCAAGCGTGAGATCATCTCCGGGTGTCGGTCCTACTCCTACCTATTATCTATACTACTATAAAAAGAGCGAGTTTGATGCTGCGCTCTCCTTGATTCACTCTCTTCTCTCCTTTTTTCAAGGAATTTTGCTCCTATAAATATTTATTCTCACATTCTCCTATTAACTTTTATTATCTTATTCTGTATTTCTCTCACCATCTTACGGAAACAGTTCTTTGATTCTCTCCTTTCAAACAACCAACACAAATATCTTTTACCGCAGAAATCCTTTCACGGACGAGTCCTCTCCCCGTACATTTCCAATAAATTTTATATTTCACGTGCATGTGCACGTGTGCGTTCACTAGTTCAGTTAAAAATACGGATCGTGATGTTCACAGACGTCAATCGTGCACGCAAGGTTCGTGGTTTTTGCTATTTTCTCCTTAGTTTGTGTTTAGAGTTGACTTACTCCGGTGCGGTGTTTCACTTATGGTATTATATTTTCTTTTATGGTACCTACTATAAAGCCCGTTTAATAAGTTGAATTAGTTGATTCATCATTGGCCTGAAGTAGGTTTCACTAAAGGCATGTTTGGTTTGTCGGATTTTTACGAATCTTGCATTTTTGTCATCCTATATTTACAAAATACTGCATTGTCAAAATCCCGCAGACACAAATTTTATGTTTGGTTTCCCGGATTTATAAAATACATGATTTAATTTTTTTTTGTCAACGGGCCAGCCACAGCTGGATTTTGACGACCGGGAGAATTTTGATGGAAACCAAAATACGGGATTCCTATTATGTTCGAAAATTTTGGGATTAACTCCGTTTCTAGAATCATGTAAACCAATCATAAACTTTTTGCAAATGGATGCCGAAATAGAATCCAATACGGAAAAATTCAGCTAAGCATCGTCGAGGCTAATCTACTTGTAGCATCGGTGTTATGGACGGATAGGTGTGGTTGCAGGCCGTTTTTGCGTTTAGGCAAGCTGTATATGGAAGGGGTAATTACCTTTGCAGGAGTAGGTTAATCTTTGACAACATTGCGTTGCAAGAAACAGTAGCTAATCGGATGAAACCATCCAGCAATATTAACTGAATGTTGCGTGCATGATACAGTCAGTATCCTTATTGTCTTTCAATTCCAATTCACAAACGCAAGAGTCAAGGTGGCAGACTATTCTACCGCAAGTTTTGGGGATTTCTATATAGGAAAAACATCTCCCAAGAAGATTGAATGCAACAACTTTAGCAATAAGAATGAACAAGTTACTCCAAAGGACTATTGAACACCATGTGTTTTACCAATCTGGAAAAGTTTCAAAGTGAAGCCAATGCAGCGGTCCCATAAAACACAATAAAAGGATAAAAATGATAAGCTCAAAGTCGTCAACTATTTTTATTTATAAAATAAGAAAATATAGAAGTATATGTTGGTATGTATGCCCTGAGAGCCAATCATATGATGATTGGATTGGCATACGTCATGATTGATTCATAAATATCAAAGACAAGCTTCTAATTTATTCTAGCTCAATCGATTATGAGATAAATGATGGTGTATAATGAATGTCTAAAGAATTACAATACTCAATGACGTATGTCTTCAAGTACGTGACTTGAACAATGAAATCATACAGATGCTAAGAGTATGTACATTCTTGTTATGTCCCTAGTCAGATGTCATTATGGAAGGTTGATAGATAACAATGACACATCAAGACTAGAGTGTGTGTTGGTTGATGACAGTGTCTCATTAGTCATGATATATGATATCAAACCAAGCACATAGATACATGTTAGAGAATAGACATACCCACAATGAGAGTGACACATGAAATCATAACATAGTAGTCAGAGTCATCTCTCATAGTGATGGTGGTGATTGTGATTCTTAGACCTGAAATTACTGCACTTCGTCGAATGTGATTGGGTACACTTTGACATCATCAAACGCAATCCTGAAACATGGGTTGTTATAACGATGATGATTGGGTGGCTTTGACACATGACACAGACTGTGAGTGATAGATATGGGATTTGTCCCTCCTAAGAGAGTATGATGGCCAGGCCACTTGATAAGCGAGACTGAGAAAGGCATGCACATGCACATGTAAATCAATTTATGATATTTATGTCACACATACCTCAGACAGTCTGCTCTAGTTCAAGAAACACGAATGAATGTTGAAAGGATGACAACTCCATGCCTTGAGTTCATTCAGGATATCAGAGACAAAGGAATTATACATTCACTGGAACACCAATCACAGACTGTAGGATTGAAAGTTGTTCTCCAACTTTTCTTTTCACTTGGTAGCACTGCTGTGCGACTAGGCACCGCTTTTTACTTGTGATGCCATAAGCTAGTTATGGGCATTCACTGCCAACGTGAAATGGGACCTATAGGGTCACACACAAAGGATTAACCTAGAAGAGGAGATTATCCATGAATGAAATTAGGATTGATTACTAAAGTATTTAGGTACTCAATCAAACATTCAATCAATAGACTTGACTCAGAATCATCAAGTTCAAGTGTTGAATCAACTGATTTGAGTGTCAGATTAATTGAAAACCGAATTGACTATGTTCTACACAACCTGGACCACCAACCGACCGGTTCCATGGGTGAACCGATCGGCTTATGGCCAGTGAGATGACCGGTTCATGTGTCCAAACAAGTAGTGTTGAATTTTCTCGGATTGTGAGAAAAATATTTTTCATTTCACTTGTTCAATTCGATTGGGACAAGAATTAATATTTGTGTTAATTAAAAACAGATAAGGAAAGTCAATTGTGGGCAAGTCTGAGAAGTGAAATGATCGGTTCACACTCCCAACCGACTGATTCACTAGTGAACCGGCTGGCTCACCTTGTCAAATGATTGTTTCAATTGTGAAACGACCGGTTCGCCTGCCAAAGTGCAAATTGTTCATGGAAATTTCAAAACCTTCTACTCCCACACAGACTGGGAACCCTGACCCTGCCCTCTACTATAAATAGAGGGGTACAGGGGCTTCTCCAGAGACACAACTTAGAAACATCAGTTTCTCTGTAAAGTTGTTGTCCTCTCTGGTTGTGGTACCTGAGAGAGCTCAATCAAGTTCTACCCGTCCAGAGAGGAACAATGAGGGAAAGACAACTGCAGAAAAGTAACTGGTTGTGGGAGAGTGTGTCGGTGACTAGTATGCCGACAGAAGGGGACAACTCCTTCTAGTCTGTCCTTTAGGATGACTAGAGTTCCCGGTAGTCCGTGTGGACTATCTATAGAGGCGGGAGACTACTGCCGCTCAGGAGGACGACTGTCAACCGCAGTTCAGGTCAAGACCAGGAGCAACATAGATGTCGTCAAAGATAGGTGGTTGAAGACCGCACTAGCTGTAAGGTATTGTCGTTGAGCAAGCCTCAAGACCAGGTATTTCTCGCTAAAACCATCCTTCCTATTACATAGATGTTTATGCGATCTGTTGGTTATGGGTTTATAGTCATGTAAATTTTTGTTTCTGCTACCTACTCCAACCATGCAAAATCCAACAGTGGTATCAGAGCCACGTCAATACACTATATTTTGGGATAATCAATATGATCATATTTTAGTTTTATCGTCTTTTATTTATTGCATACAATGTGAATATTTAAATGACTAATGTGAATATCCAATTAATACCACATGATCCCAAACTAATATATACATATGTGATATGGTATATATATGCTATCAATATGTGTCACCCTAAAATAGTTTTGATGGTGGATGTATAACATGGTTATGGCCTATAAACCCTATGTGCATGTGTGTGGTTGGTTGTGTTTTTTTGCATCTCGGTCTGCGCACCGAGCCCTCTTCTTCTATTCTAAATGTAACTCAAGATAACTCGAGATTCTCTTCTACATTAGCTCCCCTCGAATGTAACTCGAAGTTTCACAAAGATTATGTAAAATAGGATTAGTTTTATTTCTTATTATGGCGAAGACTGAAGATGGTCGCTTGATGGATTGGATGACCAACTGAGGAGAAGTTGGTGGCCTGACAAGGAGCCCGATGACCCGACAAATCAACGTGTGGAGGAGCTAGACAATCGGTTGGTGACAACCAACCGACCGGCCAGGAGGCAATCCGATCAGTCATAGGATGAGCCGATCAATCTGAAATGGTCTAAGCACAGATCTTCATCAACAACAGGTTGCATGTGATGTAGACCTTATATGTCCGTAGTTCCTTTTAGCTCCAAGGAACTACAATAGGATGGTCATAATCATTACTTTATTGTTATTGTATGTTTTCATTTGTGGGATATAGCATGTATATGATACATACTATATATGTGGTGATTGGATACTTATATGCATATATAAGCATATTAAAATCCCTCAACAAAATATTAAGTTTAATATGCCTTCCAAAAGCAACACACATGAAAAACTTGATCGACTAAGTGTGGGTTCGCCCTAGCGTGGTGTACCGTCTATCTCGTAGAAGTATGATGGTGAATATGTGAGTCTACCCTAGCAGGGTGCATATTTATTGTGTTGGCATTTGGGTCGGACTTAACAAGGTGACCTTGATCGGATCAAGTACCTTGATCCATAAAGATGAATATGGCAAGGAGTTACGCATGTCATCTATCAAGAGTTGCATATGATGTAATTGGCAAAGGTTGCCTACCTGAAAGAATCTAGTTGTGGGTGATAGCCCTAGCTGGTCCATGATTTAAAGGAAATTAGGATCTTACCCACTAGAAGGTTGTACGCTGCAATCTTTCAAATTGATACTTGAGGGTTATCGATTTGATCAAAATAGTGGGAGCGATAATTAATTAAAGTCCTAATAAATATCATCATCAAATTAAATTAAAAGAGCTTTGGACTAAAATTGCAAATTTCCTTTTTGTAGAATAAATGGCTACCAACAACAATCGCTTTTCGTTGCGATCGGCCCTTGAGAAGGATAAGCTAAATGGGAACAACTTCCACGACTGGTTTAGGACATTGAGAATTGTTCTCACTCAAGAGTAAAATCTCTATATCCTAGATAATCTAGAGCCAGAAGAACCTGCTCCCACCGCACCAAAGGCTGGAAGGGATGCTTACAAGAAGCATATTGAGGATGTCATTGATGTGAAGTGCTTGATGTTGTGCTCAATGAACTATGAGTTGCAGAGACAACATGAGAACATGGACATCATTGAGATGGTTCAACATCTCAAGAACATGTATCAAGACCAAGCACGACAAGAGAGATATGATGTCTCCAAGGCATTGTTCAAGTGCGTCATGACAGAAGGAGATCTAGTAGGCCCCCACACACCCATGATGATTGGGTATGTGGAGAACCTAACTCGACTGGAATTCTCTCTAAGCTAAGAGTTGGCTACTGATGTGATACTGCAGCGTGAATGTCTAAAGAGTTGATTCAAAGTTGGCACTGGAATTCTCTCTAAGCTAACTCGACTGGAATTCTCTCAATCATATAAAGTGGAAGTCTGTTGGTATGTATGCCCTGAGAGCCAATCATATGATGATTGGATTGGCATACGCCATGATTGATTTGATAAATATCAAAGGCAAGCTTCCAATTTATTCTAGCTCAATCAATTATGAGATAAATGATGGAGCAGAATGAATGTCTAAAGAAATACAATACTCAATGATGTATGTCTTCAAGTACGTGACTTGAACAGTGAGATCATACAGATGCTAAGAGTATGTACATTATTGTTATGTCCCTAGTCGGATGTCATTGTGGAAGGTTGATAGACAACAATGACACATCAAGACTAGAGTGTGTGTTGGTTGATGACAATGACTCATTAGTCATGATATATGATATCAAACCAAGCATATAGATACATGTTAGAGAATAGTGTATCGGAAAGACCCACCATGAGAGTGACACATGGAACCATGACATGGTAGTCAGAGTCATCTCTCATAGTGATGGTGGTGATTGTGATTCTTAGACCTAAAATCACTGCACTTCGTCGAATGTGATTGGGTACACTTTGACATCATCAAACGCAGTCCTGAAACATGGGTTGTTATAACGGTGATGATTGGGTGGATTTGACACATGACATTGACTATGATTGATAGATATGGGATTTGTCCCTCCTAAGGGAGTATGATGTCCAAGCCACTTGATAAGCAAGATTGAGAAAGGCATGTGCATGCACATGTGAATCAATATATGATATTGATGTCACACATATCTCAGACAGTCTGCTATAGTTCAAGAAATATGAATGAACATTGAAAGGATGAATGAACATACTAAGACATATATGATTGATTAAATATAAGCACCTCATAACTGGAGTCTTTACTTTGATTATATAGTCAAAAGGTTTGACTGATATATTGAAATAAAGAAGAGGTTTGTGATTACAAAGATTTAGTGGGAGCATATTCTTATTCCACATGATGATGAGGAATGAAATGTTCTAATAAAATAAACTGGTGTGGAAATACCTTCTTTAAAGGAATAAAGAGAAATGTCCTATGTGATAGGAATAGAGATCTATAGAGATAGTTCTCAAAAGTCTCTTGACCTAATAAAGAGAGACCATATATTGGCATTCTATGATAGTGATGGTGGTGATTGTGATTCTTAGACCTAAAATCACTGCACTTCATCGAATGTGATTGGGTACACTTTGACATCATCAAACGCAGTCCTGAAACATGGGTTGTTATAACTGTGATGATTGGGTGGATTTGACACATGACATTGACTATGATTGATAGATGATATGGGATTTGTCCCTCCTAAGGGAGTATGATGTCCAGGCCACTTGATAAGCAAGATTGAGAAAGGCATGTGCGCACATGTGAATCAATATATGATATTGATGTCACACATATCTCAGACAGTCTGCTCTAGTTCAAGAAATATGAATGAACATTGAAAGGATGAAAACTCCATGCTTGAGTTCATTCAGGATATCAGAGACAAAAGAATTATACATTTACTAGAACACTAATCACATATTGTAGGATTGAAAGTTGTTCTACAACTTTCCTTTTCACTTGGGTAGCAATGATGTGCGACTAGGTACCGCTCTTTGCTTGTGATGTCAAAAGCTAGTTATGGACATTCACTGTCAACGTGAAATGGGACCTATAGGGTCACACACAAAGGATTAACCTGGAAGAGGAGTTTATCCATGAATGAAGTTTGGATTGATTACTAAAGTGTTTAGGTACTCAATCAAACATTCAATCAATAGACTTGACTCAGAATCATCAAGTTCAAGTGTTGAACCAACTAATTTGATTGTCATATTGATTGAGAACCAAATTGACTGTGTTCTGCACAACCTGGACCACCAACCGACTAGTTCACTGGGTGAACGGATCGGCTCATGGCCAGTGAGATGACTGATTCATGTGTCCAACCAAGCAGTGTTGGATTTTCCCAGATTGTGAGAAAAAGGTTTTTCATTTCACTTGTTCAATTCGATTGGGACAAGAATTAATATTTGTGTTAATTAGAAATGAATAAGGAAAGTCAATTTTGGACAAGTCTGGGAAGTGAAGTGACTAGTTCACTAAGTGAACCGACTGATTCACACTCCCAACTGGCTCACCTTGTCAAACGACCGTTTCAATTGTGAAATGACTGGTTCGCCTGCCGAAGTGCAAATTGTTCATGAAAATTCTAGACCCTTCTACTCCCACACAGATTGGGAATCCTGACCCTGTCCTCTACTACAAATAGAGGGGTACGTGGGGCTTCTCCAGAGACACAACTCAGAACATCAGTTGCTCTATAAATTTATTGTCCTCTCTGGTTGTGGTAACCGAGAGAGCCCAAGCAAGTTCTCCCATCTAGGGAGGAACAACGAGGGAAAGACAACTGCAGAAAAATAACTAGTTGTGGGAGAATGTGTCAGTGACTAGTACACCGACAGGAGGGGACAACTCCTTCTAGTCTGTCCTTCAGGATGACTAGAGTTCCCGGTAGTCTGTGTGGACTATCTATAGAGGTAGGAGACTTCTGCCGCTCAGGAGGACGACTATCAACCGCAGTCTGGGTCAAGACCAGGAGCTGTACAGACGCCGTCAAAGACAGGTGGTTGAAGACCACACTAGCTGCGAGGTATTGTCGCTAAGCAAGCCTCAACACTAGGTATATCTCGCTAAAACCATCCTTCCCATTACATAGACGTTGATGCAATCTGCTGGTTATGGGTTTATAGTCATGTAAATTTTTGTTTCCGCTGCCTACTCTGACCATGCAAAATCCAACAATATACATTTTCAATCATCAAGAAAAAGTGAGAAAATGACTTCATCCAATGACAGATAAGGAAAAGTAGGAACATGTGATAAAATATTGACTTCAGATATCTTATTATGAGTAGAAAAAGTGTAAGCACCCCACATTGTTTAGTACTCAGTTTTGAACTTTTCCCACATTCTAGAATAAAATGGCATTCAACTTGGATTAAAGGGGAATAAAGTAAAGAAAGCAATAAAAAGGGGCTTTTTAGTTTCCATTCTTTTGAGCCAGAGACGGACATGGATTTCCATTTGGCCTTAAAGATCCTAATTGTATATGTGGGGTCATACTCACATCGAGATCTCCCACGATGGAGACTCGTCCTAGATAGTTAGGACCAAAGTGTGAGAAAAAGAGAGAAGGTACGATAAAAGTGATTTGATATGAGCAAGATTCAACTTATTTAATCAATTAAATCATGCAGAGTAGTGGATTTGAATTATCTAGTTGATGAGAATAAGCAGTTTAAGTAAACAATGGATCTATTATGAGCAATTATTAGAGCAGTCATGAGCAAATATTTAGATCAACTAGTTTGAACATGGTATCATACTTCAAATGTAATAATAATCTTTTGATAAATTGATAAAATCTAAGTAAACATTTTGTCATGATGAAACTTGTCAACCTAGAGATTCTCATTCATCTGATTCACAACCATCATTTAATCTACTGTCTTAGTTTTATTTTAGTTCTGATTAATAAAATAAATCCAACCTTTTTTTATGCCTAGTTGATTAGTTTTAATTAGTAGTCTCTAGCTAATAGTTCCTTGAGTCCAACACTGACTCAAAATTTTGTATTGCATTGATATATGTATACTTGCGTTGTTGCATGCTCGATTCAAGCATATCATGTGTTCTGTTCACCCACATATAATGCATGATCATATCTACAAGGAATATTCCCATCTGTTTTGGTAGTCTCATCAGGCCAACCATGGTGTGTTTCAGCCTTGGAGTCTCCAAGCTTTAATTATTGAAATAGAAAGGCAACATTGACTACAAGCACTCCTGACAAGCAACGATTCTTACCAAGAAAGAAGACAAGTTGTATGCATTGTGCAACTATTACGAGTGCACCCTACCTGACCCAATATTCACACTCAGGGGTACACATCATATCCAATGGCCCACACTGGCATCAGAGGATGACATAGAGGAAACAGTTGAGGCGAACCCACTGCCACATAGAGGAACCCAAGCTACATCACATACCCTACAACCAAGCCACATCATCTTCTCCACAAAGATCACAAGTAACCTATACTCCATGGAAGTCATGTACAATATTTTGACTTTCATTAAACTGACCAACAATAGAAACACAACTCCATGGTATAGTTCTCCAGCCACCAAGACCAGATGTTCAAGAACCATGACCTTATTTTTCATTTCAGCAAGCTAAGTTCAACAATGAGAACTTGATTCTCCCAAGAGATGTTCCATGAGTTCTTGATGAGGGTGGAAGGTTACACCTAGCTTTTCTATGATCACTATTAGATTTGAGGCTACTTTGTGACCCATCAACCACCTTTACTACCTCCAATCATTGATCATTCCTTTCATGTCATGTTCTCCTTATAGGATCCCAACTATAGAGAATATATTCCTCCACCACAATGACAGTCTGGAATACATTCCATTTCTCCTTTGAGTCTTCTTGACATTAAGGACAATGACTAAGACCATATGGTGAGGGAATGGAAATATGAATCTATATTTCACCCATTATGTTTATTTTTATATTTTATTATTTGTTCATTGTCATTTACTATCTAGTGTAATTGCTTATTTTAATTGTGAAAAATAAAAAAAATGTTAGTGAAAAAGACATAATGGTAATGGAATCATGTACCCAATCTAGTTAGATTGTTCTAACAATCAATAGACTTGACTCAGAATCATCAAGTTCAAGTGTTGAACCAACTGATTTGAGTGTCATATTGATTGAGAACCGAATTGACTGTGTTCTACACAACCTGGACCACCAACCGACCAGTTCACTGGGTGAACGGATCGGCTCATGGCCAGTGAGATGACTGATTCATGTGTCCAACCAAGCAGTGTTGGATTTTCCCAGATTGTGAGAAAAAGGTTTTTCATTTCACTTGTTCAATTCGATTGGGACAATAATTAATATTTGTGTTAATTAGAAACGAATAAGGAAAGTCAATTTTGGACATGTCTGGGAAGTGAAGCGACTGGTTCACTAAGTGAACCGACTGGTTCACACTCCCAAATGGCTCACCTTGTCAAACGACCGTTTCAATTGTGAAATGACCGGTTTGCCTGCCGAAGTGCAAATTGTTCATGAAAATTCTAGACCCTTCTACTCCCACACAGACTGGAAATCCTGACCCTGCCCTTTACTACAAATAGAGGGGTACGTGGGGCTTCTCCAGAGACACAACTCAGAACATCAGTTGCTCTATAAATTTATTGTCCTCTCTGGTTGTGGTAACCGAGAGAGCCCAAGCAAGTTCTCCCATCTAGGGAGGAACAACGAGGGAAAGACAACTATAGAAAAACAACTAGTTGTGGGAGAATGTGTCAGTGACTAGTACACCGACAGGAGGGGACAACTCCTTCTAGTCTGTCCTTCAGGATGACTAGAGTTCCCGGTAGTTTGTGTGGACTATCTATAGAGGTAGGAGACTTCTGCCGCTCAGGAGGATGACTATCAATCGCAGTCTGGGTCAAGACCAGGAGCTGTACAGACGCCATCAAAGATAGGTGGTTGAAGACCACACTAGCTGCGAGGTATTGTCGCTAAGCAAGCCTCAATACTAGGTATATCTCGCTAAAACCATCCTTCCCATTACATAGATGTTGATGCAATCTGCTGGTTATGGGTTTATAGTCACGTAAATTTTTGTTTCTGCTGCCTACTCTGACCATGCAAAATCTAACAGTATACATTTTCAATCATCAAGAAAAAGTGAGAAAATGACTTCATCCAATGACGGATAGGGAAAAGTAGGAACATGTGACAAAATATTGACTTCAGATATCTTATTATGAGTAGAAAAAGTGTAAGCACCTCACATTGTCTAGTACTCAGTTTTGAACTTTTCCCACATTCTAGAATAAAATGGCATTCAACTTGGATTAAAGGGGAATAAAGTAAAGAAAGCAATAAAAAATGGCTTTTTAGTTTCCATTCTTTTGAGCCAGAGACGGACATGGATTTCCATTTGGCCTTAAAGATCCTAATTGTATATGTGGGGTCATACTCACATCGAGATCTCCCACGACGGAGACTCATCCTAGATAGTTAGGACCAAAGTGTGAGAAAAAGAGAGAAGGTACGATAAAAGTGATTTGATACGAGCAAGATTCATCTTATTTAATCAATTAAATCATGCAGAGTAGTGGATCTGAATTATCTAGTTGACGAGAATAAGCAGTTTAAGTAAACAATGGATCTATTATGAGCAATTATTAGAGCAGTCATGAGAAAATATTAAGATCAACTAGTTTGAACATGGTATCATACTTCAAATGTAATAATAATCTTTTGATAAATTGATAAAATCTAAGTAAACATTTTGTCATGATGAAACTTGTCAACCTAGAGATTCTCATTCATCTGATTCACAACCATCATTTAATCTATTGTCTTAGTTTTATTTTAGTTCTGATTAATAAAATAAATCCAACCTTTTCTTTATGCCTAGTTGATTAGTTTTAATTAGTAGTCTCTAGCTAATAGTTCCCTGAGTCCAACACTGACTCAAAATTTTGTATTGCATTGATATATGTATACTTGCGTTATTGCATGCTCGATTCAAGCATATCATGTGTTCTGTTCACCCACATATAATGCATGATCATATCTGCAAGGAATATTCCCATCTAATTTGGTAGTCTCATCAGGACAACCATGGTGTGTTTCAGCCTTGGAGTCTCCAAGCTTTAATTGTTGAAATAGAAAGGCAACATTGACTACAAGCACTCCTGACAAGCAAAGATTCTTACCAAAAAAGAAGACAAGTTGTATGCATTGTGTAACTATTACGAGTGCACCCTACCTGACCCAATATTCACACTCAGGGGTACACATCATATCCAATGGCCCACACTGGCATCAGAGGATGACATAGAGGAAACAGTTGAGGCGAACCCACTGCCACATAGAGGAACCCAAGCTACATCACATACCCTACAACCAAGCCACATCATATTCTCCACAAAGATCACAAGTAACCTATACTCCATGGAAGTCATGTACAATATTTTGACTTTATTTAAACTGACCAACAATAGAAACACAACTCCATGGTATAGTTCTCCAGCCACCAAGACCAGATGTTCAAGAACCATGACCTTATTTTTCATTTCAGCAAGCTAAGTTCGATGAGCACTTGATTCTCCCAAGAGATGTTCCATGAGTTCTTGATGAGGGTGGAAGGTTACACCTAACTTTTCTGTGATCACTATTAGATTTGAGGCTACTTTGTGACCCATCAACCACCTTTACTACCTCCAATCATTGATCATTCCTTTCATGTCATGTTCTCCTTATAGGATCCCAACTATAGAGAATATATTCCTCCACTACAATGACATTCCGGAATACATTCCATTTCTCCTTTGAGTCTTCTTGACATTAAGGACAATGACTAAGACTATATGGTGAGGGAATGGAAATATGAATCTATATTTCACCCATTATGTTTATTTTTATATTTTATTATTTGTTCATTGTCATTTACTATCTAGTGTAATTGCTTATTTTAATTGTGAAAAATAAAAAAAAGTTGTTAGTGAAAAAGTCATAATGGTAATGGAATCATGTACCCAATCTAGTTAGATTGTTCTAACACACATATCTCTTAAGAAATGGTTGATTACTTTTTAATATGATAACTCTAGACTTGTCTTGAACAAGTAAGCTTGAAGACACATATTATAACTTTAACACCCTAACTTAATTCTAAATCTTGTATAAAGATGGGGATTCTTGAGCCTAACAGATCAAGTTGTAGTGTAGATCCCCTACAAAATTGTAGGAGTAGGCCTTAAGATCACCCTGATACATATATCAACCATGAAAAAGGTGGTTTAGTATGATTATGTTTGTTAGTTGCATAATCTCCATGAACCTTCATTTACTTCTCAATGGCATTGGATTAGCATGCTAATCTAATTTTTTAGTAGAGTGTACTACATGGAAGGAATTCATAGATTAACAACATAAATGAAAAAAAGATATGTATGTTTGTGCATAATTTCATTTTTAATTACATGAAAATTTAATAAGAGATATTAATAAGTACCAAAAAGTATTGGATCTTACATAAATGCCTTCGTAGAAGCATGGGCTACAAATTGGACTGCCAATCCTTTCTGTATGAAAAAATCCCACAGATCTAGAAACAAAATCAGAGGAAGATGATGATGGCAACATCATATTCCTATTGGTGATATGTTGAATGTGTCGTAGGAGAGAGATAGAATCATCAGCTAACACTCCAAAGACATAAAAAGCAAAAGAATTCATTCAGATTGCATTTCTGCATACAAATTGCACAATGTATTAGTACACATATTTACACACTGAAACAAAAATGGAATATTTATTCTACGATTGCATTTCTGCATACAATCTGCATGGAAATTTTATTTAGAATGCATTTCTGCATACAATCTTTACTAGGTGTTAGTACAGCTATGTTTACACACTTAAATAGAAATGGAAAATTTATTTTTACTCCTTTATCTCCTGTATGTTGAAGGCCCTAGCATTAATCTTATTTCTAGACAGAGGTCACATTGTGAAGAAGTAATAGAAAAGCAAAAAAAAAAGATACAAAGAAAGAAAATAAAGATAAAGAAAGAAGTATAAGTATGTTGTTTATAGTTCAAATACATTCCTTTGAATTGTTAAGATATGTGTGGACTTAGTTATTTTTGAACGAATTCCACCCACAATTTTAAATTAGGATGAGGCTTCCATTATATGCATCATTCCACCTTTAATTTGTTGTATTCATCATGATATATTTCCTTATATATATCATTTAGGCACATCTTGCTCATTTTATTATAAATCTGGATTAGTTTTAAGCTTTGTATTCCAAACCATCTATTCCCATCCACTCATAGCACTTTGTAGTAAACCACAACCACTATCACCCCTCATACACTATGATTAGGGGACGACATCCATTTTAGAAGTCTTTTTACCAAGAGACATGTGGTATAAGGAGATTGTGATATACATAATGTGGTTCATCCTTTGTGTTACATTCTAGTGTCTCCAAGTGACTTATGTGATTTGTTGATTTCTATTGTCAATATTCTTGTTATATTTGTGATCGATCGCTTTTAGATTGGCTACATACTTTGTGGTTTGCAAGACTGATATGGACCGATTGGTCGGTATTGGTTCGGTATGTTGTTACTCATAAGATATGTTTTTTTACTAACTCTTTTTACCTAATCTAAGAGTATTGTTGTTGGAGGATGAGCAACAATTGAAGCTTAGCCTGTACAATGTACACACAGTTATTGTAAAGAAGTGAAACCACCTCTCTACTAAAAATTTAAACAATAGAACCTCCAATCCAAACACACTTCAAGGGTATGCTTGGAGTGGGTGTAAAATTTTCAAATCTTTATTAATGGTATACAAAACAATCAAAGTATAGTAGCAGAATAAAAACATGTCTATATTCAATATAATACAAGGGAACATCTTAAACTTACATCATAAGGATCCATGTAGAGGGAAATCTAAACCACCTCAAGATTGTCTCTAGGCTTTAACTTCTCAATTTAAGTCCAAGTCAACATGCCTTGTCATCCAAGTCCTCCACCTAGGGTTGGAAGCATACCCCAGTAAGAAGAGAAAATAGAAGACATCAACAAAGGTTGGTATGTGCATACTAAAAAGTAAAATGAGCAATATAAGGAAATAAGGACATCAAATAATAAGAAGCTTTCCATAGAAGAGAAAAGTACCACCCAAATGGGTATCAAGAGAAAATAATCACATTAAAAGAGATACTTGCCATAAAACAACATAAAAAGAATGTGCTATAAATATATACATCCACTACCATGGTGGGAAACAAATCACATATCATCATCAACCTGCATGCATGTGAAATAAGCATAACCCTAGAATAATATAAACAACAATGGCGGCCAAGAATCACACATCTTGAACCTGGTGAGACATGGGCCAAGAATCACACATCCTGCCCTGGCATGGGGAATCACACATCCACCATCCAAAATATCACAATGTTGTCATAAATCACAATGAGACAAAACCAATGCAGTTATACTACTCTAGTGCTAATGAATCACATTGCAGGTAAATGTAGAGGCAAGTAGAAAGTATAGTCAGAATTATACAATTTTGCCATATCACACAATGGACAACACATGTATCCACAAATAAACATCCACATCACAGTGGGCAGATACCATCAACAAGTCTATCATGCACCATAACACAAAATAAGATATCAAGAGAATATCCAAGACCACAATAAGAAAGATAGTTCACATGAACCATGATATCAAGAGATAAGAGCAATGTGTAGGCCAAAGTCAAAAATAATGATAAGATGGGTTAAATGTTCATTATAGAGGAAGCAATTGCTCAATATGAGTAACCAGATCTGCAAACATACCTCAACCTCAGAGACAAACGATCCAGAGTCACTTCTAGGTCTAAGCCTAGGCCTCCAAAGAACCTATTAAGCATATAGGTAGATTTTATGTCAATTTCATATTCATTATACAAATCCTAAAAACACCTTTTTATCATTATGTGAATTAGGTTATGAAAACTATTCTACATTTTAGTTTATGTTGTTAGGAGTCAAAACATATTTTATTATATTTTTCTGACTTATACATATTTAGTTATGAATTTTACAAGAGAATATCCATTTAGATTAAATCCAAGAAAATCTCATATTTTTAACTTTGGATTTAGATTACAAAACTATACCATTGGAAAGCTTACATTTTTTTGAATTAAAAACATATTTTACTTTATTTTTCTGAGCTATGAATTATTTATTATGAATTTTTGAATAATCATCCAATCACAAAACTCGATTAAGCCATGTTACAAACAAACACCAGTCTGCGGTCAAACGCTTGCTTAGCTACCCAATCAAGTTTTGCCACTAAGAACGGATCCGCCAAACAAGTTAGCAAAAAGCCAGCTTTGTGAAAGCGATATGAATAGGGCGAAAAGACTATTTTACCCCTACCGAGAAACAAAACAAAGAAGAGAAAGAAGGGGGCAAAAATTGGAGAACACCTATGGTCATCTGCTTCACTTGCTGCAAAGAACCAAAAGCTGGAGAACAGATTCTGAAAATCTATTCTGCGATCTGAATCCCAGAGAAAATCAAGAAACAAAGTGAACCATCGACTTCGCAACATTGAAACGAACACAACGACCCCAACCACAAGGACCGTATTCAAACAAAAGATTAGACAAGGATTCCACCATAACTGGATATAAGGAAAATGAGAAAAAGGGGCACAATGGCTTACCGCAGGGAAGAGCCAAAATTGGCGGTGGTAGAAGCTTCACAAGGCCATACAAAAGCATTTTTCCACCTGACCAGCGGCCACGGCAGCCCCAAGCACTGGGTCGACTAACTGATAACCAACAGAGGTGACCGGCTTCAGGGCTGAATGACTCAAACAAGGAGAGTCCAAGCTAGCTCCAGAATATGACTCCTGAAGATGCGGGGGTGGTGTGGATGGATTTGCTGGTGATCCGGTGGCCTTAGATGACAAGGAGAGGGAAGAGAAGGGAGAGACATGGGAGGAACAGAGGGTAGCGACGGCAACCAGTAATTGAGGAAAGGAGCAACTGAAGTCCTACTTTTATAGGTCTCCAAGCACGGAATAGGATAAGGAAGGTGGAGAAGAAGAAGCCAGAGGGAGAGGAGAAAAGGAAAGGGTGAAAGAAAAAGAAAAAGGATCGGAGAAGGGAGCCATCTACAGACTCTCATGAAAATAGAAAGAGGCTAGTGGAGGGGACAACAAACAACTTCAAGTCTGAGTCTGACCCGGCTCAGACACCCCAAAGAAAAAAAAAGTGTGACATATGAATCTGATTAAAATCCCGATTAAAGTGTGATCACAACTATTCTATTTTATCTCTCTTAAATTAAGGGCTTTAACAATATCCAAATCAAGTGAAATTTGGCATATAGACCAATTAAGATGTGTAGATTCTGATTATGAAATTAGATTTCACTTTTAGAAACTTTAAATGCATTAGTTAATCGATTCTTTGTTTCTCTTTCCTCATGCATTAATGACACTAGAATTATTCAAATTAGGTGAAACATCATCATTAAGTTGTATTTGATATGTTGAATATGAATTTGCCTTCATTTCCATATTTTGGTGTCATATAACACATTTATTTATTACTTACATCTTTTAGGTAGTTTCTCTCTCCTAACTTGACCTAATATTCCAAGGTTGTCCAAATTAGATGAAAATTAACATGTAAGCTTATTTTAATGAGTAGCTTACAAATTTGAAGTCTAGTTTCACTTTTGAGACTTTCTTATATGAGTTATGTCACTTGTCCCACTAATGGCCCATTATCTTAATTACTTATTCAATTAAGTTTCTTTATCATCTTATTATCACCAAATGAATTATGTGACACATTAGATTACATTAAGGTGATACATTAGCTTATTAAGATCACTCTAACCTCAACCTTGTTTGGTCAAACCCAAAAGGTCAAAGTTCTAGGGTAGGGTCTAAGATCTGGTATGTTACAGTTATAGTGATTTTGTGTAATAGTTTAGGGATATTTATGGCTACATTTGTTGAATTGCGTACATATTCATTCATATGTCATCAAACTAGTGTATAATTTTTGTGCATCATACTTCTATTAGTTTGCATCTTCTTTGGTATATTTTATTATATAATTATGGCATGATCCATTGCTTATTCCATTTGTAGTTGAATTTAATATTCTATAAGAAAATTTGATGTGTCATCATATGATTGGATAGAATTGAAATTGCTCTAAGAAGATTGGGATCTTCTTAGGTTCAGAGTCGATGCATCAAATGCAAATTCAATAGCACTAGCTGTTATTGTTGAGACCACCAACTTTAGATAATATACAAAGACAATAGTAAATCTAATATTCTGAGTTGACACATCAACTTACATGTCAGTAGCATTTATCGTGTGTAAGGATTTCTGGCCCATATTGATCTAGGAAGATCCAACATACATATTTTCCTCTCCCAAAATTGGATTACTTAAGAGATAACTTCATATAGTATCCATTTATCTTGTTATGCTATTTTTTACGACCATGAGGATAAAAGAGGAGAACAAAAGGAACATTTCCTCTTGAGGCACGCTTGGGTATCCATTTGTCATTTGGAAATCATGAAGGGTAAACTAGAGAGAGAAAGGGGCTCAAGGGGTGGTAGCACACTCAATTATAGCAAGGACCTTGTGTGTAGTGAATGAGAAACCTTGGAATGAACTTCAAGTGGTCCTATTTATAGCTGGGGGTGCTCCCATAAGTTGGGGAACACTTAGGATCAAATTATAGCCATTTTTTCACAAGGTAACATATCTATTTTCGTCCAAACAAGTCGCCAATAGTTAGAATCACTTTTTCTACATTTTCTATATAGTACATTCGGTCGAGATTCAATAAAAGTAACTCGACTGATCGGCTAAAAGACAAACTTGATTTTCAAACTATCGGTCGAGTTTGTCTTGGGAAACTTGTCTGATCAGTTAATATCACATTTGGTCAGTAACCCGATCGGTCGAGTTCTGTGAATGCACAACTCGACCGATGCACTCTCTAGAAAATTGATCTAAGGGATCAGTCTAGATTGTAACTCGACCGATCAGCAGTCTATGATCAATTTTCTAGAGTCATTAAAAAGTGATTAAAACTTGGTAGTAAGTGTCCCACATATTTTTCTCATCTTAGTTACAAGTCATATCATCAATACAAGTGATTATAAAATTCTTCTAAGGTTGTTTGAATGGATTTCCTAATTAGCACACTTGCATTGCTTTTGACTTGAACTTGACAAACTAGGGCTTGTGTAAATTGATTCTTTTCATGCACCTAACACCTGCGATCTATCTTGAATACACATATTAGATATATATGAATGCAATGGTTGAGTCATTATCAAAATATGGACAATGTATAACCTCTAGGTCAACATTCTCCCCCTTTTTGACAATGACAAACCATTCCTCAAACATATTGAAAAGAATATTGAAAGTATACCTTTGCCTTGTAAATTAGGGGGATTCAAGATTTGAACAATGTGAATTGCTCTCCCTCAATATATGCTTATTTTAACCTACATAATTTCTCTTTCTACACAAAGCAATATAACATGCATATACTACATGGCCCTTTAGCAAGTCACATGATAAAGCATATAAAGAACAAGAAAAGGATCACATAGGCAATAATAGCAATATGATTGAGTTTGAAAACATGGAAATTTCTCTCCCCCTTTTAACATTATCAAAAAGGAAGGGGATAGAAGAGCATACAAATAGGTCTTCTCAAACACAACCAAGCAGATATTGAAACATGCAATCTCATAATATATATCAAACAGAGATGAGAGAAACACACAAGCTAGGTCATAATCAAAATATGGTGAAATATGACACCAACTCATAAGATATAACTGATGAAAGAGTAAGAGTGCACAAAAGATAGATTACAACCCATGAAGCATGTTCTCATAAAAGCAACTAAATGATGAAAGCTAAAGATAAAATAGTATATATCAGATCATGTGCTTAGATGTTTTTAATACAAAATAGCCTAGAAAGATATATATGATCAGTAAACTAGACTAAAAACTAAGAAATATTTAGACATCCAAGGTATCTATGTCCACAACATCATCATCATCCTTGACATCGGGCTCATAGTCATCATCTCCATCTGAAGGTGCAGCAATAGCAGTACCTTCATCACCGGAGTCACCACCAGAACCATCGCCATCATCAGATGCATCCTCACCATCACCATCATCCTCATCAGTAGCAACAATATCAGCATCATCCTGGTCAGGCATCTACTCGTCCACAGAAGGACCGAAGCCATGACCGGGCCAACGAGCATTCTGCTCATCCCAAGTCATACCAAGAGCATAGAGCTCATTGGCCTGAGGGAAGGAGGGAGTAGAATCACCCAGACTGGCAAGCATGGTGTCTAAGGGGCCAATAGGCAACGACAAGAATATTGGAGTAGGACCACCAACAACAGAGGGTGTGGGAGCAACAACGGAAGGCTCAGGGGTAGGGTAGTAGTGATGGTATGCATAGGACGCATAATCTTATTGGGGTAAGGCTAGTAGGTGGGGTATGGGTGTGCATAAGATAAGTTCATGTTTGACATGATTGGACATAAATCCTGGTGCAGATGCTCCTGGACCTGGAGGTTTTATGCCTGTTGGTGCATCATGTAACCCATGAGGGCTTCATTAGACACACAGAACGAGGCACAACTAGGTCAGGGTGGCTGAGGAGGTGGATCTCGGGTAGAGGTAGAGGTAGGAGCAACTAAGGTAGAGGTAGAGGGTGAAGCACTGGGTGTGGTGGAGGAAAGGATAGGCACATATTTCTGATTGGTGGTCTCACTGATGTACACTCCCTTCCTGGTAGGTCTGCAGTGGAAGTTAGAGAAGAGTGATTTCTCAATGGCGAACTGGAAAAGACCACAGATTAGGGTAGGATAAGGAGGATGGGTGCCACAAGAGTTCTTACCAGAGTCAAAGCAAGTCATATGGTGGAGGATATATCTAGACCACTTGACTCTGACATTCTCTAGAATGAAGTACATGATTACCACAATGTTCTCTGCAATATCTGTTTGATTTTTCTTTGGATGGATGTTGTAGTTGACCACTAGGGCTAATATATGCTTCTTAAGATCTAGGGAGGAGGAGGATAGAGTGCTCTTCTTCTTATAGGGAACATCAGGTTTCTTCAGATAGCGATGGATATCAGGAAGAGTGATCTCATTCTGCTTGTAAAAGCCCTCAGGGTCTAAAAGGTCAAAATACTCACCACCTCAAAAGAAAACATTCAGGATATCCTCAGAGATTTGAAATCTCTTCCCGACGATCATGGAAGTAAGGATCACTTGAGTATTCAGCGAGGGTACAAGGGAGTAGTAATTCCAACGCAAATTTGTGTAGAATCCGTGAACTGCTTTCGTGCTTGACATCGAATTATGACAGCAATCACGCTCGATAGCTAGGGCAGATAGGTAATGAACAGATAGCAACCTTGCCACTTGATTGATGAAAACTTGACACCTAGGGCTAGAACAAGGCTCTAAAAGGAAAAGGACTCCTAGGAAGAAGGTCCTTATACCTATTTACAACCTTTATTGAGACAAAGAGGGCCTCATCGAATGGAACCAAGCGAGAGGATGGTGCATTTCTAGGGGTGGGTCTCTTTCTTATATGAGAAGCCATGGAGGTGAAAAGAAGGAGAAGAAGAGAGCAAACACACAAAACAAACCACCAAAACCATTCACACACCAAGGTAGAGCAAGGGGGAAGGTCTAGGATGGTCTATCTAGGTCGGATTAGGGCTAGGATAGGGAAGGTAAGGTATGGGGTTGACAACTTAGGGCTAGAAGGAGAGGAATCAGTCGGCTATTCTCTAGTTGAGAGGGAGAATAGTCGGCCGAATCCAACTTAATTTGGCTTCAACCCGTTGATCGGTCGAGTTCTGTGAGTTGGAAACTCGACCGATTGGTCCATTTTAGAACAACTCTTGGCCATGGATCGGTCGAGTTTGTCCTGGGGGAAACTCGACCGATGGTCAACCTGACCTAAAACCATCAAACTTAATTTCTAGCCATTTGAATGCTAATTAAACTTACTTTTCAAGTCCATTATGAATATTAAACATACTTAGGCACATATAACTCATCATTGGGTACTATTTTGTGATAGAACAAGTGTTTCCAAAAAATACCCAAAAACAAGAGAAAAATAGGCAATATGAACATGAAAAAGCAATATTAAGCATATAAGCTCTCAAAAATGATCAAGATAGATGCAAAACATATATGATAGATGACTACTATCTAGAAGGAATATCATATTCATCCAAAGCAGTTATAAGAAATTTTGATCTAATAAAGTTAAATTGCTCTCTAGCTAGAGGTTTAATGAAAATGTCCGCCAACTGATTTTTCATGTCCACATGCGTGATATAAATATCCTTCTTGGAAATGTGATCATGAAGAAAGTGATGGTGAACCTCTATATGTTTAGATCTACTATGTAATATAGGATTATAAGGCAAGTTAATTGCACTAGTATTATCACAAAAGATAGGAGAAGCATCAAAATGAATGTTAAAGTCTTAGAGCATTTCCTTCATCCTTAGGACCCAGGCACAACAACTCCCGGCTACAATGTACTTAGCCTCGATGGTTAATAATGCCACAACACTTTGTTTCTTGGAGAACGAAGATACCAAACATGGTCCTAGGAGGAAACAAGTGCCACTTGTGCACTTTCTATCATTCAAGCAGCCTGCATAATCGACATCACTATAGGCAGTAAGAGTAAAGTCCCTTGACTTGGGATACCATAGTCCAAAGTTTTGAGTTTTAGCTAGGTACCTTAGAATCCTCTTAATAGCTATAAGATGGGATTTCTTAGGATTTGATTGAAATCTAGAACACAAGCCAACACTAGACATTATATCAGGTCTAGAGGCAGTTAAGTAAAGTAAACTTCCAATCATACCTCTATAGAGCTTCTCATCTACCTTCTCACCTTCTTCATCTTTATCAAGTTTGGTGATGTTTTACATGGGTGTGTCCATCAACTTGGTATTCTCCATCCCAAAGCGCTTAAGTAGTTCACTTGTGTACTTGCCTTGGTTGATGAAGTTCCTATCTTTTGTTTGTTTGATTTGAAAGCTGAGGAAGAAAGTGAGTTCACCCATCACACTCATCTCGAATTCACTCTGCATAAGGCCACTAAATTCTTTGCAAAGATAAAGGTTAGTTCTGCAAAAAATGATATCATTAACATATATTTAAATGATAAGAAAATTGTTAGAAGTGTGCTTTAGAAACAAGATAGAATCCACTTTGTCCATGATATAAGCATGATCTAACAAAAAGTTCTTTAATTTTTCATACCAAGACCTTGGTGCTTGTTTGAGTCCATAGAGAGCTTTTTGCAACAAATAAACATGGTTAGGTAGATTATCATATTCAAAGCCTAGAGGTTGTGCAACATACACTTCCACCTCAATTGTACCATTTAAAAACACACTTTTAACGTCCATTTGATACAAAAGAATGTTTTTATGACTAGCAAAAGCAAGCAACATACGAATGGAATCAAGTCTAGCTATAGGAGCATATGTTTCATCAAAGTCAATACCTTCTTGTTGATTGTAGCCTTGAGCCACTAACCTTACTTTGTTTCTTACCACTTTGTCACTTTCATCTAGCTTGTTGCGGTAGACCCATTTAGTGCCAATGATCTTTCTATCACTTGGTCTTGGTACATGGGTCCAAACTTTGTTCTTCTCAAATTGTTCCAGCTTGTCTTACATAGCTAGGATCCATTCTTCATCCCCAAGAGCTTCCTTGACATCTTTAGGCTCTAGTTGTGAGATGAAGGCACCATTGGTTTGTTCTTTGTGGAATGTAGCTCACATTTTCACTCTCTCAAATGGATCACCTAAGATCAACTCCTTAGGATGATTCTTTTCAAATCGGGGAGTTGGATCCTTCTTTTCATCATCTTTTTCCTCTTCTTAAGCAGCAACCTCTTTTCCCTTTTAGGTGATGTTGAGTTCTTTAAGAATATGAATTACTTCATTTGCAACATCATAATTTGAAACAATATCTTTGGGAATAGAGGGGTTAGTCTTAATAAACTTCACATTAATAGATTCTTCTACTTCAGCAAGATCAATATTATTAACTCTATATGCCTTTCTAGTAGTGCTATAGCCAAGAAAAAAGCCTTATACGATTTCAGATCAAACTTGTCAAGAGAATCCTTTGTGTTTAAAATAAAACAAGGACATCCGTAAACATGGAAATACTCGATAGAAAGCTTCCTACCACGCCATAGCTCATAGGGGTTTTTCTTAAGTGATGGATGCGTGAAAACATGGTTTTACACATAACAAGAGGTTCTGACCGCTTCAGCCTAAAACTTCTTAGGAGTATCAAACTCAAGAAGCATGGTCCTAGCCATCTCCTGTAGAGACCTATTCTTCCTCTCTACAACCCCATTTTTTTGAGGTGTACGAGGTGAAGAAAAGTTGTGTGCATAACCCAATTCTTGACAAAAGCACTCAAAAAGCTAATTTTCAAATTCTCCCCCATGGTCACTACAGATGGAAACAATCTGGCAAGAAGCTTCATTTTCAACTCGTTTACAAAAACTAGAGAAAACATCAAGAGTATCACTCTTGGAAATGAGAAAGAAGGTCCAAGTATATCTAAAGAAATCATCGACAATAATAAGGCAATACTTGGAACCACGAAGCAATTATGTTCTCATTAGTCTAAATAGATCAATATGAAGAAGCTTAGGATCTCTCTTAGTGCTAAGGACTCCTTTGGATTTGAAGGATGACTTGGTTTGCTTTCCTTGTGTACAAGGTTGGCATTCCTCATCCTTTTCAAAATCCAATTTAGGAAGTCCCTTGACTAAGTCCTTTTTGCTCAACTTCTTTAATTGATGCATATTTACATGACCAAGCCAGCTGTGCCAAAGAGAAATATCATTCGAATTGGCTACTAGGCATCTACCAACCACATGCTTAATAGAGTTAATTACAATAACATAAAGATTACCACTTCTAATTCCCTTGTATATAACTTAGTAGGTGAGGGAATCTAGAATCAAACATTCAAATGAAGTAAATAGAACAAGGTAACCATTATCACAAAGTTGACTAACACTTATTAAATTGTGATGTAGGCCATAAACAAAAAGAACATTCTTGATGCATAGAGATTCACCTACATCACCCTCACCTTTGACTTTACCTTTCTTGTTGTCCCCAAAGGTGATAGATCCTCCTTTCTTCTTTGTGAAATTGTTGAAATGGCTTACATCACCCGTCATGTGCTTTATGCAGCCGCTATCAACAATCTATCTATCTTTTCCCTGTAAGAAATGAGAATGTCAGTTCCCAACTCAAACTTTGGGATCTAGAGTAAGCTTGGGGACCCATTTCATCTTTGGGTTGGTCCCCTTAGGCTTGTAAGGACAATAAGTAGAATAATGATCATCACATTTGCAATAAGAGCAAACTATAGGATTCTTAGTGCACAAAGATTCTCCTACAAATAAAGAGATATCCTTGCTCTTTTTCTTACCTTTGGACTTGATCTTGACCTTTGAGGCTCCCCCTTCAAATCCCAAACCACTAGTACCCCTTTGTTGGGTAGAATGATCAATGATTTCATTTAGGGAGTTTTTCCATTTGAGGAATTTCTATAGGGATGCTCCTAATCTATGGTTATCATCATTCAAAGAAACAATAGTAGAAGATAAACTAGATATGTCATCCCTAGCATGCATAAGGTCATCCTCAAGACATAAAGCTTTAGTAAGGTATGAATCCTTTTCAAGAGAGATAGCAGCCACATTTACACTAGGCAACGGAGGTCTAGAAGATAAATCATTTACTTGACTGAGCAACCTAGCATTTTCAAATTTTAGCATTTGAGTCTCTTTGAGATAAACATCTCTCTATTCTCTACAAGCATCAATAAGCAACTTAAATTCAACATTTTTAGTTTTAAGCAATTGAAGTTCTTTTAGGAAATTTTGGTTCTCTTCCTTAAGATTTTCCATGTTCTTAAGGTAGAAACCATTCTCAACTTCAACCTCATTGTATTGGAGCTCAAGATCAAGGTATTTCCCTTGCAAGTTATCAATACTCTCAAGATTGGTTTTCTCATTCAATTCCAAAATTCCAAGCTTAACATAAAGATCATCAATGATTTTTCCTAACCGTTTTCTTTTATATTTACATTTAGCAAAAGAAGAACGGGTAGTAACAAGCATGTCAATAATAGCTTTTTTAGGCACTTCATGCAAGCTTACCTCACTTACCTCACCAATGTCTTCACTTATAGAGGCCATGAGAGTAAGGTGGCACTCTCCATCTTCTTCGGAGCTAGAGTTGTTTGAAGATGAAGCTTCCCAAGTTGCATTGATTGCATTCTTGTGTTTCTTTTCCTTCTTTTCCTTCCTCTTGTTCTTGATCTCCTTCTTATAATCATCTTCTTTCCTTGAGCTGCTATTGTGGTGAGACTTTCTTAACTTTGGGCATTCACTCTTGTAGTGTCCCTTTTGTCCACACTTGTAGCATCTCGGAGTAGAGGAGGAGGAGGCTTGTTTTCCCTTGAAGTGCTTGCCCTTGGTGTAGTTGGCTTCATGCTCACTAGGGCCTTCATCTTCACTAGAGGAGGGAAAGGAAGTCCGGAAAGCAAGTTGTTGTTGAAGGATGACAACCTCCACTTGTGCTTTGAAAGTACTATCTTTGATCTTTTTGGCTTCCTTCTCTTCTTGCTTAGCTCTTCTTCTTGCTTGTCAAGTCTAAGCTCATGGGCTTGAAGATTTCCAATGAGTTCTTCAGTTGGGATGTCACCTAGGCTCCTCACTTCTTCAATGGAAGTGACCTTTGACTCCCATCTCTTTGGAAGAGTTCTCAAGATCTTTGAGTTGATGATGCCTCTTTCCAAAGGAGTGCCCAAAGAAGCTAGCCCATTGACTATGACATTCATCTTTGAATACATCTCCATAATGCATTCTTTCTTTTCTATCTTGAAGTTCTATAGGAGGATGCCCAACATGTAGATCTTTTCCTCCTTGACTTGCTTTGTGCTTTCATATGTAATGCATAACTTGTCCCAAATCTCATAGGCAATGTCCCATGATGAGATCAGATTGAACTCCATGGGAGTGAGGGCTGCATAGAGGATGCTACTGGCCTTTGCATTAAGTTGAGCTTCCTTGAGAGCAGCTTCACTCCATGTTGCAACAACTCCGGTTGGCTCTTTGTAAGGTGTAATAATCACCTTCCACATATCAAAGTTCATCCCTTGAATGTAGAACTGCATCATTCTCTTCCAATAGAGGAAGTTAGTGCCATCAAAGACTGGAGGACGCATGGAGAAGCATCCCTCTAGGTTGAGTGAACCAAGTAGGTTGTCTCCCATCTTCTCATCTCGTGTGAGATTGTTAAAGAAGATCCTTAGCTCTGATACCACTTGTTGGATCTAAGGGCTCTAGCGGGGGGGGGGTGAATAGCGCTACAAAATTTCTCACAAAATAGATTAGACCTTCAAATTATATCAATTAGGTGCAATAGATTAATGGAAATTTGAAGTCCTATTTAACAATCATAGCAAGGATGCGAGAGATTGATAGCAAGCACTTGATAAAGGGATGTAGAGTGGTTCCACACTTCAAACTAGAAGTGAGTCATTCCACTACCTAGAGAGGTCAACCTCTAGGGCTTTGTAAGCACTTTTCTCTATTATATCACCACAAAGATTTACATCAATAGACCACCAAAGGATTTATCCATCCAAACACAAGGAGATCACCACCTTAACAAGGAACTTACCCACTTAGCTTGAATCTTTAGCCTTCACCTAGGTCTTACCCATTCAAGCTCAAGTCTTCCGCCTTGAAGGATTTTTCTTCTCCTCTTGGATCTTCCACCTTTGCCTTCTCCTTCACCTGGAGAAGATCACCACCTCTTCATCAACCTTGAAGAGGACCAATTACAACTCCTTCTTCACTCGATGGAGCTTGCTTCCTTCAGCTTTTCTTTATGGAAGAAGGGGATAGGGAAGTAGTGGAAGATTGAAAGCTTTACATGTACAAAGGTTGAGCTCTCTTACAATAATCCTAACTCACTCACAAATCATGAAATGAAGTGTAAACTAGAGAGAGAAAGGGGCTCAAGGGGTGGTAGCACACTCAACTATAGCAAGGACCTTGTGTATAGTGAATGATAAATCTTGGAATGAACTCCAAGTGGTCCTATTTATAGCTGGGGGTGCTCCCTTAAGTTGGGGAACACTTAGGGTCGAATTATAGCCATTTTTTCATAAGGTAAAAGATCTATTTTCATCTAAATAAGTCACCAATGGTTAGAATCACTTTTTCTACATTTTTCGTACAATACATTCGGTTGAGATTTAATATAGGTAACTCGACTGATTGGCTAAAGGACAAACCTAATTTTCAAACTATCAGTCGAGTTTGTCCTGGAAAACTCGACCGATAAGTTAAAATCATGTTTAATCAGTAACCCGATCGGTCAAGTTCTGTGAATGCACAACTCGACTGATGCACTCTCCAGAAAATTGATCCAAGGGATTGGTCGAGATTGTAATTCAACCAATCAACAGTCTGTGATCAATTTTCTAAAGTCATTAAAGTGATTAAAACTTGGTACTAAGTGTCCCACATATTTTTCTCATCTTAGTTACAAGTCATATCATTAATACAAGTGATTACAAAATTCTTCTAAAATGGTTTGAATGTATTTCCTAATTAGCACACTTGCATTGCTTTTGACTTAAACTTTGACAAGATAGGGCTCATGTAAATTGATTCTTTTCATGTACCTAGCACCTGCGATCAATCTTGAATACACATATTAGATACATATGAATGGAATGGTTGAGTCATTATCAAAATATGGACAATGTATAACCTCTAGGTCAATACTATTGTCCTTGTCACCTATGAGGAACTAGTGACCTTCTTCCTTAGGATACTAGAATAATCAATGTTACATTATTACATGAGAGTGATATATATCAATATATATGGAAATGCTTGTAATATGTGAAAATTGTTTTCTTTCATATTGATCATGATATTAGGTAATTAATTGTGATGATTGATACAATTGGAGAAATATTTAATTGCTAGATTATTTGTGCGTATGTAATTCATTGTTTATGATAGGAGTTCATAATTACAAAAACTAATGTTTGGTAATTGTATTTGATTTTTTCCGACTAAGCTAAAATACCACGATTGTTCGATTTTAATTAGTTGATCATGAAACTTGGAGAGACATAGTGATTAATTTGTGATCTCTTATCCTGATTGTGAAAAATATATGTTAGTTATTTATTGAGTTAGTAATAATTGATCACCATGGTGAACCTGATGTCTTAAGGATTTTCCAACTTTGAATTTGAAAAACAACTTTGATATGATCAACTTAATCAACAACATATTAATCAACCTAACTCAATATTTTCCTCTACTTATTTAGTTTACATAGATGGTTAGGTGTAGTTTAGTGGCCCATTTCCTTATGGGATAAAAAACTCAGGGATCTAAACAACCTTATATAACCAGTTGTGGGTTTGTGTTCACACACACATTCAGCGTGTCACTGTAATTTCTTGTGAATTGGTAATATGTTGACGACTCACTACCAACATAATGTGAACCATATAGGGTCACAAACAAGACACATGAGTAAAAGGAGTATAGTCATGGACAAGATTGGAAATTTTCCAATTGATTAATTTCTAAGTTGGATTTATTTCTAAAATGTTTAGACAACCACCTCGAACTTATTAGGTTGTCTCAAACCTTCTATGGTCATCTAGAGGGTCTACTTATTAAACTAGATGTTAGACTGTCAATTAATATGATTCACTACGAAAAATCTGGTCTTTAACTACAAAAGAAATTGTAGCGAAAACCCCAAAATTTGTAGCTAAAAGCTTTGGCTACATTTATCCTTACATTTAGAATATGAAGCTAATACCCGTGTAGATAATTGTTTAGGCTACATTTTTCAAAGTTGTAGTTAGTTATTCCTCTGGCTACAAATTCATATGTAACCCTAATTGTAGGTAAAAAATGTCCTTACACATAAAAATGTAGTTTCCATTGTAGCTAAATATATGACTACAATTCAATTTGTAGCTATGATATGTAGGGAGAGATGACATTGGTTACAATTTGTATATTTAGTTCATGTATATTAAAAATGAGCACTTACTACACATGTAATTATAGCTAGTGTGTAGTAAAAGACACCATGTACTACACATACATATGTAGTAAGAGACATTATATATCCAGTCATTCGCTTGCCAATATAGAGGGGTTTTCAAAAGAAAAAAGATGAATGTTAATCAAGATCGAGTTGTTCTTACAATGTCAACAATGATACATTTATTTATATTTGAACAATGAGTACACATGGGAGGACATTAACCTGGCCCTAGTTTTACAATATGCATGGAAAAAAGATACATGCATGTATATAATATCTTCTTTTGACTGCCTCTATCCACTGTAGACTCTATATACCACATGATCATGGGCATCTTCTTCTATCTTGATTTTTCTTTTGTATTAATTCCTCCACTTCAACGAATATGATAACATTGATAAACTCATACGAAGAGAAAGAATGCTAAGGTATTTCTCTTCTTGATTGAAAATAGAGAACTTCTCTGTGCTCTTCTGATTGGCCATAGGAAGCTTCTGTAGTTGATATTGATATTCATGGAGATTCTTGAAAGACAAATCATTCTCATCAACTATTGGCAGTTCCACCCGGTCCCCAAGTTTAAGGTTTCCATATATCTCCACACATATTTTGTGAATCTGAGACTATATATTGGATAATTCCTTTGTCCTCTCTTCCTTTTGCTGTGACAGTTGTTCCTGACCTACAAAAAAGGTCATAGCAAATGATCAAGTTGCCTTGCTAAAAGTTATACATATCAAAATATATACAAAACATAGCTATATATGAGTTATAATGGCATCATTGTTTACCAACAACTGCTGTGGAAATGCGGTAGTCAGATTAGAACAAAATTTGTAGCATCTGAAACAATAGCTGATGTCAGAGTAGGTGTGGTCCCCAAACCAATTTCCTTTTTACCAGGGGCCTTTTTCTCAGGAAGAGGATGAGATTTCACCTCCTTTGGTACTTAATAAATATGAAACAGTTAATTAGATGGTACCTACAATCAATCATTCATCATGTCATGATCTAGGAAACCCAGAACCTTCCAATTAATGCAATATATCACCCACGTAAAGAAAAAACCCATAATAGAACATTAGCTCCCCCTGGAAGATCAGACAAAAGGATGTTAGAAAACATCAGGCAAAGATTCATGGAGGCACTCTTTTCCACTGAGCCATGCTCCACAACTTGATCTCAATACTCATAGTGATTGGCTGTAGTAGCGCCCGACCATTAGGCTAAGGCGTGCTTATCTTGTGTGACAACACTACAGAGCGAGTGGATCTTCTAGTCGGACAACTATAGCTTGAGCAAAATAATGAAAGATAAAGAGGTTGACATCACATTTGAACAACTACATTCCCTATAAATGACAACAATTCCAGTTCAATCTGAGCCAACAACATGAGCGTTGTCCTGGTCATTTTTAGCAAAACAAATCTATGATCAGTGTTTACCTAGGGATGATAAGTGCTCAAACTAATACCAGCTTCTCAGAGATAGAATTTTATGCATCTTAGATAAACCATGTAGACTATCTTAATGTAACTAGTCATAAACATGTCATAAGACCTACCAATATTTCAAGGGAGGCTTGCGGCAGTTAAAAATTACATCAAGCATCTTACTTGATGGAATACATGTAGGTCCCTTGTACTTTGGTGGACAGTGTTGCACACAGGTAGTAAAATTGGCATTAATCTATGTGAAACTAGTTACTAAGAATGATTTGAACCATACAACTCATGTATTTTCCCCGTAAAATCTTCAATAGTGTGCCCCTTCTCTTAAAGGACTTTATAAATCTACATATTCACACAAAAATTTCCCAATGGCACCAACAAATCATGTTCCCATGCCATTCTAGACTACAATGTGTACTCATTGTAAAAATATACATAATCAAATCATACAATAATCCATGTGATCTTGTTATCCATCCATGTTTTAGTAGACAAATCAACATTGTGGAGTAATTCATGTTCAACAAATACCTATTGATTCAACTATATAAAACAACCTCAAAAGGGAACATACTCTAAATTTTCCTCCAAAGTGGTGAAACGCAAGCTGCAAAGTTTGTAATTATTGATTGTCATCAACAAAACACCTTCCAATCCTGCATTTCATTCTTTAGAACCAAACACAAATGGATGAACATGTATATATATCCCAAGATGCTTTCAATAAGAAGGCCTAGTTGGTGAGGGATAAATCAAGAGCTGAAGATAATAGATGAGGACATGCAAAGGAAAAAAAAAGCTGACATTGCACATTCACCCTCACAACGTATATAAAGGAACATAATATATCAACTGACAAAAGCTTTATTATAAAAGAACATCTGTAGGGGAGAAAGAATGTCATACCCATGAGATGATAATTGCAGACACTGCAGAATCACATTGGCAATCCCTTGACCAATAAGACCACATGGAAATCAACAATTTCATGCATGCCCCTAGGCAAGTAATCCACATATCAGTAAGGTCCCTCAATTATGTCAATGACAAGCAAGTTGAAGATAATAACTGTGACATTTCTAAACATGAACAATGCAAACAAGAGGATAACAATGGTATGGTCCAGTTCAAATACAGAAAATATTTAAAAAGAAGTTGTTGAAGCATGTAGACATATACAGAAACCTATACATATGTGATAACCTCAGTGAAAAGATACATATCAACAAGTAATCACTACTTAATCGCCATACCAAAATGCACTAAGTGTATGACTTTATCAATTGATTGAACATGTATGCATCAATAACTCACCAAGTAACTAGCACTAATCACGATCAACTGGTTGATACAATCCTATTTCATGGGAAACTCTTTCTGAAATTGATTTGTAGAACAACACTCGTACTGCATTGAACTAGAAACAGTGCACTGTTAGCACACGGTCTTAAGCAATTTCAGGTAGGGAGCTTACCATGACTACTATAAAGGCACACAAGTCATCCCTAGAGCATGTGATCAACACCATGTTTAGTTTTGGCTGGAGGATCCCCTGGGTCAGAACATAGATTGACATTCTTATTATATATTCCATATCACCTCATGGTCGTGAGGGAATGACAACCTCTTTCACAAGTTTAGGAATCTCCCAGTCTATCAGTACCTTTCTCGTTGTCATTCAGCTAAAGAACACTCTGTTTTCCCTCACTACTATTCATAGGTTCAGAAGGATGCATACTGGAGAAAGAAAATCAGTCCATAAAAATAGGTACAAAGAAAGAAAAAAATGATGACAACTAGAAAAAAATCTGAATTGTGGTGTACCAACATAACAATGTTATTACTTTTTTATTTTAAGGCTTTCCTAATTCATCATCACCCTCATCAATTTTCCATACAATAATTTTGCCATCTACACTGGAACTGTGAGACAATAAAATAACCCATGTCAAAGTATCAAGGATGGAAATTTAACAAGAGTAGTGGGGAATGAAAATAAGGATGACTAGATACCTAGCTAACAGGTGAACATCTTTGGCAAATAATGATCTCTGCATAAATTAGATAACAGTTAGCCTAGCCCACAAGATAAATACGTGCAAGATATGTAATACATATTGCACATGTACAATTCAGCTCATTCTCCTAACTCTAAATATATCTTTGGATTAGAAAATAAAAATATAAATTCAGAAAAGCAAACAAAAAATCTGGTGTGGTTGGCAATTAATTACTTCAAGCCTAGTTTGAAGAAGAATGGCTTTATATATGCTTGACATTCCTATTATAGATCCAATAGCAGGGCATGGTGAATGGGTTTGTAAGGAAGATCCTAAAGGTACCTTTTTGTCTAAGGCAGCTTACCAACAAATCATCTTGTATACCAGAACTCCGTCACAAGCTTGTTGGTCCAAGATATGAAACTATAACTTGTGCTAGTGAATAATTTTTATAGCTGTTCCTGCATGATGGGCTAATGACCAACAGTAACTTAGTTGAGAGGCAATTCACATAAATTAAACAATGCTCAAGGTGCTAAGCAGTAGAAGAAACCTACTTACGTGCCACACAAGACTGCCCCTTAGTAATGCCAATGTGGGAGGAGATTATATTATACATGGAATGCAAATTTTTGCGGAGAATGACATAAAGGAATGTGTTTCCAAGAATCTGAAGAAAAACCACAAAAGATGTGATTGGTCAATCTAGTTTGCCAACAATATTTGGTACATTTGGGAAATAAAAATTGGCATCTATTCCAGAATTTGCAATAGACAAACAAGCAAGCTTGTCTGAACATCCAACATCATATGCAAATGTATATGTCTTTAAGATCACATAGAATATTGGTCCATTATCTGGAGGGTTATCATAAAGTGACGTATTATTTCATACATCACCACATTGACATCTAAAAAATGTTCCTTTTTCCTTATATTTCTACCAATAAATTTGATGCCACCATGGCGAAGAAGGAAAAAAAGATATAAAAGATTACGAAGAAATGGAAGGCATAAACTCTCGTGTAATACTGATTCAAAATATACCAATGAAAAACACAGTAACTTACAGGGTGGTGCCTCACCTAGCCTTTCATGCATGTCTAACACCTTAAGTGTTTCTATTTTTATACATGAAGAAAATAGTCAATAGGATAGATTGGATGAAAGTAGAAATACAAACCAGTGTTGTATAATGATACATTCACTAGTACAGAAATGGGTTATAACGTCCCTACGTGTAGGGTCGGTTTTACCAAATAACCGACCTTATATGTCTAAAAAAAATGCGGGCACCACTTAAGACCTCTTAGGTCGATTTTCTTAAAAAACCCAACCTTGTAGTGTATCTCTATAGGGTCGGTTTTCCAAATAATTGACCTTATATGTATATAAAAATGCGGGTACCACTTAAGACCTCTTGGGTCGCTTTTCTTAAAATAACCGACCTTGTAGTGCATCTCTATAGGGTCGGTTTTCCAAATAACCGACCTTATATGTCTATAAAAAATGCGGGCACCACTTAAGACCTCTTGGGTCACTTTTCTTAAAATAACCGACCTTGTAGTGCATCTCTATAGGGTCGGTTTTTATAAAATAAGCGACCTTATAGACAATTGGTTTAGAAATTCATTTACAAGTTTCCCGCGGCAAAAATTTGCTTGATTTTTGGCTTCGCGCCTCGATCTATAGGGTCGGTTTTTCCTTATAACCGACCCTAAAGGGCTCCTCGGTCGACAAATTCGTCGACCGAATAAGTGCTGGATTTCACGTATACGAGCACCTTTAGGGTCGGTTTTATCCTTATAACCGACCCTAAAGTCCTCTTCGGTTCTGCACCTCTAAAGTCAGTTTTTCCTTTAAAACCGACCCTAAAGGATCCTCGGTCGACAAATTCGTCGACCGATAACAATTCTGGATCCAGTTTACTTCACGCATGTAAAAGCACCTCTAGCGTCAGATTTGTACTTATAACTGACCTTAGAACTTTTCTCAGTCGACAAATTCAACGACCGATAAGGAGTCAGATTTCAAGTGTATAAGCAACTTTTAGGATCGGTTTTTTGCTTATAACCGACCTTAGAAGTCTATTCGGTCGACAATATTGTCGACCGAATTGGACTTTAGGGTCAGTTATAAGCAAAAAACCGACCCTAAAGGTACTTATACAATGAAATCTGGCTGTTTCTCGGTCGACGAATTTGTCGACCGAGAGAGAGCCATATTCGTTCGTATAAACTCCTGTAGCATCGGTTTTCCTTTATAACCGACCCTAGAGGGATTTTCGGTCGACAATATTATCGACCGAGATAAACTTAGGATCCAATTTAGTATTTCACACATGAATAAGTTCCTCTAGGGTCGGTTTTAAGGAAAAAACCGACCCTAGAGGTACTTATACGAAGGAAATCTGGCTCTTTGTCGGTAGAAGAATTATTCGACCGAGACGACATCGGTCGACAAATAGTTCGACCGAGGCCAACCCTGTGAACCTCCATTTGCTTGAATTAAAAAGGCAATATTTTGATTAAAATATAAACTGTAACGGCTAGAAAATCGACCGTCGTAACGGCAGACGACCGTTGCGGACGTCGATCGACAATTTGTCGACCGAAATGGCTAGAAAATCGACCGTCATAACGGCTAGAAAATCGACCGTTGGCCGACCGGGAGACGGCCGTTGCGGGCGTCGGTCGACAATTTGGCGACCGAAATGGCTAGAAAATCGACCGTCATAACGGCTAGAAAATCGACCGTCGTAACGGCTAGTTCGATCGACCGTTGGCTGACCGGGAGACGGCCATTGCGGTCGTCGGTCGACGAATTGTCGATCGAAATGGGCTCTGTTTTGCTATAAATAGCACCCAAAACGATCCATTTTTTCACACCTTCACATTCTCACTTCTCTAGCTCCTCTCTAGTGTATTCTTGTAAAAATCTTTAGCTTCTCTACATCCAAGTCTTGCTTGCTACTTCTCCATTTCAAAGCAACGAGATGGCTTCCTCATCAACGCGTGGAAAGAAGCAAGTTGCAGGCAGGAAAGGAAGGACGGTCTCTGATCCGCTGCCGTTCATCAACGACGTCCCCTTCAAAGACGCAGCTGTAGGCAACCGCTACCTCAGGCTCTCCTCAAAAACTCCTCTTCCATGACGGCCAGTCGATGTCATGGACTTCCACAACATTGTCGATTTGGAGGAACTCTTTAAGGTGCATCATTTGACTGATTTTCTGATCCCCTCCTTCCATTCCTACTCCTCCAAAGTAGTTAATGAATTATATGCCAATTTAACCCCACATCCTGACCATGATTCCTTCTCCTCTATGGTTGGTGGGTATGGATTTCATTTTACTGAGGAGGGTATTCTTGATATGCTTGACATAGAAATAGAAGAATATAAAGATTTTATTGATCTCACCAGAGGAAATCCACTCAACAAACTCTCCCAAGATGACACTACAACTAGCCTTAGTGATGTCAAAAGAGCCATCTTTCAATCAAATACGACTTTTCATGAAGATAGGGGTACCTATTATGCCATAAATTTAAAACCTAAAGCTAGGATCATAAATCTCATTGTTGCCACCAATATCCATCCTAGAGCAAACAAATCTGAAGTACCCACCTTTCGTATGTACCTTATCTATGTCATTCTCAAAGGTATTCCCATAAACTTTATTCGTATCATCCTTAAGAATATGTTTGAGTTTTCTGGAAATCCACCTTATACTGACTTTGTATGCCAAATCACTCAACATTTTCTTAAGAAGAATATTGAGGACGACTTAGGTTACACATGGGATAGAAAACCCCAAAAGATAAGTAAAAATACGGTGGAAAAGATGGGAATCGACTTTGGCCACAAAAGGGCTAGGACTGAAGGGGAGACATCCACCCAAGACATACCTCCACCACCTCCTCCTACCAACCTACCCCATGATCCTATTACAAACACCTTGACATACATTGTTGGATCCCAATATCACCTAAGTAGGCAATTGGATTATAATCACCATGGCATGACTTATTTAAACCAAAGGATGCAAGCTCTCTCTCCTAACCAACCTGATGAATATCCCTATTCCCTTAATCCTGGCATGATAAATCCATACAATCCTTCCTACAACTACTATCAAATTCCACCTCCACCATCTCCTGATCTCACACATACTCAGTTTCCCCCAATTCAACTTCAAGACATTGCTGCCCACTTTCGCTTTGATCGTGTTCCCACCTTTTTGGAGGCTTATGCCTTAACCAAGACAGGTGCCTTGGAGTGTCAGACACTGGTCAAATATTATGGAGCTGAGCCCTTTCTTGGAAAAGATCCAGACATTGATGTAATCCTTCGGTCTTTTCAGTGAGATTATGAGATATCTGTGTAATGATTGTAATGGATATCTTTTTATAAAGCAAGTATGTCATGCTTCATCTTATAAAGTGTATGGGCATTAAATTGTTATGAATAAAAGTGTTTTCCATGGCTTCATTTGGACATATACATGTTATATAAGAATATTGTTATTTAAAATGATTGAAAAATAAATTATTGCTAAATTTGATAAAGCATCACTTGGTTTTAAAATTAAATATCTTTTTAAGGGAGAGCATATCATAAAATTAAGAGGGAAAACTAAATAGTCATATAAAATGATTATATTGGATATCATGTAAAATCTTGTACAAGTACTTAATTTAAACATTGAAACAGGGTTAATCTCGGTCGAAAACTACTCGATTGAGACATCTCGGTCGACATATTTATCGACCAAGAATGAGAGCTAGGTTTCCTTTCGTGCGTGTACAAGCATCTCTAGGGTTGGTTTTTTCGTTAAAACCGACCCTAGAAGGTCTCTCAGTCGACAATATTGTCGACCGAAATGAGTTTTGGATCCAGTTTAGTTCACGCATGTATAAGAACCTCTAGGGTCATTTTTTTTACTTTTAACCAACCCTAGAGCTCCCCTCGGTCGACGAATTTGTCGACCGATAACATCTCGGTCGACAAATTTGCCGATCGAGAATGAGAGCCAGATTTCCTTTGTGCGTGTATAAGCACCTCTAGGGTCAGTTTTTTAAAAAAACCGACCCTAGAGAGTCTTTCGGTCGACAATATTGTCGACCGAGTTTAGTTTTGGATCCAGTTTATTTCACACATGTATAAGAACCTCTAGGGTCAATTTTTTAATTTTTTAACCGACCCTAGAGATCCTTTTGGTCGACAAATTTGTCGACCGGAAGAAGAGCCAGATTTCCTTTCGTGCGTGTATAAGAACCTCTAGGGTCGGTTTTTTCTTTAAAACCGACCCTAGAGAGTGTCTCGGTCGACAAAGTCGTCGACCGAGAAGTCTTTGTTGTTACCTCTAGGGTCGGTTTTAACCATATAACCGACCTTTTAGGAGGCAACCTCGGTCGACAATATTGGCGACCGAGAAGCTTGTTCGGGCATCGCTTACATGTTGGGTCGGTTGTTTGCAAATAACCGACCCTACAGGTTTTGAGTAACAAATAGTCAGGGTCTCATTTTCCCTCCATTCTCGCTGCCAAGACCTAGTTCTTCTTTTCTCTTTTGCCTCCATTTTCGCACTGCCAAAGCTCATTTCCCTCCATTCTCGCTCAGCCAAAGCTTCTCTTTACCAAAAGAGTTGCCGCGCCGCCAAAGCTTTGCCAAGAAGGTCATCGTCGTGTTCGAAGGGAGCTCGTCGTCAAAGCCTTGCCTCCTCTCTGTGAAACCCTTGCCGCCTCTCTGCGCCGCCAAGCCTCCTCTCCATGAAAGGAGCTCGTCGTCGCCACCTCTCCACACTTCCACGAAGGTCACCGCCTCTCTAGGAAGGTCGTCACATCCTCCATGAAGGTCGCCGTCATTTCCAAGTAAGGCCGCCGCCTTGTTCCCTCATTCCCAAGTTCGTTCCCGCCGCCATGGAAGTCCAAGTCCAATCTCGGTCGACAATTTGTCGACCGAGAGCCCACCTACGTGCGGCGTCCAGGTCCACTCTCGGTCGAGAATTTGTCGACCGAGGGTGGACCTGGACGCCGCGTGCAGGTGGGATCTCGGTCGACGAATTGTCGACCGAGATTGGACCTGGACTCCTTTAACTATACAGTTATATTGTTTTTCCATTTTATATGGTTTGATAACATCCCACTTCCTTAATCAATTGCTTAACACCCAATTTTGTTAGTTGCATGCTAGCCTAGCTCTCTTTTACTTTCCTTAGTGTTAATTTCTTAAATAATTTTCTCTAGTTAGTGTTACTTAACCTGCTTTTAGTTGTTTAGTTGGTTGATTTCCTAGTTAGTGTATGATTTCTTTGTTTAGATAATTTCTCTAGTTAGTTGATAGATCACGGTTACCATTATTAGATTAGTGTAGTTGCTTGTTCTTTCTAGCTTGGCCTAATTGCTTGCCATTTCCAATCTTCAACTAGTTTCTCTCTCTTGCTAGTGTATTGATCATTTATTTCTTAGTCCATGATATCTAATTTGCCAGGGCTGGTCTAGATTTTAAAATGACATTATGACTGAAAGGAAATCTTTAGATTATTAGGAGTAAACTTTGGATACTCCCAAATTGACAGTTTAGGGTTGATGCATGAAATAATGCATTTATATATTAACTTAGAAACCCGTTCAAAATTTACTCATTAGGAGTAAACTTTGGAGAGTCCCCGGTTTGGGATTGTTTTTGGATATTTTAATCTCACTTAGGATGTACCTGTATAATGTATGTTTAGTTTTGTAGATTATTTCAGTAGGATTTCTTCATTTGTTCTCTGGGTACATATGTGAGTAATTATTTGCCATTTACATCGGTGTACTTGGAGAACTTAGGGGAAATGCTGCTGAAATTTTCTTCAAAACTAAACATATATTATACAATTATTAGTGAGGTTAAATATTCAAAAATGGGATAGGTGGTGCACTTTAGCATATAAGTAATTAACTTCCTATCAATAAAAACTTACAGATTATTATAGTATAAATATTAAACTGTTAGTTTTATAATTAATTTAAATGTGATATAGAAAATGGATCAAAGTTGGATGTCTATCAAGAACCGTTGCAGTCCAGAGTTTACCAAAGGTCTTGATGAATTTATCATATTTGCTCTGGAACATAGGAAACTACCTACAGATAGGCTATATTGTCCATGTAGAAATTGTTGTAACAATTTGAAAGTTGATACTGGTGAGGAAATTAAGAATCATGTCATATGCAATGGGATCATACAAGGATATAATGAATGGTATTGACATGGAGAGAAATTGAATTATGGATCAGAAAATGTCGATACTAATAGTTGTGGCATAGAAGATATAGATAATGATGATAATGTTAATGATGAACCGATTCAGGATGATATGGTTGATGAGATGCTACGTAGTTGTCGGGACAATGTCATTGATCCACCTTCTTTATTTGCAAACATTGTCCATGATGCTGAAAAACCATTATATAAGGGTTGTACTAAGTTCACGAGGTTGAGTGCTGTGATGCGATTATATAATCTTAAAGCTCAAAACCGTTGGAGCGATAAGAGTTTCACTTCACTGTTGTCTTTGTTAAAGGAAATTCTTCCTGAAGGCAACGAGCTTCCAATTTCAACATATCAAGCAAAGAAAATAATGTGCTCAATGGGAATGGAGGCTAAGAAGATTCATGCATGTCCAAATGATTGTGTTTGATAAATTGTCCAAAATGTGGTGCGTCAAGGTATAAGACTACAAATTCAGCTAAGGCTAAAAATGGCTCTCCTGCCAAGGTGATGTGGTATCTACCAATAATACCACGATTTCAACACTTATTTGCTAATACAGAAGATGCGCAAAATTTGTCTTGGCATGGGGAGTTAAAGGTCAATGATGACGGCGTCCTACGACATGCATCTGATTCACCACAATGGAAGAAAATTGATTTATTATACCCTCAATTTGGTAAAGAACCAAGAAACCTAAGACTTGGGCTCTGTACAGATGGAATGAATCCCTATGGTACATTAAGCAGCCAACATAGCACGTGGCCTGTTATGATTGTTATATACAATCTTCCTCCTTGGTTGTGTATGAAAAATAAGTATGTGATGTTGTCAATATTGATATCAGGGCCCAAGCAACCTGGAAATGATATTGATGTTTACCTTCAACCTCTAATTGATGACCTAATAAAACTATGGGAAGAAGGTATTATGACATATGATGCTTCACGTAAAGAGATCTTCAGTTTGCGTGCTATGTTATTTTGCACGATTAATGACTTTCCAACTTATGGAAATTTGTCTGGATATAGCATAAAGGGATACAAAACATGTCCTATTTGTGAGGAAAATACTGATTCAATCAGACTGAAACATGGTGGTAAAATCGTATATCTTGGTCATCGGAGATTTCTCCCACCAGTGCATCCTTATCGAAGGCAACGCAAAACCTTTAATGGGTCAACTGAGGAACGAAGTGCTCCTAAACCTATACCAGGAAATGTTGTATATGATAGGGTGAAACATATTGTTAATGAATTTGGAAAGAGTTCAAGTAGTCATACACTCGCATGTGACAAATCTCTATACAAGAAGAGGTCAATATTCTGGGATCTTCCTTATTGGAGATCTTTGGCAATTAGACACTGCATTGACGTCATGCATGTTGAAAAAAATATTTGTGATAGCATCATCGATACGCTATTGAACATACCAGGAAAGACTAAAGATGGCATCAAATCTAGAAAAGATTTAGAATTAATGGGTATTAGAAAAGAATTATCAGTGGAGATCAGGGGTCACCGCACATATTTGCCACCGACTTGTTACACTTTGTCAAAGAAAGAGAAAAAGACTTTCTGTGAGTGCTTGTATAATATTAAGGTTCCACAAGGATACTCTTCTAATATTCGTAGATTTGTATCAATGAAGGATCTGAAACTGATAGGTCTCAAATCTCACGATTGTCACACCTTAATGCAACAAATTTTACCTGTGGCAATTCGATCTATATTGCCAAAGCATGTAAGGTTTGAAATCACAAGACTCTGTTTCTTCTTCAATGAAATATGCAATAAAGTGATACATCCTGATACTCTTGATAAATTACAGAAAGATGTAATTGTTACCATGTGTCAGCTTGAAATGTACTTTCCTCCTTCATTTTTTGATATCATGGTTCATCTTGTAGTACATATTACAAGGGAGGTGAAGATGTTGGGTCCAATTTTCTTACACTGGATGTATCCATTTGAACGGTACATGAGTGTTTTTAAAGGTGATGTTCGGAATCGTTATCGTCCTGAAGGGAGTATTGTTGAGGGTTACGTGGCTAGGGAGGTGATGGACTTTTGTAATGATTTTTTGAATTGCAATGAAACTTGTAGCGATCAAAAAAATTCCCATCACACTGGATCTTATTGTGGCAAAGGAACTCTGGGAGGACGAGTGAAAGGAATCAGTCATGAGTTGTGGGAACAAGCGCATTTGTATATTTTACACAACATCGATGGAGTTAGTAGCTACATCACAGAACACAATGATCTTATCAAGAGAAATCATCCGCGATCCAGTTCAATGTGGCTTGCAAGAGAGCATAATTGAACATTTATTAGGTGGTTTGAAGAGAAAGTATTTAATCAACTATCTGAATCACCAAATAATGTTGCTGAGAACATAAAATGGCTCGCCTTTAAGCCAAAAATGGATGTCATGTCATATGAAGGTTATGACATTAACAGATTTTCATACTACACAAAGCGTCAAGATGAAAGTAGTGTAGTTCAAAATAGTGGGGTCACTGTTAAAGCTTGTTCATTGTATTTTGCTAGTGCCAAAGATAAAAGACCACGTGAAGCTGAGATGTCATATTACGTCGTCATTGAGGACATATGGGAAATGGACTATACAAATTTTCGAGTTCCTATATTTAGGTGTAATTGGGTTGACAACAACAAAGGAGTTTTAGTGGATGAGTTGGGTTTCAAATTGGTGAATTTTGAAAAGATTGGTTTCAAAGATGAGCCATTCATCATGGCAGACCAAGCAAAACAAGTATTATATATTGATGACCCGGCAAATAAAAATTGGTGTGTCGTTCTTAATGGAAAAAGACAATTTACTGTAGATCCTATAAATGAAGAAGAATACTACGAAAAGTATGATGATTCCAGTCCATTCTCAGTTGGTTTGCCAAGTGTAAATGTTGAAGATAACACCGATGAATATTATAAACGTCAAGACCATGCTGAAGGAATTTTCCTTGACTAACAACTCAATCAATACCAAAGGCATGTATTCTTTGAATTATTTATTTTATTATCATGTATACCTTATCACTTGTGCTTTTATTATCACTTATTTTTTTTATCATGTATACTTGCAGGTTCTAAAATGGCGAGTGAAGATGAACATTCTGAGCATGAGCACCATGAGGATGGTAGTGGTGATGCTAAGAAAAGTAGAGGTCCTACATTGATGCATAGGCTGCAGGAGCTCAGGGCTAAAGGGGATAAGTTGCCAGTCCAGTTTGATATGACAGGAGCACCTGTTGGGGAACATGCTAGTGCTTTCAAGCATTACGTAGGGGTGACCGCGCGCAGTAAGGTGGCAATAGATATAGAAAATTGGCATGATGCACTAGTACATGAATGGTCTGTAGCGTCGGTTTTTTTAAGCATGCAGCGTCACTTTATAACCGACGCCTAAGTGGCCGTCGCTATAGAGTTTTCTCTATAGCGTCGGTTTATTTGACCAAATAAAACCGACCTTACAGAGTAAACACCGACACAAAACACCGACCCAGGCGAGAATTTGCTCTACAGAATTTGCTCTATAGCGTCCGTTATTCCAAAAAAACCGACCCAGTAACGATCTTGGTCGACAATTTTCTCGACCGATATGGTTTACATGGTCGTTTTTTGGAATAACCGACCCTAAAGATTGAATGACCACTTCAGTGTGATCCTCAGTCGAGAACATTTTTGACTGAAATATTTTCGGTCGACAATTTTCTCGGCCGAGAGAGTTTTACATAGTTGGTTTTTTTGGAATAACCGACCTTAAAGATTGAATGACCACTTTAGTGTGATCCTCGGTCGAGAACATTTTCGACCGAAAATATTTCGGTCGATAATTGTCTCGAGCGAGAGAGTTTTATAGGGTCAGTTTTTTTGGAATAACCGACCCTAAAGATTGAATAAAAGACTTCAGAGTAATCCTCGATTGAGAAATTTCTCGACCGAGGATTACTCTGAAGTCTTTTATTCAATCTTTAGGGTCAGTTATTCCAAAAAAAACGACCCTGTAAAACTCTCTCGGTCGAGAAAATTATCGACCTAAATATTTTCGGTTGAAAATGTTCTCGACTGAGGATCACACTGAAGTGGTCATTCAATCTTTAAGGTCGATTATTTAAAAAACCGACGCTAGAAGTTTCGATTTTTTTTTAAAAATTTCTGCAGAAAATGAAATAGAATAGAAGAACAAGAAGATTCATATATTCTGGGAGAGGGGAGCATTGATGCTCAACCGTCACCATTCAAAACCACACATTTCATGACAAAAATGATTCATAATCACATAAAAATTTACAAAATGATAGATTGCAAGTCTGAGATGATATTAATCAGATACAAAAGTAAATATGAAAGGGCCACATACATAAATGGAGCTGACATATTTAATCCAATGCTATATTGACTTCATTTAAAAAAGAATCTGACCACTCTTCTCGGAATTCATTCAAGTCCACAAGGGTGTAAGGCTGAGTTGTAAAGATCTGTAACAGAAAATGCACATGCTAATATTTTATAAAATGACTACAATCACTTGTAAATTTATGATGTTATTCTTTATTACCTGACTTATAGTCTGAATGTCATGTGATGCTTGTTTGACAATAGCTTGCATATATTTCATTACATAGTAGCCACAAGCCCAGTCATTATTTTGCATAGGACACTACAAATAACGAATTATACTTAATGTTAGTAAACTACTATAAACAGTAGTTGAGATAACACTATAAGAGTTGACATATTAGAATTGAAAATTAATACATATAAGACTAAGCAGTTGTCAAAGTAGCTACCTTGACATTTTTCAAAGTCAATGTCTTTAATTTTGTTGGTATTTGTCCTCCAGCATCATGAAAAGCCTTTATACCCCTATCAATTATATAATAGTTGGTAAAATGATAATTTTAAATAGAAATATCATGTTGAAGCATTGATTAAATTTATACTTACTCCATAGCTGGCAATTTCAGTTTGTGACTCCTTGTTGTTTTACCCATTGGGTCAAGATAATAAAGAGTCATCAATTTAGGGGCAATCACCACTAATTCCCAATGTCTACCTCTGAGTAAGAATAAAACAAACATTAAAATAAATAATTTTATTCATTATTATAATTATATTGAATAATAATACTTACTGCACGTTAAAAGGAATTAGGATAATTTCCTTCCCTTCACTAGCAAAATATTTGAATGCAGTAGAGAAGTACTCATTCACATCCTCAAAATTTATCTCCACTTGACTAGTGATTGAAGGAACTAAGAATCCAACATTCTTTATATCAAAGTTTGTGATCTCAGTATATAAATGGCTGTAAAACATTTGTAATTATTTCCATATATAGAACTAAGCTAAAAATGTGTATTGGAATTTGATATATATATATTGATAGATCATTACCTTATCCATACTTCTATTACCGAAGAATTTAGCCAATCATACTGGAACAACTCTATAATATCATCAAGAAAAATTAAATTCTCAAAATCCCTCCCAACTGCATCTTCTGTTAAATTGACCAACATTTGTAATCCTGAGCTTTGGTTGGCTAAGTATCGACACAAACATTTACATTTGCTTCCCAATTCGTCGAATGTAGCTTTAGGAATGAAAGATGGCTTGGGCATAGGAGGACGATTAGTAGAATTTTTGCTTTTTGGTTTACAAACCTGTTAATTAAATTACATACTTATATTACACGAGTTCATATATGTAGTCAAATATGAAGAATATGGTAGAAATAAGGTATACCTTGTCATTGATAACCAAGTGTCTAGGCCAACCCACCATAGCACCCTCAGCTTCTTCAACTGTACTATATTCATGATTAGGTATGGGTAGTGGTTTGTCCCCCATTCCGTCATACACAAGATGGATGGACACACGACAAATGTCATCAGTAATTTGTTAGCAATGCAATGTACCACCAAGGTTGTACACCTTGCCCGCTGCCACAACATTATATTCTGGAACCTCCACTGCAAGTTTACAGTTCATACCAACCTAGATTGAAATAATATAAGTTATATAAGAAACAGTAGAATAGATACATGTTACAACTATATATATTATCATATATTTATCATACTAACACAACATATAGAACAAAAACTTACTACAGATTGTTGTGGTGGGTCATCGAGAGTGCTCCCATGACCTTCTACAACTGGAGTATGGGCTTGTACCTCATCACTTGAGAGACGTGCAGTATGAATAGGTTGAGAAGGTTGAGTAGGCTGAAATGAAGACATTATTTCTTTTACTTTCTGCGCTACTAATGCTTCAAGATCCTCTTGTGTAAGACCTCCTACACGACCTCTTTTAGATTGCGAAGGGCCAAAATAAGACTTGAATCCTATGCCAGCTCCTAATCCCCTAACACGGCCAGGATGCTCCTTCGTACCAAGAGCAACTGCTAGTTCATCCATGTAGCCAGTTGGGATGAACTATTAGTATCGACATTTTCTGATCCATAATTCAATTTCTCTCCATCATTATTATCTATATCTTCTATGCTACAACTATTAGTATCGACATTTTCTGATCCATAATTCAATTTCTCTCCATGCCAATACCATTCATTATAACCTTGTATGATCCCATTGCATATGACATGATTCTTAATTTCCTCACCAGTATCAACTTTCAAATTGTTACAACAATTTCTACATGGACAATATAGCCTATCTGTAGGTAGTTTCCTATGTTCCTCATCAAATCTGATAAATTCATCAAGACCTTTGGCAAACTCTGGACTGCAACGGTTCTTGATAGACATCCAACTTCGATCCATTTTCTATATCACATTAAAATTAATTATAAAACTAACAGTTTAATATTGATACTATAATAATCTGTAAGTTTTTATTGATAGGAAGTTAATTACTTATATACTAAAGTGTACCACCTATCCCATTTTTGAATATTTAATCTCACTAATAACTGTATAATGTATGTTTAGTTTTGAAGAAAATTTTAGCAGCATTTCCCCTAAGTTCTCCAAGTACACCGATGTAAATGGCAAATAACCACTCACATATGTACCCAGAAGACAAATGAAGAAATCCTACTAAAATAATCTAAAAAACTAAACATACATTATACAGGTACATCCTAAGTGAGATTAAAATATCCAAAAACAGTCCCAAACCGGGGACTCTCCAAAGTTTACTCCTAATGAGTAAATTTTGAACGGGTTTCTAAGTTAATATATAAATGCATTATTTCATGCATCAACCCTAAACTGTCAATTTGGGAGTATCCAAAGTTTACTCCTAATAATATAAAGATGTCCTTCCATTCATGATGTCATTATAAAATCTATACCAGCCATGGCAAATTAGATATCATGGACTAAGAAAGAAATGATCAATACACTAGCAAGAGAGAGAAACTAGTTGAATATTGGAAATGGCAAGCAATTAAGCCAAGCTAGAATTGCTAAAAAAAAAGCCAAGCTAGAAAGAACAAGAAACTACACTAATCTAATAATGGCAACCCTAATCTATCAACTAACTAGAGAAATTATCTAAACAAAGAAATCATACACTAACTAGGAAATCAACTAAATAAACAACTAAAAGCAGGTTAAGTAACACTAACTAGAGAAAATTATTTAAGAAATTAACACTAAGGAAAGTAAAAGAGAGATATGCTAGCATGCAACTAACAAAATTGGGTGTTAAGCAATTGATTAAGGAAGTGGGATGTTATCAAACCATATAAAATGGAAAAACAATATAACTGTATAGTTAAAGGAGTCCAGGTCCAATCTCGGTCGACAATTCGTCGACCGAGAGCCCACCTGCACACGGCGTCCAGGTCCACCCTCGGTCGACAAATTCTCAACTTAGAGTGGACCTGGACGCCACACGCAGGTGGGATCTCGATCGACAAATTGTCGACCGAGATTGGACCTGGACTTCCATGGCGGTGGGAACGAACTCGAGAATGAGGGAACAAGGCGGCGGCCTTACTTGGAAATGACGACGACCTTCGTGGAGGTTGTGACGACCTTCCCGGAGAGGCGGTGACCTTCGTGGAAGTGTGGAGAGGCGGCAACGATGAGCTCCTTTCGTGGAGAGGAGGCTTGGCGGCGCGGAGAGGCGGCAAGGGTTTCACGGAGAGGAGGCAAGGCTTTGACGACGAGCTCCCTTCGAACACGACGACGACCTTCTTGGCAAAGCTTTGGCAGCGCGGCAGCTCTTTTGGTAAAGAGAAGCTTTGGCCGAGCGAGAATGGAGGGAAATGAGCTTTGGCGGTGCGAAAATGGAGGCAAAAGAGAAAAGAAGAACTAGGTCTTGGCAGCGAGAATGGAGGGAAAATGAGACCCCAACTATTTATTACTCGAAACCTGTAGGGTCAGTTATTTGCAAACAACCAACCCAACAGGTAAGCGATGCCTGAACAAGCTTCTCGGTCGACAATATTGTCGACTGAGGTTGCCTCCTACAAGGTCGGTTCTATGGTTAAAACCGACCCTAGAGGTAACAACAAAGACTTCTCGGTCGACGACTTTGTCGACCGAGAAACTCTCTAGGGTCGGTTTTAAAGAAAAAACCGACCCTAGAGGTTCTTATACACGCATGAAAGGAAATATGGCTCTTCTTCCGGTCGACAAATTGGTCGACCGAAAGGAGCTCTAGGGTCGGTTAAAAAATTAAAAATCCGACCCTAGAGATTCTTATACATGCGTGAAATAAACTGGATCCAAAACTAAACTCGGTCGACAATATTGTCGACCGAAAGACTCTCTAGGGTCATTTTTTTTTTAAACTGACCCTAGAAGAGGTGCTTATACACGCACAAAGGAAATCCGGCTCTCATTCTCGGTCGACAACTTTTTCGACCGAGATATTATCGGTCGACAAATTCGTCGACCGAGGGGAGCTCTAGGGTCGGTTAAAAGTAAAAAAACCGACCCTAGAGGTTCTTATACATGCATGAACTAAACTGGATCCAAAACTCATTTCGGTCGACAATATTGTCGATCGAGAGACCTTCTAGGGTCGGTTTTAAAGAAAAAACCGACCCTAGAGATGCTTGTACACGCACGAAAGGAAATCTGGCTCTCATTCTCGGTCGACAAATATGTCGACCGAGATGTCTTGGTCGATAAATATGTCAACTGAGATGTCTCGGTCGAGTAGTTTTTCGACCGAGATTAACCCTGTTTCAATGTTTAAATTAAGTACTTGTACAGGATTTTACATTATATCCAATATAATCATTTTGTATGACTATTTATTTCTCCCTCTTAATTTTATGCTATGCTCTCCCTTAAAAAGATATTTAATTTTAAAACCAAGTGATGCTTTATCAAATTTAGCCATAATTTATTTTTCAATCATTTTAAATAACAATATTCTTATATAACATGTATATGTCCAAATAAAGCCATGGAAAACACTTTTATTCATAACAATTTAATTCCCATACACTTTATAAGATGAAGCATGACATACTTGCTTTATAAAAAGATATCCATTACAATCATTACAAATATATCTCATAATCTCACTGAAAAGACCGAAGGATTACATCAATGTCTGGATCTTTTCCAAGAAAGGGCTCAACTCCATAATATTTGACCAGTGTCTTCCACTCCAAGGCACCTGTCTTGGTTAAGGCATAAGCCTCCAAAAAGGTGGGAACACGATCAAAGCGAAAGTGGGCAGCAATGTCTTGAAGTTGAATTGGGGAAAACTGAGTATGTGTGAGATCAGGAGATGGTGGAGGTGGAATTTGATAGTAGTTGTAGGAAGGATTGTATGGATTTATCATGCCAGGATTAAGGGAATAGGGATATTCATCAGGTTGGTTAGGAGAGAGAGCTTGCATCCTTTGGTTTAAATAAGTCATGCCATGGTGATTATAATCCAATTGCCTACTTAGGTGATATTGGGATCCAACAATGTATGTCAAAGTGTTTGTAATAGGATCATGGGGTAGGTTGGTAGGAGGAGGTGGTGGAAGTATGTCTTGGGTGGATGTCTCCCCTTCAGTCCTAGCCCTTTTGTGGCCAAAGTCGATTCCCATCTTTTCCACCGTATTTTTACTTATCTTTTGGGGTTTTCTATCCCATGTGTAACCTAAGTCGTCCTCAATATTCTTCTTAAGAAAATGTTGAGTGATTTGGCATACAAAGTCAGCATAAGGTGGATTTCCAGAAAACTCAAACATATTCTTAAGGATGATACGAATAAAGTTTATGGGAATACCTTTGAGAATGACATAGATAAGGTACATACGAAAGGTGGGTACTTCAGATTTGTTTGCTCTAGGATGGATATTGGTGGCAACAATGAGATTTATGATCCTAGCTTCAGGTTTTAAATTTATGGCATAATAGGTACCCCTATCTTCATGACAAGTCATATTTGATTGAAAGATGGCTCTTTTGACATCACTAAGGCTAGTTGTAGTGTCATCTTGGGAGAGTTTGTTGAGTGGATTTCCTCTGGTGAGATCAATAAAATCTTTATATTCTTCTATGTCTATGTCAAGCATATCAAGAATACCCTCCTCAGTAAAATGGAATCCATACCCACCAACCATAGAGGAGAAGGAATCATGGTCAGGATGTGGGGTTAAATTGGCATATAATTCATTAACTACTTTGGAGGAGTAGGAATGGAAGGAGGGGATCAGAAAATCAGTCAAATGTTGCACCTTAAAGAGTTCCTCCAAATCGACAATGTTGTGGAAGTCCATGACGTCGACTGTCCGTCGTGGAAGAGGAGTTTTTGAGGAGAGCCTGAGGTAGTGGTCGCCTGCAGCTGCGTCTTTGAAGGGGACGTCGTTGATGAACGACAGCGGATCAGAGACCGTCTTTCTTTTCCTGCCTGTAACTTGCTTCTTTCCACACGTTGATGAGGAAGCCATCTTGTTGCTTTGAAATGGAGAAGTAGCAAGCAAGATTTGGATGTAGAGAAGCTAAAGATTTTCACAAGAACACAATAGAGACGAGCTAGAGAAGTGAGAATGTGAAGGTGTGAAGAAATGGATCATTTTGGGTGCTATTTATAGAAAAACAGAGCCCATTTCGATCGACAATTCGTCGACCGACGCCCGCAATGGTCGTCTCCCGGTCGGCCAACGGTCGATCGAACTAGTCGTTACGACGGTCGATTTTCTAGCCGTTATGACGGTCGATTTTCTAGCCATTTTGGTCGACAAATTGTTGACCGACGCCCGCAACGATCGTTTCCCGGTCGGCCAACGGTCGATCGAACTAGCCGTTATGATGGTCGATTTTCTAGCCGTTATGACGATCGATTTTCTAGCCATTTCGGTCGACAATTTGTCAACCGACGCCCGCAACGGTCGTCTACCGTTACGATGGTCGATTTTCTAGCCGTTACGATTTATATTTTAATCAAAATATTGCATTTTTAATTCAAGCAAATGGAGTTTCACAGGGTTGGCCTCGGTCGAACTATTTGTCGACCGATGCGTCTCGGTCGAATAATTCTTCGACCGACAGAGAGCCAGATTTCCTTCGTATAAGTACCTCTAGGGTCGATTTTTTCCTTAAAACCGACCCTAGAGGAACTTATTCATGTGTGAAATACTAAATTGGATCCTAAGTTTATCTCAATCGACAATATTGTCGACCGAAAATCCCTCTAGGGTCGGTTATAAAGGAAAACTGACGCTACAGGAGCTTATACGAACGAATCTGGCTCTCTCTCGGTCGACAAATTCGTCGACCGAGAAACAACCAGATTTCGTTGTATAAGTACCTTTAGGGTCGGTTTTTTGCTTATAACCGACCCTAAAGTCCAATCACTACTACAGAAATGGCTTATAAAGTCAGTTTTCAAGGTGTCGGTTGTATACATAAACCGACACCTAAACTCTACAGTGTCGGTTGATAACATAAACCGACATCCAATCTATGAAGGGCGACCAGACACGGGTACCGCTTTTATTAAGTGTCGGTTACTTATTAAAAAACTGACACATAAAAGTAACCGCCAAAAATAAAATTTCCAGCGAAAAAAATTGCCTCCAAAAATTGACATACAACGTCGGTTTTTAATGGAGGAACCGACAACTAAAGCTTTTCTGTGAGACAGAAATTTGTACAATTTTAGTCGTCGGTTTTGTGACAATAACCGACGCCATTGTGTTTTCGCACTATTAACCGCGAAAATTTTCACCTCCCTTTAGTGTCGGTGTTTTGTTGTAAACCGACAATAAAAACATTCAGTGTCAGTTTTTAAAAAACCGACACCTAATGTTAACTTAAATCGCGTAAAAGAGCCCGACTCTTCCCCTTTCTCTGTTTCATTCATTCTCGTGCTCAGGGTTTGGTCCTCCGACGATTTCTCTTCCGCCCGGTGCCGCTCCTCGCCTGCTGCTCTCCCTTCCGCCGACGCTCCTCATCGGCGCCGCTCGCCGCCTGCTACTGTAGTTTCTTGCCACCGCCTGCTGCTGTAGTTCCTCATCGGCGCCGCTCGCCGCCTGCTGCTGTAGTTTCTCGCCGCTGCTCCTCGCCGCCGCCCTCTCCTTCTCTACTCTGCCGGCGCCCTCTCCTTCTCTGCTCGACGTCAGCGCCTCTCCTTCTCCACGCTGCTACCAACAGTAGGCCTCCTTTCTTCTTCTTCTTCTTCTTCCTTCTCCCTCTCCTTACCAACAACAACCACGGCCGTGTGGGCCGGCACGGCCGTGGCTGTGTTGGCCGACCACACGGCCGTGTGGTTGGCCAACACAGCCACGACCGTGCCAGCCCACATGACCGTGGTTGCTGTTGGTTATTTATGTACTGATTTTGTTATGATTTAATCATCTACTTAATGTTCTAATCATGTTCTATGATAAGCCTTAGTTAATTTAATATGCATACTTTGTATGTAAGACATAGTAATCGGGTACTGCTGTATATCCAAGTAAATTACATGTAACTAATCATGACATAGCTAGATTTTAGAATGCATACTTTGGTTAAATGTACTGCTGTAATTTTTGATCAAGTGATGATATGTAAATGTAGCAATAAGTTAGTAAGGTATCAATGATAAGTCTACTGTAATGTGATACAAAATAGTTATTGTATCATGCATATCTTAATACTTTTTTGTTTTATAGTTGTATAGGGTGTTTTATGTGTGACAAGTCTATTGTTTAATAGTTTAGCTATAATCATTGTTTTATAGTTGTGTTATAAAGTATTTGGGTGTTTAGTATGGTTATTTAGGGTGTTCAGATATGTATAAAGGTTCCAAAAAGTATAGTATATATATGCATACATGTGCATTTTTTTATAAAATTGTATAGAAAATCAAAACCCATTCTTGGTGAGAATCCTAATCACCCTTCTTGCTTAATGATGAACTGTAATGCACACATGTGACATGCTTGGAATGTAAATGATGAACTTTTCCCTAAATTGCCAATCATGCTTTTAAAGACATCAATAATCATCCTAACTTGAAGAACTAGGATTTTAGGTATAAGAATGACAACACATTATTTGTTGGCCTAGAAATCCGTCCAAGATTTACTCATTAGGAGTAAATCTTGGATAGTCCCCGGTTTGGGACTGTTCTTGAACACCTAATCTCGCTTAGGATGTAAGTGTATAATGTGTATTGGGTTTTCAAGAAAATTTTGGCAGCATTTCCCCGTTTGTTCTCTAAGTACATATGTACTTGGAGAACAACGGGGAAATGCTGCCGAAATTTTCTTGAAAACCCAATACACATTATACACTTACTAGTGAGATTAGGTGTTCAAGGATGGGATAGGTGGTACATGTACATTTATTATATATAAGAATGACATCACATGTATTTGTTAACCCTAGACCGTAATCTTGTTGTAATATATACTTGTTTTCTCTTTGATCATAGAGCTTTACAATTTTTTTGTGATATATACTTTGTTGTAATAATGTGAACTTTACAATGTGAGCTTTACACTTTGAATTACTACTTTACAATGCGAACTTTACAATTTGAATGTGAATTTGCAGATGGCTGACCATTCTCCTGATGACCGTGCTGATGACTACCGTGAGGGTGAGGACATCAATGCGCCGCCTCACAATGTAAGTTTTAAAAATATATCATATATTTATATCTATATGTCCATTTATAGTTATATCTTATAAATGTGAATTATTTTGTCAAATTTTAGGTTGATGATGCACATGTACAATCTGAAGCACTTGAGGCACTTGATCAACAACACCAAAAAGTTGACAAGAGAAGGGGCATCACTATGATGAAGAAGTTAATTGCGCAAAATGGCAATGGACCCAAACTTGTTGTGGATTTCGATAATGCAAGAAATGCATGTGGTGTGAATCGCAATTCATTTATTTCATATCTTGGGTTTGTTACTCGTAGCCATTGCGGTTGTCTCTTAGATTCTTGGCATAAAGTTTCTAAGGAGAAGAAAATTTTAATATGGAGGGATTTATGTGTGAGTTATTATTAATTTGCAATTCTATTTTGTAGATTACTAAATTTTTGGATACTAGTTAATAGCAATTCTATTTTGCAGAGTATATTTGAATTGGATGAAAAGCTGCATCATAAATGCATGATGCAACGCTGTGGGAGAGTCCTAAGGAACTATAGGACAAATCTCACCAGAGAATACATAAAAGAAGCCGACAAGAGGAAGAAGACATCCATTGAACAGTGGAACTTCCTGGACAAAGAAGAATGGGACGCATTTGTCGCTTCAAGACAAACTGATGAATTCAAGGTATTAGGCATCAATCTCAATCTCATTAATTAATATATGTTGTATTCACTTATTCAAGATTAACATTTAGTGTTACTAACCAAATCATTAATTTGCATACTAACTAGGCCCTCAGTGAGGCACAAAGATCAAGGCGTGCACTGAATGTGCATGACCACAGAATGGGTCCAAAGGGGTATGCAGGCGTTCGCTAAAGACTACAGGCTGAGGCTACTGCTGCTCAGTCTGCTGCTACTCAGGAGTCATCTACCATAGGTAGCACACCTCTGCCTCGCCATGATGTCTGGATAGCTGGGAGGCAAAATAAGAAGGGAGAAATAACTAAGGCCGCAACTGCTGAGGCGACTGCAAAAATGGTAAAATACAACTCTTACATCAATCATTCGAATATTGATTATTTGTGTTGTTTACTTAAGTACAAATTTTTATTTTGGCGATTAGCGGGAGCTGCACAAGCTGAGGAAACAAGGAAAGTTCATCCCTGAGGGAACAAAGGATGAATTGACAGTTGCTCTGGGTAACCCAGAGCATCCTGGACGTGTTAGGGCTGCAGGCGCTGGTGTGGGCATCAAATCTTTTTTTGGGTCATCCCAGCGCAAACATGTCCCAAAAGCGGGACTTTCACAAGAAGAGGTAACATATTCTTTCTTTATAATGTTACTGTAAAAGAGAATTCAAAAATTAGAATTTGACGTTTCTTTTATCCATGTATAGGTGGATAAGCTATTTGACAGGAAACTCGAAGAAGCAATAAAAAAGTGGCAGACATCTCAGACTGCCACTTACCAGACAATACCTACTGCAGACTCTACTCCTACTTCTACTGCAGAGGTTGGGAGTAATCCTGTAGAACCACCACCTAGCACATCCACTGTAAGTAATTTTATGACATAGTAACTAGTTTTTTAATTCAAGATGATATGTATATATGAAATTGTAGTCGTTTCAAAAAAAGATGATATGTATATATGTATATAACATTCTTTACACAAAAATTTGTAGGGGTTGAAGCCATGCCGTCTAAAAAGTAAAGAATATGTCGTGGCAGAGGCGTCGACTTACCCATCCCTACAAGGGGAAACGTGTCACGGGTCTCCAGTACCAGCTGGTTGGATTCGGGTGAGCCCGATACATATATTCCCCCAGTGGATGGATCTTCCACTGCCATATGCCGACCCAGATTGTGAAACGCTTGGTGAGTCAGTAGGCGGAGTGATATTGTGGCTAAAAGCGGATGTCTTCTTTACTGATAAGGTATGGTAAATTTACATTACGTTCAATTGTTAGTGTGTGTATATGCTGGCAGTTGATATGAAATTATATATATATACAGGTTAAAAAGAAGACACCCACATCATCTAGGCCTCCACTTCCACCTCCTGCATTACCTAGTTGGGTTCCACAGGACCTACCTGTCCCGTTAGGTCCTAACTGTAGGGGTATGGCAGTATGGTTAGGGGAACATGATATAAACTCCCCTATAACTGTTTCTTCTGATTCAGATTCTACAGGTCAGTCATACGAAACATAACTATTTATACAAGATATATTGGAGTTGTTTCGATATGATTGGCTAAATACATCTGTGATAGAGCTATGGATAAGGTGAGATATTCTTTATACATCCATATACCTTGTGTATGATCTGGTGATCTGATTTCTTATTTATTAATGCATGGTGATCTGGCAATATTTTGGTGAGAAATATTTCATTTTTCATATCTGTTAACATATGTTATTACATTACTATTTAATTGCAATGTTCTGTGTTACATTAACATGTAGGGGTTTTGAGGAGTACAAAAAGGATGGAGGAAAGGTCCCCACGAAAAAGAACCAGCCAATAATTTGGAAGAACGTGCAAGTAAGTTCCCGACTGCAATATATGTATATATTATTTATGTGAACAATGCTTAATTAGTTGTATTTTTTAATATTTTGTATGTTTGAATTTATAGTGTGCTACACAAGACAACGGATGGGCATGTGGATACTATGTCATGCGATATATGCACATGATTATCAAACATGCCATACTGGATATCGAATGTATTGCTCAGGTATTATATAATCTCATTAGATAATATGATCGAAATATATCAATCTTATTTATAGCTCATTAATTATATATATACATCATTCTCTTTACAGGTGTTTAAAGCTAACCCCATTACAGGAAAGGACTTACCAAATGTTAATGCTCCCTATACAATGGGAGAATTAAATGAAGTAAGAGAAGAATGGGCAACAGCCATACAATTAGTGGGGGCTTTAAAATATAATTGGGATCCTGATAGCAAATAATGACTAAACAATGATACTTTGTAAATGAATTTCTGAATTATAATATATGTGTGAATGTTTCTACATGTCTGGATGTTTCTACATGTGTCTGAGTGAAAATGAATGAAAGTGTTGGTTGCTATATGAATGTTTCTACATGTGTGAATGTGAATGAATGGAACTACAAATTGCTAGCATGTGTGAATGTTTATAAATGTGTGAAAATAAAATGGAACTGCAGGTTGCATTGCTAAATGCATGTGCTACTTTTTTATTGTTAATTTTGCAGGTTTGCGGCCTGTTGTCGGCTGATATCAATGGATGTCGTAAAACCTGCATTTCATAACTGAACTGAACAGGTTTCTCATCCTGCGACCAGCCACAGCAGGTCTGCAGACTCACTGGAAAAAAAAACCAATAGGCGTCGGTTATTTGTAAATAACCGACACATAATGATATAGTGTCGGTGTTCCTACAATAAACCGATGTCTATGTCCTTAACACCACGACCGTGCTGGACAGCACGGCCGTGGGGCGAAGATATATGGTGTCGGTTTTTTACTTATAACCGACACTGATAGTTCCCAAGATGGCGCCCTTTCTGTGGCGCGAAGGGTTTGGGCGTCGGTTTTTAACTAATAACCGACGCTTATAGTCCCATGATGGCGCATTTTCGGTGGTGCACGAAGAGTTTGGGTGTCGGTTTTGGAACCGACGCCTGATGGGTGGACTTTTAGTGTCGCCCACATAGGTGTCGCTTAGAAACCGACACTAAAGGCTTTAAATAACAGACACTAAAGGTAGGTTTTGTAGTAGTCAATTCGGTCGACAATATTGTCGACCGAAAATCCCTCTAGGGTCGATTATAAAGGAAAACTGACGCTACAGGAGCTTATACGAACAAATCTAGCTCTCTCTCGGTCGACAAATTCGTCAACCGAGAAACAGCCAGATTTCGTTGTATAAGTACCTTTAGGGTCAGTTTTTTGCTTATAACCGACCCTAAAGTCCAATTCGGTCGACAATATTGTCGACCGAATAGACTTCTAAGGTCGGTTATAAGCAAAAAACCGACCCTAAAAGTTGCTTATACACTTGGAATCTGACTCCTTATCGGTCATTGAATTTGTTGACCAAGAAAAGTTCTAAGGTTGGTTATAAGTACAAATCCGACGCTAGAGGTGCTTATACATGCGTGAAGTAAACTAGATCCAGAATTGTTATCGGTCGATGAATTTGTCGACCGAGGATCCTTTAGGGTCGGTTTTAAAAGAAAAACCGATCTTAGCGGTGCAGAACCGAAGAGGACTTTAGGGTCGGTTATAAGGATAAAACCAACCCTAAAGGTGCTCGTATTTGTGAAATCCAACACTTATTCGGTCGACGAATTTGTCGACCGAGGAGCCCTTTAGGGTCAGTTATAAGGAAAAACCGACCCTATAGATCGAGGCACGAAGCCAAAAATCAAGCAAATTTTTACCGCAGGAAACTTGTAAATGAATTTCTAAACCAATTGTCTATAAGGTCGCTTATTTTATAAAAACTGACCCTATAAAGATGCACTACAAGGTCGGTTATTTTAAGAAAAGCGACCCAAGAGGTCTTAAGTGGTGCCCGCGTTTTTTATAGACATATAAGGTCGGTTATTTGGAAAACTGACCCTATAGAGATGCACTACAAGGTCAGTTATTTTAAGAAAAGCGACCCAAGAGGTCTTAAGTGGTGTCCGCATTTTTTATAGACATATAAGGTCTGTTATTTGGAAAACCGACCCTATAGAGATACACTACAAGGTCGGTTTTTTTAAGAAAACCGACCCAAGAGGTCTTAAGTAGTGCCCGTGTTTTTTTTAGACATATAAGGTCGGTTATTTGGTAAAACCGACCCTACACGTAGGGACGTTATAACCCATTTCTGTACTAGTGATGTTCCTAATGCCAAAAAAGACCTCATATGGAAAGATATATCTGTGAGTGGAAGTGATGTTATTTTAATATGTTTTTTATCTATTGATTCTAATTTAGTTTGCTTGAAATTAATTCCTTTTCAAAACAACATTATTAATTGCTTCTTTTGTATGTATAGGGTGTTTTTCATCTAAATAAAAAAGATCACAAGAAAAGAGTACTACAACGTTGTGGTGTACGATGGAGGGGTTTTAAGACATATCTTGTAAGGGAATTTATAAATAATCCTAAACAAAAGAAGAAAGCTACAAATGTATATATTTTTATAGATCTTGAGGTGTGGGAAAGATTTGTTGCAGCTAGGAGATCGGAAGAGTTTCAGGTAATAAAGATTGTGATGTATTGTATGAATATTTAATTTTATACAATTAAGGAGGTAGATCTTTTTATACATGTTTGCCAAGTCTAAATTGCAATACCTCATTTTAAATGATCAGGCTATTCACCAGGCTCAAAAGGAAAGACGGGCTAAAAATGTGCATGACCATCGTTTGGGGCCCGGTGGTTATGCCTTCCGCCGCCAACTACAAGAGAAGCAATCCTCTTCTGGAGAAGAATCTAGTACAACTCAAGTTGAGCGACCACCCCGACACATGACATGGATTGATGCTAGAAAGAATCGAGCAGGTAAAATTGTCAACCCTGCAACTAAGGAGGTGGCACAAAATATGGTAGGTTTATCCCAACTAAGTATTTATATCTAATTGATATTGTGATTTAATATTTTTATTAACTATGAATAGATTGATCTCCACGAGCAAAGGAAGGAAGGAAAGTTCATCCCAACTGGCTACATGGATGAACTAGCAGTTGCTCTTGGTACGAAGGAGCATCCTGGCCGTGTTAGGGGATTAGGAGATGGCATAGGATTCAAGTCTTATTTTAGCCCTTCGCAATCTAAAAGAGGTCGTGTAGGAGGTCTTACACAAGAGGATCTTGAAGCATTAGTAGCGCAGAAAGTAAAAGAAATAATGTCTTCATTTCAGCCTACTCAACCTTCTCAACCTATTCATACTGTGTGTCTCTCAAGTGATGAGGTACAAGCCCATGCTCGAGTTGTAGAAGGTCATGGGAGCACTCCCGATGACCCACCACAACAATCTGCAGTAAGTTTTTGTTCTATATGTTGTGTTAGTATGATAAATATATGATAATATATATAGTTGTAACATGTATATGTTCTACTGTTTCTTATATAACTTATATTATTTCAATCTAGGTTGGTATGAACTGTAAACTTGCAGTGGAGGTTCCAGAATATAATGTTGTGGCAGCGGGCAAGGTGTACAACCTTGGTGGTACATTGCATTGCCAACAAATTACTGATGACATTTGCCGTGTGTCCATCCATCTTGTGTATGACGGAATGGGGGACAAACCACTACCCATACCTAATATTGAATATAGTACAGTTGAAGAAGCTGAGGGTGCTATGGTGGGTTGGCCTAGACACTTGGTTATCAATGACAAGGTATACCTTATTTCTACCATATTTTTCATATTTGACTGCATATATGAACTTGTGTAATATAAGTATGTAATTTAATTAACAGGTTTGTAAACCAAAAAGTAAAAATTCTACTAGTCGTCCTCCTATGCCCAAGCCATCTTTCATTCCTGAAGCTACATTCGACGAATTGGGAAGCAAATGTAAATGTTTGTGTCGATACTTAGCCAACCAAAGCTCGGGATTACAAATGTTGGTCAATTTAACAGAAGATGCAGTTGGGAGGGATTTGAGAATTTAATTTTTCTTGATGATATTATAGAGTTGTTCCAGTATGATTGGCTAAATATTTTGGAAATAGAAGTATGGATAAGGTAATGATCTATCAATATATATATCAAATTCCAATACACATTTTTAGCTTAGTTCTATATATGGAAATAATTACAAATGTTTTACAGCCATTTATATACTGAGATCACAAACTTTGATATAAAGAATGTTGGATTCTTAGTTCCTTCAATCACTAGTCAAGTGGAGATAAATTTTGAGGATGTGAATGAGTACTTCTCTACTGCATTCAAATATTTTGCTAGTGAAGGGAAGGAAACTATCCTAATTCCTTTTAACGTGAAGTAAGTATTATTATTCAATATAAATATAATAATGAATAAAATTATTTATTTAATGTTTGTTTTATTCTTACTCAGAGGTAGACATTGGGAATTAGTGGTGATTGCCCCTAAATTGATGACTCTTTATTATCTTGACCCAATGGGTAAAACAACAAGGAGTCACAAACTGAAATTGCCAGCTATGGAGTAAGTATAAATTTAGTCAATGCTTCAACATGATATTTCTATTTAAAATTTCTATTTTACCAACTATTATATAATTGATAGGGGTATAAAGGCTTTTCGTGATGCTGGAGGACAAATACCAACAAAATTAAAGACATTGACTTTGAAAAATGTCAAGGTAGCTACTTTGACAACTGCTTAGTCTTATATGTATTAATTTTCAATTCTAATATGTCAACTCTTATAGTGTTATCTCAACTGCTGTTTATAGTAGTTTACTAACATTAAGTATAATTCGTTTTTTGTAGTGTCCTATGCAAAATAATGACTGGGCTTGTGGCTACTATGTAATGAAATATATGCAAGCTATTGTCAAACAAGCATCACATGTCATTCAGACTATAAGTCAGGTAATAAAGAATAACATCATAAATTTACAAGTGATTGTAGTCATTTTATAAAATATTAGCATGTGCATTTTCTGTTACAGATCTTTACAACTCAGCCTTACACCCTTGTGGACTTGAATGAATTCCGAGAAGAGTGGTCAGATTCTTTTTTAAATGAAGTCAATATAGCATTGGATTAAATATGTCAGCTCCATTTATGTATGTGGCCCTTTCATATTTACTTTTGTATCTAATTAATATCATCTCAGACTTGCAATCTATCATTTTATAAATTTTTATGTGATTATGAATCATTTTTGTCATGAATGTGTGGTTTTGAATGGTGACGGTTGACCATCAATGCTCCCCTCTCCCAAAATATATGAATCTTCTTGTTCTTCTGTTCTATTTCATTTCCTGTAGAATTTTTTTAAAAAAAAATTGAAACTTCTAGCGTCGGTTTTTTAAATAACCGACCCTAAAGATTGAATGACCACTTTAGTGTGATCCTCGGTCGAGAACAATTTCGACCGAAAATATTTCGGTCGACAATTTTCTCGACCGAGAGAGTTTTACAGGGTCGGTTTTTTGGAATAACCGACCCTAAAGATTGAATAAAAGACTTCAAAGTAATCCTCGGTCGAGAGAGGATTACTCTGAAGTCGTTTATTCAATCTTTAGGGTCGGTTATTCCAAAAAAACTGACCCTGTAAAACTCTCTCGGTCGAGAAAATTGTCGACCGAAATATTTTCGGTCGAAAATTGTTCTCGACCGAGGATCACACTGAAGTGGTCATTCAATCTTTAGGGTCGGTTATTCCAAAAAAACCGACCCTGTAAAACTCTCTCGGTCAAGAAAATTGTCGATCGAAAATATTTCAGTCGAAAATATTCTCGACCGAGGATCACACTGAAGTGGTCATTCAATCTTTAGGGTCGGATATTCCAAAAAAAACCGACCCTGTAAACCATATCGGTCGAGAAAATTGTCGACCGAGATCGTTACAGGGTCGGTTTTTTTGGAATAACGGACGATATAGAGAAAATTCTGTAGAGCAAATTCTCGCCTGGGTCAGTGTTTTTCGTCGGAGTTTACTCTGTAAGGTCGGTTTTATTTGGTCAAATAAACCAACACTATAGAGCAAACTCTATAGCGATGACCACTTAGGCATCAGTTATAAAGTGACGCTACAGGCTTAAAAAAACTGACGCTACAGACCATTCATGTACTAGTGATTTATATATTACCAAGCACACTAACGCCTTCTTTTCCTTTTCCATTAACAGTCACTAGTCAGATAAAGGGATTTATTATGAAACATTCAAGACTAAATCTTTTATATAACCAATTTCGTTAATATTCAGCAGTAGTACATTATATGCTAGAGGCCATCCTGTAGTGTAATAAATTTTTAGATGAAAAAGTATGCATGCTAAATCTTCAGACCATAAGATAAAGACCCAAGTCAATTCAGAATGATAGCAATTAAAAAGCATGTATTTATCATCGATCATCTAAGAGTTAGTCCAAACAATGTCTAGCTTGTTATTGGATATGCCATTCTCGGTTCTATTCATGTACGTCCTGCTCATGGATGTAGTGACAGTTATTTTTGAGTTTCAAAGAGGATGTGAACTTGAGTTTATTCAGAAGCTTTAGATGGTTTTGATGTATTGTATGAGTCAGTTCTTGTTTCTCTCTCTAGCTGTTGGGTTTATTATTATCACCAAACTCAATTCAATTCAACATCATCTAGTTCTTAACTAATGATTTAATGATATTTAAATGTGCTATGGATAATAATTTAACTGAATTACTTCTAAATAGACCATTTCTATACACATAGTAGCTTGAGTCAAGTTATTAGCACTATCCCAAAGTCGCATGTTGTTCATATGTTGATTTGAAGCTTGTTCTTTATAAAACCTATTGAGATCTGGACAATGTTGTTGAATGAAGAAGTAGTTCTGCATAAATCTATATCATAATTAGTTTTCTTATTTTCTATAGTTTTTACTAAAAATAACACAACTAATTTTTTTTATCTCAATATGTAATAGAGATGTCAATGAGTTAACTGAGAACATATTTTAGAGTTGCTTTTCTGTACATAATATACACAAACATGGATTGTTTATGCAATATGTTATATCAATACTCATGGATTAATTACTCCAATAAAATATACATTATGAATTTCTAGACTATGTTGACATACATCCTGATCTAAAGGGGAATTCATTGGTAGGAGATTAGATAGTGGAGCCTAATTTGCAAGTCTGAAATCCCCATTAAAATAATTACACATTTCTAAAGAAAATCCATGATGCACAAGAAAAGCTTAGTTATTGGTGATATCCAAATCTGTTAGTTGAATGGATGTAATACTTTCATGAGTTTAGAACATGATGCTTGGGTTAGAGAGACTATCCTGATCTATATGCTAAGATATATCTCACTGTGTTGGTCCTTATACCATGGTTAGAAAAGTATGCCACCATCAAATGTAAATGTAAGGGCTTCGAGGTGGAGAAGAAAGGTGATGGTGTGAAGAATATAAGAGGGGAGAATATAATAGGTACATCAAAGGGTTATTGAACTCGAGTGGCAGAGACCCTCTTCTCTCTAGTGCTAGACTCAAGTTAATTACCTAATGAGAGGGGCTACTAAAAGTTCCTCAATCCGGTTCTCTCATGATTTAAGAATTCCAGACTACAAAATTACTCTCTTATCATGTTAACTATAATCAATTACATATGAAGATATAGAATATATAATTACCAGTTGATGAGGAAGATTGACAGTAGATTAATACTAACTATAACTGCACTAATTCTAAATGATATCTACTTTTCCCACCAAATTGAAGAATAACTAGATTACAACTCACCATTCTGTTGTCTGATCCTTATACATGATGTGTGTGAAGTGTACACTGAAGCACACCTCTCCAACTTTGTAAATGCATCAAGATCTTCTCTAAATTCGATTCTGAACTTATCTAACTACAACCAAATAGCTATGCATTAATATATAGTGGTGAAAAAAATTCTGTATTAACAGATATAACCATAAGAATCAAAATATGGTAGTGTATATGCAATATAAAACAAGCAACTAAGATTGTCTATAATCTAGTATGGTATCCAAATTCACCCATATTTTTTAAGAAATAAAAGAGGAGACTGTTCTCAACCTAGTATGTTTGCCCCATAGTCTTTATACACCCATTCCATTTCTCTAACATGTGATGCTCTTTTTGTTGATGTGGAGCTGCTGTTCACTCAAGTGGAGCTACTTTTCACTCATTCTCTAGTTTGCATACTGCATTTGCCTCTATGACTCAGTTTGCAGTACCCTATTAGATTGGTGGAGTTTGGTGATTATATCATGAGGTGATGATGTCAAATGTAGGGTCTTAATTTCAAGTAGTTGTATTGATGTAGCTTCTAAGCCCATGTTGTTGTTTCAGATTTATTAAAATAGATTTCAAATTCCAATTCATCCTTGTGGGTATTCAGTTTTTCAAGATGTCGAATGAATGCTTACAAACTTCTATTTTCTGAACGAATGCAATTGTATTATGTTATTCTAGATGTAAAGAAATCATCATCTCTTTGCAATAGCTTCTGTGATTAGGTTGCTGCTTTAGTTTTATCAGAACAAAATTCACATATCTGTTCATCTTTTGGGGTTTTTGTTTATCAATATGTTGAGATGATGACTACAAGCTTCAAGCTGATATATTATCTATTTGGGTGAAATTTCCAAGCTGATACAAATTTCATATTGAGTCCCAATGGTTGTAGATCTTATGGCTTGAGCAAATTTACTCCTAGAGCAGGGGTTGTATTTTGTTCCAACATGCCTTTATTTGTCCTTCTCTTCTCCTACTTGTTTGATGTATTAGTGGAGCAGTTTACATGCCTTCACATATGTTTCTCTTATCATGTGTATGGATCATTTTGGTTAGAACAGTTATGTGAGTAGTAAAAAATTATATGAAGACTAAAGAGGGCATTGGTTCATCAAAACTATTTATTGAGATCACGTGATGTACTCGATGGAATAATGTGATCAAAAAAGGTAAGCTATCCCATGGAATCAATTTAATGACTGTCAATGGGTTAATAATGCGTACAATATTTTTTCTATATCATAATTATGTTGTAGTGGGCATTCAGACTATTGAAGGATAATACCCATACATGCGAGCTTCATACATAGAGTGTCAGGTATTTCTAAACAATTAGATTAGATGATTATCCCACTAAAGATCTTTAAACAACATGAAGTCAATCTCATACCCATGGATTGAAAGAGCATGACTTCACTGACAAACAAAAAAATAACTAGTACAATAGGTTCTTATATTGGGTGAAAACTACACACGCTACACATAGATTAGCCATGCGTAAAACATGCTTTACTAATAGGGAAATTTGTCCTAGATGATCTATTGGTTCTATAAAAAGGCAAGGTGTGACTGATATCACTGCATGCACAGTACAAATTGACTTGGAGCAATGATAAATAGAGCTACTTAAGTTGATGAAGGAAAAAATGTATTTCAAGCAACTCAGATGGTTTACTTTTAACAACTCTAAGAAGCCAATATGAATTTTTTAGGCTTCTTTGGGTGGGTCATGATTGGAAGTATCACATGCTCAGTATATAGTTTGCTCACTGTATAGTTTCATATTTGAATCTAAGAAGAAATCTAAGGTAACAATCACGGTTTGAGACTAGGGTGAAGTCAAAAGCTCTGACGAGAAATGTACAGAGTTGTATAAAAAAGATATCAACAGAGTAGTACCTTTTTGTCTAGCCAAAAAAGATAATTAGGCTATCCAGAAACTATATGTATCAAGTTATTCACATGCAAGTTTCCTTAAAAGCTTTTCCTGCTAGAAGCTTCAAACATTGCAAGTTTTGTTCTTGAACAGAAAAAATTGTAAATCATAGAGGGATCTCAAGGATGTGATTTATATTTTTAGAACAATGAGAAAGGACAAACTCACTTGTCCGTCAGGTGCCTATAAGATAGAAAACACTGAATAGACATGTACAAAAATAATGAAGTAATGATTACCATTTTTACCAAGCTAAAAATGCAAGATACATACACAAAAAATTTGATATGTTCATGTTGGCAGTCCAAGGACGAAACCCCCCTCCAGTACACTACAAGGATGTATCAAGCAACAAGATTTATAGAAAAGGAACAGAAAGCTAAAGACCACTATCACTCATAATGATACGTTTTTTGGCTAGCAATTCTTCTGGTTTGTCGAGTTAAAAAGGTATTTATACAGGAAAATGTGAAAGAAAATAATCCATACATAAATCACCAGAAGTTGTAATGTCCCAAGGCAATAAATATAAATATATCACGACAAGAGCATATAATCAGTTACCTAATTCAAAGGGAAATGAATAGAGAGATCACACTGAGAGGAAGAAGATGGCTGGTTGTGAAATGAGGTGGTAGGGTTGCATCCTACAGAGCCCTCATGCAATTGGGCAGAGCCACGGAAGAGAAGTGGATAATAGAGCCCTCAGGATGCTAGGCGGAGGTGATAAGAAGAACTTCCGACAGAGCTATCAGGGTGGAATTGTTGAGAAATAACCGCTTGTCAAGCAGAGAGGCTGGCGTCGTGAGGGAAAACAAGGTGGCGCACAATGTTGTAGGGGGGAATGGGGAGAGGGAGAGACCGTGGGATCAGGTGGAAAGCCCGATCAGGATAGGGTGTAGAGTGTGAAACTTAAATTGGTGGAGGATACAGATGCACGGGAGATGAGTAGCGGGAGTGAATTAATTGTGTTTTGGGACGGGAAGTGTGTATTAAGTAGATTTTATGTAATCAATTAGACTCTCTACACTTGATTTACTTATATTTTTAATATTTGTATGTAGAAGTAGTTGTAGCTACGTATATAATACATGTAACTAGAATTATTGTAGCTAATACATACTTTTTTGGTAGTGATTATTCATTCAAGTGACTTAATGGCAGAGTTACTATAACCCCTAGGTGATTGAATAGAGACACTAACTGGCTGGATAGTCCATATTCAATTGATTAACATGATTACCTGATTGACTACTCATGTCAGTGTTTTCTAGGAATGTCTACTCTAGTTGGATAGACCATCTAGCCACTCAGCTAGTGGGTCTGCCATTACTATCATAAACTTAGTTTGCAACTCTTGGTTCCTTAGGTTTTATTAATCCAAACCCTATCTTAACCCTCTCCCAATTTAGATGGGCATGGACACTAGGGCTTATCTTACACATTTCCTATGCTGAAGCCCCATCTATCATTATCTGCATAGGGAGAGTGACAGGAGACAAAGTGTCTCTAGAGGATGCTCCTTCTTGGAGGTGTGGAGTTTAGGGTCTTCCACGTGGAAAAAGTAGAGAAGTAGGTGCCAAATGACTACGTCAGGAGCACGCCATCAACACTAAAAGATAACATGCTAAGGATCAAGGATATTTGGTCAAAGATTAAGGCACTAACTAAATTTAAATAATTCCCTAAGGCATTTCTCTTACTAGTATTAGCAATTAAATGCCACATTTAGTATAAATGCTTCAAGACAAAATGGAACTTCAAATCCCACTAGGAACTAAATTCCCTATTTGTTTGGGCAAAAACAAACACCATGATTGGTAACCATTGGTACCCAAAGTCCTTTCCGAGTGGATTATGAGTTCTGCACTCCTAGATACTTAAGCAGTACATACTTGACTTCAACCCTAATGCCCATCTTGATTCCCAATGTTGACCCCGACCCCAACCCCGACCCTGACTCCCATTTACATACATCTTCGGCCTTCGGTGACCCAGCCTAGAGCAGGACAACATCTAATAATGATCCAAGTTTGCTTCCCCATGTTTATGCCTATGTAAGAATTGTCATCGCATTTAGAGAGGGAAAGACTCCTACCATATTTAGCCATATTATTTGTCCTTGTAAAGGAGCAGAAGGAAGTACCATTGACACATTATACAAGAAGAAACTGGGAGGGAGAAAAGGCTTCCACCCAATAGCTCCTTAATGATATATCATAGAACATTAAAGAAACAAGAAGAGCTTACCAATTGTGTACATAGTTTATCACTACTTCTATTGATATCATTCTAGATATAGCTAGAAGATGGTGTGCGATCCTATCATGGGAAAAGCCATTGACGAGGACTTCTTGAAACTCATTAATTTCATTGCAATATTAAAAGGTGCTTATGAGGTAACAATTATAAAGTAATTAAGTTATTTGTAGCAAGGAGAACAAGTATGTTAATAGTACATCAACCCAATCATCCCTTGGGTATCCAAACATAGGTTGGGAAACATTAAAACCTATCCAATTCATTTACAATCCAATCTTATCTTTCTCACATTCTTTCTTAATCCTTTACTAGGAAGCAAACATATTGTAAATTCTTTATCAAAAGAATTCATGTCCCTATGAATTTCCCCCTCATCTCTCCATTTTCAAATTCTACTGCATCTTTTTTTTCATTTTTTACAACATGATACCTTTTTCCTTGCATTGCCACTTTCCTAGACCTAAAAATCGTATTCACTTCTATCCGCAACGCCTCCCACAACCTCCTCGATTTTCCTATTGTGGCTACCAATTTCTTGCTTTGACGAACGACTTCTAGGATAGCTTCTAAGATAATGAGTTAACGGAGAGGAATCCAATTTTATCACCTCTTCCCCATTGGTGGTCATAGACTACAATTGAGCGCTAATAGTATATTCAAAGACGACATACTGGAAATATCAAACAATTGATAGATAATCAAAGATGATGCCCAATACACAATGAAAATAGCCCAAGTCGAAGATAGTGCCCAATACACATTACAAATAGTTAGAGTCGAAGACACAATCTAGATTCCAATCAAGTAGTGTGACATTTGAAACACACATGAAAATCAAGGTACTACAAGATGTGTCTTTTGAAATGTGTATGATACCCTCAAATAAATAGAAAAACCGAAAAACAGACACTCTAAAATTGCATTTTTATGCACCTCTTGAGGTAAACAATCTTAGATGCAACTAGAGTGTCACTGACAACTATCCTTCTTATTTATCTCTTACTCCTATCTTAAGTTTCCTTCTTCTCTATTTGTTGTTGTTTCTTCTTCATCTTTCAGGTTTGTTTGTTTTTATTTTTTACATTCTCTTTCTCTTCCTCTATGTATGTCCCCAGTGGTATCTTTTACCATGTCTTCTCCCTTCTTCTTCACCGCCTCTCTTTAACCGTCAATCCTCATCCACATTTGTTATATTATGTTTTTCTTCAATAACCAACTTTTTCTTTTCACATGTCATCATACATAAAGAAATTAACTTTTAATTTTCACGTGTCATCTTATATTTATAGGATTAATTATACTCCAGGATCCAGGATGGCATTAAAAAAAACCTCATATATGCTATTTGTGGTTTTTTTTTAAAATTAAAGTCAGGAGTCATTCTATTCACCCACACCCCTCTTGTGGGCAAAATCATCATAAAATTATACAACTCCCGCTTATAAGAACGCGAGTATTTTCCCCTTAAATAAAGCGCCCAAAGGAAACACAAACCAAACGAAAAACCCTGCCCCTCTAGCACCCGAGTCGAGCGCGTCACATGGTACCGGACTCCACGCCACGATCAGGAGACCCCTTCTCCTCTTGGCAGGCAAAATTACCGTTCCCGCTCATAGCTCTGTGCTCGTCGGAAAAACGCATAAGGAGTGCGACGCCTCTCAAGGATGATGAGTCCACGCACTTTCATGGGTAACAGTGCATGCTCCGTGCAAATATAAACGTCATCAAAAGCTAGCCCCCATAGGCCCAACTCTCTAGGAGCCGTATTAGAGGGCTTAGGTATAAGGAAACCTATAATGGTGTGCTCTCTCAGAACCGCATGAATCTCCCTGGTAAACACAACGGCTTCCCATGGCTCTTTGGAAGCCCCCACCACATATGTTGAAAACATACGGATCATTAACTTCTATAATGGATATATTTATATTCTTGTCATCAGCTATCCTGAGGGCAATGGCGCATGCGTGAATGTAGGCAATGGTATAATCCTCGTCCTGAAGCCACACCCAGAAAGCAAGCCTCACATGACAATGGGAGTTGCGAATAACGTCGGCTGCCCATCTCCTGCGTGAACCCGACGGTCGGTTGCATAATCAATGGTAAGATTTAGCTTGAGATTAGCAACGTCTGGGGGTTGCCATCTGGCGATCTGTATGTGCTTGAGCTTATCCCGTGGTTCCTAAATGTTATGAATGTTTAGCTCTATGTAGAAGGCCGGGTCTTAAATCTTGATGAATCGTTTCTTGGAAATCAGGCGGTCCAGGTACGTGATGATGTAATTCTACTGCGGAAGCCATCCTAGCAGCGCATCGGATGCGCCAAGTCGTCCACACAATGTGGGCACATAATTCACCAGCGATCCATGCTTTTGCAGATGTCGTGTCATGTGATCTAACACATATCATCAGAACTTGGATCAACGAGCGAGGCGCTGCGTAGCCAGTAATGGCAGTGTACTTGGCCCAGAATTGTCGCGCTAGCTGGCTATCGATGAAGAGATGTTGCATGGACTCACAAGCGGGATCATCGCAACAGGAGTAGCGGGAAGCTACTGGGACATGACATCTGTGAATATTGTCATCAGTCGGGACGACGCGATGTGCAATCTTCTACAAAACGGCGGTGGCCCTAGGTTCCCCATTTGCCAAACTTTGCTCAACCAAGGTCTGTCCGTTGCTGCATGATCGTCAAGAATAGTCCTCTTAACGGACCCAACGGAGAACTCACCATCGTGAGCAAGACTCCAGATCATCTTGTCCTGCTCGTCGGATATAGCAGCTCGAGATGCTGCAATAAGCCGGACACTATCATGGTGAATGCTGTGAGAAAGTGCGTTCCAATCCCACCCGGAGTCTTCGATCAAAAAATCCTTGACCTTGAAATCGTGATTCCTGTCACTAGCCATGATATATAACAAACTCAGCCATAGGTGTGTTACACCATCTGGAGCTCCAGAAGGAAATGTGTCCTATATATGCCAATTATCCATTTGCAAAGCGGTGTGAACATCGGGTACACGCGCCATATCTGCTTCCAAAATGGCGATGTCGATTCCCCCAATTTCAAATAAGAGCGGTAGCATCCGGACCTATGACTGAAAGCGCAGGAGTACTTGCTTCTGCAGAATCTCGCCCAAGTGGAAGATCCATTGAGGATTTCCCAACATGCCTTGTATATGTACGATCTGGCAGTGCATCTGATGGAGTCTAAGACAAAGCATGGGATGTTGGGGATGCTACATTATCCCACGAAACCCACACCTTGAGACGGCTAAGAAAGCCCTCACGATGTCCATGAACTCCTATTTCACTATGTCCCAAGCTGCAATAAAGAAGGTAATCGTGAATCCATCAGGCCCAGGTGCAGATGATAAATTCATCTCCTGCATGGTGGAAATGATCTCGCTTTCAGAGGGAACACTAGTCATCATGATGTTGTCATCTGAATCGAGCACAGTGGGAAAGCCTTCGAGGAAATCAGTGAGACGATCATCATCCACGCTCCCTGGTGGCGAGAAGAATTCTTCAAAGTATGCAGCAGCAGCAGCTTGCGCCATCGCCTCGGTCACAGTGCTGCTGTCCAGGAGCACAATCAGCGGGGGACTCCTTCTTCTCGGCTTGGCTTTAACGACATCGTGATAGAAAGCCGTATTCCGGTCGCCGAAATCCTGGATTGCTGTTTCCACATGGCCTCCTCCTGATCTAGGATCTCTTGCATCTCGTTCTCGGCCTGGAAAAGCAACGCCTCATTCTCAGGTGATGGGTATTCGTCGAACTCTATCTGAGTGACGCTGATGACATCCTTGAGATCTTTCTTTCGTTGCGCTATGTGGCCAAATGTGGATTTATTCCAGGCTTTCAAAGCGCGCTTGACCTGCTTAAGCTTGGCGAAAAGGATGTATGATGGCTGACCAGTGAATGGCGTGTCCCATGCATTTCTGATAGTCTCCAGACAGCCAGGGTGATCTAGCCATGTGGATATGAATGCGAGGGGGGGTGGGGTTGGGGTCTGTTGTGAGGGGCATCACCGACGTCTCGGACCAAGACGGCACAATGGTCGGACACCCTATATCTAGTAAGGTGTATGACTTTCGTGCTGGGGAACTCCTAAATCCATCTTCCATTGACTAGGACTCTGTCGAGACGCTCCCACAAGATGGGGGTATGCAGCTATTTGTTCACCCAGGTGAAGCGGCTCCCATCGAAATCAACCTCATGGAGGTCGGCATCGGCGATGCAGCTGTTGAAGTCCAGCCCAACTTGAAGATCAGGAGCAGTACCTCCTCTCTTCTCTTCCACTCTCCGAACCATATTGAAATCACCAGATATCTCCCACATCACGAGCCAAGGAGACCAGGGACTCCCACAGGTCCCTCCTCTCAGCGATATCACAGCTAGCATATATCACAGTGACGAAGAAAACGTACCTCACCGAGGTCCGAAAGCCACGGTGCATCGGACGGTAAGGTGTTGCTTGCTCTGCCTGAATATAGACTTCAATGTCGAGTCAACATCCAAATCTTGCCCTCGTCGTCATTGTTGTCACACACCCAATCTAGCTGGACAATGTCTAGAAGCTCTTCGGCCCGGTTGGCATGAGCGAAAGGTTTGAAGAGTCCAAGGACAACCGGGTTATGCTGGCTGCATGATCTGGCCAAGACGATCTCCTGGTCTCGTTATTGGTAGCGCCTCTGATATTCCAAAACAAGTGCTGATGTGAATTCATAATGAACCAATAATCACATTTCGTCAAGTCCTCAGACTACCACTAATGGCTCCATCTTCGCGGTGAGCACCCGCCGTTGTGATCATCGGAATCTCGGTCATAAAAGCCTTCGTCTCCTTCAGAGAAACATCTGCTGCGCTCATGGTGTGTCCGCGGTCGATGCGCCGACGTCGGCCTGGGGAAGTGCCCATCCTCATCCTGACGCGACTGGTCAGCGCATCTCCGTCGACGCCTCGCCGTCTTGAAAACCTGATCTTTTATGGACAAAAAGTCGTGCAGGCTGCGACGTGGGAGTATGGACCTGATGTCGTCTTTATTAATAAGAAAAATTCTAACATAACTGCTTCACCCACTAGCTGGTCTACCCGGAATTCGAGAATACACGATTTTTCGTTGATTTTTGATACTACCTATGTAAAAGCATGCAAAGTACATATATTTTGTCCACTCCATGCAAAAGTTATACAAATTACATTTATCTATCGACACCCATCTATGATATCCCAGTCCACTATACATTACGAAAAACACTTGGATTTTTTTCATTTCTAATTCCCTTCTTTTTTTCAAAAAGTTTTATTGTCTGCATATTTCTCCCCACTACAGATTACGTAAGTATTGTACCTACAATAAATACATATACATTCACAAGTGAATTTGGTAGGTAATGTACTTATGTTTGAGAAACCGAGTTGGAATTAACAAGTGAGTACAATACTTATAGATGCATTTTATAGTTGATTCTTGACCAGATGTGTCCTCCCGGGGCCAACTAAAAAAAGACTGGAGTTAATGTGCCCAATCCCGAAGTTAGTTCTATACATATGACCGGCTATCAGGAAAATAAACGAAATCAGAGGGATATTTATCCCAATGCCAAAATTATTTACCCTGTTAACTGTACTTTTGAGGTCATTAACAAGTGGATACTCAACTTATGTTTGCATTTTGTATAATTTTTTTTAACCAGATGGCCAATGTTGCTATGAGATTCTGTAGGTACTGTGCTTATATTTCTAGACGAGTTATACAATTATGCTTGATTTTGTATTTTGCTAGGTACTGTATTTATGCTTGCATTTTGTAAAAAGATTTTGTCCAGATGGCCGATGTTGCTATGAGATTCTGTAGGTTTTGTGCTTATACTTTTAGACTAGTTATATTATTATCCTTGATTGTGTAATTTACTAGATACTGTACTTATGCTTCAGTAAATGAGTTGAAATTAACAAGTGAGTACCGTACTTATGGATGCATTTATAGCTGATTGTTGATCTGCACTGTACTTTTGAGATTATTAACAAATGGACACTCAACTTATATCTGTATTTTATAAAAATTCTGTCCAGACGACAAATGTTGCTATTGGATTCTGCAGGTACTGTGCTTATGCTTCCAGATCAGTTATACAATTATGCTTGAGTTTGTAATTTGCTAGGTACTGTACTTACGCTTGATTTTGTAATTTGGTAGGCACTGTACTTATATTTTGAGAAACTGGGTTGGAATTAACAAGTGGATACAATACTTATAGATGCATTTTATAGTTGATTCTTGACCAGATGTGTACTGTACTTTTGAGGTAATTAACAAGTGGGTACTCAACTTATATTTGTATTTTGTAATTTTTTTTTATCTAGATGACCAATGTTGCTATGAGATTCTGTAGGTAATGTGCTTATGCTTCTAGACAAGTTATACAATTATGTTTGATTTTGTATTTTGCTAGGTATTGTATTTATGCTTGCATTTTGTAAAAAGATTTTGTCGAGATGACCAATGTTGCTATGAGATTCCGTAAGTATTGTGCTTATACTTCTAGACTAGTTATATAATTATGCTTGATTTCGTAATTTGCTAGGTCAGTAAATGAGTTGAAATTAACAAATGGGTACCGTACTTATGCATGCATTTTATAGTTAATTTTTGATCTGATGTGCACTGTACTTTTGAGATCATTAACAAATGTGCACTCAACTTATGTCTCTATTATGTAAAAAAAATCTGTCCAGATGACAAATGTTGTTATTGGATTCCGTAGGTACTGTGCTTATGCTTCCAGATCAGTTATACAAATGTTGCTATTGGATTCCGTAAGTACTGTACTAATGTGGGAATGTTGGTGGGTGTAATAGAACTGTAGAGAATAATTACAAGAGAGTAAATAAATTAATAAAGATGAGAGCAGGAGAGAAGAGTGGAGAGAGAATTTCGGAATCTTCATTTAGTGTATGAAATTAAATCAGTTAGTGTGGAGTTAATTCCAATTAAAAGAAACAACTGAGACCGGTTTGTGCGGACTCCCGAAGAATTGGGTGGAGTAGCAAGTAGATAAGTGACTATGATTCGCGTAACTCATTAATAAAGGAAGATCTAACTTCTTCATTTCGCCCAAGATGATGTTCCATGCTACGCGCTTGGACAGCGGCTTGTTTCATTTGCACTGCCGAAACCGCTCAGGCAGGCGGACATCCATGGCAGCAACCGGGATGTCTATTTCGCGCCCAATTTCGGTGATGGTGAAGGAATTCTCTCGGAATGGGGCTCTAGCAACCATGTGTAGTTTAACATCCGAGCGGCGATGTCCATGAGTCAAGGGGATGTATTGTGGCACGTCCTCTGAGAAAGCCTCCACAAATATGCATGAAAAGTCATCGTGTGTGCGTTGCCAATTGGACGAAAGATTCTGTGATGCTCTCTATGGTTTTTTTTATCCCCACAGACGATTGGGAGGTCAGTAATCTAAAACCAAAAAGCCTCCTTGCGAGCTCCGAATCGAGCATAATAGATGAGAGGGCGATGGATTTGTTCTGAAAGGTTAATCTACCTCTGCGAATTTTTGTTCTTGCCGTTAGATATCGGGTATCAAAAGACATATGTTAATTAGATATCTTTTACAAGCAGTAAGCAATTAACCACCATATATGCAGCAGTAATAATAAACAACAATTCGGATTCGGAGAAAACCGGCAGTTAGTTGGAAAGTAAACACCAGAGTTTGAAGATGAAGGTATGTGAAACATTATCTTCAAGACAGATTCCGCCGCTCCTAGTATGAGCGTCTCCGGCTGTCTATCTCCAAGATTCAACCACCCCAACTCTGGTACAGCCGCACGGTGCAAGCAAGAGTGCTGTGTTGAACTCGTTCTTTAGCCCTTGGTCGCAAACAACAAAGACGGCGTCACGAAGTGTGCCAACATAAGGCAGCAACAAACAACAAGGTAGTGTTTTTGGGAGAACAAGCTTGAACGATGGACTAGAAGGAGAACTGAATGGAGAATAATAAACTCTCTATAATGGTTGCCATATTTTTGGATCTCTCTTATTTGTTGTAAGTAATATATCCATTTTTTGTGTCTCTCAAAGGAGAGTGGACGTCTCTTTATATAGAGCACGTCTCACCGCACTACACGGTAACAACCCACAGACGTTACACACAACGTAACTGTTGGTCATCCCATCGTGTGTCTTAATCGTCGTGTTTAATGGCGGCTTTTAAGGATAATCAAGAGTGAGTAATTGCTGCTTGCCTTTAACGCTGTCATCAACTCCTAACGACGCAAAACGGAAACCGTAAAGACTTTCCATAAAAGAAAACAAATAAAATAAAGTTCGTTAAAACAATAAATACACAATGTATTTATGGCTATAGAAAAATAGATTTTTGGGACAAGGAATACAACATTCCCCACATGTTCCATAAAATCCTTTTTTACTTTTTGGAAAATCAATAAATAATAAAATGACCAAATTTACGATATTACTATGTTTTTCAACATTGGTAGCTTGTGGCTTTGAACCATTGCCTAGAATGACTCATTTCAATCCGGAGAGACGTAATAAACTATGTCTTGAACCAGACTCCCTGATTCGGACTTTAGTAAATCAAACAACCATAGTGCGGACACTAGAACGAGTTCGTATCGGTGTTGCACATAAACGACCTTCACAAGATCTTGTTTCATGAGCGCTCTAGCGAGTATGCCCAACTCACATAAACCCCGACTCTTAGATTACACTCAAATAGTAGGGATATCCAAGGGTATCCTATCTGGTACATACCCTTCCAATAAATGGCCTTGAACCCATTCAAAGCAAAGCTCATCCTATACTCAGACAGAGTCGAAGCACAAGCGCCATAGGGAGGGTCATGGAGTAAAACTCCTGAGTGTGCTTCCGCATAACACGACAACTTAGTTGTCCCTTTGAATAATTCCTCATGTGATCTCCAGTTTTGGAAAGGTAGAGTTACCACTATAATGTTTATTCTTTGGGCAGAAGACCCATCCCCCTCGACGAACTGAATACTAGGTTTCTATCTAGACCCTTAGGAAGTGGATCAACAATGTTACTTGTAGATTTCACATACTCTATAGATATGACCCCTCAGGTGATGTGATCTCTCACATCTTCATACCTTAATCTCATAAAGCACTTACTTGAGTTGCCTTTAGATTGCTTAGCTTTGTCTATTGCTGCTTTATTATCACATAATATGCAAACAGGAGGAATCGGTTTAGAAACAATCGACATATCAATAAGTAAATTTCTAAGCCATTCAGCCTGACAACAAGCTAAATCTAAAGCAATAAACTCAACCTCCATAGTAGATCTAGCTCTCACAATTCGCTTGGATGATTTCCAAGAAACTGCACCTCCTCCAAGGCAAAATACATACCCACTGGTAGATTTGGTTTCATCTGAATCTGCAATCCAGTTAGCATCGGTATGTCCTTCTAATATAGGTGGAAAACTAATATAATGAAGGCTATACGTAGTTGTACCTTTAAGGTACTTAAACACTCTTACCAAAGCTTTCCAATGGTCTTCATTAGAACAACTAGTGTACATGCTCAACCTGCTTATAGCATAAGAAATATTGGGCCTAGTGCAATTAACAAGGTACATTAAGCTTCCTATAACTTGAGCATATCTATGTTGATCCACAAGAGTACCCTTATGTACAATAAGATGTAAACTAGCATCATAAGGTATATTAACAGGAGTACAATCAAACATATCAAATCTATGTAAGATTTTATCAACATAATGAGTTTTATTAAGTACATAACCAAAAGTAGATCTACTCAACTTAATACCAAGTATTACATCGGCAAGTCCTAAATCTTTCATATCAAAATTGCTAGCAAGAAAAGATTTAGTTTTGGAAATAATTTGAGAATTAGATCCAAACAACAATATGCCATTTACATATAAACACATTATTATGCATGCATCATCAATAATTTTAGAATAAATACAACAATCAGACTCATTCGCAATAAATCTGACAGATAATTTTTTATTATCAAACTTATCATTCCTCTGTTTAGGTGCTTGTTTCAGTCCATACAAGGACTTGACAAGTCTACAAACTTTGTGTTCTTGTCCAGGTGCTACAAACCCTTCAGGCTGATCCATATAGATCTCTTCTTCAATATCTCCATTCAAGAAGGCTATCTTGACATCCATTTGATGGATTTCAAGATTATGGATCACGACTAAAGCAACTAGGACACAAATGGAAGAGATTTTGGTTACATGTGCATATGTGTCAAAGTAATCAAATCTTTCCTTCTAACTAAAGCCTTTGGCTACTAGTCTGGCCTTAAACTTATCAATGGAACCATTTGCCCTCATCTTCTTCCTAAACACCCACTTACATCCAATAGTCTTGCATCCTGGAGGAAGCTCAGTAAGAGTCCAAGTATGATTGTTCATAATTGATTCTATCTCATTATCAACAACTTCCTTCCAAAAGCTACAGTCTATGGACTTCATGACATCCTCATAGGTGTGTGGGTCTTCTTCTACTATGAAGGTGTAGAAGTCAGGACCATAGTTCTTATCAACTTTAGTCCTTTTACCCCTACCTAGATCACTCATAGGTTCATGTACTAGGACTTCATGTTCTACTTCACAAGAAGATGGAACTACAAGAGGTTCAGCAGGAGAAGAAGAAGAGGGATCTTCACTAACTTGTCTAGGAACCTTTTCCTTAAGAGGAGAGATGGTTTCATAATAGACATCATCTACATGTCTAACTCAAGTATAGAGTTAACTATAATGTTTGAGATTTCAGATTTTATTACTAGAAATCTATTGGCATTACTGTTTTCAACATATCCTATAAAGATAGTATCAACAATTTTAGGTCCTAGTTTTCTCTTCTTATTCTCAGGGATCTTAACCTTGGCCAAACACCCCCATACTTTGAGGTATTTCAAGCATGGTTTCTTGTTGAGCCAAAGTTCATAGTGTGTTTTGTCAAGGTGTCTAAAAGGGATGCGGTTAAGAAGGTAGTTGGCTGTATGAAGGGCTTCCCCCCACAGTTTGTGACTAAGTCCAGACTCGGCTAGCATTGAGTTGACCATGTCAATCAATGTTCTATTCTTCCTCTCAGCAACTCCATTAGATTGAGAATTATATGGGACAATGGTATCATGATAAGGCCATGGTCCTCACAGAGCTTGTTAAGTTCATTAGAAGTGTACTCACCACTTCTATTGGACCTCACTCTCTTAATTTTCTTCTCTAATTGTTTCTCTACTTGGGTTTTATAGATTCTGAATTTTTCTAATTGCTCATCCTTAGTTTTCAGCAAGAAAATAGAACAATACTTTGAAAAATCATCTATAAAGGTAACAAAGTATCTCATATTATCACGAGTAAGAACATGATTTAAATCACAAATATCGGTATGAATTATTTCCAGCAAGGATGTATTCCGATCTACTACTGATTTAAATGGCTTCTTAGGAAGCTTAGCTTGCACACAAACTTGGCATGTATCAGAAATATCAATATGCGTCTTAAAAATCAGATCTAAGTGAATCATGCATTTTATCATATTTTTATTCACATGACCAAGATGTGCATGCCAAACATCACTAGTTTTAGAAACTAAAATAGTAGAGAATATTTATTTACTAGAAGAAGCATTACATGAAACAGAAGATAGTTTAATCAAACCACTACAAGTGTATGCAAGACCAATATAAGAACCATTCTTAGAAATTACAACTCTATTGCCTTGACACAATAAGGTATAACCAAAATATTGCAACACTACTTGACTAATCAGATTTCTATGGAAAGAAGGTACATGTTGGACATCATGTAATCTAAGGACATTCCCAGAAGTAAGCTTTATGTCAACACGTCTATTTCCCAGAAGTAAGCTTTATGTCAACACGTCTAAAGCCAGTAATCAGGATGGTAGATGAATGATCTCCCCACTTGATCGCTTTGTCGGATTCAGCGTGGTAGGTAGAAAAAAGGATTGGTCAAAATAAATATGAAAAGTGGCACCGGAATCCAAGTACCAATATGAAGATATGTTAGCAAAAAGAATGATAGGATTTTCTAACCTTTCTATAGAAGAGGAAGGAACCACCCTCACAATGATCATATTTACTTCAGGATTTTTAGGAGCCTGGACATTCTGTTTTCTCTGACCTTTGCAAAATTTGCACACATTCGCCAAGTGGCCAGGTTTATCACAAATAAAGCAGACACATTTTCTCCTTGATCACTATTATTATTACTCTGATTTTGGTGGTGTTTGCGGCCCTTAAAGGAAGGTTTAGATTTCTTATGGAGATGAGATTGGTTGTGTTTCTTCTTAGTCTTATCACCTATAACCATATTGACAGACAAGTTAGACTTCCGATCTTGTTCCTTATGTCTATCCTCAATTTGTAGGGATTTGACTAAGAATGCCATGGACATGTTCCCTTGTCTATGTCTAAGGGTCCTGGTGAAATCCTTCCAAGAAGGAGGGAGATTCTCTATGAGAGTTGCTACTTGAACATTTTCATCAAGGTTATAACCTTTAGCCATAGATTTAGAAACTAAATTTTGGTATATTAGAACTCGAGCCAAAATGGTTTATCATCAACCATATTATATGTTAGCCATTCAACAAAAGCATAATGCTCAAGACCAATATCTTCTAGACCAAATTTAGAGTCTAAGGCCATCCATAGTTCAAGTGCGATTGGGATCATATGATAGATGTCATACAGTTCATTAGATAAGGCTGATAGGATCCTACCATGACAAAGGTAATCAGTTTCCTTAGAAACATGAGTGGGGACAATCGGTTCAACAACAACAGATTCATGTTGATCTTCTCCAAGAAGGAGGCTTGCGGGTTGTGGTGTAGGCATAGTAGGTGCAGACTCATCGGGTGGTAAGACGGCAGATACAAGTCCAAGGGATGTGAGCCAGAACTACGCTTTTTGTTGCCAACAATGAAAGTGCAAACCAAAAAATCGTTCTGGATGAAGGGAGGCAACATCATCAAGTGAAAGCATGGTTTTTGAATCCATATTACTCAAAGAGACAGTTAAGATTTTATCTAATTAACAACTGTTTAGGGGCAAACGATCTGTCTAGATAATTATATGTTTAATCTAAACAGATATGTGTAGAAGCGAAAGATCTGTCTTGAAAATGTTCGATATCAGGTATCAAAAGACAAATGTTAATTAGATATCTTTTGCAAGCAGCAGCAAGCAATTAACCACCAAATATGCTGCAGTAATAATAAACAACAATTCAGATTCAGAGAAAACCGACAGTGAGTTAGAAAGTAAACACTAGAGCCCAAAGATGAAGGCATGTGAAATACTGCCTTCAAGGTAGATTCCGCTGCTCCTTGCATGAGCATCTCCGGTGGTCTATCTCTAAGATTTAGCCACCCAACTCTGGTACAACCACTCAGTGTAAGAGAGAGTGCTGTGTTGAACTCGTTTCTTAACCCTTGGTCACAAACAACAAAGACGACGTCGCGAAGTGTACCAACGTAAGACAACAACAAACAATAAGGTAGTGTTCTTGGAAAAACATGCTTGAACGGTGGACTAGAAGGAGAACTGAATGGAGAAGAATAAACTCTCTATAATGGCTGCGATATTTTTGAATCTCTCTTATTTGATGTAGGTAATACATCCATTTTTTGTGTCTCTCAAAGGAGAGTAGACGTCTCTTTATATAGAGCATGCCTCGCCACACTACACGGTAACAACCCACACACGTTACGCACAACGTAACTGTTGGTCATCCCAACGTGCGTCTTAATCATTGTGTTTAATGGCGGCTTTTAAGGATAATCAAGAGAGGGTAATTACTGTTTGCCTTTAATGCTGTCATCAACTCCTAACGATGTAAAATGGAATCCGTAAAGACTTTCCATAAAACAAAACAAATAAAATATATGTTCGTTAAAACAATAAATACACAATGTCTTTATGGCTGTAGAAAAACTGATTTTTGGGACAAGGAATACAACACTTGCTTCCTCTGTACTAGAAAAAATATGACAACTTTCCTAAAAGAAAAGCGGTAGATGCTGACTGCTCGCTCCCATGTAGTCCTGAGAAAAGGACTCAGATCATCCCAAGAGATCCCCTTGGGCCATGTGACTTTGATGGCGTATTCAAGGGATGCAATCCTTCTATCTGTGTTAGGGTCGTCAGAGGCCAGCATGACAGATGTATGCCTAGGCAAGTGTTGCGGTGCTCCCCTTGCCGGGTTTCTGATCAGAAGGTCTGGGAAGATTGAAAAAAAAATCAAAATAGACAAGTTTGATAAATATATTGACCAAAATACACGAGTTTGTAATAAAATGACATGAATAGATGAGTTTGGAGTGAGGAAAGAGAGTGGAGACGCCATTTGATCTGGCGTCTCCATTTTAATTGGCCCATGCCTTTAAAAACAAAAAAAATTGAAACAAACGACCAGTATCTTATGCCACTTGGCAGTCCAAAAATGAAAATGCCAAACAGAACAACATCTTCACTCCTAAGACTACCACATGGCGCAATAACTCCACTACCCTTTATTATTATTATTTTATCTATTTTTTTCAAAGACTTTGATACCATGTATTTAATTATTGTCACTACTACAGAAATAGCGTTCAGTGTCGCTTTTCTGGGCATCGGTTATTTCGGACAACCGACGCCTATAATATTCAGCGTCGGTTATTTATGCAAACCGACGTCTATATTCGAAGACCAGCGAGACACGGGTACCGCTTTGTATTCAGCGTCGGCTGAGTGTAACCAACCGACGCCTAAAGGTGCCCGCGAAATCCAATTTTCAAGCGAAAAAAATCTGGGTCACATACAACGTCGGTTGTTTAACAATTCACCGACGCCTATGTGAAATGAAATTTTGCACGAAAAGTTCCACTTTCGGTGTCGGTTATCCTTGGATAACCGACATTGATAATAGTTCCCGCCAATTAATTTGGGGTAAAGATTGTCTAATTAGACGTCAGTTATTATGATCAACCGACGCTGAAGATAATAGGTGTCGGTTGTCCTAGATAACCGACGCCGTTGACCAACTTAATAGAGGCCCGATCACCCGACTCTTCCCCCTTTCTTCCTATTTCATCGATTCTCCTATGCGCTGCTCGTCGCCGCTCTCCCAAAATCGCCGCCTAGTGCCTGGTGCCTGCTGCTTCTCGCTCGCCGCCGACGATCCCTGCTGCTGCTCTGCGTCGCCGCCGCCACCCGCCGCCTTCTTCCTTGCGCCGCCGCCACCCGCTCCTTCCTCCCTGCTCATGCCCTACTGCGGCGTTGTCTTCTTGCTTGCCTCCGCTGCTCACAAGGTATTAGCCATAACACCTTCTTCCTTGTCTTCTTCCTTGCCGCCCCCTGCTCTGCTCTACTTGCTGCTCTGACTTCAAAACCTAAGACTAGTTAGTGTTCTACTTCTTTCACTGAGAACTAAGAAGAATGGCCTACCACGGCCGTGTTTGATTTGATTTAAACCCTAATTTGATTTAAACTTGTCCATTCTAGCATCCTAATTTGATTTGATAAAACACTAACATTGATGAAACCCTAACATCAATTGTGATGAAACCCTAACATGTACATATCTATTATTGTGTTTGTTGGCCTAGAAACCCGTCCAAGATTGACTCATTAGGAGTAAATCTTGGATAGTCCCCGGTTTGGGACTGTTCTTGAACACCTAATCTCACTTAGGATGTAAGTGTATAATGTGTATTGGGTTTTTGAGAAAATTTCGGTAGCATTTCCCCATTTGTTCTCTAGAGAACAGTGGGGAAATGCTGCCGAAATTTTCTTGAAAATCCAATACACATTATACACTTACTAGTGAGATTAGGTGTTCAAGGATGGGATAGGTGGTACACATTTATTATATATAAGAATGACATCACATGTGTTTGTTAGCCTAGAAAGTGAACAATCATTGTTCTTTATATTACTTGTACATTGGTATAAATTAGAATGAACAATCACTAAATTATATACTGTTTGTATGGAGTCCGGCTTCATTGTAGATATCTATTATTGTGTTTGTTGGACTAGAAACCCGTCCAAGATTGACTGATTAGGAGTAAATATTAGATAGTCCCCGGTTTGGGACTGTTCTTGAACACCTAATCTCACTTAGGATGTAAGTGTATAATGTGTATTGGGTTTTTGAGAAAATTTCGGTAGCATTTCCCCGTTTGTTCTCTAAGTACATATGTACTTAGAGAACAACGGGGAAATGCTGCCGAAATTTTCTTGAAAATCCAATACACATTATACACTTACTAGTGAGATTAGGTGTTCAAGGATGGGATAGGTGGTACACATTTATTATATATAAGAATGACATCACATGTGTTTGTTGGCCTAGAAAGTGAACAATCATTGTTCTTTATATTACTTGTACATTGGTATAAATTAGAATGAACAATCACTAAATTATATACTGTTTGTATGGAGTCCGGCTTCATTGTAGATATCTATTATTGTGTTTGTTGGCCTAGAAACCCGTCCAAGATTGACTCATTAGGAGTAAATCTTGGATAGTCCCCGGTTTGGGACTGTTCTTGAACACCTAATCTCACTTAGGATGTAAGTGTGTACTTAGAGAACAGCGGGGAAATGCTGCCAAAATTTTCTTGAAAACCCAATACACATTATACACTTACTAGTGAGATTAGGTGTTCAAGGATGGGATAGGTGGTACACATTTATTATATATAAGAATGACATCACATTATACACTTAGGATGTAAGTGTATACCCTAATCTTTTCCTAATATATACTTGTTTCCTAATATATACTTGTTTTCTCTGATCATAGAATGGATAGATCATGGATGTCCATTCGTAATCGTTGCACCCCAGAGTTTATATCTGGTCTTGATCAATTTATTAGATTTGCCGAGGAACATAGGAAAAAACCTACAGATAGGTTCTACTGTCCATGTAGGCATTGCGGTAACAACTTGAAAGTCAACACTGGTGAGGAAATCGAAAGTCATGTCATGTGCAACGGGATTGTACAAGGCTATACAGAATGGCACTGGCATGGAGAGATTTCAAAATCGAAACCAGTAGATGTCGATAGCAGTGCTTGGGTGGAAGAAGAAATTGCCTCCGATGACGTAAATGTGAACGAACCAGTTCCAGCAGACATCGTTGATGCGATGCTGGATAGTTGTAGGGTAGAGCACACCGATCCACCTCCTATCTTTAGAAACATTGTGCATGATGCTGAGATACCGTTATACACAGGCTGTGCTAAGTTTATGAAGCTTAGCGCTGTGTTGAGATTGTATAAGTTGAAAGCTAACAATAGATGGAGCGACAAAAGCTTCACTTCATTGTTGACTTTGTTGAAAGAAATTCTTCCTGAAGGAAACGAGCTGCCAATCTCAACATACCAGGTAAAGAAAATGTTGTGCCCAATGGGAATGGAGGCCAAGAAGATACACGCATGCTCGAATGATTGTGTATTATTTCAAAAGGACTATGTAGATTTGAAAGATTGTCCAAAATGTGGCGCGTCACGGTATAAATTGATGACTTTGGGGGAGTCCAAAATTGGTTCTCCTGCCAAGGCGTTGTGGTATCTACCTATAATATCACGGTTTCAACGCTTGTTTGCAAATCCGAAAGATGCGAAGAATTTGAGGTGGCATGCAGATGTTAAGAAAAATAATGATGGGATCCTACGACATGCGTCTGATTCCCCACAGTGGAAGAAGATTGATCTATTGTACCCCAAATTTGGTGAAGAAGATAGGAATCTAAGACTTGGGCTTTGTACAGATGGGATGAATCTGTACGGGACATTGAACAGCCAACATAGCACTTGGCCAGTCATGCTTGTTATATACAATCTTCCTCCCTGGATGTGTATGAAAAATAAGTACGTTATGTTGTCGTTGTTGATATCGGGCCCTAAACAACCCGGAAATGATATCGATGTTTATCTTGAACCTTTGATTGATGACTTAAAGAAACTTTGGGCTGAAGGTGTGATGACCTATGATGCTTCAGCAAGAGAGACATTTCGTTTGCACGCTATGTTGTTTTGCACTGTTAATGACTTTCCAGCATATGGGAATTTGTCTGGATATAGTGTCAAAGGAGCTAAAGCGTGTCCTATATGTGAAGAAAACACTGATTCAATAAGACTAAAACATGGCGGCAAGACTGTATATCTTGGTCATCGAAGGTTTCTTTCAAAATTCCATCCGTATCGTAGGAAGCGCAAAGCATTCAATGGATGGAATGATGAACGGAGTGCACCTAAACCTATACCAGGGGATGTTGTTTATGCAAGAGTAAAAGACATTGTCAATGAATTTGGTAAGAAATCACAATGTAGTATGGCCACACGGAGTGACAATTCTTCATTCAAGAAGAAGTCAATATTTTGGGATCTTCCTTATTGGAGTTCTTTGACAGTCAGTCATTGTATCGATGTAATGCACGTTGAGAAAAATGTCTGTGATAGCATCATTGGTACTCTGTTAAATATACCAGGTAAGACTAAAGATGGGATAAAATCTAGACTGGACCTACGTGAAATGGGAATAAGGTCAGAATTACATGAAATGGGTAATAAAAGAACATACTTACCTCTCGCTTGTTACACGTTGTCTAGAAAGGAGAAGAAAACTTTTTGTGAATGCTTGGTAAATGTTAAGGTGCCACATGGTTACTCATCCAACATCTGTAGATTGGTATCGATGAAAGATTTGAAGTTGATAGGTCTTAAATCTCATGATTGTCACACTCTAATGCAACAAATATTGCCCGTGGCAATTCGATCTATATTGCCGAAGCATGTAAGGTTTGCAATTACCAGACTTTGTTTCTTTTTCAACAGTCTATGCAGCAAAGTTATTGACCCTGATACTCTCGATAATTTGCAAAGAGAAGTGGTTGTTACCCTATGTCATCTTGAGATGTATTTCCCTCCTTCGTTCTTTGATATCATGGTACATCTTGTTGTCCACTTGACTAGGGAAGTGAAAATGTTGGGACCAGTTTTCTTGCATTGGATGTATCCCTTTGAACGGTACATGAGCGTTTTTAAAGGTGATGTTCGAAACCGTTATTGGCCTGAAGGGAGTATTATTGAAGGTTATGTGGCGAGAGAGGTTATGAATTTTTTGCAATGACTTTCTCAGTGGTAATGACACTCCTGATAATGACAAGAATATTGAGGAGGGCAAAGGAATTTTGGGATCACGGGTGAAAATAATCAGCCGTGAGCAGTTGGAACAAGCTCACTTATATATTTTATATAATATGGACGAAGTGAGTGTTTATATCGAGGAACATACCAATTTCATAAAGAGACAACATCCTCGAGCAAGTTCAATGTGGCTTGCTAGAGAGCATAATAAGACTTTTACTAAGTGGTTTGAAGATAAAGTCTTACATCAACTATCTCAAACACCAAATGATATTACAGAAACTATCAAATGCCTCACCTTTAAACCAAAACCGAATGTTATGTCTTATGAAGGGTTTGACATTAATGGATTCACATATTACACAAAGCGCCAAGATGATAAGAGTGTCATCCAAAATAGTGGATGAATTGGGTTTCACTTTGGTGAACTTTGAAAAGATTGGCAAGACGGGTGAACCATTCATATTGGCATCACAGGCGAAACAAATATTCTATATCGATGATCCTGCAAATGATAAATGGTCGGTTGTTCTTCATGGTAAAAGATAGTTCATTGAAGATCCTATAGATGAAGAAGAGTACTATGATAAGTATGATGACTCCAGTCCATTCTCAGTTGGGTTGCCAACTCCACAAAATATTGAAGCTAATGATGACTTATATGTGCGCGGAGATCACAATGAAGGATTGTTAATTGATAAAAGATCACAATTTTAGAGACATGCATGTTTATACAAATGCTAAATGTTTGCCTTTTTCTAGTTTATACAAATGCTAAATGTTTGCCTTTTTCTAGTTAATACAAATGCTAAATGTTTGCCTTTTTCTAGTTAATACAAATGCTAAATGTTTGCCTTTTTAATGACATTTTCAGATGGCTAACCATGATGAGCATGATGTCCATGATGAGCATGAAGTCCATGATGAGCATGCTGTCCATGACGAGCATGGCGAGGATACCAATGTAAGTTCTAAAAACATATCCTGTATTTCTATAAAATTCATTATCATCTAGTTATGTCATATATCCTATATTTCTATATTGGGCTAATTCAGTGTGTTTATTTTTGTCACATTTTAGGTTGATGATGCACATGTACCCACTGAAGCACTGGAGCAACTTGATGCGCAGCACCAAATACTTAATAAGAAAAGGGGCATCACTCTGTTGAAGAAGTTAATAGCGCTAAGTGGCAGTGGATCCAAATTGGTTGTGGAGTTTGATAATGGAGGAAATGCAATTGGAGTGAACTGCAATAATTTTATAAACTATCTTGGGTGTACCACTCGGAGCCATTGTGGTGTTAAGTATGATAATTGGCATAAAGTTCCTCAGGGGAAAAACGACTTGATATGGAAGGATTTATGCGTGAGTTATTATTATTTGCAATTCTATTTTGTAGATTACAAATTCTATTATTTGCAATTCTATTTTGGATACTAGTTAATAATATTTCTATTTTACAGAATCTGTTTGCATTCGATGAGAAGTTGCATCGTAAAAGTGTGATGCAACGCGCTGGAAAGATACTTAGGAATTATAGGACAAATCTAAATAGAGAATACATAAAAGAGGGTGATAAGAAGAAGAAGTTATCCCTTGAACAATGGAACTTCTTGGACAAAGAAGATTGGGACAATTTTATTGCTTCAAGAAAATCTGAAGAATTCAAGGTATTAGGCGTCACTCCCAATTTAATTAATATACATTGTATTCACCTATTCAAGATTAACATTTAGTGCTACTAACCAAATCATTAATGTGCATACTAACTAGGCCCTCAGTGACGCACAAAAAGCAAGGCGTGCACTGAATGTGCATGACCACACTATGGGTCCAAAAGGCTATGCAAGCGTTCGCCAAAGACTACAGGCGGAGTCTGCAGCTACTCAAGAGTCTGCTCCTACTCAGGAGTCTACCACACCCATGCCTCGCCATGATATCTGGATAGCTGGGAGGCAAAACAAGAAGGGTGAAATAAAAAAGCCCGTAACTGCTGAAGCGGCTGCGAAAATGGTAAAATACAACTCGTAGAGCAATTGTTTGAATATTGATTATTTGTGGTGTTAACTTACCAATTTCTGTTGATGGTGATTAGCGGGAGCTGCACGAGCAGAGGAAACAAGGCACGTTCATCCCTCAGGGCACAAGGGATGAATTGACAGTTGCTCTGGGTAACCCAGAGCATCCTGGACGTGTTAGGGGTGCAGGCGCTGGTGTGGGAATCAAAGCATTCTTTGGGCCATCCCAGCGCAAACCCAGAGCGGGACTTTCTCAAGAAGAGGTAACCTATTCTTTTTTTAGAATGTTACTGCAAAAGGAAATTCAATAATAAGAAGCTAATGTTTCTTTTATCCATGTATAGGAGAATAAGAGAGTCGAGGATATAGTTGCTAAAAAAGTCAACGATGTAGTTGCTGAGAAGGTCAAGGAAGAATTACTGCGGTGGCAGGCATCTCAAGCTTCCAATCAGCCTATGGCGACCCACTCTTCTCCTGATGCACAGACTGCGAGTAATCCTGGAGACCCATCGCCTAACACGTATGCTGTAAGTATTGTTTATGACATTGTAGCTAGTCTTTTCAAGATGATATGTTTTCAAGATGATATGTATATATGTATAACATTCTTTACGTAAATTTGTAGGCATTGAATTCATGCCGCTTAAGAATATAAGACTATGTTGTTGCAGAGGCGCAGGCTTACCCGTCCCTTCCTGGGGAAAGGTTTCACGAGACTCCAATGCCACATGGCTACGTTCGTGTGGGCCCATTACGTGTGTTACCCGATTGGAGGGAAGCTACATTGCCATATCCCCACCCGAATATTGATACACTTGCTGAGGCAGAAGGCGGGGTCATATTGTGGCCCTAAGCAGATGTCGTCTACACTACTGAAATTGTAAGATAAATTTACATTGAGTTAGACTGTTAATGTGTATATATGAGGTCAACTGATCTGAAATTATATATACGGGTTAAAAAGAAGACACCAGGAGCACCTAGGCCTCCACCTCCACTTCCCGCATTACCAACTTGGGTTCCAACTAACCTAACATACCCGTTAGGTCCTGCTTGTAGGGGAATGGCATGCTGGCTACGGGCACATAATATACATTGCTCGATAATTGTTTCTTTAGATGTAGATTATACAGGTCAATCATACGATAGCTCTTTATTTATACAAGATATTATTGAGCTGTTTATGTATGATTGGCTGAATACATCAATGATAGAGACATGGATAAGGTGAGATCTTGTTTATACATCCATATACCTTGTGTAAGATCCGGTGATCTGGTTTCTTATATATTAATGCATACGTAATACATGTTTTGCAGCTACTTAGTCGAAGATCATTGCAAACAATTTGCATTTGATCATGTAAGATTTTTGATTCCATCATTGATTAGTATGGTAGCTAAAGACCCGGATAGTGTTCAACAATACTGTATAGATGCTTTTAAAATTTTCGGTCAGCAAAACAAGAAGAGAATAATAGCTCCATTCAATGTCAAGTAAGTTTACTTTATTTATAATTTGGACTTAAGAAAATTCCATTTTTATTGTGCGTTTTGAGTTATTAATTGTTAACTTTTTACCTCTAGCGGTAGACATTGGGAGTTACTAGTTATTGTCCCCGGGACGTTCAATGTTTATTATCTAGATCCAGCGGGAAGTACATTAAATACTAAAATTGGACACATAATGAGAATGCCATTATTCTGGTGAGAAATATTTCATTTTTGTATATGTTAACATCTGTTATTACATTACTATTTACTTATGCAATTTACTGTGTTATATTAACATGTAGGGGTTTAGATGCATTCAAAAAGGCTGGAGGAACGATCCCAACGAAAAAGAACGAGCCAATAAATTGGCAGAACGTACAAGTAAGTTCCCGACTCTAATGTATATATTATTGATGTGAATTGTGCTTAGTTGTATTATTTGATATGTTTCAATTTATAGTGCGCTACACAAGACAACGGCTGGGCATGCGCATACTATGTGATGCGATTTATGCAGATGATTATCCGACATGCCGCATTGGACATCGATAACATACATGAGGTATTATATATAGTCTCATTAGTTAGTATGAAATATATCAATCTTATTTTTATATTATTACTTATATATACATCATTCTCTTTGCAGGTGTTTAAAACTGACCACACTATAGGTAAACGCTTAAAAAATATACATGCTCCATATACGATGGAAGCATTAGATGAAATAAGAGAAGAATGGGCAAAAGCCATACAAGCAGTGGCAACTTTAAGATATAATTGGGATGTTGATAGCGATAATGAATGATACTTTGTAAATGAATATTTTTGAATGTTAATACATGTATTTGAATGTTTCTATATGTATGAATGTGAGAATTGAATTGATGTTTGAATGTATCTACTTGTGTGAAATTTTCCTTGGGACTTTTGCAGGTTTGTGGCCTGTTTGTAGGCTGATATCAATGGATGTCGTAAACCTGCAGTTCAGAAAACTGAACTGCAGGTTCTCATCCTGCTGACCAGCCACAGCAGGCCTGCAAACTGATATGAAAAAAAAATACAGGTGTCGGTTATTTACAGAAAACCGTCAGCAAAGACATACATTGTCGGTTATTGGATAAAAACCGACGCCTAATATTACAAACAACCCGACCGTGCAGGAAAGCACGACCGTGGTGGAAAAGGCGTCACTTATTCATATAAAACCGACACCTATAGTACTAAACACGGCCGTGCAGGGAAGCACGGCCGTGTCGTCTTGAAGTATGGCGTCGGTTTTAACCGACGCCAAAAGGGTTCACGCCACATAAAACGGCGTCATCTAGGACACTTTCTGCGTCGGTTACCAATTAAACACCGACGCAGAATGTGTCCTAGATGACGCCGTTTTCTGTGGCGCGAACCCTTTGGGCGTCAGTTTTCTATAAACAACCGACGCCTGTAAGTTAAATAGGCATCGGTTAAAAAACCGACGCCGAAGTGTTAGACCTTTAGCGGTGCCCACATAGGCGTCGCTCGGAAACCGACGCCAAAGCGGGTTAAGCAACCGACGCTAAAAGGCATTTCTGTAGTAGTGTGTATACTATTCACATTTCTATTAATATATTATTTGACATTAATTACTTATTCTTTATATATAAAATATCACTGTGATATAACTAATGATATATATAGTTGATATCTAAATAATATGTTGCATTTTTTAATATATTCATTTATAAATTCATTTATTAATGATAAATTTGACAACTACTATATATAGATATATTTACGAGTTGAATATAATGATTATTAAATGAATATTAAAACTATATGATATGAAACATTATATGTACATTAGACACTATAAAAATATTCAATGTAATAAAGCAATATATATACACAAGTTATATGTATATATTTAATATTCTCTTAGATATTCTATCAGTGTATTATATTATGCAAATTGATATTGATAATATATATGACATTTAATTTCAATGTTATATCTATTATATGCCCATATTCTTATATCTATTTTTAATGATATATTAAAGATACATGCATACAATTATTGTATTCAAATATATTTATCAAACAAGCATTATCATGTTTTGCATAAGTTCTAAAAATATATGACACAAACTATTATTTGAATATTATATGCAAAATTTATATACACATAAGTCATAACTAGAATATTAATAAAATTATATATATTATGGTTCTATTAAATTTAGATATACTTGATTGTATTATTTTGTATATTTTATCTATAAATTATATATTTTACTTATATTTGCAGAATTTTTTTGTTAATGTAGTTTTCAGTCATAATGCTGTCTAGCATTGTATTTATTTTCGTGTCAAATATCTCATCCAAATTCAATAAATATAATATCAAAAAGAATATATTACATATAATTTGTGTATATATATTGCTATGTTACATTGAATATTTTCTATATTGTGTAGTATATATATAAATTTTATTTGATTGACATAATAATTATTTTATATGTGTATCGTAATCTCTTACATAGAACATTTGGATAATATTGTGTACTATATAGTTTTAAAATTTATTATATTCAATTCATAAATATATCTATATGAATTAATTATATGCATATGTCGTTAAATATATCATTAATAGATGAATTTATATATAAATATATTAACATATAACATAAGTTAAATATATCATTAATAGATGAATTCATATATAAATATATTAACATATAACATATTATTTAAATAATAAATTTTATTATATGACTACTACTAGAGTGATATTTTATTTAGATGGTATAAGTAATTAATGTAAATAATATATTAATTGAAATGTAAATAGTATATATTAACTAATTGCATGGTATCAAAGATTTTGAAAAAAAAACAGATAAAGGAGGAGCAGATGCACGATGTGGCATGCTAGGATTGAAAATGCCATTTTATTTGGTGTCTTCATTACAGGACCCCCAATTGGCATCATGGGCAGACATAATATTTTGATTTATGTTGTTTGCAATTATATGGGCCAATTAAATTGAAGACGCCGGATCAAATGACGTCTCCACTCTCTTTTCTCTCTCCAAACTCTAGGATATTTTGTTATAAACTTGTGTATTTTGATCAATATGTTTACCAAACTCGTCTATTTTGATTTTTTTTCTCGGAAGATCATTCTGTTGTTCAATCTGGTGGCGGTGCAAGTCTCTTGCCGCGCGGTATTGCCTCGCGAGGTGTCCAGGCTGACAAATGTAGCAAATCTCGCCTCGCGCCTCTGACAAATGTAGCAAATCTTGGGCGATGTAAATTGGGATTGCCAATGTCCCCGCTTCATGCATCTGAAGTAGGCGTTATGTGGGATTTTGTAGAGGGGAGTCTTCCTCATCGTACGGTTGCGGCCGCCGTCTTGTTGTAGGGTATGTGGCCGCGTCTCATCATCACGATCTGGCATCTGTTCGCGATCAGGGCTGACTATGGTCACGCGAGGAGGTCGTTCGTGGGTGACCGTGACAATGTGCGGAGAAGTTTCAGGAACTGGCGCCTCTTGGAAGACTCGATGGACGTCAGTTACGACCACTTCTGGGTCGATCGTCGATGCCGCGAACGACGATCGGCGCTCTACCACGACTCATTGCACCCGAAGCCCTTGGGAATTAGGCAACAGAGGCCGGAGGATCCGCGGATGCATACCCGGCGAGAACGTGTAGAAGCTTCAGCAGCGATTGCCAGCAGGACGATGATGCAGTAGTCTCGACATGGATTCCTCGACGACCGGCGGCCGAAAGCGAGCGGTGGCCCCCGTGAGGCAGAGCGCCTGGACGGGGTGCGAGGACGCGGTCGGCGGCGGAAGCAGACGCCCTAGGGGCGCGACCGTCCCACTCCTACGTATTTTTCATCTTATTTCCCTGAACGTTCACTCTAAGATATATTTTTTGCTCAATACACTGAATATATTCTGTATATTTGTATAAAATAGTACATCCTTAATGTGCATTCAACTTTATTGAACAACGTTTCACAGTGTATTTACCACCTCTTGGGTCATCCGAGCTCTGACACCTGTTTGGAGAGGGGGGAGGCTTCGGCCCCTGCAGATCCAAAAAAAAAAACTTTTTTGAACAATTAACATGCTTTATGAATGCTCTGGAAGCTACTGTCTCCCTCTAGGGTTCCTCTCAGCAGCCGAACCTGGCTCAGAGGAGAGGGGGTGGCAGTCATTGAGTCCCTATCCATGCTCCCCTATGTTTATTTCTCCCTGGCTACAATAATGTTCAGGCTTCTCTTGAGCGTTGGTTGGGCTTCGCCTCAATGCCTCCCTCTACCTGACGCGAGCAGCGTCAAGTCGAACGGCTTGGTTCTCTTCTCAATCTAAATGACGGAGGTGCTAGTGCGAGCTAGTTCCCCATTGCAAGTGGTGTTTTGATTGGTTCCTTTTCACAATGGGTAAAACCAATGTCCAAACAACGAAGACCTTTTTCCAACAACTTCTTTCTTTTTTCTTAATTTTATTCACTTAACTTTTCTTTTGCTCACTATCTGGGTGTGCGTGCCCTTCTCTTGTCGTCAATCGGAGTCTATCTTCCCTTTTGCTTGTAGGGTTGTGTCTACTCTCCTTTACGAAAGTATCGAGGTTCTAGTTGTTGTTATGTCTCGTATTTAGTTTATGTTGATTTTGTTGCTTTATCTTATGATTTTGTGGGAGGAGGTAATTTTCGACCGGAGCAACATTCAAGTACAACCTTTATACTATCGGTGTATGCTTAGATTGAAGCTATTCCTCATAAAAAAGTTGTTGTAGTCAGCCTTGTTATGCTTAGATTGAAGCTATTCCTCATAAAAAAGTTGTTGTAGTCAGCCTTGTTAGAGAGGGATCTGTGCATAAGTGTTTCATTCACGTTCTTATATGAAATTATGCAGTGTCTTGGCCCTTCTCTTGATCTATGTTTGTTATTCTGGTGCATTCACCCTTTCGCGTAGATGTTGTATGGCGTTTGAGTAATGATTTTGATATGTTTTGCCTTTTAGAAGAAATTTGACTGAGCAATTCCGGACAACATTCATGGCTATAATTGATTGAATCAAGCCAAATCTAAAAAGCATTGAGAGACAATTGGTGTGCTCTTGTTAATTTGTATACATGGTGTACGTGAAAGGTTAGAAAAAGATCTCACACTTGTGCTCACAAATCTTGATTTTTATGTTACATCATTGGCTATTTTCCAAACTCAATTATTAATAGAGTGAATTACGCTGATTGCTATTTATGTTGCTTATTCTTCTTCTTTAATTGTTGATGCATCTGGAACCAAATTGTTGATATCATTGACTATATTAGCTTATCTCTATTTCATTATTTAATTTCATAATAATTTATATGAAGTAAAGGCATTCACAATCAAAGAATGATTGACTTATTAAGCCTCCAACACCATCTACTATGCAATTAGATTTGTAAATTTTCCATTTTAAGTTATTGTCTTAGTAACTGAATCATTCACAATTACATAATCTAACAGGTCCAATCAAATATGTGGTTTCCACATGCTGATGGCTTCCCATATTTGAGGATGTGAAAAAGAAACTCACCAGAACTTACTCATGTATGAGATGTTATGATTTAGATGATATCATTGCATATATTAATTGTACCTCGACTTTGTATACTATATTTACCTAGAATGAAAACATAACCTTACAACAAGTGTCACATATACCACGAACTAATGTAAATATGAGAATTTACATAATACTTTCCTTAGTTGCATGTGATTTTTACCGATATTAACCAAATCATCTATGAACACAATACTACCTCAAAAAATTCACAAACTACTCCTTTTAGATTCATGAGCAATGGATACACATACTCACATCAAGGTATCATGCTTTCTTGTAAACATGTTTGTTTAAATCCTTTTTGTTATTCTTGTTCCAACAAGTAGTGTTTGATGAACAAATTTATATATTTTGTCTATAGTCTAATACATATTTCTTCAAACTAGTTGTGCGTGTGTAAAAAATTACATATATATCCTTTGTAAATGTTATATTGAATAAGAAAACAACAATATCATTATTTTCTAAAAATTGCCTCCAACTAAAAGAATGTGTTGAACAAATTTAATTGTTTATCTTTTAAAATTCTATAACAAGTAAACATAAACTATTTTTGTGAATAATTACTTACAAATGTGTAAATATGTTGAACTTATTTGCATATTGGTCCCTTATAATTATTAGTTAGAATTAGAAGCATTAGTCACGTTACATATACCCTACTTAATTATAAAACATTACTTAGTGTGATTAACACTCGATTTACATATTCTATTGATTTATGATAATTGAAATAGTCCTCATGATGCAAGTAATAAATGTAGCAAAAGCAACAACTGTAACATCCTCAATTTTTGTCACTATCCTTTGAAGTTAATTAATTACTCTCATTATGTACACACATGAGTAATCACTAATTTAAAATTAGAATTTCAATCATAAATTATTTATTTTTCCTATGAAAATTTGAAGTAATAAAATAAATAATATCCTATAGAATTTGCAATTTTGAGATCTAATTCGTTATGAAGAATAAGTAATAAATGAATCTAGTTAGGACTCCAAACATGGAAAATGACTGCCTACTTGGTTTAGAAGTAGAAATAAAGTAGACAATGGGATTCGTTACCCTCAGATTAGTCTAGCTACATTTTTTTTTCAAAAATTTTAGATAATTTTTAAAACCCCCAAACAAATTTAGAAAGAAAAACTAATTAGAATATTTAGAAAATCTGAATCAGATAATCCTTTTTTCACAAACTTCGGTTTGATCGTGTTTCAAACTAGATGGTGGCCACACACATGTTGGGCTTTATGTAAGCAGTGCGATCAAAATCAGAGGGGTGGGACATCATCCCCTTCCTCACAACCTCTCTTGCTTGAAGAGGGAACAATAACCCACATTCTCCTGGACTCCGGATCCACCCTACCTCTCATCCACACCCCTAATATAATTACCAACAAGTTCCTCTAAGTATCCCAGATCTACCAAAGCCTAGATGAACCCCCGAGAATGTGTTATCTAGAAAGTGCCCAATTCTCAATTTCTCCCAATCTCTAACCATGGCAGTGGATGGCAGAAGAGATAGCCACATATAAAACCAATGCCTTGAAACTGTCTCCTAGGTCCATAAGAACCCTAACAAGCTTCCAATTTCACTCCTTTAGCCCAAAACACCCAAATCATAGTCGTCTTCAACCTCTAGTTCCTTGTGACTCTCCTCTTTGTCTTCACCACCTCAGACCATTTGCCTTCAAAAAAACCATCCTCAAACTCCCTCAAAACTTCCCACACAGCTAGAATACATCTATAAATTGTATCTCTCGCGGTCAGCAAAGCCACATTGGAGCTGCCCGGGCAGAACTTGAAGGAATAGCTCCAATGATATACAGACTTCGGAGCCCCTAGGAAGCTTCCTAGACCCTCAAATCAACTAAGGTGAGTAATTCATGATTGCCCAATTTCGAGCTTCCACTGTGTTTGCTGAAAAAATCCATGTTTTTGGCCACTGTCGTGACCAACAAAGTGGTTTAGAGACTTCGTGATGACCTCACAAAGTCAGCGACGATGTTGGTTTGTCAAGGAACGAAGTTTGGTTTGGATTTCAAAGTCGATCCCTAGAAGCATCAACTTCCAACAACTACTATGGACTGCTCTGGCCACAAAGGGTGATGAATTCGTGCTTGTTCAACTTGATCTGGTCTCGTGAGGAGGTCAAAATGCTTGATTTATCACAATTTTCATCATATTCTGATAAATAATTGATTGAAGGTCAGGATGTTCCTAACTTGGCAAAGAACAAGCCATCACTTGGGTTAATGATGTGATTATGACTATAATACCCTCTCTCTCACATTATGATTGCAAAATAGGGTGATGGGCATATCGATCTTTTTGTTTTTGAATTATAGACTCCATGCATTTTTAAATACTTTTATCTTGATCCTGATTGGTCATATTTCAATAATTCATATCTTTTGATTGATTTGTCCTATGGAGGCAAGCCAAATGCAAAAGTTGATCGATTTTTTGAGATCTAGATGATGGATTAGGTTTTAAAGCCTAATTTGACTTAGGTTTCCCACTTTTAGTCAAGAACCATGAAATCCTAGAAAACTAAAGTGGATGTAATTATTAATGAATGATGATTGAATGAACATGGTATTTAGGATTTCAATCGTCTAAGAAAATGACTAGGGTTCTTCAACCTAAGGAAAGTAACTAGGATATACTCCAAGAGAGGTAAGTGGTTCATGCCCATGAGTATTCATATTTATTAAGCTTAGTACATTTACATGTTTCATATAAAGCATTATGACTCGTGTGTTCTAATATTCTACGATTTTAAGTAAGTTAAGCAATTAAATTTTCATACATGATTGTGTTCTCACATGTTCCCAATATCTTGAGTTGAGATATTGGAATATGTGATAAAAAATAAAGGATCATGTTCGTATAACATTTCTTAGTAATCATTCGTATTAATGAATAAGACTACAAAATGAGATATGCAAGTAAGATTGTCATACTTCCATAATTATGTGATATAGCCATGTACGTAATATTTCAAGTAGAAATGTGCTATTAAGATTTTATATAGATTGAGATATGAGAACTAAGAAGTTATTTAGATTTCTTAGAATGAATAAGATGTAAGTGTTAAGAAAAATATCATAATATAAGTTTTGAACATATTAAAACATGATCAAGTTTGCAAGATAAACATTCTACTAAGATCATAATATATTAAGAATTGAGTTCATTATAATATCATAAGATTAGGATGAACTATGTAATGATTAAGTCCCAAGATAAGATTTTATTATGATTCATGATTTGAGTCATGATAAGAGTATGAGAACAAAATTCTTTAAGATTTATGATGTAAGTCCATTAAGATGTATGATTTCGATTTCATGTTAAGATTCTATTAAGATTCATGTATTAAGATTTAAGAGTTTCTTCATGATTAAAGTACAAGATCAGAATGTATTAAAATTCATACTAAGATCAGATTTAATAAGATGACATCATATTATGGAATTAGACTCATGCCATTAGTGTAGGTCAACTCAAGAAGAACACGACCCAAGCCCTTTGTGCAAGTTGTGGCTCAGTCACCATGTGCATGCCAATGTAAGGAAGACATGACCCATGCCCTTTGTGAAAGTCACAAGGCCCATACTGTGACATCTCATTATGCTAATGAGATTACTCAAAATACAAATCACAATCAACTACTAATTTATCACATAGTAAAAAATGCGGAATAATTAAAACCAATTCCAACAATGTAAATGAACTCTAGAACATTTATAAAAGGTCCATCATCCCATTCTAATATACTGTAAAAAGTATTTACATGTGGGTCCAAAGACCTCAGTCACATCTGCATACAAAAGATATTTCACATGTACATGACATATATTTACAAACATTGGCATACTACCAAAATCTCATGTCGATACAAGTATATCATCTAGAAAACACATCCCATACCTAGACCTGAGAGTACATGGATGACACTATGACTCTACTACTAACATCTACTACTAACCAACCTTCTGAATCTATTGATCACTAGGTTGGTTCTCTTCCACAGTGCAATATCGATCTCGTTGTCCGCGACCACGTAAAAAAAATGTGGTGAACCACGGGTGAGACCCAGTCCCAGCGAGAGATATAACTCTCTCCAAAATACATTGATTATAACATATTAATTAACAACAAATACATTGAGCAGTTAGGGTATTGAATAAACATTATGAATAGATTGAACAATTTAAGCATACTAAGCAGTTAAGCAAATAAGTTGTAACATCAAGTATAATTGTACAATTTTCATAAGTCTGCATTATATAAGAACTATGCAGTGTAAAGACAAGACAATGGTTAATCAATCAATGTGATACATATTAAATCCTAGCAATTATACTACACGACTGGTATCACTTCTTTTATTACATTGCCCTGAGGGATTTAAGAAATACCACTCAAGTCCCAACTGACCACTACTAATTCGAAATCAATGCCATACAAGATCTAGGAAGATCCGAACTACTATGATCTTCTCTGCCCCCAGTCAGTACGGGTCCGCCACAGTGACACATAAGGTCAACCAACTAACAACCTAGTCCGTCCTTGGTATAGGCCACGACACTAGTGAAAGGAGGTGGGTACGCATACCCTACCATATGAGGTACAACCACAATTATCCTCTAATCTCATCATCATATATATATATATATATATATATATATATATATATATATATAATCACCGAGACACGACCACAACTGTTCTCAAACTGAGGGCTAGGTATGACCACTGTCATCCTCCCTAACACTTGAATTCAGGATGACAAGCACCCCGCATACTCATTAGTATGCACTCTGAGTTTCCCTTAGGAATAATCGTTTCACTATCTGACAATTTCTGACACTCAGATAGATCTATGGCAGAGGGTACTACATGATTAGAGTCTCACTTAATTAGTTATGCCAATTGGGTGAATTAAGGCCAAATCATACAAATGGACATTCAAACCCTAATTCTTGTCTAACAAGAGTATATGTATAACAACTTCAAAAGATATAAAACATTTGAGATATAAATATTAATCACATTACCACATGCTATCATTCATTGCAAATTAATGGACCACACTTATCATCATACTTTTACAAGATACCAATATCTTATCACAAGTTCCAGGGTTTTAACCCCTATTGGAACATGAAGAGGATTTCACCTCAATCATGGCTTCAAACATGCCCAAAGGTCGTTAAGACCATCACATTATTCATAGTAAGGTTATCATCATCATTCCATGACTTAAACAAGGCTCAAAAGATCATTAGCACATATGTGTCCATAGATACTAACATGGCAAGACACTATGATATTCAAATAGTACTACAATGTGGTTTCAACACAAGAAGAGTGTAATTAATTATCACATTAATCATTCACGAGGTCTGATTATAACCAATCAATATCATATAATTACATTAAGGTTAGGTATAACAAGCTAGATCACATGGGAGTTACACATCCACTTATTATAGTGATTTATCAAATATAACTATATGATGGCAAAGGTAAGACTGCATATTAATTGTATTGAACCATCGAATTATCATCACTAGGACCCATATATAATACCATGTGATTTATTCTAATACATTGGATGTTGAAGCATCCAATATTATTCATTGGATCAAGTTCAGTGTTCAAGGTTATCAATTGAAGTATAAGTCTAACCATTAAATCAATTGAACCAAGGAACCATTGGTTTAAGGTTTAGTCAAATCTACAATTACATTCCTAATTCATCATATATGGTAATGACCTGATACACCATTAATTGTGATCATTATGTCACCATTGGTTGCTAGATCAGTAATACATTTAGTTAACACCATCAAATATTAAGCCAATATCATCATCGATTGATAACATCATTAGAATACTTAGTGGATGATAATTAAACGTCTAATTGAGTCAAAACCTGACCTAAGGGGATGACGATAGGTTGTCCCCATAAATTTGACACCCTTGATCACGAACATCAGTTGCCAAAATAGCAACACCATTGGCTATTGAATGGTATGACCATCGGTGGTGTGATAGGGAATGAAATAGCTTGAAAACCCTAATTTGAACCATCAACTATTTTGTGCTTAGCGCCATAGGTTGATGCTATCAACCTATCCCAGATCATGTTACACATTAGAAAGGTCATACACATGTTTAAAAGTTCATATAGAACTAGAACAAAATAGGGAACACCACAAAAATTCATAATTCTAAGCAAGCATGGTTTCTCTATGCTTAAATCAACACACTAAGGCATAAACATGAACTAACAAGCTTCAAGTAAGCAATATAAGTTAAGAATGCTATATAAATCGCCTCTATAGAGTAGGTCAGATCCCAAACAGCAAGAATCTCGAGCAAACAGGGCAAGAAAATCTTGGATTCAGATCTGAACTTGGCCAAATAGGTATTTCTCTCCACAAAGAAGCAAAATCCTAGAAAAAGAAACAAGAAGGATATATTTTTGATTTGTAGAGCCACTTTCACCATATAAAAGCAGGGTTCCGACCTGGAGGAAGGTCTAAGTAAGGAGAAGAGCAAGAAAAACGAAGAAGGAAGGAAGAAAACAACTTGCCTTGGTTGACTTCCGTAGAAGATGACCTTGGAAACCCTAGGTAGGGCTAGATGGAGCCCTAGGAGACCTTCTTCTCCAAAAAGGGGTTGTATTCTACCTTAGAGTAGTTGGTTCCATAGAAAAACAGAGTATATTCATTTCTCTAGGTTAGAGGAAAGAGAAAGTAAGCATAGTTTCATATTTGGGCAAGGAAGACGTAAATATAGCCCATGGATAAGGTTAGAAGCAAGCATGAGGTGTAAAAGTAGCTTCCCCATATGCTTATGGCCTTAAACTATTAAGAATATACAAGAACACACACAAGCAGCTCCCCCACCGTCCCTATTAACCTTGTTAGCTTTCCTTTGTTGAAATTCCCAGCCAATCACATAATTCATTAGTTGATAGCTACTAAAAGTAGCTCATCCATGAAGGGGTAAACCCTAAAATACCCTTGATGAAAACACCTTCAAACCATGGCTCAAAAAATCTCAAGAATTATAATATAACATCTAAAGAACATAATGTATGTGACAAACTGTAAAGAAAACCCCTCAATTGGGTAAATTGTAGAAAAGTCCAAAATGTACAGAAAATTGCATAACTTGCTCAAACAGTGTCCAAATTGGACCAAATTTGAAACTTAAGCTTGTATTATGATTTGAAAACATATCAAAAGGTTATATTAGGGTTAAAAGCATTCAATTATAGTAATTAAGCTCATTCAACTCATTAAGCAAGTTCAGGGGCCTTACAACTATAAACCCCTAACAAGGATTTCACCCCGAAATCCTACACAAAAAGAGATGGGTATTTTTACGCATCTCATTCTTTAGTTACAATGTGGATTCCTATATGCCATGATGATTCCATAAAACTTTCACTAGTATTATATCTTTTCTCTTCAACTTTTTCACCCTTCTATCGAGGATTAATACATGATCCTCAACATAGGAGATATCCTCATCTAACTCAACCTCTACTGGTTGGATTGTCTGGTCAGTATCTAGATAGAATTTCCTCAACATAGAGATGTGAAAGACATTATGCAATCTATGTTGCTCTGGTGGTAGCTCCAACTTATATGCTACCTTTCCAACACGAGCTAGGATAGGGTATGGTCCCATAAATCTGGGAGCCAACTTACCCTTCTTTCCAAACCTCAACACACCTTTCCAAGGAGAAACCTTAAGATATACTCTATATCCCACTTGGAACTCAAGTGGTCTGCGTCGGTTATCTGCATAAGATTTCTGCCTGTCTTGGGCTACTTTCAACTATTGTTGTATCACTTTAATCTTTTTCGTAGTTTGATGTACTAGCTCAGGACCCAAAATTTGATATTCACCTATCTCATACCAGCAAAGAGGAGACCAACATCATCTCCCATAAAGAGCCTCATAAGGAGCCATATCTATGCTTCTTTGATAGATATTATTGTACGCAAACTCTATCAGAGTCATATGTACATCCCAACTACTAAGAAATTACATCACATATGCCCTCAAGAGATCCTCTAAAGTCTAAATAGTCCTTTTAGACTGGCCATCGGTATGTGGATGAAAAGTTGTGTTGAATCTCAGCTGTGTTCCCATTGCAGAATGCAAACGCTCCCAAAAATGACTTGTAAACTATGGACCTCTATTAGAAACTATAGTCACTGGAATTCCATGTAGACGGACTATCTCATCAACATATATTTGTGTCAATTTCTCTACTGTAAACATCATCTTAACTGGCAGAAAATGAGCCGACTTAGTCAATCTGTCTACTACCACCCATATGGAATCATGACCCTTGGCTGTTGTAGGAAGACCAACCACAAATTCCATAGTAATATGATCCCATTTCCACTGTGGTATTGGCAAGGGTTGTAATGTCTTTGTAGGCTTTTGGTGCTCAGCCTTCACCTGTTGACAAACTGGACATTTGGCAATGAACTCTGCCACATCACACTTTAGACCTGGCCACCAATACATGTCTTTCAATTTTTGGTAAATCTTGGTACTTCCAGGATGCATTACATACATGGAGGAGTGAGCCTCCTTAAGTACCATCTTCCTCAACCCATCAACATCAGGAACTACTGTCCTATTGTGGTAACAAACTGTACCATCATCTGCCTCATGAAAGCCATCATACTTTTCACTGCCAATCCCTGATCGGATATTCTATATCACAGTATCATTCTGTTGTGCATCGTGAATCTACTGTCTCAGGGTAGGTTTCACTTGTAACTGTGCCAATAATCCTTCCAGCAAGGAAACTTCTAGCTGTACATTCATCTAGTGAAGATACACTAGCATATCTCTCTTATGGCACATCAATGAATTTAATTATGCATTATCTACCATTGATCTTAATCAGCTCCATCCATCTCCTCTGCCTGATATTCAGCTCCTGTTTTGAGAAGATATACTGTAGATTCTTGTGGTCAGTCAAGATCTGACACTTTTTTCCATAAAGATAGTGTCTCCAGATCTTTAAGGCATGGGCCACCGCTGCAAGCTCCAGATCATGTGTTGGATAATTCTCCTCATGTTTCTTAAGCCGTCGCGAAGCAAAAGAAATCACATTTTTATCCTGCATCAACACGTATCCCAACCCATTCTTTGAAGCATCACAAAAGACAATATAGCCTTTTCCTTGCTCTGGCAGTACTAACACCGGTGCACTAGTCAACTTTTCTTTCAAAAGCTGGAAAGAACGTTGACACTTGTCATTCCAAGCAAAAGGAACATATTTCCTGGTTAACCTAGTTAGGGGTAATGCTATAGAACTGAAGTCTTTGATGAACCTCCTATAGTAACCTGCCAGACCTAGGAAACTATGAATCTCTGTCGGTGTCTTTGGTTGTTCCCATTCTAGTATAGATTCCACTTTCTTAGGATCAACACAAACACCTTTTGCAGATATAACATGGCCAAGAAAAGACACTTCAGATAACCATAATTCACACTTGTCAAACTTAGCATATAGTTGATGTTGCATCAACAAAGTCAATGCCTGGAGAAGGTGTTGCTCATGCTGTTGACTATCCTTGGAGTATATTAGGATATCATCGATGAACATGACCACACACTAATCAAGATAAGGTCTAAACACCCTATTCATTAGATCCATAAAAGCCGCATGTGCATTGGTTAGCCCAAATGACATAACCACAAACTCATAATGACCATACCTAGTCCTAAAAGCTGACTTGGGCATGTCATCAACTTTAATTCTCAATTGATGGTAACCTGACCTCAGGTCTATCTTTGAAAATACAGTGTCACCTCTCAACTGATAAAAAAGATCGTCAATCCTAAGCAAATGATACTTATTCTTTATTGTCACCTTGTTCAACTGTCTGTAGTCAACCTCATTGAACCATCCTTCTTTTTAACAAACAACACAGGAGCACCCCAAGGGGAAGTGCTCGACCTGATAAAACCCTTCTCTAACAGTTCTTGTAACTATTTCTTTAACTCTTACATCTCTGCTGGTGCCATTCTGTATGCTGATTGTGCTATGGGTTGTGTTCCAGGAACAAGATTGATCTCAAACTCAATCTCTCTAGGAGGGGGAATGCTAGGAAATTCCTCAAGAAAGACATCCTCAAATTCTTGCACCACTGGTACCTCCTAGATACTAGGACCTCCCACCTTGGTATCCACAACATGAGATAAGAAAGCCTCACATCCTTGTCTCATCAACCGCTCAGATGTCATAGCTGACATCAAACATGTAGGAAGAATCTTCCTATCACCCTAAAAAAACCACTATATATCTCCATCATGGAATGTCACCACCTTAGTACTACAGTCCAAGACTACCTTATATTTTTCCAAGGTATCCATTCCTAGGATTACATCAAAACCATGCATGTCAAGTGGCAAAAGATCCACTTGAACGTTGTGTCTAGAGAAAGAAAGAACACAACAAGGGCACACTTCCCGCAACTCAGCGGAATCAACCAAAGAAGTATGTAGCCGTAGGCTATCAGATCTAATACTAATAGGTAGATAACAACTATCTATCACCTCTCTAGTGATAAAAGAGTGTGTCGCACCTGGGTCTACTAACACATATACGAAACAAGAAGCAGACATATCAGAATGAAATAACTCCATCTGACCTGTCATGACTCGTGGATTGACCACTGCTTCCGACTGGGTCATGGCATAGAACCTAGCTGTCACCTACTGCCGTCCATGTGGCGACCGAATCGATAAATCACGATGTAAACTCAGCGGAAGTGATTAACTAGCAGCGGAATTATCAAAATCACTAAAAATTTAAAACTTTTTGGAAAGAGATCTTTAAACCATAAAACTCTTTTATAAGAAAACAAGATGAACTGATTACAACATGGTTTGACATTACATCTCTGTGAATTCACATCTTGAGTGATTACATACATCCATTGCCCTGTTACCTGTATAGGAAAGATACAAAAATCTTGAGGCATTAAGCCAAAAATCTCAGATCTACTGACTCCTAGGACCTGAGAGTACATAGACGACACATAGGACCTACTATCTACAAGACTTGACAGTCAGTATCTCCACCTGAGATTCACTGCTACCCCTGGTGTTACTGGTGTTGTTGTTGCTCATCTCTAGATGGATTCCTTCATCCTCGGCGTCTACCTAAAAAGTCAAATCCCACGGGGCTGAGACAATTGAATAATTGTCCCAACGAGAGTTATAACTCTCCGCCAGAAGCGTTGTTATTGCAATAAGGAATAACAATAAGCAGTATAATTATTAACATTTAACAGCATGTTTAATGTCAAGTAAAGCAACATTTCAATTATAACTTAATTGGATATCAAAGCATATCTCATTAAAGAATATGGAGAACATGTATACTAGTTATTTAACTAGAACATTATAAACAATGTAACATCAATCATTATTTCTCGTAGTTCAACCTAAGCAGTTATGCTACACGACTGATTATGTTTTCCAAACATTATTATGCCCTGCGGAGATGAGGTATACAGCTCATACTCCAACCGACCATTACGAAATCACGTATGTACCATACATATGTCATCAAAAGAGCCGAATTCTTATGACCTCATCTTCCTCAGTCAGTGTGAGGATTTACATGTAGGACATCTTGTGTCTATGCTATGATAGCTATCCAGGGTATTCTGGCAACTTCGCTATTAGAGTCACAATGGAATTCTGTACACTGTTCGTCATCGAGGGATCTCTTGTTTATCTCTCATCAATGCAACATTAATGATTCCCTCAGGAGATTAAAGATACATCATCATGGCATAGACATGTAATGAAGGATTGATGGGTTAAAGATACATCCCTCATCAATTCCTACATTAGGACGTAAGGATATTCACGTCCATAATCCCCCATATACTCAAAAGTATATGTTCCAGGAGTTCCCTTAAGAAAACCTGTTTCACCATCATTTGGTCTCTGACAATGATGGATCTATGGTCAGGGCCCTACATGATATGATCATACTTGATTATTTAAGTACATTTTAGCATTCTTTTAGCATCAAGCATGTTTTCAAACATAAACAATTAAAACATATGCTATAGAAGAAGAATACTAAATATATCAAGTTTATTTCACATCAGTTATCATTTCTTAACCATTTCATCATTATGGTTCAAGAACAGGGGTGTTCAAACCCTTAAATCATTATAAGTCATCTAATAGCATGACCTTAATTGTAACAATGTAAATATTACTCAAGGCTCTTACAATCCATCATTCTCATATATTACCTCTTAAACTAGGAAACATAGTATATCATTATTCATAAAGCTTATAACATGCTTTCAATGAATAAAACATCATAACTCTTACCTGGCTATGATTACCTCTTGCTAACAACCTGCATGACTAATATAATTGAAGACATGTATATATAACAATATCAGTACAATACCAATTGTTTTTCAATTTATTCATAGAACACCACGGTCGTGCAAAGGGAAGCTACCACGGCCGTGCTCCATATCATGGTCGTGCTATCAACATCATACCATGACCATGTTACATCACCATGGTTGATTTCTAGGGTTAGGGTTTATTCAACTCAATTAGGGTTATTAAACCCCTTTGACTTATAAGGCATAAGGATTCCTCATATTATAATTCATTCAAAGGGTTTCATACTTAAAAGCATAACCCAAACTTAGGGTTAAAGTACCCTACCTTTCATTAATTAGGGTTTCCTGTTCACATTATCAGTTCAACCCTAATATAATACTCCACTACCCTTGGGAGCATTCAAAGATGTTATAAGTGTTTGATTTCGGTTATTGTACTCATCATGTATCATTAATGATCATCACTTCTAAGTATTAGCCCATTCCTCATATGATGCATATATCATATATTAGAATTATCCAATTATCTGTAATGATATAGGTTTAAACATTGTTGATATAGGATAAATCATCATCAACTATTCTAGGTATCTTCATATTTAGGATGTTATCTACATCATGCTTTAGTATACATCACTTCTAAGAGTTTGATGCCCATTATTATTGTAAGGTGTAAAATCTATTACTCATTCATAGGGATGTTTGGATCTAGGCATCTTACCTCTTAAATCCTTTTTATTGAAATTACCACATTTATCATTCACAGGGTTCACTAACCCTATTCAATATGTTTATGACATAATCATCTTATTTAATTGATTTAGCTACACCTCACCATATTGTACTATCTAGTAAACCATCTCAAGGTTTTCATGATTAATAAGCCATAATTTAAGCTTGCTATTCATCTTAATAAGGGTTTCCCATAACATCACCTCCAATTAGGGTTTCTATTCATATCACATCTCCCCTAGATTAGGTTTATGATTAATATCCCACCATTAGGGACTACTATTTCACATCATGTTATTCCCCTAGAATTAGGGTTTACTATTCACATTACATGATTTACCCTAAAATTAGGGTTTACTATTCACATCACAATGAATTGAGGTCTTACCATCATTATTTATGAAGATTACTTCCATTAACACCTTCAGATTAAGTTAAGATTCATAATCTCCATAATTAGGGTTTCCATGATCTCCTTATGAAGGATCATACCCTAATGGTGTGTATTGATACATTTTAAATGTATCTTATATGATTGTCATTGATATTAGGAGTCTTCTCTCTCCTCTTACTAATAGATGATGTTTACATCACTCTTGATTAGGTTAAGTCAACTCAACTTTGACTGACATAAGTCAAGTCATCACCATTAAGGTCATTAGGGTTTACCTGATCGAGGGTACTAGTCACACTAACCCACTAAGGGTACTTTTGTAATCTTCACCATTGACCCTAACATACATTAGTTCACTAATTACTTAACCCCTTAATGACTTTAGGTGTCTTTAGGGTTTAGGTTAAACAACCATTGAACCATCTAAGTCTTTAAAGCATTAAGCATTCTTGACTTTAAAAGATCCCAAATAGTTTTGCACTTTCAACCTCCAAACGGTTTTGAAACCACATGAATCCAAACGGTCTTGAGACCGTTTGGTCCCAAACGGTCTTGAGACCGTTTGGTCCAAACCTCCTTAAAACCGCATGGACCAAAGATGGTCTCAACTACACCAATCGGTTTAGGGTTCTCAATATTGATTCCTTCAATCATTGAATTCATGGAACCAATCATCAATTGGACCTATCCTCATACTTCAATTGAGTTAAATAGGTCAACCTTAAACTGATTTGACCCTCAATTAACCCTCAATTAGTCCTCAATTAGGGTTTGAATTAATTGAATTAGGGTTTGGAATCGATGATCCTTCAACACTAATCAATGCAAGATTAGTTACTTTGAAACCATTGAACCATTATCCAAATTGAACATGACCTGACCCCAAACGGTCTTGAGGTCGTTTGGATGACCTCCAAACGGTCTTGAGACTGTTTTCCCATCAAATCATCAAAATCCAAGTCAACCAATTAGGGTTTGGATCATTGGATTGATCACCAAATCAGCAATTGATTACACTTTAACTTAGTATCAAAGGATCATAAATTGCTTAACCATACTCACCCCTAGACCTCCAAACGGTCTTGGGTGACCTCCAAACGGTCTTGAGACCGTTTGTCTCATCCAACCCTTGGATTCTAGTGAAAAATCATTAGGATTTAAGCCATAGAGTTGATCATCAAATCAGCACTTAGTTGCAAAGTGATTTGATACCTTTGGACCTTCAATTGGTCAACTATACTTAACCCCAGACCTCCAAACGGTCTTGGGTGATCCCCAAATGGTTTTGAAACCGTTTGGGCTAATCAACCCAAAATCTCAATCAACTCATTGGAATTTCAGCACTTATTCCAATTAGGGTTTGCCCAATTGATTAGCCTTCATCTCATGATTCCTTGGGAATTAATCCATAAAATTTGGTGAGTAATTAACCAAAATAATTAGGAACAGGAATCTCAAACGGTCAACCCTTGTTCAACTCACTCAAATGGTTTTGAAACCGTTTTCCCAAAAAGTTAAATTAATCAAGCTGAAAAATCAGCACTTAATCCAATTAGGTTTTCCTAATTGATTAGCCTTCAACTCACGATTCCTTGGGAGTTAACCCATAAAATTTGGTGAGTCATTAAAAAACATAATTAGTAACAGGAATATCAAACGGTAAACCCTTGGTCAACTCCCTCAAACAGTTTTGAAACCTTTTTCCAAAAAAAGTTAAATTAATCAAGCTGAAAAATCAGCACTTAATCCAATTAGGTTTTCCTAATTGATTAGCCTTCAACTCACGATTCCTTGGGAGTTAACCCATAAAACTTGGTGAGTTTTTAATCAACATTATTAGGAACAATAATATCAAACGGTCAACGCTTGGTCAAACCATACAAATGGTCTTGAAGACCGTTTTCTCCAATCAATCTTGTGAAACCGTTTGCCCTCCAAACGGTTTTGAAACCGTTTGCTTCCAAATGGTTTTGCAAACCGTTTGGGCAAGAGGTGCAAGACCATTTGCAAAAGCAACTTTGGTATTCACACCCCCTTCTCCTACCTCAAGATCATGGTCTTTTCTTCACAGTTTTGGTTGCAAGAAAGTATAGAAGGATGGAAGAAAGAAGAACTAGCAACGTTTGCAAGGAAAGAAGATGCATAATCAAAGCTTTAAGGTTTAGAGTTATAAAACCCGCCTTAGGATCATCTCTAGAGATCCAATATTCGTAGCTTTAATGGTGTCTTGAGCTCCACAGGTCGTCCAAGGTTTCTTCTTCAAGAATTGGTTGGAAAGGATGGCTAGAAAGAAGAACTAAGTAAGAAAAACTAGCAAACCAACCTTGTATCGTGATTTCCTCCATGAATCCGAGCTAGAAGATAACCAAAGCTTACCCAAACCTACTTGGCCGTCCTCCTCTGCTCCTGAGATCCTTCCTTAGTCGGTCTAAGCAAGAGATAAGTGAAGAGAGGAAGGGAAATGATCCCTTGGTTGTAAAAGAAAGGTGTATATATACTTTGGGCATGTTTTCAAGATAAGGACAATCTTTTCTTCTATTTCTCATATGGGTCCTTCTATCCTTCTTGGCCACGCCCCTCCTTTCTATAATTAAGCAAAACTCCTTTCTTAACCAAAGTCTAGTGAAAAGGAAGCCAAACATTCTACTAAGTTGCGCACATATAAAAGGGTCATTATGCTTACAACTTGGTTATTTAGTTACAAGGGTTATCCTTCTTATTTGATTATTCAAATGAAGCGCCCCCTTCATAATTTTTACTCTAATTGATGCCAAGAGTCATAAAAGATACTCTAGAAGGTATATCTTACATGTTGCACCCCATGTTTTGGGTAAATTGCACTTTACACCAAAACTAGGGTTTAAAGCACAAGGATTGCTTCACAAGCTGCATTTTGGTGCCCAAGCTTGGAGAATCCATAATACTTCATCAAATTCATTCTTATGATGTCTTATCATCAGAGGAACATCTAAACATGTGCAATTTGCAAGTTAACCCCTCTAATTGGGTAATTTGCACATAAGTCCACTTTTAACAAAACAATATTACAATATTGTTTAAAAAGGACAGAAAGGGAAATATATGTTCCTCAGAAGCTTTAATTACATTATCAACAGATAACCATAAGATTTTAATCACATGATTAAACAAAACACCTGGGGTTAGTTCATAACCCAGGTCAGGGATGTTACAAATTATAAACCCCTAACAAGGATTTCACCCCCGAAATCCCAGAAAGAAAAGGGAAAGCAAATATTATTTAAGCATCATATCATTACATCATTAGATAACATTTCGTTATTATGGAGATATTATAAAGTTTTGATCAACTTTTCTTAAGATCACACTCATACTCTGTTATTTATTTTGAGACTATATAAGTGCTTCCATACCTTGATTGTATCATCACATATGATAATACCATACTAACTTTCCTTATTATTTGCACTAACTATATCATTAATTGTACATTCTCTTATCATAGGGAAAAGTTACTTATCAAACAAGGACTTATTTGATAGATATCTTGGAGAAAGATATGTTTATGAAAAAACATAAACCCCTAACATGTGATGTTCATATTATTCTATATGTCTAATTTAATTTCATAGTTGACCAATCTAGGTAATTAATATAAATCATTTGATATATTATTGCATTCTTATTTTGGTACCTATCACATGTGTTATCAACACATTACATCTCTTTCTTCCTTTCATCTTGGGACATTACTTATTACATATATTCTCATTTTAGAACCAAAGTCCAGGTTAAACTGATACCTTTATAAGTATTCATCACATAAACATCTTTATTATTATTCTTACAACCTTTACTGATCAGAGTTGACCTTCCTTATTCTCATATTTCTTATTTTATGATTCTCATTAGATTGTCTCAGAATGACTGCTTGATCAGAGCAATAAAAAATATAACAATCTAAGAATTTCCATATTTACTTTATCATCATCAACTGTATACCTGGCTAGGGTATATAAATACTGAGATAAGGTAATATGCACTTGTATACTACCATATTCCTTCTCTTTTCTTATCATCACAAGTATAAGTATTAATCTTACTGAATTTTCTATCCAGACCAATTCTTTAATACCTCATCTTCTTATGAAGGTAAGCATGCAACATGAAATATCTATTTTATACAACATTATAAGTCTTTATAGGACTAATCAAGGAAAGTTAAATCAATTGCTTTCTCAGTTTTATCCAAGAGATCATAAAAAGACATATAAGAAATACCATTTATTTTGTCTAACCGGTCATGACTCGAGGATTATATATTGTCTCAGGCTGATTCTGCCTCAGAGGTTGATTTGCCATAACATTTATGGATGGGCAATCTCTTACCAGATGCTCTACCTGTCCACATTGATAGCAAGTTCTGGGTGCCCAGTATGGTCTAAAGGGTTCCTTACCCTTTCTGGATAACCATTGCCTTGGTGCACTAGGTCCTGGTTGTGTTGGTGACACCAGAAACTTCTTCCTTTTAGAACTACCAGGTCTCTGCTCCTGGGTTTGGATAGGCCTTTTCTCAATTATTCCTTTATATTTCTTTTCTGGACAATTAGGTCTGATATGTCCAGGTTTCCTACACCTATGGCAGATCCTAGTTTCTGGTTGTATTCTAACTCCTACATTATTATATATTGATTCAACAGGCTGAGGTTGAGCACAAACTCATTCTAAGTTCAGAACTTCATCATTTACCATTACTTCAACCTGCTGTTGTGGGTTACATATTCTGTTGATATCCAAAACATCATCATTAGGAGCTGGTAACCTAGGTTGCATTGCTAGTGCTTGATCCACTAGATACATCATGGTTGCCCTAAATTCCCCAACAGTGATTCCTACGGAAGGATTCCTTATCATGGTTGGATTAGCTAAGGGGATCTCAGGTAACTGTCCCTCTCTTGCTTGCTCCTCTGCACCTCTTCTCGGTGTAGCATTGTTTCTCTTTGCAGCAAACTCCTCGTCCGATCAAGTCATCTTCAAGTTCTTCTCCTCCTATGTGAGCAGAAGATACCATCAGATACACTGGATGACACTAGAACATATTCTAGTACCTTAGTCCTATGTCTCTATCGACTCAGCAAACCTAGAGCTCTGATACCACTAAATTGTGGCGAACGAATTGATAAATCACGATGTAAACTTAGCGGAAGTGATTAACTAGCAGCAGAATTATCAAAATCACTAAAATTTAAAACTTTTTGGAAAGAGATCTTTAAACCATAAAACTCTTTTATAAGAAAACAAGATGAACTATTTACAACATGGTTTGACATTACATCTCTGTGAATTCACATATCGAGTGATTACATACATCCATTGCCATGTTACCTGTATAGGCAAGATACAAAAATCTCGAGGCATTAAGCCAAAAATCTTAGATCTACTGACTCCTAGGACCTGAGAGTACAGAGACGACACATAGGACCTACTATCTACAAGACTTGACAGTCAGTATCTCCACCTGAGATTCACTGCTGCCCCTAGTGTTGCTGCTGCTGTTGTTGCTCATCTCTAGATGGATTCCTTCGTCCTCGACGTCTACCTAAAAAGTCGAATCCCACGGGGGTGAGACAATTGAATAATTGTCCCAGCGAGAGTTATAACTCTCTGCCAGAAGCTTTGTTATTGCAATAAGGAATAACAATAAGTAGTATAATTATTAACATTTAACAACAAGTTTAATGTCAAGTAAAGCAACATTTCAATTATAACTTAATTGGATATCAAAGCATATCTCATTAAAGAATATGGAGAACATGTATACTAGTTATTTAACTAGAACATTATAAACAATGTAACATCAATCATTATTTCTCGTAGTTCAACCTAAGCAGTTATGCTACACGGCTGATTATGTTTTCCAAACATTATTATGCCCTGCGGAGATGAGGTATACCGCTCATACTCCAACCGACCATTACGAAATCGCGTCGGTACCATACATAGGTCATCAAAAGAGCCAGATTCTTATGACCTCATCTTCCTCAGTCAGTGTGAGGATTTACATGCAGGACATCTTGTGTCTCTACTATGATAGCTATCCAGGGTATTCTGGCAACTTCGCTATTAGAGTCACAGTGGCGTTCTGTACTCTCTTCATCATCAAGGGATCTCTTGTTTATCTCTCATCAATGCGACATTAATGATTCCCTTGGGAGATTAATGATACATCATCCCGGCATAGACATGTAATGAAGGATTGATGGGTTAAAGATACATACTACATCAATTCCTACATTAGGACGTAAGGATATTCACATCCATAATCCCCCATATACTCAAAAGTATATGTTCCAGGAGTTCCCTTAGGAAAACCTATTTCACCATCATTTGGTCTCTGACAATGATGGATCTATGGTCAGGGCCCTACATGATATGATCATACTTGATTATTTAAGTACATTTTAGCATTCTTTTAGCATCAAGCATGTTTTCAAACATAAACAATTAAAACATCTTCTATAGAAGAAGAATACTAAATGTATCAAGTTTGTTTCACATCAGTTATCATTTCTTAACCATCTCATCATTATGGTTCAAGAACAGGGGTGTTCAAACCCTTAAATCATCATAAGTCATCTAATAGCATGACCTTAATTGTAACACTGTAAATATTACTCAAGGCTCTTACAGCCCATCATTCTCATATATTACCTCTTAAACCAGGCAACATAGTGTATCATTATTCATAAAGCTTATAACATGTTTTCAATGAATAAACATCATAACTCTTACCTGGCTATGATTACCTCTTGCTAACAACCTGCATGACTAATATAATTGAAGACATGTATATATAACAATATCAGTACAATACCAATTCTTTTTCAATTTATTCATAGAACACCACGTCCGTGCAAAGGGAAGCTACCACGGCCGTGCTCCATAGCATGGTCGTGCTATCAACATCATACCATGACCATGTTACATCACCATGGTTGATTTCTAGGGTTAGGGTTTATTCAACTCAATTAGGGTTATTAAACCCCTTTGACTTATAAGGCATAAGGATTCCTCATATTATAATTCATTCAAAGGGTTTCATACTTAAAATCATAACCCAAACTTAGGGTTAAAGTACCCTACCTTTCATTAATTAGGGTTTCCTATTCACATTATCAGTTCAACCCTAATATAATACTCCACTACCCTTGGGAGCATTCAAAGATGTTATAAGTGTTTGATTTCAGTTATTGTACTCATCATGTATCATTAATGATCATCACTTCTAAGTATTATCCCATTCCTCATATGATGCATATATCATATATTAGAATTATCCAATTATCTGTAATGATATAGGTTTAAACATTGTTGATATAGGATAAATCATCATCAACTATTCTAGGTATCTTCATATTCAGGATGTTATCTACATCATGCTTTAGTATACATCACTTCTAAGAGTTTGATGCCCATTATTATTGTAAGGTGTAAAATCTATTACTCATTCATAGGGATGTTTGGATCTAGGCATCTTACCTCTTAAATCCTTATTTATTGAAATTACCACATTTATCATTCACAGGGTTCACTAACCCTATTATATATGTTTATGACATAATCATCTTATTTAATTGATTTAGCTACACCTCACCTTATTGTACTATCTAGTAAACCATCTCAAGGTTTTCATGATTAATAAGCCATAATTTAAGCTTGCTATTCATCTTAATAAGGGTTTCCCATAACATCGACTCCAATTAGGGTTTCTATTCATATCACATCTCCCCTAGATTAGGTTTATGATTAATATCCCACCATTAGGGACTACTATTTCACATCATGTTATTCCCCTAGAATTAGGGTTTACTATTCACATTACATGATTTACCCTAAAATTAGGGTTTACTATTCACATCACAGTGAATTGAGGTCTTACCATCATTATTTATGAAGATTACTTCCATTAACACCTTCAGATTAAGTTAAGATTCATAATCTCCATAATTAGGGTTTCCATGATCTCCTTATGAAGGATCATACCCTAATGGTGTGTATTGATATATTTAAAGGTATCTTATTTAATTTTCATTGATATTAGGAGTCTTCTCTCTCCTCTTACTAATAGATGATGTTTACATCACTCTTGATTAGGTTAAGTCAACTCAACTTTGACTGACATAAGTCAAGTCATCACCATTAAGGTCATTAGGGTTTACCTGATCGAGGGTACTAGTCACACTAACCCACTAAGGGTACTTTTGTAATCTTCACCATTGACCCTAACATACATTAGTTCACTAATTACTTAACCCCTTAATGACAATAGGTGTCTTTAGGGTTTAGGTTAAACAACCATTGAACCATCTAAGTCTTTAAAGCATTAAGCATTCTTGACCTTAAAATATCCCAAACAGTTTTGCACTTTCAACCTCCAAACGGTTTTGAAACCGCATCAATCCAAACGGTCTTGAGACGGTTTGGTCCAAACCTCCTTAAAACCGCATGGACCAAAGATGGTCTCAACTACACCAATCGGTTTAGGGTTCTCAATATTGATTCCTTCAATCATTGAATTCATGGAACCAATCATCAATTGGACCTATCCTCATACTTCGATTGAGTTAAATAGGTCAACCTTAAATGGATTTGACCCTCAATTGACCCTTAATTAGTCCTCAATTAGGGTTTGAATTAATTGAATTAGGGTTTGGAATCGATGATCCTTCAACACTAATCAATGCAAGATTAGTTACTTTGAAACCATTGAACCATTATCCAAATTGAACATGACCTGACCCCAAACGGTCTTGAGGTCATTTGTATGACCTCCAAACGGTCTTGAGACCGTTTTCCCATCAAATCATCAAAATCCAAGTCAACCAATTAGGGTTTGGATCATTGGATTGATCACCAAATCAGCAATTGATTACACTTTAACTTAGTATCGTTAGAATCATCAATTGCTTAACCATACTCACCCCTAGACCTCCAAACGGTCTTGGGTGAGCTCCAAACGGTCTTGAGACCATTTGGATGAGCTCCAAACGGTCTTGAGACCGTTTGGCTCATCCAACCCTTGGATTCTAGTGAAAAATCATTAGGATTTGAGCCATACAATTGATCATCAAATCAACGCTTAGTTGCAAAGTGATTTGATACCTTTGGACCTTCAATTGGTCAACTATACTTAACCCCAGACCTCCAAACGGTATTGGGTGATCCCCAAACGGTTTTGAAACCATTTGGGTGATCCCCAAACGGTTTTGAAACCATTTGGGCTAATCAACCCAAAATCTCAATCAACTCATTGGAATTTCAGCACTAATTTCAATTAGGGTTTGCCCAATTGATTAGCCTTCATCTCATGATTCCTTGGGAATTAATCCATTAAATTTTTTGAGTCATTAACCAACATAATTAGGAACAGTAATATCAAACGGTCAACCCTTGGTCAACTCACTCAAATGGTTTTGAAACCGTTTTCCCAAAACGTTAAATTAATCAAGCTGAAAAATCAGCACTTAATCCAATTAGGGTTTCCTAATTGATTAGCCTTAACTCACGATTACTTGGGAGTTAACCCATAAAATTTGGTGAGTCATTAACAAACATAATTAGGAACAGGAATCACAAACGGTCAACCTTTGGTAAACTCCCTCAAACGGTTTTGAAACCGTTTTCCAAAAAAAGTTAAATTAATCAAGCTGAAGAATCAGCACTTAATCCAATTTGGTTTTCCTAATTGATTAGCCTTCAACTCATGATCCCTTGGGAGTTAACCCATAAAATTTGGTGAGTTTTTAACCAACATTATTAGGAACAATAATATCAAACGGTCAATGCTTTGTCAAACCATCCAAATGGTCTTGAAGACCGTTTTCTCCAACCGATCTTGTGAAACCGTTTGCCCTCCAAACGGTTTTGAAACCGTTTGCTTCCAAATGGTTTTGCAAACCATTTGGGTAAGAGGTGCAAGACCGTTTGCAAAAGCAACTTTGGTATTCACGCCCCCTTCTCCTACCTCAAGATCATGGTCTGTTCTTCACGATTTTGGTTGCAAGAAAGTATAGAAGGATGGAAGAAAGAAGAACTAGCAACGTTTGCAAGGAAAGAAGATGCATAATCAAAGCTTTAAGGTTTAGAGTTATAAAACCCGCCTTAGGATCAGCTCTAGAGATCCAAGCTTCATAGCTTTAATGGTGGCTTGAGCTCCACAGTTCGTCCAAGGTTTCTTCTTCAAGAATTGGTTGGAAAGGATGGCTAGAAAGAAGAACTAAGTAAGAAAAACTAGCAAACCAACCTTGTATCATGATTTCCTCCATGAATCCGAGCTAGAAGATAACCAAAGCTTACCCAAACCTACTTGGCCGTCCTCCTCTGCTCCTGAGCTCCTTACTTAGTCGGTCCAAGCAAGAGATAAGTGAAGAGAGGAAGGGAAACGATCCCTTGGTTGTAAAAGAAAGGTGTATATATACTTTGGGCATGTTTTCAAGATAAGGACAATCTTTTATTCTATTTCTCATATGGGTCCTTCTCTCCTTCTTGGCCACGCCCCTTCTTTCTATACTTAAGCAAAACTCCTTTCTTACCAAAGTCTAGTGAAAAGGAAGCCAAACATCCTACTAAATTGCGCACATATAAAAGGGTCATTATGCTTACAACTTGGTTATTTAGTTACAAGGGTTATCCTTCTTATTTGATTATTCAAATGAAGCGCCCCCTTCATAATTTTTACTCTAATTGATGCCAAGAGTCATAAAAGATACTCTAGAATGTATATTTTACATGTTGCACCCCGTGTTTTGGGTAAATTGCACTTTACACCAAAACTAGGGTTTAAAGCACAAGGATTGCTTCACAAGCTGCATTTTGGTGCCCAAGCTTGGAGAATCCATAATACTTCATCAAATTCATTCTTATGATGTCTTATCATCATAGGAACATCTAAACATGTGCAATTTGCAAGATAACCCCTCTAATTGGGTAATTTGCACATAAGTCCACTTTTAACAAAACAATATTACAATATTGTTTAAAAAGGACAGAAAGGGAAATATATGTTCCTCAGAAGCTTTAATTACATTATCAACAGATAAACACAAGCATTTAATCACATGATTAAGCAAAACACCTGGGGTTAGTTCATAACCCAGGTCAGGGATGTGACAGTCCACATCCTCTGCTTGCCTGTCTTGAGGATCCTGTATGGGTCGCCTGACCACATCCTCTACCACTACTAGTATCAAACTGTCATTGTTGTGATCCCTGTTGATTCTGCCTTGGCTGCTGAGTCACCTCCTCCACCTTCATAGGGAAATTCCATCTAATATGCCCTGTCTGTCAACATTGATGACACATTTGGTTATCACTATGTGGTCTAAACAACCCTATAACTGAGACTCATGATGAACTGCAAGCTCCTGTTAGTGGAAAACTATGACCTCTACCCCTAGTCGGGGTCCACTGTGACGGTGCCTGTGATCTTGGTTCAGTGAAGGTTGACCTTGGTTGCGACGACTGTGGGAAAAACCTTGGCTTCTTAAAGCCTCCAGATGATTGCCCTTGAAACTGCATAGGTCACTTCTTAGCATTAGCTACACACTTCTCTATGGAAGACCTGTCAATCCTCCTGACAGATTCTACAAAGGTGGAAAACCTTTCCCTGTTCTCCAAGGCTGATGTTGTAGTAGTCAACTCTATACTCAGACCCTTCTCAAATCTCCAGATCCTTTCCTTGTCTGTTGCTGCCATGTGCGGCAGACCTCAGAAGTTCCATAAACTTTGATTCATACTCATTGATAGCCATAGCTCCCTGACGAATCTTCTCGAACTAAGATATTTTCTCATCTAGGTAGGTCTCTGGAAAATATCGGCAATAAATTCCTTTCGAAACTCCTCCCATCCTATCACAACTCCTGGCCTTTTCTCCTTTTCTATGGCCCACCAGTGGCCAACACTACCCTTCAACAAGTATACTCCATGCTTAACTTTGTCTTCTTCAGCGATGTTTAGGATTTTGAACGCCTTTTCCAACTCAGTCAACCACATGTCAACGTCTGCTGGATCAGAAGTACCTTTATATTCAATCACCCCAACACGTCTAAGACATTCAAATATCTTCTTGACACCTTGGGACTCCACATTAGAGGCGGCTGCCCTAGCTTGAGGTGCTAGCGCTCTGTCAGCAATATGTGTAATTGTGGCCATCATCTGTCTAAACATAGACTGAAACTCAGGATTGGCCATCATTGTTGGGTCTAGATGAGGCATTGTGGGATGCTTTAGCCCTGCTTCTGGCACTCTCTCATCACATGCCTACCTCCCTGCACCTCCTCTTGGTGTTACATAACTACTCTCAACATGTTCTTCATGTCCTCCCGACATATCTGCATAAGCATAAACTATGATAAGATATGTTGGATACATAAGAACAGACTCAAACCTAAGTCCTATGTCCATGTAGACTTAGTAAACCTAGAGCTCTGATACCAACTTAACTGTGACACCTCATCACGCTAACAAGATTACTCAAAGCACAAAACACGATCAACTACTAATTTATCACATAGTCAAAAATGTGGAATAATTAAAACCAATTCCAACAATGTAAATAAACTCTAGAACATTTATAAAAGGTTCATCATTCCATTCTCATATAATGTAACAAGTATTTACATGTGGGTCCAAAGACCTCAGTCACATACTGCATAAAAAGATATTTCACATTTACATGCCATATATTTACAAACATTGGAATACTACCAAAATCTCATGTCGATACAAGTATATCATCTAGAAAACACATCCCATACCCAGACCTAAGAGTACAAGGATGACACTAGGACTCTACTACTAACATCTACAACTAACTAACCTTTTGAATCTATTGATCACCAGGTTGGTTCTCTTCCACAGTGCGACCTCGTTGCCCGTGACCACCTAAAAAAATGTGGTGACCCACGGGTGAGACCTAGTCCCAACGAGAGATATAACTCTCTCCAACATATATTGATTATAACATATTAATTAACAGTAAATACATTGAGTAGTTAGGGTATTGAATAAACAATATGAATAAATTGAATAGTTTAAGCATACTAAGAAGTTAAGCAAATAAGTTGTAACATCAAGTAGAATTGTACAATTTTCATAAGTCTGCATCATGTAAGAACTATGTAGTGTAAAGACAAGAAAAGGGTTAATCAACCAATGTGATACATATTAAACCCTAGAAATTATACTACACGGCTGGTATCACTTCTTTTATTACATTGCCCTGACGGATTTGAGAAATACCACTCAAGTCCGAACTGATCACTACTAAATCGAAATCAATGCCATACAAGATTTAGGAAGAGTCAGACTCCTAAGATCTTCTCCGCCCCCAGTTAGTATGGGTCCGCCACATCGACACATAAGGTCAAGCTGCTAACAGCCTAGTCCGTCCTTGGTACAGGTCACGACACTAGTGAAAGGAGGTGGGTACGCATACCCTACCATCTGAGGTACAACCACAATTGTCCTCCAATCTCATCATCATAGATATATAATCACCGAGACACGACCGCAACCATTCTCAAACTGAGGGCTAGGTATGAGCAATGTCATCCTCCCTAACACTTGAATTCAGGATGACAAGCACCCCACATACTCATCAATATGTGCTCTAAGTTTCCCTTAGGAATACTCGTTTCACTATCTGGCAATTTCTGACACTCAGATAGATCTATGGCACATGGCACTATATGATTAGAGTTTCACTTAATTAGTTATGCCAATTGGGTTAATTAAGGCTAATCATACAAATGGACATTCAAACCCTAATTATTTTCTAACAAGAGTATATGTATAAAAACTTCAAAATATATAAAACATTTGAGATATAAATCTTAAGCACATTACCAATGCTATCATTCATTACTAATTAATGGACCACACTTATCATCATACTTTTACAAGATACCAATATCTTATCACAAGTTCCAGGGTTTTAACCCTTATTGGAGCATGAAGAGGATTTCACCTCAATCATGGCTTCAAACATGCTCAAAGGTCGTTAAGACCATCACATTATTCATAGTAAGGTTATCATCATCATTCCATGCCTTAAACCAGTCTCAAAAGATCATTAGCACATATGTGTCCATAGATACTAACATGGCAAGACACTATGATATTGAAATAGTACTACAATGTAGTTTCAACACAAGAAGAGTGTAATTCATTATCACATTAATCATTCACAAGGTATGATTATAATCAATCAACATCATATAATTACATTAAGGTTAGGTATAACAAGCTAGATCACATGGGAGTTACACATCCACTTATTATAGCGATTTATCAAATATAACTATATGATGGAAAAGGTAAGACTACAGATTAATGGTATTGAACCATCGAATTATCATCACTAGAACCCACATATAATACCATGTGATTTATTCTAATCCATTGGGTTGAAGCATCCAATATTATTCATTGGATCAGGTTCATTGTTCAAGGTTATCAATTGAAGTATAAGTCTAACCATTAAATCAATTGAACCAAGGAACCATTGGTTTAAGGTTTAGTGAAATCTACAATTACATTCCTAATTCATCATATATCATGATGACCTGATCCACCATTAAATATGATCATTAGGTTACCATTGGTTGCTAGATCAGTAATACATTCAGTTAACACCATCAAATATTAAGCCAATATCATCATCGATTGATAACATCATTAGAATACTTAGTGGATAATAAATTAACGTCTAATTGAGTCAAAACCTGACCTAAGAGGGTGACCATAGGTTGTCACCATAAATTTGACACCCTTGATCATGAACATCAGTTGCCAAAATAGCAACACCATTGGCTATTGAATGGTATGACCATCGGTGGTGTGATAGGGAATGAAATAGCTTGAAAACCCTAATTTAAACCATCAACTATTTTGTGCTTAGCACAATAGGTTGATGCTATCAACCTGTCCCAGATCATGTTACACCTTAGAAAGGTCATACACATGTTTACAAGTTCATATAGAACTGGAACAAAATAGGGAACACCATAAAAATTCGTAATTCTAAACAAGCATGGTTTCTCTATGCTTAAATCAACACATTAAGGCATAAACATGAACTAACAAGCTTCTAGTAAGCAATATAAGTGAAGAATGTTATATAACTCACCTCTATAGAGTAGGTCAGATCCTAAACAGAAAGAATCTCGAGCAAACATGGCAAGAAAATCTTGGATTCAGATCTGAACTTGGCCAAATATGTACTTCTCTCCACAAAGAAGAAAAATCCTAGAAAAAGAAACAAGAAGGATAGATTTTTGAGTTGTGGAGCCACTTTCACCATGGAACAACAGGGTTCTGACATGGAGGAAGGTCTAAGGAAGGATAAGAGCAAGAAAAACGAATAAGGAAGGAAGAAAATAACTTTCCTTGATCGATATAACGTAAAAGGATCCAAAACATGCCCTATATGTGAGGAGAACATTTCAATACGATTACAGCATGGCAACGAAACTGTATATCTTGATCAACAAAGACTTCTTCAAAAGTGCATCCTTACTGAAGGTTTCACAAATCATTCAATATGTCAACTAAGGAACGAAATGCCCCTAAACATGTATCAGTGAAGGATGTATATGAAAGAGTAAAAGATTGTGTCAGTGCATTTGGTAAGTGATCACCATATACTATTCCCACATAAAGCAAAAAATATTTATTCAAGAAGAGGTCAATATTATGGGATCTTCCTCATTAGAGTTCTTAGGCAGTTAGACATTGCATCAATGTCATGCATGTTGAGAAAAATGTTTGTGATTGCATCATTTGTACTTTTTTGAATATACTAGGTAAGACTAAATCCAAAATGGACCTGGTGTGAAATGGGCATAAGGAAAGAGTTAACAACAGAAGTTAGTAGTAATCCAAAAACATATATACCTCCTATTTGTTACATGTGTGTGCTTTTATATTCTTAATAGTTTAAGTCCATAAACACATGGGGAAGCTACTTTTATAGCTCATGCTTACTTCTATCCTTATCCATGGGCTATATTTATCTCTTCCTTGCCCAAATATGAAACTATGCTTGCTTTATCTTTCCTCTAACCTGGAGCAACGACTCCGCTCTATTTTGCTGCGGAACCAACTGCTCTAAGGTAGAAAACAACCCCTTTATGGAGAAGAAGGTCTCATAGGGCTCCATCTAGCCCTACCTAGGGTTTCCAAGGTCATCTTCTAGGGAGAAGCTCCCCCACCGTCCCTATTAACCTTCTTATATTTCCTTTGTCAAAATTCCCAGCCAATCACATAATTCATTAGTTGATAGCTACTAAAAGTAGCTCATCCATGAAGGGGTAAACCCTAAAATACCCTTGATGAAAACTCCTTCAAACCATGGCTCAAAAATCTCAAGAATGATAATATAACATATAAGGAACATAATGTATGTGACAAATTGTAAAGAAAACCCCTCAATTGGGTAACTTGCAGAAAAGTCCAAAATGTACAGAAAATTGCATAACTTGCTCAAACAATGTCCAAATTGGACCAAATTTGAAACTTAAGCTTATTTTATGATTTCAAAACATATCAAAAGGTTAGATTAGGGTTCTAAGAATTCAGTTATGGTAATTAAGCTCATTCAACTCATTAAGCAAGTTCAGGGGCCTTACGTAGACCCTTAGTGTAGGTCGATTCAGATATATAACCCAAGCTCTATGTGCATGTTATGAGACCTAGGCACCTTAGTACAGGTCAAGAGACCTAGGTACCAGAGTACATGTTTCTAGAAAAATATCGGAAAATAGATAAGATTTAAGTTAAAGATGAAGTGATATTTATGTTTCAAATCTTTATACAAAGTTTAATGTTTATAATGTTCAAGAATATATTATATATCTTATAACTTTAGTTTTTTTTACATATAGAATACTCCTTCCACTTATGCTAACAACCATTTTTCCAATGTGTGGCTGGGGATGAGATGTCCGCAGGAGAGGAGAAGGAGCAGAATTAGTACCCAGATATTTATAGCACAAAAATAGAGCAAGATAAGATCTGGTGGGGTGCCAACTGTAAGATGATCCTCAATTTTTAGACTCAACTTTATGTTTTAATTTTTAGAACTTTATAGTAGAGACTCAAGATGTTAACTGAGTTTTCTTGTGATAACATTTATGTTCCTTTTGTAAGAATGATCATGAGAATGTCTTAATACTTTAGTTTGTGTGAATGATTATATTGTTGTTATGAATGCCAATTTTATGTAATGCCCCTTTAAGTGCAAGAGTTATGGATAACTCTATGTTGCTTCTGCTATGTGCATGTGTGTGCTTAGAGAGGACATTATGATATGGTATCAGAGTGAAATTATAGTTGGCCACTAGATGAATTCTCATGTTCTTACTTTAGGTTGCCCCATAAGAAACCAAGTAAGAGTAAATTACAAAGTTAGGAAGATACCCAGTAGCCCCAATATAGAATTAGTGAGAGATACTGGGAATCACATTAGATGACTAGTCATAAGTTTAAATAAGAATTAGGGTTATGTTCCTCAATGTTTATACTTTTATGTTAACTCTAGAATCTCTCTCTCTTTTTCCCACGTATTTGTGGTATGGGACACATGCTTATGGGGTTTTGTAGAGAGAATGTTATGTGCATAATCATGCTTGTCTTGTCCTTTCAAGTGCATGTGGTATGGGACACGTGAATGAGGGAGGTAATCAGATAAGTGTGATAAGACATGTCACCTATGAATATATGACCAACCGACATGTCTCCAGTGGCGACAAAGAAAATAAGAGTTGACATTAAAAGTTTGAGACATTTAGTCACTTAAACCTAATCAGATACATAGTAAGACCAAACATACATATGAAGGGTGGAACATAGATAAGTAAGTTAGATCTAGGGTAGAACCAGAACCCCTAATACAATTCCCTAGAGAGGTGGTAGAAAGATCCTTTGTCATGTTGATGATGTTGTGAGGTAGATTTCATGTTTCATTAGTAGTATATGCACATGTTTGCCTGATGATGATAACCATGATAAATTCAAACCATAAGTAGGTTAGTGAGTCTTTAAGATGATGTTAAAAGTTTAGTGTGCATAGAATATGTGAAACCCTAAGGTGGGTAGACTAGTAGAATTTCAAGGATGAATTTTTTTCTTAAGGTGGGTAGAATTATAACATCCTCAATTTTTGTCACTATCCTTTGAAGTTCATTAATTACTCCCATTATGTACACATGAGGAATCACTAATTTAAAATTAGGGTTTCAGTTATAAATTATCCATGTTAGTTATTTATTTTGCCTCTAAAAATTTGAAGTAAGAAAATAAAGGATATCCTATAGAATTTGTGCAATTTTGGAGATCTAATTTGTTATGATGAATTAGTAATAAATGAATATTGTTAGGACTCCAAATATGGAAAACGACCGTCTACATGGTTTAAAAGTAGAAATAAGGTAGATATGGGGTTCCTTGCTCTAAAATTAGTCTACCCACACTTTTTAAGAACTTTTAGATAATTTTTAAAACTTCCAAACAAATTTAGAAAGAAAAACTAATTACAATATTTAGAAAGTCTTAAATCATATAATCCTTTTTTCATGGACTCAGTTTGATCATGTTTCAAACTAGGTGGTGGTCACACACATGTTGAGATCTATGTAATCCATGCGATCAAGATTAGAGGGGTGGGATATTGTCCCCTTCCTCATAACCTCTCCTACTCAAAGAGGGAACATTAACCCACATTCCCTAAGACTCCAGATCCACCCTATCTCTCATCTATGCCCCTAATATAACCACCATCAAGTTCCTCTCAGTATCCCAGATATAACAAACCCTAGATGAACCCCTAGAATGGGTTATCAAGAAAGCACCCAGTTCTATGTTTCTCCCAATATCTAGCCATGGAAGTCAAGGGTGGAAGAGATAACCACATATAAAACCAATGCCTTCAAAACGTTTCCCAGGTCCATCAGAACCCTAACAAGCTTCCAATTTCACTCCTTTTAGATAGAACACCCAAACCGTAGTCCTCTTCAACCTCCAGTTCCTTGTGATTATCCTCTTTATCCTCACCACCTTAGACCAATTGCCTTTAAGAAAACCATCCTCAAACTCCCTCTAAACTTCATGCAATCTTAGAAGACATTTGCAAATTGTATCTCTCGCGGTGAACAAAACCGTGATGGAGTGCCATGTGGAACTTGAAGAAATAGCTCTAATGATCTGCATGCTTCAGAGAATGTCCAGGACTCTCCGAATAGCCCCTAGGAATCTTCCTACACCCTCAACTCAACCCTAAGGTAGGTAATTCATGATTACCCAATTTCAAGCTTCCACTATGTTTTTTGATGATTCCACATTTCTAGTTTCCTTGCATGGCCACCAAAGTGGTTTAGAGACTTTGTGATGACCTCGTGAAGTCAGTGGTAGTGTTGGTTTATTGAGGAACGACATTTAGTGTGGACTTCAGAGTTGAGCCTTAGAAGTAGTAGCTTATAACAACCACTATGGCTTGCTCTGGCAACATAAGGTGACGCGTTAATGCTTGTTCAACCCATCCTGGTCTTTTGAGGAGGTCATTGTGATTGAGTTTTCCCAATTTGCATCGTATTCTGATAAACAATTGATTGAAGGTCCAGATGATCCTGACTTTGTGAAGAACAACTCATCCCATGGGTTAATAATGCGATTATGACTATAATATCCTCTTTCACGCCTATGATCACAAAATAGGGTGATGGACATATTGGTCTTTCTATTTTTGAATTATCCAACTCTAGGTATTTGTAAATGCTTTTATCTTGATCCTGATTGGTCAAATTTCAACAATTCATATCTTTTGATTGGTTAGTCATATGGAGGCAAGTTATATACAAAAGTTGATAGATTTTTTCGAATCTAGATGACAGATTAGGTTTCAAAGCCTGATTTGACTCTAACTTTCCCTCTTTTAGCTAAGAACCATGAAACCTTAGAAAACTAAAGTGAATTTAATTATTAATGAATGAATATTTTTTTTGATCCCTCAAAGCGTGTTGCTCTTTTCTCATAAAGCTGAAAACAAAAGTCTATATGAATGGATATTGAATGAACATGGTATTTAGGATTTCAATCATTCAAGGAAACGACTAAGGTTCTTCAATCTAAGGAAAGTAACTAGGATATACTCTAAGAGAGGTAAGTGGTTCATGCCCATGAGTATTCATATTTATTAAGCTCAGTATATTTACATGTTTCATATAAGGCATTATGATTTATGTGTTCTTATATTCTAAGATTTTAAGTAATTTATGCAATTAAAATTTTCATATATGATTATTTTCTCACATATTCCCAATATCTCAAGGTTGAGATATGTTATTAAGATTTCTTAACAAGATTGAGATTCATGAACCCGGTTCATGAGAAAATTAAAGGATCACGTTCATATAAGATTTCTTAGTAATTATTCGTATTAATGAATATGACTATGAAATGATATATGCAAGTAAGATTGTCATACTTCTATGATTACGTGATATAACCATGCATGTAGGATTTCAAGTAGAAATGTGCTATTAAGATTTCTTATGTAGATTGAGATATGAGAACTAAGAAGTTATTTTGATTTCTTAGAATGAATAAGATTTAAGAGTTAAGTAAAATATTAGAATATAAGTTTTAAACATATTGAGACTTGATCAAGTTTTCAAGATAAAGATTCTATTAAGATCGATATATATGTAAAGAATTGAGTTCATGGTAAGATTATAAGATTAGGATGAACTAAGTAATGATTAAGTCCCAAGACAAGATTTTATTAAGATTCATGATTTGGATCATGATAAGAGTATGAGAATAGAATTCTTTAAGATTTATGATGTAAGTCCATTAAGATGTATGATTTAGATTTCATGATAAGATTCTATTAAGATTCATGTATTAAAATTCCAGATATTTGTTCATGATTAGAATATAAGATCATAATGTATTAAGATTCATGCTAAGATTAGATTTAATAAGATGACTTTAGATTATGGAGTTAGATCCAGGACATTAGTGTAGGTCAACTCAAGAGGAACATGACCTAGGCCCTTTGTGCAAGTCATGTGGCCCATGCACCCTAGTACATGCCAATGTAAGAGAAGACATGACCCATGCCCTTTGTGCAAGTCATGAGGCCCATGCCCTTAGTGAAGGCAAATTCAGATACAAAATCTAGGCCATATCTACAGGTTATGAGGCCCAAACACCTTAGTGTAGGTCATGAAACTCACGTACCAGAGTACAAGTCTCTAGAGAAAGATTGGCAAAAAGATAAGAATTAAGTTAAAGAAAGACGAGATATTTATGTTTCTGATTTTTATACAGAGTTTCATGTTATTTTCATGTTGATAATGTTCAAGAATATTTTGTAATATCTTATAACTTTAGTTATTATACACATAGAATACACATGCCACTGATGCTAACAATCATTTTTCTAATGCATGGTTGGGAACAAGATGTCCGCAGGCGAGGAGCAGGAGTAGAATTAGGACCTAGAGATTTGGAGCACAAAGATATAGTAAGATAGGATCTAGTCGGGTGTTGACTATAAGAGGATCCTTAGTTTTTAGACTCAGCTATATGTTTTAATGTTTATAACTTTAAAGTAGAGACTCAAGATGTTAAATGAGTTTCCTTGTGATAACATTTATTTTCTTTTTTTAGGAACAATCATGTGAATTTTTTAATACTTCAATTTGTGTGATTAATTATATTGTTATCATGAATGCCAGTTGTATGTAATGCCCCTTTAAGTGCACACGTTATGGATAACTCTATGTTGTTTGCACTATGTGCATGTGTGTGCTTATGGAGGGCATTACAACAACATACTGAGTCATAAACCATAAACTCTATGTGATAATACATATTATAGGTTGTTGTAAATTTACTATTTTGATCTTCTTTGTAATGTTTGTTAAGTAAAAGGAACACTTAAATGGTGTGATACAATTTAACATGCTTGTTTTTGGAAGACCCTGACCTTGCTTTTGGGCTAACCTTGTTTGCTTTGCTTGATAGGATGCTTAAAACATTAATCTAATTGTTTGATATGCTTTTATAACATGTGACATGCTTATGTTTTGAGTTGGTCTTGTTCGAATAAAGTTTGAGCTACTTTTGCTATATATGTGCCTTTTTGGACCTAGCTGCAATTTTACCTACGTTGAGGGGGTTATCTTACAATTTTTCACATGTAGAATGTACCATTGATACCTTGGAATATGAAAAAGAGTGTGGTTCCTTATGGTGCCTTGTTATGCTTTGGTTCGAGGAGGAGAGAGAAGGTGACATGTTGAGTGTTGTTTCTAGGGTTTTCCTTGATGCCCTATGTTGATGTTGACCCTTGTGTTGATCGTTTGATGTTCTTGGTTTTCTACGACCGCCCTTGGATATCCTTGCTATTTTCTCTACAGTCAAATGAGTTTTGGTCGATGCCTTGACATCTCTACGATCGCATAAGGTTTGTATCTCTTCCTTGGGTCGCTTGACCTAGGGTTTGGTCGCTTGGTTTGTGTGGGTCGCTTGGTTTCTCTGCAACCATGTGCCTTTGTGGCCATGGTCCTCTATGACTGAAGTTCATCTAGGATCTAGTGAGATCACTCGTTTACCTAGTTTTTCATGACCTATCTCACATGCATGGTTTTAGTGGGTGCATGTTTGTTCCTTGGTGGACAAGTGTCATGAGGAACCCTAATTACTTGACACCTAACCCCCCTTTAATCTCTCTCATGATCCTAAGTATATGGCACCTCTTTAACACTTGCAAGTATCTCTTTTATCTTTCCTCTTTCTCTCTTCCATCTTGTGATCGACCCTAGTATGCTTGGCGGTGAGGAGAAGCTCATCCTTTGTGCTTGGTGGCCGAGATCCCTTGCATGTGGTGATCTAAGCTTGGAGCTCTCTCTTTCTTGGAGATCTTTGGTGGATCTTTGATCTTTGGGAAGTGATTCCATCCATTGATTTTGTTTTCTTGCAAAACCCTACCTCTCCTTTCTTCTCTTGGCCGAATCCATGGTTTTCCATGGCGGTATTTTGAGAGACTTCTCTCCATAGAGGTCGAATCCATGGTTCTCCATGGTAGTACCAGAGAGAGATGATGATCTTTCCTTTTCTTCTTCTTTTGTTCTCTCTGGCCTTGGTGTTTTGTGTTCTCTTTCTTGCCCTTTAACCTAGGGTTTTCTCTTCTCTTTTGAGGTGGTGACTAGCTTGGTTGTGGAGGATATCAAGGATAGGGTTTCCTTCTTGCTTTTGGAGCTTTTCTTGGAGATGGTCCAACCATCATCTAAGGTGGGTTATATAACTCTCTTCCTTCTCCATTTTAGCACTTTAATCCTACACGCAACTCATTCTAAAATGTAAATCCTTGTTCTTGGTAATGATTCCTTTATTAGAGTTATGATTCTATAATGATCTTGCATGCACTTGCTTCTTTATCTAAACCCTAATTCATGTGGCAAAACTTTAATGGAAGGTGACGGTGATGGTTTTGCATGCAACTCAACCTTAGTTTTGTTATCTTGGTTCTTAGTTTGGATACCTAGTATGAGGTGGAGATTTGGTTTTGTTTTCATGTGCTTGAACTTGAGTTTTCATCCCTTAACTCATGGTTTTCATGTGATTACGAGTGGCACATGATTCTAGGGTCTTCAACATATTTATTTCCTTATGTATATCCTTCTTTAGAGTTTTGTTTTCAAGTTGATAATCCCTATTTGAATCATGCTAGTTGTATGGCTTACTCTCCCTAAGATGTTCCTTACATGGTGTTTAATGTTTTTGAAGTTTTGGACAAGGTTTGGTCACTTAGATGATCACCTTAGTTTTGGTCACATAAGTGTTCTTTTTGATCGCATAAGATGAGTTTCCTCTTTGGTCGTATGGACCAGTCTTTCTCTTCAGTTTTATATTTGGTGGACTTCTCTTTGACCATATTTTTTGGTGATTCTTGGTCACTGAATTCCACGCGATCTAGGGTTTTCATTCGACCACTGGCCTTGTTGCTTTCATGTTACCAGTTGGTTTTGATGGTGTCTTGGTCGCATGGATGGGCTTAGTTTCTCTTTGACCGTTTGAGCTTGGTAATGCACTTGGTAGCCGATGTGCCTTCGACCCTGGTGGAATCTTCTTTGATCGTTGGTGTGTGGCGGTGATGCTTGGTCGTTGGTCCTAGCCATGACCTTTGACCAACATGATGCACAATCATTAGTCATCTCATTCCTTTATCTCTTACCCTCTTAAGTTGGTGGCGTTTCTTGGGCATGTGATGTGGGAAGAAAGTGATGCTAGTAGTGGTTGACCCACATGCTCCAAGAATGTGGGAAGGTGAGATACCTAAGGTTTGTTGATAGTGTTGGAATGTAAAACCCTAATCATGTATACAAGTGAACCCTAACCCTAATCCTAGGCTATGATATACTTGTTGAGTTCATTGGCTAGATGGCATGTGATTACATTTTCTCTCTCCTACTTGTGTGATTCTAACCTTGTAGGTTGAATGAATGTCATAGATTGCGTATGCTATGGTGGTGTCATATGACATGGGATGATGGTTATGAGCCTTAATGAAACATGATGAGATCCTATTGATGTGATGGGTCCTATGACCTGGTGAAGGCTTAATGCCTATTGCAAGGTGATATCCTCTAATGATGTGATTGAGGGATTGATATCCCACAGTGATGTGACATTGGTGATAGCCTTATATGGCTGTGCGACATTTGGTGATGGCCTTGAGAATGGCAGTGCTACAAGTGTTATGTGATGATGATGTGACAAGTTCACACCTTACACGTTTTATACCTTCTGGAGTTGTACCTTTTCTTTTATCCTTATATAGTTTGTTTTGGGTTCGTACATTGTAACTTGATTGATGCTAAAAGATACTCAATTGTCTCAACTAATCAAGTGAAACCCTAACCATGTAGGTGCCATGTGCCATAGATCCATTCTAGTTTCAGTTTTATTGTTGGATGGTGACTATGAGTCATTCCTATGGGAAACTCGGAGTGCATATTTTTTAATATGTGGGGGTGCAAGTTGAGTATCTCCTTGCATCCACAATTACAGATGGTGTGAGACGGCCATGCGTGAGCTGTACTCCTTGTGATATGTGATAGACATTAGTTTAACTGCATGTGATGCCTCTTTTAAGAATGACCATGCGTGAGCCTATTCTTCTAGCGTCGTGACCTGTACCAAGGCAGGCTAGGTGCTTTTATATGGATGGCCATGCGTGAGCATATCCTTCAACTTGACTATATGTCGCTGTTTGCAGTTGAGTGAAATGTCTCTATAGTGTTTCTCTTGTACTGACCAAGAGTTGTTGGGGAGGTCATGGATTCTGACTCTTCCATTCACCTTGTATGCCATCGATCTTGAATTTGTAGTGGTCAGTTGGATTTGAGTGGTACGTCTCAAATCCCCAAGACAATAATAAAATATGTAACACAACCATGTAGTAATTACTTAGGGTCAAAATACGCTTCACGTTGGATGCCCCATTTGCCTTATCTTTGTACTGATTTCTTAATTATAATGTGGTAAGAGAAATCGACTGTTATACATGTTCTTCATATTCCTTCTTATAGTTCTAAATTGTTCTACTGCTCACTGGTAACTACCTAGTTTACATAATCTATGTTATTGGTTTAATTACATATCTTTTAGCTGAATCTGCTCAACCTTACCATATATGTTCTCTACATGCTTTAGTACATGTGATTTTAATAGATGTCGGTGGAGAGTTATATCTCTCGTTGGGACAATTTGGTCTCACCCTATGGGTTTCCACATATTTTAGGTGGTCGAGCACATAGAGGTAGAGATCGTGTTGTTGAGGCTGAGCAGCAAGAGGAGCAATAGCTGAGTAAAGGTTGGATATGCTGCTTGTGTTTTGTAGTAGAGTCATATGTGTCGTCCCTGTATTCTCAGGTCCTTAGGGGAGTTTTGTAGATGTTGTATATCAAGGCGACCTTTTGGCTATGTACCTTTGTTGCATAGATATGACATGCATGTATATATGTGAACAGGTTACCTCTTCTAACATGATGTGGCTAGAGAGAAAGTGAACGATGCTATGTAATAATCTTTTGGCAGGTGCTATATATATGCAGGTGTCTTTTAAGGATTCATATGTAATAAGTTACATGTCTTTGTGCTTTTGTGCAAACAATTTTAATTCCCTATATTTTTTTGGTAGCCTGGTTGATTAGTGTTGGTTCCACATTTGTTTTGAGTAATCTCATTTTGTGGTGCGTCGGGGCGTCACAATTTTCAATGTAATAATAATCATTTGTGCATGATTTAAGTTTGCATGAAAAACCTTGTATATGTTTAAAAAATAAATTTATGCATATGACTTGCTTTTGACAATTGGAGTGTACTTTTGATTTCACATTCATAATATGAAACCTAATATTATAAAAGACACATATACAGAAAAGAAAACTCCAAAATGCATCATCTTATTCCTAAGGCCATTCTTATGAGTAAAGACTTATTCCTAAGGCCATTCTCATGTGTCTTTTGGGTGAAAGGCTCAAGACCTTTACATCTTTTTGCTCAAGAATAGCCATAATTGAAACTTTCAACTAACCAAGCCTCCATTCAAGAAATAGAGGATAGGGCCAGCCCAAATCAACAAGTTTTGGCATCTGGGATTCATGTATCTATGGATAAGGATTAAACGTTGACATTTACCATGTTTTGTTGTAGTGCAACTACTGTTTATGCACCAAATAGATGCTACATACCAGCCTATGATGAGATCGTCATTGGGTTTAATTAATGACAAGGTAAACCTTATGCCCTTTTTTTAAGTGCACCATTATTGACAAGATCCTTATGTTGTTTTGAGAACTTTTAGTTGTTTCCGAAATGTATGTTGCCTCCCAAAATAACTACAAATTTAAGTTCCTATATTGACACAAATCTAAGATATATTACCAAACTTTTATAGTCACTCTTAACAACCAACACCAATCCTTCTAATAGGGGTAGTCTTGAGGTGTTATCAAAGTTGAACCCCAAAACAGTTGTGATGCATAGTCATGGTCGTGATGTACAAGCTCAAATTATAAGGAAATCATAGAAAAATCAAATAGAAAAACACCCCAACAACATGTCCATCTTCATATGGGTGAAGGGTATCATGAGTCTCTCACTAACCATGACCGTGCTAGCCAACCAAGGCCACGACCGTTCTCATGGCTACAAGCTCCGTCCATCCTCCTTGCCATGGCAAATTGTACCCACATTAGCCGTTCTACCTTCATGCCACCACTTCTATCATACCCACCGTAGTTGGGCCATTTGCACCCATTTCCCCCATTCCCCTTGGATCCACCATCATATTACCATGATTGTTTTCATCGAACATGGCCCTTCCACATTATACAACCACAACTATGGTAGGTAGTCTGTATGAAAAATCCATTTTTTTCATTTCTTTACCCATTCTAACCCCAATTAACCATAGACCTCCTAGACCACTATATCAACCTTAGTGGCGGCTAGGGTTAGGGGTAAGCTTCCAGTTAGCATTCATTACCTCCCTTGACCACCAACTACCTCATTCCTCTCCCTTCCACCATATTCCACCAAAAAACTACAGTTTTTAAGGATTTTGTCCACTTGCCTCCACCATTCCACACTTTCCATCCTAGGAGGAGAGAGGAGCCTTCCTTGCTACAACTAGACGTGAAGAAGAAGAAGTCTTCATCTGCTTTGTGGGGTTTTTTTTATCTTCTTCTCCCCTTGTTTTATACTTTCTTGTACGATAAGTAGTTAAGCCCCTTTTGGTGGGCTATTTGGGGATATATATATATATATATATATATATATATATAAATATATAATACCATGTTAGGAAAACATTTATGCAAAATATTATGATTTCATTGAAATGTGATGTGTTATTATTTTTCTTTTTTCCTATCTCTTTATATGGTGATTGATGTCCAAAAACACCCAAGTCATACAGAGAAGAAGGAATAAGAGGCTAATAGAGGAAACTCCTAAGTCCAACTAGTGGATCCTTAGGAGATGAAACACCCTTCTCACACACCCCACACCACCCCTTTCCACTAAGTGCATTAGAAGGATCACTCTAGAAACCTAGACTAGGGCAATCCTTGTTAGACATTAGTATCCACTAGTCACTTGATCCTCGTAAGGTTGGATAGGAGGTGGTAGGGACTAGTTCACCTACACACACCCTATGCCACCCATGTCCAACATATATTAGATGAATCATGGTAGCTATTCAATGAATTAGTGGGCGAGGGATTCCCAATTTGATTTACCCATTGGCAAAGAAGCAAAGGCCTAGTAGAACATTTTTGAAGATGAATAAAGAAGCCACTTGATGATTATGTGAAATAAAAATAGAGGGTGCAAGAAGGCAATCTTTGAACTTATGTTCCCCTAATCTAAAACACTAAAAGGAATGTGGGGATTAAAACTAGAGGTGTTGCACAATTTGAGGATAAAATTATTGGGAACCAAGAAGTAAAGACACAATTAGTCTCATCTTTTGACAAAATCATTAAGGACTACAAACAAAATCTATTATCCAATGATCGAGCCATCATCATATGGAATTGTTATTCAAATTATTATATGTGCAACCTACAATGGGGTGTCTTATGTGACACTGTGAGAATAGTAGACAGAAGGCTTACTAAGTTCTTATTACCTCCAATATGTGGACACACCTAAGAGAAATATGCATGTAATAAGAAATTGCGTTTCCATAAAGAACATGAGGAGGTAAATGAAGGAAGATTATCAAACCGAGAACTTATTAATCTTTTTTTTGGGTGCAAGAACTTCTTAATCTTGAAAGACATATAATGAGTTTTTAGTTCCTTGAAGGAATGTCAACATGTCATTTTTGAAGAACTGTTTAGAGACCATATAATAATAAAATTATGTTTTCTAGGAAATAATCAATATGGCACTAACCCTCACAGTTATCAATTGTGAATCGGAGATATCAAGAAAAGTCAACTGCATTAATGGGTTGTTAAAGGCATCAAGAAAAGTCGATAGCACCACCAAGAACTCAAAATGCATGCATGTAAAACAAATAACTCAATCAAATGAACTCCTAAACCATCATGTATAGATTTAGGTTTTGATAGATCTCACTCTCGGAAATCAACTGGGTTACAACTGTATAGATGATTAGAGCCAACGAGAAAGAAAGTAGTTAGATGATTGGTTCACGTATAACATCTCTGGATGATAATGTTAGTAAGATGATTCACGCCGATTGATCCAAGGTCTTCTTAAAGTATATGTGATTAGATACATAAGGGAATCTTGCAAAGTTTACTCCATGTGTCGTGGATGCACAAGTAACAAAATCAAACCTGAGAATGATTGTAAGCCTTTTATTAGGTGTATCAAAGGTATAGTTGCTAGACATCGGTTGCACAATTAGAGCATTTACATCTACAGGAAGGTAAATAGGGTGGTTGATGATCTTTTTTCCTTGGTTCTCATCGAAGAGCTGATATTGTGCGAGACAGCTAGAGATTATATTAGTGCTCCACCAAGCTAGACTTAATAGTTGATGGTGTTTATAACCTTAAATTGAAATATGGCAGTATAATTAGCTACTGTGCTTTTGATTTTTCTGTCACCAAGGAAAGCGCGAGACAACAAAATAGCCTCCGACTTTGCTAAAACAAACTAAGTCTGTATTGTTAAGCAAATTTACAACATAAATGGGATGCCAATAAAGTAAATAGAGGAAATCGTTGTATGGCGATCGTCAACGGTGTGCTTTTCCCTTTCACAGGAGATGGCTCACTGAATATTACATCCTCCTTTTGATTGTGCTTTTCAACTATATTACACATTTCTGCTGTGTTTGAGAACACATTTTGTCACACCGCCGATCCGCAGGTGGTAGTTCAGTCGGTAAAAGTTTCTCACAATGAGGAAGTTTCCACCACGGCAGTAGAGCAAAACAGTATGTAATGAGTGCTGCTACTGCCGGCGGTTGGAGGACAACTGCCGACGGTGACAGCAGCGGTGACTTCAATGACCAGCAACAGAATAGTTGAGAGTGGGGGCGGCGGATTTGACCAGGGTTGGTTGTGCAGATACAGTTGCATTGAGGTCAAATATTAATGGCGTTAAATGGATTGCTGCCAACAGATATACAGGCTCCGCTGCCAGCTTCCTGCCAAACAGGTTTCTTGCAGGTTCACTCCGGCAAAACCGAGGATAATATGGGATTGGGATAGAGAAAGTTTTGCTGGGTTTTTGGTAGGTTGGTGACGCAGGAATAATGAGGTTGAACCGGAAGTTTTCGAACCGGTTGAGCAACAACGGCCCATTTATTTGGAAAATTAGCGCTGTTCGTTCCGTCTGTCTCTTTTCCACTGTTTGTTTTATCCGAATCTTATCTTCGTCGATCCTGTTTGTTAATCCGGTTGGATAGGAGAGTGTTCAATGCAAATGCCGTCTTCTGTGGCGGCGAAGTTGATGGGAGCGAGGGCTTGATCAAATGACGGTAAAGTTGGCCGGAATTCTTCCTCTCAGTCTACGTCAGACTAGCCCGGTTTCACTACGGCGAGCACTGTGGAGGAATCGACTAGGTGTTCGTGAAATGACACGTAAGAGTCATAGTTTCCCTGTTATCGTTACCTGAGACTCAATTCAAATTGAATTAGGCTGCCCATACCCCTCCCCCTCCCCACCTCCATAAATCACTCACCCGGTTGTTGGGAGGTGAGTAAATAACTGACTGATGCAGCAGAAAAAAGAAGAAGAAAAAAATTACTTTATTCATGGTTTGTAATTAAACTTTTACCACAATAGAAAGTATAAGATTGATTAAAAAAATATTTTTTTAACAATGTTGACATACATTGGAAAAAAGGATAATATGAAGTGAATTATAAAAAGTACAATATCTTAAAATAATTATCATACTTTAATATATTTGTACTTCCGTGTTTTGGTACATTATCTATATTTTTGATGTACATTACTCTCTTTTTGGATATAATATCCATATTTTGAGGTATATTACCCCTATTTTGGGGTATGGTATCTCGTATTTTGGGTACAATATGTCAGAGAGTAATATTAATGTACGCCAAAATGAGAGTAATATATTTTAAAATATTGGTACTATACTCTGGTAGTTAAACAAGAGGGTACAATATCACATTTTGGGGTGCATTATCCCGTTTTAAGGGTACAATAGAATGTTTACTTGCTGATATATTGTACCCCCCATACACGAGTATTGTATCCTAAAATATGGGTATTGTACCCCAAAGCAGATGTAATATATTTTTATTATTTATTATTTCTCTAAAGCATGCTAACATTAGTCTTGTTGTAAAAAATATGTTTATAAAAAATCTAATATTTTTTATTTCATCAAAAAGTTCATTACAAATTTAAAGTTGTGCAATCGACATTACTACAGAAAATACTTTTTACAACGGATAAAACACAAAAATTCTGCTAGTTGTGTTGTAGTTATCATATTTATTACAACAAGTCTATTGCGTATTTTATTATATATATTATACAACACATGTTATATCTAAATGATGTTTACTATAACTCTAATGAGCTAATACATGTATAAACCACCCTAATGTAACATAATATTCTCACATTAGTCCTGGGATAATAATGGATACTTAAAAATATGCTACATGAGACAATGTTGATTAAAATTGATGATAAGAGAGATAATATGCATATAAAAACTAAAATGTCCCTAATAGAGAATAATATTCAAATAAATATGGAATTAATACCCTCATGAGATAAAAAATTAATACATATAAAGCCTCATGCATAATAATGAAAATACAACCCTTTTGGTAATAAGTGTGAATGTAATGTGACACAATTTAATAAATAATAAAGATGATGAAATAAAGACAATGATGTCAAGCCAAAATATTAATTCATAGAAAGAGATCTCAAAAGTAAAATCTAATGTGAAATTCGAATTACTTGGGTCCCAATTGCCTTGGGAGTCAAGTTTCACATTATTCACATAATAATAATTAATTTAATTCATTTTGGAAAGAGAAGATACACGTTTTCTCCAAAATATTAAATAAAATATTAAATGATTCCAAAAGTGGAAAATATTCTTGGATTCATAATCTACACATTAAATATAGCCTTTGGGTGAATTTTCATCTAATTTGGAAGATATTTGGTTAAAAGATGAAATTAGGAGAGAGAAAGTGTGCAAAACATTTAAAATATTGAATAAATATACAAAAAACTCCAACATATAAAATTAATAACAAATTCATATCCAACACATTAAGTATGACTTGTGGGTGAAGTTTCATCAAATTTGGAGAAATCTTAAAGTCATTAATGTATGAGGAAAAAGAAAATATGATTTGATATATTTAACATATCAAAAGTTCTCAAAAGGTAAAACTAATTACATATTCAGATTCTACATACTAGAATTAACTTAGGTGTCAAATTTCATCAAATTTGGAATTCATTTGTACCCTTAAATAAGGAAAGAGACAAGTTAAATAATTATCTATGTCACTTTGTCCAAATCATAGTCGGATTTCATATATACGTGTCACATGCTCTTTGATTTCATGAAGATCGATGTCCATTGATTTTTGATCGGACGACAGACATGTCATCATCTAGCTTGCGCTAGTTTTGGAAACAACCGCCATTTTTGGTGGATTTTAAAGTGACGATTTTTATCTCATTTCTCAACGATTTCCCAAGATTCTTTCTCCTATATTTTCCTTATACAATTCCACATCTAATGACCGATTGTTCATGGCCTGGTTCACATTGTATACATTTTGTCCAAACTTGTGCTCCATGAGTTTCAGAGTCCCAACTCCAGGGGCCCTAAGGGCGAAGCATATATATACCTAACCCCTCCACACTTCTGTGGCGCACACAACAACTCAACCCTAGGATGAATTGGTCCCTAACCTTGTGTAATGATGCCATCGGGCGGGCTTCCTCTCCATTGTTCCGGCCCTCGCCGTCGGTTTTATTAGTCATCCATGACTAATTTCTTTGGGGGTAAGGTACTACAGATCCCCTTCTTCCCAAACAACTTACTGTTTTGGCCTAAACTTCGTCGGATTGATTTTCCCCAAATCTCGCTACTGCTACCCTACTTCAGATGTCGGTCATGGTGCTGGGGTGTGAGGTAGAAGACAACCCTTGTTGGTTTTACAATTCTGCCCTTGCTCGTTCTTTTGTTTTGTTTTTCAGATAAGGGTATTTTGGTCTTTTCCATGTCGCATGTTTTTCGCGTTGAAGCGAGTCGCCAAGTTGTCAGTGGGGGACGACCAAGTTGGCCAGCAATGATTGGGCCAACTCAACACATGGTCCTCCCCTCTCCCTCTCTCTCTTCCTCTCTTATGATGGATAAGCAAACGTGAAAATTTCTAATTGGCCGATATTGTGAAAATCATAACCATTTCTCTAGTTGTCTAAAAATTAAAGTAAAATATGTTTCAGAATAAAAAAATATGTTCTTTCTAATAAAAATAATTTTAAAGCCTGATTTCCATGTTTTCGATGATGGATTTTTGAGGATCTAATTAATTAATATAAAAGCACTAAAATTGATAACCGAATTCATCTTAACTCCAAATATAACAAATATATATATTTTCTTGATCAAAAAAACATAAGGAATCGTTTGGTCTAGGTTTTGAGGCCAAAATACAAATTTTGCTAAAAATGTTTAGAATTAGGGTTTCATTACCTTTATATGAATCTCAAACCCTAATACATGTGAATACATTGTAATTAGGCAAAGTTAATCATAGAAACAACTAATTTTGTGAAGAGGGTTTCTAGGACCCTGGTTTAAAGTGTGTTTGCATCCCTATTATTCTTTTTGAGAAACTCACCTAGATTATCTTTCTCTTGGTCCTATGGACATTAGCCTATACACAATGTCTTTTCTTTTGAAAATCATGGTTCGTGTGAATTATCCTATTTGTTAGTGATCTTGTGATCATATTTGACATTCTCTTGGTATCTTCTCTTATGCTTTGTGCATGTTGGACTTAATTAATGATATATGTGCTTCTTTGACCACCTTTGTAGTGGATGTTTATATGGCACATTATTTGATAGCATGGATCCTATGATCCAACTTTGTACTTGATGGATGTTCTCATCCTCCTTATTTGTTTATACTTGCTTATTCTTTTGTTATGCATCATGTGATGACTGCTAGTATAATGTTACATGCTATTTTATGTAGATGTTAAAATTCCCATATATGCATGCAGATGTGAAAATTCCTACATATGAAAATAATTAGGGCAGACGTGCCTAGGCAGATGTATACAAGACCCTGCCACCCCACATTTTAGAGCAGATGTATACAAGACCCTGCTCGCCCTACATTATTTTTGGTATATGTGTTATTTCCTACCTACATGTTTATATTGTCTAATATTATCATAGCCGAAACATATAGATGCTTTATTATTATGCATTGCTTTTATTTGTCTCTTTTATTTGAGATTATTTTCTTTTATGCCCGATTGGGTAGTACTTTTCTCTTTTATGGGAAGCCTTTATATTTGTTGTCTTTAATTTCATAAATTGCTAAAATTTCCTATTTAGTATGCACATACTAACCTTTACAAATGTCGTCTACTTTTCTCTTCTTGCTGGGGTATGCTTCCAACCCTAGGTGAAGGACTTGGAGGACATGGCATAAAGATATGGACCTAGCTTAAGGAGTTAAAGCTTGGAGACAAAGTTGTTATGGTTTATATTTCCCTCTACTTAGATCCATATGTGGTATCTTTCATGTAAACCCTTTGTGGGAGATTATAATGTTCTTTTGTAACCTTATGATAAATTGAATATAGTCAATATTTTACTTTTGTTGCTATACTTTAGTGTTATGATACATTCATGTTGAATAATTTGGTTTCATCCCTTTCAAGAAATTTTTTATATCGGTGTTTAGATTGGGATGTTTCCTTTTTATTTTAGTAGGGAGTGGTTCCCCTCTGGGATCCCACTCCTTACATAATGGGTCAAACTCATTGTAGTATATGTGATACTATAACAAGTCTTAAACTATTGTATCATACTATAATATTACAACATACTCAAACCAATTATAGAAGACCATAATTACACAACATGCTCTATCACTTTGTAATAGTCACACATGCTAACTCATTGTAATAGACCACAATTACACAATATACTCTAACCCGTTGTAATATACCATAATTACACAACATGCTTTCACATGTTGTAATAGTTACCTCTTGTGATAAACCACATTCGAGCAACATGTGTATACATGAATTGTTGTATATCTATAACAAAGAATGCATGTAGTCCATAAAAAGAAATTAGTTCAGTGGTTTGAGTTGCACTTTACTTTCATATGCTCTCAAGTTCAAAACTTGTGTCTAGGCATATTTTCCTTTTTTTCTCAATATGTTATATAAAACACCCCCATTACAATGAGTGTGTTTAGTGAACTATAACATGCATTAACTATTGTTTAAAATACATATATTATAATATATAAATATATAAAGAACCAACCATAAGACCATACAATCTAATACAATGGTTGACACCTGTTGTAAATGAAAAAATAACTGTTGTAAAAATATTTTCTGTAGTAGTGCGGATGGGGGTGTCAAGAATTTTTTCCAGAGATAGGGTTGTAAAGTAAGATTACACCAAGAAATACAATTAGTAATGAATCCCAAAATAAGAGTGATGTATCCTAAAAGGAGAGTAATATAACCCAAATCATTGGTACTATACTCATGTAGATAAATAAGAGGGATATAATACTTGTATTTTGAGATACATTATTTCTATTTTGTAGGTATCGTACGGATATTTACTTATTGATGTACTATACCCTAAAACACCGATGTTGTACTCTGAAAAGGAGTATTGTATACAAAAATATGTACTATATTTCTCTCATATTATTCTTTCTCAAAAGTAGATTAACCTTATTGGAAAGTACTTTTTACATACATTTAATATTTTTTATCATCAAAAGTTCCTTATGGATTGAAACTTTTAAGGGAAACAGTATTCTATTTCTTCTTTCTCCTTCTTCCCTCCTATGTCATATACAAAAATATTATGTCCCACACTTGATCTTTGTGTCCCGGGTGGGCGGCTGGGTGGTTGAGCAGAGATGTCAATAATTTTTCAAGCAAATTTATTGTTCCATATTATGTCCCACATTTTTATCTCTTGGGATTTGATACCTTTAGATTCTTAGCTCAAGAGGTTGTGGAGATTCTCAATAGGATCAAAAAATCTATAAAAAGTAATATTATGACTCTTACATTTGTGGATGTAGTGTTTCAGAGGATTGATTTTTCCATCCAAAAGTACTAACGACGCAACTTGTTCCCCACTTGTCTTCTTCTCTGAGGTAAACTCCTAAAAATATTATAAAAAATAAATATGATGTTATTCAAAATCATCTTAAATTTACACTAAACTCAAAGACACTCCAAAAAAACTAGTAAAGTATTTTTATGATAGAGATTAAATGTGGCACGCTTGGGACACCATCTCGCCACAACAAATATAGACCCCACAAACACATGTAGATTTAGGAATCATTGGATAAATATAGGATGGGCGATAGGAAAGAGTAGAGAAAGTTTAAATATCATAACATTTGGTTGTATGTTTTTTTTTCCTCAATCAAATTGATACTAGTTATATTTTGTGTGGAGCACCTAAAATTTTTATATTATTGATATAATAACTACTTGAAATGAAATAGCGGACTACATCCTTAAGAGAAATTTAAGTTATGATATGTACTAGTTTATGATTCAAGATATGTAGCGAATATCTACTTGTAGTTGAAGAATAAAGTGGAAATGTGGCTCATAACAAAATGATTTTAGGTTTGTATAGATGTAAGTATCTCCTACCATCCTACGATAGATCCTTAATGTGTCGCTACTACGTCGACCTATTCTTTAATGAGATCCTACTTTATGCGTATCCTTTTGAAATCTTTATTGTTTGAATGTGTGTGCATGTTCGTGTACGTGCATGGGTGTGTGAACTACCAAATACATTTGCATGTATTTTAGCTAAACTATCTGTGTCCAAACAAAGATAGTTACTATATTTAAAAAGTTAACTATTCTATACAAAAAGTGAGTATTGTACCAAAAACAACCACAGTAAAAATAGAACAAAAAAACAAATATCATATCATACTTTATCAATTACAATAATAAAAGTAATGCCATATAATGTAGCTACTAAGAGTTTGACTAGTTTGTCTAATTTGTCCTGAAAATATTGGAAGTCAAGTTTTTTTTGAAATTTTATCTAATTGGCTTGGTGAAAGTAAAGAACTTAAGTTTATTTATTTTTCTTGGACTTTCAACAATATATATACACTTCCAAAATAGAGTTCCGCAGGAAAACAAATTTCCTTTAGAGTCGTGTCTTGCACACTCTCTTCTTCCTCTAGTCAAGTCACGACTCGACCAGGCAAGCGACCACAAAAGGAGTAGATGGTGTTGTTGCCACCTACTGACCTAACGACATTGACTAGATGCTATCCTACATCACCGGTCATAGATTCTCTCCAGCCACGGCCTGATGGGGGATCAATTTCACAGGGGAGTTAATATCTGTTCTTGAGTGCATATGTGGGATTATTCCTATTGATATTTATCTTTGCTCCTAGCCAGCATGAAATTCCAATAGGAATAATAGTTATGATGTGTCTGTTACGACCCCTCCTCTCGGTAACCCCCAATTAAAGGAGACTAGAAGGTCAGAGTCGTTAACCAATAACCCGGATCAAAGGTTCGACAAATAATCATTAATAATTATTAAATTCTACCAACTATACTGAAATATGGTAAAAATAAAAACTTTGCATACCTTTTAAAACTGGGATTTCAAAACTTCTATCCACACATATACTAATCTATCTAATCCTCCTTTGCACTTTAATTCCCATTTAGTACCACATATGCCACTTTACTGTTTGTTCTTTTCATTGTACCTAAAACGCCGACAAACAAAACGTCGGTCAGCAAGAACCTGGTATGTGGGGGAAACAATAATCATGCTAATATGTTAACAACGTAATCATTCAATTAATCATTTAACAACCAAGATTACGTTTTAAGCCAAACTACTCAATCCATACCTATCCACAACTCTGTGTTGTCCCTGTAAGGACTTATATAATACCTCTGTAAAGGTAGAGTCGCATGGCACCACCCAAAGGTAGCCCAATATCTAACTCACTGTGACTTGATGGACCTACCCTATATACTAAGTCATTCCACAACCTGATGGACCTACCCTCTAGGTAGCCATGTACTAGGTCAGCCATTAAGATACAGAGGGGACCAGGATCTGAGCTAGTAGGCACATATATTATGTGATAGTCATATTCACATTATAGTTTGCATGAACTAAATTCATTCAACAGTTTATTTCAAGTCATCGGTAAAAATCTCAGAAAACCTCGAAAATCTATCTCGAGATATTCATAAGTGTAACCACATACCTGTATTGTAGATTTAGATACATAATTAATTTGTAGAGAGAGAAAATCCAATCAATCAAGCAAATTGCACAGAAACCCTGAAATAAAAGTACAAGTTTACTTTTATTAATATTTATCCAATTCCATCATATCCCTTAGGGTTTCTATTCCAATTTTAGGGTTTTCTTGGAAATTAGGGTTTTGCCTCCATTATTAATATTATGATCTCTAATTTATCAAAACTACATAAAACCCTCAATTCCTTTCATTTTAATATTCCCAACAGTATTAGAATCATTAATTGGCAATTTACTTTCTTAATCCGAAATATCAAGGTTTTCTCTTCCTTTATCCCCAAATTAGGGTTTCAATAAATATTATCCTTTATTTATGGATTACAACTCTAAATTAGGCAACCTTGCATTCAAAATGGATAAAAAAACCACCTTTATCATTAACATGGTTAATCTTATCAATTTGACCTATTAATTCACCAAAATACACCCTTTATCTTCAATTAGGGTTTCTCATCAACTTTTAATACATTTTACTAGAAAAATAAAGTACTTTTGTAAAACGGAGCAGAAATAAGTTCCCAAAGTATTTTTATTAGATTCCTTGTATTTTTCTACACAACTTTCATGTATAAGGTTTTTCCATTAGACAATCCTATCAATTTCTACGAATTTTGCAAATAAAACCCTTTTTCTTGATTATTCGATTAGAAATGACTTATTACCAAAAAGGACGGGCCGCTCGATCAGTGGTTCGGTGATCCTCCTCTTGGATCTAACGATCCTGGTTGCGTGCGCCTAAGCAAAGTTGCTCCCGCCCTGGAGCGTTAGATTCGCCCTGAGACCACAGTGGACCTCGATCCAACGGTGACTGGTCGTCGTCTTCCTCCAACTCAGTAGCTCCGTGCTGGTCAACCTGGAGGTTGACTTGGAGCTCTCGTCGCCCTTTGCTCACACTGATTGACCAGGGAGCTTCGTCTCCCTTCGACGAAGTTGGTGGATGGCTCAATTCCTCGCTCGTGCTTCTCCACTGTCTCCCCCTACTCGCCGGACTCTGACGAGGGTCATCGAGGCGCTGCTGATGAAGGTCAGGGTAGAAAGCTTAATTGAATGCAAAGAAACGCCCCTCGCACCCTTCCATAGAGGTTGGGCTATCAAGAAACGATGTTGGTTCTCTCCACAGACCTCCCATATATATAGGATCGGGCCACACTTGTGAGGTTTGGGTGTTTCCCAGAACCTCCTCCAATCCTAGTCGAACCAGGGGGTCTCCCGTTCGTTTTCATCTCCTGAGTTCAAAGGACAACTCAGCAAGCCTTCCCACTCATTGGATCATGAGGAAACTAAGAGGGAAAATCCCTCTGACATAACCAGAGTCCTAGTCTGCTTGGGACCTAGACGATGAGTGGTGCCTGTTGGATTAAGATCCAACGGCCCACCTTCTTCGCGTTCAGCCAACTAAAGGAAACAATTCCCTAAATTCCCAATTAAAACCATATTTTGAGAAGATCTTGAAAAAGCAATAACTCTCAAATCTGATTTCCTTTTTAAATCAAAATTTGAGGAAACATTGTTCGTACTTTTATCTTCCATCCTACAAAAATTGGGATTATAATATCGAGTAAATGATCCTTTTTCTTTGATTGCAAGTTATCATCTAATTATTCATATTTTCCGTATTTGTTCTATTTCTTTTACCATTAAGTTATTATCCTGAGTTCCTTGAACCCTAAGGAACCCTAATAACTCGAAATTCTATTTTTGGAAATTATCCCTTAGCCTTTTGTTCTTATTTTATTTATTTTCTTATATACTCCTTATCCAATTGAATTTCTTTTTCATTTTTTCCCTTTTTCCTTTAATTGGACTCAATGGCCAATAAGGCCCATTAAGAAAACATACAAGGCTATCATACATGAAATTCATTCAAATCAACTCATCAAATCAATCATGGTTTTTTATTTATCTTTGAATAGAGATTTACAATCTCATTACATATTTTTGGAAAAAATGGGGTTATAACAATGTCCTTATCATTGAGAATAAACATATCCCATACCCACGACTCTCCCCCAATCTTTGACGTAACCCCAAATTTTTGTTCTATTTTCCAGAAAATACAAGTTCCAACCAATCACTAAGAACTCATTTTACCAGAACTCAATTTCAATTTTGGACAACCAAGTTCCATGAAAATTGCAGTTACACCAATGAAGCAGACACTAAGAAGAAAAATATTTTCTTCAACGTACATTGGAACTAATTGACAAAAAGTACATTCCAATAGCATTTCTTATTTATGTTACCTAGAGACACTATTCACACTAATAGAGAAATTATTATAGTTTAACTGAAATTGGTACAATTTCTTTGTACTTTGAGCAAAATAATTATAATTCTAATTCACAGTCGTGTCACTATTTTTTGTCATACAAATAAAATTTTACTATTAGTGATGGTAAAAGATTGTTTTTCATAGAATATTTACATATTATGTCTTATTATTTATAGTGTCTTGTATCAAAAACATGTCAAGAGTGGGCACGGTTGTAACTAAAATGATTACTTCCTTGCAAGACAACTATATCAAAGAATATTCAAGGATTGTAAAGTAATCCCTAGCGAAGAACCCATCACCCAACATAGGCTGGTGGTTTTGAATAGTAACATGAAGATCGATAAAGATAAGCATAACATAAGTCAAGATAAATGATAAAGTGTTGGAATCTTAAAGGAGAAAAGAATATTGACATTTTGTGATAAATTTACCAGGGATAGAACTTAGAACTTGGAGTCTAATGTTAACTTTATAAGACAAATTATGAGCTCTTGGATAACAAAATTTTCCAAAGAGATTGTAGGGGAGTCCAAAGGGGTGTGGGCCTCCATTGATTGAGACTTTGTGCTGTGATGATGATGTGTAGAAGGCTATCAAATTTGAAATGGACATCTATAGGAGATTTCCCAAAATTTAGAGATTATGCAACATCTTAGAGACACAGACAAGTAAAGAAGGATGCTAAGAAGGTAGTTCAAAATGCAAGATCTAGGTAGTTTGAAGAGATATAGAAGAAGTTGAACACCAAAGGGGGAAAATATCTGCATAAGAAGGCTCATATAAGAGAGGAAAGGAAGGCACTTGAGTCAAATAAAGTGAATCAAGACACTAAACACACTAAGTGATCTCCCAAAACACACTAAGTGAACTCATCTTGAAGTACAAACCATGGGTTGTAGTCATATAGAGACAATACTCTTAGTAAGAGAGGAAACTGAAGTTATCAAGCAATTAGGCTTCATCAATCTTACAAAGTGGAGGTGCAAGGATTTGCAGAAGGAATCTGGGCTATGTGAAAGGAAGGGGGGATGTGAAATTAAAGTCCTTGAAAGCCATGAGTAGTTTCTATCAACAAGAACACATCATCAAGATACAAATATGGAAGCTTGCAACCAGAACCAAGAACTAAGGGATCACATAAAATGCATTGAGGCATGAAACACCACTGATCGTATCATTAGATTTCTTTATGACTTGCTTCACCTTAGACAAATTATTGTAAAAACTTTTAACACAATAATAGCACAGCCGTTCCTAACAACAATGGAAGAGGTCAGTCTGGAGGATTTGGGATCTATACGACCCTCCACAACTTTTAAAAGGGGTACCATACAAGACAAACTCGACCTGTCATTTGCAAGTAGTACGTGGTTTGACTATTTTCCTAATACTTACTGATGTAGCCCTATTTTAGGGCTCCATCTTGTGCCATTTTGTATTTTTATCACATCTGAACAAGTTAGATTGCAAGTTAATTCCCACAATACGTGTTTTACTATCAAATGCACTTGTGGACATTCTTTGCATTATTTTCAGGTACTTGGACCATGCTTTGTATGGATGAGAGAGAAGGAAGGAGTCCTAAGGTTCCTCCACCCATGGAGGGGTCCAAAGAAGGCCCCAAAGCTACCTCAATCTACCCCAATGGCCAAGATTCGACATCAAGCAAAGAAGTCCTTTGATAATGAAGTTTGAAGCTATTTTTGCCCTTGAAGACCCCAGCACGGCCGTGGTGCCAAGGAACGGCCGTGCTGGTAATTGCACAAAGTTACAGGTTGATTGCCAAATCTTGCAAGTTTCAGCAACTCAGCCACCACGGCCGTGCTACCCAGCACGACCGTGCCATGAAGCCGCAAAACGGTCGTGCTAGCTGAAGAATGGAACAAGCATGATCTTGACAATGACCTCCTCTCAAACTCCACCACCACGGTCGTGCTGCCCAGAGCGACCGTTCTACCTAGCCCCCACCACGGTCGTGCTACCAGCCTTCACTTCACCCCATCCAACCTATGATTTTACACTTCATCAGAATGGCTGTTGTCCTCTACCACGACCGTTCTCACCTCCCCCACCATGGCCATGCTGGACAACACGACCATCCTGCCACCCAAAACCTACCACTTTCTGCACTGATTTTCCTACAATACCCCTACTTACCCTAGTGCTTTCACCACCACCTATATATACATGGGTGGTGGCTACAACACTAGGTTAGCTCCTCCTAGCCACCATTACTCCTCTCCACCCACTCCTTGAGCATTTAGTGCATTCCCCTTACATATATGCTCTCCAACCACAATTTCCATCTCCATTTCACCTTAAAAACCTAGTTTTCTAGGTTTCCTTCCATACTCCCCCATATCTTCATACCCATCTGCACCTTTGGAGGAGAGAGGACATCTCCAAGAAGCTAGGAGGTGAAGAAGGAGGCTTCTTCCATGATCTCCATGGAATTTCTTCCCCTTCTTCCCCATTCGTTTGCCATTTCATTGATTATGTGTAGCTAAGCCCCTAGTGGTGGGCTGTTTGAGGATAAAATGTGACTTTGATACCATGTTGGGGGAATTTTGGCTTGTAATGAACTTATTTTTATCTATGATGATTGCTCCAGGCTTTTTTCTCTTATCCCATTTCCATTCATGTGATTTATACTTTTTGCTATGAATTTCTTATTTGATGGTGCTTGATGATACCATATTTCTAGGAGAATTGGGATGCATGTGACAATCTTAGGTATGACTCCTAGGTCCTAATAGGGGATCCCTAGCTAGTCCCCTTTGTTCCTACATGCCTACCCCCTCTCCTAATACTTGGTATGAGACCTAAGTTACTAGTATAAGTGGGATTAATGTGATTGCCTAGGGTTTACTAAAGGCTAGAATGGCTAGTGGCATGAGGTCAAATACCCTCATCTCTACTCCCATCTCTACCCTCGACTCTCAATTGCTCAATACCACATATCCTAGAAACCTAGATTTGGCTAATCCTATTAGAATTACACCTAACCCTAGTCTTCCACTAGTAGTATATGGTACATTCTAATAGCATTTGCCTTATTATTTGGTTTGATAATATAGATGAAAGTTGAGAACCATGCTTGTCCAATAACCTCCCCCAACTAATATTAAAGTTACATCCCCAAATGGCCCACCTACCTAAATCGATCTTCTTTAAAACTCAACTTGCTACGTTCACTTGCTTATGCTAGTATAGTTTAGTTATTCTTGCTTAACCTAGTCAATTGCTCAGTTTTGATAGTTAGGGTTAATTTAGATCTTTTCTTGCTTTAGTGGGTAACTTAGTTTCTAAATTGCTTCTTGCTTGTTTAGTGTAGTGTAACTTACCTTTTCTCTTGCTTAGTTAGTTGGTTAACCTAGATTGTTAAACTTGCTTGTTTAAGATAACTTAGGTTCAGTTCTGCCTTTCTTTCTCGTTCACTTAGATTAATCACAAAACAAACCCCTTTTAAACCCTTCAACCCTAGACTCTGCATTAGGAACATAGCCAACACTAGCCTAGCTCTAGTACCCCCTCTATCCCTGAGGATCGACCCCTCCTCTTGCCAATCACCTATACTACAATAGTGCCCCGTGCGCTTGCGGATGACCTATTTGGTACTGTGATCGACTTGGTTAGGGTTAATACAAATTTCGAAAGATCCACGTGTGTTCGAGTCCCGTGGAGTGCATATAGTCACCCCTTGTTGGCTAGTGTGTACGCCTTTGGCTTGACACATCAAGCCTTTTTGGCACCATTGTCGAGGATAGAGGCACTCAGCCTAGCTATTTAGTGGAGCTTAGCCTTTCCTTTTGCCCTCATCATTGCTATTCTTTATTCTTTGTTCACTTTTGTATATTACCATTCTAACTTGGTTTCTTGTTGCATATTTGTGTATTGTGCAGGTGATAGCTGTACATGCACCACACACGTTCTACTTGTACCAACTTGGTGTTGTACGGCCCTGAGATAGGTAGAAGGAGATGCCAAAGTCACCACAACCAACACCGAGAAGCCGAGATGGTAGACAACAACCCTCATGCGAATCCACCACCACCTCCATCGCAGCCCAAATGCCCACTCCATGAGTATTTCACCTCGAGGAACTATAATTCCCCCATTGCCACCCTAGTTGACCAAATGTTGGGTCAACAGTTCTCCATTCCACCCACACTCCTTGGACTCCTCCTCACTTACTATGGGATGGAGAATGAGAATCCCTACCATCACATCCATGCATTCCTTGAGACGTGCTCCACTTTCCATACCCCCGCCACCACCGATGACTCCATCCGGAGAACCCTCTTTCTATTCTCCCTAAAAGAAAAAGCCAAAGAGTGGTATGTTTCGAAGCTAGAGCTGGTAACCTGGAATGAAGTCAATAATGAATTCCTCAAAAAGTTCTTTCCAGTTTCTAAGCTAACCTATATGAGAAGATGCATCACTTCCTTTTCCCAGAAAGAGAATGAACCCTTCCACGAGGCATGGGAGAGGTTCCAAAAACTTCTCCACGACTTCCCTCACCATGAAGTGCCATTGTGGCAACTAGTTCAAGCCTTCTACACTGGGCTTGAATATAAGAGCCAAAAAAACATCGAATCCTCATGTGGAGGCACTTTCATGGAAAAGCCACCTGAGGAATCGTGGCCTTTGTTCGAGCATCTTACTGAAAGCTCACACCATCAAGTTTCAACAAAAGGGGAGCATTATAGATGAATCTACATCCCTCCACCTTCTTCCATAGCTCTAGCCCGTAACGTTGCCGACCCCGATATGATGAGGATGATGGCGGATATGATGAAGATGATGAAGAACCAAGATGGTGGTTCTCCCAGACAACCCACCATGGCAGTCGATTCTGTTGATGAAGAAGTGCATGCCTTGCACTCCTTTGGCGGCCAAAACAATTAGGGCTCTATGTCCAACACCTATACTCTCGAGTGGAGGAACCATCCAAATTTCTCTTGGAAGCAACAAAATGAGGATGGGCAAGGGCAAGGGCAAGGGCAGTCGAGGCCACGCTATAGTTAAAAGTTTAAAGAGGAGGTGCTTGGAAGACTAAGAAGTTTGGATGAGGTGAAGAAGGATGTGAACTCACATGGGCAGTCCATCAACCGCCTTGAGCAAAGACTGGATCATATCTCTCTCTCTCCCTCTCTCTCTCTCTCTCTCTTGCTATGAGGGAAGAAGGAAGACTCCCATCTCAACTGATGCCCAACCCAAATAATGATGGTACTTTCCTAGGGAACACTCGAAGTTCATATGCTCCACCATCATACCAAGAACTGACGAATCCCTATGCTCCACCACCTCCTCAGGCACCTCTTAACCACCAATATGATCCACCTCCACCTCATCCATACCAGCAGCCACCCCCGTAATACCACCCCCATCCACAACAATAACCACCACAACAACCACCACCACAGTTCATCCTCTAAAACCCAAATTCACTCCACCAAAGGCCACCACCACCCCAACAACCACAACCACCTCTACAAGCCTCTTATTCCACTACCCATGAGCATGTGAAAGTGGTGACTATTCTGAGGAGTGGTCATACTTTGGGGCACCCCCATACCATTGTTGTTGACAGAGGTGATACTGAGACTGCATGAGTTGATACTGAGATATAGCCTGAGGATACTGTGACGAGAGCCAGAGTTGATACTGTGATATCAGATGGTGATACTGTGATTCTCGTTGACAACACTGTTGATCCGAACTATGTGGGGTCCCAACTCCCCCCATTTCTTGAAGCTCTTAAGGAGCCTTCTATTGAGAGGAGAAGAAAGAAGCATACTGAAGACATCCTTGAGACTTTCAAATAGGTGAAAATCAACATTCCTCTACTTGATGTAGTCAAGCAAATCCCTTCTTATGCTAAGTTCCTGAAAGATCTATGCACCTTCAAAAGAAATACCATGGGGAGAACCCCAAAGAAAGTCAAGCTCACCGAGCAAGTGAGCTCGATTTTGTAGCACACCATGCCAAGGAAGAGAAAGATCTCAGTGCTCCTATCATCTCATGCTACATCAGGGAACATTGCATAGACCAAGCCCTCCTAGACTTGGGTTCTAGCATTAACCTAATGCCGTATGATGTGTTTGCCGAGCTTCAAATGGGGCAATTGAGTCCAGCTCATTGTACTTTGCAGTTGGCTGACAGATTAGTAAAGACGTAAGATGCCTAGAGGGCATCTTGATGACATGCTTGTGAGGCTTGATGATGAGATGTCTGCTTTCTTCCCTTCCGACTTCATTATCTTAGACATGGAAAAAGACACAAGGAGGGTGCCTATCATCTTAGGGAGGCCATTCCTAGCCACAGTGGATGCGGTAATTCATGTGAGGACTGATACTATGTATGTGACATTCATACACAAGAAGATTCGGTTGAACATCTTTAAATCTTCAACCATACCCGAGGTAATAGGGGCCACTGAAGAAGATTGCTATCTCATTGAGTGCCTAGATGAAATTGTGGAGGAATGCCTACCTACATGGATTCAAACTATCACTCAAGGTAGAGGTCTAGAGCCAATAGTTGAGTTCCTAGATGATGATGATGAAGTTGATGAAGAGAATGAGCTAGCCTTGGTGGCTACAAGTGAAGACCTTACTTCTATTTCTGAACCATTAAAGAACTTCCTTGAAGAACCTCCCACTCTTGAGTTGAAGTCGCTTACAGAAGGATTGAAGTATGCTTTTCTAGGTGCAAATGACACCCTCTCGGTGATCATTTCCTCCATTCTCTCACCAAAATAAGAGGAGGCATTGATAGAAGTCTTGAAGAAGAACATCTAAGCTATTAGATGGTTTATAGTTGATTTGAGGGGTATTGACCCCTCCATCTGTGTACACAAGATCTATCTAGAGGATGATTCAAGGCCGACCCGCCAAATGCAAAGGCGGTAGAATCCAAAGCTGAAAGAGGTTGTGACCCAAGAGGTTGTGAAATTGCTTGATACAGGGATAATCTACCCTATTTCTGATAGCACATGGGTGAGTCCCATCCATGTTGTGCCCAAAAAGGGTGGGATCACTGTAGCAGAAAATGTGGATGGTGAGCTTATGCTGGTAAGAGAACAATCAAAGTGGAGAATGTGTGTTGACTACCGAAAGCTCAATGAAAAGACTAAGAAGGACCACTACCCTCTCCCATTTCTTGACCAGATTCTAGAGAAGCTAGCGGGGCAAAGCTTCTATTGTTTCCTTGATGGGTACTCTAGATACTTCCAAATTGCTTTGCATCCTGTTGATCAAGAGAAGACAACATTCACCTGCCCGAGTGGTACATTTTCCTATTGGAGAATGCCATTTGGGTTGTGTAATGCCCCTTCTACATTTAAGAGATGTGTGACCTCAATTTTTGTGGATATGCTTGATTCATCATTGGAAGTGTTCATGGATGATTTCTTGGTCTTTGGTAAAACTTTTGATGAACGCTTACTTCATTTGGCTCCTATCCTTGAAAGATGCGTAAAGGTTCGCCTAGTGCTATCTTGGGAGAAGAGCCACTTCATGGTACCCGAAGACATTGTTCTGGGCCACCGGGTTTTAAAGGATGGAATTGAAGTTGATAGGGCCAAGATGGGCCTCATTTCTACTCTTACTATCCCTTCCACCATAAGACATGTCCGGTCTTTCTTGGGACATGCAAGTTTTTACCACCGATTCATAAAAGACTCCAGCAAGATCTCGAGACCTCTATGCCAATGGCTTGAGAAAGATGTTGAAATTATTTTTGATGACAAGTGCGTTGAAGCCTTCAACCACTTGAAGGAAAAACTTGTGTCCTATCCTATCATGCAGCCCCTGGATTTCTCTTTGCCATTCAAGATTATGACCGATGCATCCAACATGGCAGTGGGGGCTGTGCTGGGCCAAAGAGTTGGCCGGATTCCACATGCTATCTACCAGGCAAGCAAAACTCTAGATGAAGCCCAAAGAAACTACACAACTACTGAGAAGGAGTTGCTTGCAATAATCTTCGCTCTTGACAAATTCCGATCATATCTTTTATAGAACAAAGTAGTGATATACACAAACCACGCTGCACTAAAGTACCTCATGTCAAAGAAAGATTCAAAGCCAAGGCTGATCAGATGGATTTTGTAGCTTTAAGAGTTCGATGTGGAGATTGTAGACAAGAAGGAAGTGGAAAATGGTGCTTCCGACCATCTCTCCCGAATTGATGAGCCCTTTGATGATACAAATCGAATCAAGGAAATGATACCACATGAACTACTATTCCTACTCTTGTCTACTCAAAAGCCATGGTATAAACATATAGTTAATATCTTGGCTAGTGGAAGGATAGCACATGGACAAGGGAGGAAAGCAAAAGATTATTTTCTACGGTTAAGAACTATGCTTGGGATGACCCTCACCTCTTCAAATATTGCCCCGATCAGCTCGTTAGGAGATGTGTTCCATAGATAGAACAATAAGAATCCATGTACCAATTTGGAATACGTGGATGTCATTTTGGAGGAAAACGCACGACTGCAAAGGTTCTCTAATTGGGTTTTATAGCCATCTATAACATCCCAGGATCTGAGGTCTCAGATGAAAAGATCTTAAAAGGAATGATTGGACTACCCATATCACGAAGGTGCACCTCATTTTCAGGAAGCCCATCACTAAGAACTTCAAAGTTAAGCATGTTTGGCTTGGAGTAGTACTGGGATGGGTGACCAGTCGGGAAGTTGATCCTGACTTGTGCATGAATGTAGACAAAGCACCTTGTTAAGGCTAGTGGTGGTATGTGGGGCCAATCGTCATTCCTAAAACTCCACTAGAGCCTAGGGAAGTGGGTCTGGGTGTTTACAAACTTTACGTAGCCACCCTTGCGCTGGTATTCCGTGATCGAGAGATGGGTGTCCATGGGCCATTGTGGGTATGCACTGAAATGGGGTCAGATTATGAGGCCATATAGTTGAGACTTGATGAGGACGTCAAGAGTCTAAGTTGGAGAGATTGTAACATCCCATGATTTGAGGCCTCGGATGAAAAGATCTTAAAAGGAATGATTGGACTACCCATATCACCAAGGTGCACCTCCTTTTCTGGGAGCCCATCACTAAAGAACTCCATAGTTAAGTGTGCTCAGCTTGGAGTAGTACTAGGATGGGTGACCAGTCAGGAAGTTGACCCTGGCTTGCACATGAATGTGGACAAAATTCCTTGTTAAGGCTAGTAATGGTCTGTGGGGCCAGTCGTCATTCCTGAAACTCCACTAGAGCCTAGGGAAGTGGGCCTGGGTGTTTACAAATGGTATTAGAGACAATTCCCCTCCAGTAGGTGGGGCCCACATGGGTCTGTGGCATGCTGGTCTTTGAGTCGTGCGGTCCACGCATGTTGGAAAGGGCTATCCGAGTTGATGGAGCATCCCATGTGCTGGTAGTGTCCAGGCATGTTGGAAAGGGCTATCCGAGTTGATGGAGCCACCCTTGCATTGGTAACCGTGGTCAGGAGCTGGGTGTACATGGGTCATTTGGGTCTACATTGAAATGGGAAAAAGATTATGCTTCCATATAGTTGAGCCTTGACGAGGATGTCAAGAGTCTAAATGGGGGAGATTGTAATGTCCCAAGATTTGAGGCCTTAGATAACATGATCTTAAAAGGAATGATTGGACTACCGATATCACCAAGGCACACCTCCTTTTTCAGGAACCCATCACTAAAGAACTCCATAGTTAAGCGTGCTCAACTTGGAGTAGTACTAGGATGGGTGACCAGTCGGGAAGTTGACCCTAGCTTGCGCATTAGTGAGGATAAAGCACGTTGTTAAGGCTAGTGGTGGTCTGTGGGGCCAGTCGTTATTCCTGAAACTCTACTAGAGCCTTGGGAAGTGGGCCCATGTGTTATAAATGGTATCAGAGCTCGGGCCCACTGCCCAAGGCACTAGTAGAGTTCCAAGAATGACGACTAGCCCCACACACCACCACTAGACTTAACTGCACACTTTCTCCTCACTCACGTGCAAGCCGGGGTCAACTTCCCGACTGGTCACCCATCCTAGTACTACTCCAAGCTGAGCACGCTTAACTATGTAGTTCTTTAGTGATGGGCTCCCGGAAAAAGAGGTGCACCTTGGTGATATGGGTAGTCCAATCATTCTTTATAAGATTTTTTCATCTGAGGCCTCAAATCCTGGGATGTTACAATCTCCCCCACTTAGACTCTTGACGTCCTCGTCAAGTCTCAACTATATGGCCTCATAATCTGACCCCATTTCAGTGCAGACCCACAATGGCCCATGGACACCTTGCTCCCGATCACGGAATACCAGCGCAAGGGTGGCTACGTCTACCATGGACAACCCTTTCCTACATGCCTAGACCACACAGCTCAAGACGGGCATGCCACATGCCCATGTAGGCCCCACCTACTGGAGGGTTTATGGCTCTAATACCATTTGTAATGCTCGAGCCCACTACCCAAGGCACTAGTAGACTTTCAGGAATGATGACGACCCCCACAGACTACCACTAGCCTTAACTGCATGCTTTGTTCTCACTCACGTGCAAGCCGGGGTCAACTTCCCGACTGGTCACCCATCCTATTACTACTCCAAATTGAGCACGCTTAACTATAGAGTTCTTTAGTGATGGGCTCCCGTAAAAGGAGGTGAACCTTGGTGATATGGGTAGTCCAATCATTCCTTTTAAGATCTTTTCATCTGAGGCCTCAAATCCTGGGATGTTACACCATCCTTGTTCAAAGATTCCCATGAATTTTGTAAGAGTTGCTTGAAGTGCCAAAAAGTGGGTACTATCTCCAAGAGGGACATGATGCCTCTATCACCCATTCTTGTGGTCGAGGTGTTTGATGTATGGGGAATTGACTTCATGGGTCCTTTTCCTCCCTCCTTTGGGTATGCCAACATTTTGGTTGTCGTAGACTACGTGTCAAAGTGGATTGAGGCACTGCAACCCAGACGGATGATCATAAGGTGGTGTGTGACTTTGTGAAATTAAACATTTTAATCCATTTTGGCATTCCAAGAGCCATGATTAGTGACGAAGGAAGTCGTTTCATTCCCCGCACTTTTAAAGGGTTACTCAAGAAGCATGGAGTAAACCATTGAGTAGCCACTCCTTATTATCCTCAAACTAGTGGCCAAGTTGAGTTGGCCAATCGGGAGATGAAGCTCATTCTAGAGAAAATGGTGAAACCGGACCACAAGGATTGGTTGCTTCATCTCAATGAAGCTTTATGGGCATATCAGACTGCATACAAAGCCCGCATTGGCACCAAACATTTCAAGCTCGTCTATAGAAAAGGCTACCATTTTCCGATTGAAATGTAACACAAGTCACTGTGGGCTTTGAAAACTATGGATCTTGATAGAGAAAATGTCGGGATGAAAAGGAAGTTTCAACTGAATGAATTGGAGGAAATGCGCCATGAGGCATATGACATGTCCAAGAGCTACAAGGAGAGGACTAAGTTTCTTCATGATAAGATGATCAAAAAGAAGGAATTTGAGACCGACAAGTGGGTATGAATGTACAATTCAAGGATGAAGTTCTTTCCCAAAAAACTCTGGTCTAGATGGGAAGGACCTTATATCATCAAGAAAGTGTATCCATCCAGAGTTGTTGTGATTTGTGAGAAAGAAGGAGCAAAAGAGTTCTCCTTCAATGGACAAAGATTGAAGCCAGTTGTGGAAGTAGTCCTGGATAAGGCCAACCAAAGTTTTGGCATTGTGATGCTTGTATAAGAACAACAATCTGGTGAAGAGATGTGTTTGGAAGCAGATGAGAAAGAGATATACTACAAGGATTCCTTGAGAATCCCAAGGAAGTGAAAGAAGTCAAGATTCAATAAGCCCGGCTAAAGGCATAAAATTTAGCGCTAGTGGGAGGCAACCCACGTGGTTTGAGATTCTCGAACCTTACTTTTTTGATACGTTTGCTTTCTTTTACACAAAACACACACACACACACTTGTGCTTGATAGTTTTTGTCTTTAGTTTTCATGAAACGACATGTAAAACATGATCAAGTTGAAAATTAAGGCATGTTCAAACAAAGTGGTGGATATAACACCAAGGAAGATCGTTCAAGTGGATTAGATGATGAGTTTCTAATAGATTTGATGAAATCTAGAGAATTTGAACTGACAGAAGTCAACATGGCTGTGCTGGAGAGAAATGGACGTACTGGCTAAGTTAAAATCAACATAGAGGATGAAGTTTTTAGTTGCTGGTAGCATGGCCGTATTGACCAGAATGGCCGTGCTGGCATCTAGCCAGAGCGGTCGTGCTAGCATGGAACGACCGTGCTGGTTAAGTTAAAAACAACAGGGAATTTTGAGATTTGGCCACTGACAGCATGGCCGTGCTGACCAGAACGGCCATGTCAGCTCTTCTCCAGCACAGCCGTCCTGGCCAGAATGGTCGTGTTGGTCCGGAAAAATCACTTAAATGGCCCAATTCCGCCAGACCCAGCACGACCCCAAGTCCATTTTTTCGTCCGAGAACGGCCGTTCTGCGCTCCTAGGTGATTAGGGCAAGCTCCCATCACCCCCAAATTGCCTTCTCTTACTCTCAAACTCCATATTTGAGTTTCCCTTATCCCCCAATCAACTTCCCTAACCTCTAGCTTCGATTTCCACCGTCCATCACCACCAATATCTCCACCTCCGAGCAAATTCTGCCCCTACAGCTCGGAACTTCATTTTTGCTGTTCTAGCTCGGTTTTCCACCAAAGAACCTTGCAACAATGAAGAGCATGGGCAAGGCCATCAAGAGGAGAGTAGACAAAACTATGAACATACTCACCAGTAGCAAAATTCGATCCAAACGGGCACCCGGTTCACAACAGTCCGGTAGCGCCTCCTCGCTGTCCAACTCCATTTCATGCTCCTTTGGATGATCGGCATCGATGAGTGCCTCCCAAATCCACTCTTCCTCTAGAAATAACACCTCCGATCCAAGCTACAACAACCCCGAGGAAGAGGAGGAAGAAGAAGAAGAAGGGTTGGAGAACATTATAGATTCAATTGAAGTTAATGCACCGGCTCATGACCGGAGAACCAAGAAATCTAATGAGGCATCTTCCTCACGCTTGCTGCCACGACCAGCTCTATTAAGGCATTCCACATCATTGACCGGACCTAGTGGAAGCCATGAGAGAGTGCCCTTGAACTTGGACACAAGTTCAGGGTCACACACCTATGAAGAAGAAGAGGTAGAAGATGCCGAGAGTGAGGAGTTGGAGGATGAACCGGTGGACATCTTATCCAAGTTGGAAGAAGACAGGTTGGAATGGTTAGGAAAACAACACATGGAACTATCTATGTAAGGGAGCAGCAAGAGGGGTTGTGGCAAGACCTCTCCACCCTGAGTGCATGATGAGGAGGGTGATTCCCACTAGATATGCATGTACGCCTACAATGCAATCTGTAGGGATCAACTTCATGTTCGAGAGGCAAACAAAACTTTGTGGACTATACAATATTTTGACAAAAGTTGAAGAGACATATTTGGAGCTTACTCATGAGTTCTTTGCAACCGTAGAGAAGGTACAGTACCAAGGAGAGGATGCCATCAGATTCAAGATGAACTGCTCAACACATGTACTTAAAGCGTCTAAAATTAATGATATCTTTGCCCCTAATTCAGAAATGGCAAGGAACTTTGACGAGGGGAGGTTTGCCAAGAGTGGGAGAGAAGACTACTCTAAGATGTGGAAAGCAATCACTGGTCAATCTACCTTTGTTGTAGGGAAATCCAAGACAAGTAAAATCTACAATCCCTTCATGAGATACATGCAAAAAGTCCTAGCGAACACTTTGTTTGGCCGTTATGACAATCAAGGATGTTGTTCACAGAAAGATTTGTTTGTTATGGCCACTACTGTAAGTAGGGGATTCGTTAACATAGGGGCCATGGTGATTGATCATTTTAAGACAATTCCCTCCAAGAGCAAATATCCATTCATCATGGGAGGAATTGTGACCACTTTTGCAAAGGCAGTAGGCTGCACTCTAGAGGGACTTACCAAGGTCGATGGGAGTAAATATGTTGATTTAAACTATCTTGCTAGGTCTCAAATGATTTCCCTCAAAGATAACAAAATCTTCTATGTTATGAACCCTGGGTACCCTGGAATTACCCTGGAGCTCCCATACCACGCCAGACCCCTTCTCATGGATGTGGGACCACCAGGGGACTTTGTAGGGTTGGTATCATAGTATGAGAATGATCATCTTAGAGAGGGATTCAGAGAACATACAATAGATCTACCTAAAGAAGAGGGAGAAACAAATGTGCCAGAGCAGCAACGTTCACTTGAGCATCCACACCACACTAGACCTAGAATGGAGGATTTTGATGTGCAACCACCTCCGACAAATGCATATGACATGTCAGCCATTCATGCACAGTTGGAGGGGATTCAGAAGATGCAACATGACATGTGGTTGGATCAGTAGTAGATGCATCATCAAATCAACCACATGTACCACTACCAGCATGCCTAGGCACAGAGTAACCCCCGATGGGGGAGGATTTCTGGAGAGGAATTTTTGGTTACCAGGAAACATACCCACCTCCATAGGTAGACAACTGGGGCCATTACTACCAGAACCCCCGCTACAGGGAGGACCACCACCACCACCATGACGTCTACCCTATCATTCCTAAACTTTGATTTCATGCTAAGGACAACATGAATCAAAAGTTTGGGGTGGTTGGGCAGTAAGCCCTACCTGATCATGCTCATTTTGATCCTGATCCTTCTAGTGTAGATTTTTTGTTGATTGCATTCATGCATACATATAGTTTACTTCCATCCATTTTCTTCGTAATTTTTCAAAAATTTTGCTCTTTCATCACTCCATAGCATGCATTGCATTCTCATGTAGTTTTTGGTAATTTTTGCATTTTTAACTAGGATTTGCTGTTTTATGTTTTAAATTTCCCTAAAGTAGGTTTAGATGTGATCTAAACCAAATTGGCACTATTTTGGCCAATTTTGCCCGAACTTGAATGTCCTTGCCCAGAAAGCATGTTATGACTTAATCTCCACCATTTGAAATGAAATTTTCAATCCTTTGACAAATGCATTCCGTTCTCTTAGATTTTATTGCTATATGGTCTTGTTTGTTGACTTTTTGCATGTGCATCACTTCTCTCAAAGTTTGTGAAAGTTTTAGTTGTTTTGTGAATTGAGCAAGCTACAAACGCTTAAAGCCTATGGAATCACTTGGTAGAAATGTGAATGTCATGTTGCTCTATCATGTGGTGTGATATCATTGATGAAGTGTTGAATTAATTTTCATGCAGGAAATCTTATGTTGAGGACTACATTAATGACCCCCTTTGACTCAACTCTTCTTTCACCATCTTCATACCTCTCCGCCTCATGAAAGGATGCCTTAGAGCACATATTCAGCCTTGGCCACCTCCAAAAGTTTGGGGTGGCCATATCTACATCTCCTGGTTTCACTCTATCCACCATATGCCCTATCTACACCAAGGGCAAAAGAAAAGAAAAGAAGGAAAGAAAAAAAGAGCAAAAAGAAAATAAAAAGATACTCTTGTTTAAGAGCATCTAAATAAAGAAAAGATGAGTGTGTAAAAGCACTCTAAAATCTTACCGCAATCCTTTCTTCTATATTCATACCCATTGAGCTAGAAAACATCGAATCTAGCTCACTTTACCATTTTCTAAAGGCAAGTGGGTCATCTAGTGTGGTTTGAGGCACAAGAGTGAGTGCATGAAAGTGAAACAATACTCCTAGTCATCTTTGATTAACACCAACATGAAACGGTTTACCCAGAATGACATGAAGGACATATGAACAACTTGTGTTTTCTATGCTTAATATTTGAAGTTTGTATGCTCAGTGCTCATTTCATGATTGCTTTGTAAAAGAGGAGAGGAGAGAGTTGAAGCACATGCACTTAGTCACTTCCAAAACCATGTAGTCAATAACTTTCTATTGCTATGCATTTGTTATTCTTGTTTGCTGAAGGAAAACTGAAAAGAGAGATTGAGTTGGAGCATACTTGAGGACAAGTATGTTTTAAGTTTCGGGTGGTGATGTAGCCCTATTTTAGGGCTCCATCTTGTGCCATTTTGTACTTTTATCACATCTAAACAAGTTAGATTGCAAGTTAATTCCCCCAATATGTGTTTTACTGTCAAATGCACTTATGGACGTTCTTTGCATTATTTTTAGGTACTTGGACCATGCTTTGGATGGATGAGAGAGAAGGAAGGAGTCCTAGGGTTCCTCTACCCATGGAAGGATCCAAAGAAGGCCCCAAAGCTCCCTCAACCTACCCCAATGGACAAGATTCGACATCAAGCAAAGAAGTCCTTTGATAATGAAGTTTGAAGCTATTTTAGCCCTTGAAGACCCCATCACGACCGTGGTGCCAAGGAATGGCCGTGATGGTAATTGCACAAAGTTATAGGTTGATTGCCAAATCCTACAAGTTTCAGCAACTCAGCCACCATGGCCGTGCTACCTAGCACGACCGTGCCATGAAGCCCCAAAACGGCCGTGCTACCTAGCACGGCCGTGCTAGTTGAAGAATGGAACATGCATGCTCTTGGGAATGATCTCCTCTCAAACTCCACCACCACGGCCGTGCTTCCCAGAACGACCGTTCTACCTAGCCCCCACCACGGCCGTGTTGCCCAGCATAGCTGTGCTTCCATCCTTCACTTCGCCCCATCCAACCTGTGATTGTATAGTTCATCAGAATGGCCATTCTCCTCCACCACGGCCGTGCTGCCACCCAAAATCTACCACTTTCTGCATTGATTTTCCCATAATACCCCTACTTACCCTAGTGCTTCCAGCACCACCTATATATACATGGGTGGCAGCCACAATACTAGGTTAGCTACTCATAGCCACCATTAATCCTCTCCACCCACTCCTTGAGCATTTAGTGCATTCCCCTTACATTTATGCTCTCCACCCACCATTTCCATCTCTATTTCACCTTGGAAACCTAATTTTCTAGGTTTTCCTCCCTTCATATCTTCATGCCCATATGCACCTTTGGAGGAGAGAGGGTGTCCCCAAGCAGCTAGGAGGTGAAGAAAGAGGCTTCTTCCATGAGCTCCATGGAGTTTCTTCCCCTTCTTCCCCATTCTTTTGCCATTCATTAATTATGTGTAGCTAAAAGCCCCTAGTGGTGGGCTGTTTGGGGATAAAATGTGACTTTGATACCATGTTGGGGGGGTTTTGGCTTGTAATGAACTTATTTTTATCTATGATGATTGGTCCATGCTTGTCTCTTATCCCATTTCCATGCTTGTGATTTATGTTTTTTGCTATGAATTGCTTGTTTGATAGTGCTTGATGATACCATGTTTCTGGGAGAATTGGGATGCATGTGGCAATCTTAGGTATGACTCCTACATCCCAATAGGGGATCCCTAGCTAGTCCCCTTTGTTCCTACATGCCTACCCCCTTTCCTACTACTTGGTATGAGACCTGAGTTACTATTATAAGTGGGATTGATGTGATTGCCTAGGGGTTTCTAAAGGATAGAATGGCTAGTGGCATGAGGAAAAATACCCTCATATCTACTCGCATCTCTACCCTCGGCCCTCAATTTCTCAATACCTCTTATCCTAGAAACCTAGATTTGGCTAATCCTATTAGAATTACACCTAACCCTAGTCTTCTACTAGTAATATAGGGTACATTCTAATAGCATTTGCCTTATTGTTTGGTTTGGTAATCTAGATGAAAGTTGAGAACCATGCTTGTCCAATAACCTCCCCCAACTAATATTAAAGTTACATCCCCAAACGGCCCACCTACCTTAATCATCTTGTTTAAAACTCAAGTTGCTCTGTTCACTTACTTATGCTAGTATAGTCTAGTTGTCCTTGCTAAACCTAGTCAATTGCTCAGTTTTGATAGTTAGGGTTAATTTATATCTTTTCTTGCTTTAGTGGGTAACTTAGTTTCTAAATTGCTTCTTGCTTGTCTAGTATAGTGTAACTTACCTTTGCTCTTACTTAGTTAGTTGGTTAACCTAGATTGTTAAACTTGCTTGTTTAAGATAACTTGGGTTCAATTCTGCCTTTCTTGCTCGTTCACTTGGATTAATCACAAAACAAATCCCTTTTAAACCCTTCAACCCTAGTCTCTGCATTAGTAACATAGCCAACACTAGCCTAGCTATAGTGCCCCCTCTATCCCTGAGGATCGACCCCTCCTCTTGCCAATCACCTATACTACAATAGTACCCCGTGCGCTTGCGGGTGACCTATTTGGTACTGTGATCGACTTGGTTAGGGTTAATACAAATTTCAAAAGATCGACATGTGTGTTCGAGTCCCGTAAAGTGCATCTAGTCACCTCTTGTTGGCTAGTGTGTATGCCTCTGGATTGACACATCACTTACATAGAGATATTATTGAGGATATGATCGTACCATGAACCACTTCTCATCTCAACAAACACTCAACATAGGGATAGGAAGATAATCTTCTAAACAAAACAATCATGGCACGAACACCCATATTTTAACAAGTTCATCCACCAATCTTGACAACAACAAGACACTTATAATTAGACTATCTAGAAGTTTAAGATAGCTGCTATAAAGTGGGATCATGAAATTAGAAGAAAGAAATTCAAAGAAAAGGAGAAAGACTCTTATGAGAAATTGTGAGTTAGAAAGCATTATGGCGATAGAATACAATGGTTATATTGATTTATTTCTCTAAGATACTAGGTAGAAGTACAAAGGAGAATAGATTGAGATGCACATGGATAGTGTTTGACAATGCAAATACATTTTTTTTCCTTTAGAACTTTGTCAAGGCTGGAAGGAGAAGAAATACTATTAAAAGATTGCAAGATGGAAATGGTGAATAGATTAAAGATAGTATTTAACTCAAAGAAACATATGGCAAGACTTAACAATATATTTACATAACAACATGAGGAGAAGAGAATCGTCAAATGCTTGCAATACATTGGTGAATTTACAAACAAGATGATGAATCCATGAACAAACAAAATTTAAAAGTACACGAAGGAAAAATAAAAGAATCTTTTGATGAAGATGGCGCCAACAGAGGCCTCTGAGCCAAACAGAATGGAGGCAATCTTCCTATAGGAAATTTGGGACATTTCTAAAGAACCAATCAACTCGATGATAATAGAAGCATTTAGTGGGGGTGTCTTGCCAGAAAACATTGCACAACCAACTATGTCTCTAATACCTAAAGTTAGTAACCCTATCACTCAATAATGTCAATGAAAAACTCGTCTCAAAGATTTTTGTAGAATGGTTGTGCCAATACTACCAGAATAGATCTCACCTTTTTAATCAAGCTTTGTCCTTGGGCGCAAGATATCAAACAATATTATCTTGGAACAAGGAATAATCCATTCCATGCACATTAAAAATGGGGAAGAAATGGATGGCTTTAAAAATTGATTTATCAAAGGCATATGATAGATTGGGATGGCCTTTCATTGAAAACACATTATTGTGGACTAGGATCTAAAACTCCCTAATCAACATAATGATGCAACTAATCAAGAAAGGATAAAGGATAATCATATGGGAGGGTGAGTTACTTCAACCAATAACTCCAACTAGAGGTGTGAGGCAGGGGATCCACTATCACGTTATATCTTTGTCTTATGCTTAGACAGATTGTGCCAAGCCATAGAAAGACAAGTTGAAGAAGGTAAGTGAAGATCATCTAAATGTAGTAGGAAGAAGGTTGCAATATCGCACTTATGCTTCATTGATGATATAATGTTCTTTAGTGAGGTAGTAGTAGTGGAATAAGACAAGGAGATCATAAGATGCATCATGAAATTCAGCAACGCCTCAGGGAAACATTTATTTAAAACAAAAGTAAACTATCTTCTTCTCTAGAAATACTCCCCTTCCATTATAGTGATGGATCAGCAATTCAGTTAACATACACATTACTAGGAGCCTTGGAACATACCTCGATGTACCCATCATATATGGAAGGGTCAAACAAGACACTTATCAATGCATCTTAGAAACAATGAGACAACAATTGTTAGTATGGACAGTGTGAATCTTATCTAAGATAGGGAGAATAGCGCTAGCACAATCGACTCCCAACATGATACTAAACTAAAAAATGCAAACTACAAAATACCAGAGTCTACATGTGGAGAAATAGACCAATTGGTAAGGCAATTCATATGGAGCAGAAATATTGAGAAACTCTACATAGGTAAGGTAGGATGGGCAAAAGTTATCACAAGAAGGAATGACAGGGGTCTAGGTATTAAATCAACATCTTAGCTAAATGAGGCCTTTTTGATGAATATCACATGGGAATAACTACAATAAAAGGAAACACTTTGGTGTGTAGTTTTGCAAGCAAAATATGGGGGAAGTAAAGATAATGGTGGAGGAGGAACACTGAAATGGAGAAGCATCATGACGCAAAAGGAATCAATATTCAACACTAGCATTAGGTGCATAATGGATGGCCACACTATATCGGTATGGACTGGGTGTTGGGTTCATGACATATGGGACCCAACTATGACACAAAGCAAGTCCATACCATTTGACATAACATACATGAAGGTGGCATCTCTAAAGCTAGATACCGTTGGCTGGGACATAAAGTTCTTAAAGGTGTTGTTTACTAAAGAATAATCAAAGGAAACCACCAACATGATCTTGCCCAACCCTAACACAAACAAAGATTATTGGTTTTGGAATAAAGATGGCAAGGGAATTTTAAACACGACATCAACATATTGAAAGACAAGAGGATCACACATATGGAAAATGGCAGACCTTACAGAAAATAGAAAATAACAATTAAGGTGGGGCCATTCCTATGGATTTGTATGCATAATGGAATTATGACAAATGTGAAATGTTTCAAGATGCAATTGGTAGACAAATAGATATGTACAAAATGCTTAAATATAGAATAAATGATAATGCATACTCTACAAGATTGTAGAAGGAAACAAATTTATGGAAAGACTTGGGTGAGCACATAAGTAGTGCATTTTTAGAACCATTGGAGATTAAGGAATAGTTTAATCAAGACTTGAAATGAGGGAGGACCGACCTTGGTTGGAAAGAAAAATTTTCATGGACATGTTGGCTACTATGGAAGGGACAAAATTATTGGATATTCTAAGGAAGGAGTACTTCAAAGAAAATCAAAATGCACATCATCAAGAAACATAAGGAGTGATGCCAGGATTTCTATATTTTATAAAGCCTTAGAAAGAAAGGTAGCAGCACATCAAACAAGGTAGAGAAGTGAACGCCACCACGAACTGGAGAAGTCCTCATCAATGTGGACATGGCAAAAGGAAGGTTAAAAAGAAACAAATAGTATGTGTGGTCACAACAAATGTGAAAGTACACTAGTTAAATGCTACATATAAGATAGGCTAAATGGTGGATTTTATGCAATATATGAAGGCATTTTATTGGAATAGAAATTTCCTAAAGAAAGATGCATAATACATTTAGACTCGATGCTTGCATGCAAACTATGGAAGTAAAATCTAGGAGAATAGTGGAAACATGGGCCCATATGCACACTCATAAGGAAAGAGACACCAATACTCTAGCTAACAAGCTAAATAAGACCATGCTCAAAACACGAGAAGGAACTAGAGAAGTAATACATTTCCCACTTTAGATTCATATTAGCTAGATAAGTGACAAAAAAAATTGTAGGATACAACCAAACAATAACATAGCTGGAGGAGCCACAATTATTATCAAAGATGATAATTGTAATACCACATTTAATGCTAGAAGCATTTCTAATAACTTGACTATGGTACCTACTTTGGGTGAGTGGGATGAATAAGAAGTGAGACCTGATCTAAAATAAAGTGCATTAAGAATGAATATTGTAGAGTGTTGGTGAAGGATGATGATACAAAGAACCAATGGATCAACTACTTTCAAAATATTTTCAATGGAGATACTATTAGTGATGTAAGAGACTCAGGTCATACAAATGCAAGAGAAATCACTTTCACACAATGGATTTCACTACCTGAGCTCAGAAATGCCTTGAGAAAGATGAAGTACAAAAGGTATGCAGTTGAGACGGTGTTCCCATTGATGTAAGAAGAGTATGTCAGATGAAAGAGATATGTGGTTAAAGACTTTCTTTAACAAGATCATGAAGAAAAAGCGGATGTCGGATGAGTGGAGAACTAGTACTATAGTCCCAATCTGCAAGAACAAAGGAGATGTTCAGAGCTTCACAAACTATATAGGTATCAAGTTGATGAGTCAAACTATGAAGCTTTAGGAGAGGATAATTGATCAAGGATAAAATTGGTCATGTAGATATTAGACAACTAGTTTGGTTTTATGTTGGGATGATCAATAAAGAATCTATTTTTCTTATAGAGACACTTATGGATAAGTATAGAGAAAACAAAAGTGATCTTCATATGATGTTTATTGATATGGAAATGACATATGGTCGAGTAACCAATGAAGTGTTATGGATGTTTTTTATATAAAAAGGAGGTTGTCCATTAAATACATTGACTTGATTAAAGACATGTATGATGGCTCAACTGTAAGTGTTAGAACCCTGAAGGAGAGATCCAGACATTTCTGATCATTATTGGGGTAGATCAAGGGTCAAACTCAACTCATATAATGAATGTCTTGATAATACCCTTGGAGTTGACAAAGCATGTTCAAGATGATACCCTTGCAGTTGACAAAGCTTGCTCAAGATGATACCCTTAAAGCATGTTGTTTGATGATGATATTGTGTTTTTTTTAAGTTATGCGAGGAGGACATTTTTTCATCCTACCCTCCTCACGTAGGCACACCTAATAAAATATGATTTACATCTTCCATTTATAGATGGAAGCTTAGCCTCCCTCCAATGCCCAAAGAAAAGCCAATTATATCAAACCCCATAAAAGCTACTATACAATTAAAGAATCATTTATGAAATTATCCTCCATGGGCAAGCATTTGATCCCCAGATACAATCTACAACATTTTTATTGTCCAACTCCATGATATATAGGTTGATTCTAATCACTGGCAAGTTTTAGAAAAATAACACAACCCTAGATATAGGATTCAAAACAATCTTTACCATTTAGCTAGAATTAAAAAGCAAGTTTGATATATCCATAGGAGTTTCTAATACATCCCGCCACCTAGAGGATCATGACACCGTCAGGATGTAATGATCTCCCCATAGTACTGTTCAACTTAAGGTTAGCCATATCTGGCTTCTGCCACCTCAGAAGCTTGATCCTCTTAATTTTTGTTATCGGATTGAGATGCAAAAGTAACCATGATATTATAGATATATGGGGTATGGATTTGATTCACAATCTTATTGGATAATCTATTGTTGACAACCAAAACAACAGAATCCTAGACATCCTCAAAGGTCATTCTATGACCTTCAAATCTCAACTCACATCTATACTTTGATATATTCCATATAAGAAAAGACGCCATGAATGTGAATAACCAACCTCTCCTAATAGACTTGGAGTGCATATCATCATAAATTAGGAAGAATTGACGTAAGATACCATTGTGCCATTCATCATCAGTTAGGAAATACCTTAGAAACATACACACATAGGAATACCATCACATCTCTATGGATAAAAAGATTCCATATTGATTCAAAATTCAATCTCTCGAAACAAGTGCATTCCAAAGCCAACTGTATGTGGCATCTCATCACATTTTCATTGGTATAAATAACACCTTTCAACATTTTCCATACTAAGCACTTAGCCTTAGGTGTAGCTCCTGAATCCCAGAACCAAGTCTGGGCATTATCACAAGGTGCCCAATGTTAACAATAATCATCTTTGTTGATCGTTAGTTGCCAGTAGGGCCAATCCTCCACATTGGAGACAGTGTAGTTAGAACCCTTTATCATGTTAACCTTTTGTTTTATCACAAGATGTGCTAAAGGTTTATAGTCCCAACCTCCCTCTTGTACCAAAAATCAACCAACTTAAATTTGACTGATGCATTGGCTTGGTTGATAGCATACTGTCTCAAAAGCGACTCACACAATTTATCATGCCAAAATGATAAAGATCATCTACCCATTGTCTAATGTATCATGGGTATAACTTTGAGGAATCATTGCCAAGGCTTCTTGCAATAAGGTGAGGCAAAAGTGCCCCTCTTCATGCCAACATGATGTCTGCCGCTGTGATTGATATAAAGACTCTTGTATATGTTTCTACAATGTTGTACCCAAAGAGTGTCTCCAGCTAGAACTTTTGAAAATCTTTATGACAGAAGGTTTTGACATTAACCTAAAAAGATGAGAGTCCCAATACTCCTAGTTCCTTCGACGTCGATACCCTTTCTCATGAACCCAAGCTCTTATGGAGTTGTTATGTTTTGCACTCCATATAAAACCATAAAGCATACTATTTATTTACTTCCAACCCTAATTGTGACATCAATAGCAGCCATACTTTATAAGTTGATAGAGGAAAGTGTATGTGCAATCAGAGTCTTATGACCAGCAAAAGACAATAAAATTTCCTTCCATACCTCTACTTTATGCTTGATCTTCACCAGAAGAAAGTTGTAATGTTGGATTTTCTATCTACCTTTCACAATGGGTAATCCTAGATAACTAAAAGAACCCCCCAAGAATGAAATAGGTAGCCCATGAGAAACCTCCTCAATAACATCACTATCATCAGTGTTGCGAATAAAGTTGAACTTGGCTTTGTTTACCTGAGACAACTATAGCTTCATAAGATGAAAAAATGTCACTTACATTCGACAAAGAGCTATCGGTTGACTATGTGAATATAATCATGTTAGCGGCGTATAATAGGATACCTAATGCCTCACCTTAACCTCTAGTTTTGAATCTCATAATAGACTTGGTTTCCATGGCATTTGTGAACCTTCTACAAAGAGATTATTTGAAAATATTGAAAAAAGATGGAGATAGGGTTACTTTGCTTAAGTCCCCTAGACATCTGAAAGAAGACAACAATATAATTATTAAGGGTTACATTCATCCATTATTAGAAAATAAGCTAAGACATAGTTCAACAAGATTGGGTATCATCCCAAATTTGTCTAGAATGGATCTTGATAAAGACTAGTCCACTAGGTTTTAGGCTTTGGTCATATCATACTTCATCACAATATTGCAAACATCTTGATCACCTATCTTGATGTCATAGACTAGCTCCTTAGAAATTTTGATATTCTGTACAATATCACATCCCTTAACATATGCACCTTACACATCTAAAACAATTTGAGGGATATATAATGCTCCTCATGAAGTTAGAGGATTCTAGAAAGGATCTTGAGACAAATATTTTAAATAAATATGGGGTGAAAATATCTGGTAAGTTCTCCAGGAGAATTTGACTTCAGAATAAGGGAAATGCAGACTAAAAAATTGTCATGTGGCATACCTAGCCTTTGAACAAACGTTCAACAAGTTTCATGGGATCATCTCTAACTATTTCCCAAGAAATGATGTAGAAACTCAGAGGGAACCCATCCAGACCTGGCATTATGCTCTTATCCATCATCCTGATTGTGTTTTTGATCTCCTTAGGAGAAATCAAAGTGAAGTTGTCATCGTCAAAAAGGAATGAAGGGATGCTCTCTAAGAAAAAACCACCCTCATTCATACTTCTTTGTAGTGGTAACGTTTGAAGTATTCAACAACACCATTAGCCATCTCATCATGATCCTCAATATGTTCCCCATCATTTATAAAAATGTATGGAACTAAGAACCTCTTCTTTATAGATCTAATGGCCGCATTATAAAATTGGGTATTTCTTTGTTCATCATCTAGACATTGTATATTAGCTTTAGCTTGAAGGAATGTTCTTCTTCATCAAGGGTATCATCCAACTCTTTTTCATCATCAATAAACTTCTATTCCAAAGTTATTTCCAATGTGTGAATCAAAAGCGATTTACAAAGTGTAAATCACATCTTCTAAGTCCCTCTTTCTCTAAAGAGAGTTCCCAAAAGTCTTCTAACTCCATTCTTTTAGAGATCTTCTTAGATTATATAATTTAGAAAAGAACCTATACGATGCATCACCCCAACTAGTAATTGTTCAACCACTATTGATGATGTCTAAACAATTTTCATTCTTCAACAACATTTCAAGAAATAGAAAGGATCGAGATGCTTCATCTTCATGTCTTCTTTTTCACCAAAAGAAATAAGAATCAAGTAGTGGTATGATACTCTGTATCTTGTGAGATGTAGTTCTTTAATATGCAATGAACATGAGTGCCATGGCTAATTTATAAACCTCTATTCAATCTTTCCCATGTGGTAGGCATGAGTTTTTGTGTGTCTTACCAAGTATATCTTTTACCTTTGAATGGAATTTCATCTATGTCCAAATTAATAATAGCTTTGTTGAATTCCATAATAACTAGGAGATTGCCGTCTCCTGATCCCCTTTTCTCATCACAAATCTGATGGTATTGAAATCCACTGTAATTTCCCACATACAATCTCCAAAAATTCTAGTCATGTCCACCAGTGAACACCACAACTCTTATCTCTCTATGGTATTACACTTAGCATAAACCATGGTAATATTAGAAAGATTAGCCCCATCATCTTCCACTTGAATCGTAAGATGTTGCTTATGATATACAAAAACTTTTGGCTTAAGGCAACTGTCAACATATGACCTTTCCCGATGTATTTGAGTTGTCACATGCCCAATACAAGCCTACTTGTTGAGTAACTCATCTGCTTTGACAACGTGAATAAAAGGCTAAAAAAGGGCCACTACAATAGGTTTGTATTTTCTACACAATCGTCTCAAATCTTTTATCATTTTATTGTTTCCATCTCCTCTAAGGTTCTAGAATAAGGGATTTAACATGGAGTTCATAAGGAATAATCGATACTTTCAAACCTCTCATCATCATGAACCCTCAATGGTATATATCAGCTATGCCTCCATAACTAGAAAAAACGGTGTGTCCCTTCCATCATCATAGTCAAATATCCCCAATATTTGTTGTCCCATTCATCTTCCAAATATATCAATCGTATCCTCAACCTCCCTCTACTCTCGTATGGTCTTAGCTGACTAGAGATCTTCCCCTAAAACATTGATATGATATGTTATACCCTCTCCTAAAATCTCTCATGTTACACACATTGTCATTCTCAAACTGGAAAAAGTGACCTAGGTTTCTCTAAACTAGGACTCTTCTATTTCCGTCTTGGTCCTCGTCAGGGGACCCTTTGGTCTGTTATCTACTACCTTCATGTATTATTCCTTGTATTCCATGTTTGTGGCTACAACCAGGACAGAAGGAACATGTTGCCACAATTTCTGAGATATCAAGCACTCTTGAAGCATGGGATCAAGATACTAGAACACGGTCTTAGATAAGTTCAGTTATTTTTTGGGTTCAATAAGGGATAATTGTATACCATCTGATGTAGCATAGTGCAATGCCACTTTGACAAGCATGATCCGTCAATGCCTATTCAACATAGACACCAAGATAAATGGTCAGATATCCTCATTGAAAATGTCCAACATAACCAAGATGATAGATTCATCATTCTGGCTTCTTCTTTATTTAGAAATATGCTTGAGAGTGCCACATACACTGAGGATCTCCTTTATTGATTCATCATCATGACAAATATTTTTTAGCATTAGATATCCAAAACCATGATGATTCAGATGCTCTTCCATGTGCAGTAACATACATCGATGAGAGCAACAATGAAGCATTTTTTAGCCTCATTGACTTTTCCTCAAACACATCTCGAGCTTCATCTACCATCTAAAAGAGCATGAAAACTCTATTGTGCAAATTTGTAACAATCCACAATTTTAGGCCATCTCTTGCGTAGAAATGAGACAATTTTAGAACAATTCATATACATTCTTCATGACACTTCTACAACACAATCGAATGATTTTACCTTTCTTTATCTCTTGACACTCAGTTGCATAACCACAAATAAGGCTTAGGCATATGCATCAAAGATCCTCTATCTGTCCATCCTATGTCTCTTTGTTCTATGGGAGGGAATGATGCTATTAATAGAGGGTCGGGCATATTTTTGGGAGGATTGAATCTACAACTATTAGCTGTGTGACTACTTTGGTGAAAACTATAGCATACTTGGGTTTGCTACACTGGTTTTTCCAGTGTCCCTTTCCCAAGCATCTAGAACAATTTCCTTGGGGATATCAAAACCTCCAACAAACTTATTATGCTCACTAGTAATCCTCCGTACTTCTTGTTTATTTGTGTGTATCATCCTCGTGGTGCTTCCTCCATCAATATCTTATCATGCTGGGTGTGTAGAAGGTGGACTTGGCAGCTTACCAATCACACCTTGCAACTCTTCCACTGATAGATTTGGTTGGTTATCAACAATGATAGCTGCATTAGACTCTGCCATTGATTCCATGGATGGAGAGTCTTGCCAAAGATCCCGAAATTCCTCGTCAAATGAATTTATAGAATAAGGTCATGTATCGTCCTTTCCATGACCACTCTTCTCATCATCAAACTGTGTGTGCGTGGCTACTTAGCTTTCTCCAGAATCACCACAAATTGAGTCGAGAAGAGACTCATCCACTATCTAACTAATGAAGGACCAGGGGGTGGCGGTAGATGATGAATCAAGTATGCCTACCTTGTTAGGGATATCCTGAAGTATCACCACTTTGAGTTAACACAACTACCCAAGAAAGAGCCAAGATGTTGAGATACCTACCTATCTGATCAAAATTAGGTCATCCTTATCCCAAATATCTACTCCTGACCCACAAATCAGGGGATATAGAAACTCAAGGAAACAAAAGAAAAGGACAAGGTGAAGGTAGACCCCATCCGAAAGAGTGTCACAATGGTAGTGTAGAGAAGAGATTTCCCTCTAGGGTGACAAGCCAGAGGGTCCTCCAGTCATGATGTCAATCTCCTTTGTGATCTCAATCACCGTCATAATTGCTAGACCTAAGCGGACGAGTTTTTTCAATACAATTATTTTTCCAAATGATATTGTGTTAATTGATGAAAGAAAAGAATGATTGAATGATAAAATTACACTTTGGATAAATGCATTGGAATTTAATGGATTTATGACAGTTAGAAGAAAAACTAAATATATACATTGCATTTTATCCAATCTAGAATTGTAAGTAGTGAGGTCAAGTTGGACGAAATGGATATACTAATATGTGATAAGTTATGTTACTTGGGTTATATTCTTGAAAGGGAGGATGAGGTTCAATATGATATTTGTCATTGAATCACAATATGATGGCTGAATCAGAGGAGTAAAATTTGAATAGTATGTGACCAAAAGATTCCTCTCAGATTAAAAAGCAAGTTTTATAGAATAGTTATATGACCAACCATATTTTATGAGAGTGAATGTTGGGGGTATTAAGAAACAATGTATCAACAAGATGAATATTCCTGAACTATGTATGCTTAGATGGATGCGTGGGAAGACAAGGAAAGGTCATTTTAGGAATTACTATGTCAAGAATAAAGTAGGGGTGGCGAGCATCGATGACAAGTTGTGTGAAGGGAGCCTAAGATGGTATGCATATGTGCAACACAGACCAATGAATGCATATATTTGAAACAATGTTATTGAGTCAAGCACAACTAAAAGAGGAATAGTCATTCAAAAATTCACTTGGTAAGAGATTATACAGATAAACTTTGAATCTTAACATCTTGATCAGAGTATGAATCCACAACATAGCTAATTGGAAAAGAAGGATCCATGTAACTAACCCCAACATGGTTGGGATTGAGGCATAGAAGATGATGATGTATCTAAAACATGACTTGAAGTTGGAGGAGCAGATGATAATTAGACAACTAGGGAGATTAGGGTTGGTTCTCGTCACACATATTGCTTTGTCCTAGACAACCTCTTGTTAGGTAACGAAACAAGATTCATCCTTACCTGCTCTCATCTACTCCACACCTCATTGATCAAACTCTTCAAATATGTCACATGGGAGGTTGGAAGGATGAAAACATCTTTGTAGAGTTGGCTACCCAATCTTCCTTATATCACTCTCTCTATTTAGGACATGGATGGTGGTCCTTATCCATCCCTCATAGCTTGACAAATCTCTCTGTGCATAGGGAGTCCCAGTCCACTTCAAGAATTAATCCTTAGGACCCGATTGAGAGAATCTCCTAATCATTCTCCACATAGAAAACCATGAACCAATCAAATTCTTTTCATGGGGACATGAATTATGTCACCATTTTCAAACCATTATATCATCCTTGTGTATCCTTGCCTATAAAACCAAGGGACGACAACATGATAGAGACATGTTTGAAGCGGATACCCCTCAATAACTAGAGAAATGGGAGAATACATTACTGTTCCAACTGAAAAGACACATAAAACAACACATCCTACTAGGAATTTACCCCTAGATCATATAATAAAACCTTTTTTTTTGCATTTTAAAGGGCACATGCCTCATATATATGTAGAGAGGTCACTTTTAAGAGCAATGCAACTGCCCCAGGGGTTGCTACTCTTGCTGACTACTTTGGCATTTGACTGTGTGTTTCCACTGTCAGTGTAGTTCTCTTCATTAGCATGTGAAATTTGAGCCAATTATCCCCTTGGGTGATTATCTATCATGGCTTATATGAGTAGGCATATTGGTCCAAACTGACTCCAAGTGAAGTTGAGCTAGCATTTATGTTCTTGATTGTTTGAGAAGTGCTTTCAAGATAGGTTGAGATAACAAAGTGCTTCAGAAGGATACATGACTCTTCCTAAATAACTTTTGGTATTCAACAATTTTTCAATCTTAGAAAGAAGAGTTTTTCCATTTATTCTACAAATATAAGAGGTTATCTATCACATTTAAGAATATACCACTAAGGTTAGAGGAAAAAATAATAACCTGAAGATAATGGATCTAACATGAGAAGATATAACTTGTTATGAGGTTGATGATATTCCATACAAATTTAGAGATGAATCTTCTTCACTTTATATTTCCATATTGTTTAGGACTTTGAAATATTCCTATGGTAGAGAAGGTCAATCTCTGATGAATCTAATTTCTTGATGAAAATAGATGATTTTTACCAGGGCATACCACACAGTTCATTGACATCATGTTTATGGAAAGAGATATTGACAAAGTTGATAGAGGTAGCCAATCCTGAGGTAAGTGATGATCATTTGTCTTTTCATCACATTGGTAAGTCACTAAATCATACACTAAATCATACACGATATAATAAGGGAACAAGTCCCACCAAAATAGCCAACAACATGCATCAATACAAACATATTGCTAGCATAAACATAAGAACAACAAAAACCATGATGCATTACTCTTGAACTTATTGATTAAGGAATATAACCAAAACCCTATAAATATAATATGGTAGGAACATAAAGCCAAGTATGGAGCACATAACATCCATCCCAAATATCTAATATGTCATATATTACTATATGGGTCGACAAGTTCGTTTTTTACTTTATTAATTCACTTATCACAAGTTTGTCTAATTATCATCTACTCCTCCAACTTCAAGTCATGTTTTAGATACATCATCATCTTCTATGCCTCAATCCCAACCATGTTGGGGTCAGCTACATGGATCCTTCTTTTCCAATTAGCCATGTTGTGGATCATACTCTGATCAAGATGTTAAGATTCAAAGTCTATCTGTATAATCTCTTACCAAGTGTATTTTTGAATGACTATTCCTCTTTTAGTTGTGCTTGACTCAATAACATTGTTTCAAATATATGCATTCATTGGTCTGTATTGCACATGTGCATACCATCTTAGGCGCCCTTCACACAACTTGTCATCGATGCTCGCCACCCCTACTTTATTCCTGACATAGTAATTCCTAAAATGACCTTTCCTTGTCTTCCCACACATCCATCTAAGCATACACAGTTCAACCATATTCATCTTGTTGATACATTGTTTCTTAATACCCCCAACATTCACTCTCATACGTATAATATGGTTGGTCGTATAACTATTCTATAAAGTAGGGACATGTTTGGAGAGGATACCCCTCAATAACTAGAGAAATGGGAGAATACATGACTATTCCAACTGAAAAGACACATAAAACAACACATCCTACTAGGAATTTACCCCTAGATCATATAATAATTTTTTTTTTGCATTTTAAAGGGTACATGCTTCATATATATGTAGAGAGGTCACTTTCAAGAGCAATGCAACTGCCCCAGGGGTTGCTACTCTTGCTGACTACTTTGGCATTTGACTGTATGTTTCCATTGTCAGTGTAGTTCTCTTCATTAGCATGTGAGCCAATTATCCCTTGGGTGATTATCTATCATGGCTTATATGAGTAGGCATATTGGGCCAAACTGACTCCAAGTGAAGTTGAGCTAGCATTTATGTTCTTGATTGTTTGAGAAGTGCTTTCAAGATAGGTTGAGATAACAAAGTGCTTCAAAAGGATACATGACTCTTCCTAAATAACTTTTGGTATTCAACAATTTTTTAATCTTAGAAAGAAGAGTTTTGCCATTTATTCTAGAAATATAAGAAGTTATCTATCACATTTAAGAATATACCACTAAGGTTAGAGGAAAAAATAATAACCTGAATATAATGGATCTAAAATGAGAAGATATAAAGATATAACTTGTTACGAGGTTGACGATATTCCATACAAATTTAGAGATGAATCTTGTTCACTTTATATTTCCATATTGTTTGGGACTTTGAAATATTCCTATGGTAGAGAAGGTCAATCTCTGATGAATCTAATTTCTTGATGCAAATAGATGATTTTTATGAGGGCATACCACACAATTCATTGACATCATGTTTATGGAAAGAGATTTTGACAAAGTTGACAGAGGTAGCCAATCCTGAGGTAAGTGATGATCATTTGTCTTTTCATCACATTGGTAAGTCACTAAATCATACACTAAATCATACACGATATAATAAGGGAACAAGTCCCACCAATAATGGCCAACAACATGCATCAATACAAACATATTGCTAGCATAAAAATAAGAACAACAAAAACCATGATGCATTACTCTTGAACTTATTGATTAAGGAATATAACCAAAACCCTATAAATATAATATGGTAGGAACATAAAGCCAAGTATGGAGCACATAACATCCATCTCAAATATCTAATATGTCATATATTACTATATGGGTCGACAAGTTTGTTTTATACTTTATTAATTCACTTATCATCTTAGTTGTATTTAATGGATTACATTATGTGAGTTAGGGATAAACATACACAGTACAATCATTAGTTATTCCACCATTGAAGGCCTACTAACTTTAACCATTATTTTAGGTAGTGTCATTTTGTAGGAGTCTGGCTCTTCCTAGATCTTGCATGGCACTAATTTTGACTTAGTAGTGGTCAGTTGAATTTTGAGTGGTATCCTCAAATTCATCAGGGTGTAATGAAAGATGTAAGATAGCCATGCAACATATCTGCTTAGGGTTATACACAACACTTCATGTTGGATGATAATCCTTGTTTGCTTTATTTTCACTGAAATCATGTACAATACAATATGAGATAATAGATAAGCTTATGATGTAGTTATGCTCATGTTGTAAACATGATTATGTTGTCAAATATACTGACATTGGTGGTTAAGATGATGTTGCTAGCTATGTTTAATATTGCTAGCCTTGCCTATGTAATTATAAATGCTTAAACTGCTAATCATGCTGATGTTGTTAATTGTTTTATGATGTTAGTTCTACTTATGATAAAGATTTGTTCCTTTATTTGAGATGCCAATATTGATATCCATGTTATGTTACTAGACATATTCATGATCTCAGGGATGATTATGCTACTAGATTGTTTGTGTTGTTAGAAAGGAATATGATGCTAGTTAGATTAATGATAATAATTATTATTTGATGCAATTGGAGGATATTTGAGTAGATGTCTATCCAAAGAAATGGATTTATTTGTTACCTATATATGGATTGATGATCATACTTGTTGCTAAGATTATTTGCTTAATATGTTTAGCATACATAAATTGTTCAATTTGTTCAATTGATTATTAAATACTCCAACTACCCAATTATCTACTGTTTAAAATGTTGTAATAAATAAGTGTTGTTGGAGGTTATATCTCTTATTGGGACATGGGTCTCACCCTTGTGGTTCGCCACATATTTTTAGGTAATCAACAGTGACGACAACAGAATTGTGGAAGTAAAGAGGAACTACAATAATAATTATCATCATTTTGACTTAGTAGTGGTCAGTTGAATGGAAATATCTGGCTCTTCCTAGATCTTGCATGGCACTAATTTTGACTTAACAGTGGTCAGTTGAATTTTGAGTGGTATCCTCAAATTCATCAGGGTGTAATAAAAGATGTAAGATAGCCGTGCATCATATCTATTTAGGGTTATACACAACACTTCATGTTGGATGATAATCCTTGTTTGCTTTATTTTCACTGAAATCATGTACAGTACAATATGAGATAATAGATAAGCTTATGATGTAGTTATGCTCATGTTGTAAACATGCTTATGTTGTCAAATATACTGACATTGGTGGTTAAGATGATGTTGCTAGCTATGTTTAATATTGCTAGCCTTGCCTATGTAATTATAAATGCTTAAACTGCTAATCATGTCGATGTTGTTAATTGTGTTATGATGTTAGTTCTACTTATGATATAGATTTGTTCCCTTTATTTGAGATGCCAATATTGATATCCATGTTATGTTATTAGACATATTCATGATCTCAAGGATGATTATGCTACTAGATTGTTTGTGTTGTTAGCAAGGAATATGATGATAGTCAGATTAATGATGATAATTATTATTTGATGCAATTTGAGGATATTTGAGTAGATATCTATCCAGAGAAATGGTTTTATTTGTTACCTATATATGCATTGATGATCATACTTGTTGCTAAGATTATTTTCTTAATCTATTTAGCATACTTAAATTGTTCAATCTGTTCAATTGATTATTAAATACTCCAACTACCCAGATATCTACTATTTAAAATGTTGTAATCAATAAGTGTTGTTGGAGGTTATATCTCTTGTTGGGACAGGGGTCTCACCCTTGTGGTTCGCCACATCTTTTTAGGTAATCAACCGTGACGACAGCAAAACTGTGGAAGTAAAGAGGAACTACAATAATGAATCTTTGAGAAAGTTGATTACATGTCTAGTGTGTCCTAGAGTCATCCCTGTACTCTCAGGTCTGGGTAGAAAAAGTCTGTATATGATGTTTCAAACAAATCAAACTTTTGTTAGCATGTTAATGCTTTTTTGTGTGGCATATATGAATATTGTTCTCCTATGTATATATGTTGTGTCTAAGGTGATAGAGCAATTTGTATCAACTCCTTGGCATAGTTTGGATACAAGAAAGATGATGGGCTCTGATGTAAACATTTATGAGTGGGTGTTGATGTTAAAATCGGTTTTAATTTACCCATATTTTTGGGTATGTGATAAATTAGTGATCGATTGTGTTTTATGTTTTGAGTAATCTCATTTAGTGTAATGAGTACTTACAGATCCACTTGCCTCACACATCGAAATGTGCATTGAGATTGCTCCCATCACATATTGAGCACCAAGGCCTTGACTATTGTGTCCACATTGGGCATCCCCCAACATTCATTAGTTGGTCATACACACACATCAAGTGGCCTCCTTAACATGCATCATGACCTTAGGTCTGTCCCAATGCAACATCACCTCCTAAGATTTCCAACCTGATGTGACCTGCCAAGGTTGTATTGGATCCCAAAGACTTATCAACGAGTATCGATAAATCCCATCGTTTGATGTAGACACTAATGCATTTTTTTTGCAAGTCTACAACTTTAGAAACATTACATTGTCAACGTTTGAGCATATGTTTTCCCATCATTTGCAACACATGTGAAGACATGATTTTTAATGTTTAAATAATCCAAAATAAATATATTTTAGTTCCATAAATTCTATACAAATGTAAAATAAATCATAATAAATGATAATCTGGATTCAAGGCCTCACAACAATATGATTAGTTCATGAGAAAACCCCAAACATGGTGTAAGACATACTGGTGAATTTGTAATGAACAACTAGAGATACTTTTAACCCTAGAACATACCTATATCAAACCTAGGTTATATGATATGTCACCATATGCCTCAATGGCAGTAGTACCCTCCATGTGACTTGATGGTTATGTTACATTATATAGATCTATGCTTCACTAGACAACCTTGGATTTAACAAAATGACACTACCTAAAATAATGGTTAAAGTTAGTAGACCTTCAATGGTGGAATAACTAATGACTGTACTGTGTATGTTTATCCCTAACTCACATATTGTAATCCATTAAATACAAACTAAGATGATAAGTGAATTAATAAAGTATAAAACAAACTTGTCGACCCATATAGTAATATATGACATATTAGATATTTGGGATGGATGTTATGTGCTCCATACTTGGCTTTATGTTCCTACCATATTATATTTATAGGGTTTTGGTTATATTCCTTAATCAATAAGTTCAAGAGTAATGCATCATGGTTTTTGTTTTTCTTATTTTTATGCTAGCAATATGTTTGTATTGATGTATGTTGTTGGCTATTATTGGTGGGACTTGTTCCCTTATTATATCGTGTATGATTTAGTGTCATAATTTATATTCATGATATGACAAGTATATTCTCTAGTCTAATATAAATAATTTTGATTGATATCAGAATATTATGCCTCAAATTTTATTTTATTTTAAAGGATTACTTATAATCTTGTTTATTTTGAAATTAGTTTTTGGTGATCATGATTCATTGTTTTTCTCTTGCTTTTATTGGAGGACTTGTTATCTCTTTTTATTCATATTTCACAATTTAATATGTATATGCACTAACCATCATCTGTATCATTTTCCACTTGTTCTTTTTTGAAAAGTTTTTGTTCACAACCCCCTTGGTGAAGGAATATTTGAAAAGTTCTATCATGTTGCTTATGGACCTACACAAGAGTTTTTGTTCTTTGGATAGGTTGAGTTTCCTTTTATAGCCTAACAAGGGTAGTGTTGATACATCATTCTCTTTATCTATCCATCCATGTGGATTTTAAGCCTTACAAACTTGTATAGTTGTAATATTCAAATTGTTTCATTCCTCTCATGTTCTTTTAGTGTTTTAAAAATATGTATTGATCATTTTGTATTATCATCCTCTTGCAATACAATATTGTGTTGTTTGGTATTGGGTTTGTTTCTATGTATTTAGTTGAGTATGAGTGATGTCCCTTTCAGGTCCAGTCATCAAAATTATGGTATTAGACCCAAGATACTCAATTAAATTTGAATTTTTTAGTTTTTTCTCCCATAAATTCCTTCAAACCACAAAACCCTTACTTATATTGAAATTATTTGGAAGAGTCATTTTTCCTATAATGTATGTACATATTACATTTTAGGTTGAAGAAATGATATTGAATTAGCTTTTGTACTTTTTGACTTGGTTATTGCATGGTATTTGTTATATTCTTAGTTTTACATTAGATAGTTTTCCTATTTAGTTTTACTTTCGATTAGATTACCATACATATAAAAAAATGCTACTTATAGTTTTATGGTAGTTTCTTGAACAAAATTGCAATGAAGGAAGTTCAAGGTAGCAAAAGAGAATCTTATAACTAACTATCACAAGAGTTGTAGAACTCTAGATTTGTTGTATAAGGTTTGGTAGACCTACCCTTTATACCCCTTAAGGTTGCAAAAGGTGTAATAAATGAACACCTAGAGGTGTAGTTTGACTCTACATCTAATTTTTAAGTTAGAAGTCCATGTTTTGGATAACCTAGAAATATTTAGCTGATTGTTGCAGTTTAAACCATTTCCCATATAAAACATTAGCCTCACTTGGTTATCGTAACATTAAATATGGATATATGAACCTTGTGCATTTCAAATAATTTGGTATGGCATACAAATTGGATCCTTTATAAGGGGTGAAGAGTAGTTGGTTAGTAAGATATGGTAGAGGATGAAATATTCTCTACGGGATGCAGTACACATATCAAAATTTGATTGCTAATATTTGAAAGGCTAGTTCCATAAATTATAAGCCAATAGGCTTAGTTCATGAGAAAACCCCAAATGTGGTGTATGATATACCTAGTTGAACCCTTAATGAATAACTAGGTACATCATAACCTTAACATACACTTATGATGAATCTAGGTGTATGATACTGAACTTGTGCCTTGATGACATTAATATCTTCCACATGACTTGATGGTTATATTATACTCCATATATCTATGCATCAATAGAACACCCTTGACTTTAATACTAAAGGGTAAAATGATTAACATTAGTTATCTAGGTCTAAAATGTTAAAAAAATAATGAATGTAATTTTACACATTTATCCCTAACTCAGATAATGTAACCCACTAAATTCACCTAAGTTGATAAATGAGTGCATAGAGTATGTACCATGGCTTGAAGACCTATATAGTAACAAATGACATGTTATGTTTTTGGGATGAAGGTTTGCATCCCACACTTGGATTATGCTTGCACCATTTTCTATTTTTGGGACCTTGGTTATCCTATGTTCTCAATCACGTTTAGTTTTATGTGTCTTAGCCTCCATTGTTCTTATATCTACGTTATCAAAGCTTTTGTATCAAGACATTTTGTAGACTAATTTTTGTTGTTGTTTGCCCTCATTATGTTGTGTATACTTTTTTTGCATACATTATGTTGGAATATGACAAGTACATTTTTTGAACTATATGTATTCATTGTGACATTGTTTGGTATATTATACTTAAAACCCTTAATTCCATCTTAATTGGATATTAGAATATTCAGTGTGGTGATCCTAATTCATCTCTCTCTTATTGGGGGGCTTTCTATCTCAAATTGATGTCCCTTTGACTTCATGTTGCACAGTTACTACTTCTGTGTAGATACCAATGTTTGGTTACTTTTCCACTTATTCTTATTTTATTGGGTTTTAGTTCCCAACCGATTAGGTCAAATAAGGTTTATAATTCTAACCTCGTTGTTGTCAGACCTAAATGAAAGTAGTTGGTCATTGGGGATAGAGTTGGGATTGTCAAGTCTCCCTCTTAACCTAATCAAGTATAGTGTTGTTATATCATTTTCAATTATGTATCCAACCATGTAGGTGTAGAGCCTTGTGAACTTGGATGATTCATTTTTATCATTCTATTTCTATACTTTTATTGTTTTAAAATAATACTTATTTAATATATTGAATTATCACCCCTTCAAAACAAAAACCCTCCATGTGTACACCAAAATCCATCAATAGGGTGTAGCATACTCAATCATTTTCATAATTCCAACAATGTGAATATCTTCCATTTGTGTACATGTGCACCCCCTTCTAGACTAAGAATGGACCAAATAAAAAAGAAGAGCACCTATTAAAAGAAAACAACAAACACACCCCTTTAAGGGTTGTCTATGTGGTTGTCAACCCACAACCTGGTTACAATGGAAATCATGCACCTAATTCTTGTCATCAGTACCAGAAAAGATGCACATTATCACTTCTATTTCCTAGATGGGCCACACCAAGAGGAGGAGGGGAAACAAACCATCATAAGAATAAAGGGCAAAGCCATAAGAAATTAAAGACCCCATAAAACTTTAACTCAAAAGTAACATATCCTCTACATCCCTCCTCATCAAGGGTTGCTTACTCTCAAACATATCGCAGCCCTTGATATCCATGCCTATGTAATCATGTTGTCAGAAATATGTGAAGCAAGAGTGAAATCTAGTGTGATATATCTCGTCCCATTCCTCATTAGATCTTCTACTTCATACGTCTCAACTTGGGTATCTTCTATTCATTTCATCTTTGTAGGACCAATCCCTAGTGATGTCACAGAGATTACAGTGAGCCATAGGCCTTCAAAACACCATACTAAATTGCCACCCATCAATGAGTTCCATCTTGATGGTTGATCTTCACAACTTGAGCATCAATATTCAAATATTCGTATGACAACTAAGGAGGGGGTTGTGCAAGGGCATAACATCTTGGAGGTCATAATCTAGGGTGGGCTAGACAACATTAGAGCCTCCACAAGGATTCTGATGTCCAAACCAATGTGATGAAAAAACATATGATCATCACTTACCTCAGGATTGGCTACCTCTGTCAACTTTGTTAATATCTCTTTCCATAAACATGATGTCAATGAACTGTGTGGTATGCCCTCATAAAAATCATCTATTTGCATCAAGAAATTAGATTCATCAGAGATTGACCTTCTCTACCATACGAATATTTCAAAGTCCCAAACAATATGGAATATAAAGTGCACAAGATTCATCTCTAAATTTGTATGGAATATCGTCAACCTCATAACAAGTTATATCTTTATATCTTCTCATGTTAGATCCATTATCTTCAGGTTAATATTTTTTCCTATAACCTTAGTGGTATATTCTTAAATGTGATAGATAACCTCTTATAGTTCTAGAATAAATGGCAAAACTCTTCTTTCTAAGATTGAAAAATTGTTGAATACCAAAAGTTATTTAGGAAGAGTCGTCTATCCTTCTAAAGCACTTTGTTATCTCAACCTGTCTTGAGAGCACTTCTCAAACAATCAAGAACATAAATGCTAGCTCAACTTCACTTGGAGTCAGTTTGGCCCAATATGCTTACTCATATAAGCCATGATAGATAATCACCCAAGGGGATAATTGGATCAAATTTCACATGCTAATGAAGAGAACTACACTGAAAGTGGAAACACACAGTCAAATGCCAAAGTAGTCAGCAAGAGTAGCAACCCCTGGGGCAGTTGCATTGCTCTTAAAAGTGACCTCTCTACATATATATGAAGCATGTGCCCTTTAAAATGCAAAAAAAGGTTTTATTATATGATCTAGGGGTAAATTCCTAGTAGGATGTGTTGTTTTATGTGTCTTTTCAGTTGGAACAGTCATGTATTCTCCCATTCTCTAGTTATTGAGGGGTATCCGCTCCAAACATGTCTCTATCATGTTGTCGTCCCTTGGTTTTGTAGGCAAGGGTACACAAGGATGATATAATGGTTTGAAAATGGTGACATAATTCATGTCCCCATGAAAAGAATTTGATTGGTTCATGGTTTCCTATGTGGAGAATAATTAGGAGATTCTCTCAATCGGGTCCTTAGGATTGATTCTTGAAGTGGACTGGGACTCCCTATACGCAAAGAGATTTGTCAAGCTATGAGGGATGGATAAGGACCACCATCCTTGTCCTCAATAGATAGAGTGATATAAGGAATATTAGGTAGCCAACTCTGCATAGATGTTTTCATCCTTCCAACCTCCCATGTGACATATTTGAAGATTTTGATCAATGAGGTGTGGAGTAGATGAGAGCAGGTAAGGATGAATCTTGTTTCATTATCTAACAAGAGGTTGTCTAGGACAAAGCAATATGTGTGACAATACCCAACCCTAATATCCCTAGTTTTCTAATTATCATCTGCTCCTCCAACTTCAAGTCATGTTTTAGATACATCATCATCTTCTATGCTTCAATCCCAACCATGTTGGGGTCAGCTACATGGATTCTTCTTTTCCAATTAGCTATGTTGTGGATCATACTTTGATCAAGATGTTAAGATTCAAAGTCTATCTATATAATCTCTTACCAAGTGAATTTTTGAATGACTATTCCGCTTTTTGTTGTGCTTGACTCAATAACATTGTTTCAAATATATGCATTCATTGGTCTGCGTTGCACATGTGCATACCATCTTAGGCGCCCTTCACATAACTTGTCATCGATGCTCGCCACCCCTACTTTATTCCTGACATAGTAATTCCTAAAATGATATTTCCTTGTCTTCCCACACATCCATCTAAGCATACATAGTTCAGCCATATTCATCTTGTTGATACATTGTTTCTTAATACTCCCAACATTCACTCTCATACAATATGGTTGATACATTGGGTCTTATCATCATTAATCTGACTATCATCATATTCCTTGCTAACAACACAAACAATCTAGTAGCATAATCATACCTGAGATCATGAATATGTCTAGTAACATAACATGGATATCAATATTGGCATCTCAAATAAAGGGAACAAATCTATATCATAAGTAGAACTAACATCATAACACAATTAACAACATCGACATGATTAGCAGTTTAAGCATTTATAATTACATAGGCAAGGCTAGCAATATTAAACATAGCTAGCAACATCATCTTAACCACCAATGTCAGTATATTTGACAACATAAGCATGTTTACAACATGAGCATAACTACATCATAAACTTATCTATTATCTCATATTGTACTGTACATGATTTTAGTGAAAATAAAGCAAACAAGGATTATCATCCAACATGAAGTGTTGTGTATAACCCTAAACAGATATACTGCACGGCTATCTTACATCTTTTATTACACCTCATTCACAACGATACATAAGGTCATGTTGTTAACAACCTAGTCCATCCTTGGCATAGGTCACGACACTAGTGAAAGGAGGGGGTACACATACCCTACCATCTGAGGTACAAACGTAGTTGTCCTCCAATCTCATCACATATATAATCAGTGAGACATGGCCATAATCATTATCAAACTGAGGGCTAGGTATGACCGTAGTCATCCTCCCTAAACACTTGGATTCAGGATGACAAGCACCCCACATACTCAACAGTATGTGCTCCAAGTTTCCCTTAGGAATACTCGTTTGAACATCTCAAAAGTTCTGACACTCAGAGGGATCTATGGCACGGGGCACCACCTGATTAGAACTTCACTTGATTAATTATTTCCAATTGGGTGAATTAAGGTTGCATCATACAAGTGGACATACAAACCCTAATTCATCTCTAGAAACCATTGATATATAACAATTTCAGAAGATATAAGACATATGCGAAATATTGTTCACCATCTCATCATCACATGATGCTATTCACTTGCCATTCATGAGACTGCACTTGTCATCATACTATCACAAGATATAAATCCTTTCCACAACATCATAGGGTATCAACCCTTATCAACACAAGAGGATTACACCTCATTCAAGGCTTAACCATGCCCAAAGGTCATTAAGCCATCATACTATTCCCTGCAAGATCATCATTATCTTTCCATGCCTTATAACAAGGCTCAACAACATCACTTACATATAATACACTGGACAACACAATATTGCATTAATGAGCTAGGAGATATTCATAAACAATCATAGCATGGTTATATTAACATTAAGAACATTCCTTTATTACTTCAACATGAAAGAAATATAGATATGATTAACCCTCATCACATTCATAATGCACAAGTTTATCATAAGAAAGTATCGACCATGTGGCTATGATAACCACCAATAAACACATTAAGGTTATGATCATATTAAGGATATTATTCCACCATCATGTCATCATATAAGAAGGTTAAACATGAATACTCATATTTATCTATTTGCATTAGAGTTAGGTTCAACAAGATAAATTATATTAATATTACTAATCAACACTCATACCCAAACTCTAACTCATGGAGTCCCCATTAGATCATGGATGCATAAGTTGAAGCATCACCATCAAAATCCATACCATTCTCACGTATGGATCCACACATAACTCAAGGTCTAAACATCAATTTATAACATACTAGGGTTCAACCACCAAAGAGAGTACTCATGATTATATTCACCATTCAAGGACTATTCATAACCACATACCATCTTTTGGTTATATTAAGACTAGGTACAACAAGCTATACCTCATTAGGGTTAGATATCAACACAATATGGTCATCATCCCTTCTACTCACATGAGTAAAAAGGTAAGACTACCTTATTAAGGATAACCCTCCATTTGTTACATCATCTTTCAACCCATATCACCATACCACTAGGTCACCCAGATGCATTGGATGTTGAAAAGGTAATGTAACGCTTGGGACCAATACCCAAGGCTCTAGTAGAGTTTCAGGAATGATGACTGACCCCACAAATCATCACTAGCCTTAAATGGGCACTTTTTCCTCACTTACGCGCAATCCAGGGTCAACTTCTCGACTGGTCACCCATCCTAGTACTACTCCAAGCTGAGCACGCTTAAGTATGGATTTCTTTAGTGATGGGCTCTCGAAAATGGAGGTGCACCTTAATGATACGGGTAGTCCATTCATTCCTTATAAGATCATTCTATCCGAGGCCTCAAATCCTGGGATGTTACAATCTTCCCCACTTAGACTCGACGTCCTCGTCAAGGCTCCACTATATGGCCTCATAATATTTCCCCATTTCAGTGTAGATGCAGAATGACCCATGGACATCTAGCTCCCGATCACGGAATATTAGCATAAGGGTGGCTACGTCAACCATGGACAACCCTTTCCAACATGCCTGGACCACACAACTCAAGATTGGCTTATCACATGCCCATGTGGGCCCCACCTAGTGGAGGGGTTATGGCTCTGATACCATTTGTAATGTCTAGGACCACTGACCAAGGCTCTAGTAGAGTTTCAGGAATGATGATTGACCCCACAAATCACCACTAGCCTTAATTGCATACGTTTTCCTTACTCATGCACAAGATAGGGTCAACTTCTCGACTGGTCACCCATCCTAGTACTACTCAAAGCTGATCACACTTAACTATGGAGTTCGTTAGTGAAGGGCTCTCGAAAAAGGAGGTGCACCTTGGTGATATGGGTAGTCCAATCATTCCCTTATAAGATCATTCTATCTGAGGCCTCAAATTCTGGGATGTTACAGGTAAGACCATTGGTTGTTTACATAAGTAAACACCTTGGATAAGCCACATATGAAGTCATTGAGTTGTGCTCTATAAAAAGTCACCATTTTACCCTAGACATCCCTTGATTAACAACATAAAAAGTTCCATTGAGAGTAGGGTAAAACCCACAAGGGATTGTTTATTTAAAACACGTTGTCACTAATTGATCTTCTTGAGTTGATCTCATAAAGGAAACTATCTAAAACACTTTATTAGGACCAACATATTACATTAGGCATCATTCCAATTTATTGGATGAAGAATCATTAGATCTTAACCATTGGGTCAAGTTCATATATTCAAACCATCAATTGGAGTATAGGTCCAACCATTGCATCAAATGACCCAAGAAACCATTGTTTAATGCTTAATTGATGCTACAAATAAATGCTTAACTTACCATAGCTTGTGAAGACCTGATCCACTATCATCAGTAAACATTAAGTCACCATAGGTTGTTAGATCAGAACTATATTCATTAATCATCATCAGATATCAAGCTATTGTCACCCTTGATTAGTAGCATCATTAGGGTGCTTAGTAATTGATCATTAAGATTTAATTAAGCCAAAACCTGACCTAAGAGTGAACGTCAGTTGACACCCTTGTTCAACATCATCGGTTGTCATGAAGACAACACCATCGGTTGTTGCAATAATACCACCATTGGGTCATGTGTTTATAGAATAAATCAACTTTAAACCCTAAAATTGACTATTGGTTGATGGGTGCTTAGCACCACTGATTCTTAAACCAACCTGATCCAAGTCATCTTATATCTTAGGAAGAATGTAAACATGATTAAAAGTTGATCTAGAACTGAAATAAAACATGAAACATCATAAAAATCGAAATCCAAGTCAAGCATAGCTTTTTAGTGCATGGATCATCATTTAAAGCAAGAACATGAGCTAGCAAGCTTATGGTAAGAAATAAATGTGGAGCAAGTTATAAAACTTGCCTATAATGAGAAGATAAAATCCCAAATAGATGAAAACTTCAGCAGGTAGGTTAGAAAACCCAAGCATAATATTTGAACTCGTCCATCTAACACCTTTCTCCATCAAAGAAGTAAGCTCTACGCATAAGGTGCAAGAAAGGTAGGGTTTTAGAGATTTAGAGAAACTTCTACCATGGAACATCAAAGTTCCGACCTGAAGGAATGTCTAAGGAAGGATAAGAGTAAGAAAAATGGAGAAGGAAGGAATAAAACAACTTGCCTTGGTCAAAATCCCTAGAAGATGACCTTAGAAACCCTAGGTAGGGCTAGATGGAGCTCTAGGAGATCATCTTCTCCAAAGAGAGGTTGTATTCTACCTTAGAGCACTTGGTTCCACAGAAAAATAGAGTTGAGTCATTATTAAAGGTTAGAGGAAAGAGAAATCAAGCAAAGGTTTCGTACTTGGGCAAGGAAGAGGTAGATATAGCCCATAGATAAGGATGGAGGCAAGCACATGTGTACAAGTAGATCCCCATTTGTCCATGGCCTTAAACTATTAAGGATATACAAGCAACCACACAAGCAGCTGCCACACTGTTAATGGTGATCTGCTTAAGAACCATTTGTTGAATTTTGCAAGCTAATCGAATAAAGCATTTGCTTGATAGCTCCTAAAGGTAGCTCATCCATAAAGGGGTAAACCCTAAAATACCCTTGAGGAAAACACCTCCAAACCAAGGTTCAACTAGGATCCTCATGGCTCAAAAAGTTCAAGAATGACAAGAGAACATCCAAAGAACATAATGAAAGTGATAAATTGCAAGAAAAAACTCCCAATTGGGTAAATTATAGAAAAGCTTAAAATGTACATAAAATTGCATAACTTCCACAAACATTGTTCAAATTGGACCAAACTTGAAACTTAAGCTTGTCTTATGATTCCAAATAATATCACAAGGTTATGCTAAATTTATAAGAATTCAATCATGATAATTAAGCATGTTCAACCATTTAAGCAATGTTAGGGGTCTCACAGGATTAGGATCAGTTTTGGCCTTTTGGGCTGATGGAGGAGCTTGATGGGTCCGTTTATGGGGTGTCATGTAATTTCTCCTTTGGAAGTCTATACATACAATATTTCAACGTTCCTAGGTCCATTTACATCTTTTTGAGTTGTTGTTGTGCTTATAGAATGATAAGAGGGATATCTTAAGAGTAGAGGTTTGTAGAATGATAAGAGGGGTATCTTAAGAGTAGACGTTGTGCAAGTTGGCAATTTCGCTTGGTTTTTGAAGATCAAAGCATTAAATTACCTTCATAACCTTGTTTAGCATGAATGTATGCATGTTCTTCTATATCTTCTACTCCTTTATTATTGTTTCCTCTCCCTCTCTCTGTATCCCTTGATCTTCTACCCTCACAAACAAACTTCTTCTAGTTCCAACACAGCGATCTCTCTCTACTCAAAGATATCTCATTTTCACCTTCTTTAGCCTAGTTGGAGCTATAGCTAGCTTGTGAGGACGTCTTTTGGATGTTTGGTAAAGCTTGAAGCTAGTAATTTTTGCTTCCTTGCTAGAGTTTGTGTTCTCTAGGAAAGATATTATTTTATCCTCTTTTTCATTTTATTCAATATTTAAATCCTACATGCGACCACTAAATCTCATTAAATATATGGTTAATGATATAATAGTGGTATATCTACTATTTTTGTTATACTATGTGGATTTTGTTTTGTCACCTTTCTTACTATTGCATTCTATTCTAAAAGAAGTACTAGCAGGGGTCAACCGTGAGCCACCAACATATTTGGTAGGAGATCCTCTAGTTGCAGGGGTAATTACAGAAGGCGTGATCATCCATTACTTGATCAAAATAATCCTTTGATGATTGGGAAGATAGATTATGAGATGACCCCGATTTTGTTGACATGTTGAATGATGATGTTTGGCTTTTTAAAAGGAGGAACAAGGGTAGTGGGCCTCATTGAGCAGAGGTTTCTTGAGGTTTTTGTGATCTTCCTTGACTATGTTAAAACATTTGTTTTGGAATGTTAGAGGAGCTGGCAATAATAGGACTGGAAAGGTGTTGAATAGAATCTATAGGAGGCACCGACATGATGTGATAGCACTCTTTGAGCCTTTCATCCATGCTGATAGAGATGAAGTGCTTCTAGACATTGTTGGCCTAGATTGGGTTGTTCATAATTCTGACTTAGGAGGTAAGATTTGGACATATGTTGATGTATCTTCAAAACCCAACGTCTTTCTGTCTCATAGACAACACCCCATGATTTAGATGCAAGACAACTTGGGTAACCTCTCTTTTTTCATGATTATAAATGCACAATGTAGTTCTATTTCTAGAAGGGGGTTATGGAGATCCCTAGTCCAATTATCCATTATTATAGGTGACAACATGTGGAAATCACTGGAGATTTCAAAAACATCCGGACAAAGGAGGTAAAGAGAGGTACATGGGACATTGATTACAATGGGATGAAGGAGTCTAATGACAATATCACTGATCTGAATATCTTTGAAATTCCTTTTGAAGGTGGTAAGTTTCCTGGGTAGACAAACAAAATCTCACACCCACTACTTGGGAAAGACCAGATAGAGGTTTCATGAATCAAGACTGGTCAACCTACTCACCATCTATTTTTGCTTGTCACGCCACTCGTTTTAGAGTTTTTGACCATTGCTCTATTCTTATCTCTTTTGCTGATCACTTTGGATCTAACTACAGACAACCTACTTCATTTCATTTCCTTGACATGTAGTTGTCTCACCCAAATTGTATGAACACCATTATCATAGGTTGGGATATGAATGGATGGGATAATCCATCCTTTAACTTCTTTGCCAAGCTCAAAAACCTCAGGAATATCTTGAAACATTAGAGTAAAGATGCTTTCATCCATCTACCACAGAAGATCAAGGATCTAGAAGATGTTATTTGTACACTTCAGTTATCTTTTGATGAACCACCAAATCCTACTACTGAACAATTACTCATCCATGTCGAGAGTGAGCTTGACATTATCCTTGAATAGGATGAGTCCATTCTCAAGGGCAACACACATATTAATTGGATGGACGAAAGTGAAGAACTTGAAATTTTACCATGTCATGATCAAATCCAGGAGGAAGAAAAGGGCCAACTCTTTCATCTGCATTCTTGATGGACCCCATATTTCTGGCCAACCCCATATGGCTCAAGCAACAATAGATTTTTTTCAAAGATTTTTACAGTGAACCGGGTCCCCGCTTATTCACTTGATGATGTTTTCCTTGACAACAATTCCATCTGTCATATCAGATGATGACAACTTTGTTGGGTCTAGGGCTCTAGAGTGGGGGGGTGAATAGAGCTTCAAATTTCTCACAAGAATAGTTAAACCTTCAAGTTAAATAAATTTTAAACCAAATGATAAAAACCAATTTGAAGTTCTATCTAAACAAGCATAGCAAGGATGAGAGAGTTTAAAAAAAACACTTGGACAAGGTGGTAAGAGTGGTTCCAATATCCAAACTAGGAGACTGTCAATCCATTACCTAGAGAGGTCAACTTCTAGGACTTTGCAACCCATGTATACATATATTCCATTATAAGAGATACAAGAAGACCACCATACATCCAAGGACTTACCTATTCAAGATAAGAGTCTTTCACTTACGCAATGAGTTACCCACTTGATCAAGATGTCTTCAGCCTTCACCAAGGACTTACCCACACTTGCATCAAGTCTTTGGCCTCACAGGAATTACCCACTCTTCTTAAATCTTCCATCTTTTCCTTCTCCTTCACTCAGAGAATATCTTCACACCTTCTTCATCCTTGAATAAGAAGAACAACTCCTCCTTCACTCAGAGAAGATCACTTCAACCTTTGCTCTTTAACAAAGGGGATTGGGAAGATGGAAAGATGGAGTGATTTACAAGGTAACATGGAGGTAGCTGTCCTAAAACATGCCTAACTCACACATAATCACAAAATGTTGTGTAAATGAGAGAGAGAAACACGTTCAAAGGATTGTAGCACACTCAACTATAGCAAGGACCAATGATAACATCAATGAGCAACCTTGGATTGAACTCCAAGAGGTCCTATTTATAGATGGGGGTGTTCCTTTGAGTGTGGGATCACTTAAGAATGAAAAATAGCCATTTTACAACTTACAATAGATCTGTTTTTGTTTCTAACAATTCTCCAATAGTTGGAATCACTTTTTTTGACTTTTCTATACAATACATTTGGTCGAGTTTCAATAAAGGTAACTCGACCGATCCACTAACCGACAAAGCCAATTTCAAACTGTCGATCGAGTTTGTCCTGGGGGAAACTCGACCGACCAGCTAAAATCAAGATAAATCATTCAGTCGAGTTCTATGAGTGTACAACTTGATCACTTGATCCATTTCCAAAAATCCATCACTGATCGATCGAGATTCAAACTCAACCGATTAAAGTGTTGTGACAAAATTTTCAAAATGATTTTAAAGTGATCAAATGATGGAATTAAGTGTCCCTAATTTTTTCTCATCTTAGTTACAACTCATATCATCAATAAAAATGATTACAAAAATATTCTAAGGTGGTCTAGAGTGATCTCCCAAATTACACATTTGCATTGATTTTGACTTGAACTTGGACAAGCTAGGGCTTGTGTAAATTGATCCTTTTCATGTACCTAAAGCCTGAAATCAATCTTAACAAACATATTAGATAGATATGAAAGTAATGGTTATGTCATTATCAAAATATAGACAATGTATAACTCTCAAGTCAACATTTTCCCCCTTTTTAACAATGACAAACCTTCCCCAACATATTGAAAAGGATAGGTAAAGTTATCCCTAGCCTTGTGAATTGCAGGGGGATTCATAATATGAACATCGTGAATTGCTCCCCATCAATCTATACTCAGTCTTACCTGCATATTTAGTCTTTCTACACAAAGCTATATAACATGCATACTACATGGTCCTTTAGCAAGTCACATGATAAAACATATATTAGACAAGAAAAGGATCACATAGACAGTAAAAAAACCTTATGGTCAAGCTTCAAAACATTGAAATTCTCTCCCCCTTTTGGCATTATAAAAAAGGAAGGGGGGTAGAAGAGCATAAAAAAAGGTCTCCTCCAAGCACAACCAAAACATTCAATCCACAAGATAAAACATACAACCGCATAACACACATCAGACATAGATGAGAGAGAAACAAGAAACCTATGTCATAATCAAAATATGGGTAACATACCAACAACTCATGAGATATAGTCAAATAGAGAGTAAGGGTACATATGATTAAGATTACAACATTGAAGGCATGTCCTCAAAACAACTACGAGCCAAAATGATGAAAAAACAACATGATGAAATAAAATAGTACAACTCAGATAATGTGCCCAGATGTCTTACTACAAAATAGTCTAGAAAGATATATATGATCAACATATAAAGAATAAAAACTAAAACATCTAAATGTCTAGTCCTAAGTGTCTAGTCTATATAATTCCAAAGGGTCATCATCATCTGCATCATCATCAAAAGCTTTAGGCTCATAATCATCATCTCCATCTAAAAGTGTAGTAAAGACAACAACTTCACCTTTATCACCAGATGCACCAGAAAAGCCATCATCAGAACCATATAAACCGTCCTTGCCATCATCCTTAGATGCCTCCTTATCATCAGTAGCAACTTCCTCATCAGCCTGGTTAGGCATCTCCTCATAGGTAGAAGGACAAAAACCACAACCAGTCCACATGACATTCTGCTCAACCCTATACATACCAAGGTCATGCAACTCCTGGTCTTGAGGAAATGTGGTAGAAAAGGTGCCAAGTCCTACAAGCAAGGTATCTATTGGGCCAGCAGGGAGAAGTAGCACTCTAGGGGTAGATCCACCAACATCAGAGGGTGTAGCAGCGGAAGCAGTAGGTTGAGGGGTAGGGTAGAAGTGATAATATGCATAAGATGCATAATCACCACCTGGGTAGGGCTGGTAGGATGGGCAGAGGATAGGTTCATGGTAGACATGATATAATAGAGATCTTGATGCAGGTGCTTCTGAACTTGAAGGTTGTATGCCTATCGATGCATCATCTAACCCATGGGGGCTTCATTGGATATATTGAATGAGGTGTAGGTAGGTCATGATGGTTGAGGAGGTGGAGGTGCCTGGGTGGAGGTAGAGGCTCCAAGTGTGGTGGAGGAAGGGGTAGGAATGCTTTTCTTGATTGTGGTCACACTGATAATACTCCTTTTCTAGAAGGTTTGTAATGAAGATAATGAAAAAGAGACTTTCTAGTAGTAGATTGGAAGAGACCACAAATTAGGGCTAGGTAGGGTGGATGGGTACCTCGGGTGTTCTTCTAGAGTCAAAGCAGGTCATGTGGTGGAGAACATATCTAGACCACTTGACTTTGATATTTTTCAACATAAAAAACATAATCACTACGATATTCTCTGCAATTTCAATTTGATTCTTTTTGGGATGAATATTGCAGTTGACTACCAGAGTGAGAATGTGATTTTTAAGGTCCAAGGTAGAGGTAGGTAGGGTGGACTTATTCCTATAGGGAAAATGAGGCTTCTTCAATAACTTATGTATGTCAAGGAGAGTGATATCATATTGCTTGTAGAAAACCGCATGGTATAGTAGGTCGAAATACTCAGGATAATCCTTCCTCCATGTGTCGGTTACCTCAGTGCCAGAGAAAAAGATATTCAAGGTATCTTCTGAGATAGAAAATTTCCTACCGGTAATCATGGAAGTAAGAATCACTTAAGTATTAGGTGGGGGTACAAGAGTGTCATAATTCTATGACAAATTGGCATAGAACTAATGAAATTCCTTATTGCTTGTGATGGAATAATTGTAGCACTAATGTCCAACACTCAGGGCAGATAGGTGATGATCATACAACAACCCAGTGACCTCATCTATTACCTTTTTCTTAGCAGGTCTAGGCTAAAAAAACCAAAAATGGATAGTGGTTCCTTGGAAGGAGATCCTTGTACCAATTTAAGGCTTCAGTTGAGACAAAGAAGGTATCATCATAGGGAATGATGCGAGAGTTGGAAGAGGGAACTCCTATAGGGACGACTCTCTTTCTCCTATTTGAAGCCATGAAGGAATGAGAGTCGAAACTAGAGAGGATCACTACTTCAGATCGTCTAACCACATAGGGTTGATAGGAAAGGGAGCTAGGAGGGCCAAACAATGGTTGGCTAGGGCTAGGAGAGGGAAGGTCAGGGCTAGGGTTGAGAGCTTGAGGGATCTAGAGAAGGAATCGATCAATTTTTCTCTAGTTGAGAGGGAGAAAAATCGACCGAACCCTACTTAAATGTTGCTCCATACCGGCCATTGGTCAATTTCTAAGAAAGGGAGACTCGACCGAATGCCTTTTTACGAAATCTCTCGGACCCCAATCAGTCGAGTTTGCAACTCGACTAATAGATAGTCTGTCCCAAAACTAGAAATCTTAGTTTATAGCCATTTGAGTGCTAATTAAATTTATTTTTATAGTCCATTTTGCATTTGGACATCCTTAGGCACATATCACTCATAATTGGGTACCATTTAACGATAAAAAATAGTTTGTGAAAAATACCCAAAATAAGTGAAAAACAATGCGAAAAGAACATGCAATTTTAGCTCTTTAGAAAACAAGTGTGATTAGAACATAAGCAACACATATAGTATAGATAACAACTAACTAGAAGGCATATCAGATTCATCTAAAGAAGTTATGAGCAGTTTAGATATGATAAAATTGAATTTTTCTCTAGCTAGATGTTTAGTAAAAATGTCCGCCAACTGATTTTCCATGTCCACATGCGTGATATAAATATCCTTCTTGGAAATGTGATCATGAAGAAAATGATGATTAACCACTATATGATTAGCTCTACTATGCAATATAGGATTGTAAGATAAATTGATTGCACTAGTATTATCACAATAGATAGGAGAAGCATCAAAATAAATGTTGAAGTCTTGGAGAATTTGTTTCATCAGTAGAACCTGGACACAATAACTCATGGCTACAATGTATTCAACCTTGATAGTTAATAAATCCATTGTGTTTTGTTTCTTGGAAAACCAAGACACCAAGCATGGTCCTAGGAAGAAGCAAGTGCCGCTTGTGCACTTTCTATCAACCAAACATCCTACGTAATCAGAATCACTATAAGCAGTAAGAGTAAAGTCCCATGAATTGGGATACCATAGTCCAAAATTTTGGGTTTTGGCTAAGTACCTTAAAATCCTCTTAACAACTATAAGATGTGATTTGTTGGGATTTGATTGAAAGTGAGCACACAAGCCAACACTAAACATTATATCAGGTCTAAAGGTAGTTAAATAAAGTAAACTTCCAATAATACATCTACAAATATTCTCATCCACTTTCTCACCTTCTTCATCTTTATCAAGTTTGGCAGTGTTTGACATGGGTGTGTCCATCGACTTGGTGTTCTCCATCCCAAAGTGCTTAAGTAGATCACTCATGTACTTGTCTTGGTTGATGAAGTTCCCATCTTTGGTTTGCTTGATTTAAAAGCTGAGGAAGAATATAAGCTCATCCATCATGCTCATCTCAAACTCACTCTGCATAAGATCACTAAACTCCTTACAAAGATCAAGATTAGTTTCGCCAAAAATGATATCATCAACATAAATTTGAATGGTACAAAAATTGTTAGAATTGTGTTTGAGAAACATGGTAGAATCTACTTTGCCCATGATGTACCCATGTTCTAACAAAAAGTTCTTTAATTTCTCATACCAAGCTCGAGGTGCTTGTTTGAGGACATAAAGAGCTTTTTGCAATATATAAACATGGTTTGGTAAACTATCATGTTCAAAGCCGGGAAGTTGTGCAACATACACTTCCTCCTCAATTGTACCACTCAAAAACACACTTTTAACATCCATTTGATACAGAAGAAAGTTCTTGTAACTAGTAAAAGCAAGCAAGATACGAATGGGCTCAAGTCTAGCTATAAGTGCATATGTTTCATCATATCTATACCTTCCTATTAATTGTAGCCTTGAGCCACTAACCTTGCTTTATTTCTTATCACCTTGCCATTTTCATCTAGCTTCTTAAGGTAGACCCACTTGGTGCCAATGATTTTTCTATCACACAGTGTTGGAACTAGATTCCACACATTTTTATTCTCAAATTGCTCCAATTCTTCTTGCATGGCTAGGATCCATTCATCATCCCCAAGAGTTTCTTTGATTTTCTTTGGATCAAGCTATGAGATGAAGGCACCGTTTGCTTGTTCCTTGTTGTAGGCAGCCCACGTCTTCACTCTTTCAAAGGGATCACCAATGATTAGTTCTTTGGGATGATTCTTTTCAAAGCATGGAGTTGGTTCCTTCTTTTCTTCATCTATATCTTCTTCTTGAGTGTCCACCTCTTTTCCCTTTCGGGTGATGTTTAGTTCTTTCAAGATAGGAATTACTTCTTCTGCAACATCATCATTAGCAAAATCCTTAGGAACAGAGGGGTTAGTCTCAATAAATTTGACACTAGTAGATTCTTCTACTTTCGATAGATCAATGTTAAACACTCTATAAGCCTTGCTAGTAGTGCTATAGCCAAGAAAGAAAGCCTTGTACAATTTTAGATCAAACTTGTCAAGAGAATCTTTCATGTTCAAAACAAAACAAGGACATCTAAAAACATGAAAACACTTGGTATAAGGCTTCCTACCATGCCATAGCTCATAGGGGGTTTCTTTTAAGGAAGGATGTGTGAAAACCCAATTTTGCACAAAACATGAGGTACTAACGACTTCTGCCAAAAACTTCTTTGGAGTGACATACTCTAAAAGCATGGTCCTAGCCATTTCATGTAGTGACCTATTCTTCCTCTGTACAATCCCATTTTGTTGAGGTGTTCGAGGTGAAGAGAAGTTATACGCATAGCCTGATTCTTCACAAAAACATTCAAAAATATCATTTTCAAATTCCCCCCGATGATCACTACGGATAGAGACAATCTGGCAAGTCATTTTCAACTCATTTACAAAAGCTAGAGAAAACATCAAGCGTATCACTCTTAGAAATGAGAAATAATATCTAAGTATATCGAGAAAAATCATTGACAATAACAAGACAATACTTGAAACCACAAAGTGATTGAGTTCTCATAGGTCTAAATAGATCAACATGGAGAAGTTCAAGATCTCTCTTGGTACTAAGGACTCCTTTGGATTTGAAGGAGGATTTGGTTTGCTTTCCTTGGGTACAAGGTTGGCATTCCTCATCCTTTTCAAAACCCAATTTGGGAAGTCCCTTGACCAAGTCATTTTTTTCTCAACTGGTTCAATTGATCCATATTTACACGACCTAGCAGACGATGCCAAAGAGAAATATCATTCGAATTGACTACTAGGCATCTACCAACAATAGGATGAATAGAGTCAAGCACAATTATATAAATATTAACATTCCTAGTTCCCTTATATATGACATGATAGGTGAGGGAATATAAGAGTAAGAATTCAAAAGATGTAAATAGCTCAAGGTAACCATTATCACATAATTGTCTGACACTTATTAAATTGTGATGTAGGCCATCCACAAAGAGAACATTCTTGATACACAAAGATTCACCTACATCACCCTCAACTTTACCTTACCTTTCTTGTTGTCCCCAAAAGTAATCAAACCTCCTTTGTTCTTTGTGAAATTATTGAAATGGCTAATATCACCTATCATGTGCTTAGTGCAGCCACTATCAACAATCCATTTTCCTTTTTCCTGCAAGAAAGGAGAGTGTCGGTTCCCTACTCAAACTTTGGGATCCAAAGTTAGCTTTGGGACCCATTTCATATTTGTGTTGTAGGCTTCTAAGGACAATAAGTAGAATGATGATAATCACTTTTACAATAAAAGCAAATCATAGGGTTCTTAGAACCATAAGACTCTCCAATGAAAAAGGAAGTTTCCTTACTCTTTTTCTTACGTTTGGCCTTACTCTCGCCTTTAGGTGCCCCCCCTATATCCCAAACCACTAGTACCACTTTGTTTGGTAGAATGGCCAAGGATTTCATTTAAGGAGCTTTTCCCTTTGAGGAATTTATACAAAGAGGCTTTAAGTCTATGATTGTCATCAATAAGATATATATTAGTAGAAGACAAACTAGCAAGATCATATGTAGCGTGAATGAGGTCAGCCTCTAAATAGAGGGATTTAGTTAAATAAGAATCTTTTTAGAGTAATGGAAGCAACATCATTACTATGAAAAATAGGTCTAGAAGATGAATCATTAATTTGACCAAGTAACCTAGCATGTTTTGATTTAAGAAATTGAATTTCTTTAAGATAAACATCCCTCTCATCTCTACAAGCATCACTAATAAGCTTGAGTTCAACATTTTCAATTTTAAGTATCTCAATCTCATTAAGGCACTTTTGGTTGTCTTCCTAAAGAGAAGAAATATTCTTAAGATAGACACCATTCTCTACTTCAACTCCATTATATTGGATCTCAAGATCAAGAAATTGACCTTGCAAGGTATCAATGCTCTCAAAATTAAGTTTCTCATTTTTCTCTAGAATATCAAGTTTAGCATACAAGTCATCAATGATTTTACCCAACCTTTTCTTTTTATATTTACATTCGGAATAAGAAGAACGGGTAATGACAAGCATGTCAATAAGAATTTGTTTAGCTAACTCATGCAAACTTACCTCACTTACCTCATCAATATCTTCACTTGTAGAGGCCATGAGTGCAAGGTGGCAGTCTCCGTCTTCATCAGAGCTTGAGCCACTAGAGGATGGTCCTTCCCAAGCTACATGAGATACATCTTTGTGTCTCCTCTCCTTGTTATCCTTCCTCTTATATTCACTATCTTTCTTGTACTATTCCTCCTTCTTGGAGATGCTCTTGTGGTGTGAATTTCTAGCCTTAGGACATTCACTCGTATAGTGTCCTTTTTGACCACACTTGTAGAACCTTGGAGTAGATGAAGAAGATTGCTTTCCTTTGAAGTGCTTTCCCTTAGAGAAGTTGGCTTCATGCTCACTAGGGCCATCATATTCACTAGAGGAGGAGGGAGAGGTCTGGAAAGCAAGTTGTTGTTGAAGGATGAGGACCTCCATTGAGATTTGAAGGCACTATCTTTGATCTTCCTTGATTCTTTTTCTTCTTGCTTGGCTTCCTCTTCTTGCTTGTCAAGTCTTGGACCATGAGCTTGTAGATTTCCAATAAGATCCTTGGTTGGAATGTCACCAATATTTCTTAGTTCTCCAATGGAGGTCACCTTTGACTCTTGTCTCTTTGGAAGAGACCTTAAGATCTTTGAGTTGATTGTTCCTCTATCCAAAGTGTGTCCTAAAGAAGCTAGGCTATTAATGATGATGTTGAGCCTTGAGTATATCTTGAAAAATCCTTATTTCTTCCCCATCTTGAAGTTCTCAAGAAGGATGTTCAACATGTAGATTTTTTCCTCCTTCACTTGCTTTGTGCCTTCATAAGTGATGCACAACCTGCCCCATATCTCATAGGTTGTATCCCATGAGGAGATGCAGTTGAACTTGGATGGAGTGAGGGCTGCATAGAGGATACCAATTGCTTTGGCATTGAGTTGGGAATTCTTTAGGATTGCTTCATCTCATTTTGATACAGATCTAGTTGTCTCCTAATTCCCTCTTTAGAAAAGACTTTGCCTAAAGGGCCCAACTCTTGAGAGGTATGTGTTGGCCGAGCATAGTTTTCTTTCAGTACGAAGATGTATTAGTAGGAATGTACACTAATCTTTATTCCCTTTACCTTATCTTCATGTATGTACTGATACTTTCTTGGCGACTGCGTGATCCCCTCTTCTATGTGGATATTCTTCTTACCAGGTATATCTACTCAACAATACATCTTGATGTTGAAGGATGAGGACCTCCACTGAGATTTGAAGGCACTTTCTTTGATCTTCATTGATTCTTTTTCTTCTTGCTTAGCTTCCTCTTCTTGCTTGTCAAGTATTAAATCACGAGCTTATAGATTTCTAATAAGCTCCTTGGTTGGAATGTCACCAATATTTCTTAGTTCTCTAATGGAGGCCACCTTTGACTCCTATCTCTTTGAAAGAGACCTTAAGATATTTGAGTTGATTGCTCCTCTATCCAAAGTGTGTCCCAAAGCATCTAGGTCGTTAATGATGATGTTGAGCCTTGAGTATATCTTAAAAACTCCTTCTTTCTTCCCCATCTTGAAGTTCTCAAGAAGTCTATTCAACATGTAGATTTTTGCCTCCTTCACTTGCTTTGTGCCTTCATAAGTGATGCACAACCTGTCCCATATCTCATAGGTTGTATCCCATGAGGAGATGTAGTTGAACTTGGATGGAGTGAGGGCTGCATAGAGGATACTAATTGCTTTGGCATTGAGCTGGGCATTCTTTAGGGCTGCTTCATCTCATGTTGATACAACTCTGGTTGGCTCCTTGTATGGTGTAATCATCATTTTCCACATATCAAAGTTCATCCCCTTGAATGTAGAACTGCATCTTCTACTTCCAATAGAGGAAGTTGGTGCTGTAGAAGACCAGGGGGTGCATGGAGAAGCCTCCCTGTAGGTTGAGGGAACCAAGTAGGTTCTCACCCATCTTCTTATCTCTTAGGAGATTTGTTGGAGAAGTTCCTTCCTCTGATACCACTTGTTGGATCTAGGGCTCTAGAGGGGGGTGAATAGAGCTTCAAAATTCTCACAAGAATAATTGGACCTTCAAATTATATCTATTTTAAACCAAATGCTAAAAATCCATTTGAAGTTTTATCTAAACAAGCACGACAAGGATGAGAGAGATTGAAACAAACACTTGGACAAGGTGGTTAGAGTGGTTCTAATCAACAAACTAGGGGATCGTCAATCCACTACCTAGAGAGGTCAATCTCTAGGACTTTGCAACCCATGCATACTTATATTCAATTTTAATAGATACAAGAAGACCACCATACATCCAAGGACTTGCCTATTTAGGACAAGATTCTTTCACCCACACAAGACTTACCTACATGATCAAGATGTCCAACCTTCACCAAGGACTTACCCACACTTGCATCAAGTCTTTGACCTCGCATGAATTGCCCACTCTTCTTGAATCTTATGCCTTGTCCTTCTCCCTCACTTGGAGAATATCTTCACATCTTCTTCAACCTTGAAGAAGAACAACAACTACTCCTTCACTCAGAGAATATCACTTCAACCTTTCCTCTTTAAGAAAGGGTATTCCCATGATGGAAGGATGGATCGATTTACAAGATAACACGGAGGTAGCTCTCTTACAACATGCCTAACTCACTCATAATCACAAAATGCTTTATAACTGAGAGAAAGAGAAAGGGGTTGAAAGGATTGTAGCACACTCAACTATAGCAAGGACCAAGGATAGCATGACTGAGCAACCTTAGAATGAACTCCAAGAGGTCCTATTTATAGCTGGGGGTGTTCCCTTGAGTGTGGGATCACTTAAGAATTAAAAATAGCCATTTTACAACTTGCAACAAATCTAATTTTGTTTCTAACAACTCTCTAATGGTTGGAATCACTTTTTCTGTACAGTACATTCGGTCGAGTTTCAATAAAGGTAACTCAACCAATCCACTAATCAACAAATCCAACTTTTAAACTATCCGTCGAGTTTGTCCTAGGGAAACTCGACCGACCAACTAAAATCAACTTTGGTCAGTAATCGGTCGGTCGAGTTCTGTGGGTGTGCAACTCGAGCGATTGATCCATTTCAAAAAATCCATCACTGATCGGTCGAGATTCAAAATCGACTGATTAAAGTGTTGTGACAAACTTTTCAAAATGATTTTAATGTGATCAAACAATGGAATTAAGTGTCCCCGATTTTTTTCTTCTTAGTTACAATTCATATAATCAATATAATGATTACAAAAATATTCTAAGGCAGTTTGGAGTGATTTCCCAAATTGCACATTTGCATTGCTTTGGACTTGAACTTGGACAAGCTAAGGATTTTGTAAATTGAATCTTTTCATGTACCTAAAGCCTAAAATCAATCTTAAACAAACATATTAGATACATATGAATGGAATGGTTAAGTCATTATCAAAATATGGACAATGTATAACTCTCAACTCAACAAACTTCACCCTTTTAGATTCCCCCTCTCCTGAAGAAATTCTATCTACTATTAAGATGATGGACCATGATGCCATGTCAGGCCTGGATGAATTTTCCTTGAGATTCCACTTAGCAACTTGGGATGTTATTCAATCAGATTTTCTGCAGCTGATTGATTTCGACTTTAAAGGAAACTCATATCATCACAGTCTCTTCTATTGTTGTATTGCCCTAATTCCAAAGGTTTATCCTCCACATGAGCTTACTAAATACTTTCAACATATCTCAATTGAAAATGTTTCAATTAGAATTCTTACCAGAATCTTGTCTAATCGAACAACGTCTATCATCCCCCAGCTTATCTCGAAGAAGCAAGAAGCCTACATGCAAGGTAGAGATATTGTTCATAGTATTAGGTTGGCTAAGGAGTTAGTGTTTGACCTGCACAAAGGAGACAAAGATAGCTGCAATATTGTTATCAAGTATGATATCTCTAAGGTGTATGATCACATCAATTGGCCTTTCCTGAGATGTGTCCTATTCAAGTTTCAAATGATGAAAGATCCCATTAACTTATGTATTAATTTATTTTCTAACGCTTGGATGAGCGTGACCCTTAACAACTGTACATCAGGTTTTTTTGATATTCATAGAGACCTAAAACAAGGAATCCCTCTCTCTCCTTTTTTTTAATTCTATTCAAAGAGACTTTGTGTAAAAAAATTACAAGAGCAACAGAAGCAAACCAGTTGACCAGATTCCAGAACAGGGGAAAAGGATACACCCCATGTATCCTCCTTTATGCTAATGATGTGATGTTTTTTTTAGGCATCTGATAGCTCCCTTTCTGCCATCATGGACATCATCGAATCCTCTGAAGTTGTTTCTCGAAAATAGGTTAACAAGTCTAAATCAGGTTTTATGTGTGGATCAAATAACTCAGAGGTCATACGTTCTATTGCTAATATATTACATATAGCTCACATGAACAAATCCTTCTCTCATATAAGAATTCTAGTTACCAAAGGGCGTACAATAATCCATCACGTTGACCATCTATTGGATAAACTCAAAATCAAAGTTGTCACATGGAAGGCCAACTTGCTATCTTTTACCAGACGGAAGATTCTCATTGAGAACACATTGTTCGTTGTTAGAGTCTACAACATGGCATCTACTAACACCCCGATCGATGTGATTAAGAAAATCAACTACATGCTTTCATTTTCCCTTGAAGTGCTAGGGAAAGACACAACAAAAGAGCTTGGGTTGCATGGGATAGAGTCACTCTACCAAAGTCCATGGGAGATATGGGGCTCCCTTCCCTTCAGATCACTGCTAAAGCATTTCATATCAAAGCTTGTTGTGAAATTTTGACATGAAACTCTATTTGGGTTGATTTATGCAGACACAAATATTGTAGCTCCTACCTAAGTTACATGACTTCCTTCCTCATAACCTTAAGCTAGACACTTTGGCTTCTCCTTACTAGAAGAAATTTTGGCGATTCTTTTCAGATGTAATACCCCATTGTACCTGGATAGTGGGCAAAGTAAATATCTTGTTTTGGCATGATAAGTGATGTGATCAGACTCTTGCTCATCATGCTATTAACCAGGACGACACAACACTAGTTTTCAAAGTTTTTGACTTCTGGACTGATCAGGTTGGCTGGGATTGGAACTCTTTGTCCCAAATTATCTCATAGGATGGTATGAGAATGATTAAAGATTCCTTTTCACTAAAGTTGGCAAAGAATCTTATTTATTTCTACTTCTCATAGTCCCCCTACTCTTACACCGTGGTTTTGGTTGTCAGAGGCCACATCTAAGGCTATTTCTCTGGTATATGGAACGTTTTACATTCTACAATTTGTACTAATGATTGTGTTTCTAGATGCAATATCCACATGGCATCCTCTTGCAATTGTTGTGACAGTCCCAAGTTTGAAAAGATGGAGAACTTATTCCTTCATAGTGATACAACTTCCTTCTTCTGGAACTAACTCAGCACTTTATTATAGATGGATATGGCTTAGCATGAACATGACATGAATCACTTCTTTAGATTTAGGAAGAAACACATTCTTCATATCTAAGAGGATGGCTACTCTCCCTATTGACTCCCTTGATCTTCTGGACTATGTGGACATTTAGGTGTGCTTCTAGGACCAATGGTAGAAGGCTGAACTTGGTCACATAATGGGATTCCTTGGTGGCCACAGTCAACCACAAACTCACATGTAAAGTTTTCAAAAAGATTGAGTCCCCTATCTTCTACCACATACTTGAGGAGCACAATTTTGTGCTCCCAAGAATTAAGATTCATTTCCTTTTTTTACTTGATGGAAGCTTCTTGATTTGGTAAATGTGAAGTTGAATCTCATATCTAGACAAGTGGTTCAACCTGATGGATGTCGTAGGTATTGGATAACAAGATGTGTGAGAAATTGTCATGGGTATATCAGGTTGGCGTTCTGCTACCAGGTCAATGGAAATTTCAAATATGAGGATTTACTCTAAGGATGCATCATCATTTTAAATACGGATGACGATCACAACCTTACAATTTCCACTATGGAGCTTGATGAGTAGAACATAGTGGACTAGGAAGATTCTCAGTTGTTTTTGTTTCCGATTTGGGGCATTGGATCGATCCCATGGAGACTGACCGTCTAGGTATAAGAATTCAAATGGTTGGTAGAGTATTATGATATCCTCAGGAATTCTTGCCATCGTGTTCTATAGTATGTTCAAAGAGAGTTGGGAACTTGGTGTGTGGACCAGAAGGACTCCTACATTGTTAGTGAACCTAGTCAGTTGCCTATGCAAGTCAGAGGACTTGCAATTTTGGAGAAGAGGGGTATAACATACATAGTTACTGACTAGATAGATACCAGATTTGTTTTTCTTTTGGATAGACAGATAGATACATGTGTTTTTAATAATTCTTTCCTTCTTGTGTGGAGTTTGGTTAACCGCCTTCGTGAGTGGAGATGTACTTCCTTTTTGACCAGTCTTGCCTACATGAGGAGGGTAGCATGAATAAAATTACCTCCTAGATTATTTTTAAAAACCATCTTGTTTTAAAATAAAAACAACAAGTCTACTTACTGTCATGTTGTTGTAAGTTTTTATATATATGTGATTCTTGCCCTAAAAGGGCTTGTTAGACATCTTTGCTAATTCTTCCATTACTTTCACGTACAATGATTTTTTAGGCAAATTTGTATGGACACTCCTTGCTATTATGTGAAGATATTTATTATAAAAATTACTATTGGACCCTTGTGATTATATGTCCTTTGTATGATAAAGAATGATGATATCAATAAGTACCCACTTGGACATGAATTAGGGATATAATTTCTATAATATTTGAATGTATTACATAATAGTGATAGCTTCTTATTTCTACCCTTCCTACTTGGTGAAAGAAGAGTAATTGGCTAAATTAACCAAGTGAAATTCTAATTCATGTAGTGCCTTATGACCATACATACTACCCTTGTGTTTGGAAGTGGGTTTTTCAAAATAGGTATCCTTGTGGCAACCTAGTGTTTGTGAGAAGGTATTCAGAGATGTATATTGCTCAACAGAGATAGGTTACCAAGAATCTATTGAGGTATGGTGTCCCCTCGACACCTCGATATAGGCCATACTTGTGGTGATTATGGAAATCATGTCAATCTATTTGAGAAAAGAAATGTGTTATGATGATAATTCAGGAAGTACCACCCATGATATTGATATGTGGTACCATGACATAAGTACCTAAGATGCTTGATGTTGTTGTGTAGGTTTGGTTGATGAGACCCTACTTCATATTATTGCTCTAACTGAGAAATGGTGATGTCCTATGGAGATAGGAAAATCCCAAAATCTTTTACGGTCATCTAGGAGACATTGTACCCAGTTGTTAGTGAATTGGGAGACATATCACATCTATCCATATTGTAATCAGAAAATATATTATTAAATCATGTAGCCTTATTTGTGTAATTGTCTGGGCACTTCAACTTGTAATGTTTTTTTCTCTTATATGCCTTATACATGTCAGTTGCCCTTATCTTATACATATTTATTCCTTTGTTATGCCTTGCAGAAGTTATTTCCTATTACAATAACCATTTCATTTAGAATAAATAGTACATCTTGTATGCTTGTAATGATATACAATGTTGTATCTCTCATTGGGACATTGGTCTCACTCTTGTAATTCTCCATACTATTTAGGTGATGTAGCTCATACCCATTATTCACTAGTGAGGATCCACCTTCCCCAAAATAATGCTAGATGAAGGTGCATGTCTAGACTTTTGTCTATGTCTAGATTAGTCCATATACACTCAGATTCATGCATGCTATTTTATATAATGATGTATCTACGTCTCAATTTTTATATTGTGTATTGACATGTTTCTCATGTTATAAACATGAATAGGAGGATATTTTGTATGAACAAGTGGGTGGTCCCTAATGGAAACTTTATATAATTACCTACATATGAATGAATATATATGTCTTCTATTGTGAATAATATGTGAATGGTATCAAAAATTTAGGTTAGACATTTCTTTTACTTCTTTCTCTATGATGTTAATTAGGATTATTTGACATTTCATTTTTCAATGTTCCCACTTTGTCTGATGTCCCACATCTGGGGTTCTACATTTGGCATCTTATTAATTAAATTAGGATTTATAGGATTAGGAAGTCATGCTTTGTTATGTTATATTGTGATTGATCATGTTGAGTAGCATTGTAGTATATATAAAATGTTTGGTTTGCACATAGATCCTGAGAATGTATTTTTGTTGTGCTCACTTGATTTTCAATCACCTGAGTTTAGGTTTGTGCCTAATTTTCTACCATCTATATACTTCTTCGTATGCATGTATATATACATGTGTGTATAGGTGGGTGGGGTGCCTTTGAATGTGCTTATCAATCAGGGTAATCACCACTGTATGTATATATACTATTTGTGGAATGCATGTAAGTTGGAATTCATGGATGTGTTAAATGGATGAAAATAATGATACTATAGATAGATAAGGGATTTAATGAGAAAACAATAAAGATCCGTAGAACGCAGCCCTAATCTAGAAAATCCATGGTATATTAGAAAAATATGACCCCACCTTCAAAATATTGACATCTGAAACTCTCAAATGAATCACCCCTACTAGACTATCAAACCCTATACAGTGTGTAACCACATAGATACGCCACCCAGCTAAAAGACCATACAACACCTCTAACTTAATACACAAGGTGCAAGTGTAGCATATGGATGTATATCATGCACCATGGATCATGCTTAGAGCTCCAACAACTTATTTTAAGTTTTTGTCATATATCCTTCCCATGAGTTTAGATGTGTCTAAGACCAATCTTGATGTTGAAAACATGGTTATAGATAATCATCCCATAATTATAGAATAAATTTTATCACCTACTCAGATGCCATGCCTCCCATATCTCACTACCTCTTTTGTCAAACAACTACCATCAATGCCACTAACATGATTGTACATAAATACTCATGCTTCTACCTTAAGCACCTCCTTGCTTCCAATGTCCATGTCTTTTCACCCATGAGTAATGAGCTCCTTCACCGATCATACCACTTCATGGGTTGGTCTAAAATAATAAAATATTGTGAATTTGGTTATACAATAAGTCTTTTTCTTCTAAAAATATCCATTTCTCAAAAAATTGCACTCACATACAGTCCAATCTCAATTGGTTAGATGATTTTTTCCTTAATGAACAAGTTATGAAACCAGAAAAAGATCACTTCATTGTCTAGAAGAAACAAATTTGACACCATTACAATATAAGAAACAAAAAAAAACCTAATACAAGATATCCTTAACACCATAGATGGTCATTGTATCAATGCATGGATAAAATTGCTAGCTTGCAACCTTAAAAGTTGCATACTCACATGGCTGGACAATGATTATTTGTTGCACTAGGATTAGAAACTCTCTCATAAATCCTCTATATGACTTTCCACAACCCATCCATCATGGTCCAACATTATAAAATCTTGTGAATTTGGTCATACAATAGGTTTTTTCCCCTAAAATATATATTTCTCAAACTTCTACACTCACATACAGTCCAATCTCAATTGGTTAGATGATTTTTTCCTTTATGAAAAAGTTTTGAAACTATAAAAGGTTCACTTCATTGCTTTATCTAGTATAACTAGAATTGACATCATTCTAATATAAGAAACAAAAAAGCCTAATACAAGATAGCCTTAACACCCTTGGTAGTCATCGTATCCATGCAGGGATATAATTTCTAGCTTGCAACCTTAGAGTTTACATATTAATAGGGTTGGAATATGTTTGTTTTATTGCACTAGGATTAGAGACCATCTCATAAACCCTTTCTATTCCTTTCTACGACCCATCCATTAACAAAACTTAAACCATCAATGGTATCCTGATGAGGAATTACAAAATAAATTTCTTTCATCAACAACCCTTAAACCATATCACAAACACGTAGCTTAGATTGTCTCCTCTTGAGTAATTTCAACTTCATTATACATCATAAAAATGGATCAAGACCATATGATGATATCATTTCTCACATAACTTGGTTAAATGATTTCATTGACTCCAACACACTTATAGTTTATACATACAAAGAACTTGTATTCCTAGACTAACTCTAGAACCCCACTACTCCATTTTTTTTTATAGATTTACATATATCATAGAATTCTCAAATTGTGATCCCTATACCATATATCCTTCTCTCCACATCGATACTTCCAGAATCCAACCCCATATTTATAGGGCTTAGGCCACCATGCTTGACAATATTTTGACAAAACAAACCTCAGGTACCAACCACTTTTTTATGCATTGTCCTCTAATCCTTCTACAATCAAAACCCCTCTACTTTTGTTTCTGTCAAACTCCACTGTTTCCACACAAAAAACATAACATGGGCTTACTTCACATACTTAACATCAATAACGATATCACAGAGAGACAAATCACATTGTATTGTTAGATATCCTTGACCTGCTAAGCCTAGATCCTTTACCTTATAAATATATATGCCATTTTTCTATACCAACAAATAAGAATGAAATAGAGAGACAAACTCTTGTGGTATAAAGAGGGTAACCACAATACAACATCCTTTTGTATAAAATGGTCTTCCATTAAAATACAAAAATATCTCTTCTTTAGCCTGGCATGGAGGACCAAAGTATAACAAATATGACATCATGAGTGACATTGCTTGACATTTGGAAAACCATATAGAGATTGAATGAAATAATATAGATGCTATTGGATATAAGCCAAAAACTTTATTTTTTAGATAAATAGGTCAAAGTGGCACACACACTAACTAAATCTTTATTCCTTGATGATATTTTGGGATACCTTTACCAAGATGAACCTTGGGAACCATATGATCCTAATAACCTCTCTAAATTACCCATAATTGAAAAACTTGCAAATTGTCACATAAGACACTATGAAAATATATAGGGCTTTAGGCAATCATATCACCTTCTGCACAAGATCAACTAGATTAATTCTACTCATATAACCTTGTTAGAAAAATACAAACCCAAAGGCAAGTACAGAAATCAGACCAATCAACCTTTTACATTTTTGTAAAAAAGTCCTTATTAAAAAGATTATTCACTAAAATGGACCATATCATATCATCCAACCAATCAAGTTTAATGAAAATTAGAGTTATGTACTACAACTACTCAATGACCAATGAAATTTTAGGCTCTTATCAAACATAAAAAAATCCTAACCAACCATACAAAAACTAGAATTCAGAAAAGATGGTGACATTGTCAAATGGCATTTCTATGGTATTGTCCTAAGCATAATAGTTTATTACCTTACAATTGGGTCTCATGGCTCGAATTATGTAGTAAGACATCTTCCTTTCTGTTCTTGTGAATGGACTTCCTCAATGATTCCTTAAAAACATAAAAGGGCTTATATAATGTGATCCTTATACCCCAAGTATATATTCCATATCCCAATTCTTAATAAAGTTTCTCAATAAGGCTTCCTAGAAACCCATTCATACACACAAAATTACAATACACCCATCCTTGCACTTTACTAAGTGACATCCTTGTCCTTACTAAACCAAATTTATAGAGTTTTATAAACTAATATGTAATGTAGGTATTTTCCAAATCCTATGGGGAAGTAAAATAAATATAAATCATTCATCCCTCCCAAGTTGTAATGCTCCATGACATCAAGTGTATACTTAAACACATCCTATAATGGAGAATACATTCTTTTCCCACAACCTATATGGGCATGTTGCTATCCCCTTGAACTCTACCCCTAGATCTTAGTAACTGATATTGAAACATTTAAGAACTACTTATGTTGGTTGGGTTGGCTCCTTCTTATATTTCCAGTGTTGTCCAATAGTAGTTGATCCAATATTGTATTAGTTACCAACACACTATCTAAGTTTCTTTCCTTTGCCCTCCACATTTATAAGAACCATAGAAAATCTCCACAATAACTTCCTTTATGTTGATAGAAAAATTCATCCCATCTCATTACCCACTCTATGCGGATTCAAATCTAAGGTTGGTTAGGACTTCAACAAAATATCACTAAATCATTATGTTTTACAATTAGAACCTTTAATTTATGTTGACTCAAGGTTGTGCTATGAATAATATGATATGATAATTAGAGAAATTCAAAATTGCACATAACAAAGTTCAAATTGACTCAAGATCATTGAAGAATTTTATAGAACATTTGTTTTACTACATTCTTTGTTTGTGCTTCCTATTATAAACTCTTAATGTAATTATTGGGGTGATTATTATGACAATGCACTTACAGATTCATGCATTACAATTTAAAATGGTATATTAGTTTTTCTCATAGAAATGTCATTACTAAATCAAAATTAAGGTTTAAGAATTTTGTATTTATTTCCTTGTGTTACAAATATATTGAGGATAGTTAAATCCACGAACTAGAATTGATCATGAAATTTCTAGTCAACCATGTTAATTGTCACTTGGCCAAACAAAATCAGTAGGTAGAATGGAACCATACAAATTCAACTTGATTTGATTATTTCCATAAGAAATATCTATCACAGAACCGTTCTAACCCCAATCTCAGTCCCCATCTTGAGTGGCCCAAAAGGATCTCACACACTGACATATACAATAAGAAATAATAACTCATAAAATAAGAGATTTAAAGACAAACCAGCCCAAGTTATGATTTTGCAAATCTATCCTTGTCATATGAGTTTTTCAAGTACAGAAGAGATCTAGTCAATTCTTCATAATGATCTATTCGGTTTGCCTAAAATTAGGTAAACTGAGACGCGATCAATATAAATGCATCAGTACGCTTTTAAAAGAACATATATTGAACAATTGAAAACATTTATAGCAAAATATAGTACTTGGCATGACTTATGTTCAAAATATAATCAACAAGCAATTTTCAAAACATTGGGTTTATTTCGAACAATTCAATTTTATTTACAAGTTTTCCATTATGCTGATATCGAGAAGCATGCTTATATATTTTATGTGGTTCCATAGCCCCAATGAGATGGGGGAGGTCACCAGGCTCCTTCTCTCCGTATGAGGTAGGAGGTCAAGTGACATGTACAAGTTTAAGATTATTCAACATGTACAAGTTCCACCTACGAATGAGGAGGTCTCTTGTACTTAATATTCAACAAGTATTACAAGTAGTCATAATGGGCAATATCATTTATGTTTTTAAGTTTGTTACAAATTATAATAAAGAAAATCGGAAGACTAATCAGTAGGGAACAATATCTCAAATAAATACATATCCAAAATTTTTAAGAAGTACATACAAGCTCATTCTATACCACTAGTCTGTTCAAGGAGGATTTAGATATAAAAGCGTACCTCTTTTGGAACCTCGAGTATTATCAATATTCAAGTCAACAAGTTTACTGATTAATCAATAAAAGCGTACCTCTTTAGATATAAAAAACATAAAGAACCTCTCGGGTCCTGCATTACTGATTAATCTAACATACTACAAGATTCTTTCACAAGCATAAGGTACGACATTTGATATGATTTTAAATCATGTTGGTCTTTGCTATGATTACATAATAACTTCCGCATTGGAAAAGAACTAATCCAAAGTTAATGTCTCGTCAAGTGACATTTCTTCTCGTACTGCGTAGCTCGAAAACAATATTATCAAAGAGATCATGCATGATCCAAATCCCATGACACAAACCCATTTTTATTAATAAATCGAAAAAACATCAAACATTGCACGAGCTACAAAATGCGCTCAACCGCTCATTCATGTTACCTTTATCTTGAATTGCGAGGTAGTATGCCAACAAGAGCGCCTATATGGAGGGTTCAACTCTCTTTATCCAAACTTAACTTTATCCTGAAATTATCTTGAAAGGTTGGCACAGGTGCCGAATTGATAGATGTCCAAACCAAGCTCAATATCTTAAATCTTCACGATAACACTTTTGATCGAGTCCTCCAATTAATTCTCCAAACCGAAGTGCATGGAGGGTGTCTAACAGATGGAAAATCATGTATTCTCTTAATTGATTTCTAAAATCACAAAAGATACCAGGTCAAACGTTCTCCAACCCGCAATCACCCCTACCTCTATAACTATGACATCAACCCAACCAATTATAGAGGTTTGTAACTCCAAAGTTATAAAATAATCTTCTTTTGTCCTCTTCTTGCATAGAAACCACAACCCTCCCCTTGAGGTAATGGGCATGTGCGACCCCAAAATGATAAGTTCAGATCCTGAGAGGTCATCTCCAATAGCCACTAGTGGAAAGTGACATGATATATTTTTTCAACTCATTGATCTTCTAGCAAGGCAAAACTTGTTATTACAATGTAAAAATCCTTTCTTTTGCCCTATCGTTACTTATCATGACTGGTGTGATGATATTGTCAACCAAAACCTATGACCCTGTCACTTTCTTTCATTCAAACTAGATATTCATGTGTAGTATCTTCATGGTAAATGTCTCTTCTTAATTTCTCGTGCATGTAGGTTTTCAATATGTTGTTCACTCTTTCATTCTCAGGATAAACAATCCAAATATAATGGGTATGGGGGTGATTGAAAACTTTCTCACACGTATGAATGCCTCATCTAGATCTCAGACCATGGATCTTCCTTATTTCATTGGTCTCTTAGAATTTGTCATATATCACTTTGTATTTATAACATAAATATGGTGGAAGCTCTATTTTCCTAGATCTCAGTCCCAGTATTGCATGAACATTCAATTTGATCTCCCATGTTTTCACACAAACAAAAATAGAGTGGAAGCTCTATTGGGTAAAAAACCAAAAGTTTCTAGTTACTCTGCAAAAGTCAATGATCGTCTTTCTCTTTTGGAAACCTAGAAGAATAATTATGCTTCAGAGGCCTAACCTCTTTGCCTTTTGAAGTTTCATGCTTGCATCATCTACATTCTTTGCTATTGAATGAAAGTTTTTATAAAGCCCCTAACCGTGCTTAATTCATAAACATAATTTAGTTGACCAAATTTGGTTTAATTAGATGTTTAATCTTGAAAGTTAACTCCAATTTATGATGTCACATTGTATGGTGAATCTATGTTTATAATTTAAATCTAATTAGGCATGTTGACTCAAGGTCTAATTTGACTAAATTCTAGTTTTTATGATGATTAAACCATGCCAATTAATTGTGTCTAATCTCTCTACTTGAGTGATTTCAGATTAGGTATAGACACACTCCAAATACCCTAACTTGTGCATCTCAACTTAGAGAAAACACAAGTCAAAGTGTACAAGTGCACACTTTTGTAATATGATGTAAATCCATTAAAATCATGTTGTAAATCACTTGTAATGATTGTATGACTTGTAATTAGGCTTAGAAAATATCAGGAGCACTTAGATCGAATGTTTAAGCACTCAAAAGCTATTTTCTAAAAATAACATCAGGTTGTTCATCGGTCGAGTTGCAAACTCGACCGATCCTGATTGGATCTTGAAAATGACTTTTGATCGGTCGAGTTTACACTTAAAAGAACTCAACCGATCCCTCTACTGACCAAAACTGATTTAAGTGAATTGATCGAGTTACCCCAGGACAAACTAGACCGATGGCCTAAATTGGGCTTGTCTTTTAGTGGGATTGGTCAAGTTACCTTTATAGAAACTCGACCGATTGTACTGTACAGAAAAGTGTAGAAAAGTGTTTCTATCCATTGTAGAGTTGCAATAAGTGAATATATATCTGTTGCAAGCCACAAAACAACTAGTTTTCATTCTTAAGTGTTCCCAAAGGCTAAGAGGCATCCCTAGCTATAAATAGGACCCATTGGGCTTCATTCCAAGGTTGAGCATTCAATGCAAAACTCTATGTGAGGTTCTTGTTCTATAGTTGAGTGCTTCCTATAGCCTCCTCTCTCTCTAAGCTTAATCACTTGCTACATTCGTTAGAGTGAGTAGAAAATCTATAAGAGAGCTAGTAATATATGTATATCTTTTGAGGCTCTCACTTCCACCAACTCCCTATCTCTCATTTCAACCATGAAGATGAAGGTTCTCTCTCTTGGCTAAGAAAGGTGAAGAAGAACAAGGGAAGGTGTCCCTTGGTGAAGATCAAGGCTGAAGACTTGGAGCAAGAGTGGGTAAGCCCTTGGTGAAGGTAGAAGACTCCTTGCTCAAGTGGGTAAGTCCTTGGTGGAAACTTCTCCGAGTGAAGGTGAAGTCAAAGGCTGAAGATCCAAGAAGAGTGGGTAATCCCTTGAAGGATGAAGATTTGTGCAAGAGTAGTTAAGTCCTTGGAAGAAGGCGGAAGACTCTTGCAAAGTGGGTAAGTCTCAACCTTATCTTTTGATATATCTTGAAGGTCTAATAAATTTTGTTTAAGTACATTCAGCTCTATTCCCCCCCTCTAGAACATCTAATCACCCATCTAGGATCCAACAAGGCCTTGTTTGCTCAAGTTAGACAAGGGAGGAAAAAGTTCAAAAAAAAAAAGAGGAGATGGAATTAGGTTTGATTATAACTTTCTCTCCGTGATGAACATCTTGGACAAAAAAAAACTATTACAATCCTTACAAAAATACAGTCTAACAAGACCAATCTCAACATATTTTTGAGAAAAATAATATGCAATATAAAAATAAGTATCATATATATTGGGGATAGTGATCATCTTTTGAGTAACACTCTAATTTGAAAATAAGTAATGCATGCCGTATTTTGGTATATACTCATTTTCATGTCATTTATTTTAAAATAAGTATTTAAATGAGTATTGCATTAATGTTTTCGGGGATAGTACAATTTTTTTGAGTAAAACACCAACTCAAAAAAAGTACCATATATCGTCCTTTTGGAGTTTGTACCCACTCAAAAAATGAGTACTATACCAAAAGAATGACATGTAATACTCATTTTATGGTTGTTGTGTTACCCAGAAAATAAGTACTATCACTAATAATATAATACAATCACTAGTACGTAACCGACCTTTAGTGTCGGTTATTTAAGGCCTTTAGTGTCGGTTTCTAAGCGACACCTATGTGGGTGATGCTAAAAGCCCAACCGTTACGCGTCGGTTAAAAAACCGACGCCAAAACCCTTCGCGCGCCACCGAAAACGTGCCAACAGGGGACTATCGACGTCGGTTATTAGATAAGAAACCGACGCCATATACCTTCGCGCCATAGAAAGGGCGCCATCTTGGGCACTATCATCGTCGGTTATTAGATAAGAAACCGACGTCATATCACTCCCAACACGGCTGTGCTGGCCAGCACGACTGTGGTGTTAAGGAAATATACGTCGGTTACGAGTAGAAACCGACACTGTAACCGACGCCATATCACTCCCAGCACGGCCGTGCTGGCCAGCACGGCCGTGATGTCTGGTCCGCTGCCACGGCCGTGGTGTTAAGGAAATAGACGTCGGTTATGAGTAGAAACCGACACTCTAACTATGTGGCGTCAGTTTTATACAAATAACTGACACCTATTTTTTGTTTTTTTTTCTGTCAGTCTGCAGACCTACTGTATGGCTGGTCGCAGGATGAGAAACCTGCAGTTTAATTATGAACTGCAGGTTTTATGACATCCATTGATATCAGCCAACAACAAGCCACAAACCTGCAAAATTAACAACAAAAATATTCACACATTTAGCAATGCAACCTGCAGTTCCATTTATTTTCACACATTTAGAAACATTTATGTAGCTAGCAATATGTAGTTCCATTCATTTTCACATTCAGACATGTTGAAACATTCATATAGCAACCAACAGTTTCATTCATTTTCACTCAGACACATGTAGAAACATCCAGACATATAGAAACATTCACACATATATTATAATTCAGAAATTCATTTACAAAATATCATTCTTTAGTCATTATTCGCTATCAACATCCCAATTATATGTTAAAAACCCCCACTACTTGTATGGTTGTTGCCCATTCTTCTCTTACTTCATTTCATTTTCCCGTCATATAGGGAGAATGTACATCTGGTAAGGCATTTCATGTAGTGTGGTAAGGCATTTCCTGTAGTGTGGTTAGTTTTAAACACCTGTAAAGAGAATGATGTATATATATAATTAATGAGCTATAAATAAGATTGATATATTTCATATTATCTAATGAGACTATATAATACCTCAGGAATAGTATCGATGTCCACTGCGGCATATTTGATAATCATGTGCATAAATCGCATCACATAATATCTACATGCCCATCCGTTGTCTTGTGTAGCACACTATAAATTCAACATACAAAATATTAAAAAATACAACTAATTAAGCATTGTTCACATAAATAATATATACATATATTGCAGTCGGGAACTTATTTTCACGTTCTTCCAAATTATTGGCTGGTTCTTTTTCATGGGGACCTTTCCTCCAGCCTTTTTGAACTCATGTAAACCCCTACATGTTAATGTAACACAGTACATTGCATAATTAAATAGTAATGTAATAACATATGTTAACGGGTATGAAAATGAAATTTTTCTCACCGGAATAATGCCATTTTCATTATGTGTCCATATTTTAAATTCAATTTACTCCCCTTAGGATCTAGATAATAGACAGTGAACGTCTCGGGGACAATAACTAGTAACTCCCAATGCATACCACTAGAGGTAAAAAAGTAAAAAATTAATAACTCAAAATCCACAATAAAAATGTAATTTTTTAAGTCCAAATTATAATAAGAAAAGTAAACTTACTCTACATTGAATGGAGTTATTATCACCGTCTTCTTATTTTGAGCAAAATTTATAAAAGCCTCACAGTAGTATTGTTGAACTGACGGATGGTCTTTAGCTACTAGACTAATCAAAGATGGAATCAGAAATCTTACATGTTTGAATGCAAAATCTGCACATATCTTGTCTAAGTAGCTACAAAATATGTATTAATTACGCATGCATTAATAAATAAGAAACCAGATCACCAGATCCTACACAAGGTATATGGATGTATAAAGAAGATCTCACCTTATCCATAGCTCTATCACAGATGTATTTAGCCAATCATATCGAAACAACTCCAAAATATCTTGTATAAATAGTTTACTTTCGTATGATTGACCTGCAATATCTGAATCTATAGAAACAATTATATGGCAATTTATATCATGTTCGCCTAACCATATTGCCATACCCCTACAGTTAGGACCTAACGGGACAGGTAGGTCCTGTGGAACCCAACTGGGTAATGTAGGAGGTGGAGGTGGGTGCCTAGATGCTGTGGGTGTCTTCTTTTTAACCTGTATATATATATAATTTCAGATCAACTGACATCATATACACCCACTAATAATTTAACGTAATGTAAATTTACCATACAGTTTCAGTAAAGAGGACATCCGCTTTTGGCCACAATATCACTCCGGCTTCTGCCTCACCAAGCGTTTCACAATCTGGGTGGGCATATGGCAATGGAAGATCCATCTACTTGGAGAATATATGTACCGGGCTCACACGAATCCAACCAGCTGGTAATGGAGACCCGTGAAACATTTCTCCTGGTAGGGATGGGTAAGCTGACGCCTCTGCAATGACATATTCTTTACTTTTTAGACGACATTGCTTCAACCCCTACAATTTTTTGTGTAAAGAATGTTATATACATATATACATATCATCTTTTTTTTAAATGACTACAATTTCATATATATATATCATCTTGAGAACATATCATCTTGAATTAAAAAACTAGTTACTATGTCATAAAAATACTTACAGCGGATGTGCTAGGTGGTGGGTCTATAAGATTACTCCCAACCTCTACAGTAGGAGTAGAGCGGGATGCTATAATAGGTACTATCTGCTGAGTGGCAGTCTGAGATGTCTGCCACTTTTTCAGTGCTTCTTCAAGTTTCCTATCAACTAGCATATCTACCTATACATGGATAAAAGAAACGTTAGCTTCTAATTATTGAATTCTCTTTTTACAGTAACATTATAAAGAAAGCATATATGTTACCTCTTCTTGTGAAAGTCCTACTTTTGGGACATGTTTGCACTGGGATGGCCCAAAAAAAGATTTGATGCCCACACCAGCGCCTACAGCCCTAACACGTCTAGGATGCTCTGGGTTACCCAGAGCAACTGTCAATTCATCCCTTGTGCCCTCAGGGATGAACTTGCCTTATTTCCTCAACTCGTAAAGCTCCCGCTAATCGCCAAAACAAAAATTTGTAATTAAGTAAACACCACAAATAATCAATATTTGAACGATTGCTGTAAGAGTTGTATTTTACCATTTTTGCAGCCGCCTCAGTAGTTGCGGGCTTCCTTATTTCTCCCTTCTTATTTTACCTCCCAGCTATCCAGACATCATGGCGAGGCAGAGGTGTGCTACCTATAGTAGAGGACTCCTGAGTAGTAGCAGACTGAGCAGTAGCCTCAGGCTGTAGTCTTTGGCGAATGCCTGCATACCCCTTTGGACCCATTGTGTGGTCATGCACATTCAGTGCACGCCTTGATTTTTGTGCCTCACTGAGGGCCTAGTTAGTATACACATTAATGATTTGGTTAGTAACAGTAAATGTTAATCTTGAATAGGTGAATAAAACATATATTAATGAGATTGTGACTGACACCTAATACCTTGAATTCATCAGTTTGTCTTGAAGCAACAAACGCGTCCCATTCTTCTTTGTCTAGGAAGTTCCACTGTTTAGTGGTTGTCTTCTTCCTCTTGTCAACTTCTTTTATGTATTCTTGGGTGAGATTTGTCCTATAGTTCCTTAGGACTCTCCCACAACATTGCATCACGCATTTACGATACAGCTTTTCATCCAATTCAAATATACTCTGCAAAATAGAATTGCTATTAACTAGTATCCAAAAAATTAGTAATCTACAAAATAGACATGCAAATTAATAATAACTCACGCATAAATCCTTCCATATTACGTCTTTCTTATCCTTAGAAACTTTATGCCAAGAATCTATCTTACAACCGCAATGGCTATGAGTAACATACCCAAGATATGAAACAAACAAATTGCGATTCACACCAGATGCATCTCCTGCATTATCAAAATCCACAACAAGTTTGAGTCCATTGCCCTTTTGCGCTATTAACTTCTTCATCATAGTGATGCCCCTTCTCTTGTCAACTTTTTGGTGCTGATGATTAAGTGCCTCAAGTGCTTCAGATGGTACATGTGCATCATCAACCTAAAATTTGACAAAATAAACACATTTACAATATATAACTATAAATGGACATATAGATATAAATATATGATATATTTTTAAAACTTACATTGTGAGCGGCGCATTGATGTCCTCATCCTCACGGTAATCATTAGCATGGTCATCAGGAGAATGCTCAGCCATCTGAAAATTCACATTCACATTGTAAAGTAATTCACATTGTAAAGCTCACATTGTAAAGTTCACATTCACATTGTAAAGTTCACATTATAAAGTAATTCACATTGTAAAATTCACATTCACATTGTAAAGTTCACATTCAGAAAAATAAAACATATAAAAAAATATAAACATGCCTCTAATATTGCGATTTTTTATCAATTAACAATCCTTCATTGTGATCTCCGCGTACATACAAGTCATCATTAGCTTCAATATTTGCTGGTGTTGACAACTCAACTGAGAATGGACTGGAGTCATCATACTTATCATAGTACTGTTCTTCATTTATAGGATCTTCAATGAACTATCTTTTACCATGAAGAACAACCGACCATTTATCATTTGCAGGATCATCGATATAAAATACTTGTTTCGCCTGTGATGCCAATATGAATGGTTCACCCTTCTCGCCAATCTTTTCAAAGTTCACTAAAGTGAAACCCGATTCATCCACTATAACTCCTTTGGTGTTATCAACCCAATTACATTTGAAGAGCGGAATTCTGAAATCTATGTAGTCAAACTCCCATATGTCTTCAATGACACCGTAATATGACATTTTAGCTTCACGTGGACTCTTATCCTTTGCACTTGCAAAAAACATAGTCGATGCTTGAAGGGTGACCCCACTGCTTTGGACAACACTCTTATCATCTTGGCTCTTTGTGTAATATGTGAATCCATTAATGTCATACCCTTCATAAGACATAACAGTCAATTTTGGTTTAAATGCGAGGCATTTGATAGTTTCAGTAATATCATCTGGTGTTTGAGATAGTTGATGTAAGACTTTATCTTCAAACCACTTAATAAATGTCTTGTTATGCTCTCTAGCAAGCCACATTGTATTGGCTCGAGGATATTGTCTCTTGATGAAATTGGTATGTTCCTCGATATAAACGTTCACTTCGTCCATGTTGTGTAAAATATACAAGTGACCTTGTTTCAACTGCTAACGGCTGATTACTTTCACACGTGATCCCAAAATTCCTTTGCCAAATTGCTCGTCAATATTCTTGTCATTATCAGGAGTGTCATTACCATTGAGAAAGTCATTGCAAAAATCCATAACCTCTCTCACCACATAACCCTCGATAATACTCCCTTCAGGCTGATAACGGTTTCAAACATCACTTTTAAAAATGCTCATGTATCGTTTAAAGGGATACATCCAATGCAAGAAAACTGGTCCCAACATTTTCACTTCCCTAGTCAAGTAGACAACAAGATGTACCATGATATCAAAGAATGACGGAGGAAAATACATCTCAAGCTGACATAGGGTAACAACCACTTCTCTTTGCAATTTATCGAGAGTATCAGAGTCAATAACTTTGCTGCACAGACTGTTGAAAAAGAAACAAAGTCTGGTGATTGCAAACCTTAAATGCTTCGGCAATATAGATCTAATTGCCACAGGTAATATTTGTTGCATTAGAGTGTGACAATCATGAGATTTAAGACCTATCAACTTCAGATCTTTCATTGATACCAATCTACGGATGTTGGATGAGTAACCCTATGGCACCTTAACATTTACCAAACATTCACAAAAATCTTTCTTCTCCTTTCTAGACAATGTGTAACAAGCGGGAGGTAAGTATGTTCTCTGATTTTCCATTTCACGAAATTCTTTTAATTCTGACCTTATTCCCATTTCACATAGGTCCAGTCTGAATTTTATCCCATCTTTAGTCTTACCTGGTATATTCAACAAAGTACCAATGACACTATCACAGACATTTTTCTCAACGTGCATGGCATCGATACAATGCCTGACTATTAAAGAACTCCAATAAGGAAGAATCCAAAATATTGACTTCTTCTTGAATAAAGATTTGTCACTCCGTGTGGCCATAGTACATTGGGATCTCTTACCAAATTCATTGACAAAGTCTTTTACTCTTTCATAAACAACCTCCCCTGGTATAGGTTTAGGTGCACTCCGTTCCTCATTCAATCCATTGAATGCTTTGCGCTTCCTACGATACATATGGAATTTTGTAAGAAACATTCGATGACCGAGATATACAGTCTTACCGCCATATTTTAGTCTGGTTGAATCAGTGTTCTCTTCACATATAGGACACGCTTTATCTCCTTTGACACTATATCCAGACAAATTCCCATATGCTGGAAAGTCATTAATAGTGTAAAACAACATAGCATGCAAACAAAATGTCTCTCTTCGTGAAGCATCATAGGTCATCACACCTTCACCCCAGAATTTCTTTAAGTCATCAATCAGAGGTTCAAGATAAACATCGATGTCATTTCCAGGTTGTTTAGGGCCCGATATCAACAACGACAACATTACGTACTTATTTTTCATACACAGCCAGGGAGGAAGATTGTATATAACAAGCATGACTGGCCAAGTGCTATGTTGGCTGCTCAATGTCCCGTACGGATTCATCCCATCTGTACAAAGCCCAAGTCTTAGATTCCTGACTTCTTCACCAAATTCAGGGTACAATAGATCAATCTTCTTCCACTGTGGGGAATCAGACGCATGTCGTAGGATCCCATCATTATTTTTCTTAACATCTGCATGCCACCTCAAATTCTTCACATCTATCGGATTGGCAAACAAGCGTTGAAACCGTGAAATTATAGGTAGATACCACATCACCTTGGTAGGAGAACCAGTTTTGGACTCCCCCGAAGTCGTCAATTTATACCGTGACGCACCACATTTTGGACAATCTTTCAAATCTACATAGTCCTTTTGAAATAATACACCATCATTCGGGCATGTGTGTATCTTCTTGGCATCCATTCCCATTGGGCACAACAATTTCTTTACCTGGTATGTTGAGATTGGCAGCTCGTTTCCTTCAGGAAGCATTTCTTTCAACAAAGACAACAATGACATGAAGCTTTTGTCACTCCATCTATTGTTAGCTTTCAGCTTATACAATCTCAACACAACGCTAAGCTTCGTAAACTTAGTACAACCTGTGTATAACGATATCTCAGCATCATGCACAATGTTTCTAAAAATGGGAGGTGGATCGATGTACTCTACCCCACAACTATCCAGCATCACATCAACGATGTCTACTGGAACTGGTTCATTCACATCTACGTCATCGTAGGCAATTTCTTCTTCCACACAAACACTTCTATCGACATCCACTGGTTTCGGGTTTGAAATCTCTCCATGCCAGTGCCATTCTGTATAGCCTTGTATAATCCCGTTGCACATGACATGACTTTTGATTTCGTCACCAGTGTTGACTTTCAAGTTGTTACCGCAATGCCTACATGGACAGTAGAACCTATCTCTAGGTTGTTTCCTATGTTCCTCAGAAAATCTAATAAACTGGTCAAGACCAGAAATAAACTCTGGGGTGCAGCGATTGCGAATGGACATCCATGATCTATCCATTCTATGATCAAAGAGAAATCAAATATACATTACAATAAGATTAGGGTCTAGGGTTAACAAATACATGTGATGTCATTCTTATATATAATAAATGTATACCACCTATCCCATTCTTGAATACTTAATCTCACTAGTATGTGTATAATGTGTATTGGGTTTTCAAGAAAATTTCGGCAACATTTCCCCGTTGTTCTCCAAGTACATATGTACTTAGAGAACAAACAGGGAAATGCTGCCGAAATTTTCTTGAAAACCCAATACACATTATACACTTACATCCTAAGCGAGATCAGGTGTTCAAGAATAGTCCCAAACTGGGGACTATCCAAGATTTACTCCTAATGAGTAAATCTTGGACGGGTTTCTAGGCCAACAAAATACATGTGATGTCATTCTTATATATAATAAATGTGTTCCATCTATCCCATTCTTGAACACCTAATCTCACTAGTAAGTGTATAATGTGTATTGGGTTTTCAAGAAAATTTCGGCAGCATTTCCCCGCTGTTCTCCAAGTACATATGTACTTAGAGAACAAACGGGGAAATACTACCGAAATTTTCTTAAAAACCCAATACACATTATACACTTACATCCTAAGCGAGATCAGGTGTTCAAGAACAGTCCCAAACCGGGGACTATCCAAGATTTACTCCTAATGAGTAAATCTTGGACGGGTTTCTAGGACAACAAATACATGTGTTGTCATTCTTATACCTAAAATCCTAGTTCTTCAAGTTAGGGTGATTATTGATGTCTTTAAAAGCATGATTGGCAATTTAGGGAAAAGTTCATCATTTACATTCCAAGCATGTCACATGTGTGCATTACAGTTCATCATTAAGCAAGAAGGGTGATTAGGATTCTCAATATACTCAACAATGAAACAAGTTACCAATTTCATAGTTATGATGGTAGAGATACCCTAAGATCCGTATCTAATGGTTCATAATGAGCTTGTGATAAAGTTACATCAGTTGAGATACCCTAAGATCCAGAACTAATATAAATCAGTAGATGATCAATTAATTGCTGAATCAGTACATAAATAAATACAAACATTAGATGAATACATACAGATCAATTGAAAAATAAAGTTAAATCAGTTGATAAATAAATTTCATGAAGTAGATGATTAAATCATAACAAAATTAGTATATAAATAAACATAATTAAGTAAATAACTTAATAAAAAAACAAAAAAAAACGCCCAGCAGCTAGCAGCCTAGGCGTGCCTTGGCACCGCCCAAGCATCTGCCGAGAGTCTGGGCGCCTAGGCGCCGCCTAGGTGGAGGAAGGAAGGAGGAAGAAGGCAGGGTATACCTTGAGGGCAAAGGAAGAAGGCCCGGCCTGGAGAGCAGTGGCCGGAGCAGAGACCTAGCAGCAGCTGGAAGCTGGCGCCAGCGGCGAGGAGAGGAGAGGAGCGGCGACGAGGGCGGCGAGGAGAGGAGAGCAGCAGGAGCGTCGACCAGGAGTGGTGGCGGCACGGGGGAGCAATGACGGCAGGGAACACCGGCGGCAATAATCGCCAGACCTAGCAGAGGTTTGCAATGAAACATAGATAATGAGGAAAAGTTCTCTGTTTCGCGGGGCTATTAACTGTACCATAGGCGTCGATTATTCATACTAATCGACACACAAAATTAAAGGTGTCGGTTCTCCACAAAAACCGACACCTATTCTCAATTATAGTCGTCGGTTTTAACTACAAATCAACCGACATCTATATACATATGCCGATTAAAAAAATTATTCTCGATTAATGACCATAGTCGTCGGTGTCTTCCGAAAACCGGCGCTTAAAGGGTGTGAAAAATTCCCCGCGGACAGCGCGGGAAAACTCATAAGCGTCGGTCATTGTAGTAAAACCGATGACCAAAATGTGCCCAATTTCTGTCCCACGAATAACCTTTAGTCGTCGGCTTATTATTTATCAACCGACGCCATATGTTAAATTTTGGAGGTAATTTTTTCGCTAGAAATTTTGGATTTGACGGTTAATTTTAGGTGTCAGTTTTTTAATAAGTAACCGACACTGAATAAAAGCGGTACCCGTGTCTGGTCGCCCTTCATATATTGGATGTCGATTTATATTATCAACTGACGTTGTATAGTTTAGGTGTTGGTGTATTTATACAACCGATGCCTGTAAAAGTGACGTTATAAGCCATTTCTGTAGTAGTGAATACTTATTTTAATCATATTTTAAAATGTAATGACATCCAAAATAGGTTAGATATCAAAAGAACGACATAAAACACTCACTTTTGAGTTATGTGTTGATTAGAAAATGAGTTGTCCCCGATATATGCAATACTCATTTATATATTTGGTATTTTTTAAAAAAAGTATATCAACATTCATCTACTGAAATGTATTGTTATAAAGATTACTATGATTTTTTTCATTGAAAGATTCACTAGGTATTAAAAGATATAAGAAAAAATGTTTTCTTCTTCTACTTTTTCCTCTCAATTCTCTCCCTTGTCAGAATTTCTATATTAACACAGTTAAGGCTCTTCCAATATATGGAACCAAGTATGAATGAATTTATAAGTATCATTTTATTTTGCATAAAAATAAGTTTACAATGCCGGGAAACAAATGGGATTAGTGGTCACCAAACATGTTTTTGGGTATTCTTCAGATACAACTAAACAAAACTGCATGTAGGGTGATGTGAGAAGTTAAAGTTGCATTCGGTGGTAGATGTAATGATTTATTTTTGAAGCACTGGTACTAGCAAATGGCCATGGGTCACCATCACCTGGATTGCTCTTGAACTTGCAAGTTGCTTGCAAGCAGATGCACGAGTCACTTACAAGTGCATTCCACTAGAGTATTTCTTCTGTTGAAGGGGATTACATCTGAGGGTAGGTAGAAGTGGAATTATTGTAGAGATGTCTAGAGCCACTCATTCCTTAGACTTGTACCAGAATTGATGGGTCACTTATCACTAGAAGAAAAAACAATGGAAACTCCCAATGGTGCCTGACTAGCGGTGGATTTGGCCATAGCACCCCTAATTGTAAATGAGCCTCCCCACTTCCAAACATTTGAAAAATGTAAATAACCCTAAACAAATCCAATATGTAGATGTGATGTGACTAATAGGATGCCAATCAAGTAGGTCATCAAGGGTGTGTCATTGTTCTCTCTCTGGTTAACAATGACTTGTCCTAGCCTATTCTAGAGAAAGGGCCGCTACTACCTTGATAGTGATTCACTTAGATCACCCACATGATTCATCCAGATGACCATGCATGGGCTTTTGCACTTGTGAGATCTAAGGATGGATTTTTAAAGGAAAAAATCGAAATATCACACTATGGCAAAAATATTTACCAAAATATCACTTATTCAAACTTATTTCCCATACTATCACACTTTTGCTAGAAAACGTGATATTAATTGGTGTGTTAGTGGTGGAAGGCTTGAAAAATGCTAGAAAGGATGACACTTAGATAGAGATTCCCGTTACATTGGCATTTACAACTGACTTAGACAATTAAAGCACCATAAAAGTTGGCGTTTACAATGGACAACTCTTCCTAATAAAAAAGCGCCACTTTAATTGGCGCTAAATGTATTTGTCGTTTTAAAAACACAAATTTACATGGCAATTTACTATATGCGAATGTCTTTAGATTTTTTTTGTTAAAATCTTTTTAAATTTCAAGAAGTATTGACATAATCTATTCCACAAAATATTTGAAGTTCTTACTTTCGATTATGATAAACTTTTTATATAATCTTTACACATTTGTAGAATATTTACTATTAAAACAAAGTATATTTACACAAAATGAGAATATTAATTGCGAGAATATTATTTTTGAAACTAGTTACATTTATATTTTTAAATGTGTATTCATCTATTATAAATAGTTGTAACATATTTATGTAAGATATACAACCTTTTTCAATACATATCAATATAAAATTGAAGAGTTAAATTTAAAATTGTTGGTTACAAACAAAAAAAGTTCTGACTCGTATGTAAACAAATGTATGGATCGAACCAAAATACGTTATGCTCAATGGTCAATACGAATTAATCTAATATCACAAAAAATAACATATGTATTTGTTAAATTTTTCATATATTAATAATAATAATATGATAGAAATGATAACTATGCAGTTGAATTGAATTTTTGTGATATTAATAAAAAAATTCAGTTCGGCTGCATATTTATATCAAAATTGCTATTATATCACAAGATTTCTATCTTGATATATAATCTTTTTTAAGACCTATTTGTATAAAATTGAGAAAATTGAAGAGTTAAATTTAAAATTAATAATAGTATTTATAAAAATGATTGTTGTTGTATCACAAAAATAATATTCTCGATTGTGTATAAATATATTTTGTTTTTAATAGTAAAAAGATTATCCAAAAATACAATATTTAGATTAAAAAGATCATCATAATTTAAAGTAAGAATGCGCTCAAATTTTGTTCGAATAGATTATGCCAATTCTTCTAGAAATTTAAAAAAAATTCAAAAAAAAGGATTGGAATCTAAAAACATTTGAGTGCAATAAACGCCATGTAAATTGTTGCTTTCAAAACAACAAATACATTCAACGTCAATGAAACTAACGTTTTTTAATAAGCAATAGGTGTCCATTGCAAACGTCAACCTTTGTGACACTTTTACTGTTTGGGTCAGCGGTAAACGCCAATGTAACCGACGTCTTTGTGTAAGCGCCATTCTTTCTGTCATTTTTTGAAGCCTGCATCCAGTAACACGCCAATTAGTCTGGCATTTTTAAAAAAAAGTGTACTAGTAAGGAAAATAAATTTGAACAAGTGCTACTTGGGTAAATATTTTTGCCATAGTGTGCCATTTCAATTTTTCTTCCTTCTTTTATTATGGAACATGATGCTTTCAAAGCTATATTTGTCAAAATGGTCGTATAAAAAAGCATGTATGAACAATCAATATGGTTTTATATCTTTTATAAATTTGATATTATTGATTTTAAGTGTCAAAATTTAAAAAACGTCGGAAGAGTTATGTATGGTAATGTTCCGATCTCTAAATCTATAGATGTAGTGTTCTAAACAATAATTTTGCCATCTAAAAAGAATTAGCGGTACAGTTTGTTCCCTGATCTTTCTAATTCCTCTATCTCTATGTAATTATATCTTCTGGACTATATTTTCCCTATAAAAAAAATTCCTTGGACTTGTTAAATACTTCGTGTTGATGACTAGAACTAGAACAGTTTAGTAGGGGGCGGCGAAGGAGGTGGTTGCGCTGTTACGTGATGTTTGACTAAGTGACGATGCAACAACTGGTAGACGTGCACAACTGGTCTATCCAGCAAAGAGCCGGCGTCCATAATGTATTATTCTTCTCGGGGTGGGGCCTAGCCCGCCAGTCCTGAACTCAGGCATCTCAAGGCGTAGGGTTGAATGGCAGCCTCCCTTCTTGATTTCAGGCAGCTAGCCCCTGTTTGGTTCGGGACTGGCTTTATGCAAGCCTGCCTGGCTTGGACGGGTTTAGGCTTGCTGGAGTCTGATTCTGTTTGGCAAACCAGTCTGATTCTGTTTGGCATACCAGTCTCATTCTGGGGGGCTGGACTCGTTTCAGACTCGTTTCAAGCTGATTCTGTTTGGCTGTGCAGGCTGGGTTTAGTCTGATTCTGTTTGGCAACTGTAGGCAGGATTAGCTGAATCTGTCCTATTCTCGCAGAACTGTTGTTACAAATGTGGCCTTGTGACGCCGTTTTTAACAGAAGTTTTAAAAAAAAAATAACTTTAAAATAACTTAATTGTTATCTATATCACTTTGGTTTAAGAACTCTCATTTTGTTGTTGAGATGTGAGTCAGACGTGTTACCCTTTTGTGGGGTGTTTATGTGGATGTTTTGGTTGTTTCATTGAGGTTGAATATGCCTAACATGCTATGTTTAATACCCCAAGATATGAGGTAACCCCGTCAGACCAAGAAACACGTTCGTAAAATAGCCAAACATGAACATCATTTTTAAAGTAAAACAGATTCAGCTACATTCGATAAATATAAATTGTCTTAGTGGGCAGGCACCCATAACAAGCCTATAATGCTATATAAACAAAATAAAGATAATACACAAAACAAAAAAACTAATAATTGTTTGTTGATGCAACAGATTCAACATCAGTTTTTTCATCACTAGCCGAGTCTGAAGTAGATGATATATAACCATCTGGTCTCGGGTAAATATACCTAAGCAATTCAGAGTTGTCCCCATCACCACGAATCCACAAATAAAAGCTTGTAGGGCTAGTGTCGTCCTTGGGTTTTGGTTGTAGGGTCACGGTCCATTCTGGTTTGGCTTTTAGTCTGTCCAACATTTCAACCCAACCTTCATCCATGATTAAATATTTACCTTTCTTATTCCATATTCTTTCTTCAGGTGTAGACCACCAGATCTGTACATCAAAGTTGATTCTGCCTACCCCCACCATAGCATAGCCAGGAGTTATCTTAAATGGCTCGCACATCCAGGTTAGGGGAAGGGAGACGCGTCTCATAAACTCCCTGTTTGAGAGATCATACTCCTTTACAAGGAAACGAGATCTCATGTTACCTGTAATAAACAAGAAGAAAAAGAACATGTAATAAACGAGATCCCATGTTACCTGTAATAAACAAGAAGAACAAGAACATGTAATAAACGAGATCCCATGTTACCACACAAAATGAGGAGGCGTCGAATGACTAAGCATATTAGTTAATATGTAAGTTCCAAACAACAGAGCATGGCATATCCGTTTTCAAAAAACAATCAACAACACTTAACACGGGAACTTCCAAACAACAAAAATAAAATGGAAAACCGATGACGCGAATGAAAGGTATGGCCGCCATTCGACGTTACGGCATCGTCGGGGGTGAAGGAGTGTCCAACAGAAGCCTACATTGTTCCTCCAGTTCTTCTACGTAGCGTTCTAGATACTCATGCTCATACTTTTTGTTGGTGTAAACATCATGGTGGTTGTGATGAATTTCAACAAAATCTTTCAGGTTCATTGTCTGACCCCACAATGACTTGCACTCGAGCGTGAGTAACGCAATCTCAGCTTTCAGAGAATCAATTGTAGGACTGAGATCGATTGCCCAGCAAAAGTATCTGCATCGATCTTTTCCCTAAAAAATATTATGAAGTTTACGTAAATGACAATGAATGTGTAACCTACACAGTGGCTACATAATATGTGTGTACAAGCGCACCTCGCGAGAAGGACATATGTAATACATTTCACCTGGTCTTTCACTGAGAATTCCAAAGTCATACAACCCTGCATCGTCAGTGTTAAGTCGCAAGCCTGCCTCTAACTCACAGTCACACTGCACAACTTCAGTTGTATTAATAGACATCTACACCATGCATTTGAATCAGCCAAACGATTTATGGTAATGAAGTTAGATTGAAAATCAAAACAATAACATACAAGACATACCCCATTGTTTGTTAAATCTATTACAGATAAACTTATGTTATGAATGGTGGACAGACATCAATGATGTTATACATCTATGATGTATTGTAACCGTCCTCATTGGAAGTGTTGTCGTCGCTAGTTATGTGAAGACGTTGGCGAAGATATTGGGACCGCGATCGTAGATCTGTAATTTCTACTTGTAGCCTATCAGTGTCTGCTCTGCTGGAACAGACAAAGGCACACTGGGAAGACCATAGTTGACGTTCACTGCGTGCATATGCAAGTTGTGAAAGCATTGCAGCCCTACCGCACGTAAAATATGGCATGTGTGGGTTCTTGTCTTCAAAACGTCCGTTTTGTGCATCCTTGGCATCCATATATACGCATACACTGGATTGAAGGCCGCATTGACAACGAGGCATTCTGTTCTCCATTTGAAGACAACCTATATTGACACAATGTGACGATTCTGATCAGGTTCGAAATAAACAATTCGGGAATCAATCTATTACAGATACTCTACTAACGAGTTTCCCAAATGAGATTAGCAATGGATTCACGTAACACTTCGCCCTCCCTTGAATCGGCCTGAGTTGAACCTTGACCTGAACTCGGGGGAACGGCAGCTGGGGGAATGGCAGACGATGAATTCTCATCTGGGAGTTCATCCATTATGGTGTCGCCGTCATTTTGCCGTCGGATGAAATTGTGCAGGATACAACAAGCAAGTACGATGCGACACTGCAAATGAATAGGATATGTCGGCCCCTTCTTAAGGTATGCAAACCGTCTCTTCAGCACCCCAAATGCTCTTTCTACAATATTACGTAGTTGAGCATGTCTGTGGTTGAACATCTCTTTCTTGCTGGTGTAGGCATGTCTGTTTCCTCGGTACTCAACAATATGGTATGCTGTGTTGCGATAGGGTGCAACAAATTCACGAGTGTTGGCATACCCTGCATCTACCAGGTAAAACTTCCCCGGCGGAACTGTAAACCCGCTATGGGTCCTTGCCGATTGCAGGACCCTTTGGTCGGCAGCCGACCCCTCCCACCCAGTGAGGACATATGTAAACTCCATGGAGAAGTCTACTACAGCCATGACATTGAGAGAGACATTCCCTTTTCTGTCACGGTATCGATTTTGTTTGTCTCTGCTGACCAAGACAGGGATATGTGTTCCGTCAATAGCCCCTATGGCATTCTATAAACCAAAATAATGTTGTGAGATATACAGAATGTTTGAAAATTAATTAAATTTATTAGGGGGTTAACTATTACCTTGAAGTATGGGTAGAACCTTGCGTTATGTAAAATGCGAGTATGTGTTGTTGTGCATGTAGTTGCGGTTTGCATGACAATGTAGTCATGGGTCAACGCACAAACAGCGTCCAAGACTTCGTTGAACTTTCTGCTAATGGTCTCACCGGAGTGAATGTAGTCCTCCTCCAAAGCACGATTTGTGTGTCTATGGCTAACCATCTGCAGGAAATAGCATACGGCCTCAACTGAGGTGACGCCTCTAGTACCTCGCAACAAGCCACGACTGTCAAAATGTTGGGTGAAGGGAATGGTTGCGGATACGGGAAATAATATGAAGGCATTGGAGGTACAGATGTGGCAAAACCGAATTGTGACCTTTCACAAAGGTTGTTTAACCACAACGTTATCTTCGCAGGGGTGTTTTTGAGGCTAAGGTAGATGTTGCAGTTGGTAGAGTCCTTGATGGCGTTCACAAGTGTAGTAAAAACAGCGGTGGGGGCATCGGGGAAATTGGCATTAAAATGTTCTAAAATGTTTGACAACTCTTCTTTTTCATAGGCTTTGGTCATCATGGATGTGCCTAACTCGTGAACCTTTGTGTAAACCTGTGTGAACTCAGCCAGAACTTCATTGGAAAGACTACAACGCTCTTGCGGCGTTGATTGGCGTCTCATGCGCGTATGGGTAGAAGGACTCCTGCCCCTAACTGGCAGGTTATCTGTTCCCACAGGCCGCGCGCTTTCACCCTCACTTTGCCCGGTAGTTGCGGGTACGCTACGCTCGTCTGTTGCCGAGTGTGTGTACATGGGTGTATCAGGCGCGCCTAGGTCGACACTTACATCATCCTCAGACGCAACATCTGCAGGAATCTGAGTGTCCGCCGAAGACATTGCATGGTGTCCTCTAGCAATGTTCCTCCCCGCCATTAGCTCTATGTCGTAGTAGTGGGGAAACGGGCGCCTAAGCAACCTAGTCAGGTCCCTGTCTGCCTACGCTTTTAAAAAAATGTGTATTAAGATAATCATGTTTACATGTACAGTTACAATTTATTAGGATAAAAGTTATGTATAGTGTGCGTACCGCAATGGCCTCTTTCCACTCAGGGGTGTCCGGTACAATGGGCTTGTGCCTTTCTTCATCCCATCCAACGCCACTCTTGTTGGTCAAACCCTTCAAATGGACGTAGTCCTTTTTAAGGTTCTTCCAGCGACATCTTATTTGGTCTAACTTAAACACGGCGCCAACCCTATTATTGACATCAGAAGTTATTTCCCTCCAAGAGTCCCTAGTAAAATTACCATCAATACACCTGCCTAGGTCATATTGTCTACGCAATGCTGTCACCACAGCGGCATCATACTCTCTTGTCCATACCATACGGTTGTTAGGGTCGACGGGAGGCATACTCGTGTAGTTGCTGCAATATTTGATGACATAATCAGTGTAAATGTTTAATACAATTCAGTCACAACAGAAACCATTTATGAAGGGAATGTCCCTGATTTATAAAATGAATCTGGTCAGTCCCTGATATCAATGAATGAGAATGGACCTGGTTTTGGGTCAGCAGAGACAAACAAAATGGACCCAAATTCAGCTATTGCTTGTTTATAAAATGAATCTGGTCAGTCCCTGATTTATGAATGAATGAGAATGGACCTGGTACCACATGTATGTGAACCGGTATAGACCCAAAACCTTGCTACGGTTCTAGTACTTATTCAGTTGAAGTCATAGAAGGAAATAAAGCAATAAATGAACTGAAGCATGAACAATCAGAAATTATCTGAATGACATAAGTTACAAGGACTATAGAAACACACTAAGTAATTAAAGGAACTGAACCAACCTACTAAACATGAAGTGGACCAAGCTACATAACATGAACGACCATGATCCTTGTTTGGTGGTTATGGAAAGCCTCCTATTCAGTTGGAGTCATATAAGGAAATAGAGCAATAAATGAACAGAAGGATGAACAATCATGATTTGCAGAATAAGTGTAGACTTCTAATACAATTATCAATGACTACAAAGTATGTAATGAAAGAGATATGTAAGTTGGAATCAGAGGTATAATAACGTTGTCATATTATTATTGTGTGACTCATTGTCACTTATCAGGCATCCTACATTACTAACTCCACCTCTATAAAATATGGTCACCTACTATGTGTCATTATTTCTAGCACATGATCATTTATTAAAATTAAAATTCTCTCACTTCTATATAATCTGGTACCAGTTTACAAAACGGGTTTCTCCAAGACCACCTGTTGGCTCATAGAATTTCTTCATATTGGTAGACTATAATTTTATCTGACCCCACTTTAACTTTACCAGCTGCACAATGTGAGATAGAATGATGTAACAAGTTGTTGCATAATATCTACTTAATCTTCTTCAAAAACTATGAAAGATACTTAAAACACAACACAATAATCTTGTTATTTGTTAGTATGACTGTCTGTTTATAATGATCAATAAACTTATGAACAACTCTGGTCACACAAATATACTGTATCTCCCCATGTCTCTCACTTAACACATATATACTAATGTGAAATTGTTTCATATGAAATTGGAAATGAATGAACAATACATTTCAACTATATAAGTTTATTTTAGGAACTATTCCACCCCTTACTGTCACTTGAGTTTGCACTATTACTAGTACAATTAAGTTTATTATGTAGACAGCCACGCCTACTATGCAACTCATGTATATCTGTAAGGAGCCTTGTAGTGTCTGATTTTGTAGAAGTAAGGTGATTGGAAAATGCACTATAAGGAGCTAAGGGCATATTGAGCAGCATACTTCTATAATCCCAGAAAATTAAACATGGGAAGGATTTTTAAGCAATATAGCAATTATAGATGATATGTGCATGATTGAAATCGAGATTCTGGACTGTCGAGTATGCTCTAGTGTGTAAAATAAAGATATGATACTCACTAATATTAAACTTTAAACAAATAGTATTAATGTTACATGTCTTTTCTCCATCCAAGGCAGTATCTTGTGTGCATTTGTTTTGATCACAGCTATAAATCTCAAAGTGAGAAAAGTCAAACAAAATTTGTTTGCTATGATTTTAGGCATGTATATAGTTTGATTCATTTTTTTTTCACTCTGTTTTTTCTTACTCTTGTGTAATTAGATATGTGAAACAAGATGGGCCTACAATGATACAACCATATATAGAAGGAAAAGAAAAATCAAAAATGTTACTTTTGATAGTTGGAATAGTATCAATCTCTACACAGGCAAACTATATCACATTATACACTATCATGATTCAAGGAGATCCCAATTTAGTGAGTGATGATAGTAATCACTAGGTGGGTGTACAAACCAAGCTTAAAACTACACTAATTCTAGTGGTTGAGTGTTTTCCTAACCGAACATGTTGCTGACAAGTTGTAGGTGAACAAAAAAGTGTTGCCAAATTCGGTCCAAAGTAAGAAACTACTTGCATATTAAAAAGTAAGTCAATTTTTATAATGGTATTAGCCTGAGTTTGAGGACAGTATTGATGATATTTAATTAAAATACCTAATATAGTTTGACAATAAAATATTATTTGCATATACACAAAATGGACAATCTTATTATTTGAACAAAAAGAAACATGTTTTGAATAAGATACAGTTGTATACAAAATAGAATCATAGTTAAGATGTACACAGTATGTTAAAAGCATGTTTACTAACAATTCAGACACTGATTAAAATCTCTGGTTGATCTAAGAATTTTTAGTCCAATCTTGCCCATTCTACCTATCCAAATTAGAAGAAGCTCAATAATCGAGTAAGGGTCACATTTATACCCACCACTAACAAGACCAGGGGAGTTGAATAGTAAACCTCCATGCATGGAACTCATCATCCAATGATCAAAAGTGCCCTATATTTGGTGGTTTGAGTTACCTTTATTATAATTTTGAAATAATAATCTAATATGTGGCTATTTAAGTAACAAAGTGATGTTTGCATATAACTATATATTGTTTATGACATACATCTTATAGATTCCTATTTTTAGTATATTATATTTAATCTATTTAAATTTTAACAAATACTAGAAATACAAGCATACACATTATATAGTACATTTTCTTCTGTTACCATTGGAAACAAAATAGAAACACACTAGGGATTCAATTTTCTTAAGTAATAACCTTTTACTTACATATTCATATGTAATAGAACCGACAATATAAATAAGCCTGTACTCGAACTCCTTAAAACTCAACATTTCTACAAGCATTCACAGCAATCCAATTTGAACATAAGATTTGAGTAAAAGATTGAGCAGTTCTGCTCATACAGTGCAAACAGATCACTAATTAGCTAATCAGGAGCATGTGTCCTGATATATAGAAGGTAATATACAGAGAAGCTAAACAATGCACTATAAGGAGCTAAGGGCATATTTGGCAGCATACTTCTATAATCCCAGAAAATTAAACATGGGAAGGATTATTAAGCAGTATAGCAAGTATAGCTGATATGTGCATGATTGAAATCGAGATTCTGGACTGGAATAATTTTTGAGTTCATTCATACAGGTCCTAAGGTATTTTCTATCATCATCACCACAATAGCTTTGAGGCTCACATTTTTTCAGTTCATTCAAGCTGGCTCCTTGCAGCCTTTTTGATAATGGAAGTCGAAGATACCATTTTGTCCCAGAAATTAGTGTAATTACGAGGTACTCTAAAGTAGTCTATCATCATCACCTTGATACTTTGAAATGTTACTGAAAAGCAGGTCGACAGAGACCATGCTACAGACCACATCAGTTCAGAGACCATGCTCGTCCAGAGCATCAAACCAATAACAAATATGTTCTGTGCAGAGTAAACAACGGGAAAGGGAAAAGCATCAAACCAATAACAAATATGTTCTGTGCCCTAAAACCGTACATGTTTCCATAAAGAACATCATTTCACAAACGTTTTACTACTTAATTCGACATTGCCCTATTCCACATTGTGCCATAAAACCGAAATAACCCTATTCAACATTGTGCCCTAAAACCGAAATAACCCTCTACCCTAGACAGAGACCAACCTGAGCAGAATCTCTCGTTGGAGTGACGACGGAAGCGGCGGAAGCTGGGCACAAGCGTCGACCTGGGCAGCGCCGGTAGACCACGAGCAAGCAACAACGATCTTCTGCGGAAGTCCAGCACCTCGCAACACTTGGACGAACAAGCTTGTGTAGAAGTCCAGCACCTCGCAGCACCACACCGCCAATTTAAAGCCACAACACTGACTAGGGTTTCGGGTTCCTCTTCTGTGCCGCCTACTCCTTCCTCCTCTGTAGACGACTTGACCAGGCATGGCAGACCATGCTTTTGACCGCCCTAGCTCGACGGTGGCAGGTGGCAGGAAGCAGCTACGCCGAAGGTAGCTGCGTCGGGAGCAGATGCCTCACATTTACTTCACGGGCTGCTTCGCCAGGAAGACGGCTGCTTCGCCAGGAAGAGGGAGGGAAGACGTCGCGAGGGACGAAGCGAGAGACGCGAGACGCGAGTCGGGGTAATCTCAAACCGGGTTTGAGATTCCAAACCTGCCTCTACCTGTACTGCGTCAAGCTCGAAAATGGGACTGACCAAACCCAAAACGGGGTCCGAACCAGTCTCATTGCCAAACGGAAACACAGCCCAAGCCGAACTGGTTTGGGCCTACGTGTCGCTACGCGACAGCGCCCAAACCCGCCCAAACCCGGTCCAGGCCGTTTCCAAACAGGGGCCTAGGGTCTGTTGCCCAAGTCATATATTAATGGCGCTGAATGGATTACTGCCAACAGATATACGCTGCCAGCTTCCTGCCAAATTAAGAGCGTTTGTCAGGCACACCCTCCGACGATACCGAGGAACGGAACGGAATGGAACGAAAATTAGTCAGTTGGTATGTTGAGGTATACGTATTATGAAGCCGAGCATGTCGTTTCTGGATTAGTTGAGCAACAACAATAGCTAGCCATTTTGTTTTCTCCATCTCTTCTCCCTAATGTTATTCCCATCTTAACTACTAGTTGCCATCTGAATTCTTCTTCTCATCAGTCTACGTCAGAATTGCTCAACTCTGCTACGGCGGAATTTCTGGAAGCTGTCCAGCTGCAAAGTGGCATTAGCACAGACGTCTGATTTTCCATGTAGCCCTTGCTGGTGAATAAGATTAGGAATTCTGAATAGATGGAAAATTAAGAAGAGTGGAACGATTTCGCAACTATTGCCTAACCATTTGGTTTTACGTTGAGCTCTTACGATGTTTTATTGGATGTCCGGTTGGGAGGGAATCGAACCGTGTTTGTATTGAGAAATAAGTTCTGCTGGACATAAAAGTAACTAAAGCCATAAAAATTTGACTTTTCACACTGTTGTTCTTTCCTCCCGAATTTGAGGATTTCATCAACAAGTTGATCTATCTTTGTTCAACTCGACAAACAATAACCAATCGACAAATAATCAGATCATCTATTCAGACATTATCAGCTAAAACAAATGTCTCGTCAATTGACACTTCTTCTACGTAGCTCGAGAACAATAATATCAAAGAGATCATGCATGATCCAAATACCGTGACACAAACCCATTTTTACTAATAAATCCAAAAACATTAAGCCATTCTAGAAGACCACACGCAGAAAGCCATGTACAATGGGCACGTTTGATTTGACGGATTTTTAGAAATCATGTATTTTGTCCATCCCGCATTATTAAAATGCTGCATTGTCAAAATCTCACAAAATAAAATTTTATGTTTGGTTTGTTGGATTTTGTAAGTGCGGGATTTATTTTTTTTCGTGTCCACGACGTTCGCCATGTTGGATTTTGGCGTCCGGGAGAATTTTGTTGGAGACCAAAATGCGGGATTCCTATTATTTCTGAAAATCCCGGGATTAGCCTCAGTTCTCCAATCTTGCAAACCAAACTTAAAATTTATTGAACTGGAGTCCAAAATACAATCCAATACAACAAAATCTAAGTAACCAAACATGCCCAATATGGATGCCCGTCAAAAGCGAACAAACATTGCACAAGCTACAAAATGTACTCAACTCATCCATGTCCACCTTTATCTTGAATTGCGAGGTAGTATGCCAACAAGAGCGCCTATATGGAGGGTTCAACTGTCTTTATCTAAACTTTATCGTAATTTATTTTGAACACGGGTGCCCAACTGATGCATGTCCACACCAAGCTCTGTATCTTTAATCTTCATAATAACACTTTTGATCGAGTCCTCCAATTGATTCTCCAAACTGAAGTGCATGGAGGGTGTCTAATAGATGGACAATCATGTATTTTCTCAATTGATTCCTAAAATCACAAAAAAATATGAGGTCAAATGTTGTCCAACCCGTAATCACCCCTACCTCTATAACTATGATATCAACCCAACCAATTATAGAGGTTTGTAACTCCAAAATTATTAAATAATCTTCATTTGTCCTCTTCTTGCATAGAAACCACAGCCCTTCCCCTGAGGTAAAGGGCATGTGTGACCCTAAATAATAAGTTCAAATCATGAGACGTCATCTCTAGTAGTCACTAGTGGAAAGTTTTCTAGCAAGGTAAAGTTTGTTATTACAATGTAAAATTCCATTCTCTTGCCCTATCCTTATCATGAGTGATGTGATTATATTGTCACCCAAAAACTGTGATCCTATCATTTTCTTTCATTCTGACTAGATATTCATGTCTAGTATCCTTGTGGTATATATCTCTTCTTAATTTCTCTTGCATGTAGGTTTTTAGTTTGTTGTTCACTCATTCATTCACAGGATAGACAAATGCCAATATAATGGGCATGGGGTGATTAAAACCTTTCTCACATGTAATTGAATGCCTCACCCAGATCTCAAGCCATGGATCTTCCTTATTTCATTGGTCTCTTAGAAGTCTATCATATGTTTCTTTGTATTTATAACATAATTATGGTGGAAGCTCCAATTTTCTAGATCTCATTCTCTGTATTGTGTGAATATTCAATTAGATCTCCCATATTTTCACACAAACAAATGTAAAATGAAACTCTATTGGGGAAAACACCATAAATTTCTAGTTACTTCAAAGAAAGTCAATGGTCATCTTTCTCTTTTTGCATAAACATAATTTCTTTGTCTTAATTTGGTTTAATTAGATGCTTAATCTTGAAAGTTAACTCTAATTTGTGATATCACACTGTATGGTGGATCTATATTTGTAATTTGAATCTAATTAGGCTTTGTTTGCTCAAGTTATAGTGTTATACCAATTTATGTAACTTCTGGACATTTATGTAAATTATCCTTTTCTGGTAGTATGAACATAGTTTTGGCACTTGCTTGAGTTGCTTCATGATGTACATAAGAATTCTATAAATTTACTTTTCCTTTAGATTCTTTTGAACCTTACCTGGATAGAGTTACATAAGATTGGTGGGATGATAGTAATGTGTATCATTGATTGATGATATCATATGACCCTCGTTGTTTCTCGACAGTTGATGGTTTTGCTGGTGATAGTTTGGTTTGTGGTGACAACTTGCTTCTCAGAGGTTGATGAGTTTCCTGGTGCCCAATGATTTTTCTAGTGCTCGACGGGATCCTGAGCGAATGTGCTTTAGGGTGTTAGTCGATAGATTTTATGACATGTTGACTGATGAGATTTAGACTAACAATTTGGACTAACAGTGTTTCGGTGGCCGACAAGATTCATGAGTGGGTCTGTATAAGGATGGTCGACAAAATTTAAATGGTCGTTGGATTTTCTGGCCGATGATGTCTCGATGCTTGATGTGACCTAGGTCGATGGGCGTTCTACCTGACAAGCTTTCTGGATTCTATCCCTATAAATACCCTCTCTCTCACTTTTGTTTTACTCTTTGGGCGGAGCTTCAGTTCCACCTGAGAAGCCCGATGTAGAATTTCTAGAGAGAGAATGTAACGACCGATAAACAAATCATTACTGATTAAGTGGAATTGAACATTAGCAGCGGATTGCTGAAAATCACTAAAAATTAAAACCATTTACAAAGAGATCCAAACATAGGAAAACTCTTTCATCAAGAATCAATGTATAATATTTCCATCTTGCTTCATAAGTACATAACTTGTACCATCTCTTTTCGAGGGTTACAAACATCAACTGCCCTATTAACATTATATACAAACAACATAAGAACCTCGAGGCATCAAGCCAAAATCTTAGATCGATTCATTAAAAGCACTAACTACTAACTCCGAGGACCTGAGAGTACATAGACGACACATAGGACTACTATCTATATGACCTGACAGATAGTATCTCCACCTGAGATCTCACTGCTGTCCCTGTTGTTGCTGTCCTTCCTCTGTTGTAGGGATTTCTATTTCTTTGTCCGCGTCCACCTAAAAATGTTGGATCCCACGGGGGTGAGACAATTGAAAATTGCCCCAGTGAGAGATATAACTCTCTGCCAAAACATTATTATTGCTGTTTATTAGAATAAAACTGAGCATAAGGATTTTATATATATATTTAACAGCAGATAAATCAATGTATGAACAGAGTGAAGTAATCTCCTTTCCTAAGGAGAACATTGCATCTACCCATGGTAGAGTCGTAATTCATCCATCTACTTACAACGAATGTAAAGAGATATAAATAACATCTATCAACTAGAGATGCATAAAAGAAATGTAACATCATTCAGTAAATTTTTGTATTCAATCCTTAAGCAAACATGTTATACATCTGATTATATTTTACAATCACACTTATGCCCTAAGGAGATGAGGTATACTGCTCATACTCCAACCGACCATTGCGAAGTCGAAATCGGTACCATACAAGATCAATGGAAGAGCCGGCTTCCATGACCTCCCACATCTCGGTCAGTGTGAGACCACATGCAGGACATCTTGTGTCTCTACTACATAGCTTTCCAGGGTATACTGGAAACTTCGCTATAGAGCTACAGCGGCGGCTGCACTCTCTTCGTAATCGAGAGATTTCATGTTTACCTCCATCGATCTAGCATTAATATTATTGGGAGATTCGTGATACATCTATCCCAATCTTCGGGAGATTCGTGATACATCCATCCCGGTACAAATAATGAAGGATTGAGAGGTTTAATGTTTACCTTCTATCAATTCCCCCATTAGGACGTAAGGATATGTTCGCCCATCAACCCCCACATATTCCAAAATATGCATTTCAGGTTTTGCCACGGAGCAATCCGTTTCACCATCAGTAAATACTAACACTGATGGATCTATGGTCAGGGCTCTACATGATATGATTTCACTTGATTAATTAAGTACATTAGCATATTCTTTTAGCATCAGGCAAGTTCTCAAATAGGAATTATTATGACAATTGCTACAAAGAAACATGTACTATTATCATCAATTACTTCTCAGTCTTTAAAAGACATTGGGAACTATTACCTCTAGGTCCTCAGTTCATATGGGTATTCATACCCTCAGTTCATCACTAATCACTGTTACCAACTATTAGGTAACTATTACCTCTAGGTCCTCAGACTGAGGTATACATTATACTTGTTACACAAGCATCTCACATGGCTCCCGAGGCCATAAAGTGTCTTGTCACCTTTCACTAGGCAACAACTTGTTCATATGGCTCACAAGGCCAATCGACATCTATATCAAATAATCATCATAGCTCATATTTGGCTATGCTTATCATATCATGATACCTGTATGGTTGACACACATAATAACAGTCATAAAAATCACTTATCACATCATGTGGTACAATAGTAACACCACCATTCCTTTATCAGGATTAGGGTTTACTATCAAATAGGATTTTCCATTCCATTGCTCAATTTAGGGTTAGGATTTCCCATTTCACATTAGTTAGGGTTTCATGTTCACATTATTAGTCCAACCCTAATATATTGCTCCACACCTCTGGGAGCATCCATTGACATCTCAAGTATTCACTTAAACTTATTACTTTCATCATATATCATTAATGATTATCAATACAAGGTATGTGATCATTTCTCATCCTTTCCATGGTATGATTATATCATACTCATTAGTTTGTCTTATCCTTTTCTCAAGGTATATAGCCCATGCTTATCAAAATACATCAAACTCATTACATCTTATTGTAACATTTTACATAACACTCTTCATGTGTTTCTTATCCAAAAATATTGGATTAGAGGTTCATCAAGGTATATCTACCCTGAAATGCTAAAAGTAATAACTATCATGTCTTGATGTATCACTTCTCTCATCACTTCTAACTTTCCTGAGTTTATCAACTTATTTGGTATTAAGGTATTTCCCTCATAATACTTTTAACCACTAACCTATCACCTTTATCATGTAGTGCATAGGTCACACATTAGAATTGTCCAACTATCTTTAATGATATGGACTTATCTAGTGATAAGGACATTGCTTACTATAAGGTTGCCTATAATCAGCCACTTGAAATATTTCACCTTTACACGGTATTTCCTTCTATTTCATCATTAGGGTTTTCTTATACCATTACCTAGAAAGTAGGGTTATGGTATATTGTCATATTACCCAGGATTAGGGCTTATGTATTATAACTTCAATTTAGGGTTCCACATATCTTCACCCTTATTAGGGTATCTCATCACAGCATTACATTATGGCTTCACATGGCATCATCCTCAGTTAGGATTTCTCATGGAATCACCCTCAAATAGGGTTCCTCATGGAATCACCCCTTGATTAGGTTTTCTCATGAAGCATTTCTTTAATTTAGGGGTTTTCCTTATATTTCCCCGAATTGGGATCTCCCATATTATTATCCTAAAATAGGGTTGCACCATTACCCTAAATTAGGGTTTCATCTGATATTTCCCTAAATTAGGGTTAGGGCTCAACAAACTTCTTGATTAGGGTTTCATGATCTCTTTATTAAGGATCATACCCTAACTATATAATTATTCATGTTGAAGGTGTTAGGGCTTGACTTTTACATGATTATTATAAATGTATGAATTCCTCTCTCTTTCATCCTCTCTAGAATGTTGACTATGCCAAATCTGGTTATATTAGGTCAACCAACCCTTCAATTAAGTACGCTCAATTAGGATAGTCATAGTATATTGAAGTATTGCTTATTTAAGCTTCAAGGATTAATTCACCTAAGGTTACCAATCACTTGGTATCTTAAAGGTACAACCCTAGTGATTATATTTGAGATAAATCAGTAACAATTATAGGGTCAATTGATCCTTCATCACAATAAGTTTTCAATTGATATGATCACATAGAATCACTAAATGTTCTTGACCCTTTACTCTCTAAATGGTTTGAAACTGTTTAGGAAAGAAGGGTGTTGAAACCGATTGGACTTGGGTCTCCAAATGGTTTGAGACCATTTGGACCCAAAGGGTCTTGAGAACTTTTGGACCCAAATGGTCTTGAGACTGTTTGGACTCAAACGGTCTTAAGACCATTTGGTCCAAACCCTCTCAAAATTGAATGGACCAAAAAGGTCTTTCAACACTTAAACAATTCAAGGTTTCAATCAATGAACCGACTATCAATTGAATCCTTGATTCATTCATCAATTGAACTATTGAATCATCCTTCAATTAGACCATCAATTAGGGTTTTGAACCCAATTGAACTAGGATTTATAATCAAGAAACCTTCAATTAGGGTTTTGAAATCGAGGAACCTTCAATGGTTGATATTGTGGAACTAATTCAATTGAAATCATTGGCTCATTATCAAACCATGACATGATCTGACCTCAAATGGTCTTGAGGTCATTTGGATAACCTCCAAATGGTCTTGAGGTCGTTGGCCCCATCCATCATTGAAATTTTGTGAAATTCAATTAGGATTTAGATCATTAGATTGATCACCAATTGAACTATTAATTGCATTTCAATTTGCTATCTATGGTCCTTCAATTACTCAACCATACTCAACCATAGACCTCCAAATGGTCTTTGTTGACCTCCAAACGGTCTTGAGACCATTTGGGTGACCTTCAAATGGTCTTGAGACCATTTGGGTTAGTCAACCCAAAATTTTAAATCAACCAATTGAAATTTCAGCACTTAACCCAATTAGGGTTTGATAATTGATTAACCTTCAACTGATGAACCCTTTGGAACTAATCAATTGAATCTGATGGGTCATCAACCATAAACATCAGCCTATGATCTCCAAATGTCAACCACTCCAAACAGTTTGAAACTGTTTGGTTTCTAACGGTTTGTTGAAACCGTTTAACCAATTTCAATGAAACTGATTAGTTTCCAACTTTTGAAACCGTTTGCCTAGGATATTTTTGAGGTGTGTGCTTAGGATGATGTCATCATCATCAAGATACTATCCTTCAAAATTTTCTGTAATTTTCATGGTTGTTCCATTGTTTTAATCAAGTGAATTTCAAGAAGAACAAATGATCAACAATTTATAAGGAATTGAATGCAATAACAATAGTAAGGGTTCAAGTTATAAAACCCACCTCCAATTCAGCTTCAAAGCTTCAAAATCACGTCAAAAATGGTGGATGCAAATCGTTTCACTATCCCAAGGCTCGTCCTCAAGCTTTGAGTGAAAAGGAATGGTTAGAATTGAAGATGGGATCGAGATAAGAAGAAATCATGCATTGATTTTCGATTTCCACCATGGAATCAAGGTGAAAGAGGGTCATGGAGCTTACCTACAGGTTGGGAGTTGTCCTCCTGTTTCTGCTAAGCTCCCTTGGTCATTTTGCAAGTAATAAGTGAAAGTGGCTTCGAAATTGCCCATTCAAGCTATGGATAAATGAGTATATATGAATTTTATTGAAAATTCATTTAAGAGAGAGAAAGTAGGAATTATCTCCTCCATTTTCCTTGCCACTTGCCCCCTTCTCTTCCTTCAATACAAGGCTATCTTCTTTGCCTCTTATTCATCTCAATTATCCAGGATTTAAAGAAAAGCAAATTAAGCACCTTAAATCATATAATACTAATATCCATAAGTTAGTGGATACTTCTTTTTCTTTTCTTAATGTGAGTGGGTTCTCAACTCACGTAGATATTTCCATTGCCTTTGTAAGGCACAAGGACGTCCACACTTGTTGATTTTCAACAAACAATTTTTTTTAAGGGCAAATCAATTAATATAATTATTTTTACATTAAATTGAATTAGGGTTTTAATTATGTTTAAATCTTGATTATTTTAATATCAAGAATCTCTCTCCTTCAAAGTGAAACAAATGAGATGCCCCTCTCATTTTCTTTGCTCTACATTATGCCAAGAAACATTAGGGACTATTTTTAAGTGGTAATTTGCATATTGAACCCTAGGTTTTGGGTAAATTGCATATTATACCAAAACTAGGTTTTAATGCACAAACATTGCTTTATCAGCTCTTTCTTGGTACTCAGGTTTTTCCCAAGCCATATCTCTATATCATCTTCATTATCATGATTCTTCAACACATGAGGAACATTTAATCATGTAACATTTGCAAGTTAACCCCTCAACTTGGGTAATTTACACTTTAGTCCAAAATAAGCAAACATTGCTTCAATATTATTCAAACGGGACCAAAATTGAAACATAGGTTTATCTTGGGCCTTAATTACTTTTCACAAGATAAAATTAAGGATCTAATTAACTTTCTTAAGCAAAACTCCCAGGGTTATGGCATAACCCAGGTCAGGGATATTACAAATTATAAACCCCTAACAAGGATTTCGTCCCCGAAATCCCAGATAAAGGAAGATAGATATTATTCATTCATCATACTATATAGTCTCCACATAACATTTCATTGTTATGGAGACACCATTAATCTTTGATCAACACAAAGTTATTACATACAAGTTTATCATAGAATGGTTCGCACGGGACACATACTCCACTGTCCTTTTTATTATTAACCGTGGAATTAATTCTGTGTCAGGTAACACTTTTTCTTAATTTATAGTTTCATGTGATAGATTCTTGTTTTTGAGGAGTCTCCCATGCTCCTTATTTAATTCCGCATTTCACTTTCATGATCATAATTATGTTCTGTCACCCTCTTGGGACTATAAGTCTTTTCATACCTCTGTTGTGCCTTCTAATCTGCTAACATAATACTAGGATTCCTTATTACTTGTACCAACTATCTCATTAGTTGTACATTTTCTCATCATAAAGGGAAGTTACTTATCAATTAAGAATTTATTTTAAAGATATCTTTAATTGTTATGTTTATGCAAAGCAGAAGCCCCTAACATATGACGTTCATATTATTTTATGTATAATTAAACTGATTTCATGGTTGACCATTCCAGGTAGCCAACATAAACCATTTGATATTTTTCAGATACCAGAATCTCTTACCTTGGTAGCTATCACATGTGTTGAAAACACATCACATATTTATCTTCCTTTCATCTTGGGACATTACTTGTTACATATATCTTCACCTTGGAACCAAAGTCCAAGATAAACTGATACTTTTCTAAGTATCCATCACATGGACATTTTTATCTTATGCACAACAAGTATCTTAAGACTTATTTGATTTCCATGTCCCCGAAAGGAAAGAAAGCAAGGGATCATATTCTTTTTATTATTTGATGAGTTTTCAACTATTCATGAATCATTTACTCTTTGTCTCATCCTAGGTTCCTTGCCCTCTGCACAGGAATTTTTAAGGATGATCACATGACATTATTCCTTTCTTTGTTATTATCTAACATGTTCATGAGCATCTTATGATCTCATCACATTTCCCATTTCCTCATTATGGGAAAAGATCTTTATTATACACACAAACTTTATCGAATAGGGATCACCTCCCTTGTTCTCATTCTTATCTTATGAGGAGTATACTTTTATTTCCTCATACACACATATTGATTTGATATTATCTCATATTTCTCTTTCTTATAGTTAGGATATGTCAAATTTATCCATATCATATTTCTAATTTCATGACACTCATTAGATTGTCTCAGAATGACTACTTGATCAGAGCAATAAAAAAGAATACAATCTAAGAGTTCCATACTTGCCTTATCTCAAATAATTATATACCTAGCCAGGGTATACAAGTACTGAGATTAGGTAGTACACACTTTATTTACTATTATGTTCCTCACTTTTCATATCATTATAAACATAGGATTTAGCATTCCTAAATTTTCTTTAGGCATCACTTCTATATCTCATCCTTTTTCACACAAATGAGAGAAATTATAAAGCATTTAAAGGAATACTGAGTAAAATGTAAATTCTCATCTTCTTTGTGTCCTTATAGGACTAGTCAAAGGAAACTCAATAACAGCTACTTTCTTATAGTTAGCACATAAAATTATGGAATGATACTATTTCATCTGACCTGTCTCATCTCATAGTTTATTTGTTGCCTCAGGCCGATTCTTTTCATAGAATCTTGCCTGGGACGTCTATCCACATCCTCGAGTGCCACTAGAAAATTGTTTCCTTTGATGACCTTGATGTTTCTACCTCGGTGGTTGGGTTACCATTATGTTTCCAATTGGACAATCCCTTGCTAGGTGTCCTACCTGTCTACACTAGTAATATGTTATAAGCCCTTGATATGGTCTAAAAGGTTCTTTACCTTTTCTAGATAGCCATTGCCTTGATGAATTAGTCATTAGTTGTACTGGTAGTACCAAAAACTTCTTCCTAATTTTGGAACTACTAGGCCTCTGTTCCTGAGTTTGGATAGGCCTTTTCTCAATCATCACCTTATTTTTCTTCTCTGGGCAATACCTTCTGATATGTCCAAGTTTTCTACACCTGTGACAGACCCTAATTTCAAGTTGTATCCTATTCCTTCCATTACTATTTATTGAATCAGTAGGCTGAGGTTGAGCACAAATTCGGTCTAAATCCAAAATTTCATCATTGGGGGCTAGTAATCTAGGTTGTATTGCCAATGCTTGATCCACTAAATACATCATAGTTGCCCTAATTTGCCCAACTGTGATACCTAAAGAAGGATTTCTTATCATAGTTGGATCAGCTTGAGGGTTCTCAGGTAGTTGTTCCTCTCTTGCCTGATCCCATGCACCTCTTGCTGGTGCAGCATTGCTGCTTTCTGCAGCATATTCTTCATGTGACTCAGCCATCTTCAAGCTTTACTTCTTTCTCCTACGAGCAGAAGTCACTATCAGACAGACTGGAAGACACTTAGAATAGACTCTACTACCTTAGTCCTATGTCTCTATAGACTCAGTGAACCTAGAGCTCTGATACCAAACTTGTAACGATCGATAAACAAATCGTTACAGCGAAGGTCGAAGAGGCTTCATCAAGGACAATGATCTCAGGCTTTTCATGGATGCATGTGTTAGAACCAAGGATCTTTGGTCTGATCCAAGGGAGTTTATCATTTTCCTTACTTCCTTCATGTAGGATTCTTGTTGTCTTACTCATTTTCTTATTATTCTTCACCTCCTTCCCTCCTATGATCGAGTTGTTTGGTGTTTCTTAAGTTTTCTTGGTGTTTCTTGCTGGAACCCTATATATGTGGGTTGAGAACTTTCTTTTCTTCTTCCTTTCTCTAGTTCACCTTGTTCGAGGTGACTTGAGGTGTTTTTAGAAGTTCTGGCAGACTAAGTTCAATATTTTGTTGTTGATTTTGAGAGTTCCATCTTGGATTTTGGATTTCTCCCCTTTATCAGGAGAGTTATATAAATTTGAGTGCATCTTTTGCCTACTTTCTACATGCTTGTTCCAAATCTATTTTTAGAACTCCTAAAATGCTAATGATAACCACTACAAGTGCTATTTTCATATGATAAAATGATGAACCCATGCATGCCAACTATAGTTTGGACTTTTATGAACATTTTTTATTGAATCTTTAACTATTCCTTAAGTATGGAAGAACTAGAATTCGTAATACTAGTGCTTGAACTATTGTTATGTTGGTATAGTAACGATGCAAAGGATATCTATTCCATATCAAATACTGAATGTTGATAATGCCATTACATGAAGTAACTTTGTTCTGAACGTAATGATGCTTTTGGGTTGGTACACTTTAGTTTGTTGTCGGTTCTTTCATGACCAAGGATAATTACATACTTTGTAAAGGAGTATTATGAGATAGTTTAAATACATTTTATATCTTCTGAAGTTGTGAATCACAATAGATTTTGTAAGAATCTTTTTAGTGCTCATATGCAACTTGACTGATGCAATAAAATGAACTAAAGTAACTTAAGTAATCAAGTGTAACCCTAATGAAGTAGTGCCCTAAGTCTGTGAACTATTCCAGTGTCAGGACTTGTTGGATAATGAAAGGAGCTTGGTGTCATATATTGTTGAGTAGATGCAGGGTGTAGGGAGGGTATATCTGTTCCATCTCAATTCCAAGGTTTTGGAGAATGGTCGATGCCATGTCTAGGATGTGGAAATGATTTATATAGACTATAGTCGTAACCCAGTTTTGATGGTTGTATACCCTGATTTCTAGTGTCGTGGCCTGTGCACCCAGGGCGGACTAGGTTGTTCTAGTAGATGGGCAAATGTGCCACTAGGTTGTTACTCGTACTGATCGAGGGGGTGATAACTTGGGATTTTGGTCATCCTAGATGTTATACGAGACTGATTTTGACTTTGCAATTGTCAACTAGTAATTTGAGTGGCATGCCTCAAACTACCCAAGACTTAATAAAATATTTAATCCAATTGTGTGATATAACTGTTAGGGTTACTTGATGAATCACATTGGATGATAATTTTTGCTATGTTTCTATTGATTTGTAGATGGTTTATAATATGGTGAGAGAAATCAATTGTAATTATGACTATAAACTATACTTGTTCCTTTGTGCAAGTTATATAGACTTTTAACTCAGTAAAACTATATGTTTCAACTGCTTAAGATACATAACTTTGGTAAGCAATAGATTTTTTTGGAGTTATATCTCTCAATGGGATAAGGGTCTCATCTTATAGGTCACAATATATTTTTAGGTGATCCTCAGCACCCTCAGACACAGAATAGTGAGGAGGATTTGTTTGAAGAGAAATAGAGTCAGGAGGGTGGTGGGTTGTAAAGTGAGCCCTAGAGTCATCCTTGTTTGAAGAGAAATAGAGTCAGGAGGGTGGTGGGTTGTAAAGTGAGCCCTAGAATCATCCCTATTTGAAGAGAAATAGAGTCAGGAGGGTGGTGGGTTGTAAAGTTAGTCCTAGAGTCATCCCTATACTCTCAGTCTGGGTGGGGAGTTTTATAGATGATGTATTTCAACTTGAGTTTTTGACAGAGTACCTTGTTATATGTACATGTTGTAAATGTGGGGACAATGCCTAGTGTATATAGGTTATGGATGAGGCCACACAACAAATGTAAAGATTCATGTCATGGTTATATATATATATATATGCAAGATCTTGGACCTTTGTGTAAATGTTTCCTTGATATGTTTGAAAATCTTATTAAGTTTTAATTCTATACCTTTTTGGTAATATGTTTTATTAGTGATTACACTGACATTTTGTTTTGAGTAATCTTGTTTAGTGTGGTGGGTTGCCATGATTTTATAAAATATTTAAAGAAATTACCCTTATGTAGTGTCCCCCTATTGATTTCAAATCAAGTTTCTTCAATTAAGTGAGAGAGGTCTTCTAGTCTTCAAACCAAAAAATAACTAGAGAGGGTGCCTAATTGAGGTGTTCCACTCTTTAAGCCTAGTCGTCCTTCACAACTCAAATCATACCACTCATGATGTTAAGTGTCAATAAATATTGTAGGCATCCTTCTGTCATAGACCCCTTTTTTGTTTGATTTTTTTTGTCAATTCAAGGTGGATTCCTATAAAACCTTGCATTTGACAACGGTGCATCATGTTCTCTAAATTTTAGCTTATCAAGTACAAAATATGCTTGTGTTGGCCTTTAGATATGCCACACTCTGATTTTGATGGTGTAAATATTTCCTATTAGTATTACTGATGTGTGGAATTTGTTTTAAGTGATGAAGGAAGTTAGGCAAGATCAATGACAAAGAATGTGCAAATATATATGGGTTTGGATGCTTGTAAATTAAGTTATACCCAGATATATGGATTATATTAGTGTAATTTACAACTTGATACAAATGATGTAAGAGCAAGCGGTGAACAATCCAAAACTATTTAAAACCAAGTTTTATACTTATATAAACTCATTAGGATAAGTATATATTTTCTTCAAAATTATTTGAGCCTTTCACATAACATAGGACTTTTTGGTTAGGAAGATTTTCGATGAATTTATAATTCAAGCAAACTAACTTTTGGTCAAATTGAAATTTGACTAGAAATTTCCTCCATTAATTATAATATGATTGGAGGACTTTTTTTGTAGAATTTCAATTAATGTGTAGTTAGTCATCTTAATCCCACTAGGTATCCTATAATGTCTAGTGAAACATTAAAGTCACCCTAAATACTACCAACATCTATCTTAGATATTTTCAAGTGTTTTATAATTTGGGAGTGCCATATGAACACATAGAGTATATTAGAGCAATTGCCTCTATATAGTATCTATATCAAGCTTATAATCCTAGTTTTCTACATTAGGTTTCTTAATGAATGCACATTCAAGTCTTTTTATCAGATTTCTTAGGTGATTTATTTAGGCTTTTCTATCTCTTTTCCTTAATTTTAGGAATTAATTGCAACTTCCTTAACTTTCTCTTTTTATTGGAATTCTCATTATTTTTGTCTTATTTTGTAGGTTTTCATGCACTTTTTCACTCCTTCAACTCAAGTATAAGATTACTTCATTCCCTTGAGAAACTTGAAGAATAAAAGGTAATTTTAGCCCATCCAAGGCCAAAAAAGGACCAAGACTCGGTGACTTCTACTCCCAACTTCAATGTCCCAGTCAAACGAATGACTCATCCATTTGGATGAATCAATTCAACAAATATCACTTCCCGGAACTTTGGTTGATCGACCCAAATTCCAAACAATCAATCGACTCATCAATATTGAACAGCTAAACTCAAATTGGAAAAGCATATTACTTCGGGTATACTGACCGGTTCAAGGCACGCAATTGAATCTAGTCGAGAGACTCATTTTCACTAGTTGATCAACCCGCATCCAAGACCCAATCAATGTCTCAAATCAAGAAAGTCATCAATGCGGTCAAACTTTAACTGAGGTGCCTTCGAGCTAAAGCAAAACATTGAAGCTGGTCGATTAACTGGGCTCCACCAGTCGATCAACTTGGACTCTAGATCTGGAAGGCAGCTGTCACCCATAGCTACATCTTCATAGTTTCCCCCCTCCTCTACCATAAGAGGAGGGGGGACTCCATAGAAAAAGAGGATCCAACTTTTCATACTCCAAGAATTTTTCAACTTCATTATGTCTAAGTAGTTTCCCATTTATCGGGACATCGGGAGTAGCCCCATGATCTCTATATCTTATCATAGAAAACTGTAAATTCCTTTAAGATATAAAAGATGTTTTTTTATTCATTTAACAACATGGGATGTGATCTGATGAGTTGCACTCCATGACAATTATTATCTATGATGATATAACCTTAGACCTATGGACCAGAACATCAACTAGAACTCATGTGTACCTCGAAGAGAACAATGATGAGAATACATCAAATGATTGAACCAAGAATTATAAAACACCGATGACCACATGTCTGTGGATAATTTGATCCATGGGATCTAATTCCGAAGAGGACAAATCTCCATGGTTCTTATCTAAAAGTATCTAAAAAGCACTTAAAAGTGGATGAGATACCTATGGAGTTTGTGTGGTAAAACCTGAAATTCTGACAATTGCATAAAATATTAATTAATGCTAGTTCATTGACTCTTTCTACTCTTTTTTCTTTTGAATCTTTGTTATATTGATAACTTAGTTTTAATTCTTAAAATATAATTTTGTTCCTTTAAATTCTGCATTTTAATTCATCACTTTTTAATTCAGCAGTTTTACTTTCTTATTTTAGATTAATCATTCTCCACAACTTGGTTTAAATATTGTTCTTTGATTCAATTAAACCTTGACACACCATCTCTAGGGAACAATATCTTCTATACTACATCAATTCATTTGTTTACATGTATATTGAGTAGCCATTAAAGGTTAACCTCCAGAGACAATTTTCTCTGGTGAATTTTGTGTGTTAAGGACGACACATCATTGCTCCCAAGAAATTCTAAGCTTAGTTTCGTTAGTGTCCTTCTCTACCAAATATAAACTTGCCTAAACCTTCTAGAGTTTATCAACATTTTCTAAATGATGCCACATTTATATATCTTATGAGATTGAGTTGTAATTTCCTTTTTCCTTCCAACTTCCTATTTGGTTTGTTGCTTCATTGCTACTTATTGTGAGAAGGCAGTGATGAGGCACATTGGAGGCACTTCTTGCGTGAAGGTTGCATCCAAAGGTGGTGGAGGTACATTACAATCTTCTCTAAAGAGTGTGGTCTTTCGGCATCCTACAAAGAAGGATAAAGATATCCTTTCTCATAGAAAGGAGGTTGGTCTTGATCTGTTACAACCCCAATTTTTTGGTTCTTTTGTAGAGAAATGTAATTTCTACTATTAAAGATATTGGAACAAGTAGTGATATAATTTGTTTTGAATAAATGTATTTTGTTTACAATAGCCTTGTTGGTTGTTGTGTGGGCTGTATTGGCTATTGGGCCCAATAACAAGGAAAAGACAAAAGAAACTCCATTATTAATAAGAGACAGAGAAAAGAAAGATGTAGAAACCTCTAGAAGGCAAAGGAATGCTATCCAAAGATGGATTTCATGCCTCTTGGGTTCCTTCGGTTCCAAGGAGTCCAAAGTTGAAAAAATAATGCAATAAGAAAAGAAAAGATCCATTAAATATTTCTTTATTAAGAAAGAAATTGAAAACAATGATAAAATATGGGAAATGAGTGGAAAGAGGTATAATTGAGTTATCTTTGGTGGATTTTCATATCCTTAAGATTCCTAATGTTAAAAGGAATTACAATAAGGAAAATAAAAAGAGAGATAAAGAGAAATTCTCAAAAAGAGATATTTTAATAAAGAAAAAGTAAGATAATAAGAAATTATGAATATAGATGCATCTAGAAGGATAATGATTCTTCGCTAAAAAGGATTTCGAGATATTAGAGTTTCTTGGGGTCCAAGGAGCCCCAATGAAGAAAAAGAAAGAGAAAATACCATTAATACAAAATAAGAGGATAATGTGATGCATAATAAAGGAATTTTGTGGCATTGTTAAAAAGGAGGTATTTTCTACTAAAAGAAAATATAAATTTCATGCCAATGAATTAAAAGGCAAGTACAAAGAGAATGAAAGAGGTAATTTTCGAAATCCTAATATTTGAAGAATAAAGAATATCAAAACGTTTTTTTGAGAGAGAGAGAGGATTGCTTCTTCATGAAGGAATATGGTTCCTAGTAGGGAAGAGGCTTAGATCTTGTGGATAGGCATCCTAGGGCACTGCTATCCTCCCCTATATAAGGGTTGGAGCCTTAGCCCCAGCCCAAATTTATCCCATACATCTCACTCTCTTCCCCTTCTTCTTTCTGTATAAACCCTAACCAAGAAATCATAGGGCTATCTCGGGGGCAACTAGCGGCTGTGGTGGGATCTCGGCAGAGGCACGAAGCAACCACGATGATCTAGGGTGGTCGACCACCTTCCCCTGCCCACCACCATCGCGTAGCACCTACAGTGCTGCTGCCAGGCCGACCACGGGTTGCAGGCCCGACCAGCATGGACCAGCCACCCTAGCTACGAGTGGAGGGCACCAGTAGTTGCGTAGAGGTCCAATGGAGGGAGGAGAACTTTCCCAGGTGACCGTCGAGGTTAGGGAAAGGGTGGAGAAGTCACGCCAATTGCGGACAGTGCAGCAGCGCTAGGGCATGCACGAGGAAGAAGATGAAGGCGTCGTTGGACCATTTTACCCCTCTGGGGTATGAAGCGTCAACCACTCAAGTATGGGCAAAAGCATCTTTTTGTTATGTTTCCAAACCAGCGAGCTATGTTGCATGAGTTGGCCGACGTGTCAGCCTTTGATTGGTCCAAGTAAGAAATTATTGCAAAAATCGTATCTTTTTATTGGTAGCTTGAATGAATGCGTATAAAATATGAAAGTTGCTATGAAAAATGAGAGGAATCCATTAAAAATAGTTTTAGAAGCTAATTCCTCTTGCAATTTTAAAAGTATTGGAAGTTATCAACTTTAATGCACTAATGATTAGGAAACCCTATTTGAGATGATTAATGTATTTAGAAGGGTTTTATGGATGATTAAAGTTGATATTAGCCTGTTAATTATAAAAAGGTACATTAAGAACAAAAAGGATGAACTTTGCACGTAATTGGTTTAATTTAGAGTTTCATGTACATAAATAAGCTTTAATGGGCCTTGAAACCCTAATGTTAGTAAATGTGACTCTTAATGGCTTTAATTGTTCAATTTCATGGTTAAAGTTGAGATATGATAGTTCTAAGCTATTTTGAGTATAAAGGTTCCTAATTGTGGATAAATATCCTTAATATGGTAATTAGGGTTTTCTAACGGATAAAGGCAGAATTAGTGTTGAATAGAGTTCATGAAAGATAAGTTGTTAATTTGAAAGGAACCAAAGATGATAATTAGGCCTAATGATCGTGTCATGCCTTAAAAGGATAAAAATGGTAGTTTTAATGTAAAAGAGGCATAATAGACTTAATGGACATTTAATTGTGCCTTTAATCTGAAATTAAGGTTATATGTTATTAAAAGGTAACCTTAATATCTTTCATGAAGAGTAGATGACATAACTAGGGTTTGTAAGTAATTGTATAAAATTACGGTTTAAAATAGTAAAAATGCAGTGAAACCCTAATTGCAATGGAAACCCTAAAAGTGGACTAGAAACCCTAAGAAGCGAGCTAGATTTAATAGATCTTGATGGCATGATCAATAATAGGAAATTGTATGCATATTTCAGGATCTCATTGCGTTCTTGCTTGCCTATTTGGATTTCTTATTTGATTGGATTATTCTGTCTCAAATCAGCCTGACATGTATGTGGTTACGCTTATGGTTAATCGCTTTATATTCACAATGATTCCCGGATGTTTTATCGGTTGCCTGAAAATAACTGCTTGGATGACTTTATTTCATGCAACTATAAAGTGACTACGATTATCTCCATAAATGTGTATACATGACTGGCTCAGATCCTGGTCGTCCTATGTGGTTTTGCTAATGATGAAAAGGGTAACCTAGTATTGGGCCTACTTGTTAAGTAGGACATCAGGTTATCAAGAGTTAGAAATTGGGCTACCCACGTGTAGTGCCATGAGACTCTTTAGCACACCATGAGTTAGGAGTGGGCTACCTATGGGTAGTGCCATGTGGCTCAACCCTAGAAATTGATTCACCTGTTAGGTAGGATCATGAGGGGTTTAATGGGGATCTACCATAAGGAAGGTAGCATTCAGGTCCACTGTAGGGAAAGCACAGTGGCTAGGGTATGTATGGATTGAGCAGTTATGCTGAAAATGTAAAGTTGTTTGTTAAATCATAATTGACTGCAATATGTTGTTACTAGTTAATTGCACAATTATTGTTTCCCCCACATACCGGCATATTCATTTATGCTGACCGACATTTTGTTTGTCAGAGTTTTAGGTAGAAGTGAAAAGGACAAACAGTAAAGTGGCATATGTGGAATTAAATATGAATTAAAGTACAAAGGAGGATTAGTTAGAATAGACTCTAGATGTGGAGAGAAGTAGATATCCAAGTTTTTGAAAAAGGTATGCAAAGTTTTATTTTAATGCAACTTTTCAGTATAGTCTGGTAGAATTTGGTAATTATTATTGATTATTTGTCAAACCTTTGATCCGGAAATTGGGATAACGGCTCTGACCTCTTGGTCTCCCTTAATTGGGGGTTACTGGGAGGCGGGGTCATTACATTTGGTATCAGAGCATAAGTTCCTCATTTAATCTTTAATATTTATTAAATTTTACAAACTCTATAGAACCCAAGGGAGTTATTAGAGGATTTTCCGAAGGACAGAGGTGTCTAGAAAAGGATCACGTCTGGGGGCTAGCAATATTTTCCTCTACACCGCTAGTCAGAATACGAGGACTCCCAAATTAGTGTGACTGTCTGGCCAATGTCTCAGGATTTGACTCGAAATAAGATACCTTTAGGACTCTCTCACCTTGTTCATCCCTTCTCAACTCAAATGTTGTTAAGGACCTTAAGGATTAGGGTTTTCTATCTTCTCCTCACCCTCTTGAGGTATGGGTAAGGTTGATAAGGTTTAAGGAATCCTCCACCAAATTAATGAAAAGCATGTAAATAAGATGTCATGGACATAAGCTTAATAGATTAAGCATAAACTAAAGAATAGATACATGCTTAGGTCGTGTGACATGAGTTGTCATGCCCTCAAGCAAGACTTGAGGCTAGACCTCCTTATCAGGAGGATGAGTGGAGAAAGTTAGTCTTGGAGGTAGATACCTCCATTATAAGTAGAGACCTGGCGCATCCTCTGAGGATATGCTAACCCTAACGTTAAGTGGTGGTTAGAAAGAGAGAGGACATGATGAGTTAGATGTCATGGTAGACCAGGTGTGGGGGTGGACATGTCTTTGGATGCCCATATGAGACATAAGAGGTTGGATGACCTAGTACCTTTGGCGAACCAACCCTGAGAAGGGTCGTGCATGTTAGAGTGAAGGATAGCTCCTTCAATGATGAGGTTAGTAAGGAACTTATGGAAACCCCATGAGCTTATATGAGCATGTCATAGTTTGAATATGTCAGTAGTACGAGAAGTAGGTTGAAACCCTAGCCAGGATAGCTTATGAGATAAGCATAAAGATCTATGGATAACCTTGAGCAAACATAAGCTTGAACATAGGCTTCACCATGTAGGGGTATCCTTATAAGCTTGTTCCACCTTCATGGAGAGAGGACCTCAGGTAGTAAGGTTGTTTGTAGGGTTAGCTCTAGAGAGAGAAGAGGGTAGGACCCAAGCAAGAAGGTTGGAAGCTTAGACTCAGAGATATGAGGAACAATGGGGAGTTGAAGATGATGCGACCTAAGTGGATGGTTGCGGTTGCCTCATGCATGATCCCTGGAGACTGATGATATCTTGGTTTCTTTTATAGGAACCAAACCCTAGAGAAAGGATGAGGCTTTTGGTACCTATGTGCCTACGGTATATGTGTTTACCTTCTGAGATGGGAAGAAGAGTTCCTTAGACCTGAAGAGGTTTAGTAATAGGTTGTGAGGCCTTATACCTTGTTGGTTGTCCTTGAGGAGGACTCCACTCTGGAGTGTTGCTTGAATAGAAGGATGACAGGAAGTACATGTCATACCTTGTACATGTTTGGTTTGTGGTTAAGAGGTTGAGCATGCAGTTGGACACCCAAAAAGTGAACCTAGGGTTCTTAGACCTAAGAGGGGAAGTGGTGTACCTGATGCTCATGATGAGATATGAGTTTCTATAGAGTTGAGCTTGACACTCCCCATGTTTGGAGGAAAGGGAAACCCCTTAAGTTTAAGGTATGTTTGATGAACCCCTCACAACTAAGTTGGTGATATGGGAAGGTAGGATCTTGGCCCCATGTTGAGGAATGAGAACAAGTATGACCTAGCATGGTTTAGTAGGTGGTCTTCTTGTGCCTTAGTAGCGTGCTGGGTTAAGCATGCTCATGTGGATGTAAACCTTAGACATAACGACGTTTGTGACCTTTATTATCAAGATGTAGTTCCTCCCATCCTAGGAGAGGGACCCTCTTGTAGAGTGTATACCAGTTTTGTTGGTTTAAGGTAACCTAAAGGGGTCTCATAGGATCTTGAGAAGCTAAGTGGAAAGTACATGGTATGAGAATGAACCTGTAGACCCATAGATAACCATCATCTATATGACTAACCTAACACACAAGGAGCTCTTATAACTCTTCCTTACTATCAAAGAAACAAAATTCTTGAGAGAGAGGACAGCTAGGGTTTTGAGTAGAGAAAGTGGTGGACATGTCGACCTAAGGGTTTCTCTATCCAAGATATGATGAAATCAAGTAAGTTTAGCTTCTTTGCATATAATTTCATGGTGAATCTTCTCTCACATGTCAAGATTCCGTCCCTCCTCTGTTTGATTCGAAATCACATCAAATCTCCCCCTTTTCTCACTCTTTCTCTTCTAATCCCCATTTCTAGGGTTTCCGAGTTGAGAGGAGAAAGAATTGGATTCTTTTGTGAGAGTTTGATTGGGTTTCCAAAAATTTAGAGGTTGACCTACGTTTTTAAGGTGCTTGGCACATGAGGTGAGTGTTTTTCTCCTTCCTAATCTTTTTATTCATCTTGAAAGCCTAATTTGATCCGGCTAAAACAATCAATAACCTTGCTTGCATATGTATGTGATTGGATTTGATTTGGGAAAGATATTAGGGGATCAACTTCTACTGATTTTGATTATATCTCATTGATTGGAACTTGATTAGTTCCTGATATATTGATTGAGGATCCATGAACTTTCTTATGGGTAGATGACTATGCTATTTCATGTGAATTTTGCCTAAAAATCATCCCAATGGCCGATATGCTTGGAATTGAATTGACATGTATAAATCATATTTGAATTGTACTAGATTGTATTATACAAGTGTATTGTTTAATGTTAATGGAATTGAATGACCACATATCCTGATTAGTATTTGTGTTGAGGAAGTGAATCAAATGAGTCAATTAATCAAAGTATACTTATAATTGATGAATGAAATATGTGAAAATGGAAACTAGGGTTTCCATGTTTGTGAATAACCCTAATGAACCCTTGAGTCATGATTGGATTACTTGAATGATATGGTATGTTAAACTAAGGAATGACTTCTTGAAAACCCTAAAAGTTTATTACTAAGATGATTATGAGTGATAAAGCTAGAACTTGTATATGATTTTGTAAATATGATCAAATGATGAAGTTGAAAGTATTAGTACTTCAATTGAATATGATGAGTCTTACTAATATCATCTAAGTCTAATGCATTTGTTTTAGTATAATAAAGAATGATCATTGTTGATTATGGGAATGACATTAGAAGTCAATGACATGGTACACTTATCTAAATGTAAGAAATGATATGAAGAAGAAAATGTGGTGATGGTGATGGCAAGTTAAAGATGAAACTAATGAAGTTATTATGATGAAGTCTTTAATCCTTTGTTTTAATTACATGTGGATTGATCCAAATTGAATGGAACATACGAAAACTAGACTTTGATGGATATCAATGAATAGATAAGTATTGTATATCAAGTGAGTTAAAAATGATTGGTTCCAATAGTTTAATGAACATGACATGAGAGAAGTTGAGATTAATGAATATGAATTGAAGGAAAAAGATGAGAATTAGTCGATGAATTTAAGAAACAAACTCTAACCATAAAATGTTGAGCTAGATGGTGTTAATGAATGACAATCTCAAATGAGGGATTAAGGAATGTACATAATTGTCATTTAATTCAATTAAAAGATGAGGTTCGAGCATTTGAATTTATTTACAAGAATGTGTTCTTGTATTGTGATTGTTTGATAGAATACTTGTACTATGAGAATGAACTGTTTTGAGGGAATTCTAATGATAATAAACATGTGTTAATTAGTAACCCCATATGAAGAATGTGAAATAAAATAAGAAGAGAACTAAGTATGTTATGCATGTATATGCATGAAATTTATTGGCATCTATTCAGATTGGATCGAACAAGCATATGTCATATGATAAATCTATTCTGAGTATGAGGAATGATACATGATATCTATATGCTTTTACTGTTTCTAGTTGTAATGCCTCTACTAATATTTTTTCAAAATTATGATATACAATGAACTGATAATATTTATGTTGAAATTGAATTTAATATGCACTCCTTACATTGAGAAACCCCGATAAGGGTAAATGTTGCATAATGAGATTATGTCTAGGGCTGAAAGCCCACTGATGATGATAAAACCCTGATGGGGTAAATGATGGACAATAAGATTATGTCTTGGGCTGAAGGCCCACTGTTGATGATTGCTATGAGATGAAGTAGAAGATAGAAATAGTCATATGTGTTGCAATATACATACTTATTGTGCTTCTTGCTTTGATCATTGTCCTTATTGATAAACTTGATCTATTTCATGTTATTCTAGTTATGAGAGAACACACAGATATGATATATGATGTTTTGAATTCTTTTCAGATGAGTAAAAGAGATTAATAACAAGTGAAATGATGGAACATCTAGTTAGGTGCCCTGAACACCATGAGTTTCCCCCGAGGACCACACTGGGGAAACAAAATGGATCTCCTTGTAGTAATCGATGAATTATGAGAAGGATTTCCAGAGTGTGGATCGAGACCTTAAAGGTTAGACCACCAGGATTTAGGAGTGAGTCATCTAGAGTGGCTCTGGCCCTAAATCCTTGTTGTGAAAGTCTATGTCCAGATGGAATAGACTCTGATGAAATGAAACATGTGAAATATGAAAATATGTGAAATATTGTGATATGTTATATATAGTTTTGCTGGTTCCTATCTTGTGTACCCGAGATGAGGACGTGAGCCTCTTTAGGCAACCCTGAGGTGCCCAGGGTCTGTTGTTGATATCTTAGGGTGGCTGGATAAACCCTAAGATAGTGATGGTGAGTCGTTGACACGAGAATCAGGCATGACGACTTCTACTTGGTGAGGTACAAGCCAAGTAGTTTTAGGGCAAATGAATAAAAGATGGTAAGCCGTGTAGAACATGATTTGAATGATTATTACACATTCCTTGTAATACTGCTTGATGATTTGTCATTGTTGATTATGCTTCTTGTTGTGGAAAGTAATCATGTTGCTACAGACTTTTTCTATTTCATATTATGATATGTCATGTTGACAAGTTATAAATGATATGATTCATATCCATTCTGATTATGAGTTGGATTTCTTACTATTTGATAGTATTGCTTGGTAGATATGTATTATGTGCACTTCAGCTTCAGGACTGCAGGATGTGTTCCTAGTCTGGCTGGTGGAGTGTCACAAATATAATGTTATAGTTATCTATTGATTCAAAATGCTTAGAACTTGACTTATTACTCATGCAGTAGGATTCTTAATATGAACTAAGAAGTATCTGTTGATTTGTTCATAGACTTGCTCTAAAAGATGTTTCAAAGTTATAATTAGTTTAAGTGATTACCTTATCTGTTGGATTAGATTACCATTGTAAGTTAGATATGACTTGTGATAGAACTATCTGTTAGACTTTTCAATATGTGCATGTTTCTATTAAGTTTATTATACTTAATTTGATCCTGATGCATGTACCTAGCTTGAGTGGGAGGTATCCACTCACTGGGGCTCTATATGAGTCTCATGAGGTTGTTTCAAATGTTTTTAGGTATAATTCTATCCAGTGGAGAGGTCGTGACAAAGAACATATAAATATCATAATCTAGATAGATTAGAATGTTCATGTACTCTCTCTTTCCCTGGATGTGTTGTAGATTAAGTTTGTTCATCAATATACATGTATCTGATGTAAACTGAATCGCATATGAGAACAAGATTTGATTCTAGATTTAATGGAGTTGAATATGATTTGTGGTATCTGAATGTGATGTCCATGATGTGACATTTATTTATGAGTTTGTGAACAAATAAAAAGGAAAAATTTATCTGTGTTTTTTGTATATTTTTTATTCACCTTTGTTGGGAATTCATTATTTTATTTCATAATCTGGGTTTAGGTTATGAGATTATCTCTAATGATTGGTATTTATGCTGATCAAAAAATTGGTCCCGACATTTATAGAGTCTAAATCTAAGTTTTTTTAAAAAGGTCTAAAATTAGGGTTTCTATACATTAATGTGCATTACATACTCTAATACATGTTAATACATTGAAAATAGGCAAAGAGGAACTTGGACTCAATTAAAGTGGTGAAAGTTAGTAATTGATATTAGTAAGAGAGTATGTGCATTCTTACACCCTAAGTTGGGATATTTGCAAATAAAACCCTATATTTCCCTACTGAGGCTTTAACGAGCCCTATTCCTCTATTCATGATTCTTTTGTTAAATTGCCTCAAACTTGGTAATGATATTCTTTTTCTTAGGTCTTGTACCCCACTGTCATGTTCTAATTGATATGATGCTTGTACTTGCCATGATTTCTTTACTAGCATGTTGATTTTATGGATTGTTTAGCTATAGTAGTGGTACTTATGTGCAACCACCCATAGATAGGGCATGTGTTAATTTGCCCTGGGGAATGTCTTATTCTCCCCCATAAAAATATGTGTAGGTGACTGGGAATGTATTAATTCTCCCCTCACCTGTAGGTTGAGGTTCGGTAGGTGCCTCAACCCTACTTAGTTAATGTAGCCAATATTAATCTTGCATGCAATGCCTTTACTATTTTAATGTTATGGCAAACATCTATTTGATTATGCCTCATACTCTTGATCCTTCATATTATGCTGAAACCTAGCCTTTATCTACATGTTTTTCCCTTGATATCCTATTCATATTTGTTGACACATACTTTGTTTTCATTTCCCTTTCGTTGGGTGTTTTCCCAACCACCCAGGTTTAGATCAAGGTGTGGAACATGACCAAGGAGAACATAGCTTCCAATGTGGACCTAGCTCTTGGAGATGTTGCTTGGAGATGGATTTGAAGTAGTTTAGACTTCCCTCTACTTAGATCCTTATGTTGTATCATACATGTAAACCCTTAATGGGATATTATGATGTACTTTTGTAATATTTTGTGAAAATTAAAATATAATCATTATTTTTATTCCACTGCTACACTTTGGTTACCACTCATAGATAGGGCATGTATTAATTTGCCCTGGGGAATGTCTTATTCTCCCCCATAAAAATGTGTGTAGGGGACTGGGAATGTACTAATTCTCCCCTCACGTATAGGTTGAGGTCTGGTAGGTCCCTCGACCCTAATTAGTTAAGGTAGTCATTATTATCATGCATCCAACCCTTTTATTATATTTTGTTTATTGCAAGCATCTATTTAAAGATAGCCTCATACTCTTGAAATCTTCATCTTATGTTGAAAACTAGCCTTTATTTATATGTTTTCTTTTCCTTGATATCATATTCATACTTGTTGACACATACCTTGTTTTTCTCTCTCTTGTTGGGTGGTTTCCCAGCCACCCAGGTTTAGATCGAGGTGTTGAACATGATCAAGGAGAATATAGCTTCCAACATAAACCTAGCTCTTGAAGATCTTGCTTGGAGACAGATTTGAAGTAATTTTGACTTCCCTCTACTTAGATCCTTATGTTGTGTCATACGTATAACCCTTATGGGATATTATGATGTACTTTTGTAATCTATTGTGAAAATTGAATATAGTCATTTGTTTAATTCTACTGCTACACTTTGGTTGTTTTGAATATTGTTTATTGGAATTTGAACATTTTACACCTATTCTAGCATACCTTTGAGTGTGTTCGGAATGGATATTTTATTCTTCAATTTTTTTTAGTAGGGAGTGGATCCCCTCTCAGGTCCTACCTCCTTACAACATGGTATCAGAGCCCATGGTAGTGGAATCTAACTATTTCAACTTTGTCTCCCTAATTAGAACACTTGCCTCATATAGTTCCTCTTTAATTGACATGTTTGTCCTAGAATTGATCTATGCTGATCTTGAGATGATGAAAGATTAATTTAGGATCATAAGAGCTTTGCACTAGAAACATGTTTAGTTAACCATAATGAGATGAGTCTGTTAGGTAGCTATTAGGGCATAAGTTGAAAGCAAAGGTGTCTAGAAAGGATCAGGGTTCGGGGGCTGGAAAGATTTTCCTCTTTACCACTAGCTTGGTTTATGAGGACTCTCAGATCCATATGATGCCTGCCTGGCCTGAGTTGGTACTATTGTCTAAAATAACATGCTTTTAGGCAATAGTAGCCTTAGACATCCATGTTGGATATCTTTGAGAACCTTAGTATGATGACCTTGAGACTTGTTTGAGTATTGATACCCAATATAATTGAACCTTAGTATGATGACCTTGAGACTTGTTTGAGTATTGATACCCAATATAATTCTCTTATGTCCCATAGAACCACATGTTTGGATAGTCTATCCCTAAGAAACTAGACTTTGATGTTTGGTGTATAGTAAGCAATCAGAGTGCATAGTGGAAGCGTGATGGATTTTGTACATGGCTTAGTTAGACTCACCCTTTTACCTCTAGATTAGTTTGATTTGGTAGGTCAAACCTTTTAAGGGGTGGATGATAGTTGGTTTGATGATGTTTGGGTAGTCAGATTTGTGATCCATAAAAATGTGTGTAGGTGATCAGGAATGTACTAATTCTCCCCTCACCTATAGGTTGACGTCCGATAGGTGCCTCAACCCAAATTAGTTAAGGTAATCATAATTATCATGCATCCAACCCTTTTATTATATTTTTTTTATTGCAAGCATCTATTTAAAAATAGCCTCATACTCTTGAAATATTCATCTTATGATGAAACTAGCCTTTATTTATAGGTTTTCTTTTCCTTGATATCCTATATATATTTTTTGACACATACCTTATTTTTCTCTCTCGTGTTGGGTGATTTCCCTACCACCCAAGTTTAGATCGAGGTGTTAAACATGATCAAGGAAAACATAGCCTCCAACATGGACCTAGCTCTTGGAGATGTTGCTTAGAGACAGATTTGAAGTAATTTTGACTTTACTCTACTTAGATCCTTATGTTGTGTCATACATGTAAACCCTTATGGGATATTATGATGTACTTTTGTAATCTTTTGTGAAAATTGAATATAGTTATTTGTTTAATTCTGTTGCTACACTTTGGTTGTTTTGAATACCATTTATTGAAATTTGAACATTTTACACCTATTCTAGCATACCTTTGAGTGTGTTCGAAATGGATATTTTATTCTTCAATTTTTTTTAGTAGGGAGTGGATCCCCTCTCGGGTTCCACCTCCTTACATCATGGTATCAGAGCCCATGGTAGTAGAATCTGAGTATTTCAACTTCATCTCCCTAATTAGAACCCTTGCCTCATATAGTTCCTCTTTAATTGACACGTTTGTCCTAGAATTGATCTATGCTGATCTTGAGATGATGAAAGATTAATTTAGGATCATAAGAGTTTTGCACAAGAAACATGTTTAGTTAACCATAATGAGATGAGTATGTTAGGTAGCTATTAGGGGATAAGTTGAAAGAAAAGGTGTCTAGAATGGATCAGGGTTCGGGGGATGGCAAGATTTTCCTCCGCACCTCTATCTTGGTTTATGAGGACTCTCAGATCCATATGATGCTTGCCTGGCCTGAGTTGATACCATTGCCTAAAATAGCATGCTTTTAGGCAATACTAGCCTTAGAAATCCATGTTGGATATCTTTAAGAACCTTAGTATGATGACCTTGTGTTTTATTTGAGTATGGATACCCAATATAATTATCTTATGTTCCCTAGAACCACATGTTTGGATAGTCTATCCCTAAGAAACTAGACTTTGAAGTTTGGTGTTTAGTAAGCAATCAGAGTGCATAGTGGAAGCGTGATGGATCTTGTACATGGATTAGTTAGACTCACCCTTTTACCTCTAGATTAGTTTAACTTGGTAGGTTAAACCTTATAAGGGGTGCATAATAGTTGGTTTGATGGTGTTTGGGTTGTCAAATTTTAAGGACAAAATCCTTTTTAAGGGGATGGAGTCCTGTAACAAATTGAAATCTAGCTACACTGACTCTAGAAACCCTAACTCCATGATCAGGAGAATAGTTTTCTTGGATCCTTAGTTTTAACCAAACAACTTATAGTTGTAACCCCACATGCTTGTTTATATACTAATAAGCATATAATGGTCATCTAATAAATAGTTCACATGTTTGAACCCTAATGAATATCTAATGCACATAATATGAGTAACATACAATAATAATTTTGGGTACACATGAGGCTAAACATTTTTGTACCAATAAACCCTAATGAAATGATCAAGAAGGTAATTGTAACCTAATCTTGGACTTAATGCATACTAAGAATGTATAGGTGAAAAATAATGATCATATTGGCCTATACCCTAAGTTATAATCATCTAACCTTAACATATACATCCTTAATGACATTCTTGATACATTAGTGACACTAGGTGTCATAATAAGTTAACATACTTTAATACACATAAATGATATATAATCTCCACCCGGCCAGTGTGGCTCAGGTGGTTCGGTCCGGCTTGTCCTCCCTGGGGGACCTGGGTTTGAATCCCCCTGAGCGCACTGTATTTACCAACTCCTTGGGTCATCTGGGCTCTGGCACCTGTTTGAGGAGGAGGGGGAGCGGGGTCTCCCTAAGACTAAAAAAAATGATATATAATCTCCTACTCATAGATTAATCAACTCATCAATATGAAATGCATATCACCTTGTTCTCTAATACACACCTAATTAATAACCTAATCATCACTTGGTATGTGAATCAAATCATTAATATGTAATATGTCCCACCTTGATCACTTAAATACATATAATGACTTCAATATGGATAACAAGTAATTGGATTCACACAAATGTGCATAATCAATAATAAGAAGTGAATAAATATAAGAAAAAGATTAGCGATGACATTAATGTAAAAAAAGGAATTTTGACAATGTTTAATATTTATATAAGTAATTAATGTGAAATTATTTTGATTAATTGTAACAAATTGGATAAAATTTCTTAGCTCATGCAAAATAATCTTTTATAATTCAATATGTTGATAACAGAGACTAAATCCAAATGATTAAGGATAATAATCAAGTATATTGAGATAATTGAGTAAACCCTAATTGTGCTCAAACTCTTAACGAGATAAATAATAAATATAAAGGAATTTGTGCATAATAATAAAATATAACTCTTTTGGAAACAAAGTAAATATAATATGACACAATTAAAAGAATAATAAGGATGATATACTATTATAATGAATATAATATTAATAGGCCTAAAATGTTAACTGTGTTATATCTTATAAAAAGAAATCTTAATCGTGGAACCCTTAGTGATGCATGAGAACCTGGCCTATTTGGAGTTTCTTGAGAAGATTCTGAACTCCCAAGTTAAGTAGTTGAAAAACAAGGAGTTTTAGTTAGTGAAAGTTTTAGTGGAAGTTTTATGGAAACCACCTGGGAGTTTAGTGTTGGGATATTGCATACTCATGCTTCTCTTTTTGTTTGATATTTTGGGGATGAAATCTTATTTAAGGGGTGGAGTGTTGTAACATACCGAAACTTGGACATATTCTCTTTTTGGCCCTTTTCCAAGCTTTTCCTTTCCTTTCTATCCTTTTTTGGCCATGATGTATAAATTGTGGAATTTATAGTGGGTTGGTGAATATTTGTTCAATAATTATACCAATGGAATGGTTTATTAACAAATACATCATTGAAAGTTTATTTAAGGATCTAAAATGCAAAATCACCACTTGAATGGAACAATGGTAAGTAAATTTGTACCAGAAGTGTAAGGCCACAAAGCTTGCTTAATATATTAAACAACCTTAATTACCATAAATATTTGTTATTGACCTTAATATAACTTTGTGATGTGTTTTTAAATCATAAAATGAGCCTAAGTTTCAAATTTGGTTCGATTTGGATGTTGTTTGTACAAGTTATGTAATTTTAGGTACATTCTGGACTTTTATGCAATTTACCCAATTGGTAGGTTTTATTTGCAAATTATCACATGAATTATAATCTTTAGATATTCCCCTACCATTCTCATGATTTTTAAACATGTGGCGCCTAGTTGCACCTTGGTTTGAAGGTGTTTATCTCCCAGGGCATTATGGGGATTACCCTCTATATAAATGAGCTTATCTTTAAAAGCTATCAACAAATGGGGTTATTTCTTTGTTTGAAGGACTGTGGGGATGGCCTAGAAGTCTCCATGGGCTATTAGGACCAAAATATTATATACAAGAAGTCTCTATGAGTTGTCCTACTGCATGGACATGAAGCCTTAGGCTAGGGACACATGGAAAGTGCCATAGACACCTCATGCTTGCCCCCTTCTTTATAAAGCCATGTCTACCCCTTCCCAACTCCCAATTTGAAAACTCTTACTCTCCTTTTCTTTCCTTCAGCTTAGATCATCATTCCTACTCTACTTGGCCACTAAGGTTCTGTCCCAAGGTAAAACAGAGTGCTTACCTTGGCGAAGAAGGCTCCTAGGGTTCCAAACTTGCTTTATTTAGGGTTTCTAAATCTCCTTCTTGATGATTTTGTCCAAAACTAGTAAGTTTCCTCTTTCCCTTCCATATTTTCATGATTTTCCTATTCCTTAAACCTTATTCCAGGTTAGTACTATGGCCTTCCATGGAGAAACCCCACCTAGAGCCCTTAAACACCTCATCTCCATGTTCTTTTGTTGGGGTTTTTCACCTCTAAAGTGGAGAAGGTACTTCTTGCTCGAGATAGGAGATTTGTTGGAGAAACCAGCCTCTCTAGCTTGGTAACCTTACTTCTTGAACCTATCCACCTTCCTAGAGGCGAGTTTTATAAACCCCTTTCTCATATATTGCTTAGTACATGCTTAAAACTCATGCTTCTATGTTTAAAATCGATGATCTCCATCTGTATATGCCATGTTCTTCTAGGGTTTTGGTTTCTTGATTTTTTACCTTCTCTAGAAGATCTAGTTTGGTTACCTATGCAACTCCAACCCTGATCTTGGGTTAAATGGTGTTTTTTCCCTCTTTATGACTCTTCCTCCCTCTCAAAAATTTCTGACTTGTGATTTCCTTATTGGTTCAAATTAAAAAAATTCATATCTTTTAATCCGCTTATCCAAATTTGATAAATAAAACATGTTTTGGAATCAAAAAATTAATCTCTATATAATAGAAATGCTATAGAGGTCTGATTTAAAGGTTTGAGGAAGGGTGATTTTTGGAAAATGAATGTAATGCATTAAATCCATAAAAAGTATATCTTAATCATCATAACTCCAAAATTAATATAAAAATATGTTTTCTTGATCAGGAGAACCTAATAAGTTCATTGGTGAGGTTTCTAGAGTATAAATCAAAGTTTTTTAAAAAGGTCTAAAATTAGGGTTTCTATACATTAATGTGCATTATGTACTCTAATACATGTTAATACATTGAAAATAGGCAAAGAGGAACTTGGACTCAATTAAAGTGGTTAAAGTTAGTAATTGATATCAGTAAGAGAGTATGTGCATTCTTACACCTTAAGTTGGGATATTTAAAAACCAAACCCTATATTTCCCTAATGAGGCTTTAACGAGCCATATTTCCTCTATTCGTGATTCTTTTGATAAATTGCCTCAAAATCAGTAATGATATTCTTTTTCTTGGGTCTTGTTCCCCACTTCCATGTTCCAAATATATGATGCTTTCACTTTCCATGAATTATTTTCTTGCATGTTGACTTTATGGACTATTTAGCTATAGTAGTGGTACTTATGTACAACCACCCTTATATTGGCCATGTATTAATTCACCCTGGGGAATGTCTTAATCTCCCCCATAAAAATGTGTGTAGGTGACTAGGAATGTACTAATTCTCCCCTCACCTATAGGTTGAGGTCTAGTAGGTGCCTCAATTTTTAATTAGTTAAGGTAGTCATAATTATCATGCATCCAACCCTTTTATTATATATTGTTTATTGCAAGCATCTATTTAAAAATAGTCTCATACTCTTGAAATCTTCATCTTATGATGAAAACTAGCCTTTATTTATATGTTTTCTTTTCCTTGATATCCTATTCATATTTGTTGACACATACCTTGTTTTTCTCTCTCTTTCTGGGTGATTTTCCAACCCCCAGGTTTAGATCGAGGTCTTTAGCATGATCAAGGAGAACATAGCTTCCAACATGGACCTAGCTCTTAGAGATGTTTCTTGGAGATATATTTTAAGTAATTTGGACTTCCCTCTACTTGGATCCTTATGTTGTGTCATACATGTAAACCCTTATGTGATATAATGATGTACTTTTGTAATCTTTTGTGAAAATTGTATATAATCATTTATTTAATTTCACTACTCACTTTGGTTGTTTTGAATACCATTTATTGAAATTTGACCATTTTACACCTATTCTAGCATACCTTTGAGTGTGTTTGGAATGGATGTTTTGTTCTTCAAAATTTTTTAATAGGGAGTGGATCCCCTCTCAGGTCCCACCTCCTTATAGAGGCACCCCACGAAGGCCTCTAATCTTTCATTGTATCATCCTTATCCTTAGCCTGATGTCTTAGTCCTCCTCTACTTATCACTTGCAGACATCTTGTACCAAGCCATGCAAAGAAACATAAAATATTCAAGTGGAACTGAGTAGTTATACATGAAAATAACTTATATTTGAATGACATGAAAATATATTATAACATGAGTGCTTAACATGGTTAAAATTATTAACATGATTACTTGAAGACTTAAGTACACTGACATGATTACATGAACACATGTATTTTATCTTGAGTTAATATAGTAACTCTCCTAAATACACTACAATGCTCATAAGTCCATTTAAGGCTCACATAAGGTCGGTTAAGGCTCACATAAGGCCAGATAGTCTCACATAATCCTCCTACAGAGCTCATAAGTACGATTAAGGCTCACTTAAATATGATTGCGAGGGCTATATGAACATAACATGATTTCTTAATCTTAAACATGGTTTTCATAATTTATTAATTCATTGAACATGATTATCATTATTTCTTGATTCTTTAGCATGGTTGTACTACATAATACTTCATTGAAATAGTAAACATGAAAACTGTTGAAAATGCAAATTCTTAGCATGAGCATGATGTTCCATAAGCATATAATGTGTACTAATGTACTCGTACTTTACTTGAGGCTTTATGAATAAATAAGTGATTAATATAAACCATGAACCCTAATTTAATACTCAATGTGCATGATCACTCATCTGATCTTGAGGAGATGTACTAACTGTAACTTGAATCCAGATCAACCCTAGTTGTCTTGTACAACATATAAATACATTATTTATCATTATTAAACTTATGGTATTAGAGTTTTCAATAAAGCATGGAAAGTAGATTGGCAATCTAGATCTAAAATAAGGACCATACACATCTCGAAAAATTGATCAAAATCCATACAAGGTTCGATCCTAGCTGAGCTATAAATCAATTTCTATGATTTATTGAAAATTACACTTGAATCAGCCAATCATGATCGATATAAATTCAATAAAAGGATTTATGGGATCAGATAAGAGAAAACTAGAAAGAATGATTTGCCCATGGTACCATTTCCAACTATTGGGCATGACATGGTAACTTAGTCAAGACTTAAATCAGACCAAGGCATGACTATACCAAAACATTCATGACAATATTCCAGTTTTTCCCTAGGATTTTGTGATGCATCAAAACACGTCCTCATGGTAGGTGGGTAAAAGCAACACCTAGGATCTTCTCTGCCAAACCAAGGTGTTGAGCATTTTCCTTGAGCTTCCAAACACTGATCACAAACTGAGGTTAGAATCTCGTGTAAAGAAAAACAACAACCATTAATGATTCCCTTGATTCTCCCGATCAAAAAGACCCTTAGAACTGATTATATGGTGGTCAGATGTGAAGGAATCCTCTATCGCCATGGATGGCAAGACGGAAAGGAAACAATATCAACCAAGAGAGTGAATCATTGCAATGTGATTCATTCAATGAATTTATAAGATAAAACCAAAGTTAGAATCACAAACAACTATGTGTGTTGACCCTCAAAATCCTCTAACACACTGCAATAAGCAGGAAATAGAGCGTTGGACCCAAAACCCAAATTCAAGGTTAGGATTTGAATAGAAGTAAACTGAGAACTGAGAGACATGTATATAGAAGTACACATTGATTTGACATGGTTTTTGTAAGAAAATGGTGATCGGAAGGGTCCAGTCAGCCTTGCCGTCATAGATCCAGGAGCTCAAGGTAGGGGGACATAGCATAACTAAAAGATAGAGTCTGGGCTTGAGGGAAAGATAGAATAGGGCATAAGGATTCTTATTGTGTTTTTAATCAAACTGAGGTTGTGAGAAGTGCAGGCATGGACTCACCATTATCGGAGAAGGAGACTCGATCTGTGGTGGCTCATCAGTTATATTACCCAAATTAATGATGGAGGAGTGTCTAAGCTAACTGAGGATTCTTTGTGGGTCATCATTGCTCATCGTGATGCCTTACACTGGCATGGGGAAAATGTTGTGTCGACTAAAGGAGGAGATTTTGGGTGCTTTCATAGGCGGCAAGGTAGGGGCTGAGTTAGGATTCCTTGGGTTTGGAATACTCTCCACTTTCCTTTGGTGGCAAGAAAAAATGGGAGTCATGGAGTGCCAAGGGAGATAGGGGTTGACAAAATTTGTTACTGGATGTTGTCCTTCAGTGCACAAAGAGTGGGAGGAAGAAGACAAGGTCCTCAACGGGTCGGATAAAAAGTGTAATGACCATGTAACGCATGACACACTCAAATAGAAGTGTTGATAGAACTTAGGTAACCGTATATAAATCAAATGTATCATCACTTGATTAGGTTTATCTGTCTATGATCAATCACTCATTTCCCTACTATTATTTCATATAGCTAGGATTATCCTATTGACATGAAACCTGCGAGCATGAGGAATCTAAATAACCAGCTAGATATTAGGTTTGAGTTATGGAAACTTGTGATTTCTAGGGCCTTTGGAGGTTCAGGCTTTTCTTCTATGGTGGAGATCATCTTAAGGTCCTCAATTTCAGCATTGGTGATCACCTCAAAGTTATCTAAATGAGTCTTACATTGATTTAATTGTTCATTGCCAAAATCACATTCAGTGGGGATAGTGAGGGCTGTGTGTAGGGGGGTCATCAACTAACTCCCATTCCTACCTTAGTTGGGATGATTTATCAATGCAATCAAGGAGGTAGACCTCTTCCTCAAGACTAGGTCCCTTCATGCTTTCAAACACCCTAAACTCTAGGGTTTGCTTCCATAATCTTAACAAAATGGTACCAGCCTCAACATCAATCAAGGCACTGACAGTGGCTAAGAAGGGACATCTAAAAATGAGGGGGTAGCATAAATTTTCCTTGATGTCCATGATCACAAAATCACAGGGGGCATAGGCATCTTTTTTTACTTTAATCAGAATCTCTTCTATGATTCCCATGGGTTTGGTCATGGATGAGTCTGCCAATTGGATAGTCATGGTTGTGGGTAGCATGTCATTGAATCCTAGTCTTTTACAAAGGCTGTAAGGCATGATGGATATACTGGCTCCTAAATCTGCTAGGCCCTTTCTACAAGCATTGTCACCCAAGTAGCATCCTATCCCAAAAGAACCAGGGTCCTTCTATTTTTTAGGCATCTTACTTAGGATTATGTCTGAAGTGGTCCTAGCAAGTTTAACGGTCTCATATTCTCTAGTAGAGTACTTCCTAGTCAAGAGGGTTTTCATGTACTTAGACCAGGCAAGCATGTCTGCCAAAACATCAAGGAAGAGAATGTCTACATGTAGTTTTTTCATAGCATCCCTAAATTTCATGAAGTGGGCGTCAAGCCTTGTTTGTTTGAGGTGGGCTTGGTAGGGAGGTCGTGGCTTGTAGATTGGTTCTTCGGCTTCTTCCTGAGCAGTTTTGGAGATGGTTGGTTCAGGTGTAGCTTCAGGTTCAACAACTACCATGTCCTCATCCTCGAATTCTAGAGGTGGGGTCGAAGGTTTTTCTGGAGGGGGAGGGGAGTGCACCTTTCCTGAACGAGTGGAGACAACCTTAAGTTGTTTGAGATGTTTGGGGTTTTTTTAGTCTGCCCTACAAAAGTTCTGGCAGGGGGTTTCTATTGAGCAAACAAGCGGGCTAGCTGGTCATTAGTCACCTTTTGATGAACTTGTTGAGCAATGATGATTTGTTCCAGAGCATCTATTCTTTCATCGACGGAGGGGGTGGGAGTTGGAATACTTGGTGGCGGTTGAGGAGGTGGCTGATTGAGATTTTGGGGGAAGGTTTAAGTTTTAGAATTGTTGCCCTTGATATGGTGGTCGATTTGGGTGATTTCCTTAGTAGTTCCCTTGGGTCCCAAAGTTCCTTTGGTTGTTGTATGGGAATCTAGGTGGTGATCAATTGTTGCCTTGAGGGTAGGGAGGCCTTTGTTGAGATGGAAGTTGGCTAGAGTTTTCACCACATGTAAGGTTCCCATATTGCAAGACAGGATGGTTTCTAGTCTGGTTGGGATTGTAGTAACCTTGGCCTGATATTTTATGGATTGAGTTGAGCTCTTCTAGTTGTTGTCCCGTTTCTGTTTGCATGGGGGTGTTGTAGAGGTATTGACATTGTAGGGTTGTGTAATCATATCCTTGGCAAATGCCACACAGGGAGTCCACATCTTTTACTTGTTGGGGTAACTCCCTAAGGGTGCCTAGGGATGACTCTAACCGATCATGTTTTAGGGCAATTAATTTGAGGCTTTCTGCTATGCTTTGGATATCAGGATTTACTTCAGCCTTGGCTACCTTAAGGATTCCTCCAATTCCTTTTCTAGCCCTTGTTTGAAAATCCCATTTCACCACTTCCCATGCGCTAGTTAGACTTTGGTGCATGAAATTTCCTCCAGATGAGGAATTAAGAAAGAATTTGGTATCATCATCAACACCACGATAGAAGATCTCTATGAGATGGGCTTGAGAGATATCATGGTGAGGGCACTTCCTAAGTAAGTCCTTGAACCTTATCCAAGCTTCTCCTAAGGATTCTCCTGGGGACAAAGAGAAGTGATTGATTTGTCCCCTGAGTTCCTAGGTAAGAGAAGGAGGGTAAAATTTCTTAAGAAACTTATTTTGTAGAACTTCCCAAGTTGTGACATGTTCTTTACTCCCCGTGGTGTTGTACCAGCTACTAGATTGGCTGGAGAGGGAGTACTTGAACAATCTAAGGCAGATGGCATCTTCAGAAACGCCTGGGAGTTTGTTCAAAGAGCAAAGGTCAATGAACCTTTGAAGGTGATCTTGGCAGCTTTCCCCATTATTACCAGAGAAAGGTTTAGCTTGGATCATGGTGATCCATTGGGTTTGGATCTTGAATTGGGGAGCAATGATGTCAAGAGGCTTGATTGGGTGTTGGGCATATGTAGATTTGGGAATAGAAAAATCTTTCAATTGTTTTTGCCTTTCGGCTTCCCTCCTATTAGTTTATAGGATTTCTTGTTCAGCCATGTAGGTTGCTCGTAAAGCGGCTTCTCTAGCCACTTGGTTAGCTAAGATGTGCTCTCTTTGAGCCGCTAAAGCTTGGTTGATCCTACAGGCAACTTCTTCCTCGTCCAACATATTTTGATTTTGGCAGTTTAGATGGTGGAAAGTTTTATCTATCTCAGGATCAAATGATTGAAAATCAGTGTTCGAGCATCGAATGCACAAAATAAGTAGTTAATTGTGTGTAGAAAAAATGGACTACCGGAATGGAAACTCGACAGAAGGAGGAGTAGCACTTCCAAAATGTTACTCGGAAGGCATAAAAATTTTAAAAAAAGTTTTTTAAAAGTTTTGGGGGTTTGAAAAAAAACAATTCGTTGTCCCCGACAACGGTGCCAAATTGTTAATGTGTCGCAGTGCACTTACAATCACTAAGATAATTATCCTAGATTTTAATCCTTTTTTAACTTTTCGATTAAGGCTAGTATAGAAAAGGGTCGATCCCATAGGACAACTTTATTAAGATTGTTAAATCTAAACCCAATTGTTTTTGAAGGACTTTGTTATTTATTTTTGGTATTTTCATATTTGGAACATAAATTAAAAGTCGAGTTTGGGGGTTTATGATTAATACTTAAGAAAGAATGGTAGGAATGAAAATGCACTTAACAAGAATATAAATTTGCCATGTCATAGGGAAAATCAAGATTGTTGTTAGCACAAGAGAACTATTATGAATGAAAGACTGGGAATTAAAGGAAGTAAAACAAGCGGTTATCAGAATCAATAGATGGGAATCGAGACTTTAGGGGTTTTCACCACCTTAGCCTAGGCAAAAAACAAACTAATCCTTAAAAATCAAATTCGATGAAGGCAAGTGAATTAATGAAAATCCACTAATGATGAACTCCACATGAGCCCATTGGTCCTAGTGCTCATGTTTCTTAGTGCATCAACCTAAAAGAAGAAGATCCACAGTCATTTCAAAACTCCTATGTGATTGGGTTTGTTGCTCTAAATCTGAACTTCCACGGTCATATCCATCCGGATTAATTGTAGATCAAACCAATTCATTACTTTGATAGATCAATTAGTTATCAAACCCAAAAGCCATCTAGGATCATTTTAAGAAAAAGTCAATAAAGCCACGGCTAAGGGGTTATTCCCCTTGCCTCAATAGGGAACTACTCACTCATGCTTGCGGAGAAAAGAGAGACGGAGGGAAGAAGAGTTCTAGCCATAGTCTAGTCTTACTAAAGGATAGTTCCTTAGGCTAGAGACAATGAAATGGCCGACGCTTAATCCCTTGCTCCAGTCCACGGAAGAGAAGAAGAAGAAGAAGAAATAAACTAGATCTAAACGAGCGAAGTAAGAACAATAATTGAAAGGAACACTTATCTTGCAAAAACTAAACTTTATTGATGAATAGAACACAATAACATAAGAACGCAAGAAAGATTGCTCCGAAATCCCATAAAAAGATGATACAAAAGATGAAGCATCATCATCACATTCCATACTATTCTCAAGTATGAACCCACACATAAATCAAGGTGTAGCCATTAGGTTATAGCATACTAGGGTTTCAACAACAATAAGAGAGTCCTCCATTATTGTATTAATCATTCAAGGACTATTCATACCCAATTACCATCATTTAGTTATATTAAATCTAGGTATAACAAACTATACCTCATTAGGGTTACATATCAAAATAATATGGTTATCATCCCTTCTATTCATATGAGTTAATAGGGAATACTACCTTATTGAGGGTAACCCTCCATTTGTTCCAGCATCATTCTCCTAAGGATTCTCCTGGGGACATAGAGAAGTGAGTGATTTGTCCCCTGAGTTCATAGGTAAGAGAAGGAGGGTAAAATTTCTCACAAAACTTATTCTGTAGAACTTCCCAAGTTGTGACATGTTCTTCACTCTCCATGGTGTTGTACCAGCTACTAGCTTGGTCGGAGAGGGAGTACTTGAACAATCTAAGGCAGATGGCATCTTCACAAATGCCTGGGAGTTTGTTCAAAGAGCAAAGGTCAATGTATTGGTGTGTATGCCCTGAGAGACAATCATATAATGATTGGATTGGGATACATTAAGATTGATTTGATAAATATCAAAGGCAAGCTTCCAATTTGTTCTAGTTCAATCAGTTATGAGATAATGATAGAACAGAATGAATGTCTAGAGAATAACATTACTCAATGTCATATGTCTTTAGGTTGAGGACCTGAAGAGTGAGATCACACGGATGCTAAGAGTTTGTACATTTTTGTTTTGTCCCTAGTCAGATGTCATTGTGGAAGGTTGATAGACTACAATGACACAACAAGACTAGAGTGTGTGTTGGTTGATGAAAGAGTCTCATTAGTCATGATATGTGATATCAAACCTAGCACATAGATACATGTTAGAGAACAGTGTATCAGACAGACCCACCGTGAGAGTGACACATGGAACCATGACATGGTAGTCATAGTCAGCTCTCATAGTGACGGTGGTGATTGTGATTCTTTGACCTGAAATCACTACACTCATCACATGTCGTTGGGTACACTTTGACATCATCAAACACAATCCTAAAATATGGATTGTTATAAAGGTGATGGTTGGGTGACTTTGACACATGGGGTTATGACTGTGAGTGGTAGATATGGGATTTGTCCCTCCTAAGGGAGTATGATGCCCATGGCCACTTGATAAGTGAGACTGAGAAAGGCATGCACATGCATGTGTGAGTCAATATGTGATATTAATGGCACACATATCTTAGATAGTCTGCTTTGGATCAAGGAACATGAATGAACATTGAAAGGATGACAGTTCCATGCCTTGAGTTCATTCAGGATATCAAAGACAAAGGAATTATACATTCACTGGAACACCAATCACAGACTGTAGGATTAAAGTTGTTCTCCAACTTTCCTTTTCACTTGGTAGCACTGATGTACGACTAGGCACCGCTCTTTGCTTGTGATTTCATAAGCTAGTTATGGACATTCACTGTCAACGTGAAATGGGACATATAGGGTCACACACAAAGGATTTACTTGGAACATGAGTTTATCCATGAGTGATGTTTGGTTTTATAACTAAAGGTGCTTAGGTACTCAATAAAACATTCAATCAATTGACTTGACTCAGAATCATCAAGTTCAAGTGTTGAACTAACTGATTTGAGTGTCAGATTGATTGAGAACGGCATTGACTGTGTTCTGCACAATCTGGACCACCAACCGACTGATTCACTAGGTGAATGGCTCATGACCAGTGAGATGACCGGTTTACTCTGGTGAACCACGATCGGTTCATGTGTCCAAACGATCCGTGTTGGGTTGTCCCAATTTGTGAGAAAAGTTTTCGTTTCACTTGTACAATTTGATTAAAACAAGAATTGATCTTAGTATTAATTAGAAACGAACAAGGAAAGTCAATTAGAGGCAAGTCTGGGCAGCGAACTGATGAGTTCAGTGAAATGACCGGCTCACACTCCCAACCGACCGGTTCAATTATGAAATGACCGGTTCGGTTGCAGCAGTGCAATCAGTTCGTGGAAATTCCAGACCCTTCTACTCCCACTTTAATCTTACATTGCCTGGGGCTGAGACTCCTGACCCTGACCCCTCCTATATATAGAGGGGTACTAGGGGCTTCTCAGATAGAACAACTCATAACATCAGTTGCTCTACAAAGTTGTTGTTCTCTCTGGTTGTGGTAACCGAGAGAGTCTAAGCAAGTTCTACCCATCCAGGGAGGAACAATGAGGAAAAGACAACTACATAAACGTAACTGATTGTGTGAGAGTGTGTCGGTGACTAGTATGTCAATAGAAGGGGGTGACTCCTTCTAGTGTCCTATAGGACATTCCGACTAGAGTTCCTGGTGGTCCATGTAGACTATCTATAGAGGGGGGAGATTTCTACAGCTCTGGAGCACGGAAGTCAACTACAGTTCGGGCAGAGACCAGGAGCTGCACAGACATCACCGAAGACAGGTGGTTGAAGACCACACTAGCTGTGAGGTATTGTCGCTGAGCAAGCCTTAGGACCAGGTATATCTCACTAAAACCATCCTTCCTATTTCATATTCATTGATGTGATATGTGGTTATCGTTTTATGCTGAGAGAAAATTTTTGTTTCCGCTGCCTTCTCATCACAATGAACCTTTGAAGGTAATCTCGGTAGCTTTCCCCATTGTTGCCAGAGAAAGGATTAGCTTGGATTATGGTGATCCATTGGGTTTGGATCTCAAATTGGGAGCAATGATGTCAGGAGGCACGACTGGGTGTTCACAGGTAGATTTGGGAACAGAAAAATCTTTCAATTGTTTTTGCCTTTCGACTTCCCTCCTATTGGCTTCCAGGGTTTCTTGTTCAGCCATGTAGGCTGCTCGTAAAGTGGCTTCTCTAGCCGCTTGGTCGACTAAGATGTGCTCTCTTTGAGCTGCTAAATCCTAGTTGATCCTATGGCCGACTTCTTCCTCATCCAACATATTTTGATTTTGGTGGTTTAGACGGTGGAAAGTTCTATCTATCTCAGGGTCAAACGATTGAAAATCCGTGTTCGGGCGTCGCATGTACAAAATAAGCAGTTAATTGTGTGCTAAAAAATGGACTGCTGAAATGGAAACTCGACAAAAGGAGTAGCACTTCTGGAATGTTACTCGATAGGCATAAAAATGAAGAAAAAAAATTCAAAAGTTTTAGGGGTTTGAAAAAAATAACCTGTTATCCCCAAAAACGGTGCCAAATTGTTAATTCATCATAGTGCACTTACAATCACTAAGATAATTATCCTAGAGCTTAATCTTTTTTCAACTTTTCGATTAAGGCTAGTATAGAAAAGGGTCCATCCCACAGGACAACTTTATTCAGATTGTTAAATCTAAACCCAATTGTTTTTTAAGAACTTTGTTATTTATTTTTGGTATTTTCATATTTGGAACAAATTTTAAAAGTCGAGTTTGGGGGTTGATGATTAACACTTAAGAAAGAATTGTAGGAATGAAAATGCACTTAACAAGAATATAAATTTTCCCTATCACAAGGAAAATCAAGATTTTTGTTAGCACAAGAAAACTATTATGAATGAAAGATTGGGTCTCAAAGGAAGCAAAACAAGCAGTGATTGGAATCAAGAGATGGGAATCGAGGCTTTAGGGGTTTTCACCACCATAGCCTAGGGAAAAACAAACTAATCCTTAAAAACAATGGATTCAATGAAGGCAAGTGAATTAATGAAAATCCACTAAAGATGAACTCTACATGAGCGCATTGGTCCTGGTGCTCATGTTTCTTAGTGCATCAACCTAAAAGAAGAAGATCGATGGTCGTTTCAAAACTCTTATGCGATTGGGTTCGTTGTTCTAAATCTGAACTTCCACAGTCATATCCATCCAGATTAACTTTTGATCAAACCAATTAATTACTTTGATTGATTAATTAGTTATCAAACCCAAAATCCATCTAGGATCGTTTTAAGGAAAATTCGATAAAGCCACGACTAAGGGGTTATTCCCCTTGCCTCGATAGGGAACTACTCACTCATTCTTTTGGAGAAAAGGGAGACGGAGCGAAGAAGAGTTCTAGCCATAGTCTAGTCTTACTAAAGGATAGTTCCTTAGGCTAGAGACAATGAAATGGCCGACGCTTAATCCCTTGCTCTAGTCCACAGAAGAGAAGAATAAGAAGAAATAAACTAGATCTAAATAAGCAAAGTATGAACAATAATTGAAAGGAACACTTAGCTTGCAAAAATCAAACTTTATTGATGAATAGAACACAATAACATAAGAACGCAAGAAATATTTCTTAGAAATCCCGTACAAAGATGATACAAAAGATGATCTTGGGAGGAGGAAGTGCCCCTCCTTTTACAGGAGAAGGAGGGGAGCTTTACAATTAGGGTTGTGGGCAAAAAGGGGATGGCAGCTGCTTATTTGAACTGACCACGCACTGGCAACCGATCAGTTGGGAAGTGAACTGGTCGGTTGGAGGTCTGGCAAGGGTGGGAGTCGGGGCAGCAGTAGGTAACCCTAGATCTCAGGTGGCATCTCTTCTTGACCCACTTAGTTTGGGAGGGAAAACTCCTATTTTAGCCTTGAAACGGTCGTTTGAGATTCCAGAGGCGCACCATCAAAAATAAATATCTGGACAAGGGTCCGTGGCGGGGTGGTACCAACCGATCGATCAGAACAAGTGGGTTGAGCGTATGGATCATGTGAGATGCTCGACTGGAATGATAGAGTTGCTCGTCTAGACTGGATGAGATGATCGGCTAATCAGCTAAACTGCTTGTTTGGTCTTCTGAGTCTGTAAGAAATTCATAATTTTGGGTGAGATTAGGTTAAATTGTGATAAAAGGTAGCAAATAGCAAATTGTTTCTTTTTAGTGGATAAAGATAAGAATTTTAATATGACATGACTAAAAAGGTTGTGAAAAGAGGTGCTAAATTAGAACATATCATACATGACCTAAGGAAATTGTATTCATAGCTGAGCATTATCGATCATATCTACTCTAGATTGAAATTCTAGGATGTTACAATTCTACCCACCTTATAGAAATTTCATCCTCAAATTTGCATTAACTAACACAATACTACCCACCTTAGGGTTTTGCATATCTGAGTATTAACACCTTAATCTTGTCACAAAGACTTATAATTATGCACTAACATTCTCATTATATGACATTAACATGGACAACTATATCATGTTTGTCATTATTTATAAAACTAATACACATGCAAATTTTACTAATGAAGATTGAAAACTAGACCATACTTCACCATAAACCATGAAAAAAGTGCTAACATACCTTCATCATCAGCATAAATATTATTTCTCTCTGAGTCAATTAAGATGAGTTCTCCACATAATCTTGCACCAAACTGCCCATTGATCCCAAGAGCTAATTTCACCAAATTCCTCATTTATGTTGGAGAATCACTTAATTAGAATTACTTTCTTGAAACCAATATTTTTGACTTTCTTGATCCTCATGACTTAATTATAAATGTATTTAACATCTTACCTTGTCATAGATAATGATTTTTACTAACTGTTTGTGTTAGGTTTAGGTGGCTATCTAATTTAGGCCTTTTCTATTAACCATCTTTGACATCCCAGATATGTGTTGATCAAGCACATACCAATTACGTCAAACCTTATTATGCAAATCTACTCTAACCCACTAACACACATGTACCATACGACATGCACTTGTAAGTAGGAAAGAGACACACAATAAGTCCTTATGCTTATGGAATACCCTCTATACTTCTCAATTGGTTGGTCAAACCATTGAGAAATGAGAGGACATGTCATAAGTGAAGGTTAATACACAAGGTCCAAATTAGATGGACATTTATCCCTAATGTTCACAACCTATTATACATAGACCTCAAGACTTATATTCCTTTCATGGTTTCTACCTTTAACCACTCCTTTTATACTAAAGATGACTGACCTAACCTCCTCACTTCATTTCTGAATCTAAGATGCATAAGGAGATTTGTACGTCATAGACCTAAAGTGTTATCTAACTAATTGAGAGTATGAGATTACCTGGTGGCCAATTATCCTTCTTTTCTGATATCGAGTTGTAACACCCCAAATTTGCACACATGCACTTGAGCGGAAGCATCAATTCCCAACTCATAATATTGATTGGTGTCACATACATTGAATATCATGCATCAAGAACAATTGAAATATAACTAGCAAAGAACATACTTTTCATTCTCATTCTCAAAAGTTTACATGAAAGGGGAAACTAAATACATCTTATGACAATTGAACATCCCGGCTCCCCTGGCGTCTGACCTAGGTCTGGCGATCTTTTGGGTGATTCTGGGCGATCTCTCCCTGCTTTCAGCGTGGGTGCGTATCTCCTCCTGGTGGGGTTCATGAAAGGGGCTTCGTCCTCGACCGAAAGGTAGAAGAGCTGCAGGCTAGATGCAAGGTGTTTATGAAAGTTTAGTGGTTCGAACTCCTGGCTCCCCTGGAACCTGACCTAGGTATGGCGTTCTTTTGGGCGATTCTGGGCGATCTCTCCCCGCTTTCAGTGTGGGTGCTTATCTCCTCCTGGTGGGGTTTGTGAAAGTGGCTTTGTCCTCGACCGGATGGCAGAGGAGCAGTGGGCTAGATGCAAGGTGTTAAACATCAAAGACAAAGACGACACGATGGATTTCACTGACGGCTCAGTGGAGATCGACGACAAATGGGATGAACTCACAGTGGCATCTAGGCTTCTGACGGATAGGGAGTTCAACTTCTATGCCTTCCAAAGAACGATGATCCAAGCCTGGAAGACGGCTAGGAAGGTATCCATCAAAATGGTGGAGCACAAGATAATGTTGATTAGTTTCGAACTAAAGAGGGATAAAGAGAAAGTTATGTAGGGATGTCCATGGAATTTCGACAACAAGCTCCTCCTCATGAGAGAAATTCTGCCGGGGGAGCAACCTTCTGACATAAAAATTGAGGAATGCGCCATATGGGTCCGTTTCTATAACATCCCCCTGGGCTATAGATCAGACGAGGCTTTTCTGAAGATAGCTGGGAAGGCAGGAAAGGTGGAGTCGATAGAAAAAGAAAGAAATGACTGGGCTAGAGACAGAAGGGCAAAGATCATGATCAACATAAACAAGCCGCTGAAGACTTTCCAGAAAATGAAAGACAAAGAAGGAGTGGAGTCGAAAATCGACTTAAGGTATGAGAAACTCCCTCACTTTTGCTTTAGATGCGGGCGGCTGGGGCACACCACAAAGGAATGCCCAGAGGAAGATGAGGAATGTCCAGAGCAATGGGGAACATGGATTAAGGCGTCACCTCACAGAGTATTCAAAGCGGAAGATACACCTATATCCTATGAAAAGACAAAATGTGAGCTATTTAAAACAACTGATGACAGCTTTGAAGAGAGGAAGACAGAAGAGGGGACTGCAGCTGCCCCAAAAAGCACCTACAAAGGGGAATCAGACAAGGAGACAGAGGAGGGGTCCAGTATGCCCAGAGGACTGACAGAGAGGGACCTAGAAGGAAAACACAAAGGTGATACAGAAGGAAGGGCTGGGCAGGAGCCAGCGTATAGCCAAAGCATAAAGAAAGTAGGATGGGTGGTGGACGCTCGAGAAAATGCCACACCCAAAGAGCATGTGCAGCCACAGGAAAACATGGGCCCAATATTTGCTAGCAGCTATATTACTGAGGGTGGCAGTGAACAACCCATAGAAGGACTTGCTAGCAGTTGCACCGAGACACAGAAACAACATCTCATCTGTGAAGAAGAAAGGGAGACCCCGAGGAAAGTAGGAAGGAAATACAAAAAGAACCACAGGAAAGTGCAGGACTAGGGAAGGACATGGAACGGAAACAATGAAGGAAAAAGGGAAGAAAATGAAGTAGATAATAGATCAAAGAAAATATTAGCAGAAAGGGACAAGGAAATAATAGCAGGGTCAGTGGAGACAAGAGAACAGAAACAAAGAAGGGAGGAGGGGAAAAAAATGGTATGGGATGCCTACTCTCAAGTAGCGGGCGCTGGTTGTGTCCAGCACCGTGAAGGAAAATGAAAACGCTAACATGGAACTGTCAAGGTGTGGGCAGCCTTGGCACTATAAGAACCCTCCAAAAATATTGTTGGAGGGAATGACTGGATCTTGTGTTTCTTATGGAAACCAAGATAAGTCATATAGATCTTGAGAAAACTCAAAGGAGATGCGGTTTCAACAACGACCTGTGTTTCAGCAGTGTGGGGAGATCGGGAGGAATGGGGATATGGTGGAAGGACATGGATGTTTTACTCTTATCATATTCTCATCACCATGTTCTGGTGGAGGTCAGAAATGAAGGCAAACAGTGGCTGTTTGCGGGCATACATGGATGGGCTGAAAACAATCTGAAATGGAAAACTTGGGACCTCATGGAAAAGATCAGAAAGGATCATAGCTCCCAACCTATCATCTTTATGGGGGATTTCAAAAAAATTATGAGCAGTAGCGAAAAAGAAGGTGGGTCAGTGAACAGTTACCGCCATACAAAAGATTTCAGAGAAGTAATAGACAAATGCTTTTTGTATGACCTCGGCTTCACAGGGCACCACTTCACTTGGAGGAAGGGGATCTCAGAGGAAATGATAATTAGAGAGTGTCTCGACAGGGCACTGGGTTTGGAGGAGTGGGCGGCTATTTTCCCTGATGCTTGGGTGTTCCAACTCCTTTTCTTGAACTCTGATCACACACCCCTTATGCTGGATACCAAGGTGAAGACTCGTCACAATAGGAGAGCGAGGGATTTTAAGATTGAAGCATTCTGGTTGAAAGATGCTGACTGCAGGGAAATTATTAGTAGGTCGTGGATTAGCAATAGTGAAACGGACATTAATCACAAACTAAACGACTGCTCCAAAAAACTGAGCTACTGGGCAAAGAACAAATTTGGTGATATCCAAAAAAGACTGAAGAAAAAAGAAGACGAGCTTAGTAGATTACAAAAGTTTCCGATGAACAACCAGAACATCAACTACGGCAATACAATAAGCAAGGAGGTGGAAGATCTCCATGAGTAGTATGAGAGCTACTGGTTCATCAGAGCTAAGTCAAATGAAATGTGAGACAGGGATCACAACACTGCTTATTTCCACAAAAAGGTGAAATAAAGAAGGAAAAGAATGCCATAACCAAACTGCAAGATCAACAAGGCCTTCTAAAGGAGGAGGACGACATCATTAATGTAATAATAAAATATTATGATAAAATGTTTTCGTCTAACAACATTTTTGGAAATGATGCTACAACATGTATCAATAGAAGAATCAGTGATGTCATGAATTACCATCTCCAAAAAGATCTCGACAAAGAAGAGATATGGAGGGCCCTTCAACACATGCACCCTACGAAAGCGCCCGGTCCAGATGGCTTTCATGCAGCTTTCTACCAAACCTTCTGGGATGTGGTCGGCGACGATGTCACAGATTTTGTTCAAAAATGGTGGAGAGACGAAAAAGACCTGATCCTGATCAACAAAACAAACCTGGTGCCGATCCCCAAGTGTAACAGCCATGTGAGCATGAAGGATTTCTGCCCCATAAGTCTTTGCAACACTCTTTATAAGGTGGCGTCCAAGATGATGGCAAACAGACTCAAACCATACCTGGAGGAAATCATCTCGCCTAACCAAAGTGCCTTCATCCCGGGGAGGCTCATCCATGACAACGCGCTTATATCTTTTGAGATGTTCCAAGCCATGAAGAGAATGAAGAAAGGAAAGAAGGCAATCATGGGTATAAAGCTTGACATGAGCAAAGCCTATGATAGGCTTGAGTGGAAATTTATCGAAAAAGTCATGACCAACCTGGGCTTCGGAGAGATTTGGTGTAGAAAGGTGAGTGATTGTATCAGAACTGCTTCTTTCTCCTTCATTGTGAATGGCAGAAAACATGGTTATCTTCAGCCATAGAGGGGCATCAGGCAAGGAGACCCTATATCACCGTATCTTTTTATTCTGTGTGCGAATGTGTTCTCGACCATGATTAATAGGGAGGTGGAGAATGGCAATATCCATGGCGTCAGGAATTGTAGGAAGGGCATACCAGTGTCCCACATATTTTTCGTGGACGACAGTGTCATTTTTGCTAGGGCAACTGTGCAGGAGGCTACCAAGATAGCTAAGGTTATCAGCTGCTACGAGAGTGCCTCAGGACAAAAAATTAACTATGATAAGTCAGAGATTGTCTTCAGCAAGAATGTTACCACTGAAATGAGTAACTCTATCACACAAAAACTACATATGAGGAGGGTGGAAAAGCATGACAAATACCTAGGGCTGCCTACTGTAGTGGGTAGATCAAAGAAAGCTATCTTCGAGGGGCTAAAAGATAGATTATGGAACAAAGTCAAGGGATGGAAATAGAAGTACCTCAGCCAGGCTGGTAAAGAAGTGCTTATCAAGTTGGTTATCCAATCTATCCCCACCTTTATGATGGGGATCCTAAAAATCCCAGAAGGTACTATTGATGAAATCAATAAAATGATGGCCAATTTTTGGTGGGGTAGTAATAACAACCAAAGGAGGATTCACTGGAGATCGTGGGACAAAATGTGCAAACCCAAACATGAAGGTGGCTTGGGGTTCAGAGACCTAAGCTTGTTCAATAATGCCCTTCTGGCGAAGCAGTTATGGCGGTTGTTTACCAAGCCTCTTGCCATGGTAAGTGTTATCCTCAAGCAGAAATATTACAAGAATGATGAGGTCCTAATGGCCTATAGGGGTTTTGATCCTAGCTTCACTTGGAGAAGCCTTTGGGGTGCCAAATCCCTCCTGCTGGAAGGATTGAGATGGACGGTTGGGAACGGCCTGAAGGTGAACCTATGGCTGGACAACTGGCTTCCTAATGCCAAGGGATGTTGCTCGACACCTAATTGGATAGCAGCTCATAGCAATGTGAATGACTGGAACGTATCGGACATCATCGACGAGGGGACTGGCTTTTGGCGTTGGGATATTATTGAGGAAAATCTACTTGAGGAAGATGCCGCAACTATTAGAACACTGTAGCTGGCAACCCAATGCCTTTCTGAGAGATACTGGTATCCTTTCCTTGATGGCTTCTTTACGGTTAGCTCTGCCTATTGGTTGGGCATCAACGGTTCTGCCCCCTCTTGGTGCGGGAAACGATAAGATGTATCTTCCCCTTGGAAAATTTTCTGGAACATCAATGTTCCCCCGAAATTGAAGAACTTTCTGTGGAGGGTGTGCTCAAATCTATTACCCACCAAAGAATCTCTTACTCTCCGCCACGTCCTTGATGATGAGCTGTGTAGCATCTGCCAGAGGGAACCTGAAAGTGTGCGTCATGCGTTGTTCAACTGCAGCAATGCCATCACAGTATGGCAATCCTACCCCCATCTAAGAGCTTTGGCTGGAGCTAACAATATGAGTCTGCTGGACAATATTCTACAAGTCAAAGAAAAGGAATCAAAAGATGACTTTCGGATCTTCTGTACGATGTTCATGGCCTCTTGGAATTGCAGGAACACTTTGGTGTTTGACAATGAAATTTCTAACCCATACCTTACTGTTAATGGGCTACTTCATTGGTCCGAGGCGCACGATTTTTACCCTGGTAATGGCGATGCTGCCCCTTAATAGAGAAACCCAAAGAAGGACGGCTGCTTGGTCCCCACCTATACTAGGCTGCTATAAAGTAAACAATGATACTGCTTTTCATCCTGGAGATTTGATCAGCCTAGCGGCTGTTATCCGGGACTACAGGGGAAGACTAATTGCTTCGCATGCCAAGACTTTCAAAGTTGTGTGGTCTGTTTTCTCCACTGAGGCTGCCTCACTACTGTTGGGGGTGGAGCTGGCGCGTGAAATGGGCTTACCTAAAGTGGTGCTAGAGTCAGACTCTTTTGCTGTAATAAATGCGGTTAACATCAATCATATAGGGAGAGGGCCGAGTATGAGCGTCGTAGCTAATATCCAAAACATGAGGTCATGCTTTGTTAAACCCACCTTTTGTCATGTGAGAAGAGAGGCAAATATTGTTGCCCATAACCTTGCCCGTTTGGGCTTAGGTGGGGATTGTGGTCGTACATCCTTTGAGGATGTCACTGATATTTGTATGGAGACTTTCTGTTAGTTGTTTTAATGCAAGGTATTGGTTTCAAAAAAAAATACATCTTATGACATGTTTCAAAGATCTAAACATAAACAACTATATTTTAGAATATAAAACTAAACTAAGGTGGATAAAGGCACCCCACCAAGGCAATGTAGTCTTTCATTGTATCATCCTTAGTTTTATCCTGATGTCTTAGTTCTGCTCTACTCATCATCTACAGACATCTCGAGCCCAGTCATGCAAAGCAACATAAAATGATTAACATGATTACTTGAAGACTCTTAAGTAAATTGACATGATTACATGAACACATGTATTTTATCTTGAGTTTTTATAGTCACTCTCCTGAATGCACCACCGTGCTCATAAGGCCAGTTAAGGCTCACATAAGGTCAGTTAAGGCTCACACAAGGCTAGTTAAGGCTCATAAATGCTCCCACATATCTCATAAGGATGATTAAGGCTCACTTAAACATGATTGAGAGGACTATATCAACATTACATGGTTTTTTAATCTTAAAAAAGGTTTCCATAAATTTCTTAATTCATTGAACATAGCTATCTTGATTTCTTGATTCATTAGCAATGTAATACTAATAATACTTCATTTGAAATAGTAAACATGAAAATTGTAAAAAAAGAAAATTCTTAGCATGAGTGTGATGTTCCATAAGCATATAATGAGCACTAGTGTGCTCATACTTTACTTGAGGCATTTTGAATAAAAAATCAATTAATATAAACCATGAACCCTACTTTAATACTCAATGTGAATGACCACTCACACGGTCTTGAGGAGGTGTAATAATTGTAACTTGAATCCTGATCAACCCTAGTTGTCATGTACTGCATATAAATACATTATTTATCATTATTAAACCTAGGGTTTTAGGGTTTTCAATAAAGCATGGAAATTATATTGAGAATTTAGATCTAAAACAAGGACCATACAATAGATCTCGAAAAATTGATCAAAATCCATATAAGGTTCGACCCTAGCTGAGCTATAAATCAATTTATATGATTTATTGAAAATTAGACTTGAATCGGCCAATCGGGTTCAATATAAATCCAACAAAAGGATTTTTGGGATCGACTAAGAAAACTATAAAGACTAATTTTCTGATGATACCATTTTCCAACTATTAGGCATGACAAGGTAACTTATTCAAGACTTAAATCAGACCAAGGCACGAATGTACCAAAAATGCATGATAATATTCCAATTTTTCCCCATGATTTCCTGATGTGTCAAGACACATCCTCATGGTAGCTGGGTAAAAGCAACACCTAGGAACTTCTTCACCAAGCCATGTCATCGAGTAGTTCCCTGGAGCTTCCAAACTCTAATAAAAAACTAAGTTCGGGGCCTCATGTCACGAAAAACAACAACCACTAACGATTCTCTTGAGTCTCCCGATTAAAAAGACGCTTAGAGTTGGTTCTATGGTGGTGAGATGTGAAGAAATCCTCTATCACCATGGATGGCAAGATGGAAAGGACACAAGATCAACTGAGAGAGTGAATCATTACAAAGTGATGAATTCAACGAATTCACAAGTGAAAACCAAAGTCAGTGTCACAAACAACTCGCGTTGACCCTCAACGTCCTCTAACACACTACAATAAGTAGGAAATAGAGCGTTGGAACCAAAACCTGAATTCAAGGTTAGGATTTGAATGGAATTAATCTGAGAATTGAGAGACATCCTTCTAGAACTACACATTGATTTGGCATGGTTTTTGTAAGAAAATGGTGGCCAGAAGGGTCCAGTCAGCCTCACCGTCAGAGGTCCAGGAGCTCGAGGTAGGGGGGCATAGCATAGCTACAAAATAGTGTCTAGGAATGAAGGAAAGATTGAATAGGACACAAGGATTCTTACTGTATTGTTAATTGAACTGAGGTTGTTAGAAGTGTAGGGTTGAACTCTCCATCCTAAAGAAGGAGACTTGATATACGATGGCTCCTCAGTTATATTCGACCCAAATTAATGATGTAGGAGTGTCAAACGTTGACTGAGGATGCTTTTTGTGTCATTATTGCTTAGAAGCCTTACACTGGCGTGGGGAAAATGATGTGTCAGATGAAGGAGGAGGATATTTTGGGTGTTTTCTATAGGGGGCAAGGTAGGGGTTGAGTTATGGTTCCCTAGGTTTGGAATACTCTCCTCTTTCCTTTGGTGGTGAGAAAAATGGGAGTCATGGAGTGTCGAGGGAGATAGGGTGTGATAACATAGATTTTTCTCTATCATCTAATAATTATATGTTACACCCTGATCTCACAATTTCCTCAAATCATGAGATTCGGGCATAAGATAGGACTTATATGTAACACAAAGAACACCCTTAACTTTTTTCTTTTCTTTAAAACTCTTGTTTTCCCGCATTGAACTACATAACATCTTAACAAAGGAATCTGAACATTTCTTTTACTAATCAGACTTCAATAGTAAAGGTACATGTATAAAAATTCATGATGTCTCTCACACCTTATGCACATAAAACTTGCTAATTAGCATACATATCAAAAGAGGAACAATATTACACATCGTAATTACAACGCTCTCTCTTATCTCTTACTGAGGACCTAGAGTGACAAGGACCGACTGACTCAACTAATCTTGTACTTAACTCTTGTAGTAGATCTACACTGATGCTCTGACCATCTTCAAGTCCACGCGGTTAACCCTAAAATGTTTGAGTAGAGGGGTGAGCCTACTCGCTCAGTGAATGAGTACTTCAAAGAAACAATCTAAGGCACTAATGTGATTATAGATATAACTTTGAGTAAACGATATGAAATTTAACAACAATAAATACTACACTGAGCAGTTCTAAAACAATGTAATTGAAATAACAAAGAATGTAAATATTGCATCCAAAGAATAACTACTAGAAGACTATGCTCTAGTCTTCCTTAAATCTTTCATTTATAAGGAACTCTGTGAACCTATATGATCATATTTTAGCTTATGCCCTGATCTATGCAGTGTACTCTGCATAGAGACTCGCAGTGCACTACGGCCACACCGTACAAGACTTAGCGACACACCCGAGAAATGCTAAGTCTGACTGCCAGCCCTGTTCTGCTACAGGACCACAGGCTCTCCGGCCTCAATGCACTACTCTGAGTGCTCTAGACTCCTCCTCTAACCTGAGCACACAGGCGGAGAGTCTCACGGGGTTACCTCCATGACTCCGCACGGATCTTGTTGCAATAACCCCTATTTTCTCCAGTGCCACCGTGACTCCGCACAGATTATTGTTGAACACTGCCTCTCTGTCCTCGTGCCACCATGACTCCGCACGGTTAATGTTGCAACACGAGTTTCACCCCTAAGAAGCTGATCTCTCGAAGGGGTTCTACGGTGTTCAGGGCACCTAAGTCTAATATTAATATTATAGATACATGTAAAACAAAAATCATAACTCATTTTACATTTCTCACAAGGCTCACACGGCCTGCCATATCATATCATATAAAACATCATAGCTCATGTATTCAACATATACCATGTCTCAGTAACATCCCTTTCTAGGGCATGTCATATCTCATCACCTGCAATTTACGAGATATGTATTGAAATATAAGAAGCCCTGCAGTATGTAGATATCAACTCAGAGAGAACAAACATATAAAGTTAAATGCACTAGAAACATACAGTTCAACAGTTAAGTATCACCACATCTCATATCGAGATCTTTCATGTCACCATAACATGATTCATTGAACACCCTATCCTTAGGGTTTCATTTGCCTTATTCTATCATCACATGCCAACACCCTACTCTTAGGGTTCCATTCGCCTCATTCACCTTTTCATTTACCTCATTCACTTGTCACATGGCTCTCATAAGGATTTCATAGGATATAAGCATTCACTAAATAAAGATTGTTTTCAACAAATCATATACAATCGATATATGTATGAAACCATGGAAATTGAACTAAATTTAGGTTTCCATTCTATTCACTGAGATATCATGCACCAAGGATAAAATTCAAATAAGGTAATCCATGAGGTACATCCTAACCACTTATAAGATTACTAGTCCTTTTCAATAAGGTTGAAACTCTAGAGATATCTCAATTAGGTTAAACCCTAATTACATCATATGGTATAAATCTGAAAAGCATTCTTTCTAGGATGTGTTGTATACGTTTCTGATGTGGATCTACCATCAAAGAGTCATTCAAACAGAGAAGGAATCCATATCATATCAATTTGCAACAACTTAAATTAAACAGACATTTCAGGGTTTAGAATCACATATCAAGCAATTAGGTTAAACCCTAATTACATCATATGGTATAAATCTGAAAAGCATTCTTTCTAGGATGTGTTGTATACGTTTCTGATGTGGATCTACCATCAAAGAGTCATTCAAACAGAGAAGGAATCCATATCATATCAATTTGCAACAACTTAAATTAAACGGACATTTCAGGGTTTAGAATCACATATCAAGCAATTAGGGATTTGGATGCTATAATCAAATTTCATGCATTATACTGTTTAAAGGAAGAACCCACTCACCCTAAGGTGTGAAAACACCTCAAAACTGCAGCTCAACTCAGGGGATCTCGAATTCATATCAAACCCCTAGCAAATCTCCCAATTCTTCTTCCCTTCAACTCGGAAACCTTGAAAATGAGGGATTATGAAGAAAGGGTGAGAAAAGAGGGAATTTTGACATCATCTTGGATCAAATCAGAGCATGGACGGAATCTTGACATGAGAGAGAAGATTCACCATAAAAGTCTATGCAAAGGATCCAAACTTACTTGATTTCACCATTCCTCGGACCGCAAAACCCTAGGTCAGCAATTCCTCCTCTTTCTCCACTCAAGCCCTAACTCTCCCTCTCTCTCTAGATTTTCATTTCTCTGGGATGGATGATGAAGAATGAGAGCTGTGTGTGTGTGTGGTCAATCATATAAGTCAATTTGAGCTGCTTGGGTCAATTGCATATTGACCCAACACTCAACTTTAATTATATTGGCTGAATATTCAGTTATACAAAGTTACTGTAATTCGTTTATTTCAGAGATCAAACCTTCTCCAACAATTATGGGAATTTAGCACGTTGTTTATATTTGATCTATAAAGCTTCAGTTAAAATTAAGATCATTTGGAGTTACCAATAAATAATTAAAAATAGAACAGTGCACTGCTATATTGCAGTCTGCAGCAGATTCGGTCGAGTTTGCCCTGCACAGAACTCGACCGACACCCTCACTGTAGAGACCAAAGTCATCCAAAAATTATGCCAATTTAACAGAGTGTCTAAAACTGTGTTTTTCAAGCAAAGTTAAAATTTGAGATCAATTGGATATACAAATAAACAGATAAAATTCAATTACCACACTGCTGTATAAATCTGGAGATATGATCGGTCGAATTTGAAACTCGATCGATAAACAGGTCAGAACATTCTTCAAAAATTCTGATATTTTCCAATGTTGTTCAAATTTTATATATACAAATCATATCCAAATTTGAAGTAAATCAAAGTTACACATAAAATACTAAAAATCATTTAGTGAGACATTCTACTTATCAAATTCTGTATTCATATGTCATTAAAACCCTATTTTGGGCCGATTAGGGTCTATGCTTCTCAAACCCTAATTCTCAAGACAAAAGAACATTTAGACTTCTTATCATAGTTAAAAAATCCTAATTGTGTTATCGTCATTAATTAGATTTCAAGAGTGATCAGTCCAATTAATCATGTAATCATCTTGGTAACCCTAGTTTACCAATTAAGCTCAGATGGGGTCGTAACAACTCTCCCCCACTTAGAATGTTTCGTCCTCGAAACATAAACCTACAAGAAAGATACATTCAAGGTTATTCTAAGCTTCTAAAGCCTTCCATGTCATTATATTCTTGTATTTCATACCTGAATGTAGTTTTCAACATTAGATCTTTTAATTCTTTACTACATCACAACATATTTCAAATAGTTCTTAATGATATCAAGCAAATTCTTTATGCCGCAGTCAAACATAGAATGCAAAGATAAACCACCACGCTTTCACTGCGCAACTCTGATACTCTGATACAACTATCTCAACTTATGCGGCTCAGAAAGTTGTATTGTTCTGTATCACCTTTAAGTGACAAAAGCGAGTTCACCATGCTGTTTTAAACTTTAATAAAGTGCTATTCAAATAGCAAAACAGTCTTGAATTAAAAGGCTAGATTCAACAATCAATTGCACAATACTACTCTTGGCATCCCCATTGGGTCATGGATGCATGAGGTGAAGCATTACCACCTCATTCCATACTATCCTGTTTCGATCCTGGGACCTGTGGGTTATGGGCCCACACACAATTCAAAGTGTAACCATCATATTATATCATTTTAGGGTTTCAACCACAGTAATAAAGAAATCCACAATTGTATCAGTCATTCAAGCATTAATCATACTCAATTACCATCACTCAGTTATATTAGAGCTAGGTATAACAAGCTACACCTCATTAGGGTTACTTGTCCAAACAATCTGATTATCATCCCTTTCTATTAATATGAGTGAATAAGTATGACTACCTTGTTCAGGGTATCTCTCCATGTGTTCTGACATCATCCAAACCGTATCACCATATCACAAATACACAATAGTAAAATGCATATCAGGTATGAATTACTAAAACTATCATACGCCTTTAATTTAACATATAGCTTGCACAAATACACTGCAATCATATGTAGAACCAACTTTCATACCTTAATATGCCTTCAACAAATCATACATGTAAAAACAAATTCTCATATTACACAAAGCTAGTGTTTTCCCATATCTTTCTGCTCATTCATTACTTCTTTACTTTTTGCTACCTATCCTTTTCATATGATTATATACAATAAACATCATTAACATTGAAGTATTTAAGATAGGAATAGATTATTCATCATTCTTGCTATCACACAAGAATTTTATTTCTTATCGCACTTCATCATATAGTATGTCACTATTACATTCACTAGATGACCCCACCAAGGTAGTTATGCACCATATATGATTCATTTTCTCTTATCATTTCATTCCCACCTTGCTCTCATTAAGGAATATATGAAAGAGAAGATGATTTTAAGACTTGGAATACTTGTATTCAAACATTCCCTTAATACATTCTCATATGTAGATTTACTTAGTTATCAACAGAGATATTTGATTAATTAGCACTTGCTTGAATCTCACAACCTCTTTATTTATAACTTTTCCATCATATTTCAAACCCTTTCTTACGTTTCATAGTTCCCCTACCATATACTACTCTTTAACCCGTCATCTTTAATTCTAAATTTTTCTCTTATGACCATGTTTCTTATTCATATGTATGGTCATGTATACCATGTTGCACATATTTCCTCCTTTATCTTTATACTATTGCGAAGTTAACGTTCTAAATTAATAGCCCTTCTATTAGTTTTTCCTCATGTTGAATACATTACATATTCTTCATTTTTAAATCAAGTGGATCATGCATGGGTCAAACATAGTTTCTCTTTCAATCAAGTTTTTCTCTCCTGAATACAGTCTACCTTTGTATGACTTATTCATTCGTTAAACTACACCTATGTTCTTTGCTTAGAAACTAGTTTGTTGTTCTAGTCTTATGATTTACATGTTCATACGATCCTCTTCACTTTTACTCTTTTGAAGACTCTTTACTTCTATGGACCTGTTGAATGCTCAACCCTATTCTCTACTTAGCCTTTGCTTTAGAGTTCATAAAAGCATTATACTCTATTCTATGATTCATTCTTCATGATTGATTCTTGCTATCTTGAACCATACATACATTCCACATATCTTTTCTATATTTCATATGTATAGTTCATATAATATTAATCAATAAACTGATTATGAACTTCATATCATGTTCTATTATTCCCAATTAAGGGTTTCTCATATGAGGCCCCAAAATTGAACCTCAGATACCAATTTTCAACTGATTCTTAGTTGTTCTGATCTAGCCCATCTGTTTCAACATCTTACTGTATGTACATTCTCACTCTAATGTGGGTCTAATTACCCAGAGTCTATTCTTATTATACTATTAATAGGAGTCATTAGATCCCAGTAACGCATCCTGCTAGCCGGACCAGGCCAAACCTGAAGTCCTGAAGCCAAGAACTACAAAGGATTACTCAACTCCTATTCATCTCAGAAGTGTGGAAGAAAACTTATCCACTAACAAAAGCTCATTCAAAGGTCAATTCTAGTCTACTTGTTACACAGAATGAAATCAATAAATGCTACAACTGCATAGTGTATAACAGATATTAAAGACCCATATTTCAAAGTATTGAATATTTCAATTCAAACATATAAGAACATTTCTATACATTTCCAACAAAAACAACATTATGAAATGTAAGTTCTATCTCCTTTTACATTTATGCTCTTAATTCTTGTTTCTTTTCTCGTTTTCTAACCCTAACATTTCTAGGGTTCCTCTCTAGCCCATTCTTCCACTGTATACCTGGCCAGGGTATACATGAAAGAATAGACAGAGTAGCTTGTACTGGTTGATCCAAGTACTCAGATATCGGGCCAGGATATCCAAATACTCAAATCCCCAAAGCTAACATCAAAACATTTCCTATCTGTCACACTTATGACGCTAACTTACTAACTTAATGGTCCTTGACAACTCACCCTAAGCTCTGATACCAAGCTGTTACACCCTGATCTCACAATTTCCTCAAATCATGAGATTAGGGCATAAGATAGGACTTATATGTAACACAAAGAACACCCTTAACTTTTTTCTTTTCTTTAAAACTCGTGTTTTCCCGCATTGAACTACATAACATCTTAACAAAGGAATCTGAACATTTCTTTTACTAATCAGACTTCAATAGTAAAGGTACATGTATAAACATTCATGATGTCTCTCACACCTTATGCACATAAAACTTGCTAATTAGCATACATATCAAAAGAGGAACAATATTACACATCGTAATTACAACGCTCTCTCTTATCTCTTACTGAGGACCTAGAGTGACAAGGACCGACTGACTCAACTAATCTTATACTTAACTCTTGTAACAGATCTACACTGATGCTCTGACCATCTTCAAGTCCACGCGGTTAACCCTAAAATGTTTGAGTAGAGGGGTGAGCCTACTCGCTCAGTGAATGAGTACTTCAAAGAAACAATCTAAGGCACTAATGTGATTATAGATATAACTTTGAGTAAACGATATGAAATTTAACAACAATAAATACTACACTGAGCAGTTCTAAAACAATGTAATTGAAATAACAAAGAATGTAAATATTGCATCCAAAGAATAACTACTAGAAGACTATGCTCTAGTCTTCCTTAAATCTTTCATTTATAAGGAACTCTGTGAACCTATATGATCATATTTTAGCTTATGCCCTGATCTATGCAGTGTACTCTGCATAGAGACTCGCAGTGCACTACGGCCACACCGTACAAGACTTAGCGACACACCTGAGAAATGCTAAGTCTGACTGCCAGCCCTGTTCTGCTACAGGACCACAGGCTCTCCGGCCTCAATGCACTACTCCGAGTGCTCTAGACTCCTCCTCTAACCTGAGCACACAGGCGGAGAGTCTCACGGGGTTACCTCCATGACTCCGCACGGATCTTGTTGCAATAACCCCTATTTTCTCCAGTGCCACCGTGACTCTGCACGGATTATTGTTGAACACTGCCTCTCTGTCCTCATGCCACCATGACTCCGCACGGTTAATGTTGCAACACGAGTTTCACCCCTAAGAAGCAGATCTCTCGAAGGGGTTCTACGGTGTTCAGGGCACCTAAGTCTAACATTAATATTATAGATACATGTAAAACAGAAATCATAACTCATTTTACATTTCTCACAAGGCTCACACGGCCTGCCATATCATATCATATAAAACATCATAGCTCATGTATTCAACATATACCATGTCTCAGTAACATCCCTTTCTAGGGCATGTCATATCTCATCACCTGCAATTTACGAGATATGTATTGAAATATAAGAAGCCCTACAGTATGTAGATATCAACTCAGAGAGAACACGCATATAAAGTGAAATGCACTAGAAACATACAATTCAACAGTTAAGTATCACCACATCTCATATCAAGATCTTTCATGTCACCATAACATGATTCATTGAACACCCTATCCTTAGGGTTTCATTTGCCTTATTCATTCATCACATGCCAACACCCTACTCTTAGGGTTTCATTCGCCTCATTCACCTTTTCATTTACCTCATTCACTTGTCACATGGCTCTCATAAGGATTTCATAGGATATAAGCATTCACTAAATAAAGATTGTTTTCAACAAATCATATACAATCGATATATGTATGAAACCATGGAAATTGAACTAAATTTAGGTTTCCATGCTATTCACTGAGATATCATGCACCAAGGATAAAATTCAAATAAGTTAATCCATGAGGTACATCCTAACCACTTATAAGATTACTAGTCCTTTTCAATAAGGTTGAAACTCTAGAGATATCTCAATTAGGTTAAACCCTAATTACATCATATGGTATAAATCTGAAAAGCATTCTTTCTAGGATGTGTTGTATACGTTTCTGATGTGGATCTACCATCAAAGAGTCATTCAAACAGAGAAGGAATCCATATCATATCAATTTGCAACAACTTAAATTAAACGGATATTTCAGGGTTTAGAATCACATATCAAGCAATTAGGGATTTGGATGCTATAATCAAATTTCATGCATTATACTGTTTAAAGGAAGAACCCACTCACCCTAAGGTGTGAAAACACCTCAAAACTGTAGCTCAACTCAGGGGATCTCGAATTCATATCAAACCCCTAGCAAATCTCCCAATTCTTCTTCCCTTCAACTCGGAAACCTTGAAAATGAGGGATTATGAAGAAAGGGTGAGAAAAGAGGGAATTTCGACATCATCTTGGATCAAATCAGAGCATGGACGGAATATTGACATGGGAGAGAAGATTCACCATAAAAGTTTATGCAAAGGATCCAAACTTACTTGATTTCACCATTCCTCGGACCGCAAAACCCTAGGTCAGTAATTCCTCCTCTTTCTCCACTCAAGCCCTAACTCTCCCTCTCTCTCTAGATTTTCATTTCTCTGGGATGGATGACGAAGAATGAGAGCTGTGTGTGTGTGTGGTCGATCATATAAGTCAATTTGAGCTGCTTGGGTCAATTGCATATTGACCCAACACTCAACTTTAATTATATTGGCTGAATATTCAGTTATACAAAGTTACTGTAATTCGTTTATTTCAGAAATCAAACCTTCTCCAAAAATTATGGGAATTTAGAAAATTTTTTATAATTGATCTATAAATATTTTGTTAAAATTAAGATCATTTGGAGTTACCAATAAATAATTAAAAATAGAACAGTGCACTGCTATATTGCAGTCTGCAGCAGATTCGGTCGAGTTTGCCCTGCACAGAACTCGACCGACACCCTCACTGTAGAGACCAAAGTCATCCAAAATTTATGCCAATTTAACAGAGTGTCTAAAACTGTGTTTTTCAAGCACAGTTAAAATTTGAGATCAATTGGATATACAAATAAAAAGATAAAATTCAATTACCACACTGCTGTATAAATCTGGAAATATGATCGGTCGAATTTGAAACTCGACCGATAAACAGGTCAGAACATTCTTCAAAAATTCTGATATTTTCCAATGTTGTTCAAATTTTATATATAAAAATCATATCCAAATTTTAAGTAAATAAGATTTACACAGAAAATACTAAAAATCATTTAGTGAGACATTCTACTTATCAAATTCTGTATTCATATGTCATTAAAACCCTATTTTGGGCCGATTAGGGTCTATGCTTCTCAAACCCTAATTCTCAAGACAAAAGAACATTTAGACTTCTTATAATAGTTAAAACATCCTAATTGTGTTATCGTCATTAATTAGATTTCAAGAGTGATCAGTCCAATTAATCATGTAATCATCTTGGTAACCCTAGTTTACCAATTAAGCTCAGATGGGGTCGTAACATTCTACATCTTGACTCCTTTGTCTCTCTAATGTACTCAAAAACCTCCCTCACCTCCACTTTGATGAATTTGAATCACTTTATTTATGCCCAATTGATGAGTTGGATTTGAGTAAATGTCACTTTGTACTTATATATGACTCTAGTTTGAGATTTGAACCAAGTACATTTTTTATTAGGTATCATCTACTTGCAATCAAAATTGAACTAATTCAATGAATTCTACTAACTACAAAATGCTTTTCATGATTTAGAGGATTCAATTATGAATCCAACGGTGCAAAAATCACCCAAATTGGAGGTTCATAGCTCAAGTTGTGGCCTTTCAAGTTTACCTCCTTATCTATTGACTTACTTTGATTTAAATCAGATTTGTACCCTTATTGGGCTCAATGTGGGCATTCTCGTGCGGCCCATTACCCCATTTTCCTTCTCTCTTTCTGATTCGACACTCTCACTTTCAGCCAATCAGAGACCATGTTTGAATGGGCCATGAATATGGGCCATTGTATCCTACCCCCACAGATTGAGCCTCCCATCCAACGGTTGGGATTTCATCTTGCACCTCCATATTAAGGCCAGCAAAAGTGGTGTTGAGACCACTTTATCCTCCAATGGTGGCACCCTTAGACCCCCGCTTTCTGTGCCTTGTTCCCCTAATTGACACCTTCTTTGCCTATAAAAATCCTCCCATGACTCTTTTCCTCTCTTTTCCTCGAGTTTGTTTAACCCTAGAACCCTCTAGACACCTTCTCTTTCCCCTCCCTTTATCCAGTGCTACCACAAGGGCTCTTTTGGGCATCTATTCTCCTTTGCAGTTGGGACCAATCCAGTGAGGGATCCAAGTCTGTGGGACCTCCACCAGCCCCGATGGCATCTCAGTGGCTCCCCTCGTGGCCTTGAGCCCAAGAGCTAGAATCTTCGATGACCTACTTTTTAGGCTGCCATCGAGTTCTCGTGCAAGTAGATGTGAAGGAGGGGAGGTACCTCCACCCTTAGATCATCGAGAGACCACGATGGCCCTGAGATAGATGGCTCGTATCGTGGTGCACCCCGACCTCTCTCTCTCCCTCTAAGCCTCGTTTGACCAAGGTCAATGGTCGGAGCGGGCCCATGGAAACATGCCATGTGGCTAGGGCCTCTCCGTGACACTCTCCTCTCACGGCCAGCAAGGGTGCTTCGTGGCCACTTGATCAAGAATCAAGGGTCAAAGTCACTGTTGTATACAATATCATTCTCTCTTCATTTTCTAGTTTCATACTTGAACTTGTAATTCTCATATCTTGTCACCTTGGGCCATTTTGGTCATACAATATATGACTTTTGATATGGAGAACGTGATCTTTTCAAAGGGACTAGCATCATGGCCTATTTCCATTTGTAGCACTATGTATTATTCTAAAAACGATAATATTTGATCTCCTTCTACATGTTTGATGCCATCTAATGATTAAGCTTGATCCTTTGTGCCTCAAAACCCTATGATAGCCTAATATTAGTACCGTGTACATGTTTATGCATAAAGATTCGAACTTCATCTATCTTTGAGGCCCTAAAATGACTTGATGTTGCTTGAATGCCCTTAAATGGACCTATATGCAAATGACCACTCATTTAAGTTATAATTTGTTTAGGTATGCTTAAAACCTCAATGAATGCTCTAAATCAGTAGTCTTCACCCCTCGAATGCAATCATGCTCTATCATGTTCTTTCTTGGATCCTGATGATGATCTGGTCACACTTAGTGTGTCTTAACATGACCTTTTGTGTACTTTGATGATGGATGTTAAACCTTGTGCTTTTATTGATCTAAATTTAATCAAGATGTTCATGTGGCCTTGAAAATAGTAATTTATCATGTCATATACCCCAACGCAACCCACAGACCATTCTTGTGCACTTTTAAGACCAAGAAACCTAATCTTGAATTGGAATGTGATCTAGTATGAATGTTGATAAGTAAGTACTTAATCTTGTATCAATCTTGTTCTAATGATGATCCATGATACGAAATGACTTCAAATTAGTAAATTATCATGCTATAGATCTAAAATCTTAGCTTGATCTATCCTATGCCCTTAATTCTTAATTGACTTGGAATTAAGACCCTATTGCATGAATTCACCTAATATGACCTAATTATGATCTTGCATGAATGGATCATGATCATAAATCTAAATGTCATCTTTCCCTCACTCTTAAATCAAACCTTATCTTGATCTAATGTTACTCATGATGTGGATGTATCACCTAGAACTAAGGTGTTGATGTGACCTTTGAACTATAGTTGATTGATTGCATGCTCGTATGGAACTTTGGACATAAGTTGATCTATTTGAAACTTAGTTATAGGGGAACATCCACATGACTTATACTATTTTTATCTTAATAAACTCTAGTGATTTAAGACACCATGATATATCTTTTCTTTGTTAGGTTCCCTTGGTTTGGATCATCCCTAGGAATCTTACTCAAGAAACATAGCTTGGACTCTACTCATAAGGTACACTCAATATCATGACCCTACTATGTTATTGGCATGATTGTATGTATGCTTGTACGAATGGTTGGCTAGATAATTACTTGTTTGAGCTACTTGTTTCCTATGATTAGTACGTTGGTTTGGCTTATAATATGTTGCATAAACCTCTTAATTGAGCATGTCCATTATACAAACCTTGGGTACCTATCTGTATTCTTGGGGTAAGGGCACAAGGCATGAATGAAACAGGGTTATCTCATTGACTTAGATCTTGAGATCCCTCATGTATATAAAAGGGTTGGTTAATGTTGACCACCCTTTGAGGAAGTTGGTCATTGCCCATAATATGTTGCTAAGTATAATGGAAATGCACTTAAAATATGATTTGTATAAAACAACATCATTGGTTTGTTCTCGCCTTGTTTTATCTTCTTTCTTATCATCATTTTCTAGCCAAGCAACCCTTACTATATGCTTAAACTATTTGCATGCCTTTCATAGCGTATTCAATGCACTGACATTGATATATTTTGTTTAACGATTTGTAGTTGATAAAAATATGTTGTACTCTGGACTCGAAAGAAACCTCAATGGATTATTATGAAATAGAAATGGGTACATGTTTTTCTATCCCCTTTAAGTATCATGTTATATCTTGTTGTTATATCTTTTACATATATATTTCCTGTGTGAATTATTTATACCATTCTACAGACAGATGCCCAAGTCCACTCGCCTTTGGATATGTATTCTTTAGGAGTGTGGACTAGGGTAACAAACAGTTCTATAACAAATGGTATCAGAGCCATACACATAGGCCTCTATATATGTCTAAGGCATAATACATATTAAAAACTTAGGGAGGACTAAAATCCTTCCCTAAAAGTTTAGCGACTCTTCTAGCATCTCATCTCTTGTCTATCAACCTAAGACACCCAAGTAGATGATGTTTAATTGGTATTCTTGTCTCCTTGTGTAATTCTTCTCACATGACTATTAATCACATGAATTCTTAAATTTGGGTAGCTGATGCAAGGGGAAAAATAAAATTTATTCAAAATCATGCAAGTTGGATAAGATGATAATTCCATGATACGATCTTAAATGAAAACCATACTTGATGAATGAAATTACTCTTGAAAGTGTCATACTCATGTGCAAAGTTTATGAAAAAAACAATATTACCAAACTAGACATAAGCACTTTCCATGTTTGAGGTAAAATTTTGATATGGTGAAATAAGTTGGAACTCATGTTTTACACCTCATGTTAGATGAGGTCCCTATTGATTTAAACCCATGTTTCCCTATTGTTGATCAAACATCAAACATAGTTAAGAAAACTTTCCCCTGTTTGATATGTACGATGATCATGCCACAAAATGATCATGTCTTTGGAATTCTAGATCATGGTGTGAAGACTTGTTACAAGAGGAAAATCCCCTATTGACCATTGTTTCCTCTTTGTAAACTCAATTTGAATAATATGATGGACCTAGATCTCAATCTAGCCTTAATATGCTCAAACTCTAAAGTTATCATTTTGACTTCTTGATCTCCAGAATCCTCCCTTACCTTGATCATGAAAGGAAGGGAATGCTATTATGACTTTGAAATCACAAAATCTCAAAATATGGTTTCTCTACTAATGATATTGATGTTTGACTCGTGACCTTGCAAAATATGATTTGATTGTTGATACTCATGCTATTTGGATATGGTCGATGACTCAAGACCAAATATGGACTAATGTTCTAGATTAGGGTGGTAGTTGACTTACGACTCCCCTAACCTAGGTCACATCTCAATTATGATTGCCTTTAAGTTTTCATATTGTTGATTGTTTAGAGTTGGGAAAGGTAACCCCTTCCACCCGATTGCAATTTCTTGACCTAAGTCTCTAATAGTTCAGACATATAATAATATCGATACTCGATCTTGAATCCTTATCTAGTGATGATCCTGAAATATGATGACGTTGACTATATATTGTGGTTGACCATGATAATGGACTCGATATTGATATCTTGAAATGTTTCTCGTTACTTGAATATTGCTTGAAACTCTGATTGAAATGTTTTTTTATTGTTGCTCAACTGTTGTATAGGCATGAATGATCACCTTTAGGTCTAAAATAGGAATCTAAACCCGAGCTCTAAAATGTTTGGATCTATGACTTTCATGTCCAAACTTGACTCTTGATATAGAATAACAAAATCTTGACTCGTGATTAATGACCTTGATATTGACTTGACTTCTATGATCACCCTATTTGGATCTTGAGATCACCCTTGATATATGGCTAATTACTTTCATGTTCCTAAATCTCAAAATTGAAATGATGACTATGATGACTTGATCGATTTATGACTTAGGGGTAAGATCCATGTAAACTAGGTTGGGACCTTCCATTGATTTTGAGAACAAAATCACGATGTTGAAATATGATGTTGGTCTTGAATTGTTAAAATGTAAAATATTGATCATGGACCCCACCTAGGCCAATGTAGAATCTAGAACCCTAAATTTTGGGAATGAAAGTCATTCCTTACTCTGGAACTCTATTCTATTTACATAAATTTTGATCTCTTCAAATTGGTGGTCTATATGGCAATCTTTCCAAATACGTGACTCATCTAATGATCTTCCCCATTTGATGATCCATGTGGCTATGTGTTGACTTTGATGCTCGATTTCTCAATTTTGGAATGAGATTTATTTGGTAAGTGGTGATGATACCTTACTAGATAGTGTGGTGATTTTGACATTGAATATGAAATCTCTAAATCTAGATTCATGGATTAATATAATTTTTGGGACAAAATTCCTTTTAAGGTGGGGAGGATGTGATAGCCTAGATTTTTTCTCTCTCATCTAATAATTGTACATATTGACTCATTTAACTCTATAATGTACTCAAAAACCCTCCTCACCTCCACTTTGATGAACTTGAGTCACTTTATGCCCAATTGATGAGTTGGATTTGAGTAAATGTCACTTTGTACTTATATATGACTCAAATTTGAGTTTTAAACCAAGTACCATGCTTAATAGGTATCATCTACTTGAAATCAAAATTGAACTATTTAAATGAACTCTACTTGCTATAAAATTATTTTCATGATGTAGAGGATTCAATTATGAATAGACACAAAAATCACCTCAATCGAGGGTTTGTAGCCCAATTTGTGCCCTTTCAAGTTTACCTCCTTTTCTCTTGATTTAATTTGATTTAAATGGGATTTGTACCCTTGTTGGGTCAATTTGGGCATGCTCACACGACGCATTACCCCCTTTCCTTCTCTCTTTGTGATTTGACACTATCACTTTCAGCCAATCAGAGACCATGTTTGAGTGGGCCATGAATTCGGACCATTGGATCCTACCCCCACGGATCGAGCCTCCCATCTAATCGTTGGGATTTCATCTTGCACCTCTGTATTGAAGTAAAAAAAAGTGGTGTTGCGACCACTTGTTCCTCCAATGGAGGCACCCTTCGACCCCCCCTTTTGCACCTTATTCCCCTAATTGATGCCTCCTTCGTCTGTAAAAATTCTCCCACGACTCTTTTCCTCTCTTTCCCTCGAGTTTGGAAAACCATAGAACCCTCTAGCCACCTTCTCTTTCCCTTTCCTCTGTCTGGCACCATCGTAAGGGCCCTTTTGGGCATCTCTTATGTTGATCAAGGTCAATTTAGTCAATGTTAACTCGAGATCTAATTTGACTAAACCCTTGTTTTGATGATGACTAAACCATTCCAATTATTTGTGTCTAATGATTTTACTTGAGTGATTTCATATTCGGTATAGAAACAATCCAAGTGACCTAAATTGCACATCATAAATTGGAGAAAAGACAAGTCAAAGTCAATACAAGTGCACATTTTTGGAATATGATGTAAATTCATTAGAATCATGTTGTAAATCACTTGTAATTAAGCTTAAAAAAAATCAAAAGCACTTAAATCAAATATTTAAGCTCTTTAATGACATTTTCCAACATTTATTATAGGTTGTCAATCAGTCTAGTTACAAACTCAGTCGATCCCTTGATGGATTTTGAAAATGACCAGGTAAAGTCGAGTTACAAACTTAACTCAACCAATTTGTTCTGTCTAGTTACAAACTCGACCGACTCCACTTTTTAGAAAAGTACTTGAAAGTGTTTTTGACCATTGGAGTGTTGCAAAACTCGAAAATATATCTATTGCAACACCCCAAATGGCTAGTATTCAACCTTAAGTGTTCCCAAAGGCTAAGAGGCATCCCCAACTATAAATGGGACCCCTTGGGATTCATTCAAAGGTTGAGCATTCAATGCAAAACTCTAAGTGAGGTTGATATTCTATTGTTGAGTGCATCCTACATCCTCCTCTCTCTCTAAGCTTAATCACTTGCATCATCCATTAGAGTGAGTAGAAGATTTGTAAGAGAATGAGTTCTACATGTATATCTTATGAGGTTCTCACTTTGACCACCTCCAAATCTCTATTTCAACCATGAAGGTGAAGGTTCTTTCTCTTGGTTAAGAGAGGTGAAGAATAACAAGGGAAGGAGTCCCTTGGTGAAGATCAAGGCCCAATATTTGGAGCAAGAGTGGGTAAGCCCTTGGTGCAGGTAGAAGACTTCTTTCTCAAGTGGGTAAGTCCTTGGTAAAAGCTTCTCAGAGCGAAGGTGAAGTCAAAGACTGAAGATCCAAGAAGAGTGGATAAGTCCTAGAAGGTTGAATACTTGTGTAAGAGTGGGTAAGTCCTTGGAGAAGGCCGAAGACTCATTGCAAAGTGGGTAAGTCCTTGGTAAGGTTGAAGACTCTTTGGATTGGATAGGTAAGTCCTTTGGTGGATCATGTGTTGTAACTCTTATAAGTGAATATATAGAGGAAGAAACACTTAGAAATACATGAGGTTGATCTCTCTTAGTAGTGGACTGACATACTCCAAGTTTGGAGTGTGGAACCACTCTACATAGATTGTCACTTGGTGCTTGTTCAATTTCTCTCGCCCTTGCTATGTATGTTTTTCTTGCACTCAATTTCCTATTTAGCAACCTTATCTTGCAATATAACTTGAAGGACTAATGAATTTAGTTTAAGTACATTCATCTCTGTTCACCCCCACTCTAGAGCATCAAATCACCCATATAGGATCCAACAATTGGTATCAGAGCGGTTCTTATCCAAGCATACTTCCACAAGTAGGAGAAGATGGGTGACTTCCAAGGAGGGAGATACTTGATCAACCTTCCAATCTTTGATGGGAGAAATTTCCTCTATTGAAAGAGAAGGTTACAATACTACATCCAAAGATCAAGTCTTGAGCTATGGAAAATGGTGGACCATCCATACAAGCTACCATAGATAAAGATAGAAGAATGGGATGAAGATATAATGAAGAAAGATACCTTGAATGAAAGAGCGATCAACATCCTCTATGCCACCATGAACCCCACCGAGTTCAACTGGATTTCCTCTTGTGAGACGGCCTATGAGGTATGGATAAAGATATGCATCACTTATGAGGGGAAAACTCAAGTGAAGGAAAGCAAAGTTTACATGCTCAAAGGGATGATTGAGAACTTCAATATGGGAAAGGAGGAGAAGATAGCCAACATGTACTCAAGACTCAACACAATTGTCATGACCTTGTCGTCCTAGGTCATCCTATGAGTAGAGGAGAGATCAACTAAGATCCTTAAAACTCTTTGAAAGATATGGGAACCCAAGGTGACTTCCATTGAAGAAGTAAAGTCTCTTATTGATACCCCCATTGAAGAGCTCATTGGAAATCTAAAAGCCCATGAAGTCACACTTGACAAAAGAGAAGAAGTTGAATGACAAGAGGAGAAAGAGCTAAAGAGAATGAAGAAGGCTAAAATCAAGGCTCAAATTGAAGCTATTATGGGACAAGCCTCTTTATCCTCTCATGTTGAAGAAAATGTCATGTACTCTAAGGGTAGATTCTACAAAATCAAGAATTCCTTCTCCATCCAGTGGCTCAAGTGTGTAAAGAAGGGTCACTTCAAGATAGATTGTCTACAAGTCAATAAGACCCATCATCACAAGGAAAGAGAAGAGAAGTACAAGAAGAAGGAAATGGTAGAAGAGCTCAAGTGACTCCTCCAACTCAAGCTCAAGTGAAGAATCAAGTGGAGGATCTAGCTAAAGCTCTAGTGATGAGGGAGAATGCCATTTTTCTCTTATGGCATCAACAAGGGAAGACTCAAATGAGGTAAATCTAAACTCTTTAGATAAAGAACCTTTAATTTCTATCATTATTGCTACTCGTGTCTCTCTTAAGTCTTCTAAAAAGAAAAGTAAAAAGCTTGCTAGAATTGTTGATAATATGCATGTAAAATCAGATGATCTTGAACATGCCAATACTTTCTTGCTTGATGATAAAATTGCTTGTCTTAGTCAAGTGGATGCTCTTAAACTTGAAAATGCTAGCTTGCTTGATAAGATTAGATCTCTAGAAACTCAACCTCTTCTGAGTAGTTCTAATGAAGATCATACCTTAATTATTGATTCTCTCATGCATGATATTGATGTTTTTAAATATGATTACAAGGACAATTTTTTTTGCAAGAATTAGAATCTGAAATGGGGATTATTTTTTAAGATTGCTTTGCTTGAAATAGAAAATGCCCCCTTGCTTGCTAAAATCAATGTACTTGAATCTTGTTCTAGTTCTACTAGTAGAGAGAATAATGTTGCTGCTCTTCATATTGACAGAGATCCTAATTTAACTAAAGCTCTTTGCTTAGAAAATGATCTTTTGCATGCTAGAGATAATATCAATCATTTGTCTTCTACTATTTCTTCTCTTATGCATGATAATCACAATTTGAGATCTTCTTTGCAAAGATTCTTAGTTTGTAAAAGGAATCTTAATGATATCCTACACCATACTAATAAACAAATTGGTAGACATGGCTTAGGGTATGATGGTAGTCAAAGGAACAACAAAGGTAAATGACCTCCAATCTTTCATGGAGAATCCTCTAGTTCCAAGACTATGGGCACACACAACTATTACAATGATATTGTCCATTATTCTACTTATTTCCCATTTAGGAAAGCACCCAAGAGAACTAGGACTTGGGTTGCTAAGCTAACCCCTCTGGACCCAAAAACATGATTGGGGACCATTTCATCTTTCTTTTTTTAGGTACGTGCAAATGGGTTGACTTGAGCTATTGAATTGCAAATTGACTTCTCAATCCACATGAAAGAAGAAAGGTGAGATGTGTAGTGGGTGACAACAAGTGGAAAAGAAATGGTTTTGATGATGATCTCTTTGGATCTCCTAGTTATGTCTTAAAATGCTTACATTGTGCTCTAACTTGCTACGTCTATAAAATTGTATATCTTTTTTTTATACATCCTTGAGGTTCTTAGTGGTAATCATCTTTTGGTAATGATGCATATTTGATAGTGAGTTATATCCTTTCGTGCTTTTAAAGTTGCATATCTCTTTGTTTGGATATATCTCTACATCTACTCATATCTTGCTTTATCTTGTGAATCTCTTATTATGATCTAGATCCTACTAGTAGTCCTAACTTATGATAATATCTACTAGTAGTTCATATGCATGTAGTTCTAGCATTGCTTATCTTTTCATCAAGTGATATTCAATTATATGATATGCTTGCATGTTGTTTTATACCTTCTCAAGCTTGTTCCTTTAATTACATATCTACTATCTTGAGTTGCTTACATAACATTGTGATACAAGATATATACAGCTACACTATATGTAAAAATTGGAGCATCCTTGAAATTTTTTGCAATTTTTGCTCCAGTGTCAGTTTTTGATGCAAGACTACTATTTTTTATGCAGAAACGACCTTATTAGAAAGACTAATTGCTTTGTGATGAGCCCTTATGATTTTTAGGTGAATTCCATCATCTTGAGGGTCAAAATTGCGATTTAGTATCTTTTCTACAACACTTTATATTGATTTGATCTTTGCTAGAATTACATTGTGGGTTGTTCAAGTGCATGGTTTAACTTGCTTTTCTTTCTATGTTTGGACAAGCCCCTAGTTGTTCTCTTCTACTCTCCTTATATAACTTTTGTTACCTCCTTTCTTTTAACAAGTTATGTTTCCTATCTCTTCATACCCCCACCTTTTTGAAATGGCAAAGGGGGAGAAGGTATGTCTTATTTTGACAAAAGAGGGAGAAGGCATGTCTTACATGAAGAGGAGAAGTGTGTCTATGTAAAGGGGAGAAGGTAAAGGGGAGAAGACATATATGTTTCGAACATATATGAGTAGAAGACACAATATTCTATAAAAATTATGAAAGCTAACCACATAGGAGAAATATAATCAATTGAGGGGATCATACAAACTCAATTCTATTGAAACCCCTAGATTTCTCCAAAGGTATGAATTTACTTAAATGCTTTCAATACATTTATGGAATGGTTTGTCATCTTCAAAAAGGGGGAGAATGTTGGCTCAAGGTCAATTTAGTCAATGTTGACTCAAGATTTAAATTGACTAAACCCTTTTTTTGATGATGACTAAACCATTCCAATTATTTGAGTCTAATTATTTTACTTGAGTGATTTCGAATTAGGTATAGACACACTCCAAATACCCTAAATTGCACATCTCAAATTGAAGAAAAGACAAGTCAAAGTCATTACAAGTGTACATTTTTGGAATATGATGTAAATTCATTAGAATCATGTTGTAAATCACTTGTAATTAAGCATAGAAAAAATCAAGAGCATTTAAATCAAATATTTAAGCACTTTGACATTTTACAAAATTTATTATAGGTTCTCAATCGGTCCAGTTGCAAACTCGACCGATCCCTTGATGGATTTTGAAAATGTCCAGGTTTGTTTGAGTTACAAACTCGATCTATTCGTTAGGTCCAACTACAAACTCGACCGATCACACTTTTTAGAAAAGTGTAAAAAAGTATTTTTAACTGTTAGAGTGTTGCAAAACTCAAAAATATATTTGTTGTAACACCCCAAATGGCTAGTATTTGTCCTTAAGTGTTCCCAAAGGCTAAGAGGCATCCCCAACTAGAAATAGGACCCCTTGGACTTCATTCCAACGTTGAGCATTCAATGCAAAACTCTATGTGAGGTTCCTATTCTATAGTTGAGTGCATCCTACAACCTCCTCTCTCTCTAAGCTTAATTACTTGCATCATCCATTATAATGAGTAGGAGATTTGTAAGAGAGCTAGTCCTATATGTATATCTTGTGAGGCTCTCACTTTTTCCACCTCCAAATCTCTCTTTCAACCATGAAGGTAAAGGTTCTCTCTCTTAGATAAGAGAAGTGAAGAAGAAAAAGGGAAGGAGTCCCTTGGTGAAGATCAAGGTCGAACACAGATCAAGAGTGGGTATGCCCTTGGTGAAGACAGAAGACTTCTTGGTCAAGTGGATAAGTCCTTGGTGAAAGCTTCTTCGAGCAAAGGTGAAGTCAAATTCTGAAGATCCAAGAAGAGTGGGTAATTCCTGGAAGACTGGACACTTGTACAAGAGTGGGTAAGTCCTTGGTAAGGTTGAAGACTCTTTGTATTGGATAGGTAAGTCCTTTGGTGGGTCATGGTTTGTAACTCTTTTAAGTGAATATATAGGAAGACACACTTGTAAATCCTAGAGGTTGACCTATCTAGGTAGTGGACTAACATACTCCTAGTTTGGAGTGTGGAACCATTCTACATAGCTTATCACTTGGTGCTTTTTCAATATCTCTCTCCCTTGCTATGTATCTTTTAGTTGCACTCAAGTTTCCTATTGAGCAACCTTATCTTGTGATATAACTTGAAGGTCTAATGAATTTTGCTTAAGTGCATTCAAATCTATTTACCCCCCACCCTTAGAGAATCCAATCACCCATCTAGGATCCAACATCTTCTCCTTCACAGTTGGGGCGAATCCAGAGAGGGCTCTAGGTCTGTGGGACCTCCAGCAACCCTGATGACACCTCAATAGCTCCCCTCATGGCCACGAGCTCGAGAGACAGAATATCTAGTGTCCTTCTTTGTAGGCTGCCTCTAGGTTCTCGTGCAAGCATATGTGAAGGAGGGGAGATAGTTGTATCCTTAGATCTCTTAGGTACCATGATGGCCTTAAGATAGATGGCTCAGATCGCGGTGCACCCCGACCTCTCTCTCTCCCTATCTGTCTTGTTTGACTAGGGTCAGTAGCCAGTGCGGGCCCGTGGCAACATGCCACATGGCTACATCCTCTCTGTGGGATTCCCCTCTCATAGTCAACAAGGGCACTTCGTAGACACTTGATCAAGAATCAAGGGTCAAAGTCATTGTTGTATATGGTACCCTTTTCTTTTCATTTTATAGTTTCATACTTGAACTTGTAAATATCATATCTCCACATTCCCTGGGCCATTTTGGTCATACAATATATGAATTTTGATCTAGAGAACATGGTCTTTTCAAAGGGTTTCATGGCATATTTCTATTTGTAGTACAACTTATTATTCTAAAAACAATAATATTTGATCTCCTTCTACATGTTTGATGCCATCTAATGCTTAAGCTTTCTCCTTTGTGCCTCAAAAACCCTATGATAGCCTAATATCAAGACAATGTACATTGTCATGCATAAATATTCGAACTTTATCCATTGTTGATGCCCTAAACTGGCATAATGTTGCTTTAATGCCCTTAAATGGACCTATATGCAAATGACCACCTCATTGATGTTATATTTTGTTCAAGTATGCTTAAAACCTCTATGAATGCTCTAAATTAATACTCTTCACCCTTGAATGAAATCATGTTCTATGATGATCTTTCTTGGACCCTAATTATGATCTGGTGACACTTAGTGTGTCTTAGCATGACCTTTTGTGTACTTTGGTGATGGATGTTAAACCGTGTGCTTTTATTGATCTAAAGTTAATCAAGATGTTCATGTGGACTTGAAATCAATAATTTATCATGTCCTATACCCCTACACAACCCACAAACCATTCTTGTGTACTTTTAAGACCAAGAAACCTAATCTTGACTTGGAATATGATCTAGTATGAATGTTGATAACTAAGTACTTAATATTGTATCAATCTTGTTCTAATGATGATACATGATGCTATTGTTGACACAAGGTACAAATTGACTAAACCCTTGTTTTGGTGATGACTAAACCATTCCAATTAATTGTGTCTAATGTCTCTACTTGAGTGATTTCAGATTATGCATAGACACACTCCAAATGCCCTAACTTGCGCATATCAACTTGGAGAAAAGAGAAGTCAAAGTCTATACAAGTGCATGTTTTTGGAATTTGATGTAAATCCATTAGAATCATGTTGTAAATCACTTGTAATGATTGTATGATTTGTAATTAAGCTTAGAAAAAATTAGGAGCACTTAGATCAAATATTTAAGCACTCAAAAGTCATTTTCTAAAATTCACATCAGGATGTTCATCGGTCGAGTTGCAAACTCGACCGATCCTAATTGGATATTGAAAATGACTTTTGGTCGGTTGAGTTAACATTTCACAGAACTCGATCGATCCCTCTGCAGACTAAAACTGGTTTAAGTGAATCAGTCGAGTTACCCCAGAACAAACTTGACTGATGGCCTAAATTGGTCTTGTCTCTTAGTGGGATCAGTCAAGTTACCTTTATAGAAACTCGACCGATTGCACTGTACGAAAAAGTGTAGAAAAGTGTTTCTAGCCATTGTGGAGTTGCAACAAGTAAAAATATATCCATTGCAAGCCACAAAATGGCTAGTTTGCATTCTTAAGTGTTCCCAAAGTCTAAGAGGCATCCCCAACTATAAATAGGACCCCTTGGGCTTCATTCCAAGGTTGAGCATTCAATGCAAAACTCTATATGAGGTTCCTATTCTATAGTTGAGTGTATCCTACAGCCTCCTCTCTCTCTAAGCTTAATCACTTGCTACATTCATTAGAGTGAGTAGGAAATCTATAAGAGAGCTAGTCCTATATGTATATCCTATGAGGTTCTCACTTCCACCACTTCCCTATGTCTCATTTCAACCATGAAGATGAAGGTTCTCTCTCTTAGCTAAGAGAGGTGAAGAGGAATAAGGGAAGGAGTCCCTTGGTGAAGATCAAGGTTGAAGACTTGGAGAAAGAGTGGGTAAGCTCTTGGTGAAGGCAGAAGACTCCTTGCTCAAGTGGGTAAGTCCTTGGTGGAATCTTCTCCGAGTGAAGGTGAAGTCAAAGGCTAAAGATCCAAGAAGAGTGCATAATTCCTAGAAGGCTGAAGACTTATGCAAGAGTGGTTAAGTCCTTGGAGAAGGCTGAAGACTAATTACAAAGTGGGTAAGTCCTTGGTAAGGTTAAAGACTCTTTTTATTGGATAGGTAAGTCCTTTGGTGATCATGTCTTGTAAGTCTTATGAATGGATATAAGAGTGCAATGGTTAAGAAATCCTAGAGGTTGACATCTCTGGGTAGTGGACTGACTCACTTCTTGTTTAAAGTGTGGAACCACTCTACATAGCTTGTCACTTGGTGTATGTTCAATCTCTCTCTCCCTTGCTATGCATGTTTGCACTCAAATTTCCTATTTAGTAACCTTAACTTGTGATATATCTTTAAGTTCTAATTAATTTTTTTAAGTGCATTCAGCTCTATTCACCCCCTCCCCTTTGGAGCATCCAATCACCCATCTAGGATCCAACAATTGGTATCAGAGCAGGTTTCTCCAAGCATACTTCAATAAGTAGGAGAAGATGGGTGACTACCGAGGAGGGAATTACTTCATCAACCTTCCAATCTTTGATGGGAGTAACTTCCTCTATTGGAAAAGAAGGCTACAATTCTACATCTAAGGATCAAGTCTTGAGCTATGGCAAATGGTGGACCATCCATACAAGCTACCAGTGACAAAGATAGAAGAATTGGATGAAGCTACCATGAAGAAAGCCACCTTGAATGCAAGAGTAATCAACATACTCTATGCCACCATGAACTCCACCGAGTTCAACTAGATTTCTTCTTGTGAGATGGCCTATGAAGTATGGAGAACACTATGCATCACTTATGATGGGACTCAACAAGTGAAGGAAAACAAAGTATACATGGTCAATGGGTTGTTTGAGAACTTCAAGATGGGAAAGGAGGAGAAGATAGCCAACATGTACTCAAGGCTCAACACCATTATGAATGGTCTTGTTGTTCTAGGACATCCTATGAGTAGAGGAGAGATCAAATCAAAGATCCTTAGAACTCTCCCTAAGCGATGGGAACCCAAAGTAACTTCCATTGAAGAATTAAGGTCTCTTGATGATATCCCATTTGAAGAGCTCATTGGACAAGCCCATGAAGTCACACTTGACAAGAGATAAAAAGTTGAAAGACAAGAGGAGAAAGAGCTAAAGAGAATGAAGAAGGCTGAAATCAAGGGTCAAAATGAAGCTATTATTGGACAGGCCTCTCCATCCTCTCATGTGGAAGAAGATGCCATGTACTCCAAGGGTAGATTCTACAAAGGCAAGAATTCCTCCTCCATCTGGTGCCTCAAGTGTGGAAAGAAGGGTCACTTCAATATATATTGTCTACAAGGCAAGAAGACCCATCATCACAAGGAAAGAGAACAGAAGTACAAGATGAAGGAGAATTGGAACTCAAGCTCAAGTGACTCCTCCAACTCAAGCTCAAGTGAAGATTCAAGTGGAGGATCTAGCTCAAGATCTAGTGAAGAAGGAGAATGCCATTTTGCTCTTATGGCTTCTACAAGAGAAGACTCAAATGAGGTAAATCTAAACTTATTATATAAAGAACCTTTAATTATTATCATTAATGATACTCGTGCCTCTCTTAAATCATCTGAAAAGAAAAGAAAAATCTTGCTAAAATTGTTGATAACATGCATGTAGAACTAGATGATCTTGAACATGCTATTACTTGCTTGTTTGATGATAAAAATGCTTGTCTTATTCAAGTAGATTTTCTTAGACTTGAAAATGCTAGCTTGCTTGACAAGATTATATTTCTAAAAGCTCAACATCTTATGCCTAGTTTTAATGGAGAGCATACTTTAATTGGTTATTTTCTCATGCATGATATTGATGCACTTAAATCTGAAAATAAGGACAAAGATTTTGTTTTGCAAGTATTAGAATCTGAAAATAGTGTTCATCTTTCTAAGATTGTTGTGCTTGAAAATGAAAATGCCTCCTTGCTTGTTAAAATCAATGTGCTTGAATCTTTTTTTAGTTATACTAGTAGAGAGAATAATTTTGTTGCTCTTCATATTCATAGATATTCTTATTTAACTAAAGCTCATTGCTTAGAAAATGATCTTTTGCATGCTAGAGATAATATCAATCATTTTTCTTCTACTATTTCTTCTCGTATGCATGATAATCATAGTTTGAGATCTTCGTTGCAAAGATTCTTAGTTGTAAAAAGAATCTTAATGATATCCTACACCATACTACTAAACAAATTGGTATACATGGTTTAGGGTATGATGGTAGTCAAAGGAACAACAAAGGTAAAGGACCTACAATCTTCCATGGAGAATCCACTAGTTCTAAGACTATGGGCACATGCAACTATTGCAATGAAATTGGTCATTATTCTACTTGTTGTCCTTTTAGGAGAGAACCCAAGAGCAATAGGACTTGGGTTGCTAAGATAACCCCTGCGGACCCAAACACATGATTGGGGACCATTTCATCTTTTTTCTTGCAGGTTACATGCAAATGGATTGACATGATCTAGTGAATGTAAATTGACTTCTCAATCCACATGCAAGAAGAAAAGTGAGATGTGTAGAGGGTGACAACAAGTGGAAAAAGGAATGGTAAGAACAAATGTAATTGTTTTCTTACTTATAACCAATCATAACTTGTTTTTGTCAAGTAAGTGTGCACTATGTGTGTGGTTTTTTGAGTCAAAAGTGGTATTTTGTGATTCTCTTCACACTCTTTCTCAAAAACTATAGAAATGGTTTCATAGTATATTACTAACTTGCTTACACATGTTTGGATATGACTTGTATTTGTATCTTTCCTCTAGATATGTTTTTTTTAATATATATATATGCTTTTTGACAACAACTTTGTCGGTCAAGTATGTCATGTTTGAAACTCGACCGATAGGCACTAAAGGGTGTTGCCAACAGCTGTCATCGGTCGAGTTGTCAATACACAGAACTCGACCGACAACACTGTGCACAGAATATACATTTGTCTTATTGAATGAGAATTTCCCTCTCAACTAGACTTTCTTGACCAATAGCCTTATTCTTTGGCACTCTCATTTGGTACCTTTATATATGCATATTGCCATGTCCAATATTGCCCGATCTTGCTTACAACTCTATCTTTCTAATTGCTCTATATTGGTATATCTATATGTTGCAATTACTTGCTCTGAGTTATTTTACAGGTTTTGATGATGATCACTTTGGATCTCTTAGTTGTGTCTCAAATTACTTCTATTATACTCTAACTTGCTACATCTATCTAGTGGTATATCTTGTTTGGATACAACCTTGAGGTTCTTAGTGCTAATTGTAAGGACCCTGACCTCTGTTTTGGGCTTATCCTATTTGCTTTTCCTAACCTTGGTGTTTAGTTGCTTGCTAATCACTTTTAGTGGTGATTAGGGTTTGTTTGTGCTTGTTGAGTGTTGGAGGTGCTACTTGCAATTTACCCAAGTCTAGGGTTTATGGGAAAGTTGTCACCTTGAGAAGTGTTCTTCTCTCTCCTTGCTTCCTCTAGTGTTGAGAGGAAGGGTTGGGCTCGTTTCTTTGGGCTTTGATGAGCCTTGTTATGCCTTGTTCGAGCCTTGCTTAACCTTGTTGGACCTTGTGTCGGCCATAGGTGTGCCGGCCATGGTTGTGTTGGCCATAGGTGTGTCGCCTAGGAAGGTGTGTCGGGCATAGTGATGGGGTGTATCGGCCATGGATCCCTTTGACCCTTTGACCTCATTTGTGTCACCACTAGTGGACACTTGGCGCATGATGCTTGCATGTGGCAATGGCCTTAGACATGTGTTTAAGGCAAGATAAGGAGGTGGCATTGCCCATGGACAAGTGTCCCTAGGAGGGCGACACCTTGCTTTGTCTTACCTTGGTTTCTCCTCCACCCTCTCCTATATATGTACCTTCTTTCTCTTGCTAAGGATCTCTTTAGTTCCTTGGTTTCTCTCTTCCTTGGTGGACGACACTCTTTCTTTGCAAAGCTTGGTGACCGATCCTTCTCTTTGGAGTCTTCTTCTTCTTCCTCTTGAGGTGGCTAAATGTGTTGCTTGGTGCTAGGAGCTTGGAGCTTGCTTAAGGCGGGTTACATAAATCCTAACCCTAACCATACTACTTTCTTCTATATTCTTGCATGTTTTCATATGATCATATCAGCCATGTATGTTCTAAGATAAGTTTCTTGCTTAGTTGCACCTAGTTGGCCGAACCATGTTTTAGGGTTTCCTTGTTGAGCAACACTCCTTTCCCTCCTTAGTCTAGAGAAGTGAGCTTGAGCTCTAGTAATGTGGGCAATACCCCTCTCTCGTTTAAGTTGAGAGGTGAGATTGTGTTCTAGTTTCTTGAGCAACACCCTCCTCTCACCATGGATTTGAGAGGTGAGCTTTTGTGTGGATGATGACCTATGTTGAGGTTGATCTTTGTGGTTTCCCGATTTGTGATAGAGGTTGTGCAAGACCCCTCTCTCTTGGTTGTTGAGAGGTGAGCCGATCTTCTTGATCATTTAGGATTTGGTGCCCTTGTGTTTGAGGTTGATGACGATCTTGTTGGGTTGTATCTTACACGATATGATGTTGGGATAGTGCTGCCCGTTTGAGTTGTACCCTTGGTCGTTATGCCTAGATAGAGTATGGTTGATGGACGATACCCTTGTGTGCTTGGGTGATATGCCTTGTTGAGCGCCCTACCCGATACACCTAGCTAAGGTAGTGGCTTGGTGCCCGATGTACCTTGGACGTTATGGAGCTCAGGGGGCTAACCTTGGGTTGGGCATCATGGTTTGGTGGTGATGCCCGACATAGTGGCATATGGTAACCCTAGATGCTGCTTTGGTGGAGGTCGATATGGTGTGCTGCCCTTAACCAATAGGTTTCTTTGGAATGCTTTGATGTCACCTGAGTTGTGAGTGTGTTGGGCGACACCATGTCATGCTGGGGCGCTGTGTTTTGACATGTGAGTCTTGGGCGTTCGAGGGGTGTGGCTGCCTGATAGGTACCTTCACCCTAGATGGGTGATAGGGCTTAGTCGATGCTTATGGATAGATGATGCCTGCTTAGCATGTTGCACGATACCCTCTCTTTATCTAGTTTCACGTTATGCCTTGTGCATGATACGTTTTGGTCTCTAGCTACACGAAACTCTTGGGTGGTGGTCGTTACCTACTATGGTTGGCCGATATGTGTATAGGCCAATATGCTTTTTGTAAGGGAAGTTACCCTGCCCGATACCACTTGTAGTGGGGTTGCCCTGCCCGTCACACTTCTTGTGAGGGTAGTGGGCACTTCTTGTGAGGGTCATGTTCCACCCGGAAACCCATCTGATAGTTCTTTATCATGCAATCACATCCTTATTGATAAGGAATCATGGATTATAGTTTGTGAACCTTTTGACATGTTTGATAGTAGTGAGGTAATTGATATAGTAGAATGCACATATGTAAACATGACATATCTGAAACTCTAATGAAATGATATTACATGTGTTTATGACCATCTTGAATAATGTATATATAATGATGAGTAAATGATAAGCTTGGAAGTATATGAGTTGCTTCACATGATGATGTGACCCATGTCTATGGTCACATGTTTGAGGCATGAATGATAAAGTGTATACTCATCAATGTTGCCCTATATTTGATAGCATGATCCTTCTGTTAATCCATGATGGCTTCAGTTATCTCTATGAATGTGTATACTAACCATGCAGGTGTTTATGCGGATGCATAGCCAGGTAAAGTGCTATGAGGTATATATGTTTGAATATCACTACATTGATGGTCCTTCTTATTGATGAGATAACCTGCATCACCTGCATAATGTGTTTAGGTATGAGGACCTGAGTTTGGCTAAAGAGCCTAGTTGAGGTGTTATCCTCTAATGATGAAATCAGGGATTGTTATCCCAGGTGACGAGAATGCCTTATGAGGTAGTGGTTTCTTGTGATGAGGGATTGAGATCCCGGGATAATGTGATGGTGGTAATAACAATCTAACTTAATGTTATACAACCTGGTTGCCTCAAAAATCCACTTAAAATATACTAACTAATTACACTGGAACATATTATGTAGTCTGCCCTGGCCATAGATCCATCATCGTCAGTAGCTGGTGATGGTGAAACGGGTTCTCCTACGGGTTGACCCGGAGAGCATATTGTTGAATATGCGAGTTTCTCCTAGCCTAAAATAGAGAGGATTCAAGTGCAGCTGCGGTTGCAGACTCGGGATAGATGGAGCATGGTGAAAAGGCCCATGGCTCAGTGTGATAGAGCATGAATGCGTTCATGGCTCAGGGAGCATGGTGAACTGGCCCGTGGCTCAGAGATACTAGCACTGAGACCTGTACCGAGGCAGGCTAGAGAAAGGGTAGCCTACGGGAGCTGGCCCTGTGGCTAAGGCCACTTAAGGATGAGATTGTGGTCCTACTTTGGTTCTCGTGCACTAACCACAAGGTGGTGAGATCGTGGAGTCCAGCTCTTCCATTGACCTTGTGTGGCACCGACTCCGGGTTTCACAGCCGTCGGTTGGATCTGAGTGGTGCAGCTCACTTGCTTAGGGCATAACAATACGTAATCCAACCGAATGGTATTTATTGCTTAAGGCAAAACATGGAACATTGGTTGAGGCCTTGCTTGTGTAGTTGTTCTTGTTATACCTCACAGTTACTTATACGTTCCTTATGTTATGGGATAAGATCTTATAAATCTTATCTTGTCAATTATGTTCCATAAAGAAATGCTTGGTTATATGCCTTCCGTACACCTTGCTCAATATGTTGCTCCTATTCTACACTTTATCAATTATCTACTATTATTGCTTTATCTTTCTGAGCTTTTATGGTTTCGGCAGGGAGTTATGTTTCTCGCTGGGACTATGTGTCTCACGTCGTTGGTTTACACCCTTTTTAGGTGTTCGCGCTAGACGTGGTGGTGGTCGCAGGGTTGTGGCCGAGCAGCAAGAAGAGCAGTAGAAGGCAAGAGATGGATGCGCTGCTATTTTGGTTGTTTTGTTGTGGAGTCCTAGAGTCATCCATGCACTCTCAGGTCCTCGGAGGTGTTTTGACGATGTTTTACGATGTATAGCTAATGAAGCCTTGTATATCCTGCTGCCAGCCGGATATGGCCCGTTGTGTATAAACATGTGCTGAACTCATGTGTGGATAGGACAACTGACCTTCTAAGTTGTGGACACACATCAAGGCTTGTAAATGTTTTTATAACCTATGTTCTTGCAGGATGAGGATCTGGATGTAATAGTTTCTTGGTTTATCTGCTTTCTGAAATCAGTTTTAATTACCCCGTGTTTTTGGAAATAGGTGGTTTATGGTGATTTCCACATGTTTTTGCGTGGCACCTCGTTGTCTGTATGATAGCGGGATGTGTCTCCACAGGCTTGGTATCAGAACTCTAGTTTCGTTGAGTCTACAGGGATTTAGGACTAGGTTGTGTATGTTCTTATGAGTTTTCCATATTTTCTTATAATTATCTTCTGCCCTCCGCAGAAGAAAAAGCCAAGATGTCTGGAAATCATGAAGAACATGTTGCCGAGAGCAGCGATGCTGCATCAGTTGATGGAGCAGGAGGCCAGGCACATGGAGATTGGGTGCCTGAGGTCCCCCATCTTGACCCAGCCATTCTCGAAAACCCTGCCTACCAACAGCTTATGGGGCAGATGATGGCTACGATGAATCTCATGGTAGAGAGATTTCCAGTGCCTCCGCCGAGAGCACATGCTCCCCATGGTGAAACATCATGTATTGGGAAGACCTTTGAGCGGCTTTGCCGAGTCAGATCTTCGGATTATGCTGGGACGGCTGATCCAGTAGATGCAGATCTATGGCTGACAGGTCTTGAGAAGGCCTTCCGGATCCTCGACATCCCCGAAGCAGATAAAGTCAAGCACGCTGTCTACCTTATGAAGGGTAGTGTTGGACACTGGTGGGCCATCGAGGAGGAGAAGCGACCTAGTGAGGTGATCGGTTGGGAGGTTTTCCGGCAAGAGTTCATCAGTAGATACTTTTCGAAAACATATCTGGACGAGAAGATCAGCCAGTTTGAGCGCCTGTGCCAAGGAACGATGAACATCATTGAGTATGAAGCCAAGTTCATGGACCTATTAAGGTTTTGCCCTCACATGGCAACAATGGATGATGAACGGATCAGACGGTTTGAGAAAGGCCTGAGTGCTGAGCTGACAACACCTTCTTCTATGCTAGAGAATAGAGAATGGTTTGCTACGTTCATGGAATCTGTCTGGAGGATCAAACGATCAGTTAGGGAAAAGAGAGAGGCCATGTCTAAGAAGAGGCCTGCTCAGTTATAAGGACAGAGGTTTGGTGGCTTCAAGAAGCCAAGATTTTCAGCACCTTCCATGATGAGAGGTTCCAGTGTACCATCACAGTGGTCTCCAAGTAAGGGAAGAGGCTATGTTTCTTCACCATCAAAGGAACATAGTACAACTTCAGTAGAAGTGACAGGGCCATCTAGGCCACAGTTGGAGGATAGGGCATGCTATATCTGTGGACAGATAGGGCATTTCAAGTCAAACTACCCAAGGAAGGATGTTGAAGTGACACAACAACCAAGGCAGAATCAGCAAGGGGCAGATAGACAGCAACCCAGTAGTAGCATAGGGAGGGGACGCGGTCAAGCGTCGTAAGTAGGATCGACTGCTCAAGGAAGCAGAGGACGTGGACATCAAGCAACAGCTCAATTCTATGCTATGAGTCAGCCGGAGGTGATAGTCAACCCGCGAGTGGTAGCAGGTCAGATGGAGTTATTTCATTCTGATTTGCCTTCTTCTTGCTTTATATCTGTCCTAGTTGACCCAGGTGCTACGCACTCTTTTATCGCACGTTCTATGCTTGATAACTATCTTTTACCTATTAGCTGTAAGAAAGATAGCTTGTTGTTAGAAACCCCTCTTGACGGTTCGTTGATGCTTCGAGAAGTGTGTCCATCCTATGTTCTATCTTTTTCGGGGCACATGATACAAGTGGATCTTATACCACTTGATATATACAGATTCGATGTGATCCTTGGGATGGATACCTTAGAGAAGTATAAGGTTGTGTTGGACTGTGGTTCCAAGCAGGCAGTGTTTGATGATTGTGGAAAGAAATGGATCTTCCAAGGAGATAGGAAGATTCTTCCAACATGTCTAGTATCAACAATGGTGGTAGAAAAGTTGTTACGACAAGGATGTAAGGCGTTCTTAGCTCACATTGTGGATACCAAGGCAAAGGGTCCTAGCCTTGAGGAGGTGACGGTTGTCCGAGAGTTTGCATATGTGTTTCCTGATGAGTTCCCTGGTGTTCCTCCACCTCGAGAGATTGATTTTGAGATCAATATGGTTCCAGGAACACAACCGGTTGCACAGACACCGTATCGGATGGCTCCAGCAGAGATGGAAGAGTTGAAGAAACAGTTACAATAGTTGTTGGAGAAAGGTTACATCTGACTGAGTACGTCGCCTTGGGGTGCTCCAGTATTGTTCGTTAAGAAAAAGGACAGATTGATGCGGCTATGCATAGATTACTAGCAGTTAAACAAAGTCACGATCAAGAACAAGTACCCGTTGCCAAGGATAGATGATCTGTTCAATCAGTTGTGTGGTGCCACATTGTTTTCAAAGATCGATCTACGGTCTGGATATCATCAGTTGAGGATTAAGGCGGATGACATACCAAAGTCAGCTTTTAGGACAAGGTATGGGCACCACGAGTTTGTGGTTATGCCATTTGGGCTAACTAATGCGCCTGCTGCTTTCATGGATTTGATGAACATGGTGTTCTGTTCATTTCTAGATCAGTTTGTTGTAGTCTTTATAGATGACATATTGATCTATAGTCAGGACAGTTAAAAGCATGAACAACATCTTCGACAAGCATTGACTCTCCTTTACTAGCACCGGTTGTATGCCAAGTATAGTAAGTGTGAGTTTTGGTTAAAAGAAGTAACTTTCTTGGGTCACGTGATATCTGTAGAAGGAGTCAAAGTGGACCCCAGGAAGGTGGAGTCAGTTGTAGAATGGGATCGGTCAAAGACGCCGACTGTTCCTGGGATTAGTAGGATACTACTGGAGGTTTATCAAGGACTTTAGTGTGATCGCGTTGCCGATGACAAAGTTGACCAGAAAGGATGTACCTTTTGACTGGGATGATCGTTGCCAACAATCTTTCCAAAGTTTGAAGGAGAAGCTGACTAGTGCTCCAGTGTTAGTACTGCCAGAGCCTGGGAAAGGCTATGTTGTTTTCTGCAATGCTTCCAAGAAGGGCTTAGGATGTGTGCTAATGCAGGAAGACCATGTAGTTTCTTTTGTTTCGAGAAAACTTAAGAAACATGAGGAGAAATATCTGACTCATGATTTGGAGTTGGCAGCAGTGATTCATGCATTAAAGATTTGGAGACATTATCTTTATGGGGAAGTGTGTCAAATCTTTACAGACCATAAGAATCTGAAGTGCATCTTCTCACAGAATGAACTAAACATGCGACAACGTCGCTGGATGGAGCTAATCAATGATTACGACTACACCATTGAGTATCATTCTGGTAAAGAAAATGTGGTAGTTGATGCTCTTAGTAGAAAGTCTTCTTCTCTCTTCACAAAGAAGGCACAGTTGAGTTCCTTAGTATGCCATAGATGGGATATGTTTGTCTCCTTGCGGTAGATGAATGTGCAGATGGAAGTTTCCTTGTTAGCTGGACTTTTGGCACAGATGCAAGTTAAGCCCATGTTGAGATAGAAAATCAAAGATGCACAACAAATAGATGATACAGTGTAGTTGATCAGGTCAGAGCTCGGCAGCGAAAAGCATGGTGGGTTCCATGAGTCTGAGGATGGACTAGTTTGCTATCATGATAGGATGGTAGTCCCTGATGCTGATAATCTGAGGAAGCTAGTACTCGAGGAAGCACACACATCGATGTATTCTATGCATCCAGGAGTCACCAAGATGTATCACAATATGAAGGACATGTATTGGTGGCCTGGTTTGAAGAAAGATGTAGCCGAGTTTGTGGCTAGATGTGCAGTATGCCGGCAAGTTAAGGCTGAGCATCAGAAGTCAGTAGGTACGTTGCAACCCCTGCCAATACCACAGTGGAAATGGGATCATGTAACCATGGATTTTGTGGTTGGTCTGCCATGAACAACTAAGAATCATGATTCCATTTGGGTGATAGTGGACAGATTGACGAAGTCTGCCCATTTCATACATGTGAAGACAACTTATACAGTTGAGAAGCTCACTCAGGTATATGTAAATGAGATAATACGCTTGCACAGTGTACCATCAACAATAATTTCCGACAGAGGTCCTCATTTCATGAGTCGTTTCTGGGAACAGTTGCACAAAGCTTTGGGAACGCAATTGAGGTTCAGCACCGCATTCCACCCATAGACAGATGTACAGTCTGAAAGGACTATTCAGACTTTGGAGGATCTTCTTCGAGCTTGTGTTTTGCAGTTCCTAGGCAGTTGGGATGTACATCTCAGTTTGATAGAGTTCGCCTACAACAATAGTTACCAGCAGAGCATTGACATGGCTCCTTATGAGGCCTTATATGGCAGGAAGTGCAGATCTCCTTTATGTTGGTATGAGTCTGGTGAATATCACCTTTTGGGTCCTGAGTTAGTACAGTAGACAACAGAAAAGATCAAAGTGATACAACAATAGTTGAAAGCGGCACATGACAGGCAGAAGTCTTATGCAGACAATCGTCGACGACCTTTGGAATTCCAAGTGGGAGATAAAGTGTATATTAAAGTCTCACCTTGGAAAGGTGTGCTAAGGTTTGGCCAGAAGGGTAATCTAGCACCTAGATATATGGGGCCATACCCGGTCATAGCACGTATTGGCAAGGTAGCTTACGAGTTGGAGCTACCACCAGAGTTGCACAAGTTGCATCCAGTATTCCATGTCAGCATGCTAAAGAAAAGTCATCCAGATACAGGAACAGTGATACAGTTAGTTGAGGTTGAGCTTGATAAAGACGTGACCTATGAGGAGGGTCCGGTGGCGATCCTTGACAGAAGAGTTAAGAAGCTGAAGAGGAAGGACCTGGCTCTTGTGAAGGTTCTTTGGCATCATTGTGGCATTGAGGAAGCCACATGGGAGCTTGAGGAAGAGATGAGGAGGAAGTATCCCTCACTTTTCTCTTTGGATTTCTGGGACAAAATCCCTTTGTAGAGGGTTATAGCTTGTAAGGACCCTGACCTCCGTTTTAGTCTTATCCTGTTTGCTTTGCCTAACCTTGGTTTTTAGTTGCTTTCTAATCACTTTTAGTGGTGATTAGGGTTTGTTTGTGCTTGTTGAGTGTTGGAGATGCTACTTGCAATTTACCCAAGTCTAGGGTTTATGGGCAAGTTGTCACCTTGAGAAGTGTTCTTCTCTCTCCTTGCTTCCTCTAGTGTTGAGAGGAAGGGTTGGGCTCGTTGCTTTGGGCTTTGATGAGCCTTGTTATGCCTTGTTTGAGCCTTGCTTAACCTTGTTGGACCTTGTGTCGGTCATAGGTGTGTCGGCCATGGTTGTGTCAGCCATAGGTGTGTCACCTAGGATGGTGTGTCGGGCATGGTGATGGGGTGTATCGACCATGGATCCCTTTGACCCTTTGACCTCGTTTGTGTCACCACTAGTGGACACTTGGCGCATGATGCTTACATGTGGCAATGGCCTTGGACACATTTTTAAGGCGAGATAAGGAGGTGGCATTGCCCATGGACAAGTGTCCCTAGGAGGGCGACACCTTGCTTTGTCTTACCTTGGTTTCTCCTCTACCCTCTCCTATATATGTACCTTCTTTCTCTTGCTAAGGATCTCTATAGTTCCTTGGTTTCTCTCTTCCTTGGTGAACGACACTCTTTCTTTGCAAAGCTTGGCGGTCGATCCTTCTCTTTGGAGTCTCTTCTTCCTCTTGAGGTGGCCAAAGGTGTTGCTTGGTGCTAGGAGCTTGGAGCTTGCTTAAGGTGGGTTACATAACTCCTAACCCTAACCATACTACTTTCTTCTATATTCTTGCATGTTTTCATATGATCATATCGGCCATGTATGTTCTAAGATAAGTTCCTTGCTTAGTTGCACCCAGTTGGCCGAACCATGTTTTAGGGTTTCCTTGTTGAGCAACACTCCTTTCCCTCCTTGGTCTAGAGAAGTGAGCTTGAGCTCTAGTAATGTGGGAAATACCCCTCTCTCATTTAAGTTGAGAGGTGAGCTTGTATTCTAGTTGCTTAAGAAACACCCTCCTCTCACCATGGATTTGAGAGGTGAGCTTTTGTGTGGATGATGACCTATGTTGAGGTTGATCTTTGTGGTTGCCTGATTTGTGATAGAGGTTGTGCAAGACCCCTCTCTCTTGGTTGTTTAGAGGTGAGCCAATCTTCTTGATCATTTAGGGTTTGGTTCCCTTGTGTTTGAAGTTGATGACGATCTTGTTGGGTTGTATCTTGCACGATATGATGTTAGGATAGTGCTGCCCATTTGAGTTGTACCCTTAGTCATTATGCCTAGATAGAGTATGGTTGATGGACGATACCCTTGTGTGCTTGGGCGATATGCCTAGTTGAGTGACCTGCCCGATACACCTAGCTAAGGTAGTGGCTTGGTGCCCGATGTACCTTGGACGTTATGGAGCTCAGGGGGGCTAACCTTGGGTTGGGCGTCATGGTTTGGTGGTGATGCCTGACATAGTGGCATATGGTAACCCTAGATGCTGCTTTGGTGGAGGTTGATTTGGTGTGCTGCCCTTAACCAATAGGTTTCTTTGGAATGCTTTGATGTCACCTGAGTTGTGAGTGTGTTGGGAGACACCATGTCATGCTGGGGTGTTGTGTTTTGACATGTGAGTCTTGGGCGTTCGAGGGGTGTGGCTGCCCGATAGGTAGCTTCACCCTAGATGGGCGATAGGGCTTATTCGATGCTGATGGATAGATGATGCCTGCTTAGCCTATTGCACGATACCCTCTCTTTATCTAGTTGCACGTTATGCCTTGTGCATGATACGTTTTGGTCTCTAGCTGCACGACACTCTTGGGTGGTGGTCGTTACCTACTGTGGTTGGCCGATATGTGTATAGGCCGATATGCTTTTTGTAAGGGAAGTTACCCTGCCTGATACCACTTCTAGTGGGGGTGCCCTGCCTGTCACACTTCTTGTGAGGGTAGTGGGCACTTCTAGTGAGGGTCATGTTCCACCCGAAAACCCATCTGATAGTTCTTTATCATGCAATCACATCCTTGTTGATAAGGAATTATGGATTATGGATTGTGAACCTTTTGACATGTTTGATAGTAGTGAGGTAATTGATATAGTAGAGCACACATATGTAAACATGACATATTTGAAACTCTAATGACATGATATTACATGTGTTTATGACCATCTTGAATCATGTATATATAATGATGAGTAAATGATAAGCTTGGAAGTATATGAGTTGCTTCAAATGATGATGTGACCCATGTCTATGGTCACAGGTTTGAGGCATGAATGATAAAGTGTATAATCATCAATGTTGCCCTATATTTGATAGCATGATCCTTCTGTTAATCCATGATGGCTTCAGTTATCTCTATGAATGTGTATACTAACCATGTAGGTGTTTCATGCGGATGCATAGCCAGGTAAAGTGCTATGATGTATATATGTTTGAATGTCACTGCATTGATGGTCACTCTTGTTGATGAGATAACCTACATCACCTGCATAATGTGTTTAGGTCTGAGAACCTGAGTTTGGCTAAAGTGCCTAGTTGAGGTGTTATCCTCTAATGATGAAATCAGAGATTGTTATCCCAGGTGACGAGAATGCCTTATGAGTCAGTGGTTTCTTGTGATGAGGGATTGAGATCCCGGGATAATGTGATGGTGGTAATAATAATGTAACTTAATGTTATACAACCTGGTTGCCTCAACAATCCACTTAAAATATACTAATTAATTACAGTGGAACATATTATGTAGTTTTCCATGGCCATAGATCCATCATCGTCAGTAGCTGGTGATGGTGAAATGGGTTCTCCTACGGGTTAACTCGGAGCGCATATTGTTGAATATGTGAGGTTTCTCCTAGCCTAAAATAGAGAGGATTCGAGTGCAGCTGCGGTTGCAGACTCGGGATAGATGGAGCATGGTGAACATGCCCATGGCTCAGTGTGATAGAGCATGAATGTGTTCATGGCTCAAGGAGCACGGTGAACTAGCCCGTGGCTCAGAGATACTAGCGCCGAGACCTGTACCGAGGCGGGCTAGAGAAAGGGTAGCCTACGGGAGCTGACCCTATGGCTAAGGCCACTTAAGCATGAGACTGCAGTCCTACTTTGGTTCTCGTGCACTGACCATGTGGTGGTGAGGTCATGGAGTCCGGCTCTTCCATTGACCTTGTGTGGCACCGAATCTGAGTTTCGCAGCCGTTGGTTGGATCTGAGTGGTGCGACTCACTTCCTCAGGGCATAACAATATGTAATCCAACTGAATAGTATTTATTACTTAAGGCAAAACATGGAACATTGGATAAGGCCATGCTTGTGTAGTTGTTCTTGTTATACCTTGCAGTTACTTATACGTTCCTTATGTTATGGGATAAGATCTAATAAATCTTATCTTGTCAATCATGTTCCATAAAGAAATGCTTGGTTATATGTCTTCTGTACACCTTGCTCAATATGCTGCTCCTATTCTACGCTTTATCAATTATCTACTGTTATTGCTTTATCTTTCTGAGGTTTTATGGTTTCGGTGGGGAGTTATGTTTCTCACTGGGACTATGTGTCTCACCCCGTTGGTTTACACCCTTTTTAGGTGTTCACGCTAGATGTGGTGGTGGTCGCGGGGTTGTGGTCGAGCAGCAAGAAGAGCAGTAGAAGGCAAGAGATGGATGCGCTGTTGTTTTAGTTGTTTTGTTGTGGAGTACTAGAGTCATCCATGTACTCTCAGGTCCTCAGAGGTGTTTTGACGATGTTTTACGATGTATAGCTAATGAAGCCTTGTATATCCTGCTGCCGGCCGGATATGGCCCGTTGTGCATAAACAGGTGATGAACTCATGTGTGGACAGGACAACTGACCTTCTAAGCTGTGGACACGCATTAAGGCTTGTAAATGTATTTATTACCTATGTTCTTACAGGATGAGGATCTGGATGTAATAGTTTCTTGGTTTATCTACTTTCTGAAATCGGTTTTATTTACCCCGTGTTTTTGGAAATAGGTGGTTTATGGTGATTTCTGCATGTTTTCGCGTGGCACCTCATTGTCTGTATGATAGCAGGATGTGTCGCCACAATAATCATCTTTGGTAATGATGCATACTTGTTAGTGAGTTATATCCTTTCATGCTTATAAAATTGCATATCTCTTTGTTTGGATATATCTCTACATCTACTCATAGATTTCTTTATCTTGTGTATCTTTTGGTATCTCTTGCTATGATCTAGATCCTACTAGTAGTCCTAACTAGTGATATCATCTATTAGTAGTTCATATACATGTAGTTCTAGCTTTGTTCATCAACTGGTATTTCACTGTATGCTATGCTTGTATCTTGTCTCATACATGCTCAAGCTTGTTCCTTGAATTGCATATCTACTATCTTAAGTTGCTTGCATAACATTGTGATACAGGATGCATAAAGCTACATTGTATATAGAAATTGGAGTATTTTTGGTTTTCATGCATATTTTACTCCAATTTCAGTTTTTGGTGCAAGAATAGTGTTTTTTTATGCAGAAACGGCCCTCTGGGAAAGGCTCATATTTTCATCATGAGCCCTAACACTTTTTGAGCGAATTCAGTTATCTTGAGAGTCAAAATTGTGATTTATTATTTTTCTACAACATTTTATCTTGCATTTTGGGTTGTTCAAGTGCACGCTTTAACTTGCTTTTATTCTATGCTTGGATAAGTCCCTACCTATTCTCTTCTACTCTCCTTATATAACTTTTGTTATCTCCTTTCTCTTAACAAGTGGTGTTTCTTATTTCTTCATACCCCCACTTTTTGAAATGACAAAGGGGGAGAAAGGTATGTCTTCTTTTGACAAAATAGGGAGAAGGCATGTCTTACATGAAGAGGAGAAGTATGTCCATGTAAGGGGGAGAAGGTAAAAGGGGGAATACATATATGTGTAGAGCATATATGAGTAGAAGACATAGTATTCTATAAATGTTATAAAAGCTAACCATGTAGGAGAAATAGCATCAATTGAGGGGGAGTATGAGAACTCCACTAGCATCAATTGAGGGGGAGCATATGAACTCACTATTGAAACCCCTAGGTTTCTCCAAAGGTATGACTTTACTTAAATGCTTTCAATAAATTTATGGAATGGTTTGTCATCTTCAAAAAGGGGGAGAATGTTGACTCAAGGTCTAAATTGACTAAACCCTTGTCTTGATGATGACTAAACCATTCCAATTAATTGTGTCTAATGTATCTACCTGAGTGATTTCAGATTATGCATAGACACACTCCAAATGCCCTAACTTGCGCATCTCAACTTGGAGAAAAGACAAGTCTAAGTCTATACAAGTGCACATTTTTAGAATTTGATGTAAATCCATTAGAATCATGTTGTAAATCACTTGTAATGATTGTATGACTTGTAATTAATCTTAGAAAAAATCAGGAGCACTTAGATTGAATATTTAAGCACTCAAAAGCCATTTTCCAAAATTCACATCAGGCTGTTCATCGATCGAGTTGCAAACTCGACCGATCCTAATTGGATCTTAAAAATGACTTTTGATAAGTGGAGTTTACATTTCACAGAACTTGACTGATCCCTTTGCAGACCAAAACTGATTTAAGTGACTTAATCAAGTTACCCCAGAACAAACTCGACTGATGGTCTAAATTGGTCTTGTCTCTTAGTGGGATCGATCGAGTTACCTTTATAGAAACTCGACCGATTGCACTGTACAGAAAAATGCATAAAAGTGTTTCTAGCCATTGTGGAGTTGCAACAAGTGAAAATATATCTGTTGCAAGACACAAAATGGCTAGTTTTCATTCTTAAGTATTCCCAAAGGCTAAAAGGCATCACCAACTATAAATAGGACCCCTTGGGCTTCATTCCAAGGTTGAGCATTCAATGCAAAACTGTATATGAGGTTCCTATTCTATAGTTGAGTGTATCTGACAGCCTCCTCTCTCTCTCTAAGCTTAATCACTTGCTACATTCGTTAGAGTGAGTAGGAAATATGTAAGAGAGCTAGTCCTATATGTATATCCTATGAGGCTCTCACTTCCACCACCTCCCTATCTCTCATTTCAACCATGAAGATGAAGGTTCTCTCTCTTAGCTAAGAGAGGTGAAGAAGAATAAGGGAAGGAGTCCCTTGGTGACGATCAAGGCCTCTAGAATTGGAGAAAGAGTGGGTAAGCCCTTGGTGAAGGCAGAAGACTCCTTGCTCAAGTTGGTAAGTCCTTGGTGGAAGCTTCTTTGAGTGAAGGTGAAGTCAAAGGTTGAAGATCCAAGAAGAGTGGGTAATTCCTAGAAGGCTGAAGACTTGTGCAAGAGTGGGTAAGTCCTTAGAGAAGGCCGAAGACTTGTTGTAAAGTGGGTAAGTCCTAAGAATGAAGACTCTTTGTATTGGATAGGTAAGTCCTTTGGTGGTCATGTATTGTAATTCTTATGAATGAATATAAGAGTGCAATGGTTAAGAAATCCTAGAGGTTGACCTCTCTAGGTAGTAGACTGACTCACTTCTAGCTTGAAGTGTGGAACCATTCTACATAGCTTGTCACTTGGTGTATGTTCAATCTCTCTCTCCCTTGCTATGGATGTTTTAGTTGCACTCAAATTTCCTATTTAGCAACCTTATCTTGTGATATATCTTTAAGGTTTAATGAATTCTATTTAAGTTCTTTCAGCTCTATTCACCCCCCCTCTAGAGCATCCAATCACCCATCGAGGATCCAACAACTATATGAATTAAAATCTGTAAATTATCATGATATAGCTCTACAATCTTAGCTTGATCTATCCTATGCCCTTACTACTTAATTGACTTAGAATTGAGAACCTATTGCATGAATTCATCTAATATGGCCTAATTATGATCTTGCATGAATGAACCATGATAATAAATCTACATGTCATGTTTCCCTCACTCTTAAATCATGCCTTATCTTGATCTAATGTTACTCATGATGTGCATGCATCACCTAGACCTAAGGTGTTGTTGTGACCTTTGAATTATGGTTGATTGTTGCATGCTCGTATGGAACTTTGGACCTAAGTTGATCTATTTGAAAATTAGTTCTAGGGGGAAATCCACATATATTATATCATGTTTATCTTAATAAAATCTAGTTATTTAAGACACCATGCTATATCATTTCTTTGTGAGGTTCCCTTGGTTTGGATCATCCCTAGGAATCTTATTCGAGAAACATAGCTTGTACTATACTGATTAGGTCTGCTCAATCTCTTGACCCTACTATGTCATTGGGTTGATTGTATGTATGTTCATACAAATACTTGGCTATATAATTACTTGTTTGAATAGGACCTTCATTTTTCCTATAATATGTTGCATAAATCTCGAACATAATTGAACATGTACATTATACAAACCTTGGATACATGCATGTATTCTCAGGGTAAGGGCACAAGGCATGAATGGAATAGGTTAGCTCATTGACTTAGGTCTTGAGGCCCCTCATGTATATAAAAAGGTTGCCTAATTTTAAGCACCCTTGCAAACCCTTCCTTTGAGGAAGTTGGTCATTGGCCATAATATGTTGCTATGTATAATGGAAATGCACTTAAAATATGCTTTGTATAAAATAACATCATCAAATTGTTCTCGCCTTATTTTATTTTCTTGTTTATCATCAAGTTCAAGACAAGAAACCCTTACTATATGCTAAAATTGTTTACATGCCTTTCATAGCATACTCAATGTACTCACATTGATATATTTTGTTTAACGATTTTGTAGTTGCCAAAGATCTATTTCACTATGGACTCATAAGAAACCTCAATGGGTTATTATGAAATAGAATTGGGTGCATGCTTCTATATCCTCTTTTAGTATCATGTTATCATTTGTACCATTCTGTGGATGGACATCCAGGTCCACTCACCTTTGGCTATGTAGCCATTAGGAGTGTGGACTAGGGTAACAAAAAGTTCCGTGATAGATGGTATCAGAGCCATACACATAGGCTTCTATACATGTTCAAGGCATAACACATCTTAAGAACCCAAGGAGGACTAAAATCCTTCCCTTAAAGTTTAGAGAGTCTTCTAGCATCTCATCTCTTCTCTAATGATCAACCTAAGCCACCTAAGTAGATGATGTTTAGTTAGTCTTCTTTTCTCCTCATGTGATTCTTCTCTCGTTACTATTAATCACATGAATTCTTGATTTTGGGTAGCTTATGGATTTGAAAAAAATAAAATTTATTTGAAATGATGGTAGTTGCATAATATGATAATTCCATGATCTGATCTTAAATGAAAACCCCTATTTGATTAATGAAATTACTTTGAAAGTGTCATACTCATGTGCAAAGTTTATCAAAAACTCAATATTACCAAACCAGACATAAGCGCCTTCCATGTTTGAAGTAAAATTTCATATGGTGATATAAGGTGGAACTCATGTTTTACACCTCATGTTTGATGAGGTCCCTATTGATTTAAACACATGTTGCCCTATTGTTGATAAAACCTCAAACATAGTTAAGAAAACTTTTCCCCTATAAGATATGTACGATGATCATGCCATAAATGATCATGTCTTTGGAATCCTAGATTATGGTGTGAAGACTTGTTATAAGAGGAAAATCCCCTATTGACCATTATTTCCTCTTTGTAGACTCAATTGAATAATATGATGGACCTAGATCTCAATCTAGCCCTATTATGCTCAAACTCTCAAGTTCTCAATTTGACTTCTCAATTTCCAGAATCCACCCCTACCTTGATCGTGAAAGGAAGGGAATACTAGCATGACTTCAAACTCACAAAATATCAAAATATGGTTGCTCTATCAATGATATTGATGTTTGAAACCTTGCCAAATATGATTTGATAGTTGATACTCACCCTATTTGGATATGCTCGATGACTCAAGACTAAATATGGACTAATGTGCTAGATTAGGGTGGTGGTTGACTTACGACTCCCCTAACCTAGTTCACATGTCTCTAAATTTTCATCTTGTTGATTTTTTTGAGTTGGGAAAGGTAACCCCTTCCACCAAATTGTGATTTCTTGACTTAAGTCTCTAATAGGTCAGACCTATAATGACATCATTGCTCAATCTTGAATCTTGATTTAGTGATGATCCTAAAATATGACAACATTGACTATATCGTGCGGTTGACTTCCTAGAAAGACCTTAGTATAGATCATTCATCGACCTTGAATACCATGATAATGAACTCAATATTGATACCTTGAAGTGTTGCTCATTACTAGGGTATTGCTTGAAACAATGCTCAAAATGTTTCTCGATTGTTGCTCGACTGTTGTATAGGGATGAATGATCATCTTTAGGTCTAAATAGGATTCTAAACCCTAGATTTGAAATGATTGATCTATGATTTTGATGTCCAAACTTGATTCTCGATATTGAATCACAAAATCTCGACTTATGATTAGTGACCTTGATATTAATTTGACTCATATAATCACCCTATTTGGATCTTGAGATCAACCTCCATATATGGATAATGACTTTCCTATCCCCAAATCTCATAATTGGAATAATGGCTATGATGATTTACTCAATTTATGACTTAGGGGTGAGCTCCATGTGGAATAGTGTGGAACCTTTCATTGATTTTGAGCATGAAATCATGATGTTGAAATATGATGTTGGTATTTAATTCTTAAAATGTAAAATATCAATCATGGATCCCACCTAGGCTATAGTAGAAGCTAGAACCCTAAATTTTGGGAATGAAAGTCATGCCTTACTCTTGAACTCTATTCGATTGACCTAAAATATGATCTCTCCAAATTGGTGGTCTATATGACAATATCTCCAAATATGTGACTCGTGTGATGATCTTTCCCAATTTGATGATCCATGTAGCTATGTGTTGACTTTGATGTTCAATTGCTTGATTTTGGAATGAGATTGATTTGTTAAGTGGTGATGATACCTTACGGGATAGTGTGGTGATTTTTACATTGAATATGAAATCTCAAAATCTCGATTTACGGATTGATTTAATTTTGTGGACAAAATTCCTTTTAAGGTGGAGAGGATGTGATATTTGATTAAAATTGGATTTGTACCCTTGTTGGGCTCAATGTGAGCATGCTCGTGTAGCCCATTACACCCTTTTCCTTCTCTCTTTGTGATCTGGCACTCTCACTTTCAGGCAATCAGCGACCATGTTTGAGTGGGTCATGAATTTGGGCCATTGGATCCTACCCCCACAGATCGAGCCTCCCATCTAATGATTGGGATTTTGTCTTGCACCTCCGTACTAAGGTCAGATAAAGTGGTGTTGTGACCACCTGCTCCTCCAATGGTGGCACCATTGACCCCCATCCCTTTTCATGCCTTCTTCCCCTAATTTATGCCTCCTTCACCTATGAAAATCCTCCCACTACTCTTTCCCTATCTTTTCCTCAAGTTTGGCTAACCCTAGCACCCTCTAGCCACCTTCTCTTTCCCCTCCCTCTATCTGGAACCACCACAAGAGCCCTTTTGGGTGTCTTCTCCTTCATAGTTGGGCTGAATCTAGTGAGGGCTCTGGGTCCGTGGGACATCCTACAACCCTGATGACACCTCGGTGGTTCCCCTCATGGTCACGAGCCTGAGAGCCAGAATCTTCGATGACCTTCTTTGCAGGACACCTTCAGGTTCTTATGCGAACATATACAAAGGAGGGGAGATACCTCCACCCTTAGATCACCGAGAGACCATGATGGCCCTGAGATAGATGGCTCAAATCATTATGCACCCAAGCCTCTCTCTCTCCCTCTCTACCTCATTTGACTAGGGTCAATGGCCAGTGCAGGCCCATGGAAACATGCCAATGGCTAGGGCCTCTTTGCGAGATTCCCCTCTCAAGGCCATCAAGGGTGCTTTACGACCACTTCATCAAGAATTAAGGATCAAATATAGTGATGTATATGGTATCCTTCTCTCCTCATTTTCTAGTTTCATACTTGAACTTGTATATGTCATATCTCCTCATTCCTTGGGTCATTTTGGTCATACAATATATGCATTTTGATCTAGATAACCTGATATTTTCAAGAGGACTAGTTGCATGGCCTATTTTCGTTCATAGTACTACTGATTATGCAACAATATTATTAAATATCCTTCTACATTTTTGATGCCATCAAATGCTTAAGTTTGCTCCTTTGTGCCTCAAAACCCTGTGATAAGCTAATATCGGTACCATGTACATATTCATGCATAAAGATTCGAATTTTATCCAACTTTGATGCCCTAAAATGACTTTATGTTGCTTGAATGCCCTTAAATGGACCTATATGCAAATGGCCACCTCATTGATGTTATAATTTGTTCAAGTATGCTTAAAACCTCTATGAATGCTCTAAATCTGTAGTCTTCACCTTGAATGCAATCATGTTCTATGATGATCTTTCTTGGTCCCTAATGATGATCTAGTGACACTTAATGTGTCTTAACATGTCCTTTTGTGTACTTTGGTTATTGATGTTAATCCATGTGCTTTTATTTATCTAAAGTTAATATGATGTTCATGTGGACTTGAAATAAGTAATTTATCACGACCTATACCTCTACACAACCCATGGACCATTCTTGTGTACTTTTAAGACCAAGAAACCTACTCTTGACTTGGAATGTGATCTAGTATGAATGTTGATAACTAAGTACTTAATCTTATATCAATCTTGTTCTAATGATGATATATGATACTATATTACTTAAAATCAATAAATTATCATGCTATAGCTCTACAATCTTAGATTGATCTATCCTATGCCCTTAATTATTCATTGACTTGGAATTAAGACTCTATTGCATGAATTCATCTAATGTGACCTAATCATGATCTTGCATGAATGGTCCATGATAATAAATCTAAATGTCATGTTTCCCTCACTCTTAAATTAGACATTATCTTGATCTAATGTTACTCATGATTGGATGTATCTCCTAGAGCTAAGGTGTTGATGTTACTTTGAACTATGGTTGATTGATTGCATGCTCGTATGGAACTTTGGACCTAAGTTGATGTATTCAAAACTTAGTTCTTGGAGAACATCCACATGACTTATATCATGTTTATCTTAATTAAATCTAGTGATTTAAGACACGGTGCTATATCTTTTTGTTGCAAGGTTCCCTTGGTTTGGATCATCCCTAGGAATCTTACTCAAAAAACATATCTTGTACTATACTCATAAGGTCTAGTGAATCTCTTGACCCTACTATGTTATCGGGTTGATTGTATGTATGCTCGTACAAATGCTTGGCTAGATAATTATTGTTTGAGCTACTTGTTCCCTATGATTAGTACATTTTTTTTCTTGTAATATGTTGCATATACCTCGAACATAATTGAACATGTCCATTATACAAACCTTGGGTACGTACCTGTATTCTGGGGGTAAGGGCACAAGGAGTGAATGAAATAGGGTTATCTCATTGACTTGGATCTTGAGATCCCTCACGTATATAAAAGGGTTGGCAAATGTTGAGCACCCTTACAGACCCTTCCTTTGATGAAGTTAGTCATTGGCCATTATGTGTTTCTAAGTATATTGGAAATGCACTTGAAATATGCATTGTATAAAACAACATTGTTAATTTATTATCGCCTTGTTTTATCTTCTTGCTTATCATCATGTTCTAGCCAAGCAACCCTTACTATATGCTTAAACTATTTACATGCCTTTCATAATGTATTCAATGCACTCACATTGATATGTTTTGTTTAACGATTTTGTAGTTGCCTAAGCTCTGTTGCACTCTGGACTCAAAAGAAACCTCAATGGGTTAATATGAAATAGAAATGGGTACATGCTTCTCTATCCCCTTATAGTATCATGTTATATCTTGTTGTTACCACTTTTATATATGTATTTCCTATGTGAATTATTTGTAACATTCTACGGATGGATGCCCAAATCCACTCATCTTTGGCTATATAGCCATTATGAGTGTGGACTAGGGTAACAAATAGTTCTGTGACATAGGGGCTGACAAAAATTATTACTAAATGTTATCCTTTGGCAAGCGAAGAGCGGGAGGAACAAGACAAGGTCCTAAACTACTTGATCAATATCTAATGGGTCGGATAAAAAGTGAAATGACCCTGTAATGCATGACACTCTCAAATAGAAGCATTGGTAGAACTTAAGTAACTGTATATAAATCGAATGTATCATCACTTCATTAGATTTATTTGGCTATGATTAATCACCATTTTCCCTACTATCATTTCATATAGCTAGGATTATCTGATTGACATGAAACTTGGAGGGTTTGCTAATTCAAGCATGAGGAATGTAAATAACTAGATAACTTTTATGTTTGAGTTAGGGAAACTTATGATTTCTCACAATTGGTACCTAGGGTAATTAATACACCCATAAATATGACATTACTAAAATTAAGAGAAGCCTCACTATATCATTACTTACTCATATACCAGGATAGGAAATGGTTATGCATATTTTGTGGATATGACTATTTAGCGATTAAGAGAATGAAAACTACAAGATTACAAGGAAATAGAAAGGAGGCGGGCAACAAGTTGCACCGCCACCCCTTTTTGAATGGCAAATCCAATCCTATGAAACACCACATCCATAGATTTGGGAGTCATTACATTACTATGCATAACTTTTTGAACTCTTTTAATAAGCTCCACAACCTCAGGTGATAGGAACCCAAAAGTGTCAAAACCAAACGGGATAAAAACATGTTGATTGTTGATACATGCCTTCTCATGTTTGGCCACTTTAGCAGAAACGGCTTTACGGGCGGCATGTCCCACAGTAATGGCTATATATGGGGTCATTTAATATTTACACCCTCATTACTTATTATTGTATAATTAGGACTAAGTTGTGTACATCTTTAAATTGAGATGAAACATGAGCTTGAATGATCATGCGTAGGATTTATATTAGAGTTGTACATCACTTAAGGAAATTATATTCATAACTGAGTATTATTGATAATATCTACTCTAGATTGAAATTCTAGGATGTTAAATCACTAGTGACTACCCAGCTCCCATTAATGGATTATGAAATATCCATCACCCTTTTCCAAAAGAAGTTCTTATGGCTAGGACTTGGGCTTCCATAGATAAAGGTCATGAAGGATATATTTACTTTGTAATGAATTAATTGCATGTTATTTAGTATTATGTCCACAGAGTAGTGGTGTTGCTCCCATGGTATCCAAATGCCACCTGAGAACCCAAAAGCTTCAACCTGATGAGAGGAGGTAAATCTCATGCGTTAGATGATGGAAAGAGCCCTTCTACCACTGGATTGAGGTTCCAAGATAGAGATTAAGGAAAGGTTGTGGATTCTCTTCAAATAGTCATAATTGATCTTGTCGTCAAGACATGCACCTTGGATGTTCTAGATGATGTAGCTCATTGGGAAACTATTGAGTCTGTGCATTAGGTGATGATTACTATAACCCTATATCGCGTCAGTTTCCTCTTCCTCCATGTCGACTACAGATGCATCTTAGATGAATAATATGTGAGCCTCTCTGACTTTGTTTCTGTCTGGTGGTTCAACTGCCTTTCCCTTTATCATGGTTTGATCAGTGCTGCATGAGATGGTGATGTGTTGGTAGATGACTTTCCTGTTCTTGAGGATCACTCCTTCTTTTCTAGGTCTAGGAGGTTTGGGAGGTTCTTGAGCACCAAAGTTAATAGAACTTGAATGTGGTGTTAGGCCCAATAGTACCTTGAAGCCCTTCTATGGTTTCATCACCCTCAATGTTATAACCTGCTTTTTCACATGTATTTATGCATATTTATTTGAAATGCAAATATTGGGTTGTTAAGGATGTAATAGTAAACTTGTTATGCCTTGTTTTAGAAGTATGGATTTAAATTTCAAATCTTCCTTTGCAATGGATTTAGTGTATTTCACTATTTATAATAAACCATTAATGGATTTTAGACAAAGAAAGAGAGGAAAGTCCAATAATAAAGAAATTAATAAAGATAATTCACAATGGATGTTTCAAATATGGAATTATGTGGAATACTCTAGAAAATAGAGTTTTTGAATAATAGAATCATGGAATATTGGACAATTTTCCAAAAAAAATAAGATGTCTGGTGTTTCAATAATTTAAAGAATAATTATCTAGCCATTATTAGCAACACAATGTTTGAGGCAACAATTAGTATTATTTTGTTTTCACTTTTGGTGTGCTTGAAAATAATGAGGGAAAGAAAGACAATTCTAGAATTTGGGAGAAAAAGGATATTTCATGAGTTAATTGTTCTAATAGCACTTAAAAAGGAGCAAATTTTGACATTCTTGTAAATCCAAACTTACTAGATATAGATTGGAGAGGGTTTTATTAGTTTCCTTGAGGTAAGGATAATTGAAATGGATGAATATATCAAGTAGAGAAATAGAGGAATGATCTAGAATTGATTACCCAATAAGTACCCTACATTAGAATGCTTTTCTTGAGGGCTTTTGGTGTGATAACTAAATAAGAATTAGAAAGAAATTGTGGACATATGTAACCTGTAATGGAAAATATTCAATGTCTTGTATATTTCCCTAAGACTGCCTGATCGTAATCGAGAAAGAGAGAGAGAATACTTTGAATAAATGAACATGTTCTTTTCAAGAAGAAAATTGAAATAGAAGGCAGAAATACACACCAAGAAAGGCAGTGGTTTTTTGCTAATAGGGGAAATCACCCCCTCCCCATTGATCTGCATGAAGTGCCTAAATCCCTACTACCCTCAACTATTTGAAAACTAGACCCAGGACATCGAATCCCAGTAACTTCAAATGTTGTTACGATCCTCTTCCAACCTTGTTTTCTCTTTGGCCAAAAATGGATGAATGTTTAGTTTCCAGAAGTGGTAGTGGGTCTCGAGTGCATGCGGATGCTCGTTCGAGCTCAGACAGCAAAAAGGTTACTCATTCATGGGATCTTCTCACCCCAAACAGCCTGAGCAATGTCTCCAAGGAAAGTCTCTCATGATCCTGTTAACAGACATAGCTTTATTAGCCCCAGACTAGAGCCTTTTCGTACTCAATAGGGAGCGGCGGAGGCAATGGGACCTTCTTTGGTTCCCCTTGGGGCCCAAAGAGATGAGGCAACACAATAGTTAGTCCCTCCCCCTCGACCATAGCGTAGGGTTTCACGTGGTGGGAGATGGACAATGTCGACTTGACCAAAATGCCCCTTCAGTGAATGAAGGAACGAACCACAACATGAGGTTATCATTTTGTTATAACTTAAACTGGCCCGAGAGGTACGTGCATAGGTAGTAAGTTGCCTACTTGGCACTACCCTATTGGTCTATTTATGTTTATTTGCAAAAATCATAACTACTTATAGGAAACTCAGATTGAGACAAGGTTTATATAAAAATTGATCAAAAAATGAGAGGAATCTAAATAAAAAAGTTTTAGTGTCTAATTATGCTTCTAATTCCAAAAGTAGTGCAAAGATGGGTTTAAATGATGATTAGTGCATGAAAATCATAGTTTTGAATATTAACATGTCGAATATGTCAAAAAATTATCTTTTATGCTATCATCTGATATTATGGAACATAAAGATGATTTAACATGTTCATGATCATCATGGAGTAGAATTAGGGATATTGATGGAAATCACCATGTATCTAAAGAATTAGGCATTAAAGTCCCTAATTTGCTAGGTTGTTAATGAAGCTAATATGATCTAAGTTCTCATAATAAAAGGATATATAAATTTGAAATCATGGCTACACTTAATATGAAATAAGGTTCTTGAGTCATTAAACCAATGAACATGGAGGTTAGGGTTTTGAAGTACAACTCGCTAACAAGGAAATCTAAACCTTAGAATAGGGTTCGAGTAGGGTTTAATCTATATAATTATATGGTGACACTTTATAGTTTACATACATGCATATTAAAGTCGATTGCTTGGTTTTCTTGCTTGATTGGATAATATGCTTGAATTATATTCTACATGGTAATTTGCATGTTACTAAAAAAGGTATGTGGTTTTGTATAAGAATAATCGACTTAACTGACTTTTGTGGCTTTCTTAGAGTTTTCCTGAATGGATTTCAAATAAATGCTTGCTTGTTTATTAATTTCCTACAATCTATAAAGTAACTATGGATATCACATTATAATGCATATAACTTTCTCAAACCCCTCATACCAAAACTGGAAGTCTGAGAATCAAAAGAGAAAGAGAGTCATAGAGATGACTTGGACCAGACCCCAAACTGAGAAGGTCATATGAGTTCAGGCCCCAAATTCGGAATACCAACATGGCACCTAGCTCTAGATTAAGAAGGTGGCCTAACATCACTGGAGGGATAAGATACTAAGAGAGGGAATCCCATAGGTTGAGTAAAAATAGGTTGAGAAGTTATGATGAAAATGTTAATTTTTATTCTATAACAATAACTATTGTGAATATGTTGTTACACTTAATGCAAACATTTTGTTTCCCCCACATACTAATACAACTTGTTATACTGACTGTGTTTTTATTCACAATGTTTTAGGTACATGCAAAATATAAAGATGCTCAGAGACATGATAAACCGGATGAAATGACATGAAGGCATTAATCTATGTAAGGAGTATTAAATAGGTAGTTCTTCCCATATAGTTCTCATATGTATAGTTCTGATGATGGAGAGTTATTTAAGTTCTAAAGGAACAACTTTTAAACAAAACATTTTTGAATTAATAAAATTACTTGCCATTATTCATTATTTTAATCTGTATCCTTGGGAAAAATTTAGGTAATGGCTCTCATTTTTTGGCCTTCCTTAATTGAGGGTTGTTGAAAACTGAGGTCTCATATTTGGTATTATAGCCTAGATTTATCAAATAATATTTAATAGTCTATAATTTCAAGTAATCCATATAAATATAAGGAAACTTATTAAGGTAAAACTTGCTGGCAACAATGTCTATAAAGGATCATGGTTTTGGGGTCTGGAAATATTTTCCTCTACACCATTAAGTTGGTATATCGGGACTCCATTAGCCAATATGATATCGGCCTGGACAGAACCTAGGATTAGCCTCTACACAATTAAGTTGGTATACGGGGACTCCATTAGCCAATATGATACGGGACTAGACAGAACCTAGGATTAGCTTGAAGTAATGTTTCCTCTAAGTGTTATCATTTCTACTTTCATCCACTTCTCATCCTTTTGCTTAATAAACCGTACAAGATACTTCCCTCTTCATCTCAAGTTAGGGTTTTTGAGAAGAAGTAGGATTAAAGCATCCTCCACCAATTAATGAACATATAATGTGGGAAATATGATAGACTAAAGAAAATGGTTTCATGAGTTGTTCTTACAATGGTAAACCTTAGATGGAAGAAGGGTTAGTTTAGAAGAACCCCTAAGTGGGTCAAGGAACATAGAAAACCCTAAAGTGTTAGGTATATGGTTTCTAGCCCTAAGTCCTAATAAACCCTAAGCAATGGATAGAGAGAAGATACCCTAGCATACCCATGCATGCGAGTACATATAATAAGGAATGCCTGTTATAGATGATGAAGGGTTGATTACACATATGAAGCATGGAAAATAAGTGGTTACATAACATGGAGAATATGAAAACCCTTAGTGCAACTTTGAGATTGGTGTCCCTCCCTGGGGTTGGTCAACCCATGTGTGGAGAAGACATATATGAGAGAGATAAAACCTTAAGGATGAGTTATGACTAGAAAGTCTAAACTCCTTCTAATAGCACCCTAACAGGAAGTGTTTTCCCACACAAATATAAGTAGAAAATAGACTTGCATCTACGTGAAAGTGAATGATGCCAAAGCTAGGAAAGGGAGTTTAAAGCCAAAGTCTTAATGCCTTGTTGGATTATGAGATAGGCACACTAGAAGAATTAGATGGTGAGTTTAGTTCTACATGATGAGATAGTATGGTTTATGATGACCTTAGTTAGTTTTGAGAATTTGAGCTTAGTTTTGAAATTTGGACATAAGATACATATGTGTGGTCTTCTTCAGATATGATAAGCTAGGTGAAGATAAGATGTGAATATGTGGGGGCCTCAACCTCTTCTATAGAGGGGGACCCCTAGTGTTAGGACCAATGATAGGGTTAACTCTTAGAGAATGGGACCCAAAAGAAGAAGGTTAGGAACCTAGATTCCAAGACATGAGGAATTATGATAAATATTTATATGATGTGTCCTAAACTAGACTATTCCTAAGTGGAAGAGTTGATTTGCTATATGCATGATTTCTAGATGCTTTTTGTACCCTAGATGTCCTTCGAAGGGCCCAATCCAAGAGATAGAGAAAGAGGCTACTTAAATAGATGTGTATATGATATACCTACCATCTCGGTGAGGAAGGAGGAGTCCCAAGATCCTAGGGAGGTAAGGAATGGTAATATGTTGTGAAGTCTCAAACTCGGGTTGGTATTCCCTTGTGTAGGACTCTAAGGGTTGTTTACATGAAAGACAAAGTTGGGTAAGAATATCTACATGAGTAAAAGAAGAGAATTCTATACCATGTTTGGGTTCACTACGTGCTTGAGTGGCTAGGTTATGCTGATATGGATGTCCAATACTAGGAAGATAAACCCGAGGACACTAGACCAAAGAAGAAAAGTGGTGGTATCTAGTGCATATGATGCTCATAAAGTTGGTTGAGCTCATAGAGATTGAACATTGCATCCCCTTGGGTATAGGGTAAGGAAAACCCCACTTGAGCTTTGATATTTTCTTTGAGAAGCGACTCATGCAAGTTGGGTTAGCACCACCATAAAAATCATATATATGTATGAACTGATTCAACCGTAAGAGGTGATGTATGGGTATGACATAACAGAAAACTTAGAAATGGTTTAATAAGCTCTCTATATGCTATTTGTTAGCCACATGTAGGAAATATGAAAATATGAAGTAGTTAGCTAACTTCAGGATGAACCTTTAATAAAGAGTGCAACCTAATATGAGAAAGTGAAGATGAGATAATGTTTAGGATAAATTTTGTCTTCTTTAAATGGTGATTTACCTCTTTTGTCCTAGAATATGGTATGGATTGGATAACTTACTTGGCAGATGACGTTAGGTAAAATAGTCCTATTTCACATGAAATAGAATACAATGGTCCCATTAGATACAAAGGCTTAAATTCATGGTAGTAAGGTACCAAGGTGATCCAAGTCTTGACTGATAGATCATGGGATATAATGATATAACTCTTAGATAGAAAGGGCATGCATGATATAATGGAAACTATGCCTAAAAGACATGTTCTCTTGTGGTGCTATGAATTTTGGTTCAAATGTGCTTTTGTGTTCCTTAGTATTACTAAATATTAGTTTTGTCTTGTCTAGGGATAGGACGTACCCATAAAGGGTGAATTCACAATTTAGTTTAAGAATTGAGGTAACATTAAAAGTCACTTAAAATTTGAGACAATAAGTGCATGAAGCACAAAAGCTCATATATTGAGTAGGATTTTTCAGACCCATGTATGACCATGTCTAAGGGACATGATGAAAAGTCACTATGGAAGTGACTGATAGAATGGGACCATGCCCATGTGGGAAGGTCGCCATGACCCCAATGAAGGGACATAAAGAAAACTATGGGTTCCCTAAGAGATGAAGGAATATTGGGTGAAAGATTTTTTAAGAATATAATGTGATTGGATATTATCACAGAAACCTCAAAAAAAATGTATAATAAAATAAAATTGTGACATATCAATAAAATCCTTGGTAAGGGTGGGGCCACAAGTCGACCCTAAGATCATGTAGGATGATTAAAGGTACATACGACTTATGATGATGGGAAATGATCATGTGCTAAGTGCATAAGGCCCTTCACTACTATAGAACACGCCTTTGGCGTCGGTTGTTTAACCCCCTTTGGCGGCGGTTTTCAAGCGACGCCTATGTGGGCGCCGTTATAGGTCAAACTCTTCGGCGTCGGTTTTCTAACCGACGCCTATATGATCTCCAGGCGTCAGTTATATATAGTTGGCCAACGTCTATAGGGTTCACGCCATAAAAAAGGCACCACCTAGGACACTTTCGGCGTCGGTTCACAACTGAACACCCGACGCCATACTCCCAGATGACACGGTCATGCTTCGATGCACGACCATATTTAGTACTATAGGCGTCGGTGTTATACAAATATGTGATGCCTTTTCCACCACGGCCGTGCTTTCCTGCACGGTCGGGTTATTTGTCACATTCGGCGTCGGTGTTTATCCAATAATCGACGTTGTATTCCTGAGACGTCGGTGTTCTATAAATAACCGACACCTATACTTTATTTTTTTTTCTTATCAGTTTGCAGGCCTGCTGTGGCTGGTCAGCAGGATGAGAACCTACAGTTCAGTTTCCCGAACTGTAGGTTTACGACATCCATTGATATCAGCCTACAAACAGGCCACAAACCTGCAAAATCAACAAATATTTTTTCACACAAGTAGATACATTCAGACATCAATTCAATTCTCACATTCACACATGTAGAAACATTCAAATACATGTATAAACATTCAGAAATATTCATTTACAAAATATCATTCAGGATCGCTATCAGCATCCCAATTATATCTTACAGTCGCCACTGCTTGAATGGCTTTTGCCCATTCTTCTCTTACTTCATTTATTGCTTCCATCGTATATGGAGCATGTACATTTTTAAGCGTTTACCTGTAGTGTGGTCAGTTTTAAACACCTACAAAGAGAATGATGTATATATATAAGTAATAATATAAAAATAAGATTGATATATTTCATACTAACTAATGAGACTATATATAATACCTCATGTATGGTATTAATCTCCAATGCGGCATGTCGGATAATCATCTGCATAAATCGCATCACATAGTATGCGCATGCCCAGCCGTTGTCTTGTGTAGCGCACTATAAATTGAAACATACAAAATATTAAAAAATATAACTAAGTACAGTTCACATAAATAATATATACATTGGAGTCGGAAACTTACTTTTACGTTCTCCCAAATTATTGGCTGGTTCTTTTTCCTTGGGACATTTCCTCCAGCATTTTTGAATGCATCTAAACCCCTACATGTTAATGTAACACAGTAAATTACATAATTAAATAGTAATGTAATAACATATGTTAACGGATATAAAAATGAAATATTTCTCACCAAAATAATGGCATTCTCAATATGTGTCCAATTTTAGTGTTCAATGTACTTCCCGCAGGATCTAGATAATAAACAGTGAACGTCCCGGGGACAATAACTAGTAACTCCCAATGTCTAGCGCTATAGGTAAAAAATTTAAAAATTAATAACTCAAAATGCACAATAAAAATGGAATTTTCTTAAGTCCAAATTATAAATAAAGTAAACTTACTTGACATTGAATGGAGCTATTATTATCGTCTTATTTTGCTGACCGAAAATTGTAAAAGCATTTATACAGTATTGTTGAACACTATCAGGGTCTTTAGCTACCATACTAATCAATGATGGAATCAAAAATCCCACATGATCAAATGCAAATTGTTTGCATTGATCTTCGACTAAGTAGCTGCAAAACATGTATTACATATGCATTAATATATAAGAAACCAGATCACCGGATCTTACACAAGGTATATGGATGTATAAACAAGATCTCACCTTATCCATATCTCTATCATTGATGTATTCAGCCAATCATTCATAAACAGCTCAATAATATCTTGTATAAATAAAGAGCTATCGTATGATTGACCTGTATAATCTGCTTCTAAAGAAACAACTATAGGTCAATATATATTATGTGCCTGTAGCCAACATGCCATTCCCCTACAAGTAGGACCTAACGGGTATTTTAGGTCAGTTGGAACCCAACTTAGTAATGCAGGAAGTTGAGGTGGAGGCCTACGTGCTCCGGGTGTCTTCTTTTTAACATGTATATATAATTTCAGATCAGTTGACCTCATATATACACATTAACAATCTAAAGTAATGTAAATTTATCTTACAATTTCAGTAGTGTAGACGACATCTACTTTGGGCCACAATATCACCCCGCCTTCTGCCTCACCAAGTGTATCAATATCTGGGTGGGCATATGGCAATGCAGCTTCCCTCCAATCGGGTAATACACACATCGGGCTTAGACGAACGTAGCCCTGCGGCATTGGAGTCCCATGAAACATTGCCCCAGGAAGGGACGGGTAAGCCCACGCCTCTGCAACAACATAGTCTTGCATTCTTAAGCGGCATGGCTTCAATGCCTACAAATTTATGTAAATAATGTTATACATATATACATATCATCTTGAAAACATATCATCTTGAAAAGACTAGCTACAATGTCATAAACAATACTTACAGGAGACGTGCTAGGCGATGGGTCTCCAGGATTACTCGCAGTCTGTGCATCAGAAGAAGAGCGGGTCGCCATAAGCTGATTGGAAGCCTGAGATGCCTGCCACCGCACTATTTCTTCCTTGACCTTCTCAGCAACTATATCATTGACCTTCTTAGCAACTATATCCTTGACTCTCTTATTCTCCTATACATGGATAAAAGAAACATTAGCTTCTTATTATTGAATTTCCTTTTGCAGTACCATTCTAAAAAAAGAATAGGTTACCTCTTCTTGTGAAAGTCCCGCTCTGGGTTTGCGCTGGGATGGCCCAAAGAATGCTTTGATGCCCACACCAGTGCCTGCACCCCTAATACGTCCAGGATGCTCTGGGTTATCCAGAGCAACTGTCAATTCATCCCTTGTGCCCTGAGGGATGAATGTGCCTTGTTTCCTCTGCTCGTGCAGCTCCCGCTAATCACCATCAACACACATGATTAGTTAACACCACAAATAATCAATATTCAAACGATTGCTCTAAGAGTTGTATTTTACCATTTTCGCAGTCGCCTCAGCAGTTACGGGCTTCTTTATTTCACCCTTCTTGTTTTGCCTCCCAGCTATCCAGATATCATGGCGAGGCATGGGTGTGGCAGACTCCTGAGTAGCAGTAGACTCCTGAGTAGCCGCAGACTCCGCCTGTAGTCTTTGGCGAATGCTTGCATAGCCCTTTGGACCCATAGTGTGGTCATGCACATTCAGTGCACGCCTTGCTTTTTGCGCATCACAGAGGGCCTAGTTAGTATGCACATTAATGATTTGGTTAGTAGCACTAAATGTTAATCTTGAATAGGTGAATACAACGTATATTAATTAAATTGGGAGTGACGCCTAATACCTTGAATTCTTCAGATTTTCTTGAAGCAACAAAATTGTCCCAATCTTCTTTGTCCAAGAAGTTCCACTGCTCAAGGGCTAACTTTTTCTTCTTATCATCATCGTTTATGTATTCTCTGTTCAGATTTGTCCTATAGTTCCTAAGCATCTTTCCAGCGCGTTGCATCACGCTTTTACGATGCAACTTCTCATCCAATGCAAACAGATTCTGTAAAATAGAATTCTTATTAACTAGTATCCAAAAATAGAATTGCAAATAATATAATTTGTAATCTACAAAATAGAATTGCAAATAATAATAACTCACGCATAAATCCTTCCATATCAAGTCTTTCTTCGCCTGAGGAACTTTATGCCAATTATCATACTTAACACCACAATGGCTTTGAGTGACACACCCAAGATAGTTTACAAAATTATTACGGTTCACTCCAATTGCATTTCCTCCATTATCAAACTCAACAACCAATTTGGATCCACTGCCACTCAGTGCTATTAACTTCTTCATCAGAGTGATGCCCCTTTTCTTGTTAAGTGTTTGCTGCTGCGCATGAAGTTGCTCCACTGCTTCAGTGGGTACATGTGCATCATCAACCTAAAATTTGACAAAAATAAACACACTTAATTAGCACAATATAGAAATATGGGATATATGACATAACTAGAAGATAATGAATTTTATAGAAATACAGGATATGATTTTTAGAACTTACATTGGTATCCTCGTCATGCTCGTCATGGACATCATGCTCATCATGGACTTCATGCTCATCATGGACATCATGCTCATCATGGTCAGCCATCTGAAAATGTCATTAAAAAGGCAAACATGTAGCATTTGTATTAACTACAAAAAGGCAAACATTTAGCATTTGTATTAACTAGAAAAAGGCAAACATTTAGCATTTGTATTAACTAGAAAAAGGCAACCATTTAGCCAACAAACTTGTGATATTTTATCAATAAAATTGTGATCTTTTATCAATAAAAAAATATAAACATACATGTCTAGGCCAACAAACACATGTGATGTCATTCTTATATATAATAAATGTGTACCACCTATCCCATCCTTGAACACCTAATCTCACTAGTAAGTGTATAATGTGTATTGTACTTAGAGAACAAACGGGGAAATGCTGCCGAAATTTTCTCGAAAACCCAATACACATTATACACTTACATCCTAAGTGAGATTAGGCGTTCAAGAACAGTCCCAAACCGGGGACTATCCAAGATTTACTCCTAATGAGTAAATCTTGGACGGGTTTCTAGGCCAACAAACACATGTGATGTCATTCTTATATATAATAAATGTGTACCACCTATCCCATCCTTGAACACCTAATCTCACTAGTAAGTGTATAATGTGTATTGGGTTTTCAAGAAAATTTCGGCAGCATTTCCCCGCTGTTTCCTAAGTACATATGTACTTAGAGAACAAACGGGGAAATGCTACTGAAATTTTCTCGAAAACCCAATACACATTATACACTTACATCCTAAGTGAGATTAGGTGTTCAAGAACAGTCCCAAACCGGGGACTATCCAAGATTTACTCCTAATGAGTAAATCTTGGACGGGTTTCTAGGCTAACAAACACAATAATAGATATGTACATGTTAGGGTTTCATCACAATTAATGTTAGGGTTTCATCACAATTGATGTTAGGGTTTCATCAATGTTAGGTTTAATCAAATCAAATTAGGATGCTAGAATTGACAAGTTTAAATCTTATTTCAACATGCATCAAAATTTACTGAATTAAGTCAAACATTAGGATTAGAAGCACAAATATATGCAAGCAAAAAATTTGTTCATATCCTAAGATTTACATAAAGCATTACATAAAAATTTGTTCATATCCTTACCAACAGCAAGCACGACCGTGGTTGTGTTGGCCTACCACGGCCGTGTTGGACAGCACGACCGTGGCTATGTTGCCTTACCATGGCCGTGCTGTCCAGCACGGCCGTGGTAGGCCAACACAGCCACAACCATTACCAAGGTCGTGCTGTCCAACACGGCCGTGGTTGGCCAACACAGCCATGGCTGTGCTTGCTGCATGTTGGTAAATAGCTAGGGAGAAGGAAGCAAAGAGGTAGCGCTATCTAGAGCTAGTGTGGAGAAGAGCGGCGGCAGTAGTGGCGGACCGGCAGAGGACGCGACGTGGAGCGCACAGAGGACCGCCAGCGGCAGCAGCGCGTGGAGCAACTAGAGCAGTAGTGGCAGCGGCAGCAACAAACGACTGGGGGCGTGGAGCACAACAGCAGCAGAGGATGCGGCGGCGGTAGCAGCAGAGGATGCGGCGGCGACGGGCGAGCACAGCAGCAGCAACAACAGGGGGCGTGGAGCACAGCAACGGCGGGGGGTGTGGAGCACAGCAGCAGAATTCGCGATGAAACAGGAAGAAAGGGGGAAGAGCCGGGTGATCGGGTCTATTAAGTTGGTCAACGGTGTCGGTTATCTACGAAAACTGATGCCTATTATCTTCAGCGTCAGTTGCTAATAAAAAACCGACGTCCAATTAGACAATCTTTACCCTAAATTAATTGGCGGGAACCATTATCAGTATCGGTTATCCAAGGATAACCGACACCGAAAGTGGAACTTTTCACACAAAATTTCATTTTAAATAGGCGTCAGTGAATAGTTAAAACACCGACGCTGTATGTGACCCAAATTTTTTTCGCTCAAAAATTGGATTCCGCGGGCGATTTTAGGCGTCAGTTGGTTATACTCAGCCGATGCTGAATACAAAGTGGTACCTGTGTCTGGCTGATCTTTGAATATAGATGTCGGTTTGTCTAAATAACCGACGCCTAAAAAGATAGGCGTCGATTTTCCTAAATAACCGACGCCCAAAAAAGCGACACTGAATGCTATTTCTGTAGTAGTGCTTGAAGGTCAAGAGGAGATCGTTCCAATGGTACCTATGCCCTAGAGATCTTAAGGGAAAGACGTAGGCCAATGAGACATGAGATGTAGATGAAAAGTATGTTGGAAGTCATGAGATGATGTTTGAAAAAGAATCTTAAAATGATTTCTGCATAGACTCAAAAAATTATGAGTAACATCAAATTATATGTGAGTGCATGCAATAGAAAGAAACAAATTGTGGGATTAAAAGGTATTCATGGTATGGAGTCATTGTTGAGGATGACTCAAACAAAATTTAGAATCTTAAAAGGCAATGTGTAACTACATTATTTCTATCCTTGATATGGGATGAACTTTGTATTTGGACTGCAACCAAATATTTATTTCATCTTGTTATTAGTGTGAAAGATTGGGTAGACACATGCTATGATAAAAAGAATATATGACAATGAATATCGATGTTGAAATTTAATGACATGAGCTAGGGTAGGAGGTGTTACCTCACCCTTACATAGTGAATAATGGGTAGAAAACCTTGATGAGAAGGTTGACATCAAGAGAAATCGAAATGTAACTACAAAGTGGAATTGGAAATGATAAAATAATCACTAAGTGATAAAAACACACAATGGATGGGGTTGTGGATTACCCTAAAATTGAAATCAATACAAACCTTAGTAATATGAGAATTTTATAGATCAATAAAAATTGTTAAGGATGATCTAGATAAAGATTTGTAATTCTAAGTTTGAAACTAATAGGAAGTTATCTTTCACCTTAATCTAATTTTGGATAAAGAAAGAGAGGAAAATCCAATAATAAACAAATTACTAAAGGTGATTCACAATGGATGTTTTAAATATGGGTCTACATGGAATACTCTAGAAAAGAGAGTTTTTGAATAATAGAATTTGGAATATTTGAACATTTTCCAAAAGCAAATAAGATGTGTGGTGCTTCGATAATTAAAAGAATAATTATCTAGCCATTTTTGGCGACACAATGTTTGAGGAATCAATTAGTATTATTTTGTTTTCACTTTTGGTATGCTTGAAAATAATGAGGGAATGAAAGAGAATTCTAGAAATTGGGATAAAAAGGATATTTCATGAGATAATTGTTTTAAATAGTGTTTAGAAAGGAGCAAGTTTTGACATTCTTGTAAATCGGGGATTACTTGATATAGATTGGAAAAGGGCTTTATGAGTTTCCTTGAGGTAAGGATAATTGAATAGGATGAATATATAAAGTAGAGGAATAGAGGAGTGATCTAGAGTTTATTACCCAATAAGTACCCGACATTAGAATGTTTTCGTTGAGGGCTTTGGATGTGACAATTAAATAAAAATTGGAAAGCAATCATGGACATATGTAACTTGTAACATCCCAGGATTTGAGGCCTCAGATAACATGATCTTAAAAGGAATGATTGGACTACCCATATCACCAAGGTGCACCTCCTTTTCCGGGATCCCATCATTAAAGAACTCCATAGTTAAGTGTGCTCAGCTTGGAGTAGTACTAGGATGGGTGACCAGTCGGGAAGTTGATCCTGGCTTGCGCGTCAGTGTGGAAAAAGTGCGCAGTTAAGGCTAGTGATGGTTTGTGGGGCCAGTCGTCATTCCAGAAACTCTACTAGAGCCTTGGGCAGTGGGCCCGGGCGTTACAAATGGTATCAGAGCCAATTCCCCTCTAGTAGGTGGGGCCCACATGGGCATGGCATGCCCGTCTTGAGTCGTGCGGTCTAGGCATGTAGGAAAGGGATGTCCATGGTTGACGTAGCCACCCTTGCGCTGGTATTCCGTGATCGGGAGCTAGGTGTCCATGGGCCATTGTGGGTCTGTACTAAAATGGGGAAGAGATTATGAGGCCTTATAGTTGAGCCTTGACAAGGACGTCAAGAGTCTAAGTGGGGGAGATTGTAACATCCTAGGATTTGAGGCCTTGGATAACATGATCTTAAAAGGAATGATTGGACTACCCATTTCACCAAGGTGCACCTTCTTTTCTGGGAGCCCATCACTAAAGAACTCCATAGTTAAGCGTGCTCAGCTTGGAGTAGCACTAGGATGGGTGACCAGTCAAGAAGTTGATCCTGGCTTGCGCGTCAATGTGGACAAAGTGCGCAGTTAAGGCTAGTGGTGGTTTGTGGGGCCAGTCGTCATTCCTGAAACTCTACTAGAGCCTTGGGCAGTGGGTCCGAGCGTTACAAATACCCGACATTAGAATTTATTACGCAATAAGTACCCGACATTAGAATGTTTTCGTTGAGGGCTTTGGATGTAACAATTAAATAAAAATCGGAAAGCAAGCATGGACATATGTAACTTGTAATGGAAAGATATTGAATCTCTTATATATTTCCCTATGGGTTCCTGGTTGTAATCGAGAAAGAGAGAGAATACCTTGAAAATGAACATTTTCTTGCAAGAGGATAATGGAAATAGAAGGGGGAAATACACACCAAGGAAGGAGGAGGTTTATTCTTAATAGTGTATATCTCCCCCTCCCCATTGATCCACATGAAGTGCCTAAAGCCCTACTACCCTTGACTTTTTAAAGACTAGACCCAGGGTATCGAATCCTAGTGACTTTAGACATTGTTATGATCCTCTTCCAATCATGTCTTTTCCTTGGCCAAAAAGGGACGGATGTTCAAATTCTAGAAGTGGTTACGGGCCTCGAGTGCATATGGATGCTCCTCTGAGCTCATCGAGCAACATGGTTACTCGTTCACAAGAACTCCTTGCCCCAAACAACCTGATCAATGTATGCAAGGCAAGCCACTCATGAGCCTGTTAAGAGGCATGGCTTTATTAGCCCCGACCTAGAGCCTTGCCTTACTCGGCAGGGGGTGGCGAAGGAAATGGGACCTTCTATGGTTCCCCTCAGACCCCAGAGAGGTGTGTCAACATAGCGATTGGTCCCACTGACAACAACGTAGGGTTTCGTGGGGAGGGAGATGGACAACGTAGACTTGACCAAAACACCCCTCTAGTCTATGAAGGAATGACCCCCAACACGAGGGTATCATGGACATTACATTATAACTTAAGCCGCCCCTAGAGGTACGTACATAGGGAGTAAGTTGCCTATGTGGCACTACCCTATTGGCCCATTTATGTTTATTTGCAAAAATCATAATTTATGCTTCTAATTCCAAAAGTAGTGCAAATATGGGTTTAAGTGGCAATTAGTGCATGAAAACCCTAGTTTAGAATATTAACATGTCGAATATGATAAAAACCTCTCTTTTATGCTATCATCGGATATTGTGGAACATGATGATGATTTAACATGTTCACGATCATCATGATGTAGAAATAGGGATTCTAAAGTAAATCATTGTGTATCTGATTAATTAGGGATTAAAGACCATGATTTTCTAGGTTGTTAATGAAATTAATCTGATCTAAGTGTTCATAATAAAAGTATATGGTAAATTTGATCATCATGGCTGCACTTAATATGAAATAAGGTTCTTGAGTCCTGAAATAAATGAAAATGGAGGTAGGGTTCTGAGGCACAAATTGATAACAAGGAAATCTAAACCCTACAATAGGGTTTTAGTAGGTTTTAATCTATATAATGAGATGGTGACACGTTAAGATTTACATACATGGATATTAGAGTCAATGGGTTGGTTTTCTTACTTGATTTGATAATATGCATGAAGTGTATTCTACATGGTAATCTACATGGTTCTACAAAAGGTATGTGGTTACGCCTAAGGGCCTATTTGGTAGGATGACATTTTAGTTCATGTTGTTGGAATGTTAGGAATATTTTTCAGAAAACTATTTGGTAGGGTGGCATCCGATGTAGTTTTAGGAAATGCAACTCATGATACATTCACCAGAGACATTAAATTCCCAGAATTTTTACCACTCCCTATGTAACACCTAGATTTTCATAACACATGAGCGGAAGCTATATTTTTTTTCTTTCATCTGGGAGTGTCACAAACATGATAATCATTGCAATAAAAGTAAATGAAACACTTCACATTGAGTAAAGTTGATTCAAGCATAGTCCTTGATAAAAAGGAAAACTACAACTCATCTAATATACTCTGGAAATAAGACTATGCATAAAAAGAGATGTCTAAACTCTGGACCGTCTCGGTAGATGGCACCCCACTAGGCAAACTTGAAAATCTCCTAGACCTTTATTTGTTCCTTTGATCCTCAACTGCTCTGAATCCTGCGTACATCGCGTCCCCAGCCATGCAATGGAAAAAAATAATCGTTAGAGTAAGTGGCATGAGTATTCTAAAAATATACATTGTTAAAGGATTGGAATATTACAAAACATTATTGAACATTATAAATATGAAACGAACATTAAACTCTGATTAAAGTTTGTAACAAATTCTCTCTTATTACTTAATTTGAAATCTTATCTTTCTCTATAGACATGTACCCTAGTACATGGATCTCAAACCTACACCAAAGTGCTTGGGTCATACTTATCTTATCTAATTCCCTCTCATCATACTCACGGATGAGATTATGGGCATGCTCTAAACTAAGATATCTTTTACTTCTGATTTTTATCTGAGTGTGGCCACCATTATACAATAAGTCCTCCTTTGTTGACACCGAAGTGTCCTCTGCGGTGCAACACACCCTCTATTGGCACAATGTGCCCTCTGTTGACACCGAAGTGTCCTCTATGGTGCAACACACCCTCTGTTGGCACAACGCGTCCTCTGTTGACACTGAAGTGTCCTCTATGGTGCAGCGCACCCTCTGTAACACCCATAGTTTCTGGCACAGTGCGCCCTCTGAATCGTCCTGGGACTCTCTGGTGAGGACTTATTATATAATGTATGATGTGAAGGTTTTGAATTAATTATCTTAAGTCTAGTCTTACTAAACTCTGAATCTAAACTTATATGAAATTGAATATTGAACATGTAATGAATCTTTAATCTAAATCTGAATCTCCGCTCTTAAATTTTAAATTGAATCTATTACTGAATTGTGAACATGTATCACAAATTACTACGTAATTGAGATTGGGTCTACAACCCTTATCATGTATCTTTATTCAATATCTGACTACTCAGGCACTTAGTGATTTAAGTTTGAATATAAATCTGGTATTCTCATTACCTGGGTAAATTTTATTCTAAAACTCTGATTTGGTAAACTTACTTCATTTATACCAATTTTGTGATAAATGAGTCTAATATCTTAGGAGAAAGGATCTGAAATGAATATAGAAATACTAAGTATACCAATTAGCTTAAGTCAAGTTTATGAAAGTATCTTAAGTACAACATATCTAAAAATATGAATTCTGACAAGATGGTGCAATCCTTCTTATTAAATATGATGTTACCCTGAACCTTAATGTTTGCATATGAACTTATAGATTAAACCTTAAATATCAAAATAGAAATATTATAAAATATTGTCTTGCAAATTAATCATAGCTTAATGCATCATCATCTCATAATATTATTCTAAGCTCATTGTACATTTTTTTCTTATCCCAATAGTACCTCTATTCTAAAAATTGGACCATATCTTAATATGTTCAAAACTTATATTTTTCACATTATAGTTAACTTATAGATATTACTCATTATAAGAAATCTGATTAACTTATTAACTCTTAGATTCTCTACATATATAAGACATCTTAATCTCATATTTCTAATTGAAATATAAATACATCATTATATCTATAAATATGAGAAATCCTAATAGCATAATTATACTTTAAAGCTCAATAAAAGTATCCCAAATCATCAACTAAGTATGGCTATCGCATCTTGAATCTTAATCATCAATTTAAATCATTTCTAAAAAATCTTATAGAAACATGACTCTTTAACTCTCTCATGGACCTGGTACATGAGTCACAACCATTTTGAGAAACATATCTCTATTTGAGATTTTGAGCACAAAAACTTATGTAATCATAGAAGTATGAGGAAGATCTTATTTGTATACCTTTACATTAAAAATCTTAGAACATTGAACAACATGAACCGTGAAAGTCTAATGTAAACATTCTGAGCTTAAAAATATGAATACTCATGGGCAGGAACGACTTACCTCTTGTACAGATGGTATCGATAAGGAAGTCTCGATTCCAAGTTCCATAACTTTAATAACATGGATATCATCATAGTTTTATCAGTCCAAGCCTATGTTCCCTCTTTCTATTTCTAAATCTCAAATCCCATCTTCCTAACTATATATACCAACTTAGTGTTCTTAAACATAACTTTAATCTATGATCACCATAAAATATTGGCATTGAAATAAAATAAAACTCATACTATATAATCAATATTATCTTTATACTCAAATAAGACATAAATCATCTTATGCACTCATATGAACATATAGATCATATAAGAAGAAAATCTCAAACATAGTCACATATACTAATATTACTTGACTCTATTATGAAATCAAATCAAAAACCATTTAGATAAATAATATCAGACTTAATTAGACATATATATCACTTATTGTCTCAAGATAATCATCCATTATTCTAGATAATAGCTACTCAGGTCCGAAATTAAATATAGTAAGATCATGTATTAAAATATCAGGTCATTTCGTAATCAGGTCATGGGTGAAATACCCAAAATACCCTTATTAGGGTTTAATCAAATAACTTAATAAAACTTCATATAATAAAGATCAGGCTTTGAAATCATGTTAAGCATATTAAGATACACATTCAATAAAATTTGAATGAATTTCTAAAATCGTTTGCTATTTTTAATTGGCCAAACTTCAAAGTCATATAGTTTTGAACACACTATATTTAATAAATATCAGATATCAAAATCATAATCTGGAAGTATTTTTATGTGATATTACTCATCATGAGATTTTTGCAGGTATCTTGTTTGTCCCAAATTGAGCTCTACATCTCAAGATATGAATTTTCAAATAGAGTATCTTTTAGATGATTGTTGTCTGTTCAAAGTTGATCTGATGGTGAGCTCCCTTGAGCAGCGCTCGCGGCCCTCTGCCTTCTTCACCCGATAACCAAAAGGGGTGTGCTTCCCCTGTTTCATGCCCAAAATAGAGCAGTCACTTGGAGAGCTCGACGACTGATGACCAGGCCCTTCTAGCGCGAGGTGCAACCCTGCTTGGCTGCGACTTGGATCGCCTGGATGAGCGGCGCCGCTGATGCTAAAGGAAGGGAGCACGTTTGAAGGTCCAAGTGGAAGAACCCACAACCACCACCTATCACCGACCCATCTGTCTCCACCCTCGATCTCCTTTTCTACTTCTCTAATTTGCATCAAACCCTAGATCTAGGTGTGTGAGGCTCCAAACTCAGGATCCATGAGGTTTTTATAGAATCTTGCCCAAATGATCTTGGACGGAGCCCCTTCTTCATCGAACTCTATTCAGGTCCGTAAAACAGGGGTCGCGACTCTCCAGTCCATGAGGACCGGGGTCACCCCCCCCCCCTTTTATTTTATTTTTCTTTTTACATAAAGTGCAATCTATAGAAATAATTCCACAGACCACCACATGGCCCCATTTGAACTCAAATTTTGGGATAATTGATATATTATCATTATCTTGTTATGGAAAAGATATCATCTCCAAATTAATTATAAAGACACTCCAAAAATATCTTTTATTTAATTGTTGAATAATTACAAATTTAATTACCTAGGCCTCTAAGTAAATCAAAATCATCTAAAATTTCTCCCACCATCTTATATTCTAATTAGCCATCTATTAAAATTATTATCAACACTTATTATGAGGGCTACATACTATATTCCCAATTTTGTACTTCAAGGACCCATTTATGAATCTTAATTGGTTCAATCATGATTGAATAAGGTTCTAGGGCCCCCAGACCATTCTCTGATCTTTCAAAAGGTCCAATATCTATTCTCAATTATGGAACTAAAGCATGAATCAATATAACCTCAATGGAAGCTTTTATATGATACATTAGGTCAATATTGCTTTACTTCCTTAATAATGAGACCAAAGTTGGTCTAGAGCTTAAACTAGTAACTCAAGTCTTCATATTATATATGTTCGTCACATTATTATTCACAAGAATAATTCATTCGTATTCATCTACACCTGACTACAATCACGTGTATTTAAGCCATCATGTGTGTATTGGTTGACCAGATTACTTGTATTACAAATTTGTGAACTTAATTACATACCTAGCCATGTTAGGTCCATTCGGTCCCTTGGCATACACTTACTAGAAAACCCCACATTAAAGGCTTACATTAGTTATGAAATTGAGGATGTTACAATTCTACCCACCTTAAAATAAATTTCATCCTCAAAATTTATCTAGGCTACTACCCACCTTAGGGTTATGCTTACCTCTTCATTTATTGCTAATTAACATATTGAGGTACACATGTTCAAAATTTTGCATGAAAAGAGATATGTAATGTATTTTCATAAAATATTTATGTAAGCATTATATATTACCTTGATTTATTGCTCAACTCATACTTAGGGTTTATGAAACTAAACTTGGCTCTATACTTAGGGCATCTACCTCAACCTTGTCATGACTTTCTAACATTAGGTTTACATGGTTGTCTAATCTTAGGTTCATTAGGTAACTCCTACATTCCTAGATATGTGGTGACTAGGCACATACCCAGAGATGTGGGATTCTGACATGCTATCTCTCATTAGCCTACTAATGCATGTGTCCCATACCACACAGACCAGTAAGAAATGAGAGGTTTATCAAAGTTTAGTGCTTATGACATTCCTCATCAATTCTCAATTGGCTGGCCATAACCATTGAGAATGGAGAAGCAACATCATTAGCTATGGTTAGGTTGAAACATGAGATCTAGAGTAGGTAAACATCTATCTCTAACATCTCTATTTTTCTAAGGTGAAAACTCTTAGTCATTCTAGGTCATTTTATCTTTCTATGGGAATCTATCCCTAAACCCTAATCTCTTATCTTCAATCTAGGGTGACTCTGAGAATCATACTTTCCTAGTGACCATTTACCAAATTGCTCTGATACCATATTGTAACACCCAGATTTTCATAACACATGAGCGAAAGCTATATTTTTTTTCTTTCATCTGGGAGTGTCACAATTATGATAATCATTGCAATTAAAGTAAATGAAACACTTCGCATTGAGTAAAATCGATTCATACATAGTCCTTGATAAAATGAAAAACTACAACTCATCTAACATACTATGGTAATAAGACTATGCATAAAAAGAGATGTCTAAACTCTGGACCATCTCGGTAGATGGCACCCCACTAGGCAAGCTTGAAAATCTCCTAGACCTTTATTTGTTCCTTTGATCCTCAGCTGCTCCAAATCTTGTGGACATCACGTCCCCAGTCATGCATTGGAAAAAATAGTCGTTAGAGTAAGTGGCATGAGTATTCTAAAAATATACATTGTTAAAGGACTGGAATATTACAAAAGATTCTTTAACATTATACATATGAAACAAACATTAAACTCTAATGAAAGTCTATAACATATTCTCTCTAATTACTTAATCTGAAATCTTATCTTTCTACCTTATCTTTCTTTGGAGACATGTACCCTAGTACATGGATCTCAAACCTACACCAAAGTGCTAGGGTCATATTTATCTTATCTAATTCCCTCTCATCATACTCATGGATGACATTATGGGCATGCTCTAAACTAAGATATCTTTTACTTATGATTTTTATCTGATTGTGGCCACCATTATACAATATGTCCTCCTCTGTTGACACCAAAGTGTCCTCTATGGTGCAATGCACCCTCTGTTGGCATAAATGCCCTATGTTGACACCAAAGTGTCATCTATGGTGCAGCACACCCTCTGTTGGCACAACGTGCCCTCTATTGACACTGAAGTGTCTTCTATGGTGCAATACACCCTTTGTTGGCACAATGAGCCCTCTGTTGCCACCGAAGTGTCCTATATGGTGCAGCGCACCTTCTGTGACACCCGCAGTGTCTGGTGTAGTGCGCCCTCTGAATCGTCCCAGGATTTTTTGGTGAGGACTTATTGTATAATGTATTATGTGAAGGTTTTGAATTAATTATCTTAAGTCTAGTCTTACTAAACTCTGAATCTGAACTTATCTGAAACTAAGTACTGAACATGTACTAAATCTTAAATATGAATCTGAATCTCTTCTCTTAAATTATGAATTGAATCTATTACTGAAATGTGAATATGTATCACAAATTACTACGTAATTGAGACTAGGTCTACAACCCTTATCATGTATCTTTATTCAATATCTGACTACTAAGGCACTTAGTGATTTAAGTTTGAATCTAAATCTGGTATTCTCATTACCTGGGTAAATTTATTCTAAAACTCTAATTTTGTAAACTTGCTTCATTTATACCAATTATGTGATAAATGAGTCTAATATCCTAGGAGAAAGGATCTAAAATGAATATAGAAATACTAAGTATACCAAGTAGCTTAAGTCAAGTTTATGAAAGTATCTTAAGTACAACATATCTAAAAATATGAATTCTGACAAGATGGTGCAATCTTTCTTATTAAATATGATGTTACCCTGAACCTTAATGTTTACATATCAACTTACATATTAAACCTTAAATATAAAAATAGAATTCTTATAAAATATTGTCTTGCAACTTAATCATAGCTTAATGCATCATCATCTCATAATATTGTTCTAAACTCATTGTACAATTTGTTCTTATCCCAATAGTACCTCTATTCTAAAAATTGGACCATATCTTAATATGTTCAAAACTTATATTTTTCACATTATAGTTAACTTATAGATATTACTCATTATAAGAAATCTGAGTAACTTATTAGCTCTTATATTCTCTACATATATAAGACATCTTAATCTCATATTTCTAATTGAAATCTAAATACAACATTATATCTATAAATATGAGAAATCATAATAGCATAATTATACTTTAAAGCTCAATAAAAGTATCCCAAATCATCAGCTAAGTATGGCTATCTCATCTTGAATCTTTATTCATCAATTTAAATCATTTCTAAGAAATCTTATAGAAACATGACCCTTTGACTCTCTCATGGACCTGGTACATGAGTCACAACCATTTTGTGCAACATATCTCTATTTGAGATTTTGAGCACATGAACTTATGTAATCATAGAAGTATGAGGAAGATCTTATTTGTATACCCTTTACATTAAAAATCTTAGAACATTGAACCACATGAACCATGAAAGTCTAATGTAAACATTCTAAGCTTAAAAATATGAATACTCATGAGCATGAACCACTTACCTCTTGTACATATGGTATCGATAAGGAAGTCTCGATTCCAAGTTCCATAACTTTAATAACCTAGATATCATCATAGTTTTATCAGTCCAAGCATATGTTCCCTCTTTCTATTTCTAAATCTCAAATCCCATCTTCCTAACTATATATACCAACTTAGGGTTCTTAAACATAACTTTAATCTATGATCACCATAAAATATTGGCGTTGAAATAAAATAAAACTCATACTATATAATCAATATTATCTTTATACTCAAATAAGACATAAATCGTCTTATGCACTCATATGAACATATAGATCATATAAGAAGAAAATCTCAAACAAAGTCATATATACTAATATTACTTGATTATGAAATCAAATCAAAAACCATTTAGATAAATAATATCAGACTTAATTAGGAATATATATCACTTATTGTCTCAAGATAATCATCCATTATTCTAGATAATGGCCACTTAGGTCCAAAATTAAATACTAATATGATAACATAAGAAACTCCATCAAATCTCTAAAAAAATTAATCATTTAATATAGTAAGATCATGTATTAAAATATTAGGTCATTTCATAATTAGATCATGGGTGAAATACCCAAAATACCCTTATTAGGTTTTAAATAAAAAACCTTAATAAAACTTCATATAACAAATATCAGGCTTTGAAATCATGTTAAGCATATTAAGATACACATTTGATAAAATTTGTATGAATTTCTAAAGTCGTTTGCTATTTTTAATTGACCAAACTTCAAAGTCATATAGTTTTGAACACACTATATTAAATAAATATCAGATATCAAAATCATAATCTGGAAGTATTTTTATGTGATAGTACTCATCATGAGATTTTTGCATGTATCTTGTTTGTCCCAAATTGAGCTCTACATCTCAAGATATGAATTTTCAAATAGAGTATCTTTTAGATGATTGTTGTCCGTTCAAAGTTGATCTGATGGTGAGCTCCCTTGAGCAGCGCTCGCTGCCGTCCGCCTTCTTCACCCGATAACCAAAAGGGGGTGTTTCCCCTATTTCACACCTAAAATAGAGAAGCTGCTTGGAGAGCTCGACGACTGATGATCAGGCCCTCCTAGCGCGAGGTGCAACCCTCCTTGGCTGGGGCTTGGATCGCCTGGATGAGCGGTGCCGCCGATTTTAAAGGAAGGGGGCGTGTTCGAAGGTCCAAGTGGAAGAACCCATAGACACCACCTATCGTCGGCCCATCCATCTCCACCCTCGATCTTCTTTTCTACTTCTCTGATTCGCATCAAACCCTAGATCTAGGTGTGTGAGGCTCCAAACTGAGGATCCATGAGGTTTTTATATAATCTTGCCCAAAGGATCCTTGACGGAGCCCCTTCTTCGTCGGACTCTGTTCAAGTCCATAAAATAGTGGTTGCGGCTCTCCAGTCCGCGAGGACTGGGGTCACCACCTTTTTTATTTTATTTTTCTTTTTGCATAAAAGTCCAATCTATAGAAATAATTCCACAGACCACCACATGACCCCGTTTGAACTCAAATTTTGGGATAACTAATATATTATCTATCTTATTATGGAAAAGATATCAGGTCCAAATTAATATAAAGATGTTCCAAAAAATCTTTTAATTAATTGTTGAATAATTAAAAATTTAATTACCTAGGCCTCTAAGTAAATCAAAATCATCTAAAATTTCTCCCACCATCTTATATTCTAATTAGCCATCTACTAAAAATATCATCAGTGCTTATTATGAGGGATACATACTATATTCCAAATTTTGTACTTCAAGGACCCATTTGTGAATCTTAATTGGTTCAATCATGATTGAATAAGGTTCTAGGCCCCCCAGACCATTCCCTGATCTTTCAAAAGGTCTAATATCTATTCTCAATTATGGAACTAAAGCATGAATCAATATAACCTCAATGGAAGCTTTTATATGATACATTAGGTCAACATTGCTTTACTTCCTTAATAATGAGACCTAAGTTGGTCTAGAGCTCAAACCAGTAACTCAAGTCTTCATATTATATATGTTCGTCACATTATTATTCACAAGAATAATTCATTCATATTCATCTACACCTGACTACAATCACATAGATTTAAGTCATCATGTGTGTATTGGTTGACCAGATTACTTGTATTACAAATTTGTGAACTTAATTACATACCTAGCCATGTTAGGTTCATTAGGTCCCTTAGCATACACTTACTATAAAACCCCACATTAAAGGCTTACATTAGTTATGAAATTGAGGATGTTACACCCTAAAATGGGGTGGTCGAGTGTAGTTGGGGGGACTAGACACAGTAGCTAACATGAATAATGTCATGTGCCATGCAGAGAGAGTATTTACATAGCATACATGCTTGTTGTTCCCTTGAAAAAGTAATGTTTCTGGCCCCACAAGCAATTGTATACAGATACGTTACCAAAATTCGTTCACAGTGACATGTATGCATGCTAAAATAGCCACAAAATATATTGTTGATAGACTACCTTTTTACTTCATTTGTTGTGTACCAAACAATGAAAAAGAATTGCTAATTCCTAAACCTCCCAACCAAATGGAATCGGTGCACTAAGAAACCAACAACTTCAACATATGTACTTTTGAATTCTTCCTTCTTCCTCCAACAACACCCTACCAAACATGGCCTAAGACTAATTGACTTAACCAAATTTCATGGCTTTCTCATAATTTTCCCGAATGGATTGTAAATAAATGCTTTCTTGTCTATTTATTTCTTGCATTCTATAAAGTCACTATGGATATCATATTATAATGCATATAACTTGCTCAAACCCCTGATACAAACTCTAGAAGTCTGAGAATAGAAAGAAAGAGAGAGTCATAGAGATGCCTTGGACCAGGCCCTAAATTGGGAAGGTCATATGAGGTCAGACCCCATATTGGGAAGACTGGAACCTAGCTCCAGACTGATAAGGTGACCTAACATCCATTGTAGGGACAAGACCATAAGAGAGGGTATCCTAGAGGTTGACTAAAAATGGTTTTAGAAGTTATGATGAAAATGTTAATTTTGATACTATAACAATAATTGATGTGAATATGTTGTTACACTTAAGTGTGAATATTTTGTTTCCCCGACATACCAGTAAAACTTGTTATATTGACTGTGTCTTTTATTCACAACATTTTAGGTACATGCAAAATATAAAGATGCCCAAAGTCGTGATAAACTAGATGAAATTACATGTAGGCATTAATCATGTAAGAGGATTAGATAGATACTTCTTTCCATATAGTTCTAATATGTACAAGTTCTAGTGATGGAGAGTTATGCAAGTTCTAAAGAAACATCTTGTAAACAACACATTTATGGATTAATGAAATTACTTTCTATTATTTATTGTTTGGTAAAATCTGGATCCTTGGGAAAATATTAGGTAATGGCTCTCATCTTTTTGGCCTTCCTTAATTCAGGGTTGCTGAAAAGTGAGGTCTTTACACTCGAGGTTGATGAAGGTTTAGGGATGAATTTTCCCTAGTTGTCAAGGGGGCAGCTAGCTGTTCTATTCTTAACAACATTGGGAAAGATTGCCTTGCGATTCATCCTATTCTACACAGACTACCACTTATTCAGATTATCATCCTAGGAAATGGAATTGTCCTCATATGTTAGAATCGACCCCTCTTCTTGGGTGGTGGTGTGTGCTCCCTACTATTTCTTACTCTCGATCTTTACTTGATACTCAATATTGTTGTCAACCCTCCTTTGTTTCAATTGTCTTCTCAGGCTTCTTGGTGGGCATGTCCATGGAGAAGGGAACGAATAATTATAGACTATCACTCAAGACGTTGGCAACCTCATCGAGTTCTTTTTCCATAACATGTGTATAGGTTTATCCCATGCCCTACTCTTCCGCATTTTATGAATATTCAGAGAAGAATTTCATACTCAATCTTGTTGATTTTTTCATTAATGAACACAACTGGTAGTGACAATTTTGTGGTGTCAACTTCCATAGCTATTCTCGTTTACTAGCTATAATTTCCCAAGGATGCAGTGACATCGATCTTCAGGGTCTTCCCTATTAGATTGGCGATACCCCACATAATTTTGTTTTGATGCAGACAGAAAGGCATGTCTAGGATTCTAGTCCAGAAGATTATCTTTCTTGGTATGAGATATGAGGGTAAAAAGTGAGGCGACCATGACTGAACTGATAGTTAGTGGCCAAAGAGTGTCCAAAGGTCCAACCATCAGCATTTTCATGTAATCTTCATTGCACAGAAGTTGTACCACATGGTATCCTTTGTCGAGACTGATGATATGCAATGGGTTTTGCTAGTTCCACACTAAAGATAGTATGTTAACAAGGGCATCATAGCTGATGTTGATACCCACTTCCTTGATGAATACTGAAAAGTTCCAAGGTTCCACTAGGGGTTGGTGGACTTTATCTCTCATAGAGATGGAGGATATCACCATGTTGATATATATAATCAGCTATGAGATTTTAAGTAGATCTACATAGACAACAATCATGGGTTGTGAGGCTCTATTCACACCTAAAGATGCATCCTTGTAAGTCATATGTGGTTCATTATTTCCTTCCACTTCTTACTCTTCACCATCATTGGGGTTCGAGACATCCATGTCATGGATCTCTTCATATGGGATGGATTCTGGAGGCATGTCCTAGTTGAAGACCCCTGTCATGCACCACCAGAGCACCCTTGTAAAAACTTGATTCTCACGATCAAATATTTACAAAATTGCATCAGAAAATATAAACATATCTTTTACAATCATACTTTACATCAGAGTCATAGAAGATTTACATAACATTACAAAATTAGACATTATCATTTATTCCTATATACCCTTCAATAGGGGACAACTCTCGCACATTTCTTCTAGGTCTTTTATTGATCACCTACCCATGAGTTCCCAGAGGGAACAAAAACCACGCATGGGCCCCAATAAGGGAAACATGGGTCAGCAAAGTTGGTACAAAATTTGGTATTTGGAAAGTAAAACAATATGTACCTGTCTATCAAGGATTTTTATGACAAATGCAATTGAATAAGAAATATTGGAAAGTATCAAAAGGTAGCAATGGGTTTTCAAATTCAATAAGATTCATTATCCAATTTTTTGAGACTAGTAATTCAATTTTCAAATAGATAACACATGTCAATGTCTAGTTGTTAGGGAAGTCATATGTTCTCTCCATGGAGAATGAAAACACACAAATTGTATTTCCCAATATATTTAGGGACCTCATCTCCTTCTCTCTATGTAGATTCAGAACTGTTATTCCACTAAAACAATGGGCACTAGCTTGCCCTTTTAGACATTTAAACAATGTGCTACTATTTTCCAGGAATAAATGTTGGTGGCCTTTCAAGGAGGAATGCTAAGGTTCAAAATCAATTTTTGGCCAAATCTAATCATGCATGCAATCAATGAGGGTAATAGTTTCCCAAATAGAAATAGAAATTTTGTACCTTTGTATCAAAGTTTCCAAAAACGTAAGAACTTCAAGAATTAACTCCAAAAATCTAATCAAAATAGAGAGCACCTACAAATGAAGAGGAATTTTTGTCCCTATATTTCTTGGAATCAGATGTTTTTCAAATTTCATTTTATTGGTGTTATATGTGGCTAGGGTTTTTATTTTTGGAGTTTGAATCAATCATTTCTCATTCTAGTACTTTCTAGGGTTTTGCTAAGTTTATATATATAGTGAAAGCTTATGATTAAGGATATATCTTTATGTCATTATATTAGGTTACAAATGTCTCAATCAATTCCCGGTCTTGGTTTCTTTTACATACATTCTCATTGTATGACTCATATTTATCCAAGTAAGTCTAAACCAATTTGGGTTACCCATACTTACTCATTGAAGTATCTTCCTCATATGTTTGCTTCCTCTCATATGCCAAATTATTTGAGATAGATCAGTCTATATAAATATACTTCCATGATACTTATATATTCCAAAATACCATACAATGTATATGATGTAGGGTTTTAGATTGATATCCAAGTTATTCCTTTCACTCTTGAGACTCTTAGTGCACACTCTTTCTCTAATGTTCATGCATTACTAATTACTAAAATAGGCCCATAGCTGACTAAGTTACATATGTATGGAAACTTAGATGTGACCTACATCTTAGGTATTCTAGTATTATTCTCTTTGTATTGTCCCTAGCATTATGTTCATCATGTATGCTTTATACGAACTATGATAGGGTATTTCATACATTGTTCTACCCATGGATTATAATTTATGTTTGTGTTGATAAAATACATCCATGTGTATATTTACAAGAGAAACCTTCTTATATGTATATAACTAGTCTTTCCCTCATATATTAGTTTTCCATATTGCATTCCTAGGACACGTATATCTAAAACTATATATCTAGGTTTGTGATTAGTATGGGATATGCATCAATGTAGTAGATCATTAAGGGCATGTTAATTATATTGACATATAGTTTTCAATAAAAATATGCTTCAATTGGGAACTTTTCGTATGATTGTACTCCACTACTAAATTTCCTATATGAATTAGATAAAGGTGTTTACATTAGTCCTTAGGAAGATCTAACTGATTAGATAGTACATTCCAAATATAATCGATGTTATGTTACATGTACATTAGGTGGTTTAATCTTTTTCTTCATGTTATTAATGCCGAATTAGAATCTACTGATTGAGAGTAGGGAGAAACAACTATAACATGTAGATTGATATAATCTTCATTATTGTTGATATCCTTATTCATGGATGAGAGGGAAATGACTTCATACGATCAAGTTACTAATCACCTTCTAGGGCATTCACATGTCCTTAACTAGACATGCTAAGACGTTCTCAATCTCTCTCACTTTCCTAGAGTCAAGATCTTACTATCACCACGGCTCAGTGTCTTGTGGAGACTCAATAAGTTCTCACAAGCTAATGCATCTGTTGAACTGGTCTGTGATGATTATTCAAATAACTTGGTGACATTGATAAATCATAGTTGATGTTTGGCTAGCCACTAATGGTCACGATCATTGGGTGGAAGTCGAAGATGATGCCTCTGGTTCTCCTAGAAGTAATAATGTTGAATAGAGATTCTGAACTTTAATACTCTAGTAGCGATGAGGAAGAAGATTCCTCCAGGAAGTGAGGACCTCTATTGGCTACATGATAACATATTGGTTGTCATTCGATGCATATGTGGTGCAGAGGACTGGCCAAAGAGGTGGTGTGATTGATGATGTTAGCGATCAGAGAGGGTCAACCCCCTACTATTGTAGGTTTTACGGCTAGTATACAAGTCTAGACATTATAGTTTCTCTGGTGGCCAAATTCCATATGCAAAGGAGATCGTGTCCTTGTTGAGAGAATGAATTGTGACTAGGAAATTGAGGAGGTCTAGTTGGAGGTAGGCTTGGAGGCCATGGCAATGAAGGTGTTCTGGTGATGGTCGTTGGTAGTTGTAGTCCGTCGCATTTCATTTCTGGTTCGTCGAGCCAAACTTAGTGGTGCTAGGATTTTGGGGTGCTGAGGAGGTAGTCAAAGTGGGCAATGGATTCCATCACCATTTCAGGTTTCCTAGGGAAATGGTCATGATGGGGTGCATTGTGAATGCTTATGGTTATCTCCATCCATGGGTCAAGGTTACAGAAGTGGTAACTATTTGAGAGGGGGTTTGAATCAAGGTGTATCATTGTGTGAGGTAGGAGAGATAGCGGCCATCTTCCTCCTTGGTAACCACCATCATAGGCGCGGTATGCATAAGAGGAGAACGTGGCCAATTCTTCTCAAAAGGAATCATATTACCTATTAATTAGCAATAAGATTCACTTATAGTTATTATTTACTAATTTCATATCTAATGTTTTACATATTAATTTTATTTGAAAGCTTTCCCACAGGTCTATCTCCTAATCTTTAAATTTCTAAAATTCTAACTTCCCATGTTTTATAGCTATGAGTTGACCAAATTATTTTCAGAGAGTTAAATATTTCAAAACTCATATCCATATACCTAAATTTTGTCTTTAGATATTCCAATCCTTTAGTTGAAAATAGGTAGGTTCTTGAAATGCAAGGTCTACTTAAGTATTTGAATACCCAATTTTCTGATTGAGCTACATGATGCAATGAAAATAATTCAAGGGACTATTTTGTAAATATTTTTCAAATGAGGACCATGAACTCATTTCAGCATAATGTATTCAATGAGGAGGCAAACCAAGATATAACCAATATAGGTAAGTTCTTGGGGAATTCATATGTTCTCTCCATGGAGAACAAAACCACACCAACTACATTTCCCAATATATTGAGGGACCTCATGTCCTTCTCTCTACACAGAGTCATGGAAGCGTTATTCCACTAAAACACTAGGCACTAGCCTACCCTTGTTGACTTTTAAACAATGTGCTACTATTTTCTAGGAATAAATATTGGTGGTATTTTAAGGAGGAAGGATAAGGTTCAAAAATCCATATTTAGCCAACTTACCTATTTAGTCATGCATGCCATCAATGAGGGAAATAATTTTCCAAATAGAAATAGAAATTTTGTACCTTTGTATGAAAGTTTCCAAATTGTAATAACTCCCAAGTATTGACTCCAAGAGTTCAATAAAAATAAAGAGAATATATATGTACATATATATGGTCGAAGTCTTGTGATCATGTATGATATCCTTATGTCATAGATTATGTTACTGATGTCTCAACTGATACTCAATCTTGGGTTCTTTTACATAGATTCTCATTATATGATTCATATTTGGCCAAGTAAGTCTTAACCAATCCGGGTTACCCATAATTATATTGTAGAAGTATCTTCCTTGTACGTTTGCTTCCTCTCATATGCCAAATTATTCAAGTTAAATTAGTTTATATAAATATAATTCCAAGATCCTTGTTATATTTCAAGTGCCATATTATGTATATGTGCTAGGGTTTTAGATTGATACCCAAGTTATTCCTTCCACTCTTGAGGTTCTTAATGTGCATTCTTTCTCTAATGTCAATCCATTACTAATATAGGTCCATTGGTGTCAGGCTTACATATATATAGGAACTTAGATGTGATCTACATCTTAGGTCTTCTAGTATTATTGTCTTTGTGTCCCTAGCATTATGTTCATTATGTATAATAATATATATAGGCATTGCATTATCTAGTTCTTGGATGTGCTCCAAATACAAGTATGATTTAGATGAAGGGTATTTCATACATTGTTCTACCCATGGATTATAATCTATTTTTGTGTTAAAAAATGCATTCATGTGTATATTTATAAGAGCAACCTTCTTATATGTATATAACTATTCTTTCCCTAATATATTTGTTTTCCATGTTGCATTCCTAGGATATGTATATCTATACCTATTCATCAAGTTTTGTGATTAGTATGAGACTTGCATCAATGTAGTAGATCATTAAGGACAACTTACTTATACTGACATAGTTTTCAATAGAAATCTGGATCAATTAGTAACTTTTCCTATGATTGTACTCCACTATTAAATTTCCTATATGAATTACATGAGGGTCTATGCATTAGTCCTTAGGAAAATATCTTACTAATTAGATAGTAGATTCCAAGTATAATCGAAAAATTATGTTACATGTATATTAGTTGGTTTCTTCTTTTCCTTCATGTTTTTAATACAAAATTAGAATCTATTGATTGAGAGTAGGGAGAAACAACCATGACATGTAGATTGATATTATCTTCATTAATATTAATGTCCCCATTCGTGGATGATAGGAAAATGACCCCATACAATTAGGTTATTAATCACCTTATAGGGCATTAACATGTCCTTGACTAGCCATGCTCGAACGTTCTCGATCTCTCTCACTTTCCTAGAGTCAAGATCTGACTATCACCATGGCTCTATTTCTTGAGGAGACTCAATAACTTCTCACATGCTAATGCATCTACTAGACTAGTCTGTGATGATTATTATGGTGGCTTGGTGTCATTGATGAATCATTGCTGATTTTTGGTCAGCAACTAATGGTCACAATCACTGGGTGGTAGTCAGAGATGAGGCCTCTGGTTATCCTAGTAGTAACAATGTTGAACAAAGATTCTGAACTTTAAGACTCTAGTAGCGATGAGGAAGAAGATTCCTCTAGGAAGTGGGGACCTCTGTTGGCAGCACGATAACATGTGGGTCATCAACCGATGTAGATGGTGATGTAGAAGACAGGCCAAAGAGGTGGTGGTGATTGACGATGTTATCGATTTGAGGGGGTTGACCACCTACTATTGTAGGTTTTGTAGCTAGTCTGCAAATATGCACATTTTAGTTGCTCTAGTGGACAAACTCCATCTGCAGAGGAGATGGTGTCCTTGTGGAGAGAAGGAATTGTGACTAGGTAATCGAGGAGGTCTGGTTGGAGCTAGAGCTTGGATGCCATGGAAATGAAGGAGTTCAAATGATGGTGATTGGTAGTTGCAGTCTGACACAGATCATTTTTGCTCTATAGAGCCAAACTCGACATCTCTAGCTAGGGTTTTGGATGAGATAGGATCAACGAAGGTGACACTTGTGTATATTATAGGTTTATTACTTCCTAGTTGAGATGGGAAGGACTTATATTGAAGGTGATGCTAGGGTTTTAGGGGACTTGGGTGGTGAGGAGGCAGTCAGAGTGGGCAACGAATGCAATCATTGTTTCAGGTCTTCTAGGGAAATGGCCATAATGGGGTGCACTGTGAATGCTTTTGTGATCTCCATCCATGGGTCAAGGTTACACAACTGGAAACAGTTGGAGAGGGGGTTTGAATCGAGGTGTATCATTATGTGAGGTAGGAAATATTGAGGTCATCTTCCTCCTTGGTAACCATCATCATAGGTGTGGTGGTAGAAGAGGAGAACACGACCAATTCTAAAAGGTGTCATATTACCGATTAATTGGCAATAAGATTCATTTATAGATATTATTTATTAATTTCATATCTAATGGTTTGAAAATTGATATTATTTGAAAATTTTACCATAGGTCTATCTATTGATCTCCAAATTTATAAAATTCTAACTTCCCATGTTAGGACAATGAGTTTTCCAAATTATTTCTGAATAGTTAAATATTTTAAAACTCATATACATATACTAAAATTCTATTTTTAGATATTCCAAGTCATTAGTTGAAAGTAGGTGGGTTATTGAAATGAAAGGTCTAGTTAAAGTATTTGACTACCAAATTTTTTGATTGAGCTACATGATGAAATGAAGATAATTCAAGGGACTATTTTCTAAATATTTCTTAAATGAGGACTATGATTTCATTTAGGCATAATGTATTCAATGATGAGGTAAACCAAAATCTAAGTATATGATAATGGATTAAAATAATTTAATGAGGATTGGAAGAGGTATTAATTTGCAATTAATCTCAAGTCCAGGGGCATTATAAATAATAGGTCAAATAAACTTAGAATCCAAAATCTAGTATGTTACATCCCTCCTCCTCTAAGGTGCATCAGGAGGGTTTGGTAATTAGCTTGCCACAATCTTTAAATTAATTAGGCATGGATAAACCTCTATAAATATCATCAAATAAGCATAAAAGTATCACTTTTAGTAATATTAGGAGAATTACACATATTTTTTTATTGTGACACTATTTTTAATGGATAGGTAACATTTTTCAATAAAAATGGATACAAAAATTCAAAAAAAACCTTGAAATGATCTATATGGATCATTGGAACTCGATCCTAGGGAATATGGGGGTGTGCTTGGGTGATTCGGCCATCTCTACTCAAATTGGGCCAGTGGGTGTCTAACCAATTGACCCCTTGATGGGTCTTGTATCCATCCACTCACTACTACCTGATGTGGATGGCCACTTTAGAAGAAGTTTTCAGTGCTTTGTGAGTGCCAACTAATGCCGCCAATTACCACCCAAAGTGGTGTTGACCCACGTGCAATGTGTCGACCCACCATGGAAGAAAGAGATTAGAGGACACTAGAGGCCCTACAACCTCAATGTCCACCTTCAGATGGTCACTTCATACTTGAGGGGCCTCTTCTGTGTGGCCAAGGTTGATGCAAGGGTGAAAGCCCTAAAGGTATGCACGGAAATAGTGTTGGCAGGATAGAGGATAGAGAATGTAAGACTCCTAGCATGTGTTTTGGGCTAACCTTATTTATCTTGCTTGATTAAGTGCTTAGAACCTTTCTCTAATCCTTTGAGGTGCTTTTAGAGCCTATGGTAAGCTTAAGTTTCTAGTTTGAGCTTGTTTGGATGATGTGTGTGCTTGTTTTGTGTCAAATTACAATTTACTCATGTGAGAGGGTTATCTTGCAATTTGCAAAACCTAGTGTGTGCCTTCTCTCTCTTAGATTCATGAGATTGAGTGTGATTCCATGGGATGCCTTGGTTGAGCCTTGGATGAGTGGTGATGCCCTTAGAGGTGATTAGGGTTTTTAGGGTTTCGATGTGTCTCGACCATGTGCACATGGTTGATTATAGCGACCCTTATCTTGGATGCATGGTGCTCATGTACCTTGATGTATGTTGAAGTTTAGGTTCTATTTTGGATGTATTAAACGTGTTTTATTTCTCTTGCATGAGGTTCTTTCATGGTGGTTTCAAGATACATGTTCTAGGGTTTCTGATGACTGATTTTATGAGAATTTTTCCTCCTTGATGATGGTGGTTTTCTTTGAAGTTATCTCCTATTTTGGCCATGATTATCTCCTATTTTGGTCAAGGTTCATCTCTATCTTGATGGTGGTCCTTTTCCTTGGTTGTAGCATGACCGTAGTGGTCGATATTGTTGGCATGAGAGTTATACATTTCCCATATTTTGATAATGACTTAACCATTCCATTCCTATGTATCTAATATGTTTGTTCAAGAACGAGTTCAGGTTTTAGGTACATGAAAAGGATCAAACCACACAAGCCCTATCTTGTTCAAGTTCAAGTCAAAAGCAATGCAGGTGCACATTTTGAGAAATCACTCCAAATCACCTTAGATTATTTTTGTAATAACTTGTAACTAAGATGAAAAAAACTAGGGACACTTAATTCCAATGTTTGGTCACTCAAAAGTCAATTTAGAAAATTTTTCACTGGCTATATATTGGTCGAATTGGAAACTCAACTGATCCACTAATGGATTTTCTGAAGATGACCAATTGATCGAGTTACACACTCACAGAAACTCGACTGATCGATCAACTAAGAAAAACTGATTTTAACTCATCGGTCAAGTTTCCCAGAACAAACTCGACCAATAGTTTGAAAATTGGCTATGTCACTTAGTGGATCGGTCGAGTTATCTTTATTGAAACTCGGTCGAATGTATTGTACGGTTAACGTAGAAAAAGTGATTATAACTATTGGAGAGTTGCTTTGAGTGAGAATAGATCTGTTGTAACTTGGAAAATGGCTATATTTTACCCTTAAGTGATCCCACACTCAAGGGACACCCCCAACTATAAATAGGATCCCTTGGAGTTCATTCCAAGTTTACTCATTCGTGTTGTTCTAAGTCCTTTCTATAGTTGAGTGTGTTGCAACTTCTTGAGACCCTTTCTCTCTCTCATTTACAAAGCATTTAGTGATAATGAGTGAGTTAGGTCATTTGTAAGATAGCTACCTTCATGTGCTTGTAAAGTTGTCATTCCATTCCAGCTTCCCTACCCCCTTTCTCAAAGAGAAAAGTTTGAAACAAGATACTCTGAGTGAAGGTGAAGTTTTTGTTGTTCTTCTTCAAGGTTGAAGAAGAGGTGAAGATATTCTCCATGTGAAGGAGAAGGGTAAGGCGAATATTCAAGAAGAGTGGGCAAATTCCTTCAAGGCCAAAGACTTGATGCAACTGTGGGTGAGTCCTTGTTGAAGTCTGAAGACATCTTGATCAAGTGGATAAGTCCTTGTGTAGGTGAAAGACTCTTATCTTTAGTAGGTAAGTCCTTGGATATATGGTGGTCTCCTTGTATCTCTTATGAATGAATATAAGTATACACGGATTGCAAAGTCCTAGAGTTTGACCTCTCTAGGTAGTGGATTGACTCTCTCCTAGTTTGGAGAGTGGAACCTTTCTAAACCACCTTGTCCAAGTGCATGTTTCAATTTCTCTCATCCTTTATATTCTTATTTAGTTAGGACTTCAAATTTCTCTTAAGCTATTGGTTTTGATTGATATAATTTGAAGGTCTAACTTATCTTGTGAGAATTTTGAAGATCTATTCACCCTCCTCTAGAACCCTAGATCTAACAAGTGGTATCAGAGCAAAGGATCTTCTCCAACAATCTCCCAAGAGATGAGAAGATAGATGACAACCTACTTGGTTCACTCAACCTAGAGGGAGGCTTCTCCATGCGTCATCTAGTCTTCAATGGCACAAACTTCCTCTATTGGAAGAGGCATATGCAGTTCAACATTTAAGGGATGAACTTTGATATGTGGATGGTGATGGTCACACCATAGAAGGAGCCAATTGAAGCTATTTCAAAATGGAATGAAGTTGCACTAAAAGAAGCTTAGCTCAATGCCAAAGCCATAAGCATCCTCTCTCCAGCCCTTACCCCAATCGAGTTCAACCACACCTCAACATGGGATACTACCTATGAGATTTGGGATAAGTTATGTATTACCTATGAGTGCACAAAGCAAGTCAAGGAGGCTAAGATATACATGTTGAATAGCCTTCTGGAGAACTTCAAGATGGGTAACAAAGAAGGGATTGTGAAGATGTACTCTAGGCTCAATGTCATCATCAATGACCTAGCTGCTTTGGGAAACACTTTGGATAGGGGTGTAATCAACTCTAAGATCTTGAGGACTCTAACAAAGATATGGTTAAAGGTGGCCTCCATTGAAGAAGTGAGAAGCCTTGGTGACATCCCAACTGAAGAGCTCATTGGAAACCTACAAGCTCATGAGACAAGGCTTGACAAGCAAGAAGAAGCCAAGCAAGAAGAGAAGGAAGAAAATAAGATCAAAGATGGTGCCTTCAAAGCTCAAGTGGAGGTGGTCATCCTTAAAAAAAACTTGCTTTCAGACATCTCCCTCCTCATCTAGTGAATATGATGGCCCTAGTGAGCATGAAGCCAACTACACCAAGGGAAAGCACTTCAAGGGAAAACAATCATCATCCTCTACTCCTAGATGCTACAAGTGTGGACAAAAGGGACACTGCAAGAGTGAATGTACTAAATCAAGAAATTCACACCACAAGGGCAGCTCCAAGAAGGAGGAAGAGTACAAGAAGGAGAGAAAGTACAAGAGGAAGGAAAAGAAGGAGAAAAGACACAAGAATGTAGCTCATTCATCTTGGGAAGAATCACCCTCAAGTGGCTCTAGCTCTGAAGAAGATGGAGAGTGCCACCTTGCACTCATGGCTTTTACAAGTGAAGAAGTTGGTGAGGTAAGTGGGGTAATCTTGCATGAGTTCTCTAAGGAAACTCCTATTGATATGCTTGTTTCTACCCATTCTTCTTTTGCTAAATGTAAATCTAAAAGAAAAAAGTTAGGAAAAAATATTGATGATTTGTATGCTAAACTTAATATTCTTGAGCGAAATGAGAAAACTCATCTTGAGAGCATTGATAAATTGCAAGGCCAATATCTTGATCTTGATATCCAATATGATGGAGTCGAAGTAGAGAATGGTGTTTACCTTAAGAACATTGAAACTCTTAAGGAAGATAACCAAAAGTGCCTAAATGAGCTTGAAACCCTTAAAATTGAAAATGTTGAATTTAGGCTCATTATTGATGCTCGTAGGGATGAGAGGGATATTTATCTTAAGGAAATTGAAGTGCTTAAATATAAAAATACTAGATTGCTTGGTCAAGTTAATGTTAGACCTATCTTTCCTAGTAATGATGCTGCTTCTATTTCTCTTGAGAAAGATTCATATTTAACTAAAGCCCTCTATTTAGAGGCCAACCTTGTTCATGATAGAGATGATCTTACTAGTTTGTCTTCTACTATTATATCTCTTAATGATGACAATCATAGACTTAGAGCCTCTCTATAGAAATTCCTTAAAGGGAAAAACTCCCTAATGAAATCATTGACCATTCTACCAAACAAGTGGTACTAGTGGTTTGGGATTTGTAGGGGAACCACCTAAGGGCAAGAACAAAGCCAAAGGTAAAAAAAAAGAGTACAGAAACCTCTTTTTTCATTGGAGAATCTTCAAGAACTAAGAACCCTATGATTTTCTCTCATTGCAAGTGTGAAAATCATTACTCTACTTATTATCCTTACAAGTCTAAGGGGACCATGTTGACCTAGAGGTTATACATTGTCCATATTTTGATAATGACGTAACCATTCCATTCATGTGTATATAATATGTGTATTAAAGATTGATTTCAGATGTTAGGTACTAGAAAATGATCAAAAATCCAAAGCCCTAGATTGGGTCAAGTTCAAATCAAAAGAGCTACAAGTGTGCAATTTTGGAAATCTATGTAAACGACCTTAGAACATTTTTGTAATCACTTGTAATGATGAATTGACTTGTAACTTAGTTGAGAAAATTGATTGGGACACTAAACACCAAGTTTTAATCACTTTAGATGCACTTTAGAAAATTGACCACATGTAATCAATCGGTCGAGTTGCAAACTCGACCGATCCTCCTGGATCATGTTTCTGAAGATAGAATCGGTCGAGTTGTGGTTTCACAGAACTCGACTGATCAAGTACCTAACCAAATCAATCTTCATTGGTCAGTTGAGTTTTGCCAGGACAAACTCGACCGATGATTTGAATATCAGCTTTGTCTTTTACTCTATCGATTGAATTACCTTTATTGAAACTCGACCGATTGCACTGTATGGAATTTGTATAAAAAGTAATTGTGACCGTTGGTGTGTGCTTTGAGCAAAAATAGAGTCGTTGCTTTGAGAAAAAAATGGCTATTTTCATATCTAAGTGTCCCACAACTTGAAGGGGTACCCTCAACTATAAATAGGACCTCTTAGAGTTCATTCCAAGGTTGCTCATTCACTACATGCTTGGTCCTAGCCTAGTTGAGAGTGTTCTAACCCTTTGAGCCCCTTTCTCTCTCTATCTTCAAGTCAAATTTGTGAGTATGAGTGAGATAGGTTCCTTTGTAAGAGAGCTGCTCCATGTATTGATGTAAATCTCTCCTCCACCATCTTCCTACCCTCTTTCCTATCAAAGAAAAGGTTGAAGATCTTCTCTGAGTGAAGGAGAAGAGGTTGATATTCTTCAAGGTTGAAGAAGGCAAGGTGTTCTAGATCTCCGAGTGAAGGAGATAGTCAAGGCAAGCGCTCAAGAAATATAGGTAATCCCTTGAAGGCTGAAGACTTGAAGAAGGAGTGGGAAAGTCCATGTTGATGGCTGCAGACTCCATGGTTCAAGTGGGTAAGCTCCTTCTATAGGTTGAAGATCTTTGCTTGAGGTACTAAGCCCTTGGATGTGTGGTTGTTGTGTCTTGTAATCTTATAATGGAATATAAGAGTACCAAGATTGTAAATCCTAGAGATTAACCACCTCTAGGTAGTGGACTAACATTGCTCCTAGTTAGGACATAGAACCACTCTAAACCACTTGTCCAAGTGCTTGATCTTCCTTGTCTCTCATCCTTGTTGTTCTTTCTAGCTAAGACATCAAATTTACTGTTTATTTAAGTTTCTGTACTTAATATAATTTGGTGATCTAATCCTTTTAATGAGAATTGTGAAGCTCTATTCACCCCCCCTCTAGAGCCCTTGATCCAACAAGTGGTATCAGAGCAGATCTTCTCCAAGATACTTCAACAAGTAGGAGAAGAAGGGGTGATTTGTCTCTTGGATCCTTCAACCTAGAAGGGAGCTTCTCCATGAGACCTCCAGTCTTCGACGACACCAACTTCCTATATTGGAAGAGAAGAATGCAGTTCTACCTTCAAGGTGTGAGCTTGAGATGTGGAAGGTGGTGCACCTCAAGTATGAAGACCCAAAGGGGGAAATCTCCACTTGGACTGAAGCATACATGAAGCAAGCTCAACTCAATGCAAAAGAAGTGAGCATCATCTACGTAGCTCTCACTCCATCCGAGTTCAACCGGATATCTTCTTGTGACACTGCATATGAAATTTGAAAAAAGCTATGCGTCACCTATGAAGGTACGGAGCAAGTAAAGGAAGACAAGATCTACATGCTTGGTGGGCTATTTGAGAACTTCAAGATGGATAAGAATGAGAGAGTGACTGATATGTACACTAGGCTCAATGTGATCATCAATGGATTGACAGCCCTTGGGAGTGTGATGGACAAAGGCACTATCAACTTCAAGATCTTGAGATCTCTTCCTAAGAGATGGGAGCCCAAGGTTACATCCATTGAACATGTGTACAAGCTAAGTGAGTTGTCAACCGAGGAGCTGGTTGGTAACCTTCAAAACCATGAACCTAGGCTTGATAAGCAAGAAGAAGAAGAAAAGAGAGAAGAGAAGGAGTCCAATAAGATCAAGGACACAGCCTTCAAAGCTCAAATTGAAGATATGGTTTGGCAGCAACAACTTGCTCTCAAGTCCCCTACTCCTTCCTCAAGTGAAGATGAAGGCCCAAATGAGCATGAAGAAACTACTCCAAGGGAAAGCACTACAAGGGGAAGCCTTCTTCATCAACTCTGAGATGCTATGAGTGTGGCCAAAAAGGCCATTTCAATAGTGATTGATCAAAGGTCAAGAAGAGCCATCACAAGAGCAGCCACAAGAAAGACAAGGAGTACAAGAGAGAAGGCAAGTACAAGAGGAAAGAAAAGAAAGAAAGAAGATCCAAAGATGCAGCTCATGCAGCTTAGGAGGAGTCCTCCTCAAGCTCTTCAAGCGTCGAAGATGGAGAATGCCACCTTGCTCTCATGGCCTCTACAAGTGAAGATGTAGGTGAGGTAAGTGAAGTCAATTTGCATGAGTTATCTAAGGAAACTCTTATTGATATGCTTAATGATTGACGGTCATCTTTTACTAAATGCAAATCTAAAAGGAAAAGATTAGGCAAGATAGTAGATGATCTTTATGCTAAAATTGAGATTCTTGATAAAAATGAAAAACTACTCCTTGATAGCATAGATTCTTTTCAAAGGCAATTTCTTAACCTTGAGCTTCAACATAATGGAGTAGAGGTTGAGAATGGGGTCTATCTTAAGACTATTGCAGATCTTAAGGAAGACAACCAAAAGTGCCAAGATGAGTTAGATGTTCTTAAAACTAAAAATGTAGAACTAACTCTCATTGATTATGCTAGGAAGTAAGATATTCATGTTTATCAAAAGGAAATTTTGTTGCTTAAATCTGAAAATGCCAAGTTACTTGCTCAAGTTAATGATTTATCTTCTATACTTATTTTGCAAAGTAATGATGTTGCTAGCATAGATTTAGAAGGAGATTCCTTTCATACTAAAGCCCTTTGTTTAGAGGCTGACCTATTGCATGCTAGAGATGATCTTGCTAGTCTTTCTACTATTGTCATTAACCTTAGTGATGATAATGTCAAGTTAAGATCTTCTTTGCAAAAGTTTCTTATGGGAAAGAAATCCCTCAATGATGTCCTAGAACACTCTAACAAATAAATTGGTACTGGTGATTTGGGATATGATGGGACTGCTCCCAAAGGTAAGAGCAAGAGCAAGAACAAGGGTAAGAAGAGGGGTGTGGAACCTCCTATCTTCCATGGAGAGACTTCTGACTCTAAGAACCCTATGGTATGTGTTCATTATAAATGAGATGATCGTTACTCTACTTATTGTCCTTACAAGCCCAAGGGGACCAACCCAAAAATGAAATGGGTCCCCAAGCTAACCCCAAATCCTAAAGTTTGAGTTGGGTACCGACATCCTTCTTTCTTGTAGGTTAAAAAAAAGATGGATTATTGATAGTGGCTACTCAAAACATATGACACGTGAATTCAACCATTTCAACAAATTCATGAAGAAGAAAGGAGGATCGGTGACCTTCGGGGACAACAAAAAGGGTAAGGTTATAGGTGAGGGTGATGTAGGCAATGAGCTAGGTATCAAGAATGTTTTGCTTGTTCATGGCCTACATCACAGATTTATTAGTGTAAGTCAACTATGTGATAATGGATATCTTGTGTTGTTTACATCTTTAGAATGTTTGCTTCTAGATTCCCTCACTTACAATGTCATATATAAGGGAACTAGAAATGGCAATCTTTATGTTATTGTTATTGATGCTCTTAAGCCCGTACTTGATAGATGCTTGGTAGTGGATAAAAATGATATTTCTCTTTGGCATCGATGTTTGGGTCATTTGAATATGCATCAAATGAAGAAGTTGAGCAAAGAGGATTTGGTTCAAGGACTTTCCAAATTGGATTTTGAAAAGGATGAGGAATGCCAACCTTATACACAAGGTAAACAAACCAAATCCTCCTTCAAATCCAAAGGAGTCATGAGTACCAAAAGAGCTCTTGAGCTTCTTTATATTGATCTATTCAGACCAATGAGAGCGCAAACGCTTCGTGGTTCCAAGTATTGTCTTGTTATTGTTGATGATTTCTCTCGATATACTTGGACCTTCTTCCTCTTCTAGAAGAGTGATACTCTTGGTGTTTTCTCGAGCTTTTGCAAATGGGTTGAAAATGAAGGTTCTTTCCGGATTGTTTCTATCCATAGTGACCATGGGGGAGAATTTGAAAATGATCTTTTTGAACGTTTCTCTAAAAAATATGGTTACTCGCACAATTTCTCTTTTCCTCATACGCCTCAACAAAATGAGGTAGTAGAGAGGAAGAACAGGTCGCTTCAAGAGATGGCGAGGACAATGCTTCTTGAATATGACATTCCTAAGAAGTTTTGGGCCAAAGCCGTTAGTACCGCCTGTTTTGTGCAGAATCGAGTTTTCACACATCCTTCTTTGAAGAAAACCCCCTATGAGCTATGGCATGGTAGAAAGCCATCCATTGATTTCTTTCACATTTTCAGATGTCCTTGTTTTGTTTTAAACACAAAGGATTCTCTTGACAAGTTTGATCTGAAATCGTACAAGGCTTTCTTCCTAGGCTATAGCACTACAAGCAGGGCTTATAGAGTCTTCAACATTGAATTGTCTAAAATTGAAGAATCTATTAATGTTAAGTTTATTGAAACTAACCTTGTTGTGGGTAAGAATGTTGTTGATAATGATGTTGTAGATGACTTGATTCCTATCTTGAAAGACCTCAACATTGACAACAAAGGTAAGTAGGTGATAGAAGCTGAAGATGAAGAAAAGAAGGATCCCACTCCTTGCTTTGCAAAGAACCATCCCAAAGAGCTAATCATTAGTAACCCATTTGAGAGAGTGAAGACATGAGCTGCCTACAACAAAGAACAAGCAGACAATGCCTTCATCTCACAGCTGGAGCCAAAGAACATCAAAGAAGCTCTTGGTGATGATGAGTGGATCCTAGCCATGCAAGAGGAATTGGAGCAATTCGAGAAGAATCGCGTGTGGACTCTAGTTCCAAGACCAAGTGATAGAAAAATCATTGGCACCAAGTGGGTCTACCGCAACAAGCTAGATGAGCAAGGCAAAGTGGTAAGGAATAAGGCAAGGTTAGTAGCACAAGGTTACAATCAACAGGAAGGTATTGACTTTGATGAAACTTATGCTCTTGTTGCTAGATTAGAATCTATTAGAATGCTACTTGCTTTTGCTAGTTACAAAAATTTCTTATTATATCAAATGGATGTTAAAAGTGCATTTTAGAATGGTACAATCGAGGAGGAAGTATTTGTTGCTCAACCTCCAGGCTTTGAAAATGACAGGCTACCTAATCATATTTATTTTTTGCAAAAAGCTCTCTATGGACTCAAGCAAGCACCTCGAGTTTGGTATGAGAAATTAAAGAACTTTTTGTTAGACAATGGCTACATCATGGGAAAAGTTGATTCTACTTTATTTCTAAAACACACTTCTAGCAACTTTCTTATCATTCAAATTTATGTTGATGATATCATTTTTGGTGGAACTGACCTTGATCTTTGTAAGGAGTTTAGTTCTCTTATGCAGAGTGAGTTTGAGATGAGCATGATGGGTGAGTTAACTTTCTTCCTCAGCTTTCAAATCAAGCAAACAAAAGAAGGAAACTTCATCAACCAAGGAAAGTACACATGAACTACTCAAACACTTTGGGATGGAGAACATGAAGCTGATGGATACTCCCATGTCCAATACCACCAAACTTGATAGAGATGAAGAAGGTGAGAAGGTAGATGAGAAGCTCTATAGAGGTATGATTGAAAGTTTACTTTATTTAACTGCCTCTAGACCTGATATTATGTTTAGTGTTGGCTTGTGTGCTCACTTTCAATCTAGCCCTAGGAAATCGCATCTTACTGCCGTTAAGAGGATTTTGAGGTACTTAGCCAAAACTCAAAATTTTGGACTATGGTATCATAAGTCAAGGGACTTTACTCTTGTGGCATATAGTGATGCGGATTACACAGGTTGTTTGGTTGATAGAAAGTGCACAAGTGGCACTTGCTTCCTTCTAGGACCATGATTGGTGTCTTGGTTTTCCAAGAAACAGAGCATCGTGGTATTATCAACTACCGAGGCTAAATACATTGTAGCTGAGAGTTGTTGTGCCCAGGTCCCATTGATGAAGCAAATGCTCCAAGACTTTAACATACATTTTGATGCTTCTCCTATCTATTGTGATAATACTAGTGCAATCAATCTCTCTTATAAACCTATATTGCATAGTAGAGCTAAACATATAGACGTTCTGTATCACTTTCTTCATGATCACATTACCAAGAAGGATATTTATATCACGCATGTAGACACAAAAATTAGTTGTTGTACATTTTCACTAAACCTATAGCTAGAGAGTAATTTAACTTTATTCGATCTAAACTACTCATTGTTGCTTTGGATGATATTGATATGTGATCTAGCTAGTTGTCTCCATCCTATATGTTTTGCTCAAGTTTTTCCTCATCTTGCTTTCCTATATATGCTTTAAATGTTCTTAACTTGCTTGTTGACATGCTTAATTTTTACCTATTTTTTAGTTTCTCTATTTCTTGGTTTTATCACAAAATAGTACCCAATGATGAGTAATGTGTGCCTAAGTATGTTCAATGTACATAATAGACTTGAAAAATGAATTTAATCAGCATGTATATGGCTAGAAAGTAAGATTGATGGTTTTAGGTCAGGTTGACCATCGGTCGAGTTTTCCCCAGGACAAACTTGACCGATCAGGAGCCGAGAGTTGTTCTTCAGAGAACCAATCGGTCGAGTTTCTAACTCTCAGAACTCGACCAATCCGTGGGCTAAAGTCACTTAAAAGTTAGGTTCAGCTGACTATTCTCCCTCTCAGCTAGATAATAGATGAATGGTTCCTCTTCTTCTAGACCTAAGCTCTCAACCCCAGCCCTAAACCTCCCTCTCCTAGCCCTAGTTCGACCTAGACCTCCCTGGGCGCTCCTTGGTGGTCTTTGAACGGTGTTTGAGGTTTGTTTTGCTTGTTTGCTCATTTTCTTCCTCTATTTTGCCTCCATGGCATCCCAAAGGAGAAAACGACCTGCTCCAAGCAATGCACCTTCATCTTTGTCTTCTAATCACTTGATTCCTTTTGATGATACCTCATTTATCTCGATTGAGGTTGTTAATCGGTACAAGGAACTTCTTCCTAGGAGTCCTTTTTCCTTTTCGTGCCTTGATTGATCCATCTCCTAGGTGTCAAGCGGTTATAGATCAAGTCGCTAGGTTTCTTGCCGTTCACCACCTCTCTGCCTTGTCCGTCGAACATGATTGCTTTAATAATTCCATGTCTAGCACTAAAGCAGTTCACGAGTTCTACGCTAATTTGCATTGGAACTACGACTCCCTCGTTCCCCTGCCTAATACTCAAGTAATCCTCATGCTGATGATCGTGGGAAAGCATTTCCAAATCTATGAGGATATATTAAATGTCTTCTTTTCCAAAGATGAGGAAAAAGACACCTGGCATAAGGATTATGGTGAGTATTTCAACCTTTTGGACCCGGAAGGTTTCTACAAGCAAAACAAATTGACTCTCCCTGATATTCATCATTACTTGAAGAAACCTGACGTTCCCTACAAGAAGAATAGAACCCTTCCTTCCTCCTCATTTGACCTTAGGAAGAGCATTCTAGCATTAGTGATCAACTGCAATATTCATCCGAAGAGAAATCAAATAAATATTGTAGAGAACATTATCGTCATTATGTATTTCCTTTTAGAGAACATCGGTGTCAAGTGGGCCAGATACATTCTACACCACATGACCTGCTTTGAAACTAGTAAGAACACCAAACCCACCCACCCTCCCTACCCAGCTTTGATTTATGGTTTATTCCAGTTAGCCACTGAGAAATCCCTCTTTTTTGACTTTCATTACAAAGTCGCCAAAAAGGGTGTTTGTATTAGTGAGACCACAATTTAGAAGTTTGTGCCTGTGTTTGCCTCCTCTACCCCTGGTGCTTCTCCCTCTACCTCAGCCTCTACAGCCCCTACCTCCTCAGCCAGACCTCCATCTCCTCAGCCTCCTCCTAGACCTAGTCGTGTTTCGTTCCATGTATCAAATGAAACCCTTATGGGCTACATGATGCACCAACAAGCATACAACCAACAAGTTCAGGACCACCTCCATCAGGATTTGTGTTCTATCATGTCGACCATGAACCTATCATATGCTTCACCCTACCCCATCTACCAGCCATACCCAGGTAGTGATTATGCTTCATATGCATACAATCATTACTATCCTACTCCTGAGCCTTTCGTTGCTGCTCCTCAACCTCCACCTTTTGTTGTCGGTAGCTTCGCTCATGCCTACCTTCCATTTCCTATTGGCCCCCTGGCCACCTTGCTTGCCAGCGTTGGTGACTCTGCTCTGTCCTATCCATAGGCCAGTGAGCTTCACGCTCTTGGTATGACGTGGGCTGATCAGAATGCCTATTGGCCTGGTCGTATGTTCGGTCCTCCTACTGATGAGGAGATGCTTGATCAAGGTGACGATGTTGATGTTGATGGTGATGATGACGACGGTGATGGTGAGGATGATTCTGATGATGGTGTTGGATCTGGTGATGAAGCCACTACTGTTGCACCCTCTAATGGAGACGAGGACTATGAGCCAGGAGTTGATGATGATGATGAAGTTGATATAGATAGTTTAGATGTTTAGCTTGTTTCTTAGTTTTTAGTCTAGCATGTTGATCATATACATCTTTCTAGGCTATTTTGTATAAGAAACATCTAGGCACATTTATCTGAGTTGTACTATTTTATCCTCTATTTTCATCGCTTCTTGGTTGTAATTGTTTTCTTAAGAACATGCATCTGAGTTGTAATATATGTGATGTGCACTCTTGCTATTTACTCTGATATATCTTATGTTTTGGTGCCATCTTTCACTATATTTTGAATATGACTGAGAGTGTATGTTGCTTTCATCTCTGTGTGCCATATGATTGCTTGCATGTATGTCTATTTGATTGTGTTTTAGAGAAGACCTAGTTTTTTATTGCTCTTCTACCCCCCTACTTTTTGATAATGTCAAAAGGGGGAGAGATATTTCAATGGTTTGAAACTCAATCATATTGTTATTCATGGTTATACTATTGCTTATTTGCTTATGAGATCTTTTTCTCATTCATTTACTATTTTATCATGTGGCTTGCAAAGGATCACATAGTGCATATATGTTATGATTACTATGTGTAGATAGACTAACCATGCAGGTTAGAGGAAGAATAGATTGAGGGGGAGCAATTCGCATTGTTCACATATTGAATCCCCTTAATTCACAAGGCAAAGTTATAACCTCTATATCCTTTTCAATATGTTTGAGGAATGGTTTGTCATTGTCAAAAAGGGGGAGAATGTTGACCTAGAGGTTATAAATTGTCCATATATTGATAATGACTTAACCATTCCATTCATATGTATCTAATATGTGTATTAAAGATTGATTTCAGATGTTAGGTACAAGAAAAGGATAAAAAATCCAAAGCCCTAGACTGGGTCAAGTTCAAGTCAAAAGAGCTACAAGTGTGCAATTTTGGAAATCTATGTAAACAACCTTAGAACATTTTTGTAATCACTTGTAATGATTAATTGACTTGTAACTTAGTTGAGAAAATTGATTGGGACACTAAACACCAAGTTTTAATCACTTTAGATGCACTTTAGAAAATTGACCACAGGCAGTCAATCGGTCGAGTTGCAAACTCGACCGATCCTCCTAGATCAAGTTTCTAAAGATAGCATCGGTCGAGTCATGGTTTCACAGAACTTGAACGATCGAGTACCTACCCAATTCGATCTTCATTGGTCGGTCAAGTTTTGCCAGGACAAACTCGACCGATGATTTGAATATCGGATTTGTCTTTTACTCTATCGGTCGAGTTACCTTTATTGAAACTCGACCGATTGCACTATACAGAATTTGCAGAAAAAGTGATTGTGATCGTTGGTGTGTGTTTTGAGTGAAAATAGAGTCATTGCTTTGAGCAAAAAATGTCTATTTTCGTATCTAAGTGTCCCACAACTTAAAGGGGCACCCTCAACTATAAATAGGACCTCTTGGAGTTCATTCCAAGGTTTCTCATTCACTACATGCTTGGTCCTAGCCTAGTTGAGAGTGTTCTAACCCTTTGAGTACCTTTCTCTCTCTACCTTCAAGACAAATTCATGAGTATGAGTGAGATATGTTCCTTTGTAAGATAGCTTCTCCATGTATTGATGTAAAGCTCTCCTCCACCATCTTCCTACCCTCTTTCCTATCAAATAAAAGGTTGAAGATCTTCTTAGAGTGAAGGAGAAGAGGTTGTTGTTCTTCAAGGTTGAAGAAAGCAAGGTGTTCCAGATCTCTGAGTGAAGGAGATAGTCAAGGCAAGTGCTTAAGAAATATAGGTAATCCCTTGAAGGGTGAAGACTTGAAGAAGGAGTGGGTAAGTCCATGTTGATGGTTGAAGACTCCATGGTTCAAGTGGGTAAGCTCCTTCTATAGGTTGAAGATCTTTGCTTGAGGTACTAAGCCCTTGGATGTGTGGTTGTTGTGTCTTGTAATCTTATGATGTAATATAAGAGTACCAAGATTGCAAATCCTAGATATTAACCACCTCTAGGTAGTGGACTGACATTGCTCCTAGTTAGGACATGGAACCACTCTAAACCACATGTCCAAGTGCTTGCTCTTCCTTGTCTCTCATCCTTGTTGTGCTTGCTAGCTAAGACATCAAATTTGATGTTTGTTTAAGTTTTTGTACTTAATATAATTTGGTGGTCTAATCCTTTTTGTGAGAATTGTGAAGCTCTATTCACCCACCCACCCCTCTAGAGCCCTTGATCCAACAGTCCAACCCAAAGATGAAATGGGTCCCCAAGCTTACTCCAAATCCCAAAGTTTGAGTTGGAAACTGACATTCTCCTTTCTTGCAGGAAAAAGGTTGATGGATTGTTGATAGTGGTTGCACTAGGCACATGACAGGTGATATAAGCCATTTCAATAACTTCACTAAGAAGAAAGGAGGTTCGATTACCTTTGGGGACAACAAGAAAGGTAAGGTTAAATGTGAGGGTGATGTAGGTGAATCCTTGTGTATCAAGAATGCTCTCTTTTTGGATGGCCTCATCACAATCTAATTAGTGTAAGTCAATTATGTGACAATGGTTACCTTGTGCTATTTACTTCTTTTGAATGTTTGATTCTAGATTCCCTCACCTATCAAGTCATATATAAGGGAATTGGAAGTGGAAATCTTTATATAATTGTGCTTGACTCTATTAAGCATGTTGTTGGTAGATGCCTAGTAGTCAATTCCAATGATATTTCTCTTTGGCATCGTCGGCAGTGCGTGTAGATGAAGTCACTTTGATTGTGTAAGGGCTGAAAGGAGCCTAGAGACGATGAGAGTCATGAGCAGATGCAAAGTAGACTGACATACAAGTTACTGTGGAAGAATATGTGAAAATCCGACCCCTCTAAGTTATAGCTAAGAGAGTTGAGTCCCCGATGCATGGGTTCTTTTGATATGGTTTGGTGGAGAAGGTTAAGATTGACCTTACCCCTCGGGATAAAGTAATTTTTGATGAGTTCCATGTGTCCGATTTAGAGCACTATGTGAGGTACCCCGACCATGTGCTGAGCAATGAACCTAGTGAGCCCCAAGGGAGGCTGAAATGGCTTGAGTCCACCTGTGCAGTTTATAGACGCCAGGATGAAAGAACTCAGAGAAAAGAATATGTGATGATAAAGGTTCTTTGAAAATGCCATGAGTACGGAAAAGCCACATAGGGGCCAATGATGGACATGGAAAAGTCTTATCCTGAATTGTTTGTTTGCTTGACAGAATTTTGAGGACAAAATTCCTATAAGAGGGGAAGGATGTTACAACCCCAATTTTTGGGTTCTTTTGGTGAGAAATGTAACTTCTCATATTAAAGATATTTGAACAAATAATGATATAATTTGCTTCAAATAAATGGATTTCATTTACAATAGCCTTGATGTTTGTGTTGTGGGCTTTATTGGCTATTGGGCCCAAATAATAAGAAAATTCAATTACTGAATGAATAATTGAATATTCAAGAAAAGAATAAGATGGAAACCTTTAGAAAGCAAATCCAAAGAAGTATTTCGTACCTCTTGGGTTCCTTGGGTTCCAAGGAGTCCAAAGTTGCAAAAAGAAAGCAATAAGAAAAGAAAAGATTAATTAAGTATTTCTTTATTAAGAAATAAATTGGAAATAATGATAAAATGTGGAAAATGAGTGGTAAGAGGCATAAATGAGATTTCTTGGGGAAATTTCGTATCCATGAGTTTTCTAATGATAAAAGGAATGCCAATGAGGAAAATAAAAGAGAAATAAAGAGAAAACCTCAAAAAGAACTATTTTAATAAGAGATAAACAAGATAATGAGGAATTATGTGAAATAATGCATTTAGATGCATCTAGAAGGATAATGAGTGTCCCATAAAAAGGATTTCGAAATAATGGAGTGTCTTGGGATCCAAGGAGTCCCAATAAAGAGGAAAGAAAGAGAAAATATCAATAATACAAAATTAAAGGATAATGTGATACATTATTAATGAAATTTGGTAGTATTGTTTAAAAGGGAATATTTTCTAATAAAAGAAAATAGAAATTCATGCCCATGAATTAAAAAGCAAACATAGAGAGAATAAGAGAGAGAATTTTCGAAATACCTTGATAGTCAAGGATCTTAGATAATCTAATGATTACTTAAATGAGAAATATTATTTAAGAAAGAGAGAAGGTTTCCTTTTGAAGAGACCTTGTTGTCTTTGTGGGCAAGTTTTGTAGGGCGTTGCTCTCCTCCTTTATAAAAGGATGGAGTCCCTGGATAGGGCCAAAGGAGAACTCACGCAGCCATCCCTCTTTTCTTTATCTTCTTTCCTTGCAAACCCTAGAAGAGGGTATAGATCTGTACGAGGAAACCAGGGAGCAGAGTGGAGGTCTTAATGGGAGCAGGACGCACCCACGATGACCTAGGGATGATCGGCTAGCACCCCTTGCCCGCGCCTTCGTGCAGCTCTAGCAGATAGACTGCAGTGCCGCTGTAGGTCAAGGGCCAAAAGCCCGCACGCCCGGCCATCTTGGTCGTGAGTCAGGGTCTGGTTAGCTGTGATGGGGAGTGGCGGAGGCAGGAAGAACTTTTCCGGGGAGCTCCGAGCCTCGAGATGGTGGAGGTGGCTCACGCAACTCTGCAGGTTGGCGGCTAGGGCAGCGCAACCAAGCTGTGTGAGGTTGAAGGAGGCAAAAAGGGAATTGGACAGTTTTGCCCTTCGCGGGCTAAAGGGATGCTCAACTTAACCAGGGGCACGGACGTCTTTTTGAAATATTTCCCAAAGCATGTGTTGCATGGGAGAGGCTACGTGGCGCAATCTGATTGGCCGAGAGGTACTTTTCCTTGCAAAAATTATAACTAATTCTAGGAAACTCGGATTGGGACAAATATTATATGAAAATTGAACCTCACAACGAGGGGAATTCAATAAAAATATATTTAGAAGCTAATTCCTCTAGTTATGCGAAAAGTGGTGCAAATTATCATCTTTAATGAATTAAAGATTAAGAAACTCTATTTTGAAATGAATAAAGTGTTTAATAGGGTTTAATGGATCATTAGAGTTGATATTAACTTGTTAAATGTAAAATGGTACATTATGTTCAAAAAGGAAGAACTTTGCATGTGATTAGTCTAATTGGGAGTTTATGTGCATAAATATGCTTGAAATTTGAAAAGGACATAATGTTATCATCTTTAATGATTTAATTAAGGAAAGACCCTTAGATTTGATGATAGATGGATTTAATGTTGTCCCATGGATAATTCGAGCCGATAATAACCTATTGTTGATAAATGTGAAGATGGAATCTAAAAAGATGATTATTTTATAAAATTGGCTTAATTTAGGGTTTTGTGCATGAATATGCATTAAAGAGCTTGAAAACCCTAATTTAGGAGAATATGTCTTTTAATTGGTTTAATTGTTCAAATCCATGAATAAATAGGGATATGATGATCCTAAGTCAATCTGGGTATAAAAGACTATTAAATGAATAGTTTGAGCAATTAGGGTTTATATAAATGGAAAAGAGTATTTTAGGGTTTGTTAACCTTAAAGGGATAAAGTTTGAGAAATTGATCTAAGAAACCCTAATGAATATTAATGAAACCTTAATGTTGATTAGAAACCCTAGAAAGAGAATCCAAGTCAATAAGGTAGATTCTTGATAAAGTGTGTAATAAATAGAGTACATATTCTTTTCAGGAATTATGTGCTGATTGAATTACTTGCTTGGATCTGTTGATTGGCTTGATTGTATATACATGAAGTATATGTTGAATAATCTACATGACTCATCAAATCAGGTATGTGGTTACGCTTATGAATAATCGCTCTAGTTTCACGGCGGTTCCCGAAGTTTTTATCGATTGCTTGAAAATAACTGTTGGATGTTTATTTATTTCATGCAACTATAAAGTGACTATGAGTATCACTTTAAATATGTGTATATAACTAACTAGATCCGGGTCCACCTCTATTGCTTTGAAAAGGCTAAGAAAAAAAGGGGTAATCTGAGAGCAAGGTCTAGGTTACTGAGAGTTAGAAACTGGGCTACCTACGTGTAGTGCCATGAGACTCATTAGCCTGCCATGAGTTAAGGAGTGGGCTACTTACGAGTAGTGCCATGTGACTCAACCCTAGAAATTGGTTCACTTATAGGTGGATCATGAGGGGTTTAATGGGGACAATATAGAGGATAGGGTACTCTTGGATCGCGGAGTTATATCTAAAATGTAATCTTTCTTGTTAAATGATTAATTGAATGATTACATTGTTAACGTAATTACATGATTATTGTTTCCCCCACATACCAGCTTCGGCTGACCGACGTTTTGTTTGTCGGCGTTTTAGGTACAAGCCAAAAGGACAAACAGTAAATCGTCATACTGTGTAATACATGAAGTAAAATACAAGGAGGATTAGTTAGAGTAGAATCCTTAAGTGGATAGAAGTTTAGAGATCTAAGTTTTCAAAAAGGTATGCAAAATTTTATTTTCTTACAGCTTTTCAGTATAGTCTGTTAAAATTTGATAATTATTCTTGGTTAATTGTCGAACCTTTGATCCAGAAGTTATGGGTGCGGCTTCGACCTCTCGGTCTCCCTTAATTGGGGGTTATCGGGAGGTGGGGTCGTAACATTTGGTATCAGAGCCTAGGTTCCTCAGTTAACCATTAATAATTATTAAATTTTACAAATTCCATAGAACCCAAGGGAGTTATTAGAGGATTATCTGAAAGACGGAGGTGTCTAGAAAAGGATCACGACCGGGGGCTGGCAATATTTTCCTCCGCACCGCTAGTCGGAATACGAGGACTCCTGGATCTGTGTGACTACCTGGACAAAGTCTTAGGGTATGAATCGAAATAAGATACCTTTAGGACTTCCCATCTTATTCATCCCTTCTCATCACAAAATTCTGATAAGGACCTAAAGGATTAGGGTTTTCTTTCTTCTCCTCACCCTCTTGAGGTATGGGTAAGGTTAATAAGGTTTAAGGAATTCTCCACCAAATTAATGAAAGGCATGTAAATAAGATTTCATGGACATAATCTTAATAGATTAAGCGCAAAATAAATAATAGATACATGCTTAGGTCGTATGTCATAAGTTGTCATGTCCTTAGAAGAGACTTGAGGCTAGACCTTCTTGTCAGGAGGATAAGTTAGTCTTGGAGATAGAGATCTCCATTGCAAGTAGAGACCTGGCACATCCTCTGAGGATGATGTTAACCCTAACCCTAAGTGAAGGTTAGAGAGAGATGAGTTGGACCAGGTGTTTGAAAGGACATACCTTTGGGATGCCATATGTGACCTAGCACCTTTGGCAACCCAACCCTGGGAAGGTCGTGCATGTTAGGGTAAAGGATAGCTCCTTAGATAATGATGTTAGTGAAGGACCTGAGAAACCCTATGGGCTTGTGCAAGTAGAGTATAGCTGGCATCTAGGGCACGTCATAGTGCTGCCAGTAGGATGAAACCCTGGATAAGGAATCATGATGGAGCATAAAGGGTTATGGATGATCTTGAGCAAATATAAATCTGAACCTAGGCTTCACCCATGTTGAGGATGCTTTTGAGGGTTGACCCTTCACAAAGATAGGACCTCTAATGGTGAGGTTATGGTTAGCTCTAGAGAGAGAGCAGGAAACCCAGCAAGAAGGTTGGAATCCTAGACTTTGAGATATGAGGAGAAGTCGGGAGTTGAGGATGATGCGACCTAAATGGATGATAGTTGTCACCACAAGCTTGATCCCTAGAGGTTTTTGATGTCTTGGTTGCCATGGGAGGACCAAAACCTAGAGGGAGGATAAGGTTTCTGGCACCTATGTGCCTATGGTATAAGTGTTTACCTTCTGAGAAAGGAAGAAGATGTTCTGTATACCCTGAAGTGAATTTGTAACAGGTTATGAGGCCTTGTACCTTATGGTTTGTCCTTGAGGAAGATCCAACTCTAAGTGTTGCTCGAGTTGAAGGATGATAGGAAGTGCACGTTATGCCTTTTGCAAGCTTGATTCATGGTTAAGAGATAGAGCATGCAGCTGGACACCTAAAAGTGAACCTAGGGTTCCTAGGCCCAAGAGGGGAAGTGGTATACCTAATGCTCATGATGAGAATTAAGTTGCTATAGTTTAGAGCATGGTACTCCTCAAGTATAGAGGAAAAAGGAAGTCCCTTAAGTTAAGGTATGCTTGATGAATCCCTCACAATAAAGTTGATGACACGAGAAGGTATGACCTTGATCTAATGTTGAAGAATGAGAACCCAGATGACCTAGCCTGGTTTAGTGGTCTGGTTGTACCTTAATAGCTTTCTAGGGTTAAGCATATGGATGTAAACCCTAGACCTAAGATCTTTTGTGACCTTGTTGTCAAGAGATAGTTTTCCTCCCATCCTGGGAGAGGGACCCCTTTGGTAGGGTGTATATCAGTTTTTTTGGTTTAAGGTAACCTAAAGTAGTCTCAAAGGATCTTGAGAAGCTAAGTGAAAAGTACATGGTATGAGAATGAACTTGTAGACCCATAGATATCCATCTCTAAGTGCATAGGGATGTGTTACCATGGAGGTAACCGGTAAGGGGCCTGACCAAGGTAGACAAGTCACCATGAAAGGATGGAAGTCAGCCCATGAATGCAGAGAGAGAGATGAAGGCTTGGGGTAAGGTTCTAAGTTGGACATGTACTATAGATGGAGAATCCTAAGTCTATCCTAGGGTCGAGTATGGAATAGAATGATGGAAGTAGGAGTCGCCTAATTCCCTAGTAGCACATGACCATAGGGTCGGGAGGTAACAACTATCATTGTCTAAGGGCCATGGGTTAGGAGATTGATCACCTTCATGAACTCATGGGACCCAAAGGGCAGATGAGTAGGGCACTCTCTTGATGCATGAGGGAAGAGGGATGACCCCAAAAGATCTGGTACCCTATAGACCTAGAGGAGATGACCAAGGATATAAACCTCAGTAGGTTCAAGACTAGTTTAATATCATGATGTCTGTGATGTAAAGACATATGTGGCACGTTGCAACTTAGATTTAAAGGTGTACTGGCAAGGTGGGATGTACCATCTCTACTCTTGGGACGGGAAGAACTCTGTATTTGGACTGCATCCAAATGCTTATTTCCTCTTGTTATGGGAGTGAAAGATAGGACATTACGCATGTCACACACCAAGGATAAGAGACGATGTAGGTTGGAACGTTGCCACGAGAAATGGGGATATAGAAGATAATCTACCATGGTATACATGGATGGTTTGCAAACACTAAGAGGAATGAGGTAGTCACCTTATGAGGAAGTTTTTATCATGAGCTATGTAGAACTTACAAGTTATACCAGGTTGAGTTTTGATCACCATGATGATGAAATCAGAAAGTGTTCTCAATGAATTTAGACTTAGAGTTTGAGACAAGATGATAAGTGGAATACATGGAAGTGTATGTCTTCAATGTTACCTAATACCTAAGGATGTGAAGTGGTAATGGATGTTCTGGCTGAGATACATAGGACTTGTTTGACTAGAAGCTAGAAGAGATTGTTTGGCTAACCCTAAGTTCGAAAAGGAGAGGTGTTTGGATAACACTCAGATGTAACAAGATACATTGAAAAGTTAAGGGTTGTTTGGTTAGCCAGTCTAGTCCTTGATGCAATGAAAGGATGGTGGTAGAACCTCAGATGCACTTCTTTGGAAGAGAAGGTGTTGAAACCCCGACTAGAGTGGTTTAGGGTTTCAGAGGAATTGATCTTGAAAGAATCATGACATATAGTAAATCATGATTGAAGATCACCATACACTGTGGAAAATGGCAATAGAACTTTGGATGCTTAAGGTGAAGTTGCATTTGGTTTATGGCCATGCAAGCCAGGAGGTAAAGGATGAATGCCAGTAACCCAGTGTATCGATATAGAGGACAAAAGAGTCCCTGAGAGGAAATGGGAGTTCATCACTATGGATGTTGTGATAGGTCTCCCCTAGACCAAGGAAGGTCGAGATGCAATATGGGTTATGGTAGATCGCCCTACCTAGATGACATAAGAAAGAAAGAGTATTGTCAAGGAACAGATCGAGTTGAACTACATATGAGAGAGGTGGTTCAACTAAACCATGATACAAGTTCAAAAGTTCATGAGTATGACTTAAAGATTCACTTCCATAAGGTGAAAGTAGGTACATGAAGAACTCGATGATAGTACAATTTATCACCCCTAACTAATGGTTAGTATAATCCAGACTAAAGGGGTCTGACGAGAGCATATGTGCTCGTTCAGGGTGATATCCAGAGACAGTTCTTGTCCTATGAAAGATGTGACAATGACCACCATAGCCAGTATCGGGTTTTATAAGAATCTCTGTAAGGGAGGTTGTGTCGGTCACCACTTCAGTAAGGTGATGTTGGTGAAAGGGCCACATGATGGTTAGAAAAGGACCACATGATGGTTAGAAAAGGACCACATGATGGTTAGAAAAGGGACCACAGTGTGTATAGATGAAGTCACTTTGATTGTGCAAGGAATGAAAGGAGCCTAGAGACGATGAGAGTCGTGAGCAGATGCAAAGTAGACTGACATACAAGTTACTGTGGAAGAATATGTGAAAATCCGACCCCTCTAAGTTATAGCTAAGAGAGCTGAGTCCCCGATGCATGGGTTCTTTTGATATGGTTTGGTGGAGAAGGTTAAGATTGACCTTACCCCTTGGGATAAAGTAATGTGTGATGAGTTCCATGTGTCCGATTTAGAGCACTATGTGAGGTACCCCAACCATGTGCTGAGCAATGAACCTAGTGAGCCCCAAGGGAGGCTGAAATGGCCTGAGTCCACCTGTGTAGTTTATAGACGCCAGGATGAAAGAACTCAGAGAAAAGAATATGTGATGATAAAGGTTCTTTGAAAATTCCACGAGTACGGCAAAGCCACATAGGGGCCAATGATGGACATGGAAAAGTCTTATCCTGAATTGTTTGTTTACTTGACAGAATTTTGAGGACAAAATTCCTATAAGAGGGGAAGGATGTTACAACCCCAATTTTTGGGTTCTTTTGGTGAGAAATGTAACTTCTCATATTAAAGATATTTGAACAAATAATGATATAATTTGCTTCAAATAAATGGATTTCATTTACAATAGCCTTGATGTTTGTGTTGTGAGCTTTATTGGCTATTGGGCCCAAATAATAAGAAAAATCAATTAGTGAATGAATAATTGAATATTCGAGAAAAGAATAATATGGAAACCTTTAGAAAGAAAATCCAAAGAAGTATTTCGTGCCTCTTGGGTTCCAAGGAGTCCAAAGTTGCAAAAAGAAAGCAATAAGAAAAGAAAAGATTAATTAAGTATTTCTTTATTAAGAAATAAATTGGAAATAATGATAAAATGTGGAAAATGAGTGGTAAGAGGCATAAATGAGATTTCTTGGGGAAATTTCGTATCCATGAGTTTTCTAATGATAAAAGGAATGCCAATGAGGAAAATAAAAGAGAAATAAAGAGAAAACCTCAAAAAGAACTATTTTAATAAGAGATAAACAAGATAATGAGGAATTATGTGAAATAATGCATTTAGATGCATCTAGAAGGATAATGAGTGTCCCATAAAAAGGATTTCGAAATAATGGAGTGTCTTGGGATCCAAGGAGTCCCAATAAAGAGGAAAGAAAGAGAAAATATCAATAATACAAAATTAAAGGATAATGTGATACATTATTAATGAAATTTGGTAGTATTGTTTAAAAGGGAATATTTTCTAATAAAAGAAAATAGAAATTCATGCCCATGAATTAAAAAGCAAACATAGAGAGAATAAGAGAGAGAATTTTCAAAATACCTTGATAGTCAAGGATCTTAGATAATCTAATGATTACTTAAATGAGAAATATTATTTAAGAAAGAGAGAAGGTTTCCTTTTGAAGAGACCTTGTTGTCTTTGTGGGCAAGTTTTGTAGGGCGTTGCTCTCCTCCTTTATAAAAGGATGGAGTCCCTGGATAGGGCCAAAGGAGAACTCACGCAGCCATCCCTCTTTTCTTTATCTTCTTTCCTTGCAAACCCTAGAAGAGGGTATAGATCTGTACGAGGAAACCAGGGAGCAGAGTGGAGGTCTTAATGGGAGCAGGACGCACCCACGATGACCTAGGGATGATCGGCTAGCACCCCTTGCCCGCGCCTTCGTGCAGCTCTAGCAGATAGACTGCAGTGCCGCTGTAGGTCAAGGGCCAAAAGCCCGCACGCCCGGCCATCTTGGTCGTGAGTCAGGGTCTGGTTAGCTGTGATGGGGAGTGGCGAAGGCAGGAAGAACTTTTCCGGGGAGCTCCGAGCCTCGAGATGGTGGAGGTGGCTCACGCAACTCTGCAGGTTGGCGGCTAGGGCAGCGCAGCCAAGCTGTGTGAGGTTGAAGGAGGCAAAAAGGGAATTGGACAGTTTTGCCCTTCGCGGGCTAAAGGGATGCTCAACTTAACCAGGGGCACGGACGTCTTTTTGAAATATTTCCCAAAGCATGTGTTGCATGGGAGAGGCTACGTGGCGCAATCTGATTGGCCGAGAGGTACTTTTCCTTGCAAAAATTATAACTAATTCTAGGAAACTCGGATTGGGACAAATCTTATATGAAAATTGAACCTCACAACGAGGGGAATTCAATAAAAATATATTTAGAAGCTAATTCCTCTAGTTATGCGAAAAGTGGTGCAAATTATCATCTTTAATGAATTAAAGATTAAGAAACTCTATTTTGAAATGAATAAAGTGTTTAATAGGGTTTAATGGATCATTAGAGTTGATATTAACTTGTTAAATGTAAAATGGTACATTATGTTCAAAAAGGAAGAACTTTGCATGTGATTAGTCTAATTGGGAGTTTATGTGCATAAATATGCTTGAAATTTGAAAAGGACATAATGTTATCATCTTTAATGATTTAATTAAGGAAAGACCCTTAGATTTGATGATAGATGGATTTAATGTTGTCCCATGGATAATTCAAGCCGATAATAACCTATTGTTGATAAATGTGAAGATGGAATCTAAAAAGATGATCGTTTTATAAAATTGGCTTAATTTAGGGTTTTGTGCATGAATATGCATTAAAGAGCTTGAAAACCCTAATTTAGGAGAATATGTATTTTAATTGGTTTAATTGTTCAAATCCATGAATAAATAGGGATATGATGATCCTAAGTCAATCTGGGTATAAAAGACTATTAAATGAATAGTTTGAGCAATTAGGGTTTGTATAAATGGAAAAGAGTATTTTAGGGTTTGTTAACCTAAAAGGGATTAAGTTTGAGAAATTGATCTAAGAAACCCTAATGAATATTAATGAAACCTTAATGCGGATTAGAAACCCTAGAAAGAGAATCCAAGTCAATAAGGTAGATTCTTGATAAAGTGTGTAATAAATAGAGTACATATTCTTTTCAGGAAATATGTGTTGATTGAATTACTTGCTTGGATCTGTTGATTGGCTTGATTGTATATACATGAAGTATATGTTGAATAATCTGCATGACTCGTCAAATCAGGTATGTGGTTACGCTTATGAATGATCGCTCTAGTTTCACGGCGGTTCCCGAAGTTTTAATCGGTTGCTTGAAAATAACTGTTGGATGTTTATTTATTTCATGCAACTATAAAGTGACTATGAGTATCACTTTAAATATGCGTATATAACTGACTAGATCTGGGTCCACCTCTATTGCTTTGAAAAGGATAAGAAAAAAAGGGGTAATCCTAGAGCAAGGTATGGGTTACTGAGAGTTAGAAACTGGGCTACCTACATGTAGTGCCATGAGACTCATTAGCCTGCCATGAGTTAAGGAGTGGGCTACTTACGAGTAGTGCCATGTGACTCAACCCTAGAAATTGGTTCACTTATAGGTGGATCATGAGGGGTTTAATGGGTAAAACATAGAGGATAGGGTACTCTTGGATTGCGGAGTTATATCGAAAATGTAATCTTGCTTGTTAATTGATTAATTGAATGATTACATTGTTAACGTAATTACATGATTATTGTTTCCCCCACATACCAGCTTCGGATGACCGACATTTTGTTTGTCGACATTTTAGGTACAAGCCAAAAGGACAAACTGTAAATCGTCATACTGTGTAATACATGAAGTAAAATACAAGGAGGATTAGTTAGAGTAGAATCCTTAAGTGGATAGAAGTTTAGAGATCCAGGTTTTCAAAAAGGTATGCAAAAATTTATTTTCTTACAGCTTTTCAGTATAGTGTGTTAAAATTTGATAATTATTCTTGGTTAATTGTTGAACCTTTGATCCGGAAGTTATGGGTGCGGCTTCGACCTCTCGGTCTCCCTTAATTGGGGGTTATCGGGAGGTGGGGTCGTAACACTAACCCCTATATTCCCAAAGATATTGTTCCAAATGATGATGTTATAGGTGAGGTAATTCCTATTCTAAAAGAACTCAACATCACCGAGAAGGGAAAAGAGGTGGTCATTCAAGAAGAAGAGAAAGACGAAGAGAAGAAGGATCCAACTCCCTGATTTGCAAAGAATTATCCAAAAGATTTGATCTTAGGTGATCCATTTGAAAGAGTGAAGACGCGGGATGTATTCAACAAAGAACAAGACAACATCGTGTTCATCTCACAACTCGATCCAAAGAATGTCAAAGAAGCTCATTGGATGATGAATGGATCATAGCCATGCAAGAAGAGTTGAAGCAATTTGAAAAGAACTAAGTATGGACCCTAGTACCAAGACCAAGTGATAGAAAGATCATTAGCACCAAGTGGGTCTACTGCAACAAGATAGATGAAAGTGGCAGTGTGGTAAGGAACAAAGCAAGGTTAGTGGCACAAGGCTACAATCAGCAAGAAGGTATAGATTTTGATGAAATATATGCACATGTAGCTAGACTTGAGTCCATTCATATGTTGCTTGCTTTTGCTAGTTATAAAAACTCTCTTCTTTATCAAATGGATGTTAAAAGTGCATTTTTGAATGGTACAATTGAGGAGGAAGTGTATGTTGCACAACCCTCAGGCTTTGAACATGATAGTTTACCTAACCATGTTTACTTGTTGCAAAAAGCTCTATATGGACTCAAACAAGCACCTCGAGCTTGGTATGAGAAATTAAAGAACTTTTTGTTAGATCATGGTTATATCATGGGCAAAATAGATTTTACCTTGTTTCTAAAACACACTTCTAACAATTTTCTTATCATTTAAATATATTTTGATGATATCATTTTCGGTGGAACTAACCTTGATCTTTGCAAGGAATTTAGTAATCTAATGCAGAGTGAATTTGAGTTGAGTATGATGGGTGATCTCACATTCTTCCTCGACTTTCAAATCAAGAAAACTAATTATGGGAACTTCAAAAACCAAGGCAAGTACACAAGTGAGCTACTTAAGCACTTTGGGATGGAGAACACCAAGCAGATGGACACACCCATGTCAAACACTGACAAACTTTATAAAGATGAAGAAGGTGAGAAGGTAGAGGAAAATCTCTATAGAGGTATGATTGGAAGTTTACTTTACTTAACTGCCTCTAGACCTGATATAATGTATAGTGTTGACTTGTGTGCTCACTTTCAATCAAATCCCAAGAAATCACATCTTATATCTGTTAAGAGGATTTTAAGGTACTTGGTCAAAACTTCAAATTTTGGACCATGGTATCCCAAGTCAAGGGAGTTTACTCTTATGGCTTATAGTGACATGGATTATGTAGGATTCTTGATTGATAGAAAGTGGACAAGTGGCACTTGCTTTCTCCTAGGACCATGATTGGTGTCTTGGTTATCCAAGAAATAGAGAACAGTGGCATTATCAACCACTGAGGTTGAATACATTGCAACTGGGAGTTGTTGTACCCAGGTCCTATGGATGAAGCAAATGCTCCAAGACTTTAACATTCATTTTGATGCTTCTCCTATCTATTGTGATAATACTAGTGCAATTTATTTGTCTTACAATCCTATCTTTCATAGTAGATCTAAGCATATAGAGGTTCGTCATCATTTTCTTAGTGATCACATTGCCAAAAAGGATATCTATATCATGCATGTGGACATGAATAATCAGTTGACAGACATTTTCACTAAAGCTCTAGCTAGAGAGAAATTTAATTTTATTAGACCTAAACTGCTCATAACTACTTTGGATGAATCTAATATTCCTTCTAGCTAGTTGTCATATATCCTATATGCTTTTCTTATGTTTTGATCATCCTTAATTACTAATATGCTAAAATCAGTTTTTCATGTCCTTTTTGCCTTGTTTTTCTCTTATTTTTGGGTATTTTTTGCAAATGCTTGTTTTATCACAAAATAGTACCCAATGATGAATGATATGTGCCTAAGTATGTTTAAAATGCAAAATGGACAAGAAAAATAAATTTTATTAGCACTCTAATGGCTACAAATTAGAATTTCTAAAGTTGGTTCATGTGGACCATCGGTCGAGTTTCCAACTCGACCGACCAATGGGCGAGAGCTTTTTTAAAGAGCCAATCGGTCAAGTTTCCGAGTCACTGAATTCAATCAATGGTCAGGATGGAGCAAACATAAGTTAGGTTCGACTGACTTTTCTCCCTCTAAACTAGAGAAAAATCGACTGATCCAACCTCTAGCTCCCTCGAGCTCTCATCCTTAGCCCCGACCTTCCTCTCCCTAGCCATAGTTCGACCTAGATCGACCTTCCTTGGCCTCTTTCCCATCAACCCTAGGTGTGTGGACGATTTGTGGTGGTGTTTCAATCATTTTTGCTTTCTCAATAGTTATCATGTCATCTCCATGGAGTCAAATAGGAGAAAGAGAGCCTCCCCATCTAGACCACCATCCTCTCTTCCAACTTGCATCTCATACCCTTTGACGATACCTTTTTTGTCTCCAATGAGGCTCTTAATAGGTACAAAGAACTCCTTCTTAGGAACCCCTTTTCATTTTGTGCCCTTTTTGAGCCAACCCCACATGGACAAAGGGTTATCTATCAAGTAGACGAGTTGATATATGATCACCACCTCTCCGCCTTATGTGTGGAACGTGCGTGCTACCACAATTCCATCACAAGCACAAAAGTCGTTCATGAACTCTATGCAAATTTGCAATGGAATTATGACACACTCATACCCCCGCCTAATGATCAAGCAGTCCTCACTTCCATGATAGTCGGGAAGAAAATCTAGGTCCTGAGGATACTCTGAACATCTTTTTCTCAGGTACTGAGGTGACTGATACTTGGAGGAGGGACTACGCCAAGTATCTTGACCTAGTTGACTCTGAGGTCTTCTACAAGAAATATGATCTCACTCTTCCTAATATTCCCAAATTCTTGAAGAAGCCTCAATTTCCCTATAGAAATAAGTTTACCCTTCCCTCCTCTGTCTTAAACCTAAAGAATTGCATACTCGCCCTAGTTGTTAACTATAATATTCATCCTAAGAAAATTAGACTAAAATTACAGAAACATTGTGGTGATTATGTTCTATCTCTTGAAAAAATTAGAGTCAAATGGTCTTGTTATGTCCTTCACCACATGACCTATTTTGACTCTGGTAAGAACACTCGTATACCCACCGGCCCTACCCATCCCTTATTTGTGGTCATTTTCAGACTACCACTGGAAAATATCTTTTCCATGACCTTCATTACAAACCATCCCGAAAAGGAGTTTGCATCAGTGAGACCACACTTCATAAGTTTGTGCCTATCCCTTCCTCCACTACACCCAGAGCATCCACGTCTACCTCCACCCTACACCTCCCCCACCTCGGCCTTCCCGATCTACCCATGCCTCTTTTCATGTGTCAAATGAAACCCTAATGGGTTACATGATGCATCAACATGTGTATAACCTTCAAGTTCAGGAGCATATGCAACAGGATCGTTGTGCCATCATGTCAACCTCTCTTGTGCACATCCCTATCCTGCCTACCAGCCTTAACCAGGAGGTGACTATGCATCCTAATCATTCACATATTGCTTCTGCTGCTACCCCCTCTATTGTTGGTGGATCTACCCCTGTTGTTCTACCTCTCCCTGTTGGTCCTATAGCTACCCTACTTGCAGGACTTGGCACCTCTGCTCCTTCCTATCCTCAATCCCAAGAGTTGCATGACCTTGGTATGTCATGGGTTGAGCAGAATGCTAGGTGGCCCAGTCATGGTTTTGATTCCTTTGCTGATGAGGAGATGCTAGATTAGGCCGATGAGGAAGCTGATGTTTATGATGAGAAGGCTTATGAGGATGATGGTAATGATGGTTCTGGTGGCTCTGTTGGTGGTTCTGGTGATGAAGGTGATATGGTTGTCTCTACTGCACCTTCAAACAGAGATGATGACTACGAGCCAGAAGTTTTTGATGTTGATGATGTCGATGATGTGGACATATATGACCCAGATGTTTAGATTTTTTAGTTTCTCATGTATAGATGTTGATCATATATATCTTTCTAGGCTATTTTGTAGTAAAAACATTTGGGCACATTTTTTGAGTTGTACTATTTATCATCATGTTTTCATCATTTTGGCTTGTAGTTGTTTTTTAGGACATTCTCTTTGGGTTGTAATCTTCATCATATAATACACTTACTCTTTGATTTACTATATCTCATGAGTTGGTGCCATGTTTACCATATTTTGATTATGACTTAGATTGCTTGTTTCTCTCGTCTCTGTTTGGTATATACTTATTGAGATTGCATGCTTTATGATTGTGGATGTATGTTTGGTTGTTCTTGGAGAAGACTTGTTTCTTTTCTCTTCTACCCCCTTTCTTTTTGATAATGTCAAAAGGGGGAGAGAAGTTCAATGTTTTGAAGCTCAACCATATTGCTTTTATTGTCTCTGTGATCCTTTTTTTATTCATTATTTTCTTTATCATGTGACTTGCTAAAGGACCATATAGTATATATGTTACATTGTTTTGTGTATAAGGACTAACTATGCAGGTAAGAGTAAGCATAGATTGAGGGGGAGCAATTCACATTATTCAAATCATGAATCCTCGTGCAATTCACAAGGCAAGGGTATAACTTTACATATCCTTTTCAATATGATTGAGGAATGGTTTGTCATTGTCAAAAAGGGGGAGAATGTTGACTTAAGAGTTATACATTGCCCATATTTTGATAATGGCTTAACCATTCCATTCCTGTGTATCTAATATGTTTGTTCAAGATTGATTTTGGGCTTTAGGTACATGAAAAGGATCAAATTACACGAGCCCTATCTTGTTCAAGTTCAAGTCAAAAGCAATGCAAGTGTGCGTTTTGGGAAATCACTCCAAATGACCTTAGATTATTTTTGTAATCGCTTGTACGGATGATATAACTTGTAACTAAGATTTAAAAAAATTAGGGACACTTAATTCCAACATTTGTTCACTCAAAAGTCAATTTAGAAAATTTGTAACAGGATTTTTATCGGTCGAGTTTACTCGATCGATCCAGTGATGGATTTTCTAAAGATGACCAATCGGTCGAGTTGCACACTCACAGAAGTCGACTGACCGATCAACTAAGCAAAATTGATTTTAACAATCAGTTTCCCAGAACAAACTTGACCGATAATTTGAAAATTAGCTTTGTCACTTAGTGGATTGGTCGAGTTACCTTTATTGAAACTTGACTGAATGTACTACACGGAAAGCACAGAAAAGTGATTATTTGAAACTCGACTGAATGTACTACACAGAAAACATAGAAAAAGTGATTATAACTGTTGGCGAGTTGTTTTGAGCAAGAATAGATCATTTCTAACAAGTAAAATGGCTATATTTCACTCATAAGTGATCCCACACTCAAGGGAACACCCCCATCTATAAATAGGACCCCTTAGAGTTCATTCCAAGTTTTCTCATTCATGCTATTTTAAGTTCTTGCTATAGTTGACTGTATTGCAACTCCTTGAGCCCCTTTCTCTCTATCATTTACAAATCATTTTGTGATTATGAGTGAGTTAGGTCAATTGTAAGAGAGCTACCTTCATGTTATTGTAAATCTCTCATTTCATTCCATCTTCCCTACCCCCTTTCTCAAATATATAAGGTTGAAGCTAGATACTCCCAGTGGAGATGAAGTTGTTGTTCTTCTTCTTCAAGGTTGAAGAAGAGGTGAAGATCTTATCTAGGTGAAAAAGAAGGGAAAGGCCAATATTCAAGAAGAATGGGAAAATTCCTTCAAGGACAAAGACTTGATGCAAGTGAGGGTAAGTCCTTATTGAAGGCTGAAGACATCTTGATCAAGTGGGTAAGTCCTTGTGTAGGAGGAAGGCTCTTGTCTTGAGTAGATAAGTCCTTGGATGTATGGTGGTCTCCTTGTATCTCTTATGAATGAATATAAGTATACATGGATTGCAAATCCCTAGAGGTTGACCTCTCTAGGTAGTAGATTGACTCTCTCCTAGTTTGGAGAGTGGAACCACTCTAAACCACCTTGTCCAAGTGCATGTTTCAATTTCTCTCATCCTTGCTATGTTTGCTTAGTTAGGACTTCAAATTGCTTTATTCACCCCCCTCTAGAGCCCTAGATTAAATAGATACACCATGTTTTTCTCTTGGGTCGAGAAACTTTGATGCTTGGTGTTCAGTCGAGATGTTGCTCATGTTTTGGGTCAAGATAAGTGTTAAAGTTTTGGTCGAGACATATGCTTTGGTGTGGTCGTGACTTTTTCTTTTGTTTCGATCGAGATATGCCTTTGTTTTTTAGGTCGATACATGTTATGGGTTGAGGTCGAGACACGTGCTTTGAGGGTGGTCTAAACCCTCACCCTTGTGGTGGTCGTGACCATGGTGTGTCTCAGTTATGACCTGGTTGGAGTGTCTTGGTTGTGACCCTTGCGTTAATGGGAAGTCGAGACACTTGTTTCATGAATGATCGAGACACCTATGGATGGATGGTTGAGATCCATACATGAACATATAGATAACACATGTGTATGAGTAAGCAAGTAATGATTTAGGTATAGTGTTGTTTGAATGATAGTTTGGTTAATCCTAATCATGTTCCTTAACCCTAACAGGTTCCAAGAAAGTGGGAAATGGTGTACCTAGGGTTTGGTGATTTAATGTAACTGTAAAACCCTAATCGGCTATGTATGGAACCCTAATCCTAGTGTTGGGTCATGTGATGTGTTTGCTTCTCTCTCCTGAAGTGATTAGCATACTATGATAGTTTCTCTCTCTTGTTTATAAATCCCTAACTTTGTAGGTGATACGAACTTGAATGACATAGTTATGTGAATGCTATGGTGAATCCTATATTGTATAGAATGGTGAATATGAGCAATGTTGAGGCATAATGTGATGTTGTATATGCAAGGATTATGTGATTAGGTCCTATGACTGGGTGATGGTTTGATGCCTATTGTGAGGTGGTATCCTCTAGTGATATGATTGAGGGATTGATATCCCAAAGTGATGTGACATTAGTGATGGCCTTGTGAATGGTAGTGCTACAAGCATCATGTGGTTATGGTGTGACTAGTTCACACCTATACATTTTATATCTTCTGAAGTTGTACCATTCCCTTATCTTTATAGAATTTAATTTGGATTTGTATGATGCAACTTGATTGATGCTAAAAGACGCCCAATTGTCTTAATCAATCAAGTGAAACTCTAATCATGTAGGTGCCATGTGCCATAGATCCATTCCAGTGCCAGTCTTAGTGATGGATGGTGAAACAATTCATTTATATGGGAAACTTAGAGCACATATTTGTGAATATGTGAGGTGCAAATCAAGTATCTCCCTGCATCCATAATTACAGGTTGTGTGAGACGGACATGCATGAGCTGCTCTCCTTGTGATATAGATGTCCATGTGTGAGCCTATCCTTTATTTTTCAGAATGGCCATGTGTGAGCCAATTCTTCTAGTGATGTTACATGTACCAAGGTGGGATAGGTGTTATTATATGAGTATGGCCATGTGTGAGCCAATCCTTCAACTTGACTATATGTCATTGTTGTAGTTGACTGATATGTCTCTGTGGTGTTTTCTCTTGTGCTGACCAAGAGGTGTAAGGAGGTTGTGGATTCTAACTCTTCCATTGACCTTGTATGGAACCAATTTTGACTTAGCAGTGGTCGGTTGGATTTGGGTGGTACGACTCAAATCCTCAAGGCAATAAATAAAAATGTAATACAGCCGTGTAGTATATTCTGTTTAAGGTCAAATACGCTTCACAATAGTTGAGCCCTTTGCCTTATCTATGTATTAATTTCTTGAATTATAAAGTTGTAAGAAAAATCAACTATTATACATGTTATTCATATTCCTTCTTAGATATTAATTCATCTACTTCTCAGTGGTAACTGCCCAATTTTTCTTAATCTTCTATATTTGTTAGATACATATCATTTAGTTGAATATGTTCAAGATTCTAAGTATCTTTGTATACTTCCTTAGTTATTTGTTCTTTAATAGACATCGGAAGAGAGTTATATCTCTCGTTGTGACATTTGGTCTCACCCCATGGGTTTCCACATATTTTAGTTGGTCGTGCACAAAGAGATAGAGGTCATGCAGTTGAGGAAGAACAACAACAAGAGTAGTAACTGATAAGGTTGGGTGTGCTGCCAGTCTTTTAGTGGTAGATTCCTAGAGTCATCCATGTACACTTAGGTCTTTGGGGGTGTTATCAATGTGTTTTATGGATATGTTATTGATATGAGGTTTTGGGCTTGTGGTCCATGTATGTAAGATATGGCATATGTACATGTATATATATCTGGAAAAGATATCTCATGTGATAGGTTGATGACAGGAACGATAATGTAAGCACCTTGTGATATAATATGTAATGCATGTGAGAGGCGTGTGGACTTATTTGTGATAAGTTTTTGGCTTATTTTGCTTTATAGAGATCGATTTTAATTTCCTGTGTTTTCTAGTAATCCGCATGTTTAGTTTTAGTTTTGTGTTTGGTTTTGAGTAATCTCATGTGTGGCACATCAGTGCGTCACAGTTTGGTTGGTATAAGAGCTTTAGGTTTTCCGAGTCTACATGGTCCTAGGACTAGGTTTTGTGTTTGTTCTAGTGTCCTCCAGTATGTCTTATCGTGACTTCTACTTATGCAAAAGAAGAAGAAGAAGAGTAGAAAATATGTATGTATAACATGACGAACATGCTACAGAGAGCAATGTTGTTGCACTTGAGGTGTGCAAGGGACCAAGTGAGAGAAGATCGGGTGCCTGAGGTACCCCGGCTTGACTCGACCATGATGGAAAACCATGCCTTTCAGTCTTTATTTGGGCAGTTCATGGCAACAATGACACACATGGAAGACAAAATGCCTACACCACAGCCAAAGGTAGTTGTTCCCAGTACTGAATCTCTGGGCTCTAGGAATACCTTTGAGAGGATGAGACATGCTGGGGCTTTGGAGAATGCTGGTGTGGTGGATCCAACAGATGCAGATCTTTGGTTGACAGAGTTGGAGAAGGCCTTCAAGATCCTTAACATCCCTGAGGCAGACAAAGTGAAGCATGGTGTATATTTTTTAAAGGGGAGTGTTGACCATTAGTGGGCCATTGAAGAGGAGAAGATGTTTGGTGATGCTATTAGTTGGGAGGAGTTCTGACATGAGTTCATCAGTCAGTACTTTCCTATGATGTATCTGTATGAGAAGATATCCTAGTATGAGAGGATATGGTAAGGATCCATGTTGATTAATGAGTATGAAGCCAAGTTTATAGAGTTGTTAAGGTTCTGTCCTCACATGGCAACAACTGATCATGAAAGGATCAGACGTTTTGAGAAGGGCTTGAACACAGAATCGACCACACCCGTGTCTGCTTTAGAGAACTGTGAGAAGTTTGCCACATTTGTGGAGTCAGTCAATAGGGTGGAATGATTCATTGTTGAGAAACGTGAGAAGAGTGCCAAGAAGAGACCAACACAATATAGGGATAGTCATTTGGAGGCTTTAAGAAGCCTACATTCTTGGCACCATCAGTATTGTAGAGGTCAAATGCATATATGCAGTGGTCACCAAGAAGAGGCAAAGGCCACATTGTTACACCAGTAGGAGCCCATAGTACATCTTCAATGTCAGTGACAGGGTCATCTAGGCCATTGTATGAGAACAAGATGTGCTACAAGTGTGGCCAAGTTGGACGTACAAAATTTTATATTCCTATGAAGGATGATGAGGCGACCCAACAACTGAGGAAGAGTCAGTAGGGCCCACAGAGGCACCAGTTTAGCAGTGGTGGAGGTTGAGGACATGGACAAGCATCACAAGTTAGTTCTTCTAGACAGGAGAGCAGAGGATGAGGGAGACAACATGCAACGGCTTGATTCTACGCCATGAGTCAATTGGAAAGAGTGGTCAACCTACGACTAGTGACAGATCAAATGGAGTTATTTCATTCTAATTTGTCTTCTTCTTGATTTATATCTATTTTGGTTGACTGGGGTGGGACGCACTCTTTTGTCACTCAAGAAGTGATTGATAGTAGTTCCTTGTATGTTAGTCATAGACGGGATAGTCTTTGTTTAGAAACCCCGTTAGTTGGTTCTTCTGAGTCACGGGAGATGTGTCCTTCTCGTGTCCTTTATTTTTTAGGACATAGCATTCAAGTGGATGTCATACCACTTGATATGCATGGATTTGATGTGATCCTTGGAATGGACACCTTGGAGAAGTATCAGGTGATCTTGGATTGTAGTTCTAAGGTGACAACATTTATATATAGTGATGTGATGTGGATCTTCCAAGGAGATAGGAATATTCTTCTGACATGTTTTTGTGTCGGCGATGGTGGTAGAGAAGATGATAAGACAAGGTTGTGAGGCATTTTTAGCACATGTGGTGGATACTAAGGTGAGGAGTCCTAGTATCCAAGAGGTGTCAATGGTCTATGAGTTTGAGGGTGTGTTTCCATATGAGTTTCCAGGTGTCCTACCCCCCCTGAGAGAATGACTTTGAGATCAATCTAGTCTTGGGTACGCAATTAATAGCTCAGACATCATACATGATGGCTCCAGCTGAGATGGAAGAGTTGAAAAAATAGTTGTAACAGCTTCTTGAGAAAGGTTTCATCAAACTGAGCACGTCTCCATGGGGTGCTCCCATGTTGTTTGTGAAGAAGAAAGATGGATCCATGAGGTTGTGTATAGATTACACACAATTGAACAAGGTGACAATAAAGAACAAGTATCCCTTGCCATGGATTGGTGGCCTATTTGACCAGTTGTGTGGTGCCACAGTGTTCTTGAAGATAGACATGAGATCGGGTTATCACCAATTTTTTATCAAAACAGATGATGTACCTAAGTCAGCTTTGAGGAGTTGGTATGGTCATTACGAGTTTGCGGTTATGCCATTTGGGCTAACTAATACACCAACAGCATTCACAGACTTGATGAACATGGTGTTTCGGCCATTTCTTGATCATCGTGCACTCTTTATAAATGATATCCTGGTCTACTCCAGGGATAGTCAGCAGCATGAACAACACCTTCGTTTGGCTTTGACCATGTTAAGACAGCATCAGTTGTATGCCAAGTTCACTAAGTGTGAGTTTTGGTTGAAGGAGGTGTCTTTTGTAGGACAAGTGATATCTATTGAGGGTGTTCGTGTGGAACCCAAGAAGCCTGAATTCTTGCTGGAATGGGAACAATCGAAGATGCTGACAAAAGTGTGCAATTTTCTGGGTTTGGCAATATATTACAAGAGGTTCATCAAGAACTTCAGTTTAGTGGTGTTACCCCTAAAGAATCTGACGAGGAAATATGCGCCTTTTGTCTGGGATGACAAGTGTCAATGTGCCTTTAAGTTGTTGAAGGAGAAGTTTACAACTGCATCATGTGCTAGTTTTTCCTTGGTAAGGAAAAGGATACATAGTTTTTTGTGATGCGTCAAGGAATGGATTGGGATGTGTTCTAATGCAGGATACGAATGTGATCTCTTTTGCATCATGAAAGGTGAAGAAACATGAGGAGAACTACCCGACCCATGATCTGGAGTTAGTTTTTATGGTTTACACCTTGAAGATCTGGAGACACTACCTTTATGGCGGGAAGTGTCACAACTTCACATATCACAAGAACTTGAAGTATACATTTTCACATATGGAGACGGTGATGTTGGTTGGAGCTAATCAAAGACTATGATTACACTATTTATTACCATCCAGGAAAGGTGAATGTTGTGGAAGATGTGTTGAGTAGGAAGCCTTCTTTGTCATTATTTGTGGAGAAAGCACAATTGTGTTCCTTGGTGAGCCATAAGGGAGACATGTTGGTCTCCTTATGTTAGATGAACATGAAGCTATAAGTTTCTTTGTTAGCTGGTTTGTTGGCACAGTTGTAGGTGAAGCCTATGTTGCAATAGCATATTAGATAGGCACAATTGGTTGATATTATGATACAATAGATACGATCAGAGTTCGGCATCAAGAAGCATGAAGGCTTCCACGAGGCGGATGATGGGATAGTGTGTTATCATAGTAGAGTTGTGGTTCCTGATGTTGGAAATTTGAGGAAGATGTTCTTGGAAGAGGCTCACTCTTTGATGTATGTTATGCACCCAGGTAGCACCAAGATGTACCACAATCTGAAGGACCTATATTGGTGGCCTGGATCGAAGCGTAATGTGGCTGAGTTTGTGGCCAAGTGCGTAGTATGTTAGTAAGTGAAGTCAAAGCATCAGAAACTTGAAGGGGCTTTGCAACTGTTGCCTATACCACAGTGGAAATGGGATCATATTATGATGGACTTTTTGTTTGGTCTCCCTAGAACATCCAAAGGTCATGATTCCATTTGGGTGATCGTTGATAGGTTAACCAAGTCAACACACTTTTTTCCAGTAAATACGACGTATACCGTAGAGAAGCTTGCTCAGATATATATTGATGAGATAGTGTGTTTGCATGGTATTCCAACACCTATCATGTCAAATAGAGGTCTTCAGTTTACAAGTCACTTTTGGGAGCATTTGCACACTACTTTGGGTACATAGTTAAGGTTACTATTGCCTTTCACCCACAGACAGTTGGTTAGTCTGAGAGGACCATACAAACTATAGAAGATCTTTGGAGAGCTTGTGTCTTGTAGTTTTTGGGTAGTTGGGATATCCACCTCAACATGATAAAGTTTGCTTATAATAATAGTTATCGGAGGAGCATCGACATGGCACCTTATGAGATGTTGTATGGGAGACGGTGTAGGTCTCTGTTGTGTTGGTATGAGATAGGAGAATATTAACTTCTTGGTCCTTAGCTAGTGCAACAGACAACAGAGAAGATAAAAGTGATTCAATAGTAGTTGAAAGTAGCCCAAGATAGATAAAAGTCATATGCTAATAACCACTATAGACCCTTGGAGTTCCAATTGGGAGATAGGGTGTATCTCAAGGTCTCTCCTTGGAAGGGTGTTTTAAGGTTTGGTAAGAAGGGTAAGTTGTCTCCCGGGTTTATGGGACCTTACCCTATGGTGGCAAGTGTTGGGAAGGTGGTATACAAGTTGGAGTTTCCACCTGAGTTACATTGATTGCATCCAATGTTCCATGTGTCTATGTTGAGGAAGTGCCACCCTGATACCAAGTTAGTGCTTCATCCAATGGAGGTTGAGTTGGAAGAAGATATGTCGTATGTGGAAGGACCCGCGTTGATCCTTGATAGAAGAGTGAAGAAGTTGAGAAGAAGGACATAGTGTTGGTGAAGGTTTTTTAGCATCACTGTGGTGTTGAGGAAGCCACATGGGAGCTTGAGGAAGAGATTCTTAGGAAGTACACATCTCTTTTCTCTTAGGATTTCAAGGGAGAAATCCTTGTTAGGGGTTTATGGCTTGTAAGACCCCTATCTTGTGTTTTAGGCTAACCCTATTTTTTTCTTTATTAAGTGCTTATAAACTTTTTCTAATACTTTGAGGTGATTTTAGATCTTGTGGTAAGCTTAAGTTTCCATTTTGAGCTTGTTTGGATGATGTGTGTGCTTATTTTGGGTCAAATTGCAATTTACCCATTTGAGAGGGTCATCTTGAAATTTGCCATGCCTAGTGTGTACCTTCTCTCTCTTATCTTCATGAGAGATATTGTGATGATTTAGGGAGCCTTGGTTGAGCCTTTCATGAGTGGTGATACCCTTAGAGGTGATTAGGAGTTTTAGGGTTTTGATGTGTCTCGACCTTGTGTGCATGGTTGAGTGTAGCGACCCTTGTCTCAACCTTGGTGGGTGTCTTAGGTGTGTCTCGACTGAGACACCTACCTTGGCTTGGTTTTATCTCGACTAGGATGGTCTTGGAGTGGTTGGGTCAAGATGGTATATCCTTTGGTGGAGTGTCTCGACCTTGAGTCTCTTGTGACCTTTTTGTCTCGACCAGGTGGTGCTATGATGCTCTTGTTTTGACCTCCTTGAGGTGTTGCGACCAAAACCACATGTTGGGGACCTAAGTGTTCGATACCCAATATAGGTTGTATCACCATCTCGTGCATGCAAGGTTTAATTGGTTGCATGTGTGTTTCTTGGGTGGACAAGTGTCCCTTTGGTGCCTTTTGGTGTTGACACCTCATCTCCACCCTATCTCCCTCCTCCTTTAGTATATAAACCCTCTTTTCTCCATGCAAGTGAACCTTTCGTCCTTCCTTCTTCCTCCCTCTCTTTTGCTTATCCTTGGAGCTTGGTGGAGCAAGGAGAGTTGATCCTTGCAACTTTGGTGATAGAGATCCCTTGCGTGTGGTGATTTTGGACATCTTCAACCTTGGTAAGTGTTTGTCTTTCTTTGGTGATGTTTTCCTTTGATCTTCTACCCCATCTCCTTCCCTTTTCTTGGCCATTTCCCATGTATCCTCCATGGTGGTCGTTTTGGAGAGAAAGTCCCAATCACAAGGGTCATAGACCATATTTTGACAAGGTAGACCCAAGTGTGAGGAAGTTTCCTTTTCTCTATCTCCCTTCTTCTTTTGGTTTGGCCTAGGGTTTCTTTCTCTCTTTTCTTGAGAAATCTTTGACCTTGGTGTCTTCTACTCTTTTGTCCGAGAGTGGAGCTTTTGGTGGAGCTTCAACACCCTTGGTGATCGTGTTTTTGGATCTTGTGATCCTTGGAGTTTATCTTCCTTAAGGCAGTTTATATAACTCTCTACCATCTCTATTATTGCACTTTTCTTTGATTGCATGTTGTTGTTTCTCTCTCTTAATCATAATCCTAATGTACTAGTAGATGATTCCATACTCTAGAACTATATTGATGATGAAGATCATGCTTAGTTTTCTTGGAACTCGAAACCCTAATTCAAGATACCTGATTTGGAGATGGATGTGTCATTGTGGTTTTCTTCCTATCTTTTAACCATGGGTTTTGGTCACGTGCATGGTGCTCATGTACCTTGATGTATCTTGAAGTTTAGGTTCTTTTTTTGATGCATTAAACATGTTTTATTTCTCTTACATGAGGCTCTTTCATGGTGGTTTCAAGATACATGATCTAGGGTTTTTGGTGACCGATTTTATGAGAGGTTTTCCTCCTTTATGATGGTGGTTTTCTTTGATGTTATCTCCTATTTTGGCGATGATTATCTCCTATTTTGGTTGAGGTTCATCTCTATCTTGATGGTGGTCCTTTGCCTTGGTGGTAGCATGACCTTAGTGGTTGATACACCATGTTTTTCCCTTGGGTCAAGACACTTTGATGCTTGGTGTTCGGTCGAGATGTTGCTCTAGTTTTGGGTCGAGACAAGTGTTATAGTTTCAGTCGAGACATATGCTTTTGTGTGTTCGTGAATTTTTCTTTTGCTTCGGTCGAGATATGCCTTTATTTTTGAGGTCGAGACATGTTATGGGTTGAGGTCAAGACATGTGCTTTGAGGGTGGTCGAAATACTAACCCTTGTGGTGGTTGCCACCATGGTGTGTCTTGGTAGTGACTTGGCTGATGTGTTTCGGTCGTGACCTAGTTGGAGTGTCTTGGTTGTGACCTTTGTGTTATTGGGAGGTCGAGACACTTCTTTCATGAGTGGTCGAGAAACCTATGGATGGATGGTCGACATCCATACCTGAACATATAGATAACACATGAGTATGAGTAAGAAAGTAATGATTCAAGTATAGTGTTGTTTGAATGATAGTTTGGTTAATCCTAATCATGTTCCTTAACCCTAACAAGTTCCAAGAAAGTGGGAGATGGTGTGCCTAGGGTTTGGTGATCGAATGTTACTATAAAACCCTAATCAGCTATGTATGGAACCCTAACCCTAGTGTTAGGTCATGTGATGTGTTTGCTTCTCTCTCTTGAAGTAATTATCATACTATGATGCTTTCTCTCTCCTGTTTATAAATCCCTAACTTTGCAGGTGATGTGAACTTGAATGACATAGCTATGTGAATGCTATGGTGAATCATATATTGTATAGAATGGTGATTATGAGCAATGTTGAGGCATAATGTGATGTAGTATATGCAGGGATTATGTGATTAGGTCCTATGACTTGGTGTGAAGGTGTGATGTCTATTGTGAGGTGGTATCCTGTAGTTATATGATTGAGGGATTGATATCCCACAGTTATGTCACATTGGTGATGGTCTTGTGAATGGTAGTGCTACAAGTATCATGTGGTGATTATGTGACTAGTTCACACCTTATACATTTTATATTTTATGGAGTTGTAACATTCCCTTATCCTTATAGAATTTGTTTTGTATTTGTATGTTGTAACTTGATTGATGCTAAAAGATACCCAATTGGATTAATTAATCAAGTAAAACTCCAATCTTGTAGGTGCCATGTGCCATAGATCCATTCTAGTATCAGTCTTAGTGTTGGATGGTGAAACAAGTCATTCCTATGAGAAACTCAGAGTGCATATTTTTTAATATGTGGGTGCAAGTCAGGTATCTCCCTGATCCATAATTATAGGTTGTGTGAGACGGTCATGCTTGAGCTGCACTCCTTATGATATGGATCACCATGCTTGAGCCAATCATTTCTTTTTTAGAATACACATGTGTGATCATGTTCTTCTAGCACTGTTACATGTACCAGGGTGGGCTAGGTGTTATTATATGAGGATGGCCATGCATGAGCCAATCCTTCAATTTGACTATATGTCATTGTTGTAGTTGACTGATATGTCTCTACGGTGTTTTCTCTTGTGCTGACCAAGAGGTGTGGGGAGTTTGTGGATTCTAGTTGTTCCATTGACCTTGTATGACATCAATTTTTCCTTAGAAGTGGCCGGTTGTATTTTGTTGGTACGACTCAAATCCTTAGGACAATAATAAAAGATGTAATACAGTCATGTAGTATATTCTTCTTAGGGTCAAATATGCTTCACATTGGTTGAGCCCTTTGCCTTATCTTTGTATGGATTTCTTGAATTATAAGGCGGTAAGAGAAATAAATTGTTATACATGTTATTTATATTCCTTCTTAGAATATTAATTGATCTACGCTCAGTGGTAACAGCCCAATTTTTCTTAATATGCTTAATTTGTTAATTACATATCATTTAGTTGAATATGTTCAACCTGCTAAGTATCTTTGTCTTAGTTATATGTACTTTAATAGACGTTAGCGGAGAATTATATCTCTCTCTGGGATGTTTGGTCTCACCCCGTGGGTTTCCACATCTTTTTGGTTGAGCACGAAGAGATAGAGATCGTACAGTCAAGGAAGAGCAGTAGCAAGGGTAGTACATCATAAGGTTGATGTGTTTCTAGTCTTTTGGTGAAAGAGTCTTGGAGTCGTTCATGTACACACAAGTCTTTGGGGGTGATCTCAATGTGTTTTATGGATACATTATCGATATGAGGTTTTGAACTTGTGAGCCATGTATGTAAGATATGGAAGATGTACATGTGTATATATATATATATATATCTGTGTGTGTGTGTGTGGAACATATATCTCATGTGATAGGTTTATGATAGGAACGATGATGTAAGCACCTTGTGATATAATATATAATGCATGTGACAGTCTTGTGGACTTATTTGTGATTAGTTTTTGGCTTATGGTGCTTTTGAGAAATCGGTTTTAATTTCCTATGTTTTCTGGTAATTCGCGTGTTTAGTTTTAATTTCGCGTTTAGTTTTGAGTAATCTCATATGTGGCATATCTAGGCGTCACAGAGAACGTGTGAAATGAGTGGCAGAAAGGGGTGATTAGTGAGGTGTAATGTCATAGCCGACGTACGAAGGTGGAAGATGGGTTTATGGCTATTGAATTTGGTGTATTGTGTATTGAACGTCGATCCAAGGACGTGGAGGAGATATCCATGGCATGTCATTGGTCAAGAGGGATAGATAGGGATTGCTGACATGAAACCAATATACATTGAATTATGTTTCTTTAAAAATCTAGAAAAAAATCCAACTTTCATACTAGAACTCAATATTTGATGAAATTTTCAATGTTGGTTCAAAATTTCCTTATTCTTCTTATATTAAATATTTAGATCCAAGATCATTATATTAAGGAAACTCAATATTGGATATTTATGTTCTAAAGTTTTATTATACACTCAACTTTAGTCCAAAGGGTTACATGTGACATTTGATCAAATTCAATTCATGTATTGAGAATAATGCGACTCAAAGTCATCTAATGGAGGATGAGAGAAGTTATTTAGTGAAATAAAGAATCATATGAACCATGATATACATAATTCAAAGAGTGAGAAAAGTTGAGGTTGTTGCATATTGTCTCCTAAGAAGGTGTTGATCCTCCTTAAGTGTGGTAGAGGTATCAACGTCACTGCATCATGTATATTGAGCTCAACATCATGGTAACGTCTTAAATTGTATTTGAAGCCTCGACATGAGTCTTGTCACTTCAAATCAAAGGAGCCTGTGATGTTATGGACCTTCTAGAGAACAAACAATGACATCTCCGCATGCATACACCAAAATTGACACGGTGAGCACAATCATACCAGTCATGGAGAGAAGCACACTTTTCTACCTCATCACAACAGCCAAGAAGTTCAACACAGGTTGAACAATTTTTGCCTCTACTCTTACCATCACATATCAATATCTTCTCCTTATTTTCTCCTTGGTGAGAGTCAATTCTATCCAAATACTACTAGAGGTGATCTATTTTTAAATTATATTGACTGAAATAGGGTAATGTAATCATAATATTATATAGTGGTTAAATATCAACAGAAACCAATCAAGTTAACCATACATCAAATTGATGTGTAGTAGACAATACACTCTCAATAAGTCTTTTACTCTTTTTCTTAGTGTTCTCTCGAAACCCCCACTCTCTTGTCTTAAGTAAAGAAATCCCTTTATTTTCCTTAATAATAAAATTTACACTTTTTTTCCTTCCAACTAACATCAGGTTAAGTTTACAACATTAGTTTAATTATGTTGATAAGTTTCATAAACATGATATTCAATGGATCAACTCAACTCAATGAACTTTTATTTAGATATAGTATTCATAAAAAATAGTATATCTTAAATATAGTCTAAGGTTATCATCTTTATTATTGTGTTACTTCTATACAATGGTTGATCAAGATAAATTATGGATATGAATCAAGTATATATTGCTTTTGGGAAATATGTAAACATAATTGTAATCTACATAATATATGTTCTCAGGAGTTATCTAAGTGTTTAATGTTATGCTAATATAATATGTGTATGCATGTTATGCTTAGGGGTGTTAGAAAGTCAACTTTGATTCATACACACATCTAAGTTCATGTAAACTATAAAACCACAAACTAATAGAACCCATTTTTAATGTGATCTAACTTAGTCAAAAACTAATTCTATAAGACATAATCAAAACTATAATTATATTATTGCCTATTTTTATATGATGAAATGTTAAAATAAATTCACCATTTTTACTATTGTATCAAATTATAAAAATATAACCTAAAACTACACAGTTTTTTGATAGTGTAAAAGTGTTGTTACTAAAGAAAAATGCTTATGGGGATTTGTATCCCTTTCATAATTATCACATTTTTCATCTTTTAGGAAACCCACTTTAATTGAAAAATAGCCTTTCAAACTCTTACTTTTATAACCAGACAGACAACAAATATAGATAAAAGTTAATGATATAGAGTGTAACTTAGATTGGGTAAGTAGTGCCTACCAAGAAGCTAACAGATAAGGAGTATAGAGCACAGATTCCCTATAAGATAATTATCGAGTAAGTGAATCCAATCTAGGATGAGTCCACCACTCCAATGTAGAGTGACCATATTACAAAGTGAGTGGGGGTGGGTTCCTCCTTATACAAACTACACCAATAAAAGAGGTAACATATATAACATCTAAACATCATCAAAAGCAAAATGGACAAACAAGGCAATCAATATCATCTATATTTAACAACATGAGCTTGTATCACCTTCCATGAGTATCAGTGACCAAATTTGGGATTCACAGTCTCACATGGATAGGGGATCATTTTGACATCCTCTTCAAAGTTGGCAACACCTTCCAGAGTAGATGATGCAGCATCATCTTAATATATGGTGAAGGTTCTAGAAACTAGATTCACTTTGATGTACAAACTAACATCACCTATAAAGTCACAAGGAAATCCATTGATGTCATGATCTATCTTTCTTGTTTTCATTGGAATTTGGTTATTATGTTCAAACCATATGTTCATATGACATAGAACTCTAGGGATTTAGCACTAATCTTGTGAATAGAGAGAGTATGTGTTAAATAAGTGGATGCAAGTATCATTCTTTGTTATATCTAAAAGTTTTGTGGGGGGAAATGTGTCCATGCCTCCAAAGAAAAAACACATCTACATATGTGATTTGTTTCTTTGGACTATTTGAAGCATAGAAGGAAAATGAAAGGTCTAGGGAACCCTCTTTCCATATAGTTTATTCCTTGAAAAACTATTTGGTTTCCTATTAGTCATAATAAGATGTCAACTTTGTTGGGACATTTTTTTTTCCAAAGTCTAGACCATATAAGAAATTGTGACCATGTGTGTTTGAAATTTTGTGGGCTTTATTGACTATAAAAGCAGTGCCCCATGTCCAACCAAATTAGAGGTGTATATATTTTTTTTGTCAACCAAATATGGGAATCATAGGTCTATATCAGTTCTGATCGATGTATATTTTAAGTAATATGTGAGATTGGGTAGTCAAATGAAGCCCATTTCTGTCTTGAGTGCATTTTGTCTTGAGGATAAGTAATTGGATTTTTGTCAACGGTGATATATTTAATGTTGTTTGGGATGTTGCAACCTAGATTTTATTAGTCTAACCTCCCAAGTTTGGACCAATTATCCAAACAAAAACTCATGGGGGAAGGGGTGCATATGATGTCCGTAATCAGTCTAATACAATTGTTTTATCTCTATAAATGGCAAAAAAGGGTTTTTTTATATGTTTGGGGAGAGTTTTTCCTACAATAATGGTTCCTAATGTAGTTTTTACAAGTATTAATCTTATTTTCATCCAAAAATCGATTTTTTTGTTGAAAATGCATTTTGAGTGAAGTTTGAGATGCATGACACCTCGTCCACCAAGTGGTGAGGTTTGGTAATTAAAATCATGTCAATTTTTCTAAAATCATGTGTGCTTCTTAGTAGGAAGTCTCTTCTCATTTTGTCTACTTGTAGCTCCACTTTATTGGGAGTAGGATACAACTAACAAAGTTTGAGGACATACTTGTTAGACTAGCATTAATACAAGACTATTTTTAAGACATTTCAATATATATGTTTCTAGTATGAAGGTCACTTTATTCATGATAGGATGTCATAGATATGCAAGGAGTTTATTATGCAACAAGGGCAAACCTAATACTTGAGGATAAAACTCTCAAGCTTGAATTGTAGTGTATAGATATATCTCTCAAGATATTTTTTGTCGATATTGACACCCACAGGATGGATGCATGAAATTTATTTCTCAATCCTGGTAGGTGTTTGAAGATCCCTAAAATTCTAATAATGATGATAATATTATTGTCATCAGAATGATGAATATGGTAATGTCATCAATGGGTTGAATGATGTGACCTTTGTAAGCATGTTTATCTTTTATGCAATACCATTTGAACTCTAAGCCTAAACATGGAAACTATAATGGATGTGAAGATAACAAATAAATAGGGAGATAAAGGGTTATGTTGTCTTAGGCCCATTTGAGCTTTTGAAGTGTCCAAAAGGAGATCTATTAACTAAAACTATTGAGAGACCATAAGTGAGGCAAGATTTAAACTAGTTAATCAATTTTCATAGTAGTTATAACCTTTGAGAAAAAGGAGAAAATTCCTATCTATGCCTCCAAATGATTTATAAAAATTCTTTTTTTTAGAGTGAGTAATGGAATCATTTTGGAATTGCACATATGTGGCATTTTGTTAGCAATAACGTATGCATTCTTAATACTATGTTCTTTAATAAAATTACTTTTTCCATATTGATAATATGATCCATATGATATTTCTTTCTATTTTTGAGAACCTTGGCTATGATGTTATATGAGTTGATTATCAAGCTTATTCATCTGATTTGTCTAATGATGGTTTAGGAATGGTTGATTCTCCTTTTTTGTTGACATATTCAAGTCATATCCCACTCTCCTCTAGTTTCGTTATTTTTATGTTTCACACTTTGTATTATAGATCTCTCTCTCTCTCAGCATTAAGTAAGTTTTGCTTCAATAATTTGGACTTTTACTAGAAAATCATTAAATCATGATATAACACTGAGTTTTTTTTCCATATTTTACCAACCTTCAAGATACCCTTCTCAAGGTTGACTGGGGAATGTTAGTTGATGCATTGTATGAGAACATGTTTCCACAATCACTACACCGGTAAATCTTAAACAAGTCATGAAAATCAAAGTTTTAAAAGAAAAATATTACAAGTTCACTTCATTTACTTCAAGTAAGAACCTATGTACACGCAAGCCTATTTTCAAGGTAAGGAGTTGTGTTTAGTTAGCTGCAAAAATATATTTGAAAGATGATGTCCACTTCCATATATGCCCTAATTTTCTTTTACTACAACCTATTTACTTTAGATAATTTCCTTGCATAAATAACGGGGAACATAAGATAAGAACGTGTGGAAAGTGAAATGAAACGTAGAAATTCATGTAGTAAAGGGGAGTGATTTCTTCTTATGCTGATTCCATGTAAAGAATAATGATAAGTAAATTTCTCCTTTTGCTAAAATGAGATTAGATTGATCTAATTCTGATTTTATGACACATTCCACAAAAATTATAGTCATCATGTCTAGTGGAATTTTTTGACTAAAATAGTATCTTCATCCCTATTGATTTTGTATTTATTTTGGATTTTGCTTCAATAAGTACCACCACCATCAATAAAAACTAGTATGATAAATGTGGATAGTGATGTATTTATGATACCATGAAAGATTTTTGGTGAACCTCTATCGAACTAATATTCAATGTTGTATTTGTAGCAATAACATTAAGATATTTCCATTATGTTGGAATTACACCTTCTATACGTGCAGAGTGGCTTAATTTAACTAGTTTAAGTTAAAATGCTTCACAAAAATTTATTTAAATAGTTTAAATAACACAATTGAGATTCAAGAACTCATATTTGTTATGATATTGGATTTAACAATTTGGAATGTCACTTATGTTGGGTGAAGATTCCATGGCAAGTCACATGTTGAAAATAATGAATTGTTCTATAAATAAGAGTTATATATATATATATATATATATATATATATATATATATATATATATATATATATTGCACACCCAAAGTAACTCCAATCTAGAATATGTAGTTATAGGAATAGGTGAATTCTTATAGGGACTGGTGAAACAAATAGGTTGAGATATGTTTAACCCATGGAATTGGTTTGGTTTGCCTCAAATCAGATAGGATATCTAGAAACTATATATGAATGAATTGGGTTAGAAAAAAATGAGTTATGTTTAAGTATATGTAAGCTAAAGGGATTATCAGTGAAGAGTTGACAAGATTTTATTCACTACTAGCTATGGGGAATTACTTGTAGTCGATCAACCACCAAGTACTGAAGGGTGTGATCCTTTTGTAGATGCCAAGTAGCATTTTTTGGTCATTGTGGAGAGACTCAGATGTAATTCTCATATTCAGATTTATATGTGGATAGGATATAATAATATATATATCTTAAGATCCAAAATTGGGATATAATATCATCTAAATCATATATGTAAAATTATATGAACTATAATATAAAATAGCACAAAGTTTATATTATTATATGCAATATATCTACTATACTCTAGAAATTTTACATGTTTTGACTAATTTCATGCATATTATGTAAAAGATGTACAAAAATGTTCAAGATTTTATTTTTCTCATTCTTGTTTTTAAAAAATCTAGGAATATATGTAGGTATATGTGTTACATATTTTCAAAATTTTAATTTAAAATATGATATCTATCGTACTCAAATTAGATATATGAGGTCGAAAAAATTAAAATGAGACACCTGTTAATGTCATATTCTATTTCAAAAGTTACACAGATTATGATTACATTTATGTACTAACAAGATATATCATTCATGTATAAAATATGAAAAATAAAGCATACAATACATTTTATATATAATAATCTATTATTTATATATTCAATTATAAAAAAAGTATTACATTCACTAAATGCTTATATTTTTCATATTTAATTATGAAAAACATATTATTATAAATATATTTATAATTCCCAAAAATGTAAATTTTCAGTATTACGATTGAAAACTTGTATACATAATTTTACTTATTGTTACTTTTAGTATAGTTTGGATAGTTTTACATATCATGTTCAATATTTGGATCTAATAACTTTGGATCTTATATCACATATTATTATATCAATTTCAAAATAAATTGAATATTGTAAGAATATACATATGTTATTAAATGTATTATTTGAATACAAATATGAGAATATATTATATTCAAAATTATGAATATATGGGGTATCAAAGGATTGAATAAACATTACACGGTTGGCGCCATATGGTAGCTTCACATTGAAGAAGCCAAGTGAATTTTTGTTTTCACAAAAAAGGTTGTCACGTGGAACCGACAATCCTTCTATTCTCTTCCCACCCCCTCAAACCAAGTCATTCTGGAAGTAGGTTATAAAATAAGACATTAATGTAATTATTTTACTCAAACTAGGTCACTTTTATTTCTAAAATCTTTGTAATGAAGGCCACATTGTGCTAGGTAAGAAGCATCCCCTTCTCAGTGACTATATAATATCCTTTTATGTGCATGTTGTATCCTTCACCACCCCTCCCATTTCATTTTGATCCATATGGGTTTTGTGATCATCTCAGAGGATGTAGATCTACTTTTGGGTATCCAAATCCATGTAAATTTCCTAGAAACAAGTCATAGATACACGTAAACAATGGTTATTACTATTGTCAATGTTTGAATGAAAATATGTTTCCAAATTCATGACTATCTGTGATCATTACCAAATATATTTTCATTTTGACCAACACTGCATATGAAGGCATGTATGTATACAACCTAATTTTGCATTCATATCAGAGCAATGTCAATTTTAAATTTTCATGTTAGAATGAATTTTAAACTTTCTAGGTCATTGTGATAATTTAGTTCATTGGGTTAAGTCCTTAACAAATTGTCCGGCTCACCCTAATACCCTATGTGAGTTGTGGTTGGAGGAATTAATCTAATTCTATTTCTATTTTTATTGTTTCTCTTTCGACTAGTAGTAAGCCCTTCACAATAGCAAACAAGTTATTAAACTTACAGCTCATGGATGTAGCTAATCTTGATGCTAGTAACATATTGTTTGTAATACACTCAATATGTTCTTCTTGGGTACAAACTTCGTCATGAATATGTATAATTGTAATTTACTTCGCTTATTAATTCCTAATTCAACTTTCTTATTTTAGGTTGGTTGATTTCAATTTTTGTTGATGATATTCATCAGATACTCATACTTGTGACATACCTACTTCATTTATCAGTTTCGACATAGCAAACCATGTGTATTAGCAAACACTAGTATATTTTTTACCTCTGGTATCACTTTTCTCAACATCAAATTTTCAAATAAAACTAACAATATAGGCCTATAGCTTCGGTTCATTAAGTATAAACGTCACTACTGGTCAAATCTTACTGATTAATAAAGAATATGGGTAACTTTTTTTATATATAATGACATTTTTTGGCAAAGGATCAACATCACAAATAGTCTACAAAATTCATTTTTCAGGGAAAAAATTGATATAGGCCTATTCTGTCATTTACTTAAAAATTATGACAAAGCCCTTCCCATAAAATAAATTTTAGCTCCAAAAAGACTCTATCGCCAGTTGTACTCCATAAAAACTGACATCACAAGTCACACCAATTGCAATAAATTTTACCTCCAAAAAACATGTGGTGTCAATTTTTTCTTAAGGAACTGATGGCATAGGGTTCCTGCCATGTGTCCTATGAAAAATATTTTCCCCCAAGTTGAGTTATTTTGTCAATCTTAACTCTAGAAGCTGGTGAGATAGGTCTTAGAGAGGTTGGTACTTTTTAACAAGGATAAGTACATATGTTTTCAGTTTGTCAGTGGATAAATATTTAGAGAGAGTGAACTATGTCATTTCTATTACCGGATTGCCAACGACACAGGTCTTAGTGAGGTTGGCATTTTCTAATATAGATAAGTATATATGGTGTCAGTTTGATGGTAGGTGATAGAGAATGAAATATGGCATCATTTTTTTCTAGCAATGGACGCCTAAAGTCTTCATTGTCAATTTTTTTGTAATAACCAATGAATAAATTCCACTTAATAGTATCCGCAAAATTTATTTTCCCCATCTTTGTTTCATCACCCCTGATACCTAGCTTCTCTCTAGAAACAACAACAGCCTACTAACTCAGTCTGCCGCTTCTAGCCATCATGGTTGTCTCCATTACTTCCCATTATAGCCATCGTCAGTTCTTGTGGTGTTGCTTCCTCTACCCTGGTTGGAAACCCTACTGCCTCCATCGCCTATGGTTGTCTCTTCCTTCTCTTGCTTACCTCCATTGTCACCTTTGGTTGCCTCCACCACCGGTTCCTCAGGTTATTGACATCATTATCACGCTCTACCCTACAATCGCCATATCTGAGAGGTGCCATTAGCCCTACTGCCGATGCTCTACTGCCCCTACTTTTGCTTCTTACTGCAACCATTGCCCACTACCTCTGCCCCTACTTCTATTGCTCTACCACTGCTATGAGCCCGCACTCTTCCCCTACTATTGAAGGTCCTTCTTCTCTTTGTATACCTGCATATCACTAAATGCATGTATAGTTTGTTGAATTTGAGCAATATATAGTATCCCTATCTAATTATAATTATTTATTGAGTGCATTATTTTATAGTTGTTTGATGATTGTATTGTTGCATAATTATTTGATTAAGTTGATATGAGTTACACAATGATATGAATTTAGCTAAATTGATATCAATTGAATGATGAAATATAACTAGGATTTTAATTTGAAAATTGGAGATATCATACTTGTATAGTTGAAATTCATGGATAACTGCTTGTCTAGTTTGGTGCATTGTTTGATTTGAATGTTGTGTGGATAAATTATCACACCTTCACATTAATTAAACTGAATTGATATCAATTGCTTAAATTAGCATGATTTAAACAGATTTTTTTTATATTTACCTAAATTCTAAACCATGAATCTTAGCTTAAATTGCCTTCCCTACCCCCCACCGTCTCACACGACTTGGTCCACCTTCCCTTGCGGTTGTGTCTGTTTGGGGTTTTTTTGCCTCCTGCCTACCAAGCTTTGTGGGTGTTGCCTTCCTTTTGTTGTTTTGTCTATGTGTTTTTGTCGGGTGCTTTGTTTTCTTGAGTGAGTTTGTCTGTCTGATAGTTTGTATCTTCGTCCGGGTGGTGCTCTGTTTCTCATCATCGCTTTGTCTGTGTGTTTGTTTGGGGTTTGGTTTGGTCCTCTTCTGGCCTTGTCTTTGCTGTTTTTGTGGCTGTGTGTGTTTTTCTGTTGGTGTCATGTTGTGTCTTTGGTTTCGGTCGAGCTCTCTTCTTTTCAGGTGGTCTTATGGCCTCTTCATGATGTTGATCTCTGCTGACAACTTTGCAAACTCCCAACCCGGTATACTCAAAGGCTCTTGCGGATTGAAGGCTTCCATCCCTGATAGCTGCTTTCGACAGCCACTACAAGAGGTGGTCGGTGCTAAAATTTACCTATCGCATCCCAATCCGAGTCTTGTGCTATGTTGGTCCTCAAAGGGGGTAGTTGTTAGTTTCTTCCTTGTGAGATCTCTTTCTTGTAGAGGCCGTATGGCTTTCTTGAAATGACTTTGAGCTTACCTTCAAAAAAAAATGAATCTTAGCTTAGATATATATCTTGTTGGCCTAGAAACTTGTTCAAAGTTTACTCATTAAGAGTAAATCTTTGATAGTCCCTTGGGACTATTCTTAAACACTTACTCTCACTTAGGATGTAAGTGTATAATATATATTCAGTTTTCAAGATATTTCGTTAGCACTTCTTCATTTGTTCTCTAAGTACAAATGTAGGTGGGTATATGGCTATCTACCCATCTACATTAGTGTACTTGGAGAACTGAGGGTAAATGTTGTTGAAATATTCTTGAAAACCAAACATACATTGTACACCTACTAGTGAGATTAAGTGTTCAAGAATGGGACAGGTGGTACATATTTATTACTATCAGTTATTCACCAACAAGTATTGTCCTACTTGAAGTATGCTTTTCTTGCATGTGTGTCCTTCTTTAGAGCCCCAACCCTATTCTCCCTACTCGATCTTGTTCTCCCCACTTTGTTCACTATTGTCATGTTTTTGCCAGTAAAATCTTAGTGAGATGATAAAGTATCATCATATTCCCATCTTCGTCTTATCAATCATGTCAAATGAGTGCTTCATAGCATATGCATAATTTTTCAACAAATACTTCAAATCTCATGTCCTATCTTTCTGTGTTTCTATTCTTCCAACCAGAAGGTTTTATAAAATCTTTAAGGAAAAAATGACTTAGTTTTAGTAAAATAATTATCAAAATGACCTAATATAGAATTTGTGTGTAGAATGACCTAGTTTGAGGTGGTGGGGAGAGAAAGGAGGGATAGTTAGTACCACATGGTGGCCTCTTCTTAAAGATACCATTTCATTTAGTGTTTTCAAGAAGAAGCTTCCGCGTGGTTCTAGGCCTTGTGATCATTTTTTTCATTTTTTTTATTCTATACTTTGATATTGCTTATATTTGAATCAGACCGATAATGTTATCAAAGCTTTGATGATTATTATTTAGATAATTATAGGATCAAAACATGATGTAACAAAGTAATGTTTATAATATAATGTAATGTGATATTATTAATATGTTAAAAATATAAATATATTTATATTTCTATATTTATACATAAATAATCCATTTAATATCATATGAATTAATTTTCATATAATTTTTTGCACAAATTGAATATAGTAATATATAATATTAGATCAAACATTTTGAGATCCTATATTATCAAAATTTGTTATATAAAATTATATGAACTATTGTATAAAGTAACACCAAATTTTATACTACTATATACATTTGTTCTTGCTATATTGTAGAAAATTTCCATGTTTTGAATAATATCATGCATATTTTACAAAAAATACATAGATGTTCCAAATACTATTTTTTTCATTTTTTTATTATAAAATTTGAGAATATACAAGTAGAACATATATTTCTTTTCTTTTGGGGAAGCTAGGAGGCAATTTATTCATTTTTCCCTCCTATACAAGCCAGTAAGGATAAATAGTATAAGCATCATTCTCTGCTAGAGAGGTAAACTTGGTAGTACTACTACCATAACAATGGTCCCCCTCTAAATGTGCCTTAATGCATTCAGGGGGTCCTGTGTGATCAACACATCCAATGGATTGTTTTTGGTGGTGCTTAGCCAGCTTGTCTGCAACTTGATTCTATGATCACGGGATGAATGTAATGTTCCAGTCTTTCTTCTCCACTAAGTGTTGTTGGATGTGATCTAGCATCTTTGCAAACCTTGGGTTCTGTGAAGAACTTGATTATAGCATTTCTACAACTACCATACAGTCAGTCTCCACTATCATCTTAGCATAACCTTCTCTACTCACCATCTCGAGGGATATATCAATGGCTATTACTTCTACATGCAGCACTGACTCATCTCATATCCTTCTTGTATGGCCTCCTATCCATTTACCATCATGGTTCCTAACTACAATTGTAGATGTTGCATTGAGCTTCTTGAATGCCACGTCGGTATTGATTTTGATCATTTTAGGTGGAGGTTGATTCCAGCATGTTTTTTCTTCATGTGTGTGTTGTGTGCTTTCCTTCACCTATGCTCGTTGTATCAGTGAAGCTTATCCCTGAATCCATTGTGTTTGTCTGATGGATGGTGCCCTTTCTCCCTAGAACACCTGGTTGTTCCTTGCTTTCCAGAGTTTGTTGCAACTCATTATGAAAAGTTGAATACCCATACCTCCTGGTTTCAAGTTAGTGTATAGCTAGTCATTTGCCTCCAGTTGGAAAAAGTCTGATGGTAATCCTCCATGGCCAACACATCTTCATACCTCTTCTGCATAGGGACAGTCTCGCATGGCATGGATGGTAGTTTTTTCAGTGTTCCTGCATCTGTCACAGGTATTCACAGCCATCATATGCCTTCTCATTCCTCTACTATTCATCAATAATGTGCCATGCATGAGTAACTAGATGAACATCTTTTTCTTTACTGGCACCTATGCCTCCCATTCTAGATCCCATTCTCCCAAGACGTTGAATTCTTGTCATCATAAGATGGTGTGATATGCAGACTTAGTTGTGAATATGTTGTGTGGGTGCTCTATCCATACTCTAATATCATCCTTACTTGTTACTTATGGTGATTCAATTTGGTTAATATGATGAACAAGCTCCACCGAAAGCTATTCTCTTAGGCATACAAAATTCAATTCAGGGGGAAAGCCACCTGACCTGAGAACAAGTAATATGTTTCATGGCTTGGCTGAGGAGGAATACGGTAGTTCTAAACCAGAAAACCTGGCATGTAGAACCTCCAAAGTGATGGAGGAGGCACCAATACCAAGAAGACAAGCTAAAGTCTAGCACAAGAAGAAGGCACAAAGCCAAGAAAAAAAGACTCAACAAGAGACTACAGTCCTTATGAATATCACCAATGCAATGGTGGCAAGGAAGAACTTTGAGAAACCAAAAGTGAACCATGTAGTGGTGAACCCAGATGTTGATGAGGTTGTGGAAGTAGTAGAAATCATGGAGGAGTTCGATGCGAGTGCAAACAATGCCAATGATAGGATTAGAAGGAAAGAGAAGGAAGCCATACCACATGAAGCAATTAATGAACCAAATGAAGCTTTAGCTGTCGTGGCCACTGGAGTGACAAGCAAAAAAAGTAAGGGTACCGAGTCCAAAATGAAAAGAACTAGGAAAGCCAGGTCCATCAACCCCCAGGAGCCTCAAAGATGTAGCTTGAGGAGGACAGGCCCTGATATACCATCCACATAGGATGTTGTACAGTGAGAGGAAGCGGGGACATCAATAGAAAAAATGATTTCGAGAGAGGAGGAAAGGATGGAGGAGATGAAAAAGGAAGATATGGAACCTGAAGCTGAAACCGCAGAGACACCACAAGCCACCAGTAGTGTTGAATGCTAGACATAATGTCCTGGAACATCTATGGAGTGGGGAAGAAGGAAACTCAAAGAAATATCAGAGAGTTGATGAACATACACAAACCAAAAATAGTAATGATGCTAGAACCTTGGTTAAGTGGAAGAAAAACCACAAGAACCATTGCAAAGATGATATTCATGAAATTTAGCAGGGTGGAAACTAGGGGTTTTTCCAAAGGGATTTGGCTCTGCTAGAAAGATAGCAAATGTGATGTTGAAATAGTTAATTATCACAGACAATTCATCACATGTTGTGTTAATAACACCACACTGATTACCTTCATCTATGCCAGCCCACACATAGTTGTTAGAAAGATGCTATGAAAGCATATCATATGCATAGGAGAGACTTTCATCAAGCCATGGATAGAGATTGGGGTTTTCAACACCACCTGTTACCCAGATGAACGAATAGGAACACCTCATGACAACTACTCAGAAGCCAAGCTTTTCCAAGAAATGATGCAACTGACGGGATTAAGTGGCCTAGGCTTTTGAGGTCCTCCTTTCACATTTTAGTGGGGGCTCCTACAACAACGCATTGACAGAGTTGTGGGAAACAATGCCTTTTATACAAAAGTTCCATAATTTTTGGGTAGAACACCTACCTCACCTACCATCAGACCACAACCCAATTCTTATCAAAGCAAAGGGAAGACATGTGGGACCAAGAAGGTTCCTAGCCAAAGCCCGTTGGACACATGATGAGGATTTCAACACAATGTTGCAAGGGACCTAGAGAACAGACATGGATTTCTATGCTTGTTGAACCAATCCAAACCTTCCATAGATAGATGGGAAAAGGAAAACATGGAGAAAAAATGAAGAAACAAAGGGAGGCTCATGAGAAATATTACTCAACTCAAGAAGGAGCTTGCAAAGCACTTCAATCAAATTATGGATGGCATATACACTAATATGAAAGCATAACTGAATGAAGTTTTGAAGGAAGAGGAGGAGGAATGGTGGTTGAAAAATCACATTGACTGGCTAAGAAACATAGACAATAACTCAAAATTTTCCCAAGCTTTCTTTAAATAAAGGAAACGATCCAACACCATCACTATGCTTAAAAATGAAGACGGTGAATGGGTTTCTAAGGAGGAAGTGTTGAAAGACCTGGTAAGAAGTCATTTCCATAATCTTTTAATAGAAACTACCCACACAACCGTACATGAGTTTGTAGGTGTAGTTGGGTATTTCAAGAGGCTCACACATAAGCAATTGAAAATCATTGCAGCTGAACTAAAAGAGGAAGAATGTTATAGGATCGTGAAGGAGATGAATCCATATAAGGTGGATGGGCTGGATGGGACCAATGCCTTATTCATCTAGAGATACTGGACAATCACGAAGGACTCAATTGTCAATACTATGAGTAGTGTTATAAGAGGAGAAAACTTAACCAGCGATCCATGTGATGAAACTATTATCCTCATCCCTAAAGTGTCCAAGCCCACAGCGTGTGGACAACTCTGCCCGATCTTCCTCAATAACTATTGATTGAAGTTGTGCTCAAAAATTGTTGTAGAGAGGCTCAAACCTCACATACCATATTGTGTTTTAGACGCCCAGAGTGTCTTTGTCCCAGGAAGGCATATTACTAACAGTATTGTTGTTGTGCAGGAACTCATTCACATGATGAAGTGGAAGACTAGCTCAAAGTAAATGGCCATCAAAATTGATTTATCAATGGCGTATGATAGATTGTCATGGTCCTTTATAGCAGATACTCTCCAAGGACTACACATGCCATAGAACATCATCAACTACATAATGAAGCCATTATCGATAGGAGAGTGCTTTGTTCTAGGGAATGGGAATCTAACGAGACCTTTCAAACCTAGAAAAGGTCTGAGGCATGGTGATCCCCTCTCGCCATATAGTTTTTTCTATGCATTGAATGCCTTCGTCAAATGATCAGGGAGGCAGAGCATGGGGGCACATGAAAGCCAGTAAAATTGGGCAAAAATGGGGCTAAGATCAGGCATATGTGCTTCGCTAATGATCTCATACTGTTCAGGGAGGCGTCAATCAAACAAATGAAGGAAATTAAAGCATGCTTCGAGAAATTTGAAAAGGCGTCCGGGCAAGCCATCTCCATAAAGAAGACATGTATTTATTTTTCCAAAAGTGTACCCAGAGATATCAGGAGAAGGGTTAGCAGACTAGGTGGATTCAAGGAGTTAAAGGACCTAGGACGGTACTTGGGCATGCCAATCATCCATTCTAGGGTAACAAAAGAAACTTATTTAGACATCCTCAGTGAGTGGAATCCAAAGTGACCAACTGGGCGACCAAATGCCTATCCCTGTCAGGCCATCTTTGCTTGGCTAAAAGTCATTGGAGGCAATACCAACTTACGCCATAAAAACAACAAGCTTACCTCCAATGCTTTGTGACAGGTTAGATGAAAGCATTTGTAGGTTTCTTTGGGGAGGAGGACATAAAACTCATCCCATGTCTCCGACAGCATGGGGGAAGGTCTCCAGTAGAAAGGAAAATGGTGGATTAGGCCTGAAAGCGATGCGAGACTGGAACACTACTTTGATAGTGATGAATGTTTGGGATATAACAAGTAACAGACAGACTACCTGGTGTAAGTTCATAAGGGAGAAATGCCATAAATACACTGAAGGAAAGATTCTAAATGTGTCGATATTATCCCGAGCCACACTGCAATGCAAGAAGCTAATTGAGTACCATTCATGCATGCTACCTATGAATGGGAAGAGTATTAATTTCTGGGAGGATGTGTGGGTGAAGCTAGCCCTACAACTTAGATAAGAAGTAAAGAAATCCATACCAAAGGAACTTAGAGATCTTATGCTAGCCATCTTAGTCCAGGATAATGGCAATTGGGGCAATGACTTCCTAAGTAGAACATAAATTTCTATAAACTAAAAGGTTTATTTTAAATATGATATATATAACTAGTTGTATGAACTATTCCAATTAACATTCCATGGTGTGACGTACAATTGTGTTTACCAAAGAAGATTTTTTATCTTTTATATTGCCTTATTGACACCTTTAGACTTGTACTTTTTATAGAAAATACTTTTTAACCAGACCGACCATCTATGTGAATGACGGTGAGAAGTTCTAAGGAGGAAGTGCTGAAAGACCTAGTAAGAAGTCATTTCCATAATCTTTTAATAGAAACTACCCACACAACCATACACGAGTTTGTAGGTGTACTAGGGTATTTCAAGAGGCTCACACATGAGCAATTGAAAATCATTGTAGTTGAACTAAAAGAGGAAGAATGTTATAGGATCATGAAGGAGATGAATCCATATAAGGTGGATGGGCTGGATGGGACCAATGCCTTACTCATCTGGAGATACTGGACAATCATGAAGGACTCAATTGTCAATAATGTGAGTAGTGCTATAAGAGGAGAAGACTTAACCAGCGATTCATTTGATGAAACTATTGTCCTCCTCCCTAAAGTGTCTAAGCCCACAATGTGTGAACAACTCTACCCGATCTTCCGCAATAACTATTGATTGAAGTTGTGTTCAAAAAATTTTGTAGAGAGGCTCAAACCTCACATACCAGACTAGGTTTCAGACACCCAGAGTGCCTTTGTCCCAGGAAGGCATATTACTAACAATATTGTTGTTGTGTAGGAACTCATTCACATGATGAAGTGGAAGACTAGCTCAAAGTAAATGGCCATCAAAGTAGATTTATCAAAGGCGTATGATAGATTGTCGTGGTCCTTTATAGCATATACTCTCCAAGGATTACACATGCTGGAGAACATCATCAACTACATAATGAATTCATTATCTATAGGAGAGTACTTTGTTCTAGGGAATGGGAATCTAATGAGACCTTTCAAACCTAGAAGAAGTTTGAGGCAAGGTGATCCCCTCTCACCATACATTTTTGTTCTATGCATTGAATGCCTTCATCGAATGATCAGGGAGGCGAAGCATGGGGGCACATGGAAGCCAGTAAAATTGGGCAAAAATGGGGCTAAGATCAGTCATATGTGCTTTGCTAATGATCTCATACTGTTCAGGGAGGCGTCAATTAAACAAATGAAAACAATTAAAGCATGCTTCAAGAAATTTGAAAAGGTGTCCAGGCAAGCCATCTCCATAAAGAAGACACATATTTATTTTTCTAAAAGTGTACCCAGAGATATTAGGAGAAGGGTTAGAAGACTAGGTGGATTCAAGGAAATAAAGGACATGGGACGGTACTTGGGTATGCCAATCATCCATTCCAGTGTAACAAAAGAAACTTATTCAGACATCCTCAGCGAGTGGAATCCAAAGTGACCAACTGGGCGATCAAATGCATATCCTTGTCAGGCCATCTTTTCTTGGCTAAAAATCATTGGAGGTAATACCAACTTATGCCATAAAACCAACAAGCTTACCTCCAATGCTTTGTGACAGGTTAGACAGAAGCATCTATAGGTTTCTTTGGGGAAGAGGACATAAAACTCATCCCATGTCTCTGGTGGCATGGGGAAGGTGGTCAGTAGAAAGGAAAATGGTGGATTAGGCCTAAAAGCAATGCGAGACTGGAACACTACTTTGATAGAGAAGAATGCTTGGATATAACAAGTAACAGACAGACTACTTGGTGTAAGTTCATAAGGGAGAAATACCATAAATACATTGAAGGAAAGATTCTAAATTTGTCGATATTAGCCCGAGCCACACTACAATGCAAGAAGCTAATTGAGGACCATTCGTACTTGCTACCTATGAATGGGAGGAGTATTAATTTTTGGGAGGACGTGTGGGTGAAGCCAGGCCTACAACTTAGACAAGAAGCAAAGAAATCTATACCATAGGAACTTTGAGATCTTATGCTAGCCAGCCTAGTCTAGGATAATGGCAATTGGGACAATGACTTCCTAAGTAGAACATATATTTCTATAAACTAAAAGGTTTATTTTAAATATGATATATATAACTAGTTGTATGAACTATTCCAATTAACATTCCATCGTGTGAGGTACAATTGTGTTTATCAAAGAAGATTTTTTATCTTTTATATTGCCTTATTGATACCTTTAGACTTGTACTTTTTATAGCAAATACTTTTTTAACTAGACCGACCATCTATGTGAATTTTGTCCCCAATAATTTATTTAAATTTTTTGTGGTTCGTGTCTAAGAACTATGTATACCTATGTTTGCAAATGTAGATATATAACAATCTTGCCTACACATAGTATCCTCAGCATATTCTATTTTATTAGGCAGGATAACCTATAAGATATAGCTAGCATTTTGATAAGTAATTAATGAGTACAATATCAAACAAAACTAGCTATTATTTGTAGAAATCCACATCAAGTGGGATGGATCCTTGTTGATCTAGAAATTTTGCATAATTGTAAGATATGAGTGGTTTGTCAAATTAATTATGTGTATAAAAACCATAAGAAACTTATATTCTTTGGAACTCCTTCATATTTATGGTATGATGAGGTTGATGGGGAGTTGAAATATTTATTTAAAGAGAGTGGTGAAAGAGTAGAATAGTTTTCTAAAATATGCAGTCCAAAAAAAATAGATACTAACCTAGGTAATTCTATGACTATCATGAGTATTTTAATAAGCGATCCAAAGATGAACCTGAGGGCCTTCATAAATCAATCATAGTGGTGGGATAAAAAGTTTATCCTATTTGAAGAACACTGCACACACTATGAGTGCATTTAGTATTTCTAAGGAGAAGATCATTGCACACACTAATGGGTGAATTTATTATTTTTAAGGAGAAGTTGCCACGTGGTTTTGGGCCTTGTGATTATTTTCTATTTTTTTATTGTATACTTTGATGCCATTAGTACAGTAAAGTGATATATTGTCGATTATTTTAAACAAATGTCATCAGTTTTAAACTGACAACTTAGTGGGTGATGCTAAAATTGGGGCATATGCCATTGGTTATTCTAGAAAATAGAAATCGACGACATATATATGTCATCCATTCCACATTACAGTCAAACCGACAACATAACACACATCGTTCGATTAGAATATCATTTCCTTGACCTTTCCTTGTCGGCTATCTAAAACAAAACTAATGAGCTAATGCTAAATTTTTAGGTAAATGGTTTCCCTTGATCATTCCTTGTCGGTTTTAGAATGAGAATCGATGGTGTATTGGTACTTGTGTAGTTAGTTGCCCAAGAAATAACTGACAACTAATAGTCTGATGTCAGTTTTATCAGTGAATAAATAGTAACAATTAAGGGATATCCCATCGATTTTCTATAAGTAACTGACGAAGTATGTATATGTAGTCAGTTATTTCAAAATAACTGATTAAAAATGTCTATATTTTTTATATAGCAGGTCTGAAGATTGGTTGTTCAGATGCTAGCATGTTTGCCGCCTACAGTTCATTAGAACTTAGAGTACATCAAAACTCTGGACCTCTACAAGCATTACAGCTTGACAACATGTCGTCAACCTGCAAGAAGAAATATATATATATATATACAAATAAACATATGCATTTAATACAATATGCACAAATAGGCTAGCAAACCTCAACATTCTATCCATTTTTCACTTCAAATGCATACACATATGCATGAACTTAGCTTAATTGATTCATCTCTCTGCCACACATTCAATTTCATACATATGCACAAATACACATCATTCACCTCCTCATTCACTTCACATTCAATTCACATACACATATATGAATATATATCAACATCAACTGCCACAAAGTATAAGTCCACAATGTATAATAATATAACAAACAAAAATTTGACATCAAAGTTTGAACTACAAAAATATCAATTAGCCCTCCCAATCATCTAACAAGTCCACATGTTTGATGAATTAGTATGCCTACTGTTCACGTAGGTCATTCAACTGCTCCAATGTATATGGTTCAGTACTGTCAAAAAACTGCAAAGAGAACGATATGTAATTCCAGTAAGATTTGATTAATTGTATTATCAAATGAGACTACTTCATTAATTATGATCCAAGACTAATAACATTATCTTCTCTATACATTTGATCTATTTTGCATGCATGACAATCATCTTCATGTACAGCATCGCATAATATGCACATATTGAATCATTGTCTTGTACAAGACACTGTAGATTTACAATTATATTAATAAATGTAATTAAGCAAAGTTGGTAATATGTATGCATTGGAGTGAGAAGATGATATACATCAACATTCCTCCAAGCTACTAATTTCTTTTTTTATCTACTTCCCCTCCACCATTACATAATGCTTTCACACCCCTATAAGTTAAATTAACAGATATGTTACATCATTAAACTGTCATATGATGCAAATATTAACAAATACGTTGATCATGGAAAAACCATACTTTAACATGAATCACCAATTTTACTGGGTGTCCCTCATTTACTGTTATTTTTATACATGAAGGATGAAAGAAATACATAGTAGAAATCTTGACAACAATCGCTAATAAATGTCAATCCTTATTTTTGAGTAAATAGAAGGAAATTAAAATAAAAATCACATTCCAAAACAATGATATCCATAAGCTAGAAATATAAACAACAAGCCCAAAACTTACATGGTCTTAGAAGCACCAAACCTTCATCGAGATAGTCACATAATCTTTTATTCCACTTGAATCTCTAAGTGCATCACTAATCATTGATGGCATTAGAAATGCCACATTTGATATTCCAAACTCAACAGTCGCATAATGAAAATGACTCAACATATATGATATATGCAATAAGTAGTTAATATATAGGAAAAATTATGAAATATTTGTTGTTCACATATGATGAGGTATTCAGACTTACGCTATCTAAAGTTTTATCACTGATGTGTTCAGCTATTAATACTAAAATAGCTCAGAAACATTTGTCAACACTATAATAGTGTTGTGATCTATACCTACGACCTCCTCCTAAAGTTCGATCACCATGGTATTTGATTTCTCTATATTTTCTAACCTTATTGTCAATGTCTTGCATTTAGGGCCGAAGGATTCAAACAACTCCTATGGAATAAAATGTAGGGTCGGAGGTTTTGGAACTCTAGGGAGATTCGTAGTTTTTGTGGTATGCATGTATATCATTAAAGTGTCATCCTCACTTTCAATATCATTCCAAAATCAAGCAATCGAGCATCAAGATTATAGTGTGGTCATATTTATCATCAAGTTGGAAAGATCATCATATGATTCAAAAATAGCTTATCACATGGGACCCAAATTTGGAGAGATCATTTTTTAGGACAAATGAATATAGTTTTGAATCACGATTGAAGCATGACTTTCATTCCCAACATTTAGGGTTCTAGATTCTTCATTGGCCTAGATGGGGTTATACGTCCATGGTCGAGTTTTCATATCTCAACAATTTGACACAAACAACATATTCCAATATCGTGGTTTTGTGATCAAAATCAATGGAAGGGTCCACCCTAGTCCTCATGAGAGTTAAATTGTAAGTCATAAATCAAGTGAATCAACATATTCATCATGTAAAACTTTTTGATAGTTGAGATCATGGAAGTCATCAATTATATATCGAGGGTCATCTCAAGATCTGAATAAGGTGATCATAGGAGTCAATCAACACCAAGACATTAATCACGAGTCAAGATTTCATTACTTTGTATCAAGAGACAAGTTTGGACATCAAAGTCATAGTGTAAACATTTTGAATCTAGGGTTTAGATTCCTATTTTAGACCTTAGGGGTGACTTAGGATTCTACCCTTCCTAAGGTTTTGTTGAGATGTCATACACATTTCTCTTGAGGTTTCGCTATCAATTTTTTAGCACATTATTTTCTAGATAATTCTCATCCTGGATTTCTCCATCTCTCAGGGGCTCATGGCGACCTTCCCTCTTGGGCTTGGCCTTCTTGGTGACCTTCCCTCTTGGGCTTGGCCTTCTTGGTGGCCTTCCCTCCTGGGCTTTGTCTTCACAGAGACCTTCCCTCATGGGTTTGGCCTTCTTGATGACCTTTCCTCTTATGCTTGGTCTTCACAGTGACCTTCCCTCTTGGTCTTGGTCTTCATGGTGGCCTTCCCTCCTAGTCTTGGTCTTCACAATGACCTTCCTTATTGGGCTTGGTATTCATGGTGGCCTTCCATACTGGGCTTGGCCTCTTTGTGACCATCCCTCCTGGGCTTGGTCTTCATGATGGCCTTCCCTCCTGGGCTTGTCCGTGACCTTTCCTCCTGGGCTTGGTCTTCATGGGACCTTATCCCCTGGGCTTGGCCTCTTGGTGACCTTCCTTCTTGAGCTTGTTCACATATTGTTAGTCATTCCTTAGTGACTTTTCCTTTTGTCCCTCAAAGATGGCATAATTGGATTCAAGGAATTGTACTCATTATATGTGCTTTTGTGCTTTGCATACTTAATCATTCAAACTTTAGTTGACAATCAAGGTTACATAAATTCTTAAATTGTTTGGTTAATTCATCCACCTAAAGGATGGCCTACCCTAGGATGCCTTCTTGGCTTAAGGAGGTTAGGCCTTCTATCCAAAACCTAAACCCATGGGTCTATGGTTATGCCTCCCCCATATGTCCTTTTTCCATTCATGGGTTGACCCATGCTAGGTTGGAATACCATCCCTATGAGTGAGTTAAGGGTCTAAGATTGCTCCCTTCCTTCCATATATCAAGGAAAAGGGGTTTGTTTTGGAAATTGAGAAGTCAAATTGGGAGTTAAAGAGTTTGAGAATAATATGGCAATAGTTATATTCATGTCCATCTTGTTTATTCAAAATTGCACTTACAAAGGGGCATAGAAATCAATAGGGAAATGCTTCTTGTACCAAAGTCTGTCGTCATGATTGTAAGAGTCCAAGGTGTATTCATTCTAAGGCATAATCATTGTACATATCAAATAGGGGAAATTTTGTTTGGTCATGTTTTAGGTTTGGTCAATAATAGGGCAACATGAATTTAATCAAATAGGGACCTCATCACCATTGAGGTATAATGTACAAATCATCTTTATCTCGTATTATCATTTTACATCAAACATAGAAGCATGTAGTTTAGATTTGATAAAGTTGAGTTTTCATGATTTAAGGGGTCATATATAAGAGTTATTATCTTTAAGAGTACTTTTCATTACTCAGTATCAAGTTTCCAATTAAGGTCAGATCATGGAATCATCCTTATTTTACTCAAATTATGCGAACTCATTCAATTTTTTGTTTTCCCCTTATAAGATACCATAATCAAGAGATCATGTGATGAATTGTCATGAGATATATCACATGAGGAGATGAGAAACTAGCTAATTATCATCTAGTGGGTGGCTTAGGGTAGTCGTTAAAGAAGAGATGAGATGCTTGAAGACTCTCTAAGGTATGTGGAATTGGTTTATTAAACATGCATAGAGGATATGTGAATGCTCTGAGACCATTTGTCACAGAACTGTTTATTACCCTAAGTCCACATTCTTGATGACTACACAGTCAAAGGCGATTGGACCTAGGCACCCATCCCTAGAATGGATCACATAGCATATGCATGAATAAAACCAAAAACAAGAACGGGATAAGAGATATCATGGCATATAAGGACACTAAACTAAAATATGTCATTAAGATCTTAGTCATGTATAACAACCCATATGAGTTCCATTTGCATGACAAGATGATTCTAAGAGTAAGATCAATATATTATCATAATAGAGAGGAAGTGGCAATCATACCAAGAATCATAGTGTACATGTTACCTAAAATCATAATGAGGGTATACATTAGCACAACTGTGTTGAGTATAGTATGAAATACATAAACTCATAGATTTAAGAGAACATATATTCTTGGCAAAACTTAATAGAATATCAAGAAAGAAATAAAAAACATTGAACACTTTCTTATTAACATGCAAGCATGTTTTAGATGCATTTCCATTATACTTAACAACATTTCATGACCACTGACCAGCTTCCGATATGACTAGTGCCCTTACCCTGAGAATACAGGTAGGTACACAAGGTTTGTATAATGGACAAGTTCAATTTTTTCAAGGTTTGTTCAACATATTTCAAGCAAAATGAACATACTAATCTTAGGGAACAAGTAGCTCAAACAAGCATAAACAGCCAAGCAGTTTAAGAATACACACATACAAGCAAGTTCAATACCACTAGGTTAGCCAATAGGAGGATAAAGTGTACCTTGGTTAGAACACAAGATTAACCATTTGATTAGAGATTACTTATTTAACAAGCTTGGATAGATTTTGGCAATTAAGTCATCATAGAGATCCTGACATTACAAATGAGTATAATTGGATTAAAATCAGCAAGATTAAGTTAATTAATCATTATCATGGGAGTTGGATGTGTCACCTAAGTCTAGGTACACATTCCTTTCATCATTGTTTTCAATATCTCAAATAGGTCATGCATAGGCATTATCGAACAACGTAGTACATCATGGGTTCATTAGCACTTAGATTGACACATCAGAGCTAGACTAGGTATATTTGATTCAAGTTTATAGATCCTAAATGGCTAGAACATAAGATTTGAGAAAAGTAGTTATACAAGCATCATCATAGTCAAATATAACCATATAGGGTCATGTTCATGCAAGATAGTCATAAATAAGGTATAATCTAGATCAAGAAATTATTGGTGTCATAAAAATAATCAAGATAATGACTTGAAGTCATAACTTAGCATATGTCATCATTGGAACAAGGTTTGTGTAAGATTAGGGATCTAGTTATCAACGTGTACATTAGGTCACAATTCAAGTGAATATTAGAGAATTTAAACACATTAAGGTGCATGAATAATTCATAAGTAATTGAGGGGACAAAAGGTGTGAGAAGTTATTGATTTCAAGGTCTAGATCAACAGAAGCATAAGGTTTATCATTCATCACATAAGGCAACATTAAGAAAAATTAAGTATCACAAGATCAACACTAGGGTCCAAGAAAGATCGTCATGGAATATGATTTCATTTGAGAGTGAAATATACATATTTATAACATTCGTTGGCATTTCAATCAGACTTGAACAAGTTAAAACATAAAATAAGGGATCTTTTGCACATAGATTCATATTAAGCTAATTTAAGCAACATTAGATCATTTTAGGGTACAACAGTAGACAAAGGTTTGATCTTGATCCATAAAGATGTTCAAGTGACTTATATTAGGCTAATATCATATTTCGGGACATAAAGGATCAAGCTTGAGCATTAAGTGTCACTTATCAGGTAAGTTAGAGGTTAAAAGTGTCATATTTTGCATATCAGTGGAAATACAAAAAGAAATAGGTCATGAAACTAGTTCCATTGGAAGCTCTTGTTTGGTAAATCAAAATTCATAGATAATATTGCTCATATGGCCTAAGGAATTAGGAGATATCATCATTTTGATATTGGAATTAGAATTATATAAAAATTCCCATTAGAAACATAGATAGAGGGGGAGGGTGTGGTACCTTGATGTATTGGATGCTAGCAGCCACTCGATGGGGCTTCCACCATGGACCCACAGTCGAGTAGATGAGGTGTGGCACTCCAACTAGGGTCGGCACCCAGCACCCCCACCCGGACCCATTTGGGATGAACCCACATGTTGGATTAGGAGTTTCTAGCCCATGCGAGATCTCATGAACCATGTGTTCCTCGTGGATGCATGATTGCTCCAGCAGTGGCGTTGCTGCTCCACAGAGTCTCCGAAAAGATGACAGGAAGGATTCATGTTCAAGTTATAAGTCGTCGAATGACTCATAATCCATCCGCCAGGCATCACCGATCGATGCCGATTTAGCCTTATGAGCAAGGAGCACTCAAGGCAGTGGAGGCTACAATTAAAGGGAAGGAGAAGGGGAAAAGAAGAGTTTTTGGGGCACGAAGTGATGCAAAAAAGAGAGAGGAAATATATGGCAAGCTAGGATAAAACATAAATGGGGATCAATTAGCAAAAAGGGGCAAGTAAAGGAGGTGATTGGAGGAGCCTGGACACGGTAGGTGGTGGCCAGCGGCCCTTGTACCGGTGGTGGTACGGAGAAAGAAGATAAAGTGTTGGCCATTGGATTGAATAGGTTCATCCATGGGCGCCCATCCAATAGTTTTGATTAATCCAACAAGGACCAACATGAATGGTTACTAGGAGAAGTCATTAATCACTGATGTGGCTCGAGGGAAAGGGGGCACCCACCTTGATGGGCCACACCCCCCAAGAATGACCCATTAAGGCTCAAATCAAGACAAAAACAAGATTAAAAAGGTAAATCTTTCAAATATCATATCTCGAGCGACATAGGTCTAGTGGAGGTGACTTTTAGGGCGTTGGATTTATAATTGAATCATATATATCATGAGATATATTTGATACCAATAAGAGTTCATTGAAGGGGTGTAACTTTGATTTCAAGTTTGTGATACCTAATAAGCATGACACATAGTCCAGGACTCAAATTAAAGTCATATATAAGTACAAAGTGATGTTTCATCAAATCTAACTCATCAATTGAGAATTGGAAGTGACTAAAAGTCATCAAATTGAGGGTGTGGGAAGTTATTCAGTACATTATAGCATCTAATAAGTCAAATGTTCATAAATTAAATTAGAGAAAAACTAGGTTATCACACTTATCTTTCTTTGCAAGTTTTCCTCGATTTTCCCAAAACACTCTTAATAGGAGGATGCCCTTTTCCAACCAGGGATACTGGCCAGATTGTAGCCATCGGTAGTGTGACATGTGGCAAATCGTCTTGATCTGTGTGCCCTTCTGTGGGGCATTTCATGGTGATCCTTCATCTCTTCCAAAAGGTTCTATCTAGAATCATGAATCCTAAAATTAACCTATAAAAAGAAACTCATACCCAATGCTTGATAGACCCCTTTCATCTCTCCTAAAACCAAAGAGTTGAATACCTCTTCCTTTTATTTTCTACATGTCATAGAGGATCATTCCTCTGACACCAACTGCTCTGCTAATGTTTGTAGGCTGCAGAATAATAACTATTGCTTTTTCTATTATATCCATATTTGTAACATACCAAAATTTGGCAATAATTTATGCTATTGAGCTACATTCCATGATTCCAGCTCTTGATTTTTGAAATGTTACATATCATTTGAATCCCATTTGAATATCCCTCACATGTGATATAGAAATTTTCATTCTCATTTTTATGGTCCTATCCATATAGACTAGGACCCACACTGGTGTATCTTGACTCAATTACAAATCCTTGACTTTGGATCATATTGAAATTAACATATTCAATTTTAAGTTACTAAAAGACAAAGTATTCATGGCATTACTATCCCACTTTGGGGTTTGAGGGAGACAATATTCGATACTACATAGGTAACTATGTGGGTTTAAAACTCCAAGGGACACTTTGATATAAGTGAACATTCCCTTAAATGATTAGGAAATTGACCACGTATTAAAGTGGTTACTATGAAACAATATAACTATTGCATTGACCTAGTCCCTTTGTTTCACTCAAAGAATCATAGGTGGTTTTAAAACAAATGAAAACTTTAATGAAAGCCAACGAGAGATATAACATCTAGATGCCACTTCCATTTTATCTTCCTTGCAAATATCCAGTAGAGTGAAACAACATGGTCAACCAGCCATTATGCTTTCTAGAGACCATGATCATATTTTGTAATGAAGCCTTTACTCCAATGCTTTATTCTGTAAATGTATATCTGTCTTCAGACCCCCCCCTCCTGATAGGAAAATAGTGATGAAGTCATAATGCTCGACTCCTGAACTTCTCCACAAAATAAAGACTCTTCACCCTACTAGATTAAAAGTAGTCCTTCGAGCCCTAGCGACATCTCACCCCGTCAATATAAGATCCTAGCACTGGTATATAACCCCTCAAACCCAATCTGACATGACCAATTGTCTACAAACATAGTCTCCGACCTGCATTCTTGTACAAACTTGTAAAACTTATAAACCCCGACCACCATTAAGCCTGCAATACAAAAGCTCGTTGGAAGTTGTTCAGGCTTTCCTAAGACCCCAACAACAACAGGAGCTTCTATCTTCATTCTTGATGAGCAATGCTCTGAATTTTAGAAGTTTGCAAACCCATCGACGATCTAAACCTAACCCTCTTCTCTGCCATGTATATCTCTGCAAAACCTATGCTAACACCCTACTACTTTAGGAAGCATGGACGATGATTTGTATCGTTCCAGCTCATTGATGTTATCTCTCTTGCAGCTACCACAGATATAGACTCAGATCAAGCTTGCCCTTCTCTGACGACCCCAGAGCAGACTCCCTAAACACTCAATCCCCTCAAAAATGTACCCTCTCTATACCTCCAACAGATCTCACCCACATCTCTCTCCTCACGGCTTCTACCATTCCAGATCTAACCATGACACAGATCTGCAAAGCACGGACTGAAACTCAAAGGCCATTTGTAACATCCCAAAATTTAATACAGAAACCCCTAATTAGAAACTTTTTTTATTTTGAGGTTTGATGCTTAAACCATACATTAATGTGATGATGACCCTCAAACATGTTAGTCCAAAAAATTGGAGACTTTTTCACATAATAAATTGAATGCAAATTCATACCACCAAGATTAGCCATAATTGATGACTCAATTCTGAATAATATATAATGCATTTTCTCTCCTTTATGTAGTATCATTATCATTAATAAGTGTGCAAGCCCTAATTGGTTAAATTTCATCCAACAGATCAATACAACTAAAATGAAACCTAAGTGACCATAAAAGATAAGAGAAATCAATCAAAGATCAATTATAATCCATTTTATTCAGATGAGTGATATTATTGTAGTTACTCATCTTGGAGTCATTGAAATTTGAAAGTATTTGTGTAGGAGTGATGTAGACTCTAAAATACACCTATGTTCCAAATTTTAGGCAAAGTAAACTTTGTTTGACCCCTCTAGAGATTTTAGGAAGTTTCCATATAGTCGTAAGTCTAATGTTTAAATTAATTTGATCGAAATATTCCAGATATCATGATATAGCCTAGATTCTATTTTGATGTGTGTCATGTGCTCTTGAGATAGCCATGTTCGAGTTAGATTCCAATCCAGAGTCATCTATGGCCAAGGAGATCTTCTCCCTTACTCAGTTCCATGTTGTAGTGGGACTTTTACAAAGCATGAGTCCTTCCACCATGATCTCCCTCTCCAGTCAATCCCAGTTCGTGGAAACTATCCCAAAACCACCACCTCACTCTCATGTGTTCCCCCATCCATGTTTGATAGCGTTTCATGCCCTACAAACCTCAAACCATAGGGCTCTCCCTATCCTACTACAACTTGAACTATGGTGGCCTCTAGGTGCTCCCAATCCCCATCTATATATGTAAGCATCCAAAAATGATCTATGGACCCCCAACAATTCACCCACATCACAAAAATACTTACAGCTATCCCTACAAATTCTACACTCAACCTCATTTGATCTACCAGTGACCAGAGGATTACCTCCATAATCGGAGGCCTAAGAGAGAGGCACGATGCTTTTGGAATCTTCTTGGCATGCCTGCGATTATTTTCAAGAAGCTTCTCTGGCCATTTTTTCCTTAACAAGGTACTCTCACACTTCCTCCTTTATCATGTTCGTTGGTACTATAGCGAACTATAAAGCATTCTAACACATTTTTGCTTGCTCCTTTGATTTGTAACTTTGGTCTTCATCAATGAGTTCTCATTGAGTTTTGGCTTTTCTCATGAGTGGGTCATTTCTTTCTGCCATTGTTGCCATGGTGTGGTAGCATCTTGCTGCTCTAGGTTTATCAACCCTCGTGGCCCTTCCAGACACTACTTTGGTTTGGAGGAATCCAACATAGTCAATGGAGATACCTTCTTGCATTGAGTTTGCATGCTTGGGGTCATGGTCTCAAGATTTTCATCATCAGGTCGAGCAACTAGAAAGCTCCATTCTTTCCATCTTTGATCGAAGAAGATGGATGAAAAATTTCTCAACTTTGCACTTAATCAGAGTTTAATATGTCATGCCTTTATATGGGCATTTTTGTAATAATCTTTGTTTGGGTGAGCCTTAGATGTTGGTCCCATGATCCTTGTGGCATTAAACCATTGGGCTAGGTCATTATATAGTTGGTCACTTTTGTTGTATTTTTCCACAGATGTATAAATTGCCATGGAGTTTTTTGATTAGTTCAGTATTCAGAAAATCATAATAAATTCATAACATATCAAAAAATTATGAGAAGATATTCGTGGGGAAAGGTTTTTGAACAAGTAATAATGATAAAGTGGTTTTCAAGCTTATTTTGACTCTGAGTTTCCATGATGCATTAATGAACCATGAATCCCTAGAAAATTTGTTTGTATATTAATTGTTAATACATTAAAATTGTAATAATATGGTAATTAGGGTTTCAATCAACCCAAGGAAGTGAGTAGGATTCATCAACCTAAGAGGAGAAATTAGGACCTTCTCTAAGTGAGAGGTAAGTGGTCCATGCACTTTGAACATAAGTATTGTTTGATTTATGTATGCATGTACAATGTACATGAATGATATGATGTCTTATTACCTACTATGTCAATTGCTTGAAGTCTATGAATCTATAATGATTGTCATGTTTTATAATCAATAGTTATTATATCATCTTTCATGCACATTAAGAGCAAAGTCAAGAATAAAATTTAAGACCAAATTAAGAGTTTCAAGAGAAATATAATGATAAAAGTTAAATTATATGAGATCCTTACCAAGAGGCTCCTCGGAAGAAAGCTAACAGGCACTTCACTGCATAAGAGAAGAGGCACGTCGGTGCCACCCAAGAGGAACTTTGGTGCATAGGATAGGGGGCACTTTGGTGCAACCCAAGAGGCACTTTAGTGCATAAGAGAAGAGGCACTTTGATACAAAACTCAAAGATTCTTATATAGGTCAAGATAAAAGAAATGGTATAAAATCAATTGTGTCCCTTTTTAAATGTTTAATGTTTAAAGTTTATTTTTAGTGTAATGTTTTCTTTAAGATAAAATATGTCCAATTCCACTTACAATTTTCTTGATTCATGGTTGGGAGTGTGATGCCCATAGGTGCAAAGCAACATTGAGGATAGAGCCATGTGAAGATCATCCTAAGGATTAGATCAAGGTTTCTCAAGGTTTTGCCCTGTGGGGTGCCATCTACCAGACTATCCAATTATTTAGTTTAGATTTCTTTCATGTTCTAAATCATGTTTAGATGTTATATGATGTATTCATAGAACTCAAGTTGTAGTACCTTCTTATGTAACAATGTATGAATCAATTTTAATTCTAATAAATGGTGATTGTTTACTTTGTTTGCAATGTTTATTATTCCTATGACATCCTTTTGAGCTACAGTCCCCCATGTTATGGAAAATGTGGGAGTTGCTTCCGATGACACATGTATGCTTAAGGGGGTGTTACTATAATGGTATCAGAGCAATTAAGTATATGGCCACTAGGAAAATATTATTCGTATATAGTTATCCAAGTGGACTCCAAGGAAAAGTATCAACCCTAGAATAACTTAAGTTTTCACCCCAGAGAAGAAAGGCATGTTAGGAATAGGTGTATATCTAGTATAGATCTTAAGTATTGACCTAATCTTATCTAGTGTCATATCCTCTTTTATCTCAGTGGTTGGTGCACACCATGTCAGGAATGTAGAGGGATGGCATAAGCATAAGAATTAGTGTGCGTCTTTCCCCTTCATAATAGTATGTGTGGCATGGGACATGTGCACCATTAGGTTGGTGAAGGGTAGCATAATAGGATCTCTCATCTTTGGGTATGTGCCTAATCAACATATGCTTGGGGATGTCAAAAAGATGGCTAATACAAAGGACCTAAAATAGGCAATCATCTACACCTAGTGTTAGGAATTTATCTCTAAGTCACAGATAGATCTCCTTAGTGAAATGATTGGCTTCCATAAATCTTTGCTAGAGTCCAATATGAAAAGCTAAGAAACTCATTGAATTTGAGAAAACTGTTACACTATGTAAGGGATAAATAAAACCCTAATATGGGCTATAAGGAAATTTTGAGGATGAAATTCAATTAAGGTGGGTAGAATTGTAGCATCCCAAAATTCAATAAAGAAACCCCTAATTAGAAACTTTTTTTCAATTTTGAGATTTAATGCTTAAGCCATACACTAATGTGATGATGACCCTCAAATGTTACTTCAACAAAATTTGAAAACTTTTTCAGACAATAAATTTAATGAAAATTCATATCACCAAGCTTAGCCCTAATTAATGACTAAGTCTAAATAATATATAGTGCATTTTCTCTCCTTAATGTAGTATCATTATCATTAATAAGTTTACAAGCCCTAATTGGCCAAGTTTCCTCCAATAGATTCAATACAACTAAAATGAACCCTAAGTGACCATAAAAGATAAGTGAAATCAATCAAAGATCAACTATAATCCATTTAATTGACATGAGTGATATTATAGTAGTTACTCATCTTGGGCTCATCAAAATTTGAAAGTAATTGTATTGGACAGGTGATGTAGACTATAAAATACACCTATGTTCCAAATTTGAGGCACAATAGACTTTATTTGACCCCTTTAGTGATTTTGGGAAGTTTCTATATAATTGAGGTCTAATGTTTAAATTAGTTTGATTGAAATACTCCAGATATCATAATATAACCTAAATTATGTTCAGATTTGTATCACATTCCCTTGACACAGCTGTGTTTGGGTCGGACTCCAAGCTAGAGTCATTCATGACCAGGGAGATCTTCTCCCTTACCCGATTCCCTATCGTTGTGGGACTTCTGTGAGCATGAGTCCTTCCACCACCATCTCCCTCTCTAGTCAATCCCAGTTCATGGAAACCCTCCTAAAACCTTCGCTTCACTCTCACATATTCCCCCATCCCTAGTTTGATATGTTTCATGCTCTAGACACCTAAGACCAGAGGGCTCTCCCTGTCCTGTTATATCTCAAACTATGGTGGCCTCCAGGTGCTCCCACCCCCACCTATACATTTAAGCCTCCAAAAATGATCTCTTGACCCCCAACAATTCACCTGGATCGCCAAAACCCCTACAACTATCCTGACAACTTCTACCCTCAACCTCCTTTGGTCTACCAGTGACCAGAGGGTTTCCTCCATAGTTAGAGGTCTAAGAGAGAGACTTGATGCTTTAGGCATCTTCTTGACATGCCTATGAATATTTTCAAGCAGTTGCACTAACCAATTTTTCCTAAGTAAGGTACTCTCACATTTCCCCCTTTCTCATATTCATTGTCACTATAAGGAATTATCAAGCATTCTACAACATTTTTGCATTCTCTGTAACTTCGGTCTTCATCAACGAATTCTCATTGAGTTTTGGTTTTTTTCACAAGTGGGTTGTTTCTTTCCGCCATTGTTGCCATGGTGTAGCAGTAGTTTGCTGCTCTTGGTTTATCGACCCATGTGGCCCTTCCAAGCACTCATCCAGTTCGGAGGAATCCAACTTAGTCAATGGAGATACCTTCTTGCATCGAGTTTTCATGTTTGGGGTCATGGTCTCGATCTTTCATCATCAGGCCGAGCAATGGGAAAGTCCCATTCTTGCCATCTTTGATTGAAGAAGATGAGTGAACAGTTTCTCAAGTTTGCCCTTAATTGGATTTTAATATGTCATACTTTTCTATGGGAATATTTTTCATAGGATTTGTTTGGGTGAGACTTAAATGCAGATCCTCGTGATCCTTGTGGCATCGAATCATTGGGCCAGGTCATTGTACAGTTGATCACTTTTGCAGTATTTTTCAAGGGATTTATAAATCGTCGTGGAGTTTCTGATTGGTCCACTACTTAGAAAATCACAACTAATTTGTCATATATCAGAAAATTATGAAATGATACTTGTTGTAAAGGCTTGTGAATAAGGAATAATGATCAAGTGGTTTGCAAGCCTATTTTAACTATGAGTTTCCCTGATGCATTAATAAACCATGAAACCCTAGAAATTTTGGTTGAATATTATTTTTTTAATAAAATATAATTGTCATAACATGGTAATTGGGGTTTCAATCAACCTAAGGAAGTGAGTAGGGTTCAGAAACCTAAGAGGATCAATTAGGATCTTCTCTAAGTGAGAGGTAAGTAGCCCATGCACTTTGAACATAAGTATTGTTTAATTTTATGTATATATGTACAATGTACATGAATGATATCACCTACTGTGTCAATTGCTTAAAGTTATGAATCTATAATGAACTAAATGTCATGTTTAATAGTCAATAGTTATTATATCATCTTTCATGCGCATTAAGAGTAAAGTCAAGAATAAGAGTTATGAGCAAATCAAGAGTTTTAAGAGAAAGATAATGATAAAATATAACTTATATGTGATTCTCACCAAGCGGCTCCTCGAAGGAAAACTAAGAGGCACATCAGTGCATAAGAGAAGAGGCACTTTGGTCCAACCCAAGAGGTACTTCAGTGTATAAGAGAAGAGACACTTTGGTGCAAAACCCAAGGATTCTTATATAGTTCAAGATAAATGAAATGATTTAAAAGCAATTGTGTCCCTTTTTCAATGTTTAATGTATAAAGTTTGTTTTCAATTTACATGTCTATTTAAGACATAATAGGAATGTTCAATTCCACTTTCCAATTTGTTTGATGCATGGTTGGGGTGCAATGCCCACAGATACGAAACAACATCAAGGATAGATCCATACAAAAATCGGCCTAAGGAATAGCTCAATGTTTTGCCTGGTGGGGTGCCATCTACCTAGACGATCCAAATATTTAGTTTAGAGTTTTTTCATGTTCTAAATTATGTTTATATGTTAGATGATGTATTCATAGAACTCAAGTTGTAGTACCTTTTTTCTATAGCAATGTTGAATCAATTTTAATACTAATGAATGGTGATTGTTTAGTTTATTTGCAATGTTTTTTATTCTTATGACATCCTTTAGAGCTAAAGTCCCCCATATTATGGAAAACATGGGAGTTTCTTCCACTGACACATGTATGCTTAAGGGGGTGTTACACCATTCTTGACCACATGGTTGTCACTAGGCCTCAACACACTTTTGCACCTCCATGAGAACCATATGACACCTCATCAGTCCACAAGATACAAAAGTATGACAGTGGGTGGTTCCAATGAAGCAGCATACCAGAAGAACAACTTATATCATAGGACTACACTAGTTAACTGATCATGCATAGGAGATCCCAACATACTACAGGTCAGAATCTCTTCCATGTATTGACTTATTGAGATAATTAAGTTAAGAGTCTAGTGGATAATGACATATGAGATAACTTTGAATGTATATTAGATGAGGTAGTACCACTATCTAAACTAGTCATCCATGTAATCCTAGTTTCATAATAAAAATATATGCTAGTTTAATAGAATGTGAAAAATGTACATTTTAGTATAATTGATTTCTATAATCTCTAAAGTTAGTAAGTAATTGATTAAACATGACAGTGAAGATAATAAGTAGAGTGAATGGAGTCCTTAAAACCTAGAAAACTTAGTCAATTCAACTAATGTAATGCCCCTCGAAGTACATACATATCAGGCGAAGAAAACCCTACATTGTCCATAACATAGATCAATTGGTTTGGAGGAATGTCAGAAAACATGATACACTTAACAACAAGATAAATGAAACATTGTGCATTAATTGAAAATATAGATTCATACAATGTCCTTAGAAAGAGAAAAACTTATAATATAAACTATCTCATCCTTGAACTAAAATATTATACATGAAAGGTAGAACAAACATAGGGCATAAATCTTCTTTGGAAACTTGATATTGGGTCTTCTAAGGTGTAGATGGCACTCCACCAGCTAAATCTTAGAAACTTCTACTTTGAAGCACTCACTTCAATTTCCTTTGCTCCTTGATCTAGGGACATTTCATCCCACGACCATGCAAAAATAGAGACATACATCAGTAATTGGCACTATACACATTATAAGAAAAGAAAATATATATAATTGACTTGAGAGAAACATCTTGACATGTATTTTGACTTAAGCACTCTTCAATACATGAATCTTATAACATGAAAACTTGAGCAGTAAATATATGCATTTCTCCATGACACCAACTTAAGAGCACATGATTGCTAGGAAAGCCCATAATTGGCATGAATGCCCATGATTTGGCTATAAAAGCCCATAACTAGTATGAATGCCCATAACAACCCCTTGAGGTCCATCACTCGAGAAGCATATAAAAATTGATTCCATTCCATTTATATTAGCATTAACATTACCATAAACATGAATTTAATCTTAAACTTCAATCTTTAACATGATGGGATTTATCCCTCTTGAATTTCAACTTTTTATCCATTAATCATTAGTCATAATCTTTAATCTTGATGAGCATGATATCGATAGGGCATAGGATATAGAAATCATCAAGCAATTTGTATATGAACATGATTAGAGCATTGAAAGTGTAATTCATAAATCATACATAACATACAATTCAACCAATGCACATATGTATAGTGGCATGACCAGCTTACTTAGAGCAAAGAAAATCCTAATTTAGTTCCTCTGATCTTGTGGCAATCGTAAGTCCTGAAATTAACATGATTTATATTAATTATTACCTCAATTAACGTCCTGAATCCAAATCTTATATCAACAGGAAACCATGGTTTGAGATTGTTGAAACAAGATTTTGAAACCCTAAAAATAGATTGCTTGTTAAAAACCCTTTCTAACTAGCATTTTTGGGTTTTTTTTATAAACCATTGATTTATTGTGAATTTTTAAACAATGGACCAATCAAAGAACTAGAATAGGCCACATATATAAATATTATCTAGTAGATCGCTTGTTCCCGGGTCAATGTGACCCAATCCAAGTCGGACATCCTGACCAGACTTTCCTTGCACGACAAAAGCGATAGAAGCAATGGGTAAATTTGTCAATCAACCAATGAATATCTCCTTCCTTTGTTCTTTCTCAAAGCAACGAAGAACATAGCACTAAAGTCTCAATTTTGTGAATCCAGACTTTAAATGAAGACTTATCAATGAAATCTAAGACTGGGAACAAGTTCCTTGGTTCTCCCAATCACAGGCATCCCCAAGTAAAGTCCCCACCTTGCACTCAGCACAACATAGTGTTGATTCCACAACATCAACAAGCAAGCAAAGATAGGGAGGAGGATAAATCCCTAATTAGATCAAATATGAGAGCATTGAGAACTTCATTGCCCAAAAACAAAGTCATCCATCAAAATAGTGTGAGATACCACATCAGGATTGTTAAGATCCCCAGGACAAACTCAGTTGACCATGTATTCAGATTGAAATATAGCAATGTGGTATTTAAATTTTATCTTTTGATTGGTATATTCAATTGATCTGAAATTTACACTATAGCTTGGGAACTCCATTTTAGACATTTTTTTAAATTTTAATAATTTTTTGATGATGTTTGAATTCTACAGAGTGTGGTGTCGGTCGAGTTTCCCATGGAAAAACTCATCTGACCATGCAATTCTGACTAAAAAATAGTAGTTAGTTGATTTTTATCTTTTTATTGGTAACTCCGATTGATCTGAAATTTTAATTGGAGCTCTGAAATGCTCTCTCCCACAACATGACATTTTTTATAATTGTTGGATGAGGTTTTACCTATTAAGTAAGAGATATTTAGTAACATATTTTATGACAGCAAAATCTGTTGAAATATAAGTAAGTGTAAGTTGGGTCAATTTGCAATTGACCCAAGCACCTTAATTGATCTATATGAGAAACCTAGCACCCAAGGAGATCTCATATTCCATGATCAATTCTAGATTAATGAAATCCTAGAGAGAGAGAGAGGAGAGCTAGGGTTTTGAGAGGAGAAAGTGGTGGACATGTTGACCTAGAGTTTCACAATTCGAGATATGATGAAATCAAGTTTAGCTTCTTTGCATTGTCTTTCATGGTAAATCTTCTCTCACATGTAAAGATTATCTCCCTCCTAAGATTTGATTCATAATGATATCAAATATTCCCCCTTTCTCACTCTTTCTTTCCTACTCTCTATTTCTAGGGTTTCTGAGTTGAAAGGAGGAAGAAATGGATTCAATTGCTAGAGTTTGGTTGAATTTCCAAAAATTTAGAGTTTGACCTATGTGTTTAAGGTGCTTGTCACCATAGGTGATTGTCTATATCCCTCTTGAGCTTTGTATTGTTGAAAGCCTAATTCTATCCAGCTAAAATAATCAGAAATCTTGCTTGTATTTGTATGTGACTGGGTATTTATTTGGAAATATATTGAGGAATCAAATTCTATTGATTTCGATTATTCCTCATTGATTGGGACTTGCTTAGTTCCTGATATATGATTGATGTTCCATGGAAAATTTTATCGATATATGACTATGCTATTTCGTGTGAATATTGTCTAAAAATCAGCCCAATGCATGATATGCTTGGGAATTGAATTGACATGTCTAGAATCATATTTGAATTGTTTAGAATAAATTATATAAGTGTATTGTTGAGTCGTACTGAAATTGAATATGATATATACATATGGATCAGTATGAGGTGGTGATATTCCTTGTTTTGAAGATTGAATCAAATGGGTCAATTAATCAATGTATACTTATGATTGATGGATGAAATATGTGGAAATGAAAGTAGGGTTTCCACATGTGTGAATAGCCCTAATGAACCCATGTGAACCATGATGAGATTATTGAATAATTGAATCTTATGATGTGTTGAACTAAGATGACTTCTTAAATCCTAGAAATCTAGTACTAAGCCGAGTATGAGAGATAAATCTCAAGGTTGTATGTAGTCTTGTGAATGTGATGATATTCTCAACTGTAGGTATTATTATTTTAATTGAAGATGATAAGTATGATCAGTATGATCTAAGCCTAATTCATTTTTTTAATATAATTCATGGAATTAGAAATGGATGTGAGTCTTTTATACAAGTCACATAATAATGAAATGTGAAGGATGATTGGAGATTATGGTGTAAGAAGATGTAACCCTAATTCATTCATTTTACCTAAAGTGAGTAGTATAATAAGGAATGATCATTGTTGATTATGGGAATGCCATTAGAAGTCAAGACATGGTATGCTTGTCTAAATATAAGAAATGATATGAAAAAAAATGCATTGCAAAGTGATGAAACTAATGAAGATATTATGATGAAGTCTTTAATCTTTTATTTTTAATTAGATATGGATTAACCCAAATTGTATGAAATATACTAAAATTGGACTTTGATTGATTTCAATGAGAAGAGAAGCATTGTATATCAAGTAACTAAGAATGATTTGTTCCAATAATGTAATGAACATGAAATGAAAGAAGTTGAGGCTAATGAACATAAAATGAAGGAAAAAGATGTGAATTAGTAGATTAATATAAGAATATAACTCTAAACCTAAAATTATGAGCTAGATGATGTTAATGAATAACAATTTCAAATGAGGGACTAAGGAATGCACACAACTGTAGTTGAATTCAATTAAAAAATGAGGTTCAAACATTTGAATGGATTTGCAAGAATGTATTTTTGGATTGTGATTATCTGGTAGAATACTTGTACGCTGAGAATGGACTATTTTGATGGGCTTCAAATGATATTCAACATGTGTTGATTAGTTACCCTAACGGAAGAATGTGAAATAAAAGAAGAGGAGAACTAAGTCTGTTATGTACGTTTATGCATGAAATTTATTTGCATCTATTGAAATTAGATGGAATAAGTATATTTCATATGATAAATCTATTCTGAGTATGATGAATGATACATGATATCTATATGCTTTTACCGTTGCTAGTTCTTATGTCTCTATAATAATTTTGTTGAGAACTGTGATATAGAATGAACTGATAAGAAATATGTTGAGATTGAATTTAACATGCACTGATTACATTTGAGAAACCTTGATGAGGGTAAATGTTACACAATGAGATTACGTCTCGGGATGAAGGCCCACCGATGATAATTGAAACCATGATTGGGTAAATGTTGGACAATGATATTATGTCTTGGGCTGAAAGCCCACTGGTGATGACTGCTATGAGATGGTGTGAAAATGTAAAGAATTGTATGTGTTGCAAATTACATATTGTTCTGCTTCTTGTTTTAATCATTGTCTTTCTTGATAAGCTTAATCTATTTCACATTATTCTAGTTACGTGAGAGTATACACATATGATATATGATGTTCAGAGTTTTTTTTAGATAAGTAAAAGACATTAATAACAAGTGAAATGATGAAACATCTAGTTAGGTGCCCTAAACACTGTGAGTTTCCCCTGAGGACCACACTGGGGAAACAAAATGGATCTCCTTGCAGTAATCGATGAATTATGAGAAGGATTTTTGGAGTGCGGATCGAGACCTTAAAGGTTAGACCACTAGGATTTAGTAGTGAGTTATGTGGAGTGGCGTCTGGACCTAAATCCTTGATTTGAAAGTTTGTGTCCATGAGGAATAGACTCTAATGAAATGAAATATGTGAAATATAAAAATATGAGAAATGTTGTGATATGGGATATATTGTATTGTTGATTCCTATCTCGTGTACCCAAGATGAGGACGTGAGCCTCTTTAGGCAACCCTAAGGTGGCCAAGGTATGTTGTTGATATCTTAGGGTGGCCGGCTAAACCCTAAGATGGTGACGGTGAATCATTGACACGAGAATGGTGTGGCAACTTCTACTTAGTGAGGTACAAGCCAAGTAGTTTCAAGGAAAATGAATAAAAGATGACAAGTCATGTAGAATATGACTAGAATGTTTGTTATGTTCCTTGTACAGCTAGTTGATGATGCCATTGTTGATTATGTTTCTTATTGTGGAAAATAATCATTTTGTTATAGAGATTATCTATTTTGTATTCTGATCTATCTTGTTGACAAGTAGTGAATGTTAGGATTTATGTCCACTCTGAAGATGAATTGGATTGCTTGTCATTTGATAGTATTGTTTGGTAGCCATGTCTTATGTGTACTTCAACTTCAGGACTATAGGATGGGTTCCCAATTCGGCTGGTGGGGTGCCACAAAGATGATGTTAATGTTATGTATTGATTCAAAATGTTTAGATCTTGACTTGTTACTCGTACTAAAGGTTTTTAATCTGAACTAAGATGCATCTATTGATTTGTTCACAGACATGTTCTAGAAGATGTTTTAAAGTTGGATTTGGTTTAAGTGATTACCATATATGTTTAATTACACTACCATTGTAAAATTGATTTCACTAGATGCTAGAACTGTCTGCTAGACTTTTCATTATCTACACTTTTCTTTTAAGTTCATAATACTAAATCTGATGTTGATGCATGTTCTCAACTTGAGTGAGAAGTATCCACTCACTGGGGCTCTATATGAATCTCATGAGGTTATTTTAAATGTTTTTAGGTATAATGCTATCCAGCGGAGAGGCTGTGACAAAGAAGATATAAGTAGAATAGTCTAGATAGATTAGATTGTCCCCGTACACTCTCGTTCCTGGGATGGGTAGTATATTGAGTTTGTTGTTTCATGTACATGTGACTAGAGTAAACTGAACTGCATTTGAGCAGTAAGATTTGATTTTGGATTTGATAGAGTTGAATATGAGTTGTGATATTTGAATTTGATGTTTGTGATGTGACATTGTTTTAGAAGGTTTTATGAGTTTGTGATTTTCATATATTGATTAAATCGCCTTTTTTGAGAATTCATTATTTTGTTTCATAATCAGGGATTAGATTTAGGGTTTCTATGTAATGGTTGGCATTATGCTGATCAAAAGAGAGGTCTCGGCAATGTGGTATCAGATCCTAGGTTAGATGAGTCTACGAGGACAATAGAATCTAGGGCTAAATTATAATGTGGATGTCGAACATAACCTGAATGATGTGCATACTGATTGAACTCATTATCTAGATACTCTGGTCAAGTATATGGTTGTTGAGATAAGTTAGTATGGAACTGCCGATTGTACTTCTTCTGGATGCCCTGACCAAGCATCCAGATGACTACAGTTTGGCAGTATAATAAGATGCATGATGATAAAAAAAATGGTGATAAAATGGTGAAAGAGAAAGGATTTTATAATTCAATATGGAACCTACAACAAGAAGGAAAATTTCATATAAGAAAGATGAAAGCCTAATGGATTAAGAAGATAATTCCTAATGAGTTTGAATCCAAAATTGTAAGAAAAAAGCTAAGAACTAGGAATGTGCACACTAGATGGCATTCTTTATGAAGAAAATTGATGAATGTGAATAATAATGTAGAATGAATCATAATCTTAATCTTATGAGATACATAATCAAAATTTATAAGATAATGAAAGGCGATGTGAATAACATCTTGATAAATGAATGTATTAATAAGATTTGAGAAATAAGTGTTTCTAATAATCAAAGAAATGTATGATGATGACAAGGGATAAATATCCATCCAATGCAACAAAAAAATGAATGAAATGATGTCATACGACAGAAAGAAAAATGGAAATTAGTCTAACTTGATGTTGAGAGATATGAAAGATTAGATGATATGATATTCTTCCAGATCTTTCTGTTGATTTTAGGACGAAATCATAAAAGGAAGGGAGAATTTGTAACAACCTATTTTCATATTAACCATCTAATTAGGGTTTACTTGCATGATTGAATGCTTAACTAAATTGATCATTGCTTAAGCTTGATTTAATGATGGTAGTCTAATTATGATTCCTTAAACCTAACGAGATACTCTAATCGTTCTTTTTCTTTGAATAACTAGAGTATGACAATTGAAAACCCTAATCGGCCAAACTAGGGTTTTTGTAACATATGAATACAAAATTTGATAAGCATAGTGGTTACTAAATGATTTTTAGTATTTTATATATGACTCGAATTTAGTTTAAATTTGGATACAGTTTGTAGAACTCAATTATTATGTTATTGGAAAACATCAAAATTTTGGAAGAATTTTTTGACCTGTTTGTCGTCAAGTTCCCCCCAGACAAAGTCAGCCGACCATGTATTCAGATTGAAATATAGCAGTGTGGTATTTGAATTTTAGCTTTTTATTGGTACATCCAATTAAACTGAATTTTTAATTGTAGTTTAGGAACTATATTTTAGACATTCTATTAAATTTTCATAATTTTTGGATGATGTTTGAATTCTACTGAGTGTGGTGTCGGTCGCGTTTCCCCAGGACAAACTCAGCCGATAATGCATTCTGGATGAAAAATAGCAGTTAGTATTTGATTTTTATATTTTTATTAGAAACTTTGGATCTGAAATTTTGATTGTACATCTGAAATGATCCATCACATAATGCTAATTTTTCATAATTTTTGGAGGAGTTTTGACCTATTAAGTAAGCGATATTCAGTAACATATTTTATGAAAGCAAAATATGTTGAAATAAAGTGTAAGTTGGGTTAATTTGCAATTGACCCAAGCACCTTAATTGATCTATATGAGCAACCTAGCACCAAAGGATATTTCATATTTCATAATCCATTCCAAAGAAGTGAAATCCTAGAGAGAGAGGAGAGCTATGGTTTTGATAGGAGAAAGTGGTGGAGATGTTGACCTAGGGTTTCATTATGTGAAATATGATGAAATCAAGTAAGTTTAGCTTTTTTGCATAGTTTTTCATGGTGAATCTTCTCTCACATGTCAAGATCCCATCCCTCCTATGATTTGATTTGAAATTATATCAAATTTTCCCCTTTTCTCACTCTTTCTCTCATAATCTCCATTTCCAAGGGTTTTCAAGTTGAGAGGAGGAAGAAATAGATTTATTGTTAAGGTTTGATTGGATTTCGAGAAATTCAGAGTTTGACCTACGTTTTTAAGGTTATTGTCATCTTAGGTGAGTGTATATCTCCGTCTTAGGCCTTGTATTCATGTTGAAAGTGTAATTCCATATGGATTAAATAATCAGAAATCTTGCTTGTATTTGTATGTAACGGGGTATTGATTTGGAAAGATATTAGGGAATCAAATTCTATTGATTTTGATTATTCCTCGTTGATTGGAACTTACCGAGCTCCTGATATATTGATTTATGTTCCATGGAAAATTCTATGGATAGATGACTATGCTATTCCATGTGAATATTGTCTAAAAATCATCCCATTGTGTGATATGCTTGGGAATTGAATTGACATGTCTAGAATCATATTTGAATTGTATTAAAATGAATTATGTAAGTATATTGTTGAATCATACTGAAATTGAATGTGATATATACATATGGATCAGTATGAGGTGGTAATATTCCCTGTTTAGGGTTTGTGTTGAGGGGTTGAATCAAATGGGTCGATTAATCAATGTATATTTGTGATTGATGGATGAAATGTGGTAATGGAAATTAGGGTTTCCATGTGTGTGAATAGCCCTAATGAACCCATGTGCATCCTTGTGAGATTATTGAATATTATGACTCTTATGATTTGTTGAACTAAGATGACTTCTTAAACCTTAGAAATCTAGTACTGAGCCGGGTATGAGAGATAAAGCTCAAGGTTGTATATACTCTTGTGAATGTGATGAATTTCTCAACTATAGGTATTATTGCTTTAATTGAAGATGATAAGTCTGATCAGTATGATCTAAGCCTAATTCAATTTTTTAGTATAATTTATGGAATTAGACATGAATGTGAGTCTTTTATACAAGTCACATAGCAATGAAATGTGAAGGATGATTGGAGATTATGGTGTAAGAAGATGTAACCCTAATTCATTCCTTTTACCTGAAGTGAGTGAATGCCATTAAAAGTCAATGACATGGTACACTTATCTAAATATAAGAAATGATATGAGTAAAAATGTATTGAATGGTGATAGCAAGTTAAAGATGAAACTAATGAAGTATTATGATGAAGTCTTTAATCTTTTATTTATAATTAGATATGGTTTAATCCAAATTGTATGAAATATACTAAAATTGAACTTTGATGGATGTCAATGAGAAGAGAAGCATTGTATATCAAGTGAAATAAGAATGATTGGTCTCAATAATGTAATGAACATGAAATGAAAGAAGTTAAGGCTAATTAATATAAAATGAAGGAAAAAGATGAGAATTTGTAGATGAATCTAAGAACCTAACTCTAACACTGAAATGATGAGCTAGATGATGCTAATGACTAACGGCCTCAAATGAGGGATTAAGAAATGCACATAGTTGTAGTTGTATTCAATTGAAAAATGAGGTTTGAACATTTGAATGGGTTTCTAAGAATGTATTCTTGGATTGTGATTGTCTAATAGAATATTTGTACTCTAAGAATGGACTATTTTTATGGACTTCAAATGATATTCAACATGTGTTGATTAGTAACAATAACGGAAGAACGTGAAATAAAAGAAGAAAAGAACTAAGTGTGTTATGCATGTTTATGCATGAAATTTATTTGCATCTATTGAAATTGGATGGAATAAGAATATTTCGTATGATATATCTATTCTAAGTATGATGAATGACACAAGATATCTATTTTTTTTTGTTGCTAGTTCTTATGTCTCTGTGAATATTTTGTTGAGAATTGTGGAATAGAATCAACTGATAAGAAATATGTTGTGATTGAACTTAACATGCACTAATTACATTTGAGAAACCCTGATGAGGGTAAATGTTGCACAATGAGATTATGACTCGGGATGAAGGTCAAATTATGACTCGGGTTGAAGGCCTAGTGATGATAACTAAAACCATGATGGGGTAAATGTTGGACAATGAAATTATTAACCTATGAGATGATGTGGAAATGTAAAGAATTGTATGTGTTGCAAATTACAGATTGTTTTGCTTCTTGTTTTAGTCATTGTCTTTCTTGATAAGCTTAATATGTTTCATGCTATTCTAGTTATGTGAGAATACACACATATGATATATGATGTTTTGAATTCTTTTCAGATGAGCAAAAGAGATTAATAATAAGTGAAATGATGAAACATCTAGTTAGGTTCCCTATACACAGTGAGTTTCCCCCAAGGATCACACTGGGGAAACAAAACAGACTCCTTGTAGTAATTGATGAATAATGAGAAGGGTTTCCGAAGTGTGGATCGAGACCTCAAAGGTTAGACCACCAGGATTTAGGAGTGATTCGTCTGGAGTGGCTTTGGCTCTAAATTCCTGTTGTGAAAGTCTATGTCTGTGAGGAATAGACTCTAATGAAATAAAATATGTGAAATATGAAAATGTGAGAAATTTTGTGATATGTGATATTATGTTTTGTTGGTTCCTATCTCGTGTACCTAAGATGAGGACGTGAACATCTTTGGGCAACCCTAAGGTGGCCATGGCATGTTGTTGATATGATGACCTAAATTTTAGGGTTTCTATAACCAATATAGTGTTTGAGGTCCAAGGATAATCTTGGTTGGTTAATCCCAAGTCAGAGGGACTTTTATTCAAAGATGGATTCTTTTGACCCACAAGTATGACTGTAATGTCAATAAAGGCTCAATAATAGCTATCAAATGACATTTACGTGCATGGTGATGACCCATACTAGTTATTAGTCGATTTTGAGGTTGTATGGAGTTAAGTATCTAAATTTAATGTAAAAAGTTTCATATGATCAAATTATGAACCATGGGATGCATAATGACCAAACTATGTGTAATTATACTTGTTTCATGAAAACTTGATGACCAAATGTAGGTATTCAAGGTCTTTCCACATTAAATTATGAGAATGTTTAAGGAATTAAGTTTACTGAACAAATTACATGATGAGGAAGTAATGATTAAGCTTTCATGTCATTTAGATGAGCCAATTGAGAGATATTGATGTTGAAACTTCTATTGTAATTGAGTTCCCTAGATAAAGATATCCATGTTTTAAGATACCAGAATTATCTGATTTAGCGAGATGTAGACTATAGGTGATGAATTACATCTATATGTCATGTGGGGGTTAGAGAGAAGATTTAAATAAAATCCATCGTCACCTAGCTCCGAAAACTGAGGAGCATGTGTCCTTTTCTTTTTTGGATCTTGTGGACAAAGTCATTGCATTAAATATGGGGAATGTTGGTTAGATCACTTGAATTCACCGGGCTTCTAGGATCATAATGACCATTTGTGAGTGGGTGTGTGGAGGCCAGAATGAAGAGATTATCCCCCATCATTTCTCTGTAAAAATATTCAGGGAAGGAGAGGAGGAAGAAGAAGAGGGAGTGGGGAACATACTTTGGGAGTGGGTCTCTCTCCAGGAAAAACCATCCTCCGGACTACCCAAATCCACCTGACTTGTTCAATTTGGGAAGATAGCAGCTCCCATGGTTGCCCAACCAGTCATCGAGGGAGGAGGAGGATGACCGAAGGAATGAGTCTTCTAGCGTCCACACCACCTCCAAAAACCACCCTCAATATCGGACATGGTCTGCAAAACTGCTCGAAGCATCAAAGAGAGACACTATGAGAGTAGGGGGTGAAATCCCCAATTTGACTCCATATGCTACGTTGAGGCCTCGACAAGCCAGTGCCATGATGGAGCTTTGGAGATCCTTCAGTTGTGAATGTATCTTGTGAATGCCTAGAACCCCAACATAATCTATTGGGGTGATCTTTTCACAAAGAGGACGGAGTCATGTCGATCACTCACCATGACCGAGCCCGACGGCGGCTAGTTTGCAGAGCAAGTGGTCACAAGGCCGCCGAGCTCCTAGCGGCTAGTAGACTAGCCACCACACTCCATTAAAGCACCGCGAAGGCGATCGTACATCAGAGGGGTAGCGAGAATGGATGGGGCAAGAGCAAGGCCACGCCGGTCGTAGCCGGTGTATAGGACGGTGTCATATACTTATTCTATAGGACAGCCAATCAGATTGCATTACCTCCTTCTCACTCCTCTTCAAAACCCCTACCCCCTAAAAAATAAGGACAGAGAAACGCCACATGTACAATATAACACAAGTCTATTGGATCCTACCAAGTTTCTATAGGACACATCCTATAGAATGACGTCGCACGTCGGCGTTCTCCTAGTGCGACGGCGCTCACACACACAAGGGATGGGTTATGTGATTTGAGATAGAAAAGGGGAGAGACTAAACCCCAGAACTAGGTGGCCCAGAAAACTAAACTGATCGGCTTTGCCTAGCTATGGGAGTAACATGTGTGTGGGTCAGGAAGTTGCACTGCGCTCATCTGGAGCCCTCTACAGATGATCCAACAGTCCTACTTAAGCTCGAAAAGGTAAATGTCTCACTTAACGTATGTATCTTAGAAATACAATTAAAATTAGCTTCATTGGCCTATAAATGCCCAAAAAAAATCTTTGGATTCAGAAAAATGTCTAGTTTCTTATAAGACCCTTAGATTAGACTTCTCATTACTGATTATTGATAGTATTCAATATAGATGATAATGCTTACTTTAGGGTTCTTTTAAATGGTATAAATAGAAAATGATGTAAATTAAATCTGATAAAGATATTCATGAACCCTAATGTCATATGCAAACTAAATATGGACTTTTATCTGATTAATATGTCAAAGTATTAGGCTTTTCCCTATTAATGTCCAAATTGGTGATTTTAGTCTTTTATGAATTCCAGAAAATACTACAAGCATCAGAAAATTATGAAAATTGAATCGTACCCTAATTATGACTCCGTGATCAGTAGAAAAATATTTACTAGCAAGTTTAGGATAGTTTTAACTGAGATTTGGCTAAACCCTAATTGGACCTAAAATACCATGAATAAGAGGTATGGCGTTTTAATGATGATTAAATTGTTATTAATCAAGTGATGATCAGACTACTATGTGATCAAGGATACGTTATGAATATTTGAACTCAGGTATGTGGGTTTTATCTAAGTATATGATTAGTTTTCTTGTGTGAAATAGCTATGATGTATTGTTTGTTCTTATTTGAGAATATTGCTTGGATGTACTATGCTTATAATATTGATTTTTGCCATGTCACTAAGAACAACAAAGAATATGGATGGATTGTAGCTACTAAGTGTTTACATTCTCTCTCTTTCTCTCTCTCTCTGAATATAAGGTCGACACATCCCCATAGCCCAAGGGGCGGGGGAAAATGAAGTGTGACACCACTTAGTAGTACAATCGCATCAAAAGACATCTAAAAATATGTGTTTACTTAATTAGTGCATTAATTTTCTTTTACTCTTTCTTTTCTTTCTCAAATTTTTTTCGTTATGCAAGCATATTAGTATATATCTTTTACCCACATACACAACACCTCGTGTGTTGATCCGGTGTTTCACGTATGTCTTAGGTTCACAGCTAGCATGGGAGAAAAGACAGGATGTGACCAAGTTGTACAGGCTATACCTATTGTGTAGATCCCGATTAGCATACATGTCTAGACTTGTGTTAAATTCTCTTTAATGTGTAATTATAACATGTAATAAGTCATGATGTAATCATATACATGTTGAATGTTGAGAATGTTATGGTGTATGTTATAGTTGAATGTTCATGTATGTGTATGTCGCTTCCGCATCACTGTCTAATACAATTAGCTAACATTTTCATATTTGTCCTCTTGGGTCTTCTAAGTGTCGAGGCGAAAGAACCTGAGGACATTACAGTTGGTATCAGAGCATGAACAATGGCTACACCTGACAGTTTCTCATTGTGAAACATAAAACTAAATTTCACCTTTCACTTTAAACCTTAGAAACTTAGTAACTTGTTTTATAGGATACGGTTTGACTTAGCCTCTAGGTTAGAACCTAGATGTTTGAGAACTAGGTTTAGACAAGTGTGTGATACTCTTTCAATATAGAGCTTGTATGTATTGGGTAGCTACACTAGTCTACACTTTGTTCTCACTATTTCACTGGGTGACATGACACTAGATTTTCTACTGTGTGTGGGATACTCAGTTTTGCGATTTTATTTTATTTTCCCATCGGCTCGAGCCTCGACAATTTTCCCTGATGTTTGCCTTCTCGGAGAAGAACTATATAATATTTTATTATAAGTATGTAAATATGAATGTGTGTCCCTCGCGCAGGAGACTAGGAGGTGTTCATGCAATCTAAGTGAAAGGGAGTGACATCAGTCTAGAAGAGAGAGTAGATCTAGATTATATGTCTAGATATTTATAGGATATGTGACAGTTAGAGTAGATGATTGATTTATATATGAAATAAGCATGTGTAATCTTATCCGAGTCTGGTCCCTAATGATATAAGTTTCTTATAGAGATCAAAGTTATATATAAGTTCTTAATCTAATTTTGAAAAATGTGAGCTACGGATAGTGAAAGTGTGTAGGATTTTCTTACATAAGACTATCTAAGTTGAGACTAGGTTGATTATGCACGAGCCTTAAGCTTTTTTACAAAGGAGGACCTTCAGTGTTAGGACGATATATGTGGTGAACTCTAGAGAGAGTGAGACCCACAGGGACATAGTACTTAACCTCCAATATATGATAAATATGAGATGTATGTGAAATAATGCATCCTAAGTAGATGAGTTGAGTTCTTATGCATGATTCATGTATATGATCAAAATCCTAAATGTGAGAGTTGGGTAAAAAAATTCTATGGCTAGAAAACGCATGATGAGAAAGTCAATCCTTTGACTGAGTTAAGTCCTAGCTTGAGTGACTTCAACCGATGATGCTCGTCATTAGATGCAAGTGAGGTGATATATGAAATGCGAGTCCTTGGAGTAAAATGCCTTGTGCATAAGATACTCATAAATGCAGTTCCCTCCACTTCTCTTTCTTAATATATGATACTAGAAACCTCACTTGAGCTATATAGATGATTTATATATGAGGAGTCACTTGTATAAGCTTGACTTATTCTATATTCCCTTCCAATATCATACATGTAATATCCAAGTTTGAAATTGTGATAAGCTTGACTTAGTATATTCTCTTTCACTTTATATCATGCATGCAAGATATAAGGTTGAAATCATGAGCTAAAAAAGGAGATATATTTGGACCATAGCTTACATGGTCACAAACTATAGTGCTTAACCTCAATCCTTCTGATCTAAGCTTCTATGTTTGAGGATAACTCTCACACAATAGGGTGAAACCCTAATACGTAAATTTGAAAAATCACGCTCTACTCTAATGATGAAATCCTAGAATGATGTTGATCATTAATCACAACAATGGTGTTGAGTGCAAAAATTTTCTTAGTAATTTCATGAAATCTTGATCTCGCCTTACCTAGGTGAGTGAAGTGAAAGATGAAACCTTGAAAAATATCATTTCAACTTCATATATATGAATAAAACTATATTTCTTAGGGAGGTAGGGTATGTAAACCCTAACATGAAAGGATGTCACATTATGACTGAGACATTAAATTATTTTCAACATATACAAGGTGGGGTGGATACATCGTAGATTGTTTTGTTTCCTAAGATGATAACTCGGGGTACGTCAAGAATTTTGATACTTTGGCAACTGGGAGCGATGGCCTATATGAAGTGGAATGTTTTATATCACCTTAAGTATGATATTAGGCGTGGTTTGGCCGACACCTTTTTAACTACTGCTTTTTATATATAAACTAGATCTTAGTTTGACAGTAAATATCATGCTGGCTGCTTGCTGCCCAATACGATTTTCACAGCTCCTGGTGACCCTCCCAAAATCAGATACTAGAGACTTAGCAAACTACGACATTTGCAATCAGGACCCGAACGGCTCCTTAGTTGAATTTCAAGGCAAAATTCCAATAAGGTAGGATGGATGTGATGACCTGAATTTTAGAGTTTCTATAACCAACATAGAATTTGAGGTCCAAGGATAATTTTGGTTGGTTAATCCCAAGTCAGTGTGACTTTTATTCAAAGAGATTATCCCCCATCATTTCTCCATCGAAAAATGCAGGGAAGGAGAGGAGGAAGAAGAAGAGGGAGTGGGGAACATACTTCGGGAGTGGGTCTCTCTCCAGGAAAAACCATCCTCCGGAATATCCAAATCGACCTGACTTGTTCAATCTGGAAAGATAGCAGTTCCCATGGCTGCCCAACCAGTCATCGAGGGAGGAGGATGATGACCCAAGGAATGAGTCTTCCGGCGTCCACACCACCTCCACTGACCACCCTCAATATCGGACATGGTCTGCAGAACTGCTCGAAGCATCAGAGTGAGACGCTACTAGAACAGGGGGTGAAATCCCCAATTTGACTCCACCTGCTACGTTGAGGCCTCGACAAGCCAGTGCCGTGATGGAGCTTCGGAGTTCCTTCAGCTGTGAATGCATGTCGTGAAGGCCTGAGAACCCCAACAAAATCTATTGGGATGATCTTTTCACAAAGAGGATGGAGTCCTGCGGATCACTCACCATGACCCAGCCCGGCGACGGCAGGTTTGCAGAACAAGTAGTCACAAGGCCGCCGAGCTCCCAACGGCTAGTAGACCAGCCGCCACACTCCATTAACCCACCGCGAAGGCGATCGTACATCGGAGGGGAAGCGAGAACGGACGGGGCAGGAGCAAGGCCACGCTGGCATTCTCCCAGTGCGACGGCGCTCGCACGCCCAAGGGACGGGCTATGCGATTTGAGATCGCGAAGGGGAGAGAGAGACCAAACACCCAGAACTAGGCGGCCCAAAAAAACTAAACCGGCCGGCTCTGCCTAGCTATGCTCTAGGTCAGGTAACAACCTGGTTTGTAAAAAATGACTCAAACCCAGAACCGATCGGGAATCAAATTTTTTACCAAGTAAAATATCCGGAACCGGTCCCGATTTCATGATTTGAAAACCGGAACCAAACTTGTATCATATATTATTGTTAATTATACACTAAATATAGTAACTTATACATAAATATACCTAATATTTTCCAAATTTGTCAACCTAAATTCAATCTGTGTTGAACAAATCACCACCCGAACCGACTCGCTTTTTATTCGGACATCAATATCCAAACTCGAAACCAACCCAGATTGATAGAATCCAAAACCAAACCTAATTTTTTCCGGATCGGACGAAATCGAGTTCACGGATTCAGACAAATTTTGACAGCCCTAGCTATGAGAGTAATCTTGTGTATGGGTTAGGAAGCTACATTCTGGAGCCTTTCAAAGATGATCCAACAGCCCTGCTTTAGCTTAAATATATCAGTTAACTTACATATCTTAGAAATACAATTAAATTAGCTTCTTTGGCCTATAAATGCCCAAAAAATGTCTTTGGATTCAAAAAAATGTCTACTTCCTTGTAAGACCCTTAGATTAGACTTTTGATTATTGATTATTGATAGTATTCAATATAGATGATATTGCTTACTTTAGGGTTCTTTTAAATGGTATAAATAGCAAATGATGTAAATAAAATATGATAAAGATATTCATGAACCCTAATGATGTATGCAAACTAAATATGGAATTTTATTTGATTAAAATGTCAAAGTATTAGGTTTTTCCCTATTAATGTCAAAAATAGTGATTTTAGCCTCTTATTGATTTCAGAAAAACTACAAGTACCAAAAAATTATGAAAATTGAACCGTACCCTAATTATGACCCCTTGATCAGTAGAAAAATATTTAATAGCAAGTTTAGGATGGTTTTAATCTAGATTTGGCTAAACCCTAATAGGACCTAAAATACCAAGAATATGAGGTATTGTGTTTTAATGATGATAAATTATTAGTAATCATGTGATGATCAGACTATTATGTGATTAGGAATACATTATGAATATCTGAAGTCAGGTATGTGGGTTTTATCTAAGTATATGACTAGTTTTCCTATGTGAAATAGCTATGATGTATTGCTTGTTCTTATTTGAGAATATTGCTTGGATGTACTATGCTTATAATATTGATCTTCGCCATGTCACTAAGAACAACAAAGAATATGGATAGATTGTAGCTACTAAGTGTTGACATTCTCTCTCTCTGAATATAAGGTCGGCACATACCCATAGCCCAAGGGGCGGAGAAAAATGAAGTGTGACACCACTTATTAGTACAATCACATCAAAAGACATCTAAAAATATTATGTTTACTAGATTAGAGTATTAAATAATGTTTTCTTTTACTCTTTCTTTTCTTTCTCAAATTATTTCATTTATGCAAGCATATTAGTATGTATCTTTTACCCATAGACACAACACCTCACGTGTTGATTCGTTGTTTCACATATATTTTAGGTTCAGAGCTAGCATGGGAGAAAAGAGGGGATGTGAGCAAGTTGTACATGTTACACCTATTGTGTAGATCTGATTAGCATGCATGTTCAGACTTGTATAAAATTCTCTTTTAATGTGTAATTATAACATGTAATAAGTCATGATGTAATCATATACATGTTGAATGTTGAGAATGTTATGGTTTACATTATAGTTGAATGTTCATGTATGTGTATGTCACTTCTGCATCACTTTTTGATACAATTAGCTAACATTTGTAGATTTGTCCTTTGGGCCTTCTAAGTCCTGAGATGGCAGAATGATATCTTAGGGTGGCCAACTAAACCCTAAGATAGTGACGGTGAATCATTGACATGAGAATCAGGCGTGACAACTTCTACTTAGTGGGGCACAGGCTAAGTAGTTCAGGGTAAATGAATAAAAGATGACAAGCTGTGTAGAATATGATTGGAATGTTTGTTAAATTCCTTCTACTGCTAGTTGATGATGCCATTGTTGGTTATGTTTCTTATTGTGAAAAAAATCATTTAGTTATAGATATTATCTGTTTTGTATTCTGATCTATCATGTTGACAAGTAGTGAATGTTAGGATTTATATCCACTATGAAGATGATTTGGAATGCTTGTCATTTGATAGTATTATTTGGTAGCCATGCCTTATGTGTACTTCAGCTTCAAGACTACAGGATGTGTTCCTGATACGGCTGGTAGGGTGTCACAAAGATGATGTTAATGTTATGTATTGATTCAAAATGTTTACATCTTGACTTATTACTCATACTAAAGGATTGTTAATCTGAACTAATATGTATCTACAAATCTGTTCATAGACACGATCTAGAAGATGTTTTAAAGTTGGATTTAGTTTAAGTGATTACCTTATATGTTTGATTAGAATATCATTGTAAACTGGATATGTCTAGATGCTAGAATTATCTACTAGACTTTTTATTATCTATGAGTTTCTTTTAAGTTCATAATACGTAATATGATGTTAATGCATGTACTCAGCTTGAGTGGGAGGTATCCATTCACTGGGCTATATATGAGTCTCATGAGGTTGTTTCAAATGTTTTTAGGTATAATGCTATCCAGTAGAGAGGTCATGACAAAGAAGATATAAATAGAATAATCTAGATAGATTAGATTGTCCTTGTATACTCTCTTTTGCAGGATGGGTAGTATATTGAGTTTGTTGTTTTGTGTACATGTATCTGGTGTAAACTGAACTACATGTGAGCAGTAAGATTTGATTTTGGATTTGATAGAGTTGAATATGATTTGTGATATATGAATGTGATGTTTGTTATGTGACATTGATTTAGAAGGTTTTATGAGAAAGAAAAAGGAAAAAAATCATCTGTGATTTTCATATATTGTTTAAATCGCATTTGTTGAGAATCCATTATTTTGCTTCATAATCAGTGTTTTAGGTTTAGGGTTTCTCTCTCATTGTTGGCATCTATGTTGATCAAAAGAGAGGTCCCGACACTAACTCTTTAATACCATATTAAATTCTCATTATCATACTTAAGATATGACGTACTCATGGTTAATACAATTACATGAGAGCTTGATTAACTTGACATGATTTCATATTAGAATGGATTTCTTTACTTGAGTTGATTCACTCTCCAGAATACACCCAAAGTGCTCATAAGACTGGTTAAGTCTCACAGATGAATTTATCCTCAACCATAATGGTTGAGTTTGGTTATGTTTGGACTTCCTTGTGCCTTGTAAAGGCAAATGAAATATCTACGAGAGTGGAGAACCCACTCACATTAAGAAAAGAAAAAGAAATATCCACTCACTTATGGATATTATTATAATATGATTTAAGGTGCCTAGTTTGTTTTCCTTTAAATCGTGTATAATTGAGAGGAATAAGAGGCAAATAGGATATCCTCGTCCCTAAGGAAAAGAAGGGGGCATATGGCAAGAAAGTTGAGGAGATAATTCCTACTTTCTCTCTCTTAAATGAATTTTCAATAAAATTCATAAATAAGCCCCTTTATCTTTGAGGTGAAGGGATAATTTCGAATCCACTTTCACTTATTGCTTGCAAAAACGACCAAGGGAGATTGGAGCAACAGGAGGATGACCCCCAACCTATTGGTAAGCTTCTTGACCTTCTTTCACCTTGAATTCATGGTGGAAATCACAAAACAATGCATGATTTCTTCTCTATTTCACTCCATCTTCAATCCTAGCCAATCTTTTCACTCCAAAGCTTGAGGACGAGCCTTGGGAAGGTTGCAAAAGATTCTTCCACCATTTTTGATGTGAAGCTCCAAGCTTTGAATCTCAATTGAAGGCAGGTTATATAACTTGAAAAGAGGAAGTCCAAACATAACCAAACTCAACCATTATAGTTTTGGTTGAAGGGAAATCCAATTCATGTAATTATTTTTTTACATTAAATTGAATTAGGGTTTCAATTATGCTTAAATCTTGATTATTTTAATATCAAGATTCTCTCTCCTTAAAAATGATTCAAATGAGGCGCCCCTCTCAAATTATTTTCTCTAAGTGATGCCAAGACTCATGAGGGACCCTCTTGAAGTGGTATTTTTCATATGCCATTTGGTGACCAAACTTTCACTATCAATTGAAGTATAATCACTAGCTTAATTGATGATCGATTCAATGATGCAAACTCTAAGTGAATTTTATAATTTCAATGATGGGATGAGTCAAACGGTCTCAAGACCGTTTGTAGATTATCCAAACAACCTCAAGACCGTTTGAGGTCAGGTCATGTCATGGTTTGATGATGATCCAATGATTTCAATTGAATCAGTTCCACAATGTCAATCATTGATGGTTCTTTGATTTCAATACCCTAATTGATGGTTCCTTGATTATAAACCCAAGTTCAATTGGGTTCAAAACCCTAATTGAAGGTCCAATTGAAGGGTGATTCAATGATTCAATTGAAGAACAAATCAGTAGTTCAATTGATAGTGGGTTTGATGATTGAAACCCTGAATTGATAAGTGTTGAAAGACCTTGTTGGTCCATTCGGTTTTGAGAGGGTTTGGACCAAACGGTCTCAAACTGTTTGGAGACCCAAGTGGTTTCAAGTAAGAAATGTCCATACGGTTTCATTATGGTTTTTCTTAAACGATCTCAAACCATTCAATGTCTGAGTTACTAAGACTGTTTGGGTTCTAAGTGACCAAGAATATTTGAGGTTCAATTGGTCAAACCATTTGAACACCTAAGGTGACTAAAGGTCAATTAACTAATTGATTATTAATGATGTAAATCAAAGGTGATTAATAATGGTTTTACCTTTGATGTGCTAGGGTAATTAGTACCTTGTTGAGTGGTTAACTCTTGATGCTTATGAAAGCAATGATTTGATATGTTGTGACAACCCTTCATTCAAGTTGTTTGGACCTAATCTAATTAAGATTGAAGTAATTGACATCCTAGAGAGGATGAGAGAAGAGGAATCCCTACATGAGTGACAATCATGTAATGGTTAAACCTCAACACTTTCAACATGAACATAATAAGTAATCAGGGTATGATCCTTTGTAAAGAGATCATGAAATCTTAATTGAGAAGGTTGATGAAACCCTAATCAAGGGTGTGACATGAGAAACCCTAACTAAGGGTGATGTCAAGTGAAAACCTAATTTCAGGTAATGTTATGTGAAACCCTAATGTAGGATAATGTTATGTGAAACCCTGATATATAAGGATGTTATGTGAAACTCTAAAGTAGAGTAATTTTATGTGAAGCCCATATTTATGGGAGATGCTATGTGAACCTTAATTTATAAACATGGAAAATCCTATTCATAATAATGGAATAGTGATTAATATATTGACAAGTGTAACATCTAAAGATGTTGATAGTGGATATCCTTATATCAATAGTTCCTAACTCAAAGATGAGTCCATATCATTAGTAATGGTTGTATTTTCTAAATACAGTGACTTGTGACCAATACATTACATGATAAATGTGATGAACTGGTGTATAAAGTATTAGGATGGGAAATACCCTAATACAAGCTAAGTGAATGAACTCAAGTAAGGTAATGGTGATGAGGGAAGTGATACATCAAAATATGATAGATATCACATCCAGCACCTCAAGTGTGATATACCTTAATGCATTTTAAATCCAATATATTTGGATGAGTGACACATGAAGCGTGTCATGTTAGTTGCTACATTCATATGTAATGCACTTTGATAAGTGTAGGCTAACGTGCCTTATGAAAAGGTTAATCCAAATCAATAGACTATGATGCAATCATATTCTGGTAAAGATGAGAGAGAAACTCATACTTTGTGTTGATAATCCATTTAATGATGGATGATGAGGATAAATAAGTATGATTGAATACTTATGTTATCAATGTTGGCTCCTAGCTCTATGGAGCAATGAGTTAAGGTTTGGTCATTAATAACATGATCTTAAGAACCTAAATGGTTATTTGTGGAAAACCCTAATGGAGGGTGATAATAGGTAAGGGGAATCCTAACCCTAAAAAGGGAATAGAGGTATTACTTTGTGTTTCATGGTGTTGATATGAAAGCATTGTAACTGTTATCATGAGAACTAATCATGCAAGTATGTTGAGATGATAAGCATAGCCAGGTATGAGCTATGATGCTCTTATATTGAAAATGTTTTATAGGCCTTATAAGCCTTTATATGTTTTGTTGCTTAGTGAGAGGTAATCTGAAATTAATGAGCCTTGTGTGCCATATGATGTTTTAATTATTGAAAATGTTTATGGGCTTCATAAGTCATAATATGCCTTGTTGTCTTCTAAGAGGTAACAAGAGATGAATTAATCTTTGTGTGTTATGTGGAATGCTTGTGTAGTAAGAATCATGCTTACCTTGGTTAAATGACGTGAAGGTATTAAGTTACATGTCATGTGGTAACAAGTATTCTATGATGAATTAAGGGTTTGAATACCCATATTTTATAATCATGATGATGAACTTGTTAAGAAATGGAAATGTGTTTGATCAGATGAGGGATTAAGATCCCAATACTTTGTTAGAAGAGTATGGCTATAAGCCATGACTCCACAAAACTATCCCAGGCATTAGTTGTGTGTTCTAAGCCTGAAGAGAGTATATGTTGTGGTTGTAACTCTATAATGAAGATGTCAATTTACTCTGGCAAGTTAATTGTAGCCTGACACATGATGTGTAAAATATAATCAGTTGTGTAGTGTATTTGCATGAAGTTGAAATGTGAGAAACATTAGTTGATATTGTATTGCTTAGTGTAGCGGATAAATGTTATACATGTTCTTCACATTCCTTATGGGATAAGTGATATGATGCTCTATCAGGTTAGAGCTGTAATGTTTTAGATAAGAATAATGTTCTAATCTATTAAACAATGAATTAACTGTTGTTAAGCAATTATGATTCCTCTGTTCAGACTTATCTTATTAATCTGCAATAATAATGTTTCTGGCAGAGAGTTATATCTCTCGCTGGGGCAATTTTTACAATTGTCTCACCCCCGTGGGAACCACATTTTTAGGTGGACGCAGGCAAGGAGGCAGGAATCCTTCAATAGGTGGAGAACAACAACAGCAGTAGCAGGAACAACAGTGAATTCTCAGGTGGAGACACTGGCTGATATGTCTAGTATAGATGTACATAGAGTCCTATGTGTCATCTCTATACTCTCAGGTCCTCGGAGTAGTAGTTAATGCTTTCGAGATTTTAGCTTAGTGCCTCAAGATTTCATACTGCATGTGTTTAGATTAACAGAGCAGTTGATGCATGTAATCCTCAGAAAAAGATGATACAAGACATGTACTTGTGAACCAGTATGTAATCAAGTTACTCTGGTTCTTTATGAAAGAGTTTTCCTATGTGTAGACCTCTTTGTAAAATGGTTTTAATTTTTAGTGATTTTTGGTAATCCGCTGCTTAGTGATCGCTTCCGCTTAGTTAATAACATTTTATTCAAATGATGCGTCACAATTTAGTGGTATCAGAGCTCTAGGTTCACTGAGTCTACAGAGACATAGGACTAAGGTGTTGAGTCTATGTTAGTGTCCTCCAGTATACCCTATAGTGACTTATGTTTATGTAGAGTAAAGGGTAAAGTTTATAAATGACTGGGGAACACGAGGAACACATTGCTAAGGGCAATGTTGTTGCACCAGGAGAGGGTGTATGGGATCAGGAAAGAGAAGAACAAGTGCTTGAGAATTCCCATATTGACCTGATTAGGATAGAGAATCCTATGTTTATGCTCTTGAAGGGCAGGTTAGGACAACAGTAATGCATATAGAAGACCGGATACTAGCATTATAACCTAGGTTACCAGTCCTTAATGTGGAAACTTTGGGCTTATAAAGGGTTCCTGAATGACATAGTCATGTTGGAACAGTGGAAATGTGGGAAAGATTAACATATGGCGAGAAAGTAGACTTTGCCATAAGTTTAGATAGATAGTACATCTGTGATGGTAGTGCCCAAGGAGGGGCAATAAGCTGAGATTTAAGTTAAGGTCTCTATAATTTTAGAGACATTTGCCTAGTTGTTCTGAAAAGCCAAAGTTTTTGGTGTCACCAGTGCAATAAATGCCTAGTGCACCAGGGCAGTAGCCACTAAGTAAAGGCAAAGGTCCTCACTTTCCACCAGTAAGAACTCATGGATTATCTTATATATTGGTAATGAGACCGATAAGACCATGGTATGAGGACAAGACATGTTATGGATATGGACAGGTTGAGCATACTAAACTTTTTTCTTTGAAAAGAAGGGAGGAAATGACTCAACAACTGAGGTAAACTCAGCAAGGCTTATGAAAGTTACAGCCCAATAACGTGAAAAGGCAAAAGCAACAACATGAAACAACTAGACTCTATGTGTTGAGTCAACCTAAAGTGGTAGATGACCGTGAGGGGTAATAATCATATGAAATAGATTCATTCTAATATTTCATTTCATGATTCTATGTGTTAAAAATAAGAAAGTAGTTGTTTTTGAACTCCCTCTGACTAGTCCTATAAGGACACAAGGGAGATGAGAACTTACATTTTACTCAGTATTCTTTAAAATGCTTTATAACCTCTCTTATCTGTGTGCTAAAAGATGAGATATAGAAGTGATGTCTAAAGAAAATCCAGGAATGAAAAATCTTGTATGTATAATGATATGAAAAGTGAGGAACATGATAGTAAATAAAGTGCATACTACCTAATCTCAATACTTGTATACCCTGGATAGGTATATGATTATTGGAGATAGGGTAAGTATGAAACTCTTAGATTGTTATCTTTCTGATTACTCTAATCAAGTAGTCATTTTGAAACAATCTAGTGAGTATAATGAAATTACATAGGGAAGTGCTAAGTGAACTTTCCCAATTACATAGGGAAGTGCTAAGTGAACTTTCCCAATTACATAGGAAGTTCTATGTGAACTTTCCCAATTACATAGGAAGTGCTAAGTGAACTTTCCCAATTACATAGGGAAGTGCTAAGTGAACTTTCCCAATTACATATAAAGTGCTAAGTGAACTTTCCTAATTACATAAGGAAGTGCTAAGTGAACTTTCCTAATAACAGAAGGAAGTGCTAAGTGAACTTTCCCAATTACATAAGGAAGTGCTAAGTGAACTTTCCTAATAATAAAAGGAAGTGCTAAGTAAACTTTCCCAATTACATAAGGAAGTGCTAAGTGAACTTTCCTAATAACTAAAGGAAGTGCTAAGTGAACTTTCCCAATTACATAGGAAGTGCTAAGTGAACTTTCCTAATTACATAGGAAGTGCTAAGTGAACTTTCCTAATTACATAGGAAGTGCTAAGTGAACTTTCCCAATTACATAGGAAGTGTTAAGTGAACTTTCCCAAACAAATAAAGGATTTTTGAGTGGATTACCTCTGTTAAATATATGTGTTTCCCCTTTTATGAACAACCTTGGGTAATGATAGGAGTATGATACTTTATGTTTCTCCTTTCATTTACATGACAAGCAAGTAAGTATTATGATAGTTGATGTACTTGGATTAGAAATAATCTGTTGATGGATACTTAGAAAAGTATCAGTTTGCTTTGGACTTTGGTTCCAAGATAATGATATATGGAACAAGCAATGTCCTAAAGTAAAAGAAATACTTTGTGCATGTGTACCCTTGGTGGTAACAATAGGGAATCGAATATGATAAGGATGAGATGTGTTCTCAATACATATGATGAATACCAAAGTAAGGTATTTATGCTGGTTACCTATATTAGTCAACTATGAAATCAATCTAGTTACAAAAAAAAATATGAACATCATATGTTAGGGGTTTATGATCTGCATAAACATAAACATTGATAAGTTTGAACTAATGGAAGGAACAAGTGTAATTATGGTGGAAAAGTTTATCAAGTTGAAAATATTTTCTTAGAATAATCATGTGTGGAAGAACTTTGTGTGGCTTAAAGATCTATAGTATCTCCATGATATTGATATGATAATTAGAGACTTTGTGACATGAGTAACAACTATCTTTTGTTATCTGGGATTTTGGGGACGAAATCCTTATTAGGGGTTTATAATTTGTAACATCCCTGACCTTGGTTATGCTTAAACCTAGATGTTTTGCTTAATGAAGTTGATTATATGCTCTCTTTTATCTCTCTAAAAGTAATTAAGGCTCAAGAGGAACTTATATTTCAATTTTAGTCCCTTTTGAATAATGTTGAAACAATGTTTTGTTAGTTTTGGACTAAAGTGCAAATTACCCAAGTTGAGGGGTTAACTTGCAAATTGTACATGATACAATGTTCCTCGTGTGTTGAAGCATCATGGGAATGAGTATGATGCAGTAGTATGGCTTCTACAAGCCTGAATAACAAGAAAGAGTCTGTTGAGCAATGTTTGTGCATTAAAACCTAGTTTTTGTGTAATGTGCAATTTACCCAAAATCTAGGGTTCAATATGAAAAATACCACTTCAAGAGGGTCCCTCATGATTCTTGGCATCACTTAGAGAAAATAATTTGAGAGGGGCGCCTCATTTGAATCATTTTTAAGGAGAGAGAATCTTGATATTAAAATAATCAAGATTTAAGCATAATTGAAACCCTAATTCAATTTAATGTAAAAAAATAATTACATTAATTGGATTTCCCTTCAACCAAAACTATAATGGTTGAGTTTGGTTATGTTTGGACTTCCTTGTGCCTTGTAAAGGCAAATGAAATATCTACGTGAGTGGAGAACCCACTCACATTAAGAAAAGAAAAAGAAATATCCACTCACTTATGGATATTATTATAATATGATTTAAGGTGCCTAGTTTGTTTTCCTTTAAATCGTGTATAATTGAGAGGAATAAGAGGCAAATAGGATATCATCGTCCCTAAGGAAAAGAATGGGGCATATGGCAAGAAAGTTGAGGAGATAATTCCTACTTTCTCTCTCTTAAATGAATTTTCAATAAAATTCATATATAAGCCCCTTTATCTTTGAGGTGAAGGGATAATTTCGAATCCACTTTCACTTATTGCTTGCAAAAACGACCAAGGGAGATTGGAGCAACAGGAGGATGACCCCCAACCTATTGGTAAGCTTCTTGACCTTCTTTCACCTTGAATTCATGGTGGAAATCACAAAACAATGCATGATTTCTTCTCTATTTCACTACATCTTCAATCCTAGCCAATCTTTTCACTCCAAAGCTTGAGGACGAGCCTTGGGAAGGTTGCAAAAGATTCTTCCACCATTTTTTATGTGAAGCTCCAAGCTTTGAATCTCAATTGAAGGTAGGTTATATAACTTGAACCCTTGAACTTTGTTATTGATTCCATATCATCATCAATTGTTGATTCTTTCTTTGTTTCTGAAATTTTATTTGGTTGATTGATGCAATCACCATAAAAAATCACAGCAAGATTCGTGGGTTTATATCTTGATTATGATGACATCATCATAAGCACACACCTCCACAAATATCTTTTGCAAACGGTTTCAACATTTGGTCCAAACGGTTTCACCAAACCATTTGGTGACCAAACGGTTTGCAAACCAAAACTATAAGGGGGCATATGGCAAGAAAGTTGAGGAGATAATTACATTAATTGGATTTCCCTTCAACCAAAACTATAATGGTTGAGTTTGGTTATGTTTGTACTTCCTTGTGCCTTGTAAAGGCAAATGAAATATCTACGTGAGTGGAGAACCCACTCACATTAAGAAAAGAAAAAGAAATATCCACTCACTTATGGATATTATTATAATATGATTTAAGGTGCCTAGTTTGTTTTCCTTTAAATCGTGTATAATTGAGAGGAATAAGAGGCAAATAGGATATCCTCATCCCTAAGGAAAAGAAGGGGGCATATGGCAAGAAAGTTGAGGAGATAATTCCTACTTTCTCTCTCTTAAATGAATTTTCAATAAAATTCATATATAAGCCCCTTTATCTTTGAGGTGAAGGGATAATTTCGAATCCACTTTCACTTATTGCTTGCAAAAACGACCAAGGGAGATTGGAGCAACAGGAGGATGACCCCCAACCTATTGGTAAGCTTCTTGACCTTCTTTCACCTTGAATTCATGGTGGAAATCACAAAACAATGCATGATTTCTTCTCTATTTCACTCCATCTTCAATCCTAGCCAATCTTTTCACTCCAAAGCTTGAGGACGAGCCTTGGGAAGGTTGCAAAAGATTCTTCCACCATTTTTGATGTGAAGCTCCAAGCTTTGAATCTCAATTGAAGGCAGGTTATATAACTTGAACCCTTGAACTTTGTTATTGATTCCATATCATCATCAATTGTTGATTCTTTCTTTGTTTCTGAAATTTTATTTGGTTGATTGATGCAATCACCATAAAAAATCACAGCAAGATTCGTGGGTTTATATCTTGATTATGATGACATCATCATAAGCACACACCTCCACAAATATCTTTTGCAAACGGTTTCAACATTTGGTCCAAACGGTTTCACCAAACCATTTGGTGACCAAACGGTTTGCAAACCGTTTGCAGGTTTGGGTCCCAAACCGTTTGGAGTGGTTGACCATTTTAAATGGTTTACCATTTGAGGAAATATATTTTGTACTTGGATATTGATCCAATGGTTTCAATTGGTTTGATCTTGAAGGTTTCAATTGTGAATGATTCCTTAAATGCAAACCCTAATTGGGTTGAGTGTGGAACCCTTAAGTAATTGAATCAATTTTTTTGGGTTGATTAACCCAAACAGTCTCAAGATCATTTGGAGGTCACCCAAATGGTCTCAAGACCATTTAGAGGTCAACCATGACCATTTAGAGGTCTATGGTGGTGTATGATTGGATGGTTGAAGATCCATGATATCAAATTGAAGTATAATCACTAGCTCAATTGATGATCGATTCAATGATGCAAACTCTAAGTGAATTTTATAATTTCAATGATGGGATGAGTCAAACGGTCTCAAGACCATTTGGAGATTAAACAAATGGCCTCAAGTCCGTTTGAGGTCAGGTCATGTCATGGTTTGATGATGATCCAACGATTTCAATTGAATTAGTTCCACAATGTCAATCATTGATGGTTCTTCGATTTCAATACCCTAATTGATGGTTCCTTGATTATAAACCCAAGTTCAATTGGGTTCAAAACCCTAATTGAAGTTCCAATTGAAGGGTGATTCAATGATTCAATTGAAGAACAAATCAGTAGTTCAATTGATAGTGGGTTTAATGATTGAAACCCTGAATTGATAAGTGCTGAAAGACCTTGTTGGTCCATTCGATTTTGAGAGGGTTTAGACCAAACAGTCTTAAGACCGTTTGAGTCCAAATGGTCTCAAGACCGTTTGGGTCCAAACGGTCTCAATACTGTTTGAGTCCAAATGGTCTCAAGACCGTTTGGGTCCAAACGGTCTCAAGACCGTTTGAGACCAAACGGTCTCAAACCGTTTGGAGAACCAAGTGGTTTCAAGTAAGAAATGTCCATACAGTTTCATTATGGTTTTGCTTAAACGATCTCAAACCATTCAATGTCTGAGTGACTAAGACCGTTTGGGTTCTAAGTGAACAAGAATATTTGAGTTTCAATTGGTCAAACCATTTGAACACCTAAGGTGACTAAAGGTCAGTTAACTAATTGATTATTAATTATGTAAATCAAAGGTGATTAATAATGGTTGTACCTTTGAGGTGCTAGGGTAATTAGTACCTTGTTGAGTGGTTAACTCTTGATGCTTATGAAAGCAATGATTTGATATGTTGTGACAACCCTTCATTCAAGTTGTTTGGACCTAATCTAATTAAGATTGAAGTAATTGACATCCTAGAGAGGATGAGAGAAGAGGAATCCCTACATGAGTGACAATCATGTAATGGTTAAACCTCAACACTTTCAATATGAACATAATAAGTAATCAAGGTATGATCCTTTGTAAAGAGATCATGAAATCTTAATTGAGAAGGTTGATGAACCCCTAATCAAGGATGTGACATGAGAAATCCTAATTAAGGGTGATGTCAAGTGAAAACCTAATTTCAGGTAATGATATGTGAAACCTTAATGTAGGGTAATGTTATGTGAAACCCTGATATATGAGGATGTTATGTGAAACTCTAAAGTAGAGTAAGGTTATGTGAAAACCATATTTATGGGAGATGATTTGTGAACCTTAATTTATAAACATGAAAAATCCTATTCCTAATAATGGAATAGTGATTAATATATTGACAAGTGTAACATCTAAAGAGGTTGATAGTGGATATCCTTATATCAATAGTTCCTAACTCAAAGATGAGTCCATATCATTATCGATGGTTGTATTTTCTAAATACAGTGACTTGTGACCAATACATTACATGATAAATGTGATGAACTGGTGTATAAAGTATTAGGATGGGAAATACCCTAATACAAGCTAAGTGAATGAACTCAAGTAAGGTAATGGTGATGAGGGAAGTGATACATCAAAATATGATAGATATCACATCCAGCACCTCAAGTGTGATATACCTTAATGTATTTTAAATCCAATATATTTGGATGAGTGACACATGAAGTGTGTCATGTTAGTTGTTACATTCAGATGTAATGCACTTTGATAAGTGTAGGCTAACGTTTCTTATGAAAAGGTTAATCCAAATCAATAGACTATGATGCAATCATATTCTGGTAAAGATGAGAGAGAAACTCATACTTTGTGTTGATAATCCATTTAATGATGGATGATGAGGATAAATAAGTATGATTGAATACTTATGTTATCAATGTTGGCTCCTAGCTGTGTGGAGCAATGAGTTAAGGTTTGATCATTAATAACATGATCTTAGGAACCTAAATGGTTATTTGTGGAAAACCCTAATGGAGGGTGATAATAGGTAAGGGGAATCCTAATCCTAAAAAGGGAATAGAGGTATTACTTTATGTTGCATTGTGCTGATATGAAAGCATTATAACTGTTATCATGAGAACTAATCATGCAAGTATGTTGAGACGATAAGCATAGCCAGGTATGAGCTATGATGCTCTTATATTGAAAATGTTTTATAGGCCTTATAAGCCTTTATATGTTTAGTTTCTTAGTGAGAGGTAATCTGAAATTAATGAGCCCTATGTGCCATATGATGTTTTAATTATTGAAATTTTTTATGGGCTTCATAAGTCATAATATGCCTTGTTGTCTTCTAAGAGGTAACAAGAGATGAATTAAGCTTTGTGTGTTATGTGGAATGCTTGTGTAGTAAGAATCATGCTTACCTTGGTTAAATGACCTGAAGGTATTAAGTTACCTATCATGTGGTAACAAGTATTCTATGATGAATTAAGGGTTTGAATACCCATATTTTATAATCATGATGATGAACTTGTTAAGAAATGGAAATGTGTTTGATGAGATGAGGGATTAAGATCCCAATACTTTGTTAGAAGAGTATGGCTATAGGTCATGACTCCATAAAACTATTCGAGGCATTAGTTGTGTGTTCTAAGCCTAAAGAGAGTATAAGTTGTGGTTGTAACTCTATAATGAAGATGTCAATTTACTCTGGCAAGTTAATTGTAGCTTGACACATGATGTGTAAAATATAATCATCTGTGTAGTGTATTTGCATAAAGTTGAAATGCGAGAAACATTAGATGATATTATACTGCTTAGTGTAGCGGATAAATGTTATACATGTTCTTCACATTCCTTATGGGATAAGTGACATGATGCTCTATCATGTTACAGCTGCAATGTTTTAGATAAGAATAATGTTCTAATCTATTAAACAATGAATTAACTATTGTTAAGCAATTATGATTCCTCTGTTCAGACTTATCTTATTAATCTGCAATAATAATGTTTCTGGCGGAGAGTTATATCTCTCGCTGGGGCAATTTTTACAATTGTCTCACCCCCGTGGGAACCACATTTTTAGGTGGATGCGGATGAGAAGGCAGGAATCCTTCAATAGGTGGAGAACAACAACAACAACAGCAGGAACAGTAGTGAATTCTCAAGTGGAGACACTGGCTGATATGTCTAGTATAGATGTACATAGAGTCCTATGTGTCGTCTCTGTACTCTCAGGTCCTCGGAGTAGTAGTTAATGCTTTCGAGATTTTGGCTTAGTGCCTCGAGATTTCATAGTGCCTGTGTTTAGATTAACAGAGCAGTTGATGCATGTAATCCTCAGAAAAAGATGATACAGGACATGTACTTGTGAACCAGTATGTAATCAAGTTACTCCGGTTCTTTATGAAAGAGTTTTCCTATGTGTGGACCTCTTTGTAAAATGGTTTTAATTTTTAGTGATTTTTGGTAATCCGCTGCTTAGTGATCGCTTCCGCTTAGTTAATAACATTTTATTCGAACGATGCGTCACAATATGTGTATTTGGGGTTCTATGTAGTTACTTTCTAAACTTGATGACTAAAACATGGGATGTTAGTATAATGTAATTTGTATTACTTATGTACATTTAATGAATTATGATTGACCCTCAACAAATGTGACTTTCCTTTTTTGTTCAATTAGGGTTTATGTTAGTGTATTTGAGTCCATTGTACAAAATTACCCAATTAGGGCTCATATTAAATAAAGGATAATGAGGTTACTTAGAGGAGAGCGAGAAAATTCTTATACTTCAATGTTAAAAGATATTGAATTAAGTATCATAATAAAAAGAGTAAATGTTGTTCGGTTTGTTGGAATTTACTTGAAACATTATATTTGGGGTCTAAAAAGTCACATTAGGTTCTCTAAGAGTTCCTAATTTTTAATTAAGGCTTACAAATCAAGGATTCATTCATATGTTAAAATTTTGAGTATGTTACAACTAACACATGCAAACTACTATTAATTCACATAAGTCATAAGCCTCCTTGGTAAATTACTATAGTTTAGATCTTATGAAATAAAGTGGTACATATAAATATAAGACAATGGATTTGAGATTACCTATGAAACATAAAGTTGGTAATATTGATTAGCTTAGTTCAATCATCAGATGTATGCAAAATATTATGTAAAAAAATTGGATATATGTACACGCACGCACACGCACATATATACATATATGTTCAAATATATTGATCTACAATATGAATATATGAAAAGGGAAATGTTTGTTTCTTGTATAAAAAGGAAGGAAAGAAGATACCTTTATAATGAGTCAGAATGACTTTAGTTGACATCTTGGGTGGAAATATATATCATAAACATTTGCAAACACATGATATTAGAAGATTTATGTCATAAAAATACATTATGTATAGATTTGACATGGTTAACGTACATTGATAAGCATACAATAAAGAAAGAGAATTTGAGCATCGTATTAAAGTCTAAAATAGGAATGTTGACACTTGAATATGTAATCATGAGAATGACATGTACATCTAATCTATTAATGTTTTAGTCCCTAACTAAGTAGTGATATACATATATGACCATGGATGATCATGCATGACAAAATGGTGTACCTTTTGTTAGTGTATACGCATGTAATAACTACCACATAGACATAATGGACCTTCACTAGAATATATGATTATAAGAATAAAACCCTAGAAAGAAATATAATGGGAGAAGCATGAAATAGTAATAATCTTAGGTGGAAACTCTGATCCTAATTAAGAAAAGATTAATTGATTCAAAGACAAGTGATAACACCATTATACCACTTTGTAGATTCTTTCCCTTGGAGTTTTGTTGTGATTGAGCAATTTGTGGAGCTTTGAATAAATTGAGGTACTAGATTCCTGAATTTCCTATTAAGTTATTACTATCCCTCTTGAATTTTATGTATTTTGTTTGGTGGTGAACCCTAAACTTTTTGTATGTCATCACTGCCTTTTGAAAGTCTGCCACTCCAAATTCATTATTGTTGGATATTATTAAATATTATTATAGCATTAAAATTGATATTGGAGTTTTGACTCCCTAGACTTTGGTCCCTTTGGTCTTTATCCCTTTAGAGCTTTGTCTCTTAAAGGTTGGGTACGTCTCGCCACCCCACGTGAATGTTGTAATGAATTAGTGATCCCCCAGTATACCAGTTGAAATAGCTGGCTACCGTGTCGTTCTCTCATGGACGATAGAGCACATGGAATTGTAGCCATAGATAAAGAACTGATATAACAGTACTCAATCCTAATATTTGAAGTTGATCGTTACAATTTTTTTTTTGATATTTTAATATCTTGAACCTGGACAATTCTGCATAATTGTTAACATTGTGGAATTACCATCTTGCATTATATACATTGAAACATTGATACTTGTTATTCTCATTTTGTTGAACTAAGTCCACCAAATAGTTCCCTCCTAGAATTGATCTTATATCTAAATCATATTTTGAACTTATTTCAAAATAGCTCAATAAGTGAATATAGTATCAGATTTGCTGGCCTATGCTTTCCTTTCTGGTGTCCATGTGTGTTTTCATTCCTTTTGGGAATTCATGGACAGGTGATGGATGGAAGACCTTGAAGAGACATGCTTGGGTAGTCCTCTATTGAAGAGTAGATAGGTCTCATGCCTATTTGTCAATTTTTGTAGTCCCTACGTATAAACTTCCTTGACTATGTAAGGCATGAATATACACAAGACTTGTTTATATGTACTCTTTAAATCATGTTGGAAACAAATCAGTTCAAAAGATAGATGTTTTACAATATTAGTAATTGTTGCTTGCTCTGGTTCGTTCATAATTGTTCATATTTGCATGCTCTTTCTCAAAGATCTGATCTTGCTCTACTGAATTTACCTCTTCCTATTCTGCAGTAATACTCAGCTGAATTTACCTCTTCCTATTCTGCAGTAATACTCAGCCCAAACGCAGAAGAATAGTTGATCTAACATTGACTTGACTGTAGGAGTTTTTCTCTTTGACTTAACTTTAACGAGTTCTTCATGGTTGTTCTCTCGATCGCAACTAATTCAAGCAAGCAAAAAAATACTTCAAATTGTCACTAGTACATCGTCAATTCTTAAGTGCAAGTGCGTAGACCATCTAAGACAATCTTCTTGTAGTCTTTGTCCTTAGTACTTGCCACCTTCATTTTATTCCTTACGCAGTGATTTCCAGTGACCTTATCTTCCCACAATGATCTTAGCATTATCATTACTCAAACGTTCATCTTACAAACGTTTGTTTCTTTAAAACTGAACATTTACAACTAGAATCAATCCTCCAGTGTACTGTTGCTGTATATATAATATATACAGCGGAACATCTGCAACTATACAATATATACTTGAGTTTATAGTTGTTATATATAACTTTCTTTCAATATGAGTGGGATTTTGTAGTCTCATGATTTCTCAGTTATATAAGTATTTCTTCTACCCCATGGTTATCTTATGAGGAAGATCTTGTTGTACTTCGCCTTCCATATCAATAATGGACGTCAAATAACAAAACTTATCAATTGACAACGAGCTAACTATAATTATGTATTACAAGTTAGAAGGTGATGTTGTAAATGGAATATGATATGTTCCATAATACATGGTTCTCTTTCAGAAAATCCATAGGTCGTAAAGAGTAAGGTACAACAAAAGAATTAATTGTTTGGTTTACAAAATCTTTCAGATATAGATTAGACTGGAACTGCTGGCTTCAGAAGAGCAACTGCGCCCTTTATTTTCTTCATTGCTTCTTTAAGTGTAGCCATTGAAGCTGCATAAGATATCCTTATACATTTATCATCACCGAAAGCATCTCCTGGAACTAGGGCAACCTAGCAATATGTAAACTATTAGTTTTATGGAAATTACATATATCTGCTCTCAAAAGCTGCTGAGAATATGGTTGTCTTTGGAGTGAAAGTGCACTGCTGAATAGAGTCCAAATATCAGATGCAAGAGCATATAAATCGATATATCGACAATAATATGGCGGGTGCAGGTGAGACCAATGGTTCATGTGTGAGCGCTCATGCGCGTGCATGTATGTGGAGACTAGATTTTCCAAAAAGGAGACGATGTCTTACTTGGGCTTTCTCCAATAAAAACTTGCACAAGGACTCAGAGTTGTTTACTATTCCAAACCCATCTGCCATTGATCCATAATAAGCGCTGAAGTCTAAGAACAAGTAAAAAGCACCCTGCAAGATTTCATAGGTATATGTTAACATTCTAGGATGCATTCAACATAAGCAGTGGCTGTCAATTGAAACATGTCACCAGACAACCATACAGCAATGTGATTTACCTGAGGCTCTGATATTTTAACACCCTTTATACGCTTGAAGCCATTTACGAGAAAGTCACGTCTCTCTTCAAACGCCTTGACCATTTCAGATACAATTTCTCCTCCAGCATAACCCATTTTAAGAGCTGCAAGGCCAGCTTTTTGTGAAATGCTGCTCGCACCTGATGTTGCCTGCATTTGTAAATTATAAGCTTGTCAGCAGATTCAAGGCTTCAGAAGTAATGGTTGCTAAATCTATGTAATTTAATAGAAACCGTACATCAGTAATAAGTTGCACCAAATGACAGACAGAGCAACACTATATTATAAAGGTCCAAAAGAGATAACAGATATTCTAGATATCAGGAGCTCACACCCAGTTTGTGATAGAAGAATGGTTACCATAGATACTCAATTCTAGACATCATGCACTATGAGCTCCTCTTTGTGGTCATTGATACTTATATCACACTCCGAGATTATTCTTCATTGACACTTATATTACTCTCAGAGATTATTCTTTGTCAAAGATACATGAATAATTCATATATTGATTGCAAACTATAACAAAAATAAATCCAAAAACACTTCAGATGCCAGCATCATGTATTTTCCCTAATCGCATCAGCAATGTTATGCACCAAACTCTTTGTAGTTTCATCTACTGCTGTCTTTTCCAAGACTATCTTCTTCAACGTCCAACCATGCTGTTGACATCCCCTCATTGTTAAATGGCTCTTCTACTGCAGAAAATGTCTAGTGTGTGTCCATCTTTAGATTGATGGGATGACCACAAGCTGACAGTAGCTTATGGTACTATCAGGTGTAATGTAAACAACTAAGCATCTCAGTTTTGGGTATGAATTCTTTTGAGTGAAAGGGTATATTGCAATATCTCTAAACAAGTATATGAACTAATAGGCCAAAGATTAGACTCCTAGAAACGTATATTTAACCAAGAGGTTCTGGATTGCTCGCAGCTGTTAATTCCATGCAATATGAGATTGCAAAAGAGTCGAGAGGTAAGTAGCACCAGGAAAGGGATAGCTCTGAAGTGGTCCAAAACAGTCTCTTTATGGAGGAAATGAAAAGCATCAAGTAGGTGGGCTTTTACACTTGACTAAAAAGTAGAGTTCATGCCGGTGTTAAAACATAGATGAAACATGAAAGGGTGAGTGGCTACAGTTAGGGATGCGCAGAAACACAGACCAAACCTCCAGACTGGAGCAAGCCAAGCCAAACCAACCAGTTTGGTCTGGTTTTTAGAGATATGTGGTCTGGTCTAGTCTCAAAATTTTCCAGACCATGTCTTAGCAGTTTGGTCTCGTTTAAGGGATTGGTCAGAGCATCAGACCAGAACAATGTATAATAATGTCATGAAATATTTATAAGTGATATAGTTGTACAGATCGTAAGTGCATTAATATAATTCTAATAATATATCATTAATTCTTACACCACCAAGGCACTGATTATATGTTATCTAACGATGAATAAACTAATAACCCTATGTTATAAAAGAAGCATTTAAACTGTACTTGTTAACCTAATAAATAACATAAATTTTTACAAGAAACTAGATTCATTTCCTACTCTCTTCAAGATTTGTACCATGATTGAGTTCTGAAAATTACATGCAGCGGTGCCCATACTACTTATAGTTGGTGAAGGAAGCACTGACATTGCCATGTATGGTCGGTGCAGACACAACCTCCTCCTTCAACCTCACCATAGGAAACAATTGCCTTGCTAGTTTTGCTACCTTCACACAGGATGCACACACAATACCAACTTCGTAGTGTGCTAATAGATTATACATAATCGTAATGGTCTGAAACTAGACCAACCTGAACCAGAACACAACAGTTGCAGTCTAGTCTCGACGTGCCAGCAGTCAAGTCTGGTCTGAAAAGTTTCCAAACAATTAGAGTAGTTCGATTTATGGTTTTAGGCCCGCACCAGACCAAACCAGACCATGCCTACTGGTTACAGTGAGACATATGAGACTACGCTTGCCTCTTGCGTTGGATCCTTGAGATCATATGCACCCCTAGAATCTTTGTGTAGGGTAAAATGTCCTATCTAAGTAGGTACGCTCCATATTGTGTTCCATGTGTATAACAATTAGAAAAAGCCCCGTGTGAAGGGCTTGACTTAGCATGGTGACAATAAATTTCTTTTCTCCCTGTGCATCGTGACCGTCATAATTCCTTAATCCTAGGAGATAGATCATAATGTTATTGGTTAATAATGGTTATACTCTATTTGCCAGAGAAATCTCAATTCATTGAAGCAAAAGAACGTCCACAAGTCACCATCGTCGTCTAAGCCTTAGCTCCACTCATGTTGGGGTAGACCGCATGGATTCTCTGTGTCCAATGAGCTCTGCTCCGGATTACGTACTAATTGAATCATCTAGTTCCTCCTTATTATGTCCCCAAGTTAAGTTAGATCAACTTCCTCCCATGTTAACTCTACACAACTCTAAATATCATTACTTAGCAGTGCTTCATTTGCCAAATCTATGCAGCAGAGTAAAGTTGAAAACTACAGCAAAAAGAACCATAAATTTGTTACACAAAAGCCTATGACCTCACCACTGTCAACCTCAGCTAAAAGAGGGTGCTTCTTAAAAGCTCCCACGGCTCTCGTGCATGGGTGGGAAGGAATTGGACTACCTTATTCCATTTTTTCCCTTCCACACCAACAAGCATACAACCATGCATGTGCAGCTGGATCAGGATTCCTTGGACATTGCCATATTTGTTAGCTCGGCGCCTGGATGCCTTGGCTTTTTAATACATTGGCTTAATATTCCCTTTATAAGTCACCGTACTGGCTTTTTATTAAACTGATTTATGTAAATGTTACTAATTTAAATACATATGTTTTATAGTGTTTATAGTCACTTTGCCCCCTCATACGCATATTTTTATAGCTATATATGTAGGTGTATGCATATATCTAGTATTAGTTCCCTTATATACATGTATCTTATGGTATAAAAGCACTACAACTTACATTTCTAACAATTTCTAAGTATATTAGTGACAAAGACTAGAAGAGAACAGTAATAAACAATGTAAGAGATGGAGAATCAAAAAACAAATTAAGATTAAATGGAATGGCTCCTAGTCTTCAACAAATTAATGGTTTTCCTTCATAACATAGCCCGACAAAAGAAATCAAAGTGAAGGCATAAAATAAGACAGAGGAATACGTGCATTAAGAGTTTTAATGACGAAAAAAGTGATATTTGGCAATAGGATAGACAAAAATATTTAATTTGAAAATCGTGACAAAAAAAGAACATATAGAGTATAAGCCTATCAGCTAGGAAGCACGGACACTTCTAGACAGGCCCCGTGTCCGTGTCGGATACATTTTGGACACTGACACTTCCCGGACACGCCCCGAAACGTTTCAGACACGGTCAGGACGTGTCCTGACTAATTCGGTCCTTTTTTGCAGCCCGGACACGGCCAGGACACTCCTTGGACAAGTGACTGCAGCATCTGCTGCTTCTTTAGCTGATTTCAGATTGCAGATGCTGAATGTACAGCTGCTATTTCAATTGAGAATATCTAAGATAGAGCTAAGATCTAATACAAGTTGCAAGCAGGCCTGTTAAGAAGAATCAATGTGTAAAATCAAGCTGAATTCAATATTATGAATCCAATTATAGTAATAAATTGGTTAATTGAGTAATAAAAACTCATCTGTTTATTCTGAAAATCGTCTATATTTACTGCAAAAACACAAGTTGTTTAGTTTCCACTTCATATTGTTTCTATTACACACACGAAGATATATTCATATTCATATAAAATTTATGTACATAAATACAATTTCAGATACTATTTAAAATAATTTTAATTCATACATTATACACCCACGTATATATTAAATAAATATTTTCCCCTCATCCAATGCCGTGTCTGTGTCCTATAATTTAGAAAATTGTCGTGTCCCGTGTCCGTACTCGTGTCAGTGTCCGTGTCTAGAAACGTGCCCATGCTTCCTTACCTATCAGTCACTGGATATCCTTCATAACATAGCTCCAAAAACAGAAGTTAAAGTGAAGACACAGAAGTTAAAGTGAAGACACAGAAGTTAAAATAAGACATAAGAATATGTGAATTAAGAGTATTTAAACACAGATAAAAATTATATTTGGCACATAACATATAAAAAATTGAACATTACGGAAATAAAAGATAAAACATAAACCCATGAATATGTCCCAAAGCCCATAAAAATGTCCAAGGCGGCAGATTAGGAAAGGCGCACCCCCTTGGGGCGTCTTGCCACCTAGGTGGGCGTTAACAAGTATGGACACTGCTTGCCTTCCCCATCGACCAGCTTGAAGCAGTCATGAAATTAGCATCTTCACTTCTGCTCTGAAACCCAAAGGCATGGATTATTTTCCCTTTATAAGTCACCGTATTGGCTTTTTATTAAACTGATTTATGTAAATGTTACTAATTTAAATACATATGTTTTATGGTGTTTATAGTCACTTTGCCCCCTCATACGCATATTTTTATAGCTATATATGTAGGTGTATACATATATCTAGTATTAGTTCCCTTATATACATGTATCTTATGGTATAAAAGCACTACAACTTACATTTCTAACAATTTCTAAGTATATTAGTGACAACGACTAGAAGAGAACAGTAATAAACAAAGTAAGATATGGAGAATCAAAAAACATACTACTTATGGAGAATCAAAAAACAGCCTCAAGATGACCTGGCTGAGCCTATCTAGCAAGCAAGTTAGCTAGCTCCTCCACTTCCAGATCCACTTGCCGACCTAGAGGTCCTGGCTTTAGGAAGGGAATGACGACCTCCATAACAGGTTCCAGTTTATCTAGATATTAAAAATCTGGGTTCCCCCAGTCCCCAGCTAAAGGTTTTCTAGTCCAGAAACTCTTGACCTAAATAGAACCAAGCTCAGCATATTGACCATGGCAGTCAGTCCTTCACTTCCTGACCTAGATGTGCCTCCACATCAGGTTCCCATTGTCTTAAGGGTTTTGCTGAATCCTGTGGGTCCTGGAAGCCTCAAATAAAAAAAATGGCAACCTCTTTATGCTCTTCCGTGGCAGTTCACTATGCTAATTCTATCACATGCAATGGAGAAGAAGCAGTGTTGCCAGGAGCAGCAATGCAAGGTGTAGAAAGCAATTACTGAACAGGACAGGGTCTTGTCCAAAACCTGTTTGTTCTCTACCATGATATGGGCCACCTGACAGAGAAAAAGGCTTTAAGGTGTTGTATCTTCTTCGGTTTCAGCTCCGGCAACTCCAGCCAGCAAAATTGGGCCCCGTCTGCCTTGTCGGCAACCTAGATTGGCTATGCTAGCAACTTTAATCAGTTCACCATCGTGATTGGACGATCGCCATATATGACAAAAGCAGAGCAGTGATAGGGCTGTCAGGTAAACTTTGCATTTCTCTTGTGTGAGAAAGGAAGATGACTTAGGAAACAAAGAACCAAGGATTTGAAGGCCCGGTGTATATGCTGTTTCTGAAGGTCCAGAAAATCAGATTTTCTGAAATTTCAATCAAAATTTGACATTTGCATGTCACAACAGCAAACTGAAGGGATTCAAGTCACAAATTTTACCAAAACAAAGGAAAAGCCTAAATACTATCCCAATATTATCAATTCAATGCAATATTACACATTAGATGTGGAGAGTCTCCTACATGTGTGGCTTGGAGAGCACAAAAAGTAGTATATTGCTGTCTTAGTCTAATATTCCCGGTGGTTTTGACGTCAGAATGAAAGAAATTCACTTTTTTTTTTTACAAACACAGAATATGGACAGAAAATGCACTCATTTAAGCATACTATATATTTGGACATGAATAGGAAATATCGGATATGAAAAGGGAGCTTTCTGTGAGTGAAAGAAACGGCTCAGCCTATGGAGGATTAAACTGTTACTATATTAGTATCTACAACAATAATATATAAGACTGAAAATTTACTAATACTCTTGATAATTGCAAATAACAGCTTCATGTTCCAATTCAGTAGATTATAGAAAAAAAATGTGATTCCTACTTACAAGATTGATGTAAGTTTGTGAAATACTTGCAGATCCATAAGCACGTAGAATTATGTTTAGATTATAACTCAAAAATAATATTACTTGGTAGATCCAGATTCCAGAGATTTAAGTTGCCGTCCCCAAAAAATTGGGGAATATAATATATAAGACTGAAAATCTTCTAATACTCTTAATTATTGCAAGTAACAGCTTGATGTACCAATTCAGCATGTGGAAAATAAGATGGGAGGCTAACGAGTTTATTCTATTAGACAAACCCTCCTATATAGGGAGAGGGGGACACTTACAAGTGGACGAAAACCTTGATGAGCCAAAGCATACTTGGTCCCATATACAAAATAAGCATATTAACTAATAACTCTAAGGATCCCCCCCCATAGCTGGAGCATGGTTGAAAAACATGTCCAACTTGTCAATACATAAAACAAGAAATAACAAATAGTACAAGAAATTGAACCCCCCTCCCACATTTTTCAATACAATATATCAAACAACGTCAACACTCTCCATTAAAGGAAATAACATGTAGCAGCTAGCGAGCAGGTCTTCTCTCCCGGCGAAGATATCATCAATGCAAATGTAGTGACAAATGAGTACACTCTCTCTAAAATTGATCATCGATAGGCAGGAGCAATCATGAATAAACTTCTGGAACATAAGTGCACATCCGAAGCAGTACACGATGGAGAATCGGGTATAAGTCATCTAAGTTCATCATTGTTGTCAAAGTAGTTTTGCATAAGAAACACCAACACCGGAATAATACGCCATAGTTGGGATAAGAGCACTGCTACATGAATATTGAGTGTTTGAGACGCTGCTATTGGAAAAATGTGCTATCGCAGGCGTCAACAAAACACAGATGAATATGCGAGAATCCAACAACATGAACGGGGGAATTATCTTCTTTTCTCTCTATATATCTCCTCACACCAACCACAAAGAACAAGAGAACGGTTGGGGTGGACAATTGTAAGGATGTTCTTGATAAATCAATTGCATTGTTGCTGGGGTATGGGATACTGCCCCAGTAAATGGTCGGCCCCCACATGATACTGTTACATGGCGACTGGCTTCAGGCGGCTATTGTAGGTAGTTGGCATGTAATACGATAATGCTGACAAACATCACTACTGAAATGAAACGGTAGGAAAATAAAAATAGGCACTACAGAATAAGTGCAGTAGGAATATAATGAAATCTACTGGATTGGTACACGAAAGAGAAAAAATCTCAAACTGCACCTTTCCTCTTCTTTTTTTACTGAATTGCTGCTTCTTTATTTTCCCTAATACTCAATACATCTGCCGCTTCTTCTTTTTTACATCTGATGACTTTTTTCAATATGCTGCTTCATTTCTTTTTACATACGCCGCTTCTTCTTTTGTTAACATCTGCAGCTACTTTTTTCTTCGTAATACTCTATCATCTGCAGTTGTTGGCAATAGCTGATCGTGGTTGTGTACACTAGGAATTGTGCCTGCATGGAGATGTAGCCGAGCAAAAGCCGATTAGGAACTAGCCTCTCCATGGGCTGAGAGATTGGAAGTTGGAACCAGCCTCTCTGCAGTGTGATGGGATAGGCTCTCTATTGTGCCAGGGACTCTGGCTGTTTGTGTGTGTGTGTGTGTTGGGGGCGATATGGGGATGACCATCGGGACCTTCTATTGATTTATTATTGGTTTTCTGGGGAGGGGAATCCACGAAGGCATGGATGGATCGCCGAGTGCATCAAGAAGATTTGGAAAACCTTCATGGGACTTACAATAAAAAGGCTGAGAAAAGTTTGGTTTTCTTTTCCACAAGATGTAGGAACCACTGGACAGTGTTGGAGCCGGCAAACCCACTGGTCCCTAAGGTCAGGCTGATGATCGATGAATGGACTAGATGTTGTTGAATAGAGATAAGAGACAATGGAGGCAGTTGTTCTGTTTTGTCGACAAAAGTCTGTTGCTTGACACGCTGCAGCAACAAGCAACAAATACATAGAGGCTTATGGCACTATGGCAAGCGGGCACAATAGTAAAGGAAGGGCACAGTAGGAGGCCTGTAGGCGACGCACCAAGGAAGGAGGGGCGGCCCCCCGTCGGCTATGATTCTTGTTTTTCCTCTCCTATTAGACGACTAGGGTTTTGAATCACTTTGATACCACGTGGAAAATAAGATGGGAGGCTAATAATTTTTTTTCTATCAGAGAAAACCCTACTACATACAGGAGAGGGGGACACTTACAAGTAGACTCAAACCCTAATAGGGCCAAGCACATTTGCGCCCATATACATGATAAGCAGATGAACTAATAACTCTTAACACAGTTGATTAGAGAGAAATTTTTTATTCCTACGTGTAAGATTGATGTAAGTCTGTGAAATACTTGCAAATGTAGGAAGTGCATAGAATTATGTTTAGATTATAACTCAAAAATGATATTACTTGGTAGATTTAGAGATTTAAGTTGTCTCCAAATTTGGGGGAATCAACACCTACAAAATAGAATGTGTTTGGATTAATTGTTCTTGATAATGATGCAACAAGATATAAGTGGAGGATGGTGGGAGAAATAGGGTAGATTTAGGGCCAAAGTGCCTTAGATATGAACCAGACGACCCTGTAAAGCAGTGGCTCCTCTCTAATCAGCTTAGAACAAAAACAGCATTGAATTAACAATTTCACAAATGAATGTGTGAAATTCATCAAATTTATCAAAACTTTCCAAAACACTTGCCCAAACTGTGTGAAATTCATTAAAACCTAGGAAGCACAGACACTTCCCGGAGGCTCTCGTGGCCGTCATGAACATGTATCCAATTTGGAGACTGTCAAATAAGAAAAGACGATAATCGTAGTATTAGATAAGAGAAACCCTGCTCCTATAAATAGGAGAACAGGGAAGCGTACAGGACATAAGACAACCCTGATGGGCCAAGACGTACTTGGGCCCATAATACAAAACACTTAACAACATAAATAAACAGACTCTCTAACACTCCCCCTCAAGTTGAAGTTGGGAGAATCCCAAATCAGCTTGCAAATAGAGAGTCAAACACAGAAACAAAACAAAAAAAGATAAACCAAGCCCATACAAAATTTTTCTCCCCCTCAATATTACATTAAAACACTCAAACACTTAGACACTCCCCCTCAAGTAGATACTCCAAGCAAGCAGGTAGGTCGCAGAAGCTTCTCGATCATCTGGAGCAGAAATAAGCAGCATCACAATCATCCGGAGCAAAAGATGGAATAGCTAATAGGCAGCAAAGTCTTCATCAAAGTCGTCGTCGTAGTAGCCAGAGAGTGTTGGATCACAGTAGCAGAGCCCAGAGAGTGCTGGATCACAGTAGCCAAAAGTCGACGTGCCAAAACACGGACATGCCAGAGAGTGCTGGCGCACAGCAGTACAGAGTCGACGACGTAGGCAGATAGAAGATCGGTAAGCAGAGTAGCAAGCAAATAAATAACTCCAGTAAACGAAGCTCCATGTAAAGTCAGCAACAAATGTCTTCATCATCTTCCCTCTTTACACAATATCCATCACAATAGCAGACGTCAAGGTCCAGAGAGTGTTGGTCCACAGTAGAAAGTCAACGTGCAAATAAAGCACGGACAGCAGAAAGTGCAAAAGCACAAACAGCAAACAAAATGTGCTAATCATAACACTAGTAAGAAAGACGTCTGAATATGTAACTTCATAACAGCAGTCGAGGTAGATGATGAATAAGCAATAATAGCAGCAAAAGCACCAAATAGCAGCAGCAAGAAGATCCATAAAACAACAATAGAAGTGGCATGAATATCCATATAGATAGCAGCAGAAAGCACCACATAGCAGCAGCATGAAAATCCATATAGATAGCAACATATATATATCTTCTTCTCTTTCTTCATCACTCCTCCATCTCATCTCTTCCTATATTTCTCCCCCTCACACCAACCACGGAAGGAAACAAGAGTGGTTGGGGTGGACAGTGGTAAAGAAACTCCCCAGAAAAATAAGTCATAGAACTACCGGGGGGTTTGGGGGGCGCGGCCCCCAATTAGGGGGTCCAGGTCTACAAAGATTTTCAAAGAGAAATCAAACACAAATCTTCATAAAGATTAATGATATTACGGATAAAATCCATCCAAATTTGCTCTAGCCAGTCCAAGAAATTTGATGTCAACTTGTCGCCACATATACCTTAAACATGGGAGCAAGTAGTGTCGGAACCGCACAAGGGCTCTTGCTCTCACAAATGAATCCTTTGAGAAGGAGGGAATCAACCTGACGTTTCAATTCAGCATGCTCGGTCGGGTTCACACGGTAATGAGGTCGATTAGGGAGTGAAGACCGAGGAATCAAATTAATCTCATGTTGAATATTACGCATAGGAGGGAGCTCATCTGGAAGGTCAGAGGGTGTCATGTCCTTGAACTCGTCGAGAAGGGAGGCAAGTTCCGGTGGGGGCTGACAATCGGACATGGGAGTAGATTCTTTGATGTATAGCACATACATGCATCCAGATTCTTGGCTGGCTTCCTCAAGCTCTCGTCGAGTGACAAGGTGTAGAGTGTTGAGATTTGGAGGATTGGGGATCGGGCGGTGGACTCTTTTTTATCAAGGAAATGAAACGAGTAGGTGCTAATCGGATGTGTTTGCCTTTGTGCTTAAAAGTATAAACGTTGGAGCGTCCCTCATTGTGAGCATCTAAGTCATATATCCAAGGACGTCCCAAAATGACATGGCCAACATCCATGGGCAACACGTCGCACCAAATGTGGTCCGAATAAGCACCTAGAGTGATGGGTACAAGACAACGTTGGGTGATGGGCAAGCTAATCTGGTTCACCCAATGGACTTTGTGTGGTTGTGGATGTGGTTCAAGGCGCAACTCCATGCGCTTCAATCCATGGTGTGAAATGATATTTTGAGAACTACCCCCATCAATGAGGAGTTTACAACTTTTACCAGCGTGTTTGAAAAAGGTTTGGAAGGGGGTGGTACGTTTCCATTCATCTCCTTCTGAAGGAGCAGCAAGAACACACATGACTTGAAGATAAGAAGGATCATCCTCATAATCAGCGTCATCATCTGAGGGTTCAGAGGCTAGAAGAACATCTTCATACTCAATGTCATCCTCTGGGGTGGTATCGAGAGAATCAGAGGATACAAAAAGAGCACGACGAGGGTATTGGGCAGCTAAGTGAGTCATGCTATGACAATGAAAGCATTCACAGCCTCTTGGAGGAGGTCGGATTGGGATGGACATTATCTCCTTGCCTTTACTAGCTGAAGGGGTTGAAGAACCCTGGGGAGATGGTTGGGGCAGAGGATAGGCCGAACGAGATGAGGTGGTGACAGGACTACTGGTTGATCTAGTACGTTGGCCGAAACGAGAAAAGGAAGGCCCACGAGAAGCAAGTTGTAGGTAACTCTCGACCTTTTGGGCGCGGTGAAAAGCATTGTCTAAGGAGTCATATTGTTGCAATTGCATTTCTTGCTTAATATCGGGGTGCAGGCGGTGCACAAAGCGAGCGGCTAATTGCCAATCTGAGTCATTGTGAACACAACGGTTTTTAGCCTCTTCAAACCGTTTCATGTACTCCTGAACAGAAGATGTCCCTTGGCTAAGGGCCATCCAGTCCAAAAAAGTAAGTTGTCTTTGGTATTGGGAGGGTACATAGCGTTCACGTAGCTTGGTTTTCATCTCATCGCAAAACAGAATAGGAGGTTGACCACTACACTCCATGTCACGTTGGACACCTTGCCAATACCTCTTGGCAGACCCTTCCTTCGAGTTTCATTTTCGCAAACCTAATCCGTTGGGCATCTGTCATGTTATACCAGTCGAAATAATCTTACAAACTGGCAATCCAATCGAGAAAAGCCTTAGGGTCAAGTTTTCCATCAAAAGTGGGGGCATCTACCTTAACCCGTCGGGTGATATCATCCTGAGGTGGGTGTCCTGGGTGGTATTGACCGTAAGGATTTTGGGAAAAGCCTAGGCCACGTGGGGGGACGTGAAAAGCATCATGTCCAGGGGGACGAGGACGTGGCGCAGGAGGTTGGATGGGATGATATTGCGGAGTCATTGGTCGATGAGGATGTGGATAATGATTTGCATGAACGAATTGGGGGTCAGGGGCACTGCATTGAGGGGGGTATCGCCGTGCAAGGTTTGTGTGTGGAGCAGCGGGTTGAGGTGTATAATTGGGAGGCTGATAATACGGTGGATAGTAGTGGTGGTTTTCCTCATAGGTCTGTAGGGAGTAAGGGTCATGTTCAACGAAAGGGTTAGTGGCCCCTAAGTTTTGGTAGTCGGGGATCTCTTGGGGTTGTGGTGCACAGATTTGCAGGGGAGTAAGAGCTAATGGGGATCGAGATGCATTCCCAATATTTGGTGGCATGCCATATCCCAAATAAGGTGTGGAATTCTGACCGGCCTGGAGAGTATGTGTTTGGCGGATTGTGCGAAGCTCAGTCATTATGGAATTGAGTGTTTGACCAAGAGTATCCAAGTTAAAGGGGTTTTGGGAAGAGGCAGGGGCTTCTTCCAGAGTGGGTTCCAACACAGGGCTATTAGACCTATGATCCGACATAATGAATTGCAGCGAAACAACCAAAAAATTATTATGCCAAAGAAAAACTTAGTTTCTGAGATGAACAAAGCGAAAAACTTCAAGAAAAAAATACATACAGATATATGAAAGTAAATAGTGCGCCGAACAAAGAAAAGCTCTCACAAAAATAGGACTTAGCAAAGAAAAGTTCTCACAAAAATAGGACTAGGAAATTTTGTGGTGGGGGAATCAAAACTCCCTATGGACCACTTTTGCGAATGTACTAGAAATGTAGAAGAAGAACAAGGTACAATAACAATGGAAAGATCTTACCCGAATTGTAGATATCGAATACCCTTTACTTTATGTAATAAATGTTGAAGAAAGCTTCCTTAAAGTCGATGTAGAAGAAAGTTCCTCAAAAGGAAGGATGATTCAGTATGCCCTGACCCTACGCCAATCCAACTCGGCGGTGAGTTGGTTGGGGGTTGCAGGGGGCCAGCGGCCCCTTTCTCAGGGGTTTGGGGGTGGGAGCTCTGAAAAAAAAAATTGGGGGGTTGCTTACTAGCAGCCGGCGGTAACAGCAGCAGGGGGCGGCGGCAACAGCAGCGGCGGACAGTGGCGGTGGGATAGGACGGTGGCGGCAACAGCGGCAGGGGTCGGCGGCTGCATCAGCGGTGGACAGTGGTGGCGGCGGCAGCAGCAGGGGGTGGCGGCTGTAGCAACGGCGGACAGCGGCGACGGCAACTGCGGCAGCGGGCGGCGGCCGTAGTAGCAGCGGGCGGCGGCCGTAGCAGCAACGGACGGCGGCAACGGACAGAAAGGGACGGCGGCAGTGGGGGGCGGTGGCAGCAGGCGGAGAGGGTAGCGGGCAGGGTTTGGTAGTAGTGGCGGTGGCGGCGGGTTTGGTGAAGGTGGAGGATGACGGCTGGAGGATGGAGGGTGACGGCTGAGCAGGACCTAACCCTAATGCTTTTAGGGTTAGGCTCTAAAACCACTTAATGTAAAATTACGACTATTTAAAAATAAACTAGGCAATGACTAAAATGATAATTCTCATTCATAAACTGTCTCTACATGGATGCCCATAGAGCATTTATATAGGCTTCTAAAAGAAAGACTAAACACACGATAGCCAATGTGGGACTAAAACCACATGACTTTACAAAAACACATAAGAAGAGAAAAGACATAATAAAATAAAACATGCCAATAAAGCCTAACTAATGACACGACGACGCCTACGCTAATAAGTGTGTAAAGGTGGGGCATGTCCTACATCACCAATAAGAATGAACATCGAAATCTTTAGCAAGCATCTAAATTCGTAGGTCGTGGAGAATATATGTAGAAGTCATCTGAGTCGCATTATTGTCAAAGTAGTTTCACACAAGAAGCATCAACACCGGAATAATGTGTGGTCGTTGGGATAAGAGCATTAGGAAAGTTCACTTAGCACTTCCTATGTAATTAGGAAAATTCACTTAGCACTTCCTATGTAGGAAGTGCTAAGTGAACTTTCCTAATGCTCTTATCCCAACGACCACACATTATTCCGGTGTTGATGCTTCTTGTGCTAAGTGAACTTTCCTAATTACCGGAATAATGTGTGGTCGTTGGGATAAGAGCATTGCTATAGGAATATTGCGCTATAGCAGGTTGGCACGTGTTTCAGACGCGCTACTATAAGACTAAAGTATGTGTCAACAACACAGATGAATATATAGAAACTAGACAACATCGTCAGATGATATGACTTCTTCTCTTTGTCTTCTCTCGTCCATCTAATTTCTTTCCTCTACCCATCTTTCTCTATTCTCCCCCTACCACCAACCACGAAAAGGATCATGAGAGTTTTTGGGGTGGAAAGTCATAAACATTGTAGAGGAATGAATATGTAAAGGATGGCACTGAAATAAATCACTACCAGTATAAAGGCATGGTAGGAAGAACAAAATACTATCGAAATATAGTCGCGACAAGAAAAAGATAAAATCACAAGAATATAGATGATGTGATATGTAACATAGAAGATCCCTAATTCTAACAAAGGCGCTCAACCATGCGGGGTTAGGGGAACCACATGGAGAGGAAGAAAAACTAGTGTAGTATCCCTTCTCTTTTTTTGTTCTTTATAAACTGACACGGGATCTTTTGGTTTCAATGTCACTAGTATAACCAATAATGTGAGTCAATGTGCTACATAACCTGATTAGACTGATCCAAGCAGAAAATAAATGGATCTTTGTATGACCCGACACATGACCCGACACATTTGTCTGTCCCTTAGGTCAACAAATGTAAGGGGTGCAGGGGCGGAAGCCCCACGGTATGATTAGGTTAAAGCAAGGATTTGATTAAGGATCTGATAAAGAGGGAGCTTCTAATTTGTAACACATCGTGTTGGACATATGACACTCTGTGTCACCGCCAATGGACAACTTAAAACCCTAGCGGTGACACGCTGTGTTGACTAGATGACACGTCGTGCTGCCGCCAACTGAACTGAAAACCTTGATGGTAACACGCCATGTTTGAAAATGACACGGCATATTAATTGTGGAAGATGGCAAACAAACTTTTACATCGTGTTGGCCAATGACACGAGTGTTTACTGGAAAATCTATCAATGGCTACATGTGTGTTATGACCTTAATAGGGTCTTCATCTTATGTCATTTTGCCTATTATTCACATCTATATGTTTCATTATGCATGTTATTCTCTCAATAATTTATTTTATAGTGAAATGCACTTATGGATATTCTTTGCATGATTTTCAAGTACTTTGACCATACTAGATGGAACGGAGAGGAGGATCCTAGTGTTCCTTCCGCTCTTGGAGGATCCCAAAGTGAGACCAAGAGCTGCCTCGACCTACCCCCAAGTAATGTAGGACAGGCTCCACCTTTACGCACTTACAAGCGCAGGCGGCGTCGAGTCATTAGTTAGGCTTTTTTCTAGCTTGCATTATTTGTATGCCTTTTCTTTAATTTGGGCTTTTGTAAAGTCATGTGGTTTAGTCCCACATTGGCTATCGCCCTTTTGGTCTTTCTTTTCGAAGCCTATATAAAGGCTCTATTGTGTCTTTGTTGAAACACAGTTGATGAATAAGAATTATCTTTATTCGTTGCTTCGTTTATTTTAAGTCCCCTGTAGTATTACATTAAGTGGTATCACAGCCTAACCCTAAAAGCATTAGGGTTAGGTCCTGCCCAGCCGTCGTTCTCCACCAAACCCGCCGCCACCGTTCTTCACTACCCCATCCCAACCCGTCACTGTCATCCGCTGCCATCTCCAACCACACACGTCGTCGCCCCTTATTGTTGCCACTGTCGTTGTTCGCTGCTACCGCCGCTACCGTTGTATGATGCTGCAGCCACCGCTTCTGTCCGCGGTCGTCGCCGTCGTCGTCCACTGTCCACTGCCCCTGTCCGCTATCAATGATGCATGTTGCTACCGCCGCCGTCGTCTGCTGCCACCGCCGTTGCCGCCCTTTGGTCAGCCATCTACTACTCTGTCAACAACTGGCCCCCAGGCCGCTAGTAAGCAACCCCCCTTTGGATCCGTGTAGGATTAGGGCACATATATCTTACTTCCTCCCGAGGTAATTCTCTCCATCCATATCAAAAGCAAGGAAACAACGATTGTCATCACTTTAGGTAAGATCTTTTCATTGTTTAATGTGCTTTTGCATATCTTTTGCAATTTTAGTACATTCGCAAACTGGTCCATAGGGTTTTGGTTCCTCTACCGAAAAATTGCCAAGTCCTAATTGTGGAAAGGTTTTCCCTTGTTCGGTGCACTACTTTACTATCATAAATCGGTCAGCATTGTTTTCTTGACTTGTTTTGTGTTGTCCATTACAGAACTAAGTTTTCCTTTGCCACAATAAATTTTTGGCTATTTTGTTGCAAATCATTACGTCTGGCAATAGGTCTAATAGCCCAATTTTAGAACCCACGTGGGAGGCAGCTCATGCGTCTCCCCAACCCCTGTTTAACCTTAAGACTTTGGGTCAAGCAGTCAATACATAGAATTAAATGTCCGATTTCGATGTCGTGTCTGATGGCCCAGAAACAAAAAAATTTTGAAATTTCGCACGAAATTTCGATATTTACGGCCCTAACAATTTCGACGACCAAATAAGTGAATTAAATCATGAAAGTTTTACCAGGACGATCTAAACGCCAAGATCTACTCAAATATGCAATAATATTTCACATTGGATATGCGGGGGGGTCTCCCACATTTGTAAGTGAAGGAAGCTGAACAATTTTGATAGAATTTCGATGGCAATTTCGATGGCAAAATGAAGGAATTAACTTATGAAATTTTGCAAACATAATGTTGAGACATAAACACATTAGACTATATAATACATTTATATGCTTAGAGGTTAGGATGGGATACATGTCTTGATGAGTGAGTGCACAAGTGAACAGAATTGTCAAGTCTGCTAGACAGTTAGACTGTTAAAAGCTTCAAGTTACAGCTTAGAATTTAAAATTTACAGTTACAAGTTCCAAATTTACCAACTAAAACTTGTATAAGTCTACTGTTAGCATTTAACTAGGTTACATGGGACACTTATACATAGATCCAAGAAAGAACTTCATTATTTTCAAAGTATCTCTCCATATCTCTATAGAAGAGTGTAGAAATTGATGAAGGTAATGTATAAATGGTCTAGGGAGAGGTGAGACATACCTTAGAATTAAGAAAGATAGCCTTTAGAAGCAAGAGATTCAAAAAAAATTGCCAAAATACCCAAGATGTAGTATTATCAGCTTTTGAAACAAATTTCTCAAAATTTAATTTTGTGTTTCGATACCATTTCGCGAAATTACGGCCCAAACTTGGCTTTTTGCTGCAAAATTTCACCATTTTTGTCGAAATTTCGCACCTAGGGTCGAAATTTTCACAAAAGTACGTCCCATTCCCTGCATTTGTGTGTTTCGCATGTCTTATTGTAGGTTTCGATGTCCAGTTGCAAAAAAATGAAATTTCGAGCAAAATTTCACAATTTTGATCGAAATTTTGTTCCATGAATCAATACCATCATGACGGAGCTTCGCAATATTTGCCAAACACATACTCTACAGGCCGATCAGAATTCGACACCTTTTGTCCCTGCTACATCCCCCTCCATGTGCTCCTCATGCTACACCATTTTTCCCTGCACCTCATCACCAACCATGGGCTCTGTTGCAAGGTCTGCATCTTCCCGTGGCACAGCATCCTCGAGCCTCTGGCCATGATGTTTTTCATAGCCCCCCTCGTGGACCTGTTTTCCCCCACAACCCATACGATCAATACCACCAGGGACCTCATCCACCACATCACAATGACATCACTCGACAAGTTAAAATTGATGCCCCCACTTTTGATGGTAAACTTGATCCCAAAGCGTTTCTCGATTGGATTGCTAGTTTGGAAGATTATTTCGATTGGTATGACATGACTGACGCTCAGCGGATTAGGTTTGCCAAGATGAAACTCGAAGGGTCAGCCAAGCGATTGGTATGACATGACTGACACTCATATGGGCCTTTACACCCCTCTTCCTATTCCCCGTGAGCCTTGGAAGGACCTCAGTATGGATTTTATTCTGGGTCTTCCCCGCACTTCACGTGGCCACGACTCCGTGTTTGTAGTTGTAGATCATTTTTCTAAGATGGCCCACTTCATTGCTTGTAGTAAGACTCCTAACGTTTCTCGTATTGCCCGCCTTTTCTTTAATGAGGTAGTCAAGCTACATGGTCTTCCCACCACTATAGTCTCTGACAGTGATGTGCAGTTCGTTAGCTACTTTTGGAAGACTTTATGGAAAAACTTTGGTACCAACCTCAAATTCTCTTTTGCATTCCACCCTCAAACTGAGGGGTCAAACCGAGGTGGTCAACAGGGGCTAGGGTAACCATCTGCGATGTCTTGTGGGTGAACGTTTAGGCAATTGGGACTTATTGCTACCTACTGCTGAATTTGCTTACAATACGAAAGAGCCCTTTTAAAGTTGTTAATGGTTACAAGCCTCGCCAACCTATAGATCTCATACCTATGTCCACTACCTAAGTGGAGGATCTTTCTCCTTATCATGGTACATTCGAGGCCCCTTCAGTACCAGCGACAATTTCTACAGATCGCCATTGTGCTTCCCTGCCTTCAGCAGCTATACCTCCTCTGCCTCGACTACCTCAACAGCCTCCCGAGCACATTGACATTGTCTTGGATGATCAGACCGTCCTCACCAGTCAGGGCAGTGTACGTCGTTTCTTGGTTCGCTAGATAGGTCGTTCTTCAGTAGACGCCACATGGATCACTGAGGAGGAATTTCGTCGCATTGATGTAGATCTTCTTGAGCTCTACCTCTGTACTGACTCAACGGAGTCGAGTCTTTTGCAGCCGAAGGAGTTGATGTAGGACAGGCTCCGCCTTTACGCACTTACAAGCGCAAGCGTCGTCGTGTCATTAGTTAGGCTTTTTTCTAGCTTGCGTTATTATATTATGCCTTTTCTTTAATTTGGGCTTTTGTAAAGTCACGTGGTTTAGTCCAACATTGGCTACCGCTATTTTGGTCTTTCTTTTAGAAGTCTATATAAAGCTCTATTGTGTCTTTGTTGAAACACAGCTGATGAATAAGAATTGTCTTTTAGCCATTGCTTCGTTAATTTTAAGTTAGCTTGTATTATTACATTACCAAGCGGCCAAAAATCGAGCCAAGGCAAAGAACACCATGGAGGACATTGAAGATCAAACACTACCAAAAAAAACCCAGCACGGCCATGGTGTCAAAGAATGGTCGTGCTACAAGCATCAAAATCATTGGGTTGAACAAACTCCAACAAGCTCCAGTAGCATGGTTGTTCCAACCACAACGGCCATGTCCAACTGCCTCAAAGGCACTCGTGCTCAAGAAAACAACTCGACCTCAACTCCTTCGAAATGGCAGTGCCACTCAACACGGTCATTCCACCATACAAAAACCACAGTCGTGATGCCCAGCACGGTCGTGCTACCAAACCCAAAAAACCTAAAATCAAACTAATCATTTATCATTTCCACCACGGTCGTTCTCCACCACCACGGTCATTCTCCCATCCACCCACCACGGTCGTTCTGCCCAGAACAGTCATGCTATCCACGAAAGCCTACTGCTTCTCTAGTATCATTTTACCTAATTGCTCGCACTCAAGAAATGAGACATCGTAGGTACGGGCGATATTTCGACCGAAATACCAATACAGACGCCATCGGATATGGAAACATGTGTGTGTGCCAAAAGGCTCGCAAATATCGGTATCGCGACAGGTATACTGCCAATATCGCCATGTTTTGATGGTTTTGGTGCAAAATGAAATATTGACTTCACTGTACCGACCTAAACCGGCGGTATACTGATGAGTGTATCGTTTTCTGTGAGAATGATTGTTGTTACTTCCTGAGATGAGAGAAAGGTGCATTTGGGTGATTTTTCGCAATTGGAGCCCAAATCGACCCAAATCAAGGTAAGGTTAATTAGTTTCTTCCATTTTCTACCATTTGCAACCTCTCCATCTCTTTTTCCTACGATTTTCTTCCACTTTCACCTTAAAAAACGAATTTTCTACCGCCAAAACCTAGTATTACTTCAATTTTAATATGTTTGGTGTTAACTATACATACAACTATAAGTATATTACGTAGATCTACAATATTATCACTAGATCTACCAAATTACAACACTAATAATTATTATTATCACGTGATTTATCTAACCATTAGTACTTTTACAATAAGTATTGTTATAATTAGTTACTTTTTTATGTTTAGTAGAAGGCGTTCTAATAAAGAGGAATGTGAAGATATATAAAAGAAAGTATATTGGAACTGTATATATTTGTATATTAAAAAAAAAGGATGAGTTATCTAATTTTCTATATATTTGTGTATTAATGTTGTATAGTTAAAGTTATTATTTGGTAAGCTTTTAAAAGTGTTTTTAATCATTAAATAACACCTCTTTTGTTGTTTTCAAGACTTCATTTTTTAAATTCAATTTTAAATAAAAATTTAAAATATATCGTGTTTGATTACATAATACAAACGAGTATTATACACTTATATAGTATTATTGTACATGACATATATGAGCAACACATAACTTCATACAACCAATCTTACATAATGTACACGTCACGGGAGCAATATGTCAACCGTTTCAACTCGATATTGTATGGAGAATCAGTGTGTAATTCGACATACAACTGATATGAGTTAATAAGTTATTGTGCTATCCATGTTGTAAATTGGATATTATTGCATAAGTTTGTGTTGTGTTTATGGATTGTGCTAGTAAAATTCAAAATCTTAATTCCAACATTTTGTCATCGAAATCCCCGGAAAATAGGACAGAAACCCTTCCTCCCACTTGAGGGAAAACCGCTCCACACACACATACCCCTTATAGAATTTTATTGCATAAAATGATGCATTTAGGTATAGATATTTACCTATAAAATTTCTTGATTTAATTCGTTCATTTTGGCGTCGAAACAGCAAGGATTGCATCTGACGATATTTTCGTCGATATACCGGTAAATACCTATTTCCAGGTTGTCAAAACGGCATCGGTATCGGATACCTCGTTCCTTGATCCCACTTAATCCTATGCTTCCCAAGCCCCTATATAAGCATTGGTGGCGGCTGGGAGCAAATGGTTAGCTCTCCCAAGCATTCAAATCGCGACTTACTCATTTCCACCTACTTTCCACCTCCATTCCACTTCCCTCACCTGAAAACCCTAGTTTTTTAGGATTTTGACCATTCTACTTCCATTTTCCATGCCATTTCCCATCCTTGCAGAAGGAGGTTGAGCTTGGAGCAATTGGAGGTGAAGATTAAATCCAACGTTTCTTCCTTCTTCTCTCCTTTTTTTTGCACTTCTATGATCATGTCTAGCTAAGCCCCCTTTGTGGGCTACCATGTTGAGGGGATAATTTGTAAACATTGTGATTTCGTTTGTGAATGGTTATCTTTCACTTCTATCATGTTTCCCATTGAATTACTATGTGATTGGTGCTTGAAAATACCTAGGAAGTAGGGGAAATTGGTGATGTGGCTAATTTGTGATTTTGCTCCTAGGTCCAACTAGTGGATCCCTAGCAAGCTACCCCACTTCCTACATATCTATCTACTCTCCTATCCCTAGGTGAGAGATCTAAGTGGCTAGTTTGGAGCATATTAGGTGAGAGATCTAAGTGGCTAGTTTGGAGCATAGTCACAATATACTCCGACTTTTACAAAAAATCACGTTTTAAACACGAATATTTCCCAAACATATGAAAGGTCGAATAACTCTCTATTTCCAAATATTATATTTTATTTTCGTATTATTCACAAGTTATTCACATTTTTATGTTTTCTTCCCTTATTGATACGTTTATCCCATATTTTCCCGTTTTGCATTGCTTAAGACTGACTTAGTTTGAATGTATATAAATGTGCCTGTAAATGTAAATACATATATGTATGTAATAGATGCATAGATATTGCACTTAGGTATGTCACATACCGTACGTGCAATATATGTCTACTTGCGTATATACATATATTGGTGTGTGCAAACTAAATATATGTGCAATATATATAGACTTATACATCCATGCATATATTATTTGTATATTCTCCTGTTTTTTCCCGAATCGTTGACTGCAATTTTTGTCATACATTGACAGTTTTTTATCCGAACATCCTACATAATTCCCAACTTCCGAATTTTTCAGCTCGGCCAAGCGTATCCCAAATACCCAATTTGTGACTATGGTTTGGACTTTGGAGACTCTTAGTGCAAATGGCTTGGAGCTACTTAAAGGTTACACGAGAGATACATGAGGTGCAAAATCCTCATCTTCACCCTCCATTACTACCCTTGGCCCCAAATGCCCTAAGAGCTTCCATCCTAGAAACCTAGACTTGTTGGGTTGTGGTTGATTCCACCTAAACTCTAGTCAATTGAGGCTCACAAGGTTGGATAGGGGGTGATAGAGACTAGTTCCTTTACACGCACCGTATTCCATCCATGGCTAACTAGTAGTTAAGGGCAATATTATTATCACTTAACTTGCTTGTTTGGTTTGATAACTTGAATGAATGAATGATGTGTGCATGTCTTCAACCCCCAACCTACTTCATTGTCACATTTACCTCAACCGGCTCACAATTCTGATTAATTGCTTAAACCTAAATTGTTTACCTCGCTCAGCAAGACTTAACTTAGTTATGGGATTAAGAGAGGCATTCTCTCCCCCTCTCCCATGCCCGTGGCAGAGGTCGAACGCCCGGGAGGGTGATAAATCAAGACGGCAGTTGGGATTCGAACCCGAGTCCCTTTGTTAGGAGACATCGTGCCTGACCACTTGAGCCACTCCTTATCGGCAGACTTAACTTAGATAGCTTCTTCGCTTGCTTTCTTAATCAATTGTCTTGCTTATGCTAGTCAATCCTTGCTAGAGTAGTCAGTTTTTATTTTTAGTTACTTGTGTTAGTTTTAGTTGGTCAATTGCTAGTGTAGCTCTTTGTTTGTCCTTTTTACATAATTGTTGGTTTAGTGTGTTTTTTTGCCTTGTTTAGCTCATTTCTTTCTAGTTTGCTATTCAGGATTGCTCTTGTAAGCATAGTGTCTAGTGCTTGCATCTTCTTTCTTGCTTAATAGTCTGTTTGGTGCGCGGTGAAGAAAGGACTTAGGCTGTTTGGTTGCACATGGTGAAGGGGAAGGGAAGGGAATGGAGGGGAACGGAGAGGAAAGAATCAAGTGTATTTCCGGCCACTTTTCCCCCCACCACATCGGAGTTGAGACCAGGGGAAGGAAAAGACTTGGCGGCAAATTTATTATAAAGCTTGGATGGAAATATGGAATGTGGAGGAAAAATTTAAATTAATATGGCGGGAAATACTTGTATAGCTCACAATTAATGAGAATAAAGAGCATGTAGTCTCTCACCTTACGGAATATATAAAATGTTGGGGGATTTTTGAGGGAAACTTTAGAGGGAAAATTAAAAATAAAAGGAAACTAAAATAAAATTAGAATGTTGTGCACATTTTAGAAGGAACCTTAAAAAGTCTAAGAAATTGTTGGTAGAGAATACGGAAAGTTTTAGATAAATAAAAAATTACAAACATGATATAATATGGAAAAATTGAAAAATGGAGGGAATTGTGGAGGGGAATGGAGGGAACTCCCAAGTTATGGAAGGAAAGTTGTAAATATGGAGGGAACTACTACGTATAACCACAATAGCTATTAAAAGAGAAGTGGTAGTCCATGTTTGCGTCAACACTGTTCTAGAGAAGTGGTAGTCCCTATTTGCGTCAACATTGTTCTACATTACTACATAATAAGTTGTATAGAGCCAAGACATTGTCGACGAAAGGGCGTGACAACAACAAAGGTATGCAGTAGATCACTACTAGTGATAACATGCAAAAGTTGTTCTTTTCTTATCATTCCCTCCTCTATGGTGATGGTTCCTAACTATTTTATTTCTTTCACATTTTTATCGACGTGATTTTACATATGCTTTTTTTAGATGCACAATAAAGATCATGATGATATTAACAAGAATATATATCATTAGTGGGAAAGACGTCGCCTCTGGTTCATCTTTTGTGATGTGTGACATTTTCTTGCATGCCAACAAGAAAAAGATACAAGTTGACCGACTTGTGAGAGAATCATCACTTGAGAAAGAAAACATGCGAAAAAATGTGTTATATCCTCTTCAAATAGGTGCTAATTGTCACGACGCTTTGAGGATGGGGTACAAAACATTTGAGAATCTGTCTATTGCTTAAAAATGAGTGTGGTTAACAAAAAACAAAAAAAAACTTCAACTGAAGAACAAGTAGCCATGTTTCTTCATATAGTCTCTTTTTGCGATAATATGGTTTGTTAGAAATATGACATGTTTTTTATATTTTTAAGGTTCTTTCCCCTTCCCCTCCCATGCTAACCAAAGAGACTAAAATAAGTGTCCCCTCCCTTCTCCTCCCTTCTCTTCCCCTCCCCTCCTCTCCCTTCCCTTCCCCACCCCTTCATTCACCGCATACCAAACATAGCGTAAGGGTAATTGCTTTCCTTGCATATCTAATTATACGTAACTACCTAGGGTTAAGATAGGTTTAATTCTTGCTCCTTTGAATTGTTTGTTTACCAAAGATTAACTCAAATTCAAGATGAAACCTTAAAAACCCTAGTCTCGGCATTAGCAACCTAGCCCAAACGAACGTACTCTAGTGCTCCCTCTCTCCCTTGGGTTTGACCCCGACTTGCCACTCCTATACTACTCATGAACCTATGCATTTGTGAAATTCTATAAGTGTGTCCAAACTAGGTTACAAATATCAAAAGACCTAGGCGTAAGGTGTGTCTAGCCACATAGATTAGGGTTGAGCATCGGTCCAGAACCGGACCGGACCAGACCGTGGACCGGATTTCAACAAATATATAGACAGCTGACCGGACCGTTTCGAGGTAGGACCGGACCGTTTTGTGCTAGGACCGGACCGGACCGTTTGGACCGTAATCAGCCTTTTTTACATGTTTTACAACTTATTTAATTGTACAAACTACAAAGTTGATAATCTTAGTCACTTCTAACAATTATATAACTTTAGTATCAAACATTTATACTAGTAGTGCTTATATATGTACTTTATTTGTAGTTATTATAGAATACACCTTCAAATATATATGAATTTTATATAAAAGTCAGTCTGCGGTCCGGACCAGACCGGACCGGTTTTGGACCGGACCAGACCGAAGATCGAACTCATCGAAATTCCCGGACCGCAGACCGGACCGGACCGAATTGAGCAGTCCGATCCGGTTTTGCAGTTTGGACCATTATTTGCTCACCCCTAACATAGATTGACTATGGGTGTAGGGACGCATCATGTTATAGCTACCCTTCTTGTGTCGGGAGCTCTGAAGAAGAATTCAAATGCAAAGGAGCCACACTAGTCTTACACTAAAGGTAAGAGGCTTATAATCCCATTTAATAGTCTTCAGGAGGACAAGTCAAGAAATTAGTGGGAAAGATTGTAGACACCCTATGGTTTAAACTAAGTGTATATGCCCAAATAAAGTCTTACACTGCTAGACATTGAGATCAAAGTGTGTAATATAAGCTTGGGCTCCTACTAACTAAGTAATGTAGGCTTAAGTATTTTCAAAATGATTTGAATCATACGGTCTTTGTGTTACTTTGGGTTAGAAAGTACACATGCTTGGTAGTCGACCAAGCCAAAGCAATATGAGCTTAGGCTTGGCTGGTCACATAAGCTAGTCAACTCCTACGAGCGTGAATCTAGAACAAGAAGGCATGGTTGTCAAATTATTCTTAAACCATGGTTTTTGCTTTGCTATTGTTGTTCATCTCATTGTTGCTACAAATATTGATGAAGACGACAGTTATTGACAAAGGAAGAAATGCACCAACTAAGAAAAGATTTGGATATCTAGCCCTTTCACTCACAGTTTTCCAAATGGAATGAATTTGATGATCGGACGCATGCATTGATAAAAAACAATTGCTTTGGCTATTTAAGCGCTCTGGCCTATGTCCATGAGAAATCTTGGCTGAAGCGATTGGTGAAGCATTTTGCTATTAACCGGTGCTTTTTCTCTGCTTCAGTCCCCTTTTATCCCACTTTGTGTGACATGATTAATCACCCACTTAAGACCCGATTTTATATATATATATATAGAGAGAGAGAGAGAGTCAGGCTAGAATACACTCGAGTGTATAGATCGCACGCTACAATCAAGTGGTGTTTGCATATCAAGACTATTTTTTTGCAAAACATAAACCATCGATCTTCGTTGTCATACTATAATTAGGCTACATATAGATTTTGAGCCCATTTGGATGAGTGCGAGTCACTCATCCGAAAACAACAAAATCGATGCATGAAACTAATTTGAAATGCATTATTTTTGTGGTCTTTATAACATGACCTATAAATGTCGAAATGGGCTCAAATTTTATATATGAGCTATTCACAAGATGTTTGAGAAGATCAACGGATTAGATTTTTAAAAAAGATGTTACATCATGAAAAACTATTCTGCACCCGATACACTCGAGTGTATTCTAGCCTGACATATAACAAATATTGTTTTTTCCTACGTATAAGGAACTAGTATAGCAGTGTTCTACGTTTTACCATAGCTCACCACCTCCTACAAACATATTACTTTATAGCAAATTTAAAATATCCTACATAATGCTAAATTAGTTCTATTGTATACGAGCATTGTGTTAGTATCTTTAAAGTACTAAGTGTCGCAAAAAAAGTATTATAGTATTGTAAATTTGTTAGAGCTTTATGTATGTCATATGAACAAGACTATATGTGACTGTTTATACTACTATATTCTATATGGCTTTATTATTCAACTTAAACTATAGCGTATGTGTAGTAAGAAAATTTAGTTGACTATTACAATATATAGTAGGTTACCCTAATATCATCTACTAATTATTTGATTGTTTAACAACCACCATCCAATAGTTAATCACAAGTAACATAACGCGTTTTTATTATATGTTGCAGAATTTGTAACAAACACTAATATCTACATACTTTTACCTATCTGAGTCTAATGAGCGTCATTCACATTTCCTGCTCATGGAGTGGTTATCAATAACTTAATGATGCAATATTTTAAAAATGTGATTATCTTAATTGTTTCACTACACTGTCCGCTTTTTCAAAATACATCCACTTAATGGTTCAATTCACGCTTAAGTGCCAACCGAGTGGTAGCCACTTGATTTAGGGTTCATGCTTCCGAAACATAGGGTACATGCATGCAACCCATGGCCTCCTACCGGTAAAGGTGGACTTTCATCTCTAATACCATGCAAAAGGGTATAAGAGAAAGGAGAGATAATTTTATAACCTTATTTTAAGGTGTGATTATATTACCTAAGAAGGAACCTTTTACACACATGTGACCATTAAGGTCAACCACCGATAGCCTCTTAAGGATTTGAATGACCTTCCCCTGGTGAAAAGAACCCTGCTAACAGTGGTCCGACGGCGGAACCAATACATAACTACAGTTGCAAACAAAGACGTTGGTGGATTTGTCATCCTGCTAACAGTGGTCCTCTTATTATGTTGTACCTATGAGGCTCACCATATCTACCAAAATTCAAATAGGTACCTTCCTATTGTGATACCATGTTACATAGAAAAGAGATAGTGAGAAAGCCAATTAATCATCCTGTAATTGGTCTCTTATATTTGTTAACAGAGAAAATTTCATATAGGTACAACATAATAAGAAAAACCACATAATAAATGTATAATTCCCTATTTCTTTACAATAATAACATGATAACTAAACACAAGATATTCTCCAATGATCACCAACAACTAGAAACTATAGAAATCATCAAATCCTCCAAAATATAACTATAGTCTATTCATTAATTGGTAAAAAGTGAAAATATAACTATAAAGTAACACTCAAAAGTCAAAATTGAATAATATACAATGCAATTTTAGAAAGCTAAAAAGACTGTTATTTTGATTCGTTTGCGCAAACACACACTATCAGAACGTTCACAAACTGCTCATGGCTCACATGATGAGTCCAGACTTTCCCAGTGTCAACCATTTGGTGCTCATAGTGCAACCAAATTAAGTAGCTTAAATTATCTGTTGAAGACAGATGCCAAAAAGAAGACAAAAGATCAATGTCCCGTTGCATGGTTCCACCATGGAAAGACAAAGGAGAATGGTAGCACATTGAAGAAGAAAAAATTAAGAGTGTGACTCACAAGGAGATAACATGTAGACAACAATTACATGAATGCTTTGCAGACAATTAGAAAATCATAATAGATTTCCACTAAGTAAAACACATGAGTAATGTTTCCCTACATATATGTAAGTATACAAGCATACAACTAACTACGGAAATTTGAACATGGCTTACAACTTATGATATTGTAAAAGACAATGAGATTTGGAGAGCTTAGGGTTGCACAATGTGTGCACCCTTCTATTTATAGTAATGTAACAATTACAGAAAGGTCCAGATATAATGGAAAATAACATAACAGAAATAAGACAACACATATATTAACCCTCCCCCTCAAGTTGGAGCATAGATGTCAATCATGCCCAACTTGTCCATCAAAGCACAGAAATGCTTCTTAGGCAGCAGCTTGGTGCAGCAACCTGGTCTTCAGATTGAGTAAAAGGTGTGCAGATCTTGCCAGTCAGAATAGATTCCCGAATAAAATGACAGTCGACCTCAATATGCTTGGTGCGCTCATGATAGATAGGATTGTTAGCAATAACGATAGCAGCTTTATTATCACAGTGCATGGGTATAGCAGAAGAAGACTCAACACCGAAGTCTTTTTGAAGAGAGCGTACCCAAAGAAGCTCACAAGCAGTATGGGCCATAGCCCTATATTTAGCTTCGGCACTAGATCTGGCAACCTCATTTTGTTTCTTGGATCTCCATGTGACTAGATTGCCTCCAACATAGGTACAGTATCCAGAGGTGGATTTCCTGTCAATCCAACTCCCTGCATAATCAGAATTAGAATACCCTTCCAGAGAACAGTGCCCATTTTTCCTGTAATGAAGTCCCTTGCCGGGAGACTGTTTCAGATATCACAGAATATGACATAGTGCATCCCAGTGGCACTGTCTGGGTTTATCTAGGTACCTGCTAAGAAGACCCACAGAAGTAGATATATCAACTCTAGTCACAATCAAATATATCATTTTACCAATCAATCTCCTGTACTTTTTATTATCAGCAAAAAATGGAGAAGAATCATCATCCCAATTGACATTGGGATCTAGAGGAGTGTCAGCAGGTCTAGCTCCAAGCATACTAGTCTCCTGTAAAAGATCTAGAACATATTTCCTCTGAGACAACACTAGTGCATTAGAGGTTCTGGATACCTCTATGCCCAGAAAGTACCGCAGTTTACCCAAGTCTTTAGTAGCGAAGTGCTTGCAGAGATGGGCTTTAGTAGCCTGAATGGCAATAGAGTCACTGCCAGAAAGAACAATATCATCCACATAGACAATAAGAATCACAATGCCAGTAGTAGTCTTCTTAGTAAAGACAGAATGATCCACTTGAGATCTCAGAAAGCCAAACTCAATCAGAATTTTGCTCAATTTATCAAACCAGGCACGAGGACTCTGTTTGAGCCCATAAATAGACTTCTTCAACCTGTAGACTTTGTGTGACTCCCCCTGAGCAACAAACCCAGGGGGTTGCTCCATATAAACTTCCTCTTGCAGATCACCATACAAGAAGGCATTTTTGACATCTAATTGCAGCAGAGGCCAGTCTAGATTAATAGCAACAGAAAGGAAAATTCTGACTGAATTAAGGCGGGCAACAGGTGAAAAAGTTTCAAAGTAATCAATACCATAAGTCTGTGTATACCCTTTTGCAACCAAGCGTGCCTTCAGCCGTTCTATAGTACCATCAGGTTGATATTTAACAGCATATACCCATCTGCAACCTACAGGCTTACATTGAGGAGGAGGATCCACCAACTCCCAGGTGTGTCTGTCAGTAAGAGCACGCATCTCTTCTTGCATAGCAGAAGTCCAGGCTGTACTTTGCAAGGCATCATGAGTATTTTTCGGAATATTGACAGCAGATAAAGCAGAGAGAAAATTGCTAGCATGAATACTCAGATGTGCAGTAGATACATGGTTAGCAATGTTATGAGAAGTGCAGGAACGAGTTCCCTTTCTAAGAGGAATAGGTAAATCCAGGTCAGAAATTACCTCAGGTGTGGCAGGACCTTCTGGAGGAGGAGATTGGTGTTGAGTAGGGGGGTCTTGTTCAGGTGGTGTTATGTTCCTGCGCTCGTAAACACGAAGAGGTGGTGTCGTACTCTTAGATGGCACTTGATCAGAATTTTCAGACACACATTCGGTAGTAATAGGCAGAGGAGAAGCAATAATATCAGGTTGTAGATTATCTCCTCTAGTGGAGTAGTATGGGGTATCCTCAAAGAAGACAACATCACTACTGATGAACCATTTCTTTGCAGTAGGACTATAGCATCTATATCCTTTTTGTGTACGAGAATACCCTAAGAAAATACATTTCTCAGCACGAGGAGATAATTTATCATGAGTAGAACCAAGCAATCTCACAAAACACGTACAGCCAAAAATCCGAGGAGGTACAGTAAATAAAGGTGAATGAGGTTGCAGAATTTAGACAGGTACTTTATTTCCAATCACAGAGGAAGGCATCCGATTAATCAAGAAACAAGCAGTCAATATTGCTTCAGGCCAAAACGATCTGGGTACATGATAGTGCAGCATAATGGTTCTAGCAACTTCTAACAAATGTCTATTTTTCCTCTCAGCTACTCCATTTTGTTGTGGTGTATATGCACATGAAGTTTGATGTAAAGTACCAACAGACCGACAAAATAGTGCAACATCTTTTTGGACAAACTCAAGTGCATTATCAGTACGAAAAACTTTAACAGGCATAGCATATTGTGTTTTCACCTCAGCAAAAAAGAATTTAATAGTAGACAACACTTCAGACCTACTTTTCAACAGAAACAACCAAGTGGTCCGAGAAAAATCATCTATAAACAGTAAAAAATATTTGTAGCCAGACAAATTAAGCACATTACATGGACCCCATACATCAGCATGAACAAGATCAAAAATGTTATTGCTACTAATTTGAGGACATTTAGGGTAAACAGCCCTAGTCTGTTTCCCTAACTTACATGAGTCACACTGAAACTTATGAGTGCCAACACTAGAAATAACATGTCTCAGTTTTTCCAAAGAAGGATGCCCAAGTCGGTAGTGTCATTGTAGTGCTGAGACCGATGCAGATAACGCAGATAAAGTAGAAGCCAACGCAACCTTGTCCACTTTCGGCAGATCGTCCAGATAAAAAAGGCCATCAGATCCTTCATGCCCCCCACCAATCTTCATCCTCGTGCGAAGGTCCTGAAAAACACACGAACCAGGTATAAAGGTCAGGCTACATTGCAGGTTGCGTAAGATTTTGCAAACAGATAATAAATTCAGCGGAAAACGAGGCACATATAAAGCAGACTTCAGAAGAAACTCAGACACAATGTCTCCAACCTCAGAAACCACAGACTTAGAGCCATCAGCAAGCATAACAGAAGAAGCAGTAGCTGGTTTAGATAAATTTCTAAATAAAGCTCGATTTCCATAAATGTGAGACGATGCGCCCGAATCGATAATTCATTTTGTATTACCAGCACTAGAGGATGGAGTACTGAGGAAGGCAGTATCACAACCCGAGTAGGTCGCAGCATGGGCTCCACTTGTCGTGGCAGTAGATGACGAGCCAGTACGCTCCAGTAACAGGCGCTCGATCTCGGCACGAATGAAGTCAGCAGTAGAAGTATCTGGGGCATCATGTTGGGTAGACGTCTCATAAGATGTAGTAGCATCAGTGGCCGCATTGGCCCAAGCTGGTTTGTCGTATTTTTCCCAGCACTTGTCTTCAACATGATTAGACCGGCCACAGAAGTTGCAGAAGCGTTGGCCAGTCTGAGGACGAGCAGCAGCAGTAGTAGTAGTAGTAGTAGGCCCAGAGGATGCGCCACGACCTGAAGAATTCCTCCCCCGGCCAGCACCAAGAGGAGGACAAGCATCATGTGAGCGACCGCGTCCATGGCCACGGCCACGACCAGACATCGCAACAAAAGCAGTCGAATCCCCTGTATCAGTAGGAGTCTCCGAAGACGATGCAGGAAGGCGTTGTAGTCTCTGAAAGGAAGTCTGTAGAGTAGGCAGCGGGTCGCTGGCGAGAATCTGATCTACCACCCCTATATAGGAGTCAGGTAGGCCACAAAGGAACTGGACTACTTGCAACTCCTGTCGTTGTCGTTGCATAGTAGCCAAATCAGTAGACAAGGGATGGTAGGCTTCTAATTCCCCCCACAGTCCTTTGAAAGTAGAAAAGTAATCCGTCAGATCGGATCCAGAGAAACGCAGGCGGCTAAGCTGCTTGTTGATATCAAACACTTTCAGGCAGGCATTGTAGTCTCTGAAAGGCAGTCTGTAGAGTAGGCAGCGGGTCGTTGGCGAGAATCTGATATACCACCCCTGCATAGGAGTCAGGTAGGCCACAAAGGAACTGGACTACTTGCAACTCCTGTCGTTGTCGTTGCATAGTAGCCAAATCAATAGACAAGGGATGGTAGGCTTCTAATTCCCCCCACAGTCCTTTGAAAGTAGAAAAGTAATCCGTCAGATCGGATCCAGAGAAACGCAGGTGGCTAAGCTGCTTGTTGATATCAAATACTTTCTTGGGATTCTGACTGTGTGAATAAGTGCTGGCAAGCTGATCCCACATCTGCTTCGCCGTTTGCAGGTATAATAGGGTGACGCTAATCTTGGTCTCGCTGCTATTCAGAATCCATGTCATGACAGTGGAGTCGTCTTTCACCCAATCATCATAGGCTTTCACATCCTTCGAATCAGCTGTTGCAGAAGGCACAGGTGGCGGATCTCACGTCATGTGCGACATTTTCCCTTGTGATTTAACATATATCTGCATAGAGCACACCCAGTGCTGGTAGTTGCGCCCATCCAGCTTCACAGTTGTCACCTGGCGTCGCAGACCCTCATGAGTAGACGCCATCAGGAAGAAACAGATGCAGACGTAGAGGTACAGGTAGGTAGCAGCAAGTAGGTACAGGCAGAAGAAGGTTGCCTACGTCTTCAGAGCAGCAGGCACAAATCTACCGATCAAGAGGACCGCTTCACATAACGGCTACGTCGGAGCGCAGCAAGGGACCCGGTGACTCAACCAGTCACACGGGCAGGCAGACAAAAAATAGATCCGGAGACGGCCTCAGACAGAAATCAAACCCGTGGGCAAACAAAGTCCAGAACCAGGTGGGAGAGAGGACCCCGGCGGCTAGCTGTCGCGGCGCTGCACTGTCGGCGGCGGCGGCGGCTGGCCGGCTAGCTGCTGCCGGCGAGCGGGCGGCGAAGAGGGGGGGGGGGGGGGGGGGGGGGGCGGCGCCAGAGAGAGAGGGAAGGGAGGGAGGGCACGAGCGGCGGCTGGATCTAGGCCTGCTCTGGTACCATGTAAAAGACAATGAGATTTGGAGAGCTTAGGGTTGCACAATGTGTGCACCCTTCTATTTATAGTAATGAAACAATTACAGAAAGGTCCAGATATAATGGAAAATAACATAACAGAAATAAGACAACACATATATTAATAGATATTACCTTTAATTTTTTTTCTACAATTATAATCAGACCAGACTAACATGCAGTGGCGCAAGCAAGGGAAAAAAGGCCCATAATATAGACTAACTTTGCGCTTCTAGGAGTTAAGTTGAATTTGGAGTTTTTTTATGTGATCTAAGATTTGCCCCCCTGTTTGCAGATATTGAAATATAATTTTGATTTAACATGCTTTCCAAGAAGTATTAGTGAACTAAAAGGATGGGACAAAAGCTACCTGGCTCTGGATCTTCCCGCATGCAGATATAAAATGTTTAGGAGCAGCAAGATAACCAAGTCGCCAGCCAGTCATTGCAAATGCCTACAAGGAAAACACCTTTACGGTTTGCTCATGGAAGAATTCATGGACTTCATAAATATCAACTTGCAAGAGAATCGAAGCACAATTTCATAAATTGGGATCAAGATATTAGTCACTAGTAATCACAAAACAAACATAAGATCAAATATCCACAGCACACGTTTTCATGAAATCCAAACATCTTGATGTAAAAACAAATAAGTTTTGATAAATACCTTGGAGAATCCATTCACCGTCAGTGTCCTGTTCCACATTCCAGGAAGAGAAGCAAAACTAGTGTGCTTCGCTGGTGCATATATGATGTGTTCATATATCTCATCAGATAAAACCTTTTCAAATAGACGAAATTCTGAAAGTCAGGCACATATAAACAGGAATCATATTGCCAAGTAGAACAACATAATAATAATCCTTACCAACAACCTAGGGTGTTTGATAACCAATTCGGCAATCTCTTCAAGCAGTTTCTTAGGGTACACAGACCCGGTGGGGTTAGAAGGTGAGCAGAGGATAAGCAACCTCGATCTTTCATTTAGTTTAGAAGCGAGAAGTTCAGGCTTTAGGAGGAAGTTATCAGATATCTGAGTCTGCAAAATAACTGGTTTCGCATCTGCCAACCTAGCCATCTCTGGGTAGCTGACCCAATAAGGTGCAGGGATTATTACCTACATGAGAGGAAGTTCGTTTGAAACCATAACTAATATTCTGTGACATATTTCCCTGGTGTTCTGAGCAAGAATTTGTACTTGATTCCAAGACCAAATAAAGGAGGAATGATTGTAGGCTGACAATAAAAATCATGTCAACTCTCATTACATGGATCCTTTTATTTTCCACGGAATTATATGATTAGCATGAGCATGTCGTTATTGCAATTATAGCAAATTTACAAGTCAAAAAGGTGAAGTCAAGTCATTTAGATTGGAAATCGCAAAATGTTAATCAATTCCATTGTTTGATGGTTGAGCTATAAGGAAGGATGTCCCTCTGTATTAAGGCAAAGCAAATGAAATGAAGTGCAACCTGAACATAATGTGTCTGATATTGAACGGGAAAACTAGTTTATGGTGATTAAGTATATACTGACCAACTAAGTAAAGTGAAATATATCATCTGCAGAAAATATGTGAAACACCTCATCACCAGGAGAGCAAACCGCAAGGACAGATTGTAGGATAGATTGTTTAGCTCCATTGCTCACAAGGATCTGATCAGGTGCATACTCCAACCCATTTTCCTCTAGAAACAAGGAATTAATCGTGAGTCAACCTCAAAACTTAAAATCATTGCCTTACAAAGGAAAATGAGCTCTCCTCCAATGAAGGAAGTAACAGGTTGCGAATGTTAAGCACTCAACAACAAGCACCCACCCAAGAGTTTATGGCAAATGGCCTTCCGGAGCTCCATCGTTCCAGCGTTTGGTGTGTATCTGGTATTGCCTTGCCGGATAGCATTAACACCGGCCTATATAGTTAATACAATAAACAGATTAAATATGCATTCTTACTCAAAAGAAAAGTATAATATCATTAACAATGAACAAGTGGTGAGAGTTACTTGATAATATATTCAAGAATATAAATTACTGACATAATATTCACAAGACAAAAAAATAACATGAGAATACATAAGATTTCTTTACCTCTGCAATAGGTGCTGGGGTATCAAAATCAGGTTCACCAGCAGCAAGTCCAATGACAGGAACACCGGACTGGACAAGAGCAGTGGCCAGATCAGTAATAGCCATAGTCTTAGAGGGTTTTAATGAGTTGACCCTAGGGCTAACAGAATTATCCACAGGTTTGGGAGGAATCCCATTGCCACCCAGCTCAGATCTAATTCTAGTGGCCAAAGACGTGGAAGCTCTAACTTTCCGCGAACATCTTATGCAGCCAACGTACCTAACCAGATAACAAATGTAAGCACTTACAATTTATTTTTATTGCTAACGTTTTAATTCACAATAAGCATTCATCAAAATATATTTATATAGAAAGCTTTCAGACACCTTAAACTACTATCCACAGAGGTAAAAAAAAAAATTTGTAAACTTGATCGTCATCTATCCAGAGTGCGTTACAGAGAGTGTGTCAAAGTCAAAGAAAGAGTCTGAGAGAAAAGCCGGAGGAGACAATGGACAACTCCAGCTGTACCTAGTACAAGATTGTTGCTGCTGCGGAGAAAGAGGGGAAGATGCAAGAGAAGAGAACTGGGCAGAGCGTAGGGAACCCATAGCAGTTGTTCTCCTGATGCGCCGCACTCCTGCTCTAAGCTGTTGCCAACCGCTCGCTGTGCTGCCGCAGGGCGAGCTCGTAAACAGCACTTGGTTCAGTTAATGTAATTTATCCTGTAAACAACCTTAGTTTAGTAGATCAGTCGAGCATTATAGATCGTAAACTTCTCATAAGCAGCGGCCAGAAACCTTAAGGCGGGCGACAGGAGCAGATGGTTCCTCGCGCAGGACTGCGGTCTCCCCTTCTATGAAGCAGCAAGAGTAGGAGCAAAGCCCCTTATTTTTAGTTGGTTGGTGGCGTGGCGTCCGCCTGCCTCTATAAAGTGAAATGGGGGTTGGTGGGAACACGGATAGAAAAGCTCTTGTTAGGTGGCAGTGCAAATTTCTTTGTCGAGATAACATAAGTTGCATAGCTTTCCAAACATTGCGATAGCGCAAGGGAGTAGGTGAAGAGGTCAAATTAGGTGCAATTGAGCACGTTCTGTTAGTGTATTTTAGATAATTATGTACTTAGTTTATTTTTCATTAGTCAAATATTTAGTATATTTACAATTTTATGCCGGGGTGCTAGATTTGATAAGTGCGGATCTTTTTGTTGGCTTATCAACCGGTCGGGGTTGGATTTTTGACATTCGCCAAAATTTTGAAGCTGAACAAAAAGCAGAATTCATTTTGTGTATAAAAATTTCAGAATTAGCCTGGTTTGCCAAATCCCTCAAAACAAGTAGTGTTAGGTTTGGTGTTTCGGGGGATTGACTTTGTCATCCAGAAAATTATGGTCGTGCAAATTTTTTACTTGTCTCCTTTTCATCTCAATGTACATGGTAAATTTTAACAAAATAAAACTTATACGGTCAAATTTCATTATACGAATCTCATACGGCAAAACGGAAACATCCAATATGCAAAAACCGACCAATCATATGATAAGGAATCATTTATCTAGCATTCTACTCACTAAACTTGAATCGTTACCTCAAATTCACGAGTAGGAGATGATACATATTTGGATAATCATCCTACATATTTTTATTTCTACAAAGAATACGTTTCACTTATGTCCACTAGGCCAACTAATTAGTAGTCGTGACCCTTCCGAGCGAGGGAGAGGGACGGACAATAGCTTAGTAAGCCCGATAATTAGCAAATGTGACTAGTCCTAACATTCTCAAGTACATATCTAATCCATTCTACTCAAGACTTGGCTTGAATTGCCAATCTCGAGGATAATTTGAGTCATTCTGAAACATAGGATAAGCATGAGCAAGGGAGAAAATATGAGAAATATATTTAAAAATATTTCAACTAAGCATAGAAGTCATTTAACTAGAAAGTGTATATCCTCCAATTAGATGAGATATTAACCATTAATTAGTGAGTTGGATATATCAAAAACATGCATGGTAACCATAACATAAATAGATAAGAACAAGATGAGGGAGGCGAGAATAAGAGAATGCAAGTTGGAGTTTCCTTATAAATTCAAGAGTAGAAGCTTGATGACTCAGAGATCTCATTAAATATGTCTCTCAGTCAAATATTTGTCCCCAAACATGGTTGGTAATGCTAGAAGAAGGGGATTGTGAAATGAAGGTAACATAAAAATTGCTTGCGTAAGTGATAGAATATCTATCTAGTGGTACTTGAGAGAAAAGAATCTCATGGGTCTAAGTCTTGTCAAGTGGTGAGGGGCTCATATTTGTATGCAGTGTTCAAGTTTTAGTTGGTTCATCGGTAGTAGATTGGGTTGGGACTAATGCATGAGAGGTGAGGGATTTATAAGTTTTTCAGTGTTATGACCAACCTTCAGATTGATCATTAATGCTTAATTATTAAGTATAAGTTAGAAACTATCTTAGTTTAACCAATATAAAACAAAAATATGAGAACAAAGTAGGTAGAAACTACAAGTTACATATTTTCCTTTTTCTATAAATGTACAGTTCAAATTTTCAAGTCAAAGGATACAACTAGAAAATGTACACAAATGTATTGTTCAACAACTTAAGCATGCATGGGTGTTCCATCAGCCGGACGAGGTACATGTAGATCCAGTCATGAAGGTAAAACCCACTTCAACATACCAGATCTTGGACCCTACCCTAGAACTTTGACCTTTGGACTTAGCCCAAGGTTAAGGTTTCGACCTAAAAGATGTTTAGTATAACCATAATAAGCTAATGCATGTACAAATCACCTTAATGTTCTTACATTAGTCTTTGACCAATAATGGACACATAAGATATGTCACATTAGGTAATAATGAATTATATGGATTTACATACAAATAGTGAAATAATATGATAACCTAAGTAATAATGGCCACAGATATTAATGGTGACCCAACTCATTAAAAAAAATCCAAAAGTGGAATCTAAGTTAAGAATTATGTTCCTTGGGTCCCATTTGCCTTGGGAATCAAGTTTCACATTATTCACATAATAATAATTAATTTAATTCAACTTGGAAAGAGAAGATATGTGTTTTCCCCAAAATATCAAATAAAATAATAAATGACTCCAAAAAAGGAAAATAATCTGGAATTCATGATTTACATATTAAAAATAGCCTTTGGGTGAATTTTTATCTAGTTTGGAAGATGTTTGATTAAAAGATGAAATTAGGAGAGAGAAGGCATGTAGAACCTTTAAAATATTAAATAAATGTACAAACAACTCCAACATATAAAATTAATGGCAAATTCATATCCAACACATTAAATATAACTTGTGGATGAAGTTTCACCAAATTTGGATAATCCTAATATCATTAATGCATGAGGAAAGAGAAAATAGTATTTGATTTATTTAACACGTCAAAGGTTCTCAAAAGGTAAATCTAGTTGTATACTCGGAATCTACATGTTTTAATTAGCCTATGTGTAAAATTTCATCCAATTTGGAGTTTGTTTGCACCCTCAATGAAGGAGAGAGAAAATAGGAAATTAATTGCATTTCCACTTTAATCGGATTTCGATTTGTATAAGTTTCCTTGATTTTTCCCTGTCACACAGATTATGTTTTCTCGGCTTTTCTCGACCATCCAATCCCAGATATGATGGTGCGAAAGTCATCTCCTACCTTGGGTAGACCGACTCATATTGAATAGTGAATGCAGATATCTCGCTGGTTTTTCTCGTGCCTTAGTCCATCTCTCTCTGAATTTTCCCTCCCAGAAGATTTCTTGTGTTGAACTGCATCTTTGGATCCTCGATTTTGTAGGGGGTGCTTGCCCTAATCGCCTGGTCGACAAGATGGTTTCTTTTTCACCTATGTTTTTGACCTCCACACGTTTCCCAATCCTTATGGTACTGCTAACATATAAGTAAGGTGTCCTTAACCTTCACAAGGCATACATAATTTGTTTCCTCCAATCGTTTTGGCCTGGCCACGCTGGAGTTAGCTTTCCAAACTCTGCCTTGTATCTTTAGCCTCCGGCTAGTCGACTGGCATCTGAGATTTTCGCAATCACTAGAAAGGGCTAGGTTTTGTTGTTGGTGACCTCATGATGCCTCTTACCCAATCAATTGGCTACTGAGGTGAGCATTTCATGTTTCCCTCTTTTATATGGTTTCTGGTGTCAGGGTTGAATCTATGGCTTTCCGTCAGGCTTTAGCAGCACTTTTGGTTTCTATGGGTTCCTCTGGTCCCCGCTATCATTATAAAAGTATCCCTTTCACTTGGTTTCTTTCTTTCACTGATTTCCCTCTTTTCCTTTTTCATGGCTAGTCATGGTGGCAATTGCTCTACAATGCTTCTGTTTGCCTCGTTTTTCCTGTTGGGGGGGGCTCTTTCAATCCATTAGACTCTCCCAAAGTCAACTAGTTTTATTCCAGGGTGAGTCGTGTGGTCGTGGACGGGCTAGTTCTTTGCTTGTTGATGTTGTTCGACGGCCATGATCGATTTGTTGAAAAGGATGAATCCCTTCTGTGTTTGTCCCTGTATGCCCCTCGGTTTCCTTTGGGTGTTTTATTTTTCCCCAGGGATATAATCATCTTTTCACCTTTGTTTTGGAGTTCTTTCCCTCATATGCGATCTTGCCTAGTTGTTTGTGGTTCCGACTGTGTTGTCCACTTCCGATTGAATCAACTTAGCGAGTTGAACACTTACTAGGTTTTTTTGCTGACGTGGATTTTCTTGATTGGTCTATTTTCAAAAATACATAACTGATTATTTATAGCTCAAAAAAATAAAATAAAATATGTTATAAAATTAGAAAAATAAGGCTTTCTTGTGGTACTAGTTTTATCGCCTGATTCTAATGTTATAAAAAGGTGATTTTATTGAATTTACCTAAATAGTTAAAAACTTGTAAAATTCATAACTAAATATATGTAAGTCAAAAAAATATAATAAAATATGTTTTAGACTCAGAAAAATGTAACTTAAAATATGGCCTATTTTGATAACCTAAATCATATATAAATAAAAAAGGTGATTTTTAGGGTTTGAATACTCAATGTGAAATTGACCTAAAATCTACATATATGCTCGATAGGCTCTTTGGAGACCTAGATTTGGATCTAGAAGTGACCTTAGACTATTAGACTCTATAGATACATATGCTTGCATCTCTTATTTTTCCTTTGAGCAATTTACCTATTTTCTTCTATCTCTTGGTCCTATGGACATTAACCTACACCATATCTTGTTCTTTTGGAAAATATGCTTCATGTGAAGTACTTTTTATTTGTTATTGATCTTTGGACATTCTGTTGGTCTTTTCTTATATTTTATTCATGATGGAACTCAATATGATGACATGTGATGTCTTTTGCCCACTTGTGAGGTGGATGTATATGTTGGTCACTTTTGTGGTGACTACTTTTGTATATTATGACTATACTTTCTAATTACCTCCACATTAAACATGTTATGTGATTTAATAGAACTAGAGTAGTGTAATTGCATTAGTTTTTGGGTAGATGTGTATTTCTTGCTCGGGGCAGTATGCTCCTGTTATTTTTGGGATTGAGGTGGCCCCATGTCCGAGTTTCAAATTTATGAGGTTTGTCCCACTTTTATATATATTGGGAGTTTGGCAGTATGCCATTCTCTATCAGGTTTCAAGTTTGTGAGACTTGGCTGACTTTGTTGTTATATTGTTCTAGGGCTATGTTTATCTCACATGAATGTAGGTTGATGATAATTGATAATGGGTTGTGTGCCCTAATTCTTTATGTGTGCTAGTATGGCACCCTTTTTATTTGTTTGGTTATGGCAAGTATCTCTTTTGATGTTGTCCTTTTCTTTTATGCCCAATTGGGTAGTACTTTACTTTTCTATGGGAAGCCTTTTATTTTGGTTGTCCTTTATTCCATATATTGCTCAACTTCCTATTTAGTACGCACATACCAGCCTTTGATGATGTCTTATATTTTTCTCTTCTTGCTGGGATATGCTTCCAACCCTAGGTGAAGGACATGGAGGACATGGCATAAAGATGTGGACCTAACTTAAGGAGTTAAAGCTTGGATACAAAGTTGTTATAGTTTAGATTTCCCTCTACTTAGATCCTTATGTTGTACCTTTTATGTAAACCCTTTTGTGGGAGATTATGATGTTCTTTTGTAACCTTATGGGAAATTGAATATAGTCAATATTTTCATTTCGTTGCTATATTTTGGTTGTTTTGATTACCATTAAATAAGATTTGAAAATTTTACACCCACTCCAAGATACCTTATGGGTTTGTTTGGACTGGAGGTTCTATTCTTCAATTTTTTTTAGTAGGGAGTGGATCCCCTCTGGGAACCGACTTCTTACAACATGGTATCAGAGCCCATGGTAGATGGAATTTGATTATTTCAATTTTGTCTCCCTTGTAGAACCCTTGACTTAGATAGTTACCTCTAGGAAAGATGTTTTCCCTAGATCTTATCTAAAGACGTTTTTGATGATGAAAGGTATATATGAGTTTCACATTATAATTATGATGAGTAAATCCTAATGTGATGAGGTTAGATGATCATACCCTACCAGATTATGATGTTCTTTTGTAACCTTATGGGAAATTGAATATAGTCAATATTTTCATTTCGTTGCTATATTTTGGTTGTTTTGATTACCATTAAATAATATTTGAAAATTTTACACCTACTCCAAGATACCTTATGGGTTTGTTTGGACTGGAGGTTCTATTCTTCAAATTTTTTTAGTAGGGAGTGGATCCCCTCTGGGAACCCACTTCTTACAACATGGTATCAGAGCCCATGGTAGATGGAATTTGATTATTTCAATTTTGTCTCCCTTGTAGAACCCTTGACTTAGATAGTTACCTCTAGGAAAGATGTTTTCCCTAGATCTTATCTAAAGACGTTTTTTATGATGAAAGGTATATATGAGTTTCACATTATAATTATGATGAGTAAATCCTAATGTGATGAGGTTAGATGATCATACCCTACCAGATAGTTTGTTGGTTACAGGAACCTTTATATGCAATGGGGTTGACTTGAGGTTGAAATTAGGTTATGAGATGAGTTAGAGGTAGGAAAGGAGATCTTGTTATGAATAAATTGTGACTTAGTTTCCACATTGATTTTGAGCTCATCTTTCTTTCACATCGCATGATTTTTGGAAGAAAAATATATTTTCAACTATACTATTATATGTACAAAATTTTCTAGATTTTATCAAAGATTTCTTAAACTAAGTCACAATGAAGTGATATGATAAGTTTTAGTAGTGAAACCCTAAACCTAGTAATAGCCTTAGATTGGCTATGAGATGTGACTAGGAATATGTGGATTTTATGGATTAAGATGCAATTTTTATGGATTTTATGCATCAAATTCATTTTACAAAAACCACCCTTCATCAAACCATGAAATCATATCTTGAAAATATTTTTATTAGATATATATTAATTTTCCAATTCCAAAACATATTTTTTGTCAATTTTGGATAAGTGGATTAGAAGATATGAATTTTTCAATATTGACCAATAGGAAATTGCCACATCATCAAACCGATCGAGATAATTGAAGAGAGAGGGAGAGGGAAAACACCATTTGACCCAATATCAGGGTTTGGAGTTTCAAAGGTAACCAAATCAGATCTTCTAGAGAAGGTAAAACAACAAGAAACCAAAACCCTAGAAGAACATGGTAAATAGAGATGGAAATCATCAATTTTAAACATAGAAGCATGAGTTTTAAGCATGTAGCAAGCAATATATGAGAAGGGGATTAAAAAACTCACCTCTGGGGAAGGTGGGCAGGTCCAATAAGTAAGGTTCCCAAGCTTAGAGAGGTTGTTTTCTCCAACAAAGCTCCTATCTCAAGCAAGAAGCACCTTCTCTACTTTAGAAGTGAAAAACCTTAACAAAAGCACATGGAGATGGGGTGTTTAAGGGCTCTAGGTGGAGTTTTACCATGGACGGTCCTATTTCTGACCTAGAATAAGGTGGGAGGAATACTAACAACATGAAAATAGTGAAGGAAAGGAGGAAACTTACTATTTTTGGTCAAAATCACCAAGAAGGAGCTTTAGAAACCCTAAACAGAGCAAATTTGGAACCCTAGGAGCCTTCTTCACCAAGGTAAGCACTCTTTTTTACCTTGAGACAGCACTTTCATGGCCAAATAGAGTATGAATGATGCTCTAATCTGGGGGAAGAGAAGTAGAGGATTTCTTCTTAGATTGGGAGGTGGGAAGGGGTAGACATGGCTTTATAAAGAAGGGGGCAAGCATGAGGTGTTTATGGGACTTTCCATGTGTCCCTAGCCTAGGGCTTCATGGCCATGCAAGAGGACAGCTCATAGAGACTTCTTATATATCAAAAGTCGGTCCTAAAAGACCATGGAGACTTCTAGGCCATCCCCACCGTCCTTCAAACAAAGAAATAACCCCATTGGTTGATAGCTTTTAAAGATAAGCTCATTTATAAAGAGGGTAATCCCTATAATTCCCTTGGAGAGAAACACCTTCAAACCAAGGTGCAACCAGGTTCCCCATGGTTAAAAAGCTCGATAATGGTAAGTTAATATCTAAGGATTATAATACATTTGACAATTTACAAAGAAAACCTCTGAATTGGGTAAATTGCATAAAAGTCCAAAATATGCATATAATTGCATAACTTGCATATGTAACATCCAAATTGGACCAAACTTGAAACTTAATCTTGTCTCATGATTTCAAAACATCTCACAAGATTAGATTAAGGTTTAGAGTACTTAATTATGGTAGTTAAGCTTGTTCAATACATTAAGTAAGGTTTGGGGCCTTACACTTCTAACATGGATTTATTTACCATTGTTCCACTTAAGCGGTGATTTTACATTTTAGATCCTTAAATAAGATTTCACCAAGGTATTTGTGCATAAACCCTTACATTGGTATAATTATTTAACAAATGTTCACCAAACCACTAAAAATTCTACAATATAAGCATCAAGGCCAAAAAGGATAGAAATGATAGGAAAATACTGGAAAAGGGCCAAAAAGAGAATATGTCAAAGTTTCGATATGTTCCACTATCGGAGTGGTAGAATGAGATGCCTACCAATTGATCAATGCTTCCTGGACTCTCTTATCAAGTAACTCATCTACTCTTTTATCAACTAATTGATCTACCTATACATGGCCCGAAGAAACACTTTTGATTAATGAATTCCCTTTCCATTAACATCCTAAAAAAGAGTAGGTTACCTCATCTTTTGAAATTCCCCCTTTTTGGACATGTTTGCACTGTGATGGCCTAAAGAACGCTCTTAGGCCCACTCCAACCCCTGCAACCCTAACACGTCCAGGATGCTCTGGGCTATCGAGAGCAACTATCAATTCATCCCTTGTGCCCTCAAGGATGAACGAGCCTTTCTTCCTCTACTCATGAAGCTCCCACTAATCATCATCAATAGATTTTGGCAAGTCAACATAAAAATCATCAATACTAATTGCTTTGAGAGTTGAATTTTACCATTTTTACAGTCACCTCAGCAGCTGCGGGGTTGGTTATATCTCCTTTTTTATTTTGCCTCCCAGCTATCCTCATATCATGGAAATGTAGAGGTGTGAGAGTAATAGTAGAGGACTCACCAGTCTCAGTATTAGGAGCAGTAGGCTGTTGAATGGAAGACGTCTCTAGTTTTTGGGGAAGAGTTGCATAGCCACCTAGACCCATCGTGTGGTCATGCACATTCAATGCACACCTTGCTCTTTGAGCATCGCTCATAGTCTTGTTAGTAATCACATTGAATTGGTTAGTAACAATCAAGGTCAATCGTGAATAGGTGAATTCATAAGAATGCATATTAATTAAATTGAGAGTGACGATTAATACCTTGAATTCATTAGTATTTCTCCTGGAAACAAACGCCTTCCACTTAGTCGGGTACATGTAGTTCCATTGCTCAAGGGCTGACTTCTTCCTCCTATCAGCATCTCATATGTATTATCGGTTGAGAGTTGTCCTATAGCTCCTTAGGAGCCTCCCATAGCTCCTCAGGAGCCTCCCATAGCGTTGCATCACCTTTTTACGATGTAGGCTTTCATCCAGTTCAAATATACTCTGCAAATTTTTATATATTTAATAGAGTATTCTAAAAAAATAGAATTGTAAATAACTTTAAAAATAGAATTGCAAATGATAATATCTCACACATAGTTCTTTCCATGCTAAGTCTTTCTTCCCTTTAGAAACTATATGCCAAGATTTTGCATTTACACTACAATGGCTGCGAGTAAGAACCCCAAGATATGAAACAAACGAGCCTCAATTGACCCCAACTGAATTTCCCGCATGATCAAAATCCACAACCAATTTCGATCCATTTCCCCTTTGTTTTAGTAACTTGTTCATCGTAGTGATGCCCCTAAGTTTTTCAGTTTTTTTTTGCTACTCATCATGTGCCACAAGGTTTTCAGGGGGTACATCATCAACCTAAAAATTGACGAAAAAAACACATATAGGATATAACTTATAAATGGACATATATATAGCTAGATATAGGATATATTGTAAAACTTACATTGTGAGGTGGCGCCTCATTGTCATGGTAATTATCATCACGGTCATCATACTCATGGTCAGTCATATAAAAGTGTCATACAAAAACAATCAAGCATTTAAAATTTAAGATTTGACATACAAAAAATATTTAACATTTGAAAAATAAAAACATGCCTCTAATATTGAGATCTTTTAGCAATTAAAATTCCTTCGGTGTGATCTCCATGCACATATAAGTCATCGTTAGGTTCAATATTTGGTGCTAGCAACCCAACTGAGAATGGACTCGAGTCATCATACTTATCATAGTAGTCTTCTTCATCTATAGGATCTTCAATGAACTGTCTTTTACCATGAAGAACAACCGACCATTTTTCATTTGTAGGATCATCGATATAAAATACTTGTTTCGCCTGTGATGCCAATATGAATGGTTCACCCTTCTCACCAATCTTTTCAAAATTCACTAATGTAAAACCCAATTCATCCACTATAACTCCTTTGGTGTTATCAACCCAATTATACTTAAAGAGTGTAATTCTAAAATCTACGTAGTCAAACTCCCATATGTCTTTAATGACACCATAATATGACATTTTAGCTTCACGTGGACTCTTATCTTTCACACTAGAAAAAAAAAACAATAAAGATGCTTGAAGGGTGACCCCACTGTTTAGGACGACGCTCTTATCATCTTAACGCTTTGTGTAATATGAGAACTCATTTATATCAAACCCTTCATAAGCCATAACATTCATTTTTGGTTTAAAGGCGAGGCATTTGATATTTTCAACAATATTATTTGATGTTTGAGATAGCTGATGTAAGACTTTATCTTCAAATCACTTTATAAATGTCTTGTTATGCTCTCTAGCAAGCCACATTGAATTGGATCGAGGATATTGTTTCTTGATAAAATTGGTATGTTCCGTGATATAAAAACTCACTTCGTCGATGTTGTGTAAAATATATAAGTGAGCTTGTTCCAACAGCTCACGACTGATTACTTTCATCTGTGATCCTAAAATCCCTTTGCCAGAATACTCCTCAATATTTTTGTCATTTACAGGATCGTCATTACCACTCAGAAAGTCATTGCAAAAATCAATAACCTCTCTCACCACATAACCCTCAATAATACTCTCTTCAGGCCAATAACGGTTTCGAACATCACCTTTAAAAATGCTCATGTATCGTTCAAAAGGATACATCCAATGCAAGAAAGCTGGTCCCAACATTTTTACTTCCTTAGTCAAGTGGACAACAAGATGTACCATGATATCAAAGAATGAAGGAGGAAAATACATCTCAAGCTAACAAAGGGTAACAACCACTTCTCTTTACAACTAATCAAGATTCTCAGGATCAATAACTTTGTTGCATAGACTGTTGAAGAAGAAACAAAGTCTAATGATTGCAAACCTTACATGCTTCGACAGTATAGATCGAATTTCCACGGGCAATATTTGTTGCATTAGAGTGTGACAATCATGAGATTTAAGACCTATCGGCTTCAGATCTTTCATTGATACCGATCTATAAATGTTGGAAGAGTAACTCTGTGGTACCTTAACATTAACTAATCGCTCACAAAAAGCTTTCTTCTCCTTTCTAGACAACGTGTAACAAGCAGGAGGTAAATATGTTCTCCAATCAGTACTAACTACTTTTGTTGATTTTTTCCTTATTCCCATTTCACGCAAGTCCATTTTGGATTTGATCCCATCTTTATTCTTACTTGGTATATTCAACAGAGTACTAATTATGCTATCACAAACATTTTTCTCAACATGTATTACATCGATACAATGGCAAACTACCAAAGAACTCCAATAAGGAAGATCCCAAAATATTGACTTCTTCTTGAATAAAGATTTGTCACTTTGTGTGGGCATGGTACATTGTGATCTCTTACCAAATTCATTGACAAAGTCTTTTACTCTATCATAAACAACCTCCCCTGGTATCAGTTTAGGCACACTCTATTCCTCATTCCATCCATTGAACACTTTGCGCAACCGTCGGTACAGATGGAATTTTGGAAGAAACCTTTGATGACCAAGATATACAGTCTTGCCGCCATGTTTTAGTCATATTGAATCAACATTCTCTTCACATATAGGACACACTTTAGATCCTTTTACACTGTATCCAGACAAATTCTCATATGCTGGAAAGTCATCAATAGTGCAAAACAACATAGTATGCAAACGAAATGTCTCTCCACGTGAAGCATCATAGGTCATCACACCTTAACCCTAGAGTTTCTTTAAGTCATCAATCAGAGGTTCAAGATAAACATCGATATCATTTCCAAGTTGTTTAGGGCCCGATATCAACAATGACATCATAACATACCAATTTTTCGTACACAACCAGAAAGGAATATTGTATATAACAAGCATAATAGGCCAAGTGCTATGTTGGCCACTCAATGTCCCGTAAGGATTCATCCCATTGGTACAAAGCCCAAGTCTTATATTCCTGTCTTCTTCACCAAATTCAGGATACAATAAATCAATCTTCTTCCACAGTGAGGAATCAGATGCATGTCTTAGGATCCCATCATTATTTTTCTTAACCTCTGCATGCCACCTCAAATTGTTCGCATCTATCAGATTGGCAAACAAGCGTTGAAACTGTGGTATTATAGGTAGATACCACATCACCTTGGTAGGAGAATTAGTTTTGGACTTCCCTGAAGTCGTCATTTATACCTTGACACCCCACATTTTGGACAGTCTTTCAAATCCACATAGTCCTTTTGAAATAATACACAATCATTCGGGTATGCATGCATCTTCTTAGCCTCCATTTCCATTGGGCACAAATTTTTTATTAACTCGTATGTTGATATTGGAAGCTCGTTACCTTCAGGAAGAGTTTTTTTCAACAAAGACAATAATGACGTGAAGCATTTGTCGCTCCATCTATTGTTAGCCTTCAACTTATACAATCCCAACACAGTGCTAAGCTTTGTAAACTTAGTACAACATGTGTATAACGGTCTCTCAGTGCTGCATCTTTGAAATTCATGGATTTCAAGCCTAAATTAAATTAGGGAACATATAGTAATGAAGAGTTTTGAGGATCATGGTGGATGATTCCAAACCCTAGATTCATAATAAATGTTCAATATAAGTAAATAATGAACATTAAATATATGTGATCATATGAGGCTAATATAAGATGCAATGGTTATCAAATCATCAAGTTTGGTAATTAGGAATGTGACTAAGATCATGGAGCCTTTGAAAGGCCCAAGATGTGGTTCATGGGCCTTAGGGTCACTTTTGAGCCCAAGTGAATAATCGGGGTTTACATATGGGTCCCTGAGATGTTTTGGATATTGAGGAGACTTGTGATTATAATAAGATTCAGATAATTCTGGGATAATATATATAGCAGTTTATTGTCCCAGAATTTGAGATAAATAGAGGTTATTACATGGCTTTTAGGATGCTCATTGGGAAAGGAGTCCATTTACCTTTAAGAAGGAATATAATGCAAGTGGTTGTTTTCTTTCCTTGGCAATCACGTATGGAAACACCTTCCCAACTTGGGTAGTTTGTGACTCACATTGGATTTCACTCAAGAATATGTATAAGGGAGGTTTACTCTTCTAATTAGGTCACTCCCTCCCATCCATGAGTTTATAAGGAAAGGAACCAGACTCTACCTATTCCTCTCTCCGACATAATCCTTAGGATTTCTCCAAGGTTGTATATATATAGGGAACTCGGGCATCCCTCTCATGGCCATGGAGGATGTGGCTAGATATGGAAGCGATGATGGTACTCACAGTGTTCAAAAATTTCTCGAACAGATCTTCAAGGCCAGGTGCAGGTGGTGATGGCGATCTGGGAGGAGGCGCGCCAGGCGTCATGGCTCATCGTTGGTTGCTTCTGTGAGACCTCCCCTATTTGGCGTGATGAAGAGGATGACCTCGAGCTTGAAGGTGGCTTCCTATCAGCCTCGTCCTTGCTGACCTGGGTGCCCTCGACGCAGCCCAGCTCAAGGGTAAGATAGGCGGATCCCCAGCAGAGGTGCTCGGCCCCTTTCCAAGCCACCACGGACCAGGGGTGGGGAGGCGTCGGGCTCATAAATGTGTGATGCACGAGCCGATGCTGGAGCACGTATGGGGTGGGAGTCGCCCTGACGAGAGAGGAAGGAGATGGCACTGTTTGTCCATAGACGAGAGATGAAGATAGATGGAAGAAGATCGGGAGATGAGGGAGGACGAGTAGGCCCAAGGCAGAACTTGGGCGATGATGCCACAGTCTGCGGATGGGCAGTCATATGCCCACATGTTGCACGAGAAAGGATAGAAAGGAAGCAGTGATGAGCTCTGCAAGAGGGATATATCTCAGTGTAGCAAGGATCCTGGTGCGAACATGAATCCATGGCCGTGCACACTCCCCGACGACCCTAGACGCAGGGGGACACGACGATGGACCAGCCTGATCTAAGGTTCCGGTAGGGAGAGCAGGACCCTCTGTCACCTACTGTTAAATTATCCAACCAACAGGGGAGCTGCCCTCGTGCTTAAGGTGTGCCTGCATGTCCGGCTTTGCCACCTTGCGTGACTCCCCGAGAGCTAGGGGCGCAGTATCGACTGCCTTGGTCGACGCGCCACGACGCCAGACGTAAGAACATGTTGCATTGTGAGGACGGAGGAGGAAAGAGTGAAAGTACTCATTTACCCCTCCTCACACGAACAAGACCCAAGGGTAGCGGGAGTCTTTTTTCCCCTTTCTCGAACAATTCTGGTAAGCCTTTTAATGCTGACGTGGTGACCCCTGATTGGCTAGTTTAGCAATAATTTGGAATATTTATAATTAATTAATGGTAGCTCAGAATACAACGATATTATATATCAAATTGATCAGGAGAACGAGAGAAATCTAAATAAAATACTATTAGAACTTGATTAAGCTTTCTGTTCCAAAAGTATGTGCTATACATGTGTTAAGGTGATTAGTATAAAGGAAAGACCTAAATTCCTGTAAACTGATGATTAACTGATTAGAATTGGTTATGTTATGTTCATACCTGATCTAGACATGTATAATGAATAAATCCTTGATAGTGATGTATAACTGATGTTTCTACATTTGTAATCTTATATATGTTGATTTAGGCTTTGAAACCAATGTAGACATCATGATATAATCTTAATGCTAGTAGTGTGATCTAGGTATCATGAGTAGTCTTATATGTTTAAGATAATGGTTAGGGTTTCACCTAATATGCATAATGGAATTGGTAATCTTAGAAGCCATAATGTGAGGAGTTAGGGTTCATAACCCTAATCCCTAGTCCAAACATGAGACAACCCTAAACCCTAGTTTAGGAGTGCATCTAGATCTGTTTAGTACAATGCAAATACATGGTGACTCATATGTAGTATACATGTTTCAGATTGAATGCCTTATTGCTTGGATGTTTGGATACACTCTTAAAGTATATGATATTCTGTATGGTTTCTACGATGGAATAAGGTACGTGGTTACGCTTATGAATACCTGTATCGAATTTTGAGATTACCAAAGTTTCTCAATGAGATTGAACTAGTGATAAACTGCTTGGTTGTTTATTTACTTCTTGCAAATTATAAAGTTCCTATGAGTATCATGTAAAGTAAATAACAATATTCTGAACCCTGGGTTAGACTGATCTTAAGGGTAATGCACATGAGCCCTGGAGGGATAGTGATTACACTTGAGGTAGTAGACCAGATATGGGTTAGAATATGAAAACAAGTTTATGTTCTTATATGCAAGATAAATATGTTTGATTATATGTGTACTTGTGATTATTGGTTGAACCCACATACCAGTATAGCAATATACTGACCGCGTATTTGTTTTTCGGTGTTTTAGGTATCAGATATACTTGATTCGTGGCCATGAGGGTACAGTTAAATATGTTGAAGACACTACATTTTAATCATGAAGGTTTAGTCTTAATGGTTTATCTTCACACATGTAAAAGTTAATCCTTTTTAAAAGTTATGTAACTCCTTAAAGGAGCTTTTTATGCAAACATGTAAGTATTATGTTCAATAATGGAAATTGTTTACTATTCTGTATTATTTCTTGAATCTGATCCTGGAGTTTCTGATTAACGATCTGCGACTTTAAGGTCTTTTAGATACTCAAAAGTGTAGGTCGTTACATTTGGTATCAGAGCCCAGATTCATCAACTAATACCTAATGCATACCTTCGCACCACAGAAAGGGTGCCATCTAGGGCACTATCGGCGTCGATTTCTTAGTGATAACCGATGCCATCTCACCCGGTGCCACGGCCGTGCTGACCAGCACGGCCGTGTTGTCTGGCCTCTAGGGGAATCGACGTCGGTTACTAGTAGGGCAACCGACACTGTTATCCTATGTCATCAGTTTTATACAAATATCTGATGCATATTTTATATCTGGTCAGCTGCCACGGCCGTGCTGGCCAGCACGGTCATGTTGTCTGGCCTCTAGGGAAATCTATGTTGGTTACTAGTATGGAAACTGACATTGTAACCATATATCGTCGGTTTTCAAATAACTGATGCCGATATTTTTTTTTCCTGTCAGTTTGCAGACCTGCTGTGGCTGGTTGCAGGATGAGAAACCTGCAGTTCAGTTATGAACTGCAGGTTTTACAACATCCATTGATATCAGCCAACAACATGCCACAAACCTGCAAAATTAACATGATGGACAATATTATATATATTTGATTCACACTCATGTATAAGAACATTTAATTCATATTTTTTTTTCATCACACGCATGTAGAAACCAGTAGCAACCTGTAGTTCCATTTATTTCATCTCTTTTCACATTCAGACACATGTAGAAACATTCATGTATTTATGATTTTCACACACAATTCATAATAATTTCAAAATCATCGTTAGAAAAATTAAGAGAAAAATTAGTAAAGCTTAAAGTATCTTTTAGGTTTCTCATCTCATACTTCATCTACTTCTCATGAATTTGCTTAATAAGCCTTAAAAAGAATTTATTAATTAGAGAAGTAAAATGGGAAAAGATGTAACCTTTTGTGTAGGTCCCTCTAGAGAGGGTAGACAGTAGAAAGATACAAGTATGGGTAAGGCCTTTACTAGAGGAAGGACTTGGATCAGGGTATGAAACTCTAGAGAGTATAGGGGCAAGGAAACTCTTAGAAGTAGAGCATAGCCCCTAACCCTAACCCTAAAATGTCAATCTTAAATAATAAACATGGTGTGGTGGTATGGGACACCACCCATGTGAAACTTGAAATTAGGAATAAGAAAGATAAAGAGATGGATTTAGGTAACCTAGTCTCCCATGTATGTGTGCATGTGGAGCATGACTCTTATGTAAGAGGTCTTAAGAAATATATGAACCCAATATTTATATATATATATATATATATGAAAAATGAAAGTTTGAATATAACTTGCTCAAACCCCTTATGTTGTCCTTAAAAGTTTAGTGATGGTGGCCAAGCCCTTAGAGGGGAAGGTCGAGGTAGCACCAAGTCCCTGGAGGGGAAGGTGACCCAAGTTCATTGAATGGACATGGATCATGAGGGGGTATTCTAGAAATTGAGCAAATATGGGTTTATATGTTATAATGATAAAAGTTATGCATAATGAAAAAAAGAGGTATTTATGAAACCTTTAGGGTTAGTGTGCCAACATGGGGTGGGTCAACCCAAAGAGTGGGAAGATGACCTATGAGGGAGGCAAAGCCTAAGATCTTGGGATCATGTTGTGGCTAGAGAGCCTAACCCCCTCCTATGAGCCAAGAAGGAACCCTAGGCTAGGACTTTCCCTTAAAAGGTAGGTGAATACATGTATTTAAGTATTGAGATAACCTTAATCCTCACCTAGAGGGATGAAGAGTTAAAGATAAAAAAAATTAAAGCACTTACATTATTTGAACCCAAGGATGCCATCTCTGTGTAACAACTGGTCAAGCCTAGGATTGAGAAGACCAGGAAGGCACCAAGCCCAGGAGGGAGGGTGGCCTAAGTAGACGACCAAGCCTAGGAGGGAAGGTCATGAAAAGGTCAAGCCCAGGAGGGAAGATGGTTAAGGCACCAAGCCCAGGAGGGAAGGTGGCCTAAGTGGATGACCAAGCCCAGGAGGGAAGGTCATGACAAGGTCAAGCCCATGAGGAAAGACCAGACATGCACCAAGCCTGGGAGGGAATGTGGCCTAAGTCCACAATGCAATTGTTTAGGATAAAGCCCCTGGAGGGGAAGATCACAGAAGGTCAAGCCCTAGAGGGAAGACTGACATGGCACCAGGCCCTGGAGGGAAGGTGGCCCGAGCCCAATGTTGGGACAACACTGCATAATGTCTACTCAAAAGTGAGAGGTGAAGGCAATCTAGGTTAAAGATATAAAATATAATAATGTGCTTAAAAGATGTGACATCTCGAAAGAAACCCTTAGGGAGGGTAGAGATGTAATGCAATCTTAGGGTCAAGTAGGGTGTACTTGAGGTACATAGAACCGATGGGTTGGGATTGACAAACCCTAAATGCACATGACCAAGTGGTCGGGAGGTAACCATTGGTTTGCCCTAGGCCCATGTCTCAAGAGGTTGGCCACCTACCTAATGTTCATGTGGCCCAGTAGGGTGAATGTAAAGACACTCCCTTGATGCATAAGGAAGAGATCACTCCAAAAGGTACCTACACCCCTAGAGACCTCAAGGAGTTGGCTAAGGCTCATAATGATACATGAGATGTAAATGTAAAGATGTAAGGAAGTCATAGAAACTTGAGAGAAGTTGTACCCTAACTTAAGAGTAAGAAAAGGGACACTTGACTTCCTGGAACATAAGAATGTTATGAAATTAAGAACAAGTAAGTTTAGAGTCATATCGAGTATGATTCAACTCAATATGTGAAATTGAGAGGTAATGTGTAGATGTACTATCTCTGCTCTTGGAGTGAAATGAACTTTGTGTTTGGGCTGCAACCAAATGCTTATTTCATCTCATTATGAGGGAGGGAGATTGGATAGACACATGTTATGATTAAACTTGAGAAAGTGAGGACAAATATCCTACATTTAATGTGTAATGACTTGAAATAGGGTTAGAGGTGTTACCTCACCCTTGTGTGCAAATAATGAATAATAGGTTGGAAACCTAGGTGAAAAGAGAAATCACTAAGTAATAATGAAATCACCAAAGAGAAGGAAATCATCAAGTGATGATAAGATGTGTATACTATAGATGTGGACATACTTAAATTTCAATTCAGGTGCCAATCTTAGTAATAAAATGAAATTTGATATACTAAAGAAAAGTTGTTGAAGAAATCTAATGGGGTGGTAACCCTAGGTTTTGAACATGATATGAGTGTCATTCACCTAGGCTTAGTAGGCCTGAATTTTGAGGACAAAATTCCTTTATAATGAATGTTCAATGTAACTTAATAATGAACATTAAATATATGTGATCATATGAGGATAATATAAGATGCAATGGTTATCGAATCCTCAAGTTTGGTAATTAGGAATGTGACTAAGCTCATGGAGCCTTTGGAAGGCCCAAGATGTGGTTCATGGGCCTTAGGTTCACTTTTGAGTCCAAGTGAATAATTGAGGTTTACATATGGGTCCCTGAGATGTTTTGGATATTGAGGAGACTCGTGATTATAATAAGATTCATATAATTATGGCATAATATATATAGCGGTTTATTGTCCCATAATTTTAGATAAATAGAGGTTATTACATGGCTTTTAGGACTCTCGTTGGGAAAGGAGTTCATTTACCTTTAAGAAGGAATATAATGCAAGTGGTTGTTTTCTTTCCTTGGCAATCACGTATGGAAACACCTTCCCAACTTGGGTAGTTTGTGACTCACGTTGGATTTCACTCAAGAATATGTATAAGGGAGGTTTCCTCTTATGATCGGGTCACTCCGTCCCATCCACAAGTTTATAAGGAAAGGAACCAGACTCTACCTATTCCTCTCTCCGACACAACCCTTAGGGTTTCTCCAAGGTTGTATATATATAGGGAACTCGGGCATCCCTCTTGTGGCCATGGAGGATGTGGCTAGACATGGAAGCAACGATGGTACTCCCGATGTTCAAAACTTTCTTGAATATATATCCAAGGTCGGGTGCAGGTGGTGATGGCGAGCTGGGAGGCTTTGCTGGAGAGGAGGTGAAGGGAGGAGGTGCGCCAGGCGTTATGGCTCATCATTGGTTGCTTCTGCGAGACCTCCCCTATTTGGCGTGATGAAGAGGATGACCTCGAGCTTGAAGGTTGCTTGCTGTCAGCCTCGTCCTTGTCGACCTGGGTGCCCTCGACGCATCCCAGCTCAAGGGAAAGATAGGTGAATCCCCAGCAGAGGTGTTCAGCCCCTTGCCAAGCCACCACGGACCAGGGGTGGGGAGGCGTCGAGCTCAGAAACGTGCGATGCATGAGCCGGCGCTGGAGTACGTATGGGGCAGGAGTCACCCTGATGAGAGAGGAAGGAGACGGCATTGTCTGTCCATAGACGAGAGATGAAGATGGATGCAAGAAGATAGGGAGATGAGGGAGGATGAGCAGGCCTGAGGCAGAATCTGGGCGGTGATGTCATCGCATGTGGATGGGCAGTTGTATGCCCACACGTTGTGTGAGAAAGGATGGAAAGGAAGCAGTGACGAGCTCTGTAAGAGGGAGATATCTCGGCGTAGCAAGGATACTGGTATGAACATGAATCCACGGTCGTGCACACTCCCCGACGACCCTGGACGCAGGGGGACACGACGATGGACCAGCCTGATCCAAGGTTCCAACAGGGAGAGCAGGACCCTCTATCACTTAATGTTGAATTCTCCGACCAACATGTAGCCACCCCCGTGCTTAAGGTGTGCCTACATGTCCGACTTCACCACCTTGCGTGACTCCCCGAGAGCCAAGGGCATGGTATCGGCTGCCCTGGTTGACGTATTTTGGTGCCAGACGCAAGAGTGGGTTGCATCGTGAGGACAGAGAAGGAAAGAGTGAAAGTACTCATCTACCCCTCCTCACACAAACAAGACCCAAGGGTAGCGGGAGTCTTTTCCCCCTTTATCAAATAATTCTGGTAAGTCTTTTAATGCTGACATGGCGACCCCTGATTGGCTAGTTTAGCAATAATTTGGAATATTTATAATTAATGGTAGCTCAGAATATAGTGATATTATATATCAAATTGATCAGGAGAATGAGAAGAATCCAAATAAAATACTACCAAAACTTGATTAAGCTTCTTGTTATAAAAGTATGTGATATACATGTGTTACGGTGATTAGTATAAAGGAAAGACTTAAATTCCTATAAAATGATGATTATTTGATTAGAATTGGTTATGTTATGTTCATACCTGATCTAGACATGTATAATGAATAAATCCTTGATAATTATGTATAACCAATGTTTCTACATTAGTAATCTTATATATATTGATTTAGGGTTTGAAACCAATGTAGACATCGTGATATAATCTTAATGCTAGTAAGTGTGATCTAGGTACCATGAGTAGTCTTATATGTTTAAGATAATGATTGGGGTTTCACCTAATATGCATAATGGAATCGGTAATCTTAGAAACCATAACGTGAGGAGTTAGGGTTCGTAACCCTAATCCCTAGTCCAAACACAAGACAACCCTAAACCCTAGTTTAGGAGCGCATCTAGATCTGTTTAGTACAATGTGAATACATGGTGACACATATGTAGTATGCATGTTTTAGATTGAATGCCTTATTTCTTGGATGTTTGGATACACTCTTGTTTGTTCTCCAAGTACATAAGTTGGTGGGCATTTGCCCATGTACATCGGTGTACTTGGAGAATTGTGGGGAAATGCTATCGAAATTTTCTTGAAAATCAAATACACATTATATACTTACTAACAAGATTAGGTGTTCAAGAATGGGATAGGTGGTACACATTTATTATATATAATCCCCAATATTTTAACCCTAAATTAACCCTAATCTTTTAATGGTAGCTCAGAACAGTAATTCTGGTAAGTCTTTTAATGCTGACATGGCGACCCCTGATTGGCTAGTTTACCAATAATTTGGAATATTTATAATTAATGGTAGCTCGGAATATAGTGATATTATATATCAAATTGATCAGGAGAATGAGAGGAATCCAAATAAAATACTACCAGAACCTGATTAAGCTTCTTGTTCTAAAAGTATGTGATATACATGTGTTACGGTGATTAGTATAAAAGAAAGACTTAAATTCCTATAAAATGATGATTATTTGATTAGAATTGGTTATGTTATGTTCATACCTGATCTAGACATGTATAATGAATAAATCCTTGATAATGATGTATAACCAATGTTTCTACATTAGTAATCTTATATATATTGATTTAGGGTTTGAAACCAATGTATACATCGTGATATAATCTTAATGCTAGTAGTGTGATCTAGGTACCATGAGTAGTCTTATATGTTTAAGATAATGATTAGGGTTTCACCTAATATGCATAATGGAATCGGTAATCTTAGAAACCATAACATGAGGAGTTAGGGTTCATAACCCTAATCCCTAGTCCAAACACGAGACAACCCTAAACCCTAGTTTAGGAGCGCATCTAGATCTGTTTAGCACAATGTGAATACATGGTGACACATATGTAGTATGCATGTTTCAGATTGAATGCCTTATTTCTTGGATGTTTGGATACACTCTTAAAGTATATGATGTTCTGCATGGTTTCTGTGATGGCATAAGGTACGTGGTTACACTTATGAATACCTGTATCAATGAGATTGAATGCGTGATAAACTGCTTGGTTGTTTATTTACTTCTAACAAATTATAAAGTTCCTATGAGTATCATGTAAAGTAAATAACAATATTTTGAACCCTAGGTTAGGCTGATCTTAAGGGTAATGCACACGAGCCCCGGAGGGACAGTGATTACACCTGAGGTAGTAGACCAGATATGGGTTAGAATATGAAAACAAGTTTATGTTCTTATATGCAAGATAAAGATGTTTGTTTATATGTGTACTTATGATTATTGGTTGAACCCACATACCAATATAGCAATATACTGACCACATATTTGTTGTCGGTGTTTTAGGTATCAGATATACTTGATTCGTGGACATGAGGGTACAATTAAAGATGTTGAAGACACTACAGTTTAATCATGAAGGTTTAGTCTTACTGTTGTATCTTCACACATGTTAAAGTTAATCCTTTTTAAAAGTTATGTAACTCCTTAGAGGAGCTTTTTATGCAAACATGTAAGTATTATGTTCAATAATGGAAATTGTTTATTATTTTGTATTATTTCTTGAATCTGATCCTGGAGTTTTTGATTAACGATCTATGACTTTAAGGTCTTTTAGACACTCAAAAGTGCGGGTCATTACACTCAGCTTCATGCACAATGTTCCTAAACATGGGAGGTGAATTGGTGTGCTCTACCCCACAACAATCCTTAGAGGAGCTTTTTATGCAAACATGTAAGTATTATGTTCAATAATGGAAATTGTTTATTATTTTGTATTATTTCTTGAATCTGATCCTAGAGTTTTTGATTAACGATCTATGACTTTAAGGTCTTTTAGACACTCAAAAGTGCGGGTCGTTACACTCAGCTTCATGCACAATGTTATGTAACTCCTTAGAGGAGCTTTTTATGTAAATCCTTAGAGGAGCTTTTTATGCAAACATGTAAGGTCGTTATGTAACTCCTTAGAGGAGCTTTTTATGCAAACATGTAAGTATTATGTTCAATAATGGAAATTGTTTATTATTTTGTATTATTTCTTGAATCTGATCCTAGAGTTTTTAATTAACGATAAATGACTTTAAGGTCTTTTAGACACTCAAAAGTGTGAGTCATTACACTCAGCTTCATGCACAATGTTCCTAAACATGGGAGGTGAATCGGTGTGCTCTACCCCACAACAATCCAACATCTCATCAATGATGTCTATTGGAACCGGTTCGTTCACATCTACATCATTGGAGGCAATTTCTTCTTCCACACAAGCACTGCTATCGACATCTACTAGTTTCAGGTTTGAAATCTCTCCATGCTAGTACCATTCTGTATAGCCTTGTACAATTCCGTTGCACATGACATGACTTTACCAGTGCTGACTTTCAAGTTGTTACTGTAATGCATACATGGACAATAGAACCTATCTCTAGGTTGTTTCCTATGATCCTCTACAAATATAAACTGATCAATTACAAGATGTATCATTACAATCATCATATAATTGTATGCCACAACATATCACCAACACTCCTTCCCAGACCCTCGTATGTGGCCACTTCTTCTAATTCCTCTAGAACCTTTCTATTTAAGCATTATTCCACTTCCCAATTCAAAGCATAGAGTTTGATGCCCTTCACCTTCCTTATTGTCCACCTTCTCGGTCACTATGACATGTTGATTTCCCTTGTTTGCTTTCATTGTTTCCTTAGTCCTCCTTCCTCGCATAGCTTTGTTAGGCCACCCACATTTGTAGCCTCTACCACACTTGGTCTAGAATTAAACTTTTTATTACAGTTGTTTCTCTCTTCATCTACTGACTTTGAGGTGCACTGTCATGATCTTGAGTGACACCCTCATCTCTAGTTTTGTTCTATCCTCCCCTCACTACACTTCCTCTAGTGTCTTCTTCATCCTCATCTTGTAGCCAATTAGAATTCATCATCTTCTTGGTAACTTTACTTTCCCTTATCTTTCACTTTCTATTCTTCATCTCTCCCCATCTATTTGTTCGTGCCTTCTCCTTTCTAGAACCCTGTTTGTTTATTACCCCTCGACTCATTGCTACCTTTCCTTGGCCCGATGCTCCATGGTCTAGCTTCAAAAAAGATTTTCTTCTTACATGACCCCTTTCCATATAGTTCATCCCTAACTGAGGTCCTATCCCACCGAGCAGGCAAGGCACACATCCACAGTCCCCACTTCCTCTCATTTGTGTCTTTGTATTCCTCCTCCATAAGGGAATCCCGGTCGATGTGCCTAATGTAACCACAAATATAACATAGATTAGGAAGATGCTCGTACTTAAGTCTAATTTCCACTATCTTTCCCAATCTATCTTGGATTTTGACAGTAAATGTCCCAACCGTGGTTTACTTCTTTGATTTCTCTCACTTCACCCACCCTCTTTGCCACCACTATGATTGCCTCGGTACTTTTGTACCCTATAGGAAGATCATGAATCCCAATTCATATATGACTGGTGGTTATTGATATTTTTGACGGTTGTTCGCTTGGAAAGATTGCAGGAATAGTAGAAGATGTCCCTCAAAAAGCCAAGGTGACCCTTCAATAACCCTATCTATGTCCCTCCAGTATGTAAATTGGATAATAAATAGGTTGTTCTCAATTTGTCTGAACATGAACTTCCTTTACAAACACATATCATAGTCATTGTTCTCGTGAGAGCGTTGAAGTTATAATTTTGTTCTATTGATAGCCGACCTACTAGGGCTACATCAAGTTGGTCTTCTATGGGTTTGACTCCTTCCATTACAAAACTGATCATTTTATCATCTTCCTCATTGATCTTCAACCTAGCGCACCCCTACATAATCACGTCATCCATGGAGATAGGAAACCTACAAGAAATTATAATCCAACTAGCTACTACTATGTTCTAGATGCTCAATACTTAAGGACCAGATACCCAGATTGGAGAAGAGCACAGTAGACTCACCCTCTCAAGTCTACCCATCCCCAGTGGCTCGATGATTTCTAGAGACAACTAGGGTTTCCCTCAGGAGATGACTAGGGATAAAGAGGGTCTTTAAGTCATAATCACTTTCCTATTTACTTTTGATGTACAAAAAATATATCAATGTCATGTAAATACTTAAAGCTACTTTTATCTTGTGACCCCCCACAAGGAGGCTAGATCCTACATTTGGGTAACATATAAATTATATTGAGAAGATCCTCCCTGATGAAGAGAAAAACTTGGCATATTTACCTAATTAATGGTTGATTAAGCTTAATTAGTAGGCATAGCACAAAAACAACATGATCCAACCCAATCAAATGATTGTTGATTTTTAAGGGGTACTTGGGTTTGGGATGCATCTAGTCAGGTTACATTTAATTTTGGTTAATCAAGTCAAGTAATGTCTAGTCTAGTACATGTTTGATTAGTCCCAACTTAGGTTGAATAAGTAATGTTTTGGGTATCCCACATTTTTGAATAATTGTATTGTTGATATTTATAATAGAATAATTTATTATAATATTTGGGTCAACTGAGGTGAATTTGGGTCGGGTCAAGTTAATACATGCCATGCCATCGTCACTTTGTGTCATACATTTTCTAATGCTTGTTAGGACCAAGTCAAGTTCAAGTTGAACTAGTTTGGGTTGAGTGAGGTCGACTTCCTAAACATGCAAACTTCCATGGATAAAAGTGGGCATGACACTTAGTCAAATTTTTATGAATATGATCTAAAACCAACTCAACCCCAATGAATTCAACCCAAACCCAACCAAATCAGAAATAGAGTTATAAAATGTTACACCCAAACTACTAGAACCAAAGTTGACTATAGGTGAATGCAGGTGACCTTAACCTCCCGATTGCAACAAGATTAAAGTGTATGCTATTTTACATATTAGTAAAAGATAATGAAATTGTGAGTAGACTTTAAACCCATCACAAATTGGACATGACCTGACCTAACCTTCAGCGGAATCGGCCCAATTAACTTCAACCTAACTTGATCCTAACAAAAACTCAATCTTTTTTTGGTCAAACCAAAACTTGATCTAACCCCTAATAACTTATAATTTTTTGAAAGTTGGGCAGATTCCAGCCAAGTTGTATTTCTTTTTATGCCTAATCTAAGGTTTAAAAGAAAAAAGTTTAATTTGATAAAATTACAGAAGATGAAGCACTAGGAAGGCTATCCTACACATACATATAGATACACTTGACCGTCTAGATTCACTTTGATGTCTGGTTGGCCTAAACAAAAAGCATTAATGTATGGACTATGACTAGTGGTAATGAGAAGTCATAATTTAGTATGGTATTCAAAATAACATTTGGTATAGGTCATGGGGGTCTACTGAGAATATTAAGGGGAAACTGTGATTACTTGTCGTGCCTCAAGGATAACTCAGCAAAAGTTAAATTGCATGTCGTTCATTAATGTGTTTGCCACTTGATCCATTTATATATTGTTTAGGGACGTTGAAAGAACTCCCAAATCTCATCCACAAAAAAGAAAATGATACAACTTGTGAGTTGTCTAAAATAAAAGGCACCCATCAGGATCAACTACATGGTCTCTATGTGATGTTTGCCATTAGACTTGTAGATATCATTGTATTTAGATTGTGGAATATAATAGAATGACTTGTGTAATAAATTTGTATACTTCACGATTCAAACACTCACTATCCTGACACTAATTTATGACATTATATAAAAGAGTGACTTAAAAATGTTTGACATCAAAGAGGTGACGATTCAAAGCCTAGTTTAAAAGTTCAATATCAAAAGGGCACCAACTAAGTGTGGCAACACATCGTGAAACAATGTCAAAACGCTCCCAAGGACCTGAGAGTACAGGGATGACTCTAAGACTCTACTACAAAACAACCAAAACAGCAGCATATCCATCTCTTGCCTTCTACTGCTCTTCTTGCTACTCAGCTGCAACTCCGCGACCACCACCACATCTAGCTCGAACACCTAAAAAGGGTGTAAACCAGCGGGGTGAGACACACAGTCCTAGCGAGAAACATAACTCCCCGCCGAAACCATAAAACCACAGAAGGATAAAGCAAAAGCAGTAGATAACTGATAAAAGGTACAACAAGAGCAGTCTATATAGCAAGGCTATTCATACCGTCAGGCTTACCGGATGTGCGGAAGGCAAATCACCAATTATTTCTTTATAGAACATGATTAACAAGATAAGATTTATAAGCTCTTATCATAGAACATAAGAAACGTATAAGTAACTGCAAGTATAATAAGATTAACTATACAAGCAAGGCCTCAACCCATGTTCCGTGTATTGCCTTATGCAGTAAATACTATTCGGCTGGATTACATATTATTATGCCCTGAGGAAGTGAGCTGTACCGCTTAGATCCAACCGACGGCTACGAAAACCGGAGTCGGTGCCATACAAGGTCAATGGAAGAGCCGGACTCCACGACCTCCCACCTCGTGGTCAGTGCACGAGTACAACACAAGCAGGACCGCAGTCTCATGCTTAAGTGGCCTCAGCCACAGGGTCAGCTCCCGCAAGCTACCCTCTGCCTAGCCCGCCTTGGTACAGGTCTCGGCGCTAGTGAAACTGAGCCACGGGCCTGTTCACTGTGCTCTGAGCCATGAACGCATTCATGCTCCCATATCACATATCCTGAGCCATGGGTCTGTTCACCATGCTCAATACATATCCCGAGTCTGCAACCGCAACTGCACTCAAATCCTCACTATTTTAGGCTAGGAGAAACCTCACATATTCAACAATATGTGCTCCGGGTTAACCCACAGGAGAACCCGTTTCACCATCACCAGCTCCTGACGATGATGGATCTATGGCCAGGGCAAACTACATGATATGTTCCACTGTGATTAGTTAGTATATTTTAAGTGGATTATTGAGGCAATCGAGTTGTATAGCATGTAGACTATAATAAGAATAAACAACATGAAACTCAATATCATGCTTTAACTGTCATCAACATCATCCTGATCCATCACAAGGATCCAACATTACATGTTACCACTTGGTCTCTTGCCAACAATCTAGATCCATCTCAAGGATCATCACATTGCCATGGGATCTCAATCCCTCATCACATAGTGACACTACTTCTCAAGGCTTACATCATCACCATGGGATAGCAATCCCAAATCATCATCATAGGATAGCACCTCATCAAGGCACTTTAGCCAAACTCAGGTCCTCAGACCAAAACACATCATGCATGTTATCTCATCATCAAGAGTAACCATCAGAGCACTGTAACTCAAACATATATACCTCATAGCCCTTTACCTGGCTATGCATATGTACCTGCATGGTTAGTATGCACAAGCATCATGGATTAACAGAAAGATCATATTATCAATATAGGGTGACATTTATCATTCATGCCTCAACCTGTGATCATAAGCATAGGCCATATCATTAAGCAAAACAGCTTATATGCTTATCATTTATTTAGCATTATACATATAGTTCCAGATGATCATAAACACATGTACTACCATGTCAAGCTACATAGATGTGATCCATTATATCAACTATCAAGTATGTCAGGGATCACTATCAAAAGATAGCATATATGTTTTCCAAAAGGAACAAAACCCTCACTAGAGGTGCCCACTACCCTCACCAGAAGTGTGACGGGTAGGGCACCCTCACTAAAGGTAGTATCGGGAAGGGTACTTTCCCATATCGCCCAACCACTACAACCCCATATCGGTCAAGCCAACCAGCCATATATCGGCCAAACACTAAGCAAGGATGTCGACTATCAGCTCGAGATGTAAAGGGGAACCCTAGGTGACGTGCACCTATGTGTATCGTGCAACATGTGTCATGCAACCATATGTATCGGGCAACCAAGGCGTGCAGCTCAGCCAAAGAGGCATATCGTGCAACGGCGCGTCATGCATCAGGGAATCAAGCATACCGTGCACCCATGCATATCGTGGAACCACATGTGTCGTGCACTTTGGTGTCATGCAACGCTGTGTTGGGCATCCATGTGCAATGGCTAGGGATACTATGTGACACTCTGTCGGGCATCACTTACTGAGTCATGACGCCCAACACCGAGGTAGCCACCAACTCCATAACGTCCAAGATATAACAACACCAAGCCACTCCTAGGTTATGTGTGTCGAGCAGGGTGCTCAGCATAGTGTGATGCCTGACACAACAAGGCAAGGACCAGGGGTGTGACGCCCGTCACAACACCACAACATGTCGGCCAAAGCTCTAGGCCAAAGAAAGGATATCAGGCAGCGTCACCTCCAAGACTATATCGGGCAAGATGCAACTCACAACAAGATCATCATCAACCTCAAGCATAAGGGCACCAAAACCCTAAAGGATCAAGAAGATGCTCACCTCTCAACAACCAAGAGAGAGGGGTCTTGCACACTTCTTATCACCAATAGGGCAACACAAGGAACAACTACAAGTAAGGTCCACAACCACTACATAGCTCACCTTTCAAGTCCATGGTGAGAGGAGGGTGTTGCTCAAGCATCTAGAATACAAGCTCACCTCTCAACTCAAACGAGAGAGGAGTGTTGCCCATATTACTAGAACTCAAGCTCACTCCTCTAGACCTAGGAGAGAAAGGGGTGTTTCTCACAAAGAAACCCTAGAACATAGGTTCGGCCAACAAGGTACAACTAAGCAAGAAACCAAACTAACAACATATATATAACCGGTCCTAAGCAACCTACAAACAAGAACATAGAAGATGGTAATATAGTTAGGGTTAGGAGTTATGTAACCCGCCTTAAGCAAGTTCCAAGCTCCTAGCACCAAGCTCCAAGCACCACCAAGGAAGAAGAGTAAGGCACTCTAGGGTTCGGCCACCACTAGAGGAAGAAGGAGACTCCAAGGTAAGGATCGGCCACCAAGCTTGCAAAGGAAGAGGGGTGTCGTGCACCAAGGGAGAGAGAGAGACTAAGGAACTAAAGGGATCCTTAGCAAGAGAAAGGAAACACATATATAGGAAAGGATGGAGGAGAAACCAAAGAAATACAAGGCAAGGTGTCACCCACCTAGGGACACTTGTCCAAGGCCATTGCCACATGCAAGCATCAAACACCAAGTGTCCACTAGTGGTGACACAAACGAGGTCAAAGAGGGTCCATGGGCAACACACCTCCACACCATGGCCGACACACACCCTGGGAGACACACCACAGGCCGACACACACCCTGGCTGATACACCTAGGCCGACACAAGGCTCACTTGCCCGACACAAGGTCCAACCAAGCAAGGCAAGGCACAACAAGGCCCAACAAGCTCAACCAAGCCCAAGGCAGCTCAAGCAATGAGCCCAACCCTTCCTCTCAACACTAGAGGAAGCAAGGAGAGGGAGGAACACCTCACAAGGTGATTAACTTGTCCACAACCCTAGACTTGGGTTAAATGCAAATAGCACCTTCAGCTCTCAACAAAGCACAAACAAACCCTAATCACCACTAAAGGTGATTAGTAGGCAACTAAGCATCAGGGTTAAGCAAAGAAAATAGGATAAGCCCTAAATGGAGGTCAGGGTCCTTACACTAAGTGCCCACTCGTGTCACTAATGGAGGCTCTGTAATTTCCTCCATATCTTATGTTAATGGAAACATATATGCATTATCTAAGCATTTCTCTCTCTCTCTCATGATTTTGCATTATCTCATGATCAACATGTTGCCCAATCCTTGCATACTTAGCTCTCTGATTTCTTCATCCTTAGACAACCAACAAGATAGGTGGAGGATCATTGTCTCCTCCTCTATATCCACTCAAACAAAATCCACTTCCTACACTAATTTCACAATAGAAACTTGCTTGTATCCCTACCACATTGATCATTACATCGAGGAAAAAATTGGAATGATAATTTCACAAGATCATTTAACATGCATTATAGGGAGGAAAATAGTGGTAGCCACGTGGTAGTTTGAGTAGGTATGTTCCTTACCCAAGTTTTACAATATTACATATGATTTCTACATGCATTGTCAGATGATGTGAAAATTTGTATACTTGCCTTACTATGTGCCCTACTCCAATTCATGTTTAACATTTTTTAAATGGTAGCCCCTTTATTAATTTTTTATGGCTCCCCCACTGGAGATACATTATAAATTTACTTGGATTTCCCCTTTTAGAAAACATGTTTCAAAAAGGTGAAAGATAAGATGATATATATAAGTTTTGATATGCACACTTTCAAAAATTTAAATCCAATTAATTGGTTTAACCTTTTAACTAATTAACTTAGATTATATTCCGATATTATTCTAGTTGATTACCTAAATTTTCTTTTAATAATCAATTTGATTTGGAATATTTCCAATGAGGTTCACAATTATACTCCTATTGGAATGCATCCTATGTGACGGACCATGTAAGCTCCAAATTACATTGGTAGTGATATTAATAATCAAAATATGATTTCACAAGCGATTAGTATCTAGCAAGACATCATTTCTACCTAAATAATTGGATAAGTTGGAGAACAACTTGACCTAATATTGTGACCAGTGTTACATTGTTTGTAAAATCTCCTTGTCTCTGATATCCACGATTGAATTTGAGGCATGGAAACACCATACTCTTAATGTTCAATATTTGTTCCTTAATCTGGAGTAGACTATTAAAATACACATGAGATCAATATCATATATTGAGTCACACGAGCATGGCCATGCATTTCATAGTCTCACTCATCAAGTGGTTGGGATAAACTCCAATGAAAGGGACAAATTCCATATATGTCACTCACAATAATCCACATGTGTCACAATGTACCCAAGCACTACTTGTGTAACAATCCTTATTCAAGGTTACATTGAGTAGTGTTAAAGCACACTAAACAACTTGTAATCATCATAGTGACTTTAGGTCTAAGGACTAAAATTACCATTGTCATGTTGAGATGTGATTCTAACAACCATAATTGGTGTCCATGTATCACACTCAAAATGGGTATGTCCAGTACACTTGTTACTAAAAAGTACCTATGTATTTGATTTGATATCCAATATCATTACTAATGAGACTTAGTCATCAATCAACACACAAACTAGTCTTGATGTATTACTATTGTCTTATAATAGCCGACTACGGACTAAGACAAGAACAAATACTCTTAACATACACATGATCTCATATTCTGGTCATCAACCTGAAATCACATGTCATTGAGTCATACATTCTTAAGACATTATTGTATTTATTCATACAACATCATCTAACATGTATTATAGGGAGGCAGATAATGGCAAGGCCATGTCATGGTTTGAGTAGGTATGTGCCCTACCCAAGTTTTACAATATTATATATGATTTCTACATGTACTGTCAGATGCTGAGAAAATTTATATACTTTCCCAACTATGTGCCCTACTCCAATTCATGTTTAACATTTTTAAATGGTACCCCCTTGTTAAGTTTTTATGGCTCTGCCACTGGTGATAGATTATCAATTTACTTGGATTCCTCCCTTCAAAATATATGTTTCAAAAAGGTGAAAGATAAGCTAATATACATAAATTATGTGCTTTGTATTCTTAACTAGATGAAATTTATTTAAGTTTATTTGTGTTGGTTATAGATTTGTTAAATCACAATGTTAGATATCAATTTTGTTTTCATATATAGAACCAATTTCATGTGCTTTTTTCTAAAAAAAGATCTCTTGATTCCCATCTAAATTTAGAATCTTACATATATTGTATTTCAAGTTTAAATGTATCACAATGTTTATGTGGCAGTTGTAGTGACAATTACAATAAAAATTCAGCATATAATACAAATATATAAATGAAATGCTTATTGAACTGACTTTTATTCAATTTTATTTGTATGACAAGGTATTAAGCTATTTTGTGGATGTGGTTAGTTGGAAATAGGATGCAAGACCTATATATACTTTGGAATCCAAGTAATTGTAAAATTAATTGTGTGCTTTAGATGTAATGTATGAAACTAAAATGGCATATACCAAAGCCCCTATTCTGACTCTTATAACTTGTTTCCAAAGAGTGAATCATATATATTTGTCAATTAAATAGAAATCAAACTATATATTGTTGGCTTCATGTATACAAAAAACATGCAACTATAGGTATCTTGTAGTGTACCACAATATGGAGTTAGGAGGTATTTGTAAAAGTTACAATCATGCACTATAATGTAGCGTTGTGAGTCAATATACTAGAAGAATGGCATAAATGACTCATGTAAGGATGATTGTATTTACAATCTGGATGACTCGATATTGGATTTCATCTCATGCCCATGCATTTTTCTTCCTAATTGTTACCTCCTTTAAATCGATATGGATTGAGTATCAACCAATTGTTTATAACTTATAATATACTTCTCTTCAATAAAAATTTGCTCTTTACATAATAAATCAAACATGGCATGTTTTTAAGGTTTAAAGGACATTATGACATTTTTTAACTATTTATTTTCTAAAATGAAGATTGCTAGAACATAATTGACATTATTGACAAGAGTATCTTGATGGAATTACTTGGTAACCATCACATGGTTGAGGAAAGTAAAGAAATTAGATATTTGGAAGAATAAAATGCAAGAGATGATTTAATTCCATATTGGAAGTATATATTCAACCATAGACTGTTAATATTCAACAAAATCTTTTTATATATATATTACCAAACACCAGAACAATCATTTTCATCTAAACTGATATTTTTCATTTATAACTAAACTTATGCTTCATATTTTCAATGGCTAACTACTCTTGATAAAGTCTGTATTTCAACTTGTTTGACATAGATTAATCTTACATTTTTAGTTTGACAAAACATGTGAAGCAATATTCAAAATTCTATTGTTAAAACCATCACCATACACAGTCTTTATGTGAAGTCATTACCCCAAAGAAACATGATCTATAACAACACTAAAGTAATTCTTTTGTATGAAGATATTGATATATTTCTATTATGATATTAAATTATAACAATAATTATGAATTATCATTTTGTGAAGGCTTGATAGTGTAGAAACTCATAGAGGAATAATTATATATGAATTTTTTAAATGGTAGTAAATTCTATATCTAATAATCTTTTTCTTTGCAAGAAGACAAGAATCAAGATATAACAAAAACATTTATACTCACATGTTTAATAAAATTTGAGGATAACATGGTTGGTGGGAGGAGAAGCTAAGGTTTTCTTTGACCCTTTGAAGTAAGCCCATTACTAAAGCATCCAACACAACTCCAAACCCGCCATGTCACTAGAATGCTACTCATTGATTTCCATCTTCCTTATTCTTATGCTCCAAAATTGTAGAATCCTCTCATGAATCCATACACATGCCTTTTAGTAGTGCCCAATCCATTATTCTCTTATGTTTGATTAATACTTCAAAGCTTGTCTGTGTATAACATGTTGGTGACAAGAATTGCTTCATTGATTTAAATGATCAAGTAAGTTGTTTCTCATGGATGACGTACTACTGATGTTTAATGTGAGAAGTGGATCTAGATTCTATAGGCATGCTACCATTCTCCTAGGTAGTCTCAAGTTTCTATGCCATTCCCATTTTTCCCAAGAAGTAGGAAGAGGTAAGGAAAAGGAACATGGGGTATACAAAATACTTAGGTTGGGACGTAGAGATTTAGTAAAGGAAGCCATGTGATGGACTAGGTGGGTCATGATGGAAGGGTGCAATGCAATAGGTGGGTTGTATAACATGTGAGTAGGTGGGGTATATTTTCTTCTTTGTATTTGGTATGTTGGTGAGATTGAGTTGTTGGATTCCTCTATAGATATGATCATATAGTGAATTCAAGATAACTTGGATAAGTTTCATAAAAACTCACATATTTGTGATACTAGAAAAGTTTGGGTTTAAAACCAATCACATGATCTAGAATCTAGGGTCTTGTCTAAAACACAAAAACTTAACTATACATTATAATATATGAATTTTTTTTGATGATATTTCTTGTAACAATTATGTAGTAGCTTCCATTTGACAACGTTCATTTAGTTTCTAAGTTGAGTGGCTGAGTTCTAAATATATCTTAGAGATACTCCGTATATGTACTTGATACTACAAAATTATACTTTTACCCTAAATGTTTAAAGAACATTTGGTTTGAGTCTTTCCATTATACTGACTATAATATTATTGGAATCTGTGTTATGATCAACAATCACTCAATGCAGTAAACCACACATTTGAAATATCACTTTGTCATCTAGAATTGTGTACTAAAAGCACATTCCAACTAGAAACAATGCTCATTGCACATGAGTTATATTTTTTTTTTGCAATTTCGTTGATGCTAAAGAGTTTTATTCTCTAATTTGTTTTCCCAAGACTTTTATATAACCATGATCCAAACTTTAGGTTAACATGAGTTATATTTATTTTGTAAAGGTGAAATATATTGCTCTGGATAGATCCCCAATATTTTATTACCAGATTGTCACTTCATGATATTAGACTTCAGGTTATAATCTCTTTGCTAATAGTTGTGGAAGCCTTGATCCTAAACAAGTAAGGGAGGGCATGTCATATTGATTGAACAAACCCCAAGGTTTTTCTTCACTTTGTGATGGAAGTATTTTTTATGATCCTAAATGCATGTATCACTTCCAGTCTTGTTATTTATATTATTAAATGTAAGAGTTGGTATAAATTTTGACATGTAGTTTGTTTGAGTCTTGTCCTTATTGCTATCTTTTTGTAATGTTTTCCTCCCTAGGTCTTCTCCAGATCATGCACCACCATCTTGGTTTCCCTCAACAAGGTCAACATGTATAACATGCTTGTAGATAATCTGGTTTAGTGGTGCCTTAGTTAGAAGGTTTACATCAAGATGCTCAATGATGAAGACAACTTCAATAATGTAGAGTTGGTGATATGAGCATTGTCAACCATGAAGACAACTTCAACAAAATAGACCAGTCAATACTAGATGGCGTCCTCTTTTATGGGTAGCCATAAAACATGCAATGGTAAAACTTTTGTGGCAACACCTTAATATCATATTAACACTAATGGTTCTAACATATGTTAAGTCTTGAATGTAATGTTAGTAACATTTAGTTTTAATTCTCTATTGATCTATTTTGTTTACTATAGATTAGCAAACTTCTCACCATAATAATATAATATACAATAAATTGGAGAGCCCATTCCCCACTCTTCTTTTCACACATTTAGCCATTGCTTGCTTGAATGATTGGAACTCAAGAAAGTGATATACAAGGAAATCGATTAGTGGAATGCACAACATAATGCCTATGGAAACGTTCCCCATACCACCAAAAACTCACTGCTTAATCCCCCCTATATCTACTAATTCTAGCCCCAAATTGTACTTCTAGTTTTTGTTCTTTTAAACCAAGCCATGTGCACATCTAAAAGTCATACATGAGCATGCCAACATAGCAAAATATTCAAGATGCTTTGCTGAGGGGTTGAAACCATTTTTCAAAATGTAGATGTATTTATTGTTGATGGATTTTCCTACATGAGGAGGGTAGGATGAGTAGTGTTACCTTCTGGCTTCTTTTTAAAATAAAAATAAAAATTAGAGGTTCAAGATAATAAGGTTGAGACTATGAGCATGTAAACGTAGATGTCCAAGATAGTAAAAAAGATACCAAGGTAGTAAACTAGAGATTCAAGGAAGCAAGGTTCAGGGAAGTAGGGTAGAGATCATATTTACCATCCCCCTACTCATGTTTCTTAGAATGATCAAATCATGTTTGTCGTAGTTGTTTTTCAAGTCTTACACTAATATGGCAGTGATATATGCATACACACACAGATATATATATATATATATATATATATATATATATATATATATACATACCAACCATGTCATGTACCTATCTAGAGGCTGGATCAACTTTGTCTTGCTCGATTACATAGATGGGTACCATGTCATTTCTTAGGTTCCACTTAACTTCTGAAGCCTCCATAAGAAGAAACTTTGGAGAGCCTCCTAGTAGGCACTGGGCTTCAGGGTTGAAGTCTAACACCTCCATCAGCCTCACCCATGTTTCTTCATTGTGCCTGATAGGTTGAAGGGGGTGTGGAGAGGCCCTACCCTAATTCTTGATGCCTTTCCCTCCAAGATACTCCATTACAAAGGTCTTGGGAGGGGGAAATATGGTTCCTCCAATCCTTACACATGACAACTTCCAACCACAGGTTTCAAGGTACTCCATAAAGATTAGGGAAGGGCTATAAAGAGTGGGGGGTATCACTCACTCCATCTTTGGGGTCTTTTCTACATCAGGTGCAGGAGAGGGTGTTTTGGGGAAGCATGTTTATTTACCATATACTCTTAATTATATACATAGTGAAGGGGTCAACAAATTGTTGTAGACGTTGCAGAATATGTACCTCAGTCATACTCCACCTAACAAGAAAAAGTGATTGGAAAGGTTATTTGTGCATGAGATCTTGAAAGAGTCTTTCCCTTGTTTCCTATTTTGATTGAAGGTTGATAATGGTCTAAAAGACACTAAATTTTAATCCAAGGGCTGACTAAAGGTAAGTCTATTGAATGGCACACCAAGGGGAAACAAAGGGTTGGCATGTAGTAACCATCACATTGATTGATATCTCATTAACACCAAAATCTAAAACATTGGTCAAACATCCCTCTTAGGAATTTAAAACCTCTTTATTTCTAAATTTCATACCATGCAAACTATCTATCTAAATGCCATGGAATTTTGGCAATAGTTTCTTTACACTTGTTTTCTTGCTTTCCTTTTCTTCAATGTTGAAGGAACTTCAAAAAAATGGGAAGATACAGTTTGACTACATAATTTTAAAACATGGTAATCAAAAGATAAAGAGTAAAGTGGCCTTATATCATGCTATAACTTTACCCAGTCTATCTATGCTTAGGATAGGATTAGTGCTAAATGATCCATGAGCGGATCTTGATTTGTGTATACTAAAATCTCACATATATACACATGATCTTTAAACTGGTCCAGTGCTTGAATAATAACTCAGAATTGAATGGAAATTTAATAGAAGTTTCCATATCAAGTAATATCTATGTTGACCAACAAGGAGACCAAAAGTACTTTTTTGACCACTCAAATAAATTATCTACTAAATCTTTCTTTAAAAGGAATTTCTTAATAATTAATTACTACCTTTCTTCAAAGAAACCCACTTAAGCCCATAATTGATACTATGTCTTTCCAACCTCTCAAAAATTATTTTATTGCTCCCAAAATCCTTTTTTTTGTAACACATAGAGATTAGTTTTTATTCATCCCGTTCTCTAGACTGGGCCAAATCACGGATGGGTGGATATCAGTATCCTTAGGTAGCCAATCCGTCTTAACATGTGTGAAACTACACTGAGTGAAGGAGTGTAAAGAATGTTTTGTAATGATATCTTCCACTAAGTTATGCTTTTGGCTGATAAACGAAAGCTGGAGGTTTGGCACGGAGGAGAGGGCATGGCAATACTCTCTTCTCAGTGGCTGGAGTTTGCAAGCAGGCAGGTCCTCATGCTGCTATATATCGATAGTCAAGGATGATTCAGTGAAGATGATAGGATTGTTCCATTTTTGGAGTATACATATCTTTGTTGCATGAATAATGCCCTTCACTTCTACCTTAAGGGCTGATGATGCATAACCAAATGCACCGGCACCCAATATACATGATCCCTTTCCATTACTAACATGGACATAAATGCCCATCTTTGACGTATGGTACTAGAAAGCTGCATCTACAAATACTAATAGATGGTGCATAGCAGGTTGAGCAGCATGGCTTCTCCCAACTGCCTGGGTATGGGACTTGATTTCCTAGATTGATAGAATTGCCTTGGATTTTTTACGGATAAGAGATGGCAGGATAGTAGGAGGAGACTGTTTACCACCATGTAGGAATTCATTATGCACATGCCATATGGTCCAACACCCTATACAACATAGAGTTATGGCCTCAACACTGTCTTTGTTGTGTATAATATGAGTGATCCAATCATCCACTGACGGTGTGAAGAAAGAGGGCTCCATCTTGAGTAGTTGCCAGACCTTCAAGCTAGTCGGGAAATCACGAAGGCAGTGGGTCAAGGTGTCTGGATCCTTCATACAAATAGGACATACATCATCAACAGTGATATGACAACACACCTTCTCTATGTTTGTAAGTAGGGCACAATGCTTGAGAAGCTAGAGGAAAATTCTTTGCTTGAGTAGTATGGGAAGTGACCAAATTGCCTTCCATTTTCCCGTAGATGTAGTTGAATGCTGACCCTTGAGCCATTCATAAGTTGTGCAAACTGAGAGCTCCCCTCTAAATTCCATGGGCCAAGACCAAGTATCCGGCCCTGCATCTTATCTAGGAATGCTTGTATGTTGAATTAGTGGCCATGCTTCAAGAGGGAGATAAGCACGAATAAATTCCCAGTCCCATTCTCCTGAGTCGGTGGACATGCAGTGCACTGTAAGGTCACTGAAGTCATCTGGGATGATGGTGTTGGGGACTATGTCAAGTATTGACCTTCCCAACAACCATCTATCACGCCAGACGTTGGTTCTAGTTCCAAAATTTATGGTTCTATGGCATACAAAATCAAGTTTAGGTAAGTGGTTTTTGATAAATGACCATATAGAGGAACCAACCTTCTTAGAGATTGCCACATTTCTGATATACTTATTTCTCATAATAGCTACCTATAGGGTTGTCGAGTTGTTAAGGAATTTCCATGTATTCTTCATCATCAAGGCATCATTCTGGACTCTGGCGTCCTTTATCCCAAGTCCACCAAGGGACTTACTTCTAGTCAGCTTTTCCCAAGAGACCATGGAGATCTTCTTTTGCTCACGGCCACTAGACCATATGAAGTCCCAAATATGTCGATTAATATCATCATAAAGCATAGGAGAGAGCTTTATGATCTATATAGTATAAGATGGGATCATCTGTAGCGAGCTTTTCGCCAAAGTGATATGACCCACAAGAGAAAGGTGGCAGGCAGACCAACTATCCATGTGGCTTCTAATAGAATGTAGGATATGAGAGTGTGTTTGGTTGTTTACCCTATGGTGTAGAACAAGGACACCCAGATAACAACCCAGATCAAAAGTTCTAGAGATGTCCATACGTCTGTAGAAAGCTCACTGCTCAGAAATGGTGGTGTTGGATGAGAAAAAATAGTATGACTTTTCCTTAGATACCACTTGACTGGACAATAAGGCAAAATTCCTTCAGGATCTTGTTGATAATATGGGCTTGAGTAGTAGAAGCTTTAGCCATAAGTAAGATATTGTAAGTAAACATCACATGAGATAGTGGTGGGGTAGCCTTAGTTATCATGATAGGCTTCCAGGTGCCCAGTGCCACTGCCTTGGAGATTGATTGGCTAAGATGTTCCATACAGGGCACAAAAATGTAGGGGCTGATAGGGTCACCTTGTCGAACACCTTGAGTGGATTTGATAGGCTCCATGGGTGCACCTTCCCATAGTATTGAGGTACTACCAGTAGAGATGAACTGCATAATCAACTTGACGAGAGAGTCTGGAATACCACTCTTTGCAAGGGTATCCTCAATAAAAGGCCAACTCATTCGGTCAAACTCTTTGGAGAGGTCCAACTTTATAGTCACCTATTTTTTTACTGCCATGACTTTTCTTCATAGAATGAAAAATCTCCTGGATTAAGAGAATATTATCACTAATACGCCAACCCAGGATGAAGCTTGACTTGTTCCTAGAGATCCAGCCATTTAGGAATGGCTTAAGTCTTTCCACAATAATTTTTGATATTAGCTTGAAGCACCAATTATTGACAGAAATGGGGCGTAGCTCGGAGCAGCGTTGAGGGTTGATAATTTTTTAAATGAGAACTAGAAAGGACTCTGCAATGCAAGGGTCCACCGTACTAGTAAGAAAGACTTCTCATACAGCAGCAATGAAGGAGCCTCCTACATGTGCCCAATGGCTTTGAACAAACTCATTGTAAATATCGTCCAGGCCCGAGGCCTTAGCCGGGGTCATAAGGAAAAGAACTTCTAAATCTCCTCAGTAGTAGGAATTCGACCAAGGAGGTGAGCGTCTAGGATGGCCAAAAATTCATCCATGTAACTACAGATGGTTGCCCGGTCCGGAGGAGGTAAGGTCGACGTGTATAGGTGCCTCTTGAAGAAATCAAGCACGTGCTATTTGATGGGTGCTCAGGAGCGGTGATACAAACTCCATCGTTGTCACAGAGCCTAGATATCTTGTTATGGTGCCATTGTGCCTTGACGTATGCATGAAAAAACTTGTTGTTTCCACTCCATATTGCAGCCAATTAATATTGGAGCGTTGCTTCCACTCTGCCTCCTCCCTCAACAAGATGGTGCTAAGTTGTTCCTGGAGGGCGATAGAATGTAATTGTTTTGAAACTAAAGGAGAAGATTGAGATTGTACATGACATCTATCGATCTTGTACAGAGGGATATATTTGTGTTTATGTTGTTGCTTGAGACTCTTAGATTCCCAATTGGGTACAACCAACTTGAATGCGGGTAACACATCCAAGAGGGGGTGCAAGCCATCCTAGGTAGGCAGGAGCTCAGACTTGAATGCTGGAATAAGGTCCCAACTCATCTTCATCTTGAAATGATGACCTCTCTCTGGTGGGCGATGCCCCAAAAGCATAATAGGATTATGATCACTGTAAAGGCATGGAAGCACATTGATATTCATACCTCCTTCAATAGAAATCCAGTCCTCATTGGCAATGGTTTTATCCAACTTTTCAAATAAACAACCCTTCTTGAAAGTGAAGCAGTGACCCGAAGATGGCATGCCTTTAAGACCAGGGGAAATTAAGAATGAATTAAATTTGAGGCTAGATCATCGGTCAAAGCCATGACCACCTTGCTTCTCAGAGTTTTCAAGCATGGTATTGAAGTCCCCTACTAGAGCCCAAGATCCATTGATGAGGGAGGTAAGGTTTTCTAGCCTATGCCATAGTAGATCGTGCTTCTATGGGTTTGGGATTCCATAGACAAATGTGAGCAGCCATGAAGTGTTGATACATCAATTCACATACTAACGATGACTTTGCAGTATGTTAACAGTGCACCTAAAGTTATCCCAGAGGATCTCGATTCCACCAAAAAAACTGAGTGCTTCAACTCTATGAGAGGAGGAGTACCCGAGCTTCTTGATGATGCCATCAACCTTAATGCCACTACAACGAGGCTCGATAATAACTAGAACATGGAGTTTATATCTTCTTTTGTATTCCTTGAGAAGAGTAATCTTATCCTTGGAGCCAGCTCCTAGGATATTCTGACATATAATGTTAGTCATTCAGATAACACATAATGTATAAACAAGCAAGACTGCCTAATTAATGGCAGCAAGTAGGCCTGGAGTATCAGCTACCACTTCCATAGCCTCATCTGGGACAATGTTTTTAGTATCGAAATTAAGGGACTTCGTTGCATTGGCAGTAAAGTTGATGTTGCCCATGAGCTACGTGAGTTTCCCCTTCTTACGCTCACGTCCAGGGCTAACCGTTTGGTAAACCACCTTTCTATTGCAGATAATTACCCCACTTCCAGTGCCATGCATGCCCAGTGAGAAGCCAGTAGAAGTAGATGGCTGAGTATTGGGGTCGATTGCTTGGAATCAGAATGAGTCAGTGAGGGATGTGTTGTTCCTCCCTTCGCTGATTTCATTGTCTATCAATGTTACCATAGTGTTGTCACCACCCACGTTAGTAGCGGTAGGGACACCTTCTAGGACTAGTGGCGACCGACCTTTCCCATGTACATCAGGCACTATGTGTTGCTTTGCAATCTTCTTCTTTTGTTTACCAGACATCACTGTCTCCCACTTGCCCTCAGTGGTATCCGCATACTGGCTAGCGGGGACCTCCTGGTGTGGTGTAGGGTTGTCAACATGTAACACTTTTTTGGTGCCCTTCATGCTCACATCCTGATGATACAGTGGCTTCTTCCTATTTGTGGCTCTTCTCTCTGGCATCCTGGCATGGATTTTAGTAGAGTACCATGTAGAAATATCTAGCGACGTGCTAGTTGAAGAGGATGATTCAATGCTAGGGAAGCTAGGGATGAATTTGCAATCACCCTCAGCGTGGCCTTGACGACCACACTTCATACAGAACATCAGAAGGTTCTTGTATTACACTCTATAGCACTCACCATTGAGAATGATTACGAACAAGAGAGGCTTCGTCGTGTCAACTTCAACTATTGCTCCCAAAATCCTTGAATAGTCAACAAGTCACCAAAAGCCAATTAATTCACAAAAGTGTCCAAATCACTTGTATTTTCCTAAATATGTCACTACAATTCCTCAAGTCACACTACCATTAATTTTTCTTCAAATTAAGAGTCATAAGAGATATCATATCTATTCAAGGATGAAGTCAATTCAGAACAAAGAATATTGCGTATAAGGAAAGGCACAAAAGTAAACTGGCCAACTAATATATGAAAATTCACTTCATTACATCCTTCCCTCCTTAACAGGGAATCTTCTCTCCAAAAATTAAAAATTCTCAAAAGACTGGTAGCATATATTCCATATCATATTCTCTTACATATTCAACATCATAATCATGGTGTGTTCAAATCATTCACACATAATAATGCATTGGTGAGTTACATGTCAAAGTTGGTACAATTGTCTTGTAGGTCAAAATATTATAGCTCTTTGATTCAAGTGTAGGGTCTTATTTCAAGTCAGATCTTGGTTGAGTAAAAACTAGATTCAATGATTAAGGTTTTGGTATCAAATATCATGGGTCCAAACATCCAAGAGTATGGTTTCATTCTTATTTTGACCCTAGGTGTGATCATACATCCACAAACAATGATCTAACAATACTTTGAGATATCTATTTCAGTTTCATTGTCATGCGTATTCACCGTTGATGAATGATCTAGACCTAGGTATATGTAGGAACTTAACCATGTACATATATTCAACACTACCATCCTCAAGATTATAATTGAGTTCAGATTCAAGATTCAAAAATATGTCAAGTTGTGAGTTTTAGATCAGTGAGATTGAATTACAAGAAGTGATCAACCTTTTCTTTTTCTAGATGTTGAAAATTGTCATCTTTCTCTATTCAAAAGGAGTATAACCCTCTCTTATAAATAGGAGGGGAAACAACATGGAAGCACATAGCAAACTCTAATGGGCCTATTATAATTAGGCCCACATTACATAAGACTTAAGTAAAAAAGAATTAAAATGAAATAAAATAACTAAAGATAAATATATATCTCAATACTCCCCCTGAAGCTGGAGCATAGATATCAATCAAGCCCAACATGCAACATAGCTCTACAACACTTCTACCAGAGAGAGGCTTTGTAAAACTATCAGTAGTTTGCTCATGTGTAGGTAGGAAGGGTGTAGTGATCTTATTAGTCAGCACATCACGGAGAAAATGGCAGTCCACCTTGATATGCTTGGTCCTTTCATGAAACACATGATTACTAGCAATGAAGGTGGCAACATGATTATCATAGTACATTGGAATAACATGAGTGATGGGAAATCTAAAATCAGAAAAAATAGAATTGATCCATAATAGCTCACAAGTAGTATGTGCCATAGCACGATACTCAACTTCTACACTGGATCTGGAAACAACATTTCGTTTCTTACCTCTCTAGTAACCAAGTTACCCCCACAAAGGTACAATATGTAGAGGTGGATATCCTATCAAATTTACATCCAACGTAATCAACATTAGAATATCCAATCACATCTATATGCCCATTTCTCTTATAAAAAAGTCACTGTCTAGGTGCATTATTCAAATATCTCAAGATGTAACATGCAACATCCCAGTGACACTACCTAGGACAATCCATGAATTGGCTGAGAACACAAAAAAAAGCATATATTTGGCCTTACAACAGTAATACATAGAAGTTTGCCAACCAAGCATTTATAACTAAATTTGTCTTGTAAGGGTTGAGTAGATACCCATAGATCATGAGCTTGACCCATAGGAGAGACTACAGGCCTACAACCAAGCATTCCAGTTTCACAAAGTCCAGAGTATACTTCCTTTGTGATAAACATACTCCATCCTTATTATGTGCTACCTCAATGCCAATAAAATACTATAGACACCCAATGTCTTCAATAACAAAATGCTTCATGAGATATTACTTTGTATCAATAATTCTTGCAACATTGTTGCCAAACAAGATGATATCATCAACATAAACAATAAGAACACTAATGTCAGAAGTAGTGGTTTTGATAAACACTGAGTGATCAATTGAGATCGTATGAAGCCAAATTTGTGCAACACAAGAGATAACTTGTCAAACAAAGCTGGGGGACTTTGTTTGAGGCCATAAATTGCTTTCTTTAGAAGACATACTCTCCCACTATGCTCCCCCTTTGTGATATAACATGGAGGTTGTGACATATAGATAATATCCTACAAATCACCATACAAAAAGGCATTCTTAACATCTAGTTGATGTAAGGTCCATCTTTATTAACAACAACAAAAATTAGAATGTGGATATAATTAAGACAAGCAACTGGGGAAAAGGTTTCAAAAGTAATCAATCTGAGCTTCTTGTGTGTATCCCCTAGTGACAAGTATGGCTTTTAGAAATTCAATCGTCCCATCACACAAATATTTCATAGTAAAATCCATTTGTAGCCAACATGTTTACTACCTACAGGGAGATCAATAAGGCCCCGAGTCCCACGAGAGTGAAGTGCATCCATATCCTCATTTATGACTTATTTCCATCCAGAGTGTTAGTAGTACCTCTCGAACATTTTTAGGAATAGAAATTACAGATAAAATAGCAGTAAATTTAGCCATCACACTTTGGGGGATAAAAACAATTTAGCCATGGAAGCATTTAAATGATTTGTGGACACAAGTTGGGAAATACCATATCTAGCACAAAATCATCTCCCTTTCCGTAATGCAATGGGCATGTCAGAATCATAAGTTGTAATAGAGTCAGTAACATTACCATTGTCTTGAGTTAGATCATCAGTCTCAGAAGATGTCAAAGTAGGGGATACTTCAGGTAAAGTGTCAAACACATTGGGTACATGAATGGGCATAGTTGGAATTGGCACTTGGTTACTTGGTCTAGAAAAGAAAGATGTATCTTCAAAAAAGGTGACGTCTGCACTGACATACAAACGACATGTAATAGGATCAAAACGTTTAGAACCTTTTTGTGTATGAGAGTAACCAAGAAAACAACAATAAAAAGCACGAGGTGATAGTTAGTTGGTGATTGTGAACAAAACACAAGCATTGACGTGGGTTTTACTACACTAACAAACTCACTTAGGGATGAAATACCTAAGTTTTTACCAAAACCTTATGCAATAGTACCGCCCGCAAGCAGACGGGTCTTATCGTTGTATAGTTAAGGATCGAATCCCAAGGGAAAACTTTTATAAGAATCTTTCTAGTCGAATCAAGATCAGCTAAGACTAATATTTAGAACAAGAGTTGATTTGGGTTTAGTTAAACTAATTGCAAGTAAAGTAAAAGAGCAAGATTAAAACTGAGTTTAGATTAATGATGGGAATTATTGGGGTGGAACTAGGTTTCACCACCACTACACATGCAAACTCATCCAAAACACATCTAGGAAAGATAAAACTATCCAAATGAAGTAGCAAACCATCCATTAGGAAATAGAGTTTGCGTAAGCATCTCCATGGGCTCGATATCTCATTACCCATGGGTCACACACTTACAAATTTGAAGATATCCCTTCGAAAGTTCTCGTCTGGGCATCAACCATGTTAATCGATATTCAAATCCTAAGTATGGAAGTTCTCACAACAAAGGAACATAATATATCATGCAAGGAAGGTGATCAATCCAGAAAGCATGCATTAAATGATTAACAACAAAATGGAAAGTTATATACAAGCCATGTAATGTTATAAGATGGACATGTTAGCACATGCACCATGGCTAGTCCCCACACCCCAGTGAAATGGACTACTCGCTCCTCATGATAGAAACAAAAAGAATAAGAGAGAGGGAAGATTCTACCATGGTCATGGTGAAGAAGCTGATCGTGGCTCAGTGGAGAAATGGACTTCTACACAATGGTGGGGTAGATCTGGATGAGAAGGGGAAAAACACCAAGACAGACGAGGATGATCTTCTCTCTCCTTCTTCCTTCTCTTTGTACTCTTTCTCATAGGAGATGGAGTAGTAGATGGCTGATGGATGAAGATGCTACATATCTGAAATCCCACCACATTTGTTGCTAGGAGCTAGATCTTGATGGAGCAGAGATAGCGGAGTAGAAAAGACACCACAAAGGCAGTCTTTGGCGACATAGATCGTCTCCCTTGGCTGGGCACAGAGCGACAGCTTGTCGGCATGGATGGAGCATAAGTGATGCCTCAAATGAAGGAGGGGGTTGTCTATTTATAGGTGCAGATCTAGAGATCATTGACATAACTACCGCAGTCATGGCACTCCTCAACACGACCATGCCGAGTGTGGGCCCAATCGTTCTGAGGTGTTTTCCGCGGTCAAGGTGATTGCCGCGGTCGAGGTGGTATGTTGCGGTCAAGGTGGTATGCTACGGTCGAGGTCATGTGTCATGGTCGAGGTGGGTCTTATTGGGCGCGGTCGCGCTACCTTGGCCTCGGCCTGATCGTGCCAAGGTGGGCCCGATCGTGTTGAGTGTTGGTTGAGGCTACATCTTGACTGCGGTCACGACCCTTTTTACATTATGGTCGTGGCCATCCTTATGCCATGGTCACGACCCTTTTAGAATAAACCCACCCCCACTGGGGGGTGGGGGGATATTGCTATGGGTCGATGGGCTTGCATCAATGAATCCTATTACTGATGAAGGAACTAGCCATTGAAAATAGGGTCCAAATTATCAAAAGTTTCTTGGGACCACTGTCTCCTACACTGATGCACATAGTGCAATGCTTAATACTATAATGGAGACGAATGGATTTGATTAAAACTCTAAATAATCATCTAAAACTGAGGAAAATTGTATATGAGAAGATTCATGGGGTATATGAGAGCTTTCAGTGCAAAACTAGGCCAAAAATGGCGACTAAAACTAAGATGAATATGCATTCATCAAGTATCCAAAAACTTTTGATGGTAAACAAAAGAAAGGTTTGTGGGGATAAAGAAGATTATAAGGAATCTTATCTTGAAGCATAGAAGATGGAATCTGACTGATGAGATAATTAGCTACAAGAACTACATTAGCCCAATAAAATTTAGGTACTTTCATTTCGATTAGGAGAGTGTGAGCTACATCAAGAAGATGCATATTCTTCCTTTTGACAACTCCAATTTGTAGTATACTATAGGGATAAGAACTTTGGTGAATGATTCCTTTGGCAATACAAATATTTTTAAAACCATGTTGCACATATTCAGAAGCGTTATCAGTGCAGGCAAATTTGGGAGTAGCAAAAAAATGAGTTTTTATCTCATTAAGAAATTTTAACACAACATTCAAAACTTGAGAATGATCTTTTAACAATACATCCAAGTGGCACGAGACCAGTCATCAATAAAAGTAACAAAATATCGTACACCAGTACAGTTAGCAATACATCATGGTCCCCAAACATCAGAATGAACTAAGTAAATCAAAATTGGACTTCTATTGTTATGACGATGAGGAAACATTGTTAGAATGTTATCCAAGTTGACAAGATGAGCATGAAAGGTTCTCAATAGATAAAGTTGGAAATGAAGACTTCAATGTGGAGATAGAAGGGTGATCGGGTCGTAGGTGCCACTGATGAAGAGAACCTATTTGGGGCCTAAGAGCAATAGTAGTCAGGTTTGACGAGGTCTGCAACTAATATAGACCATCTCCACCTTCATATCCCCCACCAATTGTCTTCTTTATCCTGAGATCCTACATAGAGACATTGTAAGGAAAGAAGGTTATAGTGCAATTTAAAGTTTTGGTAATTTTATTGACAAACATCAAGTTTAATGGGAATTTAGGCACAAACAAGACAAATTTAAGGAGGTGACTATTCACATCCCCTCTCCCAATAATTGAAGGTGGTCCCATCTGTAGATGCATAAGAGGATGGAAAGTAAATTTTCTTAGATAAAAAAATAATTTCTTATTACCAGTCATATGAGTTGTAGTACCCGAATCAATAACCCAATCATCTTTTGATGAAGAAGAATAAGCTTGAAGACACAAATGGTAACCTGAGTGTTGGGCAATGTTTTCTTGAGGAGTAATAGTAGCAACAGAAGCAGCCTTGATTAATTTATCAAGGTCAGGAGAACTCAGTGTCACCATCTAAGGATCAATGACATGAGAAATAGAGGTAGAATCTCCATCGACATCAGGAGTTGACACTTTATTTTCCCATTCATGCTTCCCATGCTTTTTTCAACATTTATCTTTTATGTGATTTGTTTGCTTGCAAAAGTTATAGTATCTGGGTGGCCTGAGGAAGAAGATGTAATGACCCCGCCTCCCAGTAACCCCCAATTAAGGGAGACCAAGAGACCAGAGCCATTATCCCAATTAACAAGATCAAAGGTTCGACAAATAATCAATAACAATGATCAAATTTTACCAACTAAATTGAAAACTGGTATAAAATAAAACTTTGCATACCTTTTTAAAACTTTGGTAAACTACTCTAACCACAGTATGTATTCATTCTATCTAATCCTCCTTGCACTTTATTTCTTATTTCCACAATGTGTCACTTTACTATTTGTTCTTTCAATTGTTGTACCTAAAATGCCAACAAACAAAACGTCGGTCAACATATAGGAATATGCTGGTATGTGGGAACAACTAAAATTTCACAAATATGGCTAACAATTTAATTAGCACAATCAGGGTAATTAGCAAACCAATTTACATTTTCAATGTGTCATTCTCCACCGCTTTTGCCCTAACCCTAGAATACCCCTCTAAGGTTTCTCTTTTGCCATTAACTTAAGACCACCTTCTCAATCCCGAGCTTGGTGCCTAGGGGTCACCTCTCATGGTGCCCCATAGTCATTCAACATAGACCACCTTCTCATTCCCGAGCTTGGTGTCTGGGCTCACCTCTCATGGTGCCCATTGGTCTACCCACTTGGGCCTGACCTTTATGGCATCTTCCATCAAGGTGGCATGTAGGTGTGAGAATACACATGTATTTATATTTATGATAACCATAGTGACTTTATGATTTGCAAGTATGAACATCCAAACAGTTAAGTTGCATTCAATGTGATTAACCATCCAGAAAACCTTCGGGAAAACTAATGCAATTAATCGTAATTAACCACATACCTGTCAAGTTGTCTGGAATGCATAATTAATCCAAACAAGCAAGTAATCCAGAATCAAGCAAGTAAGCAAGCACACAATTTGGCCCTGAAGGGCGCTTTCTGAGGGGGGGGGTTACCGGTCATCAAAAAAAAAAAAATTGGCCCTGAAATATACATCCAATATTCTCTATCATGGATCATGGTATCCAAGTCTAATAGGCATAATCATGCCCTAGGGTTACTAGCACTTTTTATGGTTTTGACCATAATTAGGGTTTCACTTCCTTTTTACCACTTTTACTTTACTTTTATCAAAATATCCATCAAACCCTAATTATCTCATCTTATTTATCACAAAAGATTCTAAGATCATAGTTTTGCAACATGAAACCCTAATTTCAAAAAAATTACTCTTTCCTTCCCCTTTTCCCTTATTTAGGGTTTCTAAGGGTATTATCACAAGGTTAGGCTTAAAACATTAATTCTATCATTTTCATCTTCAAAATAGATCAAGATCCATCTTTATCATTAAACAAGTTAATAATGCTCGAATTATCTTAGAATCATCAAATCTTAGCTTTATTCATGTATTAAAGCCATTAAGAGTCACATTTACTAATATTAGGGTTTCAAGGCCCATTAAAGCATATTTATGCACATTAAACTAATTACGTGCAAATTTCATCCTTTTTTTTCTCAATATACCCTTTTGCAATTAATAGGTTAATATTAACTTAAATCATCCATTAAATCCTAATAAATACATTAATCATCTCAAAATAGGGTTTCTTAATCATTAAAGCATTAAAGTTGATAACTTCCACTACTTTTCGAATTTCAAGAGGAATTAGCTTCAAAATCTATTTTTATTGGATTCTTTGCATTTTTCTAAGCAAGATTCATATTTTGCATGTTTCCATCGGAGCTACCAATTTTGAGTTATGATTTTTACAAGATAAACATATGTTAACCAATCACAAATTGACACGTCAGCAACTTACCCCTTTTAAAACTCAACTTGCGGCCACCGATATTAGGGCAGAAAGATGGATCTACCCTTCCTCACTGTTCTCGGTTATGTAGACATGGGAGGGTTGTTTTATCTTTTGACCCATCATCTCCTTCCTTCACCCGCTCCTGTCCGCGACAACACCTGCCTGCGCGAGTCAACTCTAGGGTTGACTCCCGGCTCCCTGTTACCCCAGTCGTCGGTGAAGGAGGTTGTACCTCCGTTGCACCCTACCGGATTCAACCACGATCTCGGTTGGCTAGCTACTGGCCAGATTCATCGGGATGGAGCAGCTCTCCTCCGGCGAGGATCATGGCTGACCATGGTGCAGGTCATGCACCTCCCTGCGATTAGTTGTGTCGGGCAGTAAGGTCCTTCCTCGCGAACCCATTGGGGGGTAAACCAGAGCAATTCTCATGGCTCAAGGCCCTCTCCTTTTATATAGGAATACACCTGCATTTTCCCCTGATTTAGGGGAAACTCGCTCAGACCATGAGAGGCCCCAAATCCTGGGTCGATTAGATGCGAAAAAGGCTCCCGAAGCCAAAGGATTCATTTCCTACTTTGCACATTAACTGTATGGAGAGGAAATCAAAGGGGAAATTTCCCTAGATCCAGCCTGTAACTCCAAGTTCCTTTAGAACTAGATGATGCATGACTCTTGTTGGATCTTGATCCAACGGTCCTCATTACTCGTGCTCAAACAAAAGGAATGTAAATTCCTTTATTCAAGATAATTCCATTTGTTTTAGGATAAATTGAGAAAATCATAACTCTTAATCTGTAAATTCTTTTCATCTTCAATTTTAAAGGAATCTCATTAATGATTTAATCTCCCATCATGTCAAAATTGGGATCATTATTCAAATAAATCTTTCCCTTTTCCTTAGGTGCAAGTTATTACTCTATTATGCATATTTCTCATATTTCTCTTTCTTATTTCCTTTTATTTTCTTGATTTTGCTTTCTTTTTCCATTAGAAAACATGTGAATACGAAATATTTTCCAATATGGATCTATTATCCATATATCCACATATTTCTTGTAATATTATCATTACTTCTAAAATAAAGCAATATTTAATTAATCTTTCCTCTTTCTTGTTGCATTATCTTTGCAACCTTGGACTCCTTGGAACCCAAGGAACCCAAGAGGCACGAAATCCACCTTTAGATTAAATACTTTTACCTTCCAGAGGTTTCCACATCTTTCTTTTCTCAAATTCTCAATTATTCATTTACTAATCAAATTTCCTTGTTATTGGTCCCAATAGCCAATAAAGCCCACAAAACAACCAACAAGGCTATTGTAAATGAAACTCATTTATTTAAGACAAATTACACCATTATCTATTCCAATATCTTTAATATGAGAAATTACATTTCTCACCAAAAGAACCCAAAAGTTGGGGTTGTAACATCCTTCCCCTCTTATAGGAATTTTGCCCTCAAAATTCCCTCAAGCAACCAAACAAATAGGATAAGCCTTTCTTATGTCCATCAGAGCTCCCATGTGGCTTCACCCTTTCCATGGTGCTTCCCAAGAACCTTCGTCATCTCATATTCTTCCATCTGAGTTCTTTCTTACCTTGGTATATCATACCCTCATAGGTGACTCAGGACATTTTACCCTCTCAAACGTTGAATAGATTCAGGGCTCAACACATGGCTTGGGTACCTCACATAGTGCTCTAGATCAGACTCATGGAACACATTATACATCATGTTATCCTGAGGGGTAAGACTAAACACAACCATCTCCACCAATCCATCTCAAATGGACCCATATATCGGGGACTCAACTTTCTCAGTTGTAGCTTAGAGGGGTCGGATTTTCACATCACATACTCTCTCACAGTGAACTGCATGTCAGTCTGCTTTGCATCAGCTTACGAATCATGTCACCCCTGGGCTCTCTTTTAGCCATTGCACAATCAAAACGACTTCATCTACACACACTGTGGTTCTTTTCTGACCTTCGTGAGGCCCCCTTCACCAATCATCATCTCAATGAAGTGGTGACCGACACAACCTCCCTTATAGAGCTTCTTTACATCGCGATACTGGCTATGGTGGTTATCATCGCATCTTACAGAGGACAAGAACTGTCTCAAGGTATCACCCTAAATGAGCACACATGCTCTCATCAGACCCTCTAGTCTATATCATACTAACCATTAGTTAGGGGTGATAAACTGTACTAATATCGAGTTCTTCATGCACCTACTTCCACCGCATGGAAGTGAATCTTTAGATTAAACTCAAGAACTCACATCATGGTGTAGTTGAACCATCTCTCTCTCATATGTAGTTCAACCAGATCTGTCCCTTGACAATATTCTCTCTTTCTCATGTCATCTAGGTAACCATAACCCAAATTGCATCTTGACCTTCTCTGGTCCATGGGAAACTTACTACACATCCATAGTGAGGAACTCCCATCCTCTCTCGGGGACTCTTCACCCTCTATATCAACTCATTGGGTTACTGGTGTTCGTCCTTCACCTCCCGTCATGCATGGCAACATGCCACATGCAACATTATCTTAGGCATCCCAAAGTACTACTATCTTCGTAGTACGGTGTATGGTGATCTTAAAACCATGATCTATTATGTATCATGATTCCTCAAGATCGATTCCTTAGAACCCCTAAACCACTCTAGTCGGGGTTTCAACACCTTCTTTTCTAAAGAAGTACATCTGAGGTTCTCCAACCATCCTTTTATTTCATTAAGGCCTAGCCTGGCTAACCAAACAACTACTAACTTGTTCAACAAACTTCGTTACATCTGAGTGTTTATCCAAACTTATCTCCTTGTCAAACTTAGGGTTAGCCTAACCACCTCTTCTAGCCTCTAGCTAAACTAGGCAGTTGCATCTTATCCAGAGAATCCATTACCACTTCACATCCTTAGGTGTTAGGTAATGTTGAAGACATACACCTCTATGTATTCCACTTATCATCTCATCTCAAACTCTAAGTCTATCTTCATCAAGAAACTCTGAGCTTATCCTCTTAGTTTTCGAACTCAACCTTGTATAACTCATAGCTCATGGTAAAAACATCCTCATAAGATGACTACCTTAATTCTCTTAGTGTTGGTAAACCATCGATGTTTTGTTCACCCCACAAGGGTATGTTATCGTTTCTATCCTCATACCTCATAACAACGTTCCAACTCACAACATCTTTTATCCTTGGTGTATGGCATGCGTACTATCCTATCTCTCACTCCCATAACAAGAGGAAATAAGCATTTGGTTGCAGTCCAAATACAAAGTTCTTCCCATTCCAAGAGTATAGATGGTACATCCCACCTTGCCAATACACCTTCAAAACTAAGTTGAAACATGCAACTTATGTCTCAACATCACAGTCATCTCGATATCAAAGTTACTTCCATGGAAAACTGGTCACGTACATACCACACAATCCTTGGTCATCTCCTCTAGGTCTGTAGGGTGCTGGCACTTTTGGGGTCATCCCTCTTCCCTTGTGCATCCAGAGAGTGCCCTACTCATCTGCCCTTTGGATCCCATGAGTTCATGAAGGTGATCAATCTCCTAACCCATGGCCCTCAGACAATGATAGTTGTTACCTCCCGACCCTATGATCATGTGTAACTAGGGAATTAGGCAACTCATACTTCCATCAGTCTTATACCCACCTGACCCTAGGATAGACTTAGGATTCTATTCTGGTACATGCCCAATCCTTCATCATCTCTCTCTACATTCATGGGCTAACTTTCATCTTTTCTTGGGGTCATGGCGACCTGCCTACCTTGGTCAGGCCCCATACTGTTACCTCCATGGTAACACATCCACATGCACTTAGAGATGGTTATCTATGGGTCTACAGGCTCATTCTATTACCATGTATTCTTCACTTAGCTTCTCAAGATCCTATGAGACCTCTTAAGGTTACCTCAAAACCAACAAAACTGGTATACACCCTACCAAAGGGTCCCTCTCCCATGATGGGAGGAAACTACACCTTAACAACAAAGGTCACAAATGCCCTTATGTCCAGAGTTTACATCCACATGAGCATGCTTAACCCTAGCAAGCTACTAAGGCACAAGAAGACCATCTACTAAACCATGCTAGGTCACACTTGTTCTCATCCTCAACATTGGATCCAGATCAAACCTTCTCATGCCACCACCTTGGCTGTGAGGGATTCATCAAACATACCTTAAACTTAAGGGGTTTCCTTTTCCTCTACTCATGAGGAGTACCATGCTCGAAACTGTAGAGACTCAAATCTCATCATGAGCATCAGGCACACTACTTCCCCTCCTGGGCCTAGGAACCCTAGGTTCACCTTTGGGTGTCCAACTGCATGCTCAATCTCTTAACCATGAATCAAGCATGTCCAAGGTATGTCATGTACTCCCATGCTCCTTTTATTCAACCAGCACCTTAGAGTGGAGTCCTCCTCAAGGACAACCAACAAGGTACTAGGCCTCACAACTTGCTACTAAACCTCTTCATGGTCTTAAGGAACTCTTCTGCTTAACTCCAAAGGTAAACACCTATACCATAGGCACATAGGTACCGGCAACCTCATCCTCTCTTTAGGGTTTGGTTCCTCTAATAGAAACCAAGATACCCTTAGCCTCCAGGGATCATGCATGAGGCAAGCACAACTGTTCACTTAGGTCGCATCATCCTCAACTCACCATTGTTCCTCATATCTCAGAGTATAAGCTTCCAACCTTCTTACATGAGTCCTGCTCACTCTCTCTAGAGTTAACCCTACAAACATCCTCACTACCCAAGGTCCTCTCTCCATGAAGGTGGATCCAGCTCACAAACATACCCCTACATGGGTGATACCTATGTTCAAACTTATGTTTGCTCAAGGTTATCCATAGTTCTTTATGTTTATCTCATAAGCTATCCATCATACTCCCTTGGACAAGGTTTCGACATATTGCTCACACTACTGTCGTATTCTGGGTGCATGCTATGCCATACTTGTATAAGCTTGTAGGGTTTCTATAGGTTCTTCTCTAACCTCAACATTTAAGGAGCTATCCTTCACTCTAACATGCACGACCCTTCCCAAGGTTGGGTCGCCAAAGGTACTAGGTCGTCCAACCTCTCACGCTTGGTCTATTATGACATCTAACTCATCATGTCATCTCTCTCTAACCAACACTTAGGGTTAGGGTTAACATCATCCAGAGAATGTGCCAGGTCTCTACTTGAAATGGAGATCTCTACCTCCAAGACTAGCTCTCTCTCAACTTATCCTCCTGACAAGAAGGTCTAGCCTCAGGTTTCTCCTGAGGGCATGACAACTTATGTCATACGACCTAAGCATGTATCTATTCTTTTACGCTTAATCTATTAAGCGTATATCCATGACATCTTATTTACATGCCTTTTATTAATTTGGTGGAGGATTCCGTAAACCTTATCAACCTTACCCATACCTCAAGAGGGTGAGTAAAAGAGAGAAAACCCTAATCCTTATAATCCTTAACAACATTTGAGTTGAGAAGGGATGAACAAGATGAGAGAGTCCTAAAGGTATCTTATTTCGAGTCAAATCTTGAGACTTTGGCCAGGCAGTCACACGGATCCGGGAGTCCTCATATTCTGACTAGCGGGGTAGAGGAAAATTTTGCCAACCCCCAGACGTGATCCTTTTCTAGACACCTCTATCTTTCGAAAATTCCTCTAATAACTCCCTTGGGTTCTACAGAGTTTGTAAAATTTAATAATTATTACATATTAAATGAGGAACCCATGCTCTGATACCAATTGTAATGACCCCACCTCCCGATGATCCCCAATTAAGGGAGACCAAGAGACCAGAGCCATTATCCCAATTAATAGGATCAAAGGTTCGACAAATAATCAATAACAATGATCAAATTTTACCAACTAAATTGAAAACTGGTATAAAATAAAACTTTGCATACCTTTTTAAAACTTTGGTAAACTACTCTAACCACAGTATGGATTCATTCTATCTAATCCTCCTTGCACTTTATTTCTTATTTCCACAATGTGTCTCTTTACTATTTGTTCTTTCAATTGTTGTACCTAAAATGCCAACAAATAAAACATCGGTCAGCATATAGGAATATGCTGGTATGTGGGAACAACTAAAATTTCTCAAATATGGCTAACAATTTAATTAGCAAAATCAGGGTAATTAGCAAACCAATTTACATTTTCAATGTGTCATTCTCAACCGCTTTTGCCCTAACCCTAGAATACCCCTCTAAGGTTTCTCTTTTGCCATTAACTTAAGACCACCTTCTCAATCCTGAGCTTGGTGCCTAGGGGTCACCTCTCATGGTGCCCCATAGTCATTCAACATAGGCCACCTTCTCATTCCCAAGCTTGGTGTCTGGGGTCACCTCTCATGGTGCCCATTGGTCTACCCTCTTGGGCCTGACCTTTATGGCATCTTCCATCAGGGTGGCATGTAGGTGTGAGAATACACATGTATTTATATTTATGATAACCATTGTGACTTTATGATTTGCAAGTATGAACATCCAAACAGTTAAGTTGCATTCAATGTAATTAACCATCCAAAAAACCTTTGGGAAAACTAATGCAATTAATCGTAATTAACCACATACCTGTCAAGCTGTCTTGAATGCAGAATTAATCCAAACAAGCAAGTAATCTAGAATCAAGCAAGCAAGCAAGCACACAATTTGGCCCTGAAATATACATCCAATATTCTCTATCATGGATCATGGTATCCAAGTCTAATAGGCCTAATCGTGCCCTAGGGTTACTAGCACTTTTTAGGGTTTTGACCATTATTAGGGTTTCACTTCCTTTTTACCACTTTTACTTTACTTTTATCAAAATATCCATCAAACCATAATTATCTCATCCTATTTATCACAAAAGATTCTAAGATCATAGTTTTGCAACATGAAACCCTAATTTCAAACAAATTACTCTTTCCTTCCCTTTTTCCCTTATTTAGGGTTTCTAAGGGTATTATCACAAGGTTAGGCTTAAAACATTAATTCTATCATTTTCATCTTCAAAACAGATCAAGATCCATCTTTATCATTAAACAAGTTAATAATGCTCGAATTAGCTTAGAATAATCAAATCTTAGATTTATTCATGTATTAAAGCCATTAAGAGTCACATTTACTAGTATTAGGGTTTCAAGGCCCATTAAAGCATATTTATGCACATTAAACTAATTACATGCAAAGTTCATCATTTTTGTTCTCAATATACCCTTTTATAATTAACAAGTTAATATCAACTTTAATCATCCATTAAACCCTAATAAATACATTAATCATCTCAAAATAGTGTTTCTTAATTATTAAAGCATTAAAGTTGATAACTTCCACTACTTTTCGAATTTCAAGAGGAATTAGCTTCAAAATCTATTTTTTATTGGATTCCCTGCATTTTTATGAGCAAGATTTATATTCTGCATGTTTCCATCAGAGCTACCAATTTTGAGTTGCGATTTTTACAAGATAAACATATGTTAACCAATCACAAATTGACACGTCAGCAACTTACCCCTTTTTAAACTCAACTTGCGGCCACCGATATTAGGGCAGAAAGATGGATCTACCCTTGCTCACTGTTCACAATTATGCAGACACGGGAGGGTTGTTTTATCTTTTGACCCATCATCTCCTTCCTTCGCCTCCTCTTGTCCGCGACAACACCTGCCTGCGCGAGTCAACTCCAGGGTTGACTCCCAGCTCGCTACTGCCCCAGTTGTCGGTGAAGGAGGTTGTACCTCCATCACACCCTACCAGATTCAACCACAGTCTCAGTTGGCTTGCTACTAGATGGATTCATCGGGACATAGCAGCTCTCCTCCGACGAGGAGCATGGCTGACCATGGTGCAGGTCGTGCACCTCCCTGCGATTAGTTGCGCCAGGTAGTAAGGTCCTTCCTCGCAAACCCATTGGGGGGCAAACTGGAGCAATTCTCATGGCTCAAGGCCCTCTCCTTTTATAGAGGAATATACCTATGTTTTCCCTTAATTTAGGGGAAACTCGCCCAGACCATGAGAGGCCCCAAATCCTGGGTCGATTAGATGCGAAAAAGGCTCCCAAAGCCAAAGGATTAGTTTCCTGCTTTGCACATTAACTGTATGGAGAGGAAATCGAAGGGGAAATTTCCCCAGATCCAACCTGTAACTCCAAGTTCCTTTAGAACTGGATGATGCACAGCCCTTGTTGGATCTTGATTCAACGGTCCTTATTACTCGCGCTCAAACAAAAGGAATGTAATTCCTTTATTCAAGATAATTCCATTTGTTTTAGGATAAATTGAGAAAATCATAACTCTTAATTCGTAACTCCTTTTCATATCAAATTTTAAATTAATTTCATTAATGATTTAATATCCCATCATGTGAAAATTGGGATCATTATTCAAAGAAATCATGCCCTTTTCCTTAGGTGCAAGTTATTACTCTATTATGCATATTTCTCACATTTCTCTTTCTTATTTCCTTTTATTTTCTTTATTTTGCTTTCTTTTTCCATTAGAAAACATGTGAATACGAAATCTTTTCCAATATGGATCTATTATCCATATATCCACATATTTCTTGTAATATTATCATTACTTCTAAAATAAAGCAATATTTAATTAATCTTTCCTCTTTCTTGTTGCATTATCTTTGCAACCTTGGACTCCTTGGAACCCAAGGAACCCAAGAGGCATGAAATCCACCTTTGGATTAAATACTTTTACCTTCTAGAGGTTTCCACATCTTTCTTTTCTCAAATTCTCAATTATTCATTTACTAATCAAATTTCCTTGTTATTGGGCCCAATAGCCAATAAAGCCCACAAAACAACCAATAAGGCTATTGTAAACGAAACTCATTTATTTAAGACAAATTACACCATTATCTGTTCCAATATCTTTAATATGAGAAATTACATTTCTCACCAAAAGAACCCAAAAGTTGGGGTTGTAACAGAAGAGGATCCTCTCCCACTATTATTGAGACTTTTCCCTCGACCACATCCAGGATTGCCTCGTCTGGAAACAACAAGGGTTGCAGTCTCCTTGGTAGTAGGAGTAGAAGAGCCAGATCAAGATAGTCAAAAATAATATCATTGAATGTCAGAAAGGGTTCAGAGGAAAGAATTTGCTAACGAAGAACTTCATAACTAGAAGGTAGAGATGCCAAAAATTTACAAAGTTGTATTTCCTCTTGTTGCTTTTGCATTTTAACAATGTCATTTGATAAGGGGTGGTGAAGCTTTAGTTCACCCCAAATACCTTTGAAGGTATCAAAGTGGGAGGTGAATCTAGAGATATCTTCAAGTTTTAGAGAATGCAAATGCTTGTATAGATCAAATATTGGGGATACATTTCCTTTACTAGAATATACTTGGGCAAGGTGTTCTCATGCCTCCTTGGTGATGTTGTGAGGAGAAGAATAGCAGAGATATGTGATTCACAACTATTAAATATCCAAGAGAGAACTAGTGAATCATGTTCAACCACCTCTTAAAATCTGACTTCAATTCCTCATATGCTTCCTTAGGAATTTACTTTTTGTAGTCGTGTCTTCCTTTGGTGGAGGTAGATCTGTCAGATGTTCCAATTTTCCAGAGGAGTGTGCATAGATCTAAAAAGAACATACCCATAGAACATAGTTGGTGACATTACATTTTATAGAAGTAGCACATACTATGGGTGTGTTTCAAACATCCCAATCACAAAAGAAGATGACCCCATAATATATCAATGCAAGGTATAATGGAGAAGCAAAGGAAAAATCAAAATAGAGGCAGGAAGTAACTAACACACCATGTCAAGAGGAGGACATGTTGTGTCACTTGCAGTAGACTAGAACAGAAAGTCTTTGACACGTTGTGTCAGATATTGACATGTCGTGTAGCTTGTGTAGATTTCAATCAACAACAAATTTATCGTAGCAACTGGAGGTGACACGCCGTGTAGGTAAGGCACACACTGTGTAGAACGGTGAAAAAATAGATATTTCCAAGAATATAAGGTCCAAAATAGATGGTGAACCTTATGGATCACCTAGATAAATGGAGATATGTTAGAAAGATCCAATCATATCAAATAATATGTGAACAATGCCCTATAGAAGGTGGTCATATATGACCACAAACAAGATGTCGTACGGCTTTCCAAACACCAACCTTTAGGTCATAAAACTGGCAAAAAGATAGTAGCCAGTTTCCTTGGATCCTCTTGTTGGGAAGAGGATAGAGATAGAAAGGAGAGTAGATCTCCCTTGGTGTGATCAGCAATGGTGGAGAATGGAGAAGGTGGTGGGTGGGGATGGAGGAAGAGATGATGACAACATTGGCTTGGAAAGGATAGGTCTTGCGGCGGCTATCTGGCCTACTTTGATACCATGTTGAAAACATCCGTCTTTCTCTATTCAAAAGGAGCAAAACCCTTTCCTATAAATAGGAGAGGAAACAACAAGGAAACACATAGGAAACCCTAATGGGCCTATTATTCTTAGGCCCTTTTTACATAAGACTTAAGTATAAAAGAATTAAAATGGAATAAAACAACTAAAGATAAATATATATCTCAATACTAGATAATTAGAATGATGTGATTTTAAATAACATCCAATCACGATGTGACTTCAAAACTAAAAGAGAAAGAAACAAAATATCTGCCTTGAAGCTCAAGCTATCCAAGGCATATGACGCAATGAGTTGGTTCTTCATACAAGACACTCATCATAGAACAAAAATACCTCCAAATCTCATAACCCTAATCATGAATATCATCATTGTTGACGATATTTCAATTTCTTGGAGCGATGATTCAGTTCAACAATTCAAATCAAAGTGAGGAGTTTGTCAAGGAGACCATTTTTCCTTACATCTTTCTCCTCGTCTAGAAAGATTCAACCAAGCCATTATAATTGAGGAATAAGAAGGAAAGGGGAATCTTTTAGAATATCAAGAAATGGACAATCAATATCTCATGTCTATTTAGCAGATGACATTACATGATTTGGCGAAGCTACTATTCAAGAGGAAACTTTTACGACGAATTGCCTTAGGAGAATCAAGGAAGCATCAGAACATATGTTATCAGAAGAAAAAAAATCAACAATTTACTTCTCAATAAAAATTGATTCAAGAATTAGAAGATCAATCTAGAGAAGAAAAAATATCCAAGAGATTTAGAACCTAGGCTGATACTTGGAAACTCTAATACTACACACACAACCAAATAAGGAGATAAACCTTGACATTATCATGAAAATTGAAAATAAGGTTGCCTCATAGATCAAAAAAATACTACCTCTTGATAGAAAGAAGGCCCTCTAGAGTCAGTTATGAATTCAATTTCCATTTACACAATTCAATCCACTCATTTACCATCAGACATATGTGAAAAAAATTATAGGTACTACGAACATCTCTATGGAGAGGAAACAACAGAGATAAGGGTTTGAGTTTATTATCTTGGAACAAAGTTGCTATAGAGAAAAAATATGAAGAAATTAATTTAAAAATAGTGAGATACCAGAATGAAGATCTCCTCATGAGGTCATTCGAGGACTAAATCACTACAAAAACCTACAAATTGGTGTGAGGTTATGAAACACAAATATGGAAATTGGAAAAATGATGGTATAGCAACAACTTCGAGAATGTGGAAGCTCACAAAAAGAAACAAATCCAACTCAATAACAAAGATGGGGAAAGAAATACCAGATGGAAACTAAATAAATGTTTGTAAGGATAGATGAATATGAGCACATGGAAACCTCATTGATACAGTCAGAAACTATATATAAAGACACTAAGGATCTTAAATCATGCTCTATGATAAATTTGCAATGAATTGGATGTAAATTTCCTAAGAAAATGGTTTGACCTCAACACATGGAACAACATCATATCCATGACTCCCCCTTCACCTAAGGTGGGAACTGATCTACACCTTTGTATATATTATCCCAGAGGGTATTTTTCAATAAAATCACATTATGAAAACTTGAGAAACCAAAAATAAACAATGACTAAAGGAAGATGGTTTACAATGTGGAGACTGAGGATACCACAAATAGTCACAATATTTTTGTGGATAGCCATACATGACAACATGATGAGTAACCATAATAGGATGCGAAGAGGCTTCACTATAAATCTGAGATGCTCCAAATGTAACAATGTTGATGAGACATTGCCACGTGCCTTATACAAGTCTTGGAAGGTCAAGAAGTATGGTACAAAATCATACACACAACAAGATACAATCTCATCAATAAAAACATGATCAACATATTCATATCTTTCAATGTAAAGAGAAGGAAAATCAATAAGCATTGGTCTATCTGGTTCACAGTTCGAGTATGGAAGATATGTAACTTTAGATGCCAAATCATCTTTGACAATAGATACCAAAATCATATTACTATGTTCAACAACATAAAATGTGAGGCAATCCTATGTACCCAAGCTTTCAGAGAAAATAACGAACCGAACAAACAATTGCAGGTCCAAAGAAACTATTAGGATATATGGATACAATTGCCAATGGAAATCCTAATGATAAATGATGTTTTAGTAAGAAACAAAAAAGATATTGTTGCCACAAGCTACATTCTAATAAATCATGAAGGAAAATGGATTCAAGGAGGATTCAGAAAATGGAAACACTATGACATCCTCGAAGCTGAACTCAAAACTATTCAGTTAGCTCTTCAGATATGCACATAATATAATAACTGCATTATCATAGCAACATACTATTGGCCCACAAAATTCTAACGAAATAGTTGCATGTTCCACCCACATACTTGCCCCTATGAAAGTTCATTGAGAGAGATAAATATATCCAACAATTCATATTTTTTGTCAAAAGGAACTGTAATACAATAGTGGACACCTTATCTAAGGAGGATTACTAAATCATCTTTACATTTTGCATGTTGGTTCTATTCATTTGATTCATCTTTGAACTTGTTCAGAGATAATCATCCACATGTTCATAATGTCCCTAATATTTGGTCTAGGATATGACCAGGATGAATATGCAACTCTATAGTTTCTTTGAAAAAATGGGGATGTGACTTAGGTGAGGAAGTAATCAATCATAAGAATCCATTTCCAACATGTTTTCTTTGAAGAATATTTTGTGCGCATGTGTGAATCCATGCCATTAAAATATTCAAAAAGTGAAAACATGTAAAATCACGGTTATCCATTTTATCTCAAAGAATGTGGAAGCAACAATGAATCCATGTCATCATTTGACCAACGTATAAAATTTCTAGAATATTCAAATATCATGGTTCCATTCCTTAATCTAAAGGATGAAGATAGGGGTACATAATGAATGGACACTTTAATTTTGGCTCTTCAACCACTAGCCCATCCTACCATCCATGTTTGATATATCTCAAATTTTGAAAATTGAGTTACTTGAAAGGCATTGTAGTCAATCAGGTTCTTTCAACTAAAAATTAATTATGTATAGACTCTATCACCTAGACTAGACCATCATACTCAAAATCTTGATTTCACTTTGAGTTTAGTAGGGTACATTATACAAAGAGTACCTTCCATTCTCATAATGGAGCAAACTTACAACTTCAGTTAAATTTTATGAATCAGTTTGAAATTTAGTTTTTCCCATCCTAGGAAACCCACAATCAAGATAATAAGGCTCAAGTCATGACACATAATTATAGATGGGAAATAGATAGGAACTCAATATACTTCATTCGAAATGGGTGGCTTAGGGTAGGGAAAAGATGAGATAAAAGAAGACTCTCTAGGGTGTCAAAGGATAACCTTTAAGTCCATTTCAAAATCCACCAAGACAAGGTAGAGTAGGGAACCTCAACTATCCTTTCTAGATGGAAGGAGGTATTCCTAGATTGAACCCCTTGTGCTCAATTATAGACACCTTTGCTTCACAATTGTACACTTTATGGTTTCCCAAGTTCAAGATATTTGAAATTTTAATCCATTATTACATAGAGATTATGTGTTAAGATCGGATACCAATTGTGATGGATCCATTCTACCACAATAATGATGCCATTATCCAAATAGACAGTGTTAAAGGGATTGAAGTGCATGTCATGAGTGACCCAAAGATCACACATAGCTTATGTAATAATGAAATAAAACCTTACATTTTTTATATTGAAGCAAAAGGTTTACAAAAGGGGTCGAAAGGCAACATGATATGAAAGATACAAGAACAAAAACTAGAAAGCCACTAGATCCCAAGTGCATTACTATATCCTATGAAGTTTCAATTTGTGAAGCCTTTTTACAGTTCTCAAATATTTCAAAATATAAGAAGCATGATCTTAGAAAGTTATCATCATATTACTAAAATTGAAAATCAAGACACAAAATCAATGCAAAGCTTTGTATATGGTTTGAGAAATATGATGAAAAAGTTTATATACTACACAAGAAACAAATTGGTTTACTTAAATAAGAACTAACAACATATGATTCAAACTTCAATAAGTTTATAGTTTATTTTGAAATTACAGTGTACTCTGAACAAGCTTCAATCATTCACCTCAGATTTACAAGGTGTGGGAGATGAGACCAAAAAGAGTCATTTAACCCTAACAGAAAGGGGAGGTTCCACTTGACCAAAGGGAAATGCTATATACAAAATTACCACTTGACCTGTATCCAAAGATAAAGAAAAAGGCTCAAAATGGATGATAGTTGTAAGACCCCTAACCTTGCTTAACCTTTAAATATAATTTGTTTTTCCTACTTGGCTTCTTAGTTTCAAAAATAAACTCTGGATTATGGTTTACATTAGTTAATAAAGCTATGTCTAAAATTTTGGTTCAATTCTGACTCTGCTTGCTCTAGTTATACATTTTCATGTAACTTTTAGACCTTTGTGTAAATTACCCATTTCTGAGGGTGTAAATTAAAATTTTAGGGTTTTCTAATCATCTTGGTCGCCTAAAATTTAGGTGGTAGCCTAAAATTTTAGGACCTCTTGGTTGCTTAAAATTTTTGGATCTCTTGGTCGCTTAAAATTTAGGTGGTCGCTTAAAATTTTGGGACCTCCTGGTCACTTAAAATTTTTGGACCTCTTGGTTGCCTAACATTTAAGAGGTGGCTTAAATTTTTTGGGACCTCTTGGTTGCCTAAAATTTTCAGTGCTTGCTTAGATTTTAAGTGGTCTATTAGATTTTCATTGGTTGCTTAGATTTCCATTGGTCGCTTAAAATTTCTAGACAACAAAAACATACACCCACTTATAAATACCCTCTCTATTCCTCTCTCTTTCTCTCTCTCATCTTTGACAATATTAGTGCTATTTTTCTGGAGTCAAAGGGAACCCTTTGAGGTTAGTGATCACACAATTTTTTTGGATGCATGTCTGAGAATTGAGGCTCCTTGGGTTGATCTTGAGCTATCAATCATCCTCCTTGCTTCTTTCATTTCCCTTCTATTTGTCGAAAGAGGAGGCATTCTTCGAGCTTTGGTGAACCGAGAACAATGGTTTGTTGTTGGTTTCAAAGTCTTCCCTCTTGGGTTTTAGAGTTCTTCTTCTCTCTCTTTGGTTCTCTCTCTAACCAGGTGAGTTATATAAGATTAAATGCATTTCTTGACTACCTTCTAAGTGCATGCCTTTGATCTTACTCTAAACACTTGTAATATAAGAAAAGATAGCCTTTTATATACTATTTGACACAAGAACAGTGTTAAAATACGTTCTTAGGCTTTCCTTAGACTTATGAACGTTTTCCTACTGAAATATGAGATTTTCTTGACACATACAAGGCCTTAAATTTCGAAATATAGGTATAATGACTCTTATAAATCTCATATATGTGATATTTTGGTTCCCAATACTAAGAAATACAACCCATATTTTAAATCTTACTATATGGTGGTCAACTAATGGTTTTTTAATGTTTTAAATTACTATTTTGATTCTAAAAAGATAGTTAGATAAACTATATTGTTGAACGTAGCTCATCCATGCTAGGTATTGATCTCATAAATACTCAGTTCTTGGAAATTCCATAACTCTTACATACAATGGACTTTTATGCTAAAATTGGAGTGATATCTTGTGGTTGTCTCGTTAAACTCTATGCAAAATTTAGGATGCTATTGATAACCCTACAGGAAGTTATTGTTGTTTTAGTAAAAATGGCTTTTTGGGTTATTTTGCGCCTCAAATAAAGATTCAGTCCTATTTATGGACTTAAATGGGAAAGTATACCATGACAAAATAACATGGAACACATTTAATACATTTACATCTTTGGGAATTATATAATACAAATGATTTTGTGAGCCCACTATATGATCTTGTATGTAGCTTATTTGATGCATTCAAAAAATCACTCAACTGGCCTAATTAATCAAATAAAACCTTAATCATGTAGTGCCCTAAGTATGTAGAACTATTCCAGTGTCAGAACTTACTGGATAGTAAAATGAGTATTTTGAAAGGAACTTGGAGTGGTATACAATTGAGTATATATGGGTGCAGGGAGTGTATATCCATGCTATCCTGATCCCAAGGTTGTTGGAAAGTGTTTGAGGTCGTATGTCTGATGTGAATATAATTGTGGGTGACTACGTTCGTGACTCAGATCTGAGGGTTGAACACCCTGATTTCTAGTATCGCAGCCTTTGTACCTAGGGCAGACTAGGCTATTTTGTAGTTGGATTGATATGCCACTATGGCAGACTCATACTATGATCGAGGGGAAGATATATTAGGATTTCGGTCATCCTAGATCTTATATGGGGTTGATCACGACTTCACAGTGGTCAGCTAGTGGTTTGAGTGGTATGTCTCAAACTACCTAGGGCTTAATAAAATATGTAATTCAGCCGTTTAGCATATTTGTTAGTGTTACTTGGCGACTCACATTGGATGATGTTTCTTACCTTGTCTTCTTTGATTTGTAATATGGTTTTGAATGCGGTAAGAGAAATCAAATGTACTTATCATTCTTGTTTTGTTTGATCTTTTGTGTTAATTATATTAATCTTTCTACCCTATAATGTTATCTATTTTAACTATACAATATACAAATCGTTGGTATGCATAGATGTTTTTAGAAGTTATATCTCTTGCTAGGACATGGGGCCCACCTCATGGGTCACCACATCTTTTTAGGTTATCATTAGCAACACCGTCAGACCTATCGTAGTGAGGGAGAGAAATTTGGAGATCAATACAGTTAGAAGGTTTGCTGGGTTTTGTCGAGTCCTAGAGTCGTTCATGTACTCTCAGGTCCGGGTAGGTTTTTTTTCACAGCATGTATATCGACTCGAGTTTTTGGTTGTAAGCATTGGTTCATGCTTTATGTAGATGTTGCAATTATGTGAACAACATCTTTTATATACAGGTCATGAAAGTTACCTGGAATGAATATATATGTGAAAGTTGGACCTTTGTACAATGATTCTTGGAATTGTTTGGGATTTTTATTCAATTTTACTTATGTTCCTTTTGGTAATATAATTAATTAATGTATGATCAATGTTTTGATTTTGAGTAATCTTGTTTAGCGTGGTGAGTTGCCACATTTGTTGGTATCAGATCTTTAGGTTCATTGAGTCTACATGGGCATATGACTTAGGTTGTTGCATTTTTTCTTACATAATCCAACATATCTGACCATATGTTTGAAGAATGTGAAGAGCATGTAGAGAGTAGCTTTGTGGAACCAAGAGGTGGAAGTAGGAAATTGATACTTGGAGGAAGAGTACCTAATACAGGGTTGGAACTACATGTCCCACCTCTGTTTGACCCCTTAAATGTAGTTGATCCAACCTTTCAGGCTATTTTTAGACAATTGATGGCGACAATCATGCATTTGTCAAATAGGGTGCCTACACCTCAACCTAGGGTACATGTTCCCAATGTGGAATCTCAAGGTCCATGGAAGACCTTTAAGAGGCTGAAGCATGTGGGTGCCACAGAGTATGTAGGTATGACAGACCTGACAAATGTTGATATGTGGCTGACTAAGCTAGAGAAGGCTTTCAAGATATTGAACATCTTTGAGGAGGACAAGGTGAAACATGTGATCTACCTTCTGAAGGGTAGTGTTGGCCATTGGTGGGCCATATAGGAGGAAAAGAGACCAAGTGAGTTGGTAGTTTGGGATGAGTTTTGGCGAGAGTTTGTGAGTCATTACTTCCCGGAGATGTATCTGGAAGAGAAGATGGCTCAGTTGAGCAACTACGCCAAGGATCTTGGTCTCCGAATGACTACGAGGCAAACTTCATGGAGTTGTTGAGGTTCTATCCTCATATAGCAGCTACTGAGAAGTAGAGAATTCAGAGGTTTGAGAAAGGCTTGAACATTGAGTTGTCAACGATGACATCCACTTTGAAGAATCATGAGAAGTTTTCCACCTTTGTGGAATAAGTGAGGAGGATAGAGAGGTCATCTATGGAGAAGTGAGAACCCAACATGAGGAAGAGGTCTACCCAGTTCCAAGGGCAATCATCTGGTAGTTTTAAGAAGCTGAGGTTTTCCTCACTGTAACACCAACTATACCAACAAAGGTCGAATCTTTCTGAACCAAGGACAAATGTGTAGTCATAGTCGTCTCCTAGTAAGGGAAGAGGTCGTAGTTTTCAGCCTTAGGGAAATGATTCAAGTTCAATTTTTGTGATAGGACAGTCTAGGATGCAGTATGATATAAGGACATGCTTCAAGTGTGGTTAGGTTGGGCATGTGAGATGGTCTTGCCCCATGAAGAATAAAGAGGTGAAGCAGTAGCCAAGGCAGAGCCATCAACACTCACAACAGCAGCAGCAATCCAGTAGCAGTGGTAGCAGAGGTTGTGGACAACCATCACATGTAGGGTCTTCAGGACCATCTGGTAGAGGCTGAGGGAGACAACATGCAATGACTAGGTTGTATGCTATGAGTCAACTGCAAGGAGTGGTCAACCCAAGGGTCTTAACAAGTTAGATGTAAATTTTTCATTCTGACGTGTCCACATCTACATATGTTTCTACTTTAGTTGAGTCAGGTTATACACACTCGTTTATCACTAGAGAGGTGATAAATAGTTGTAACTTGCATGTATGTAGTAGAGATGATAGCCTCTTGTTATAAACCCCATTGGTTGGTCCTGCTGTGTTGCGGGAAATGTGCCCATCTTGTGTTCTTTCATTCTCAGGGTGCAACATTCAAGTGGATCATATACCACTTGATATATGAATGGACTCGATGTGATCCTGGGGATGGATTTGGAGAAGTACAAGGCTGTTTTGGAGTGTAGTTCCAAAGTTGTAATGTGTTGTGATGGGGTTGTCTCTTGGACTTTCCAAGGAGATAGGAAGATTCTTACTGCTTGTTTGGTGTCAATTGTGATAGCGGAGAAGTTGATGAGAGAAGGATGTAAAGCTTTCTTAGCTCGTGTAGTGGATACCAAGGTGAGGAGTACTAGTATCTAGGAGGTACCTATAGTGCATGAGTTTGAGGATGTTTTCCTAGATGAGTTTCCTGGTGTTCTACTACCTAGAAAGATTGATTTTGAAATCAATCTAGTACCTAGAACACAACCCATAGCTCATACACCCTATAGGATGGCATCAGCTGAGATGAAAGAGTTGAAGAAACAATTACATGAGTTTCCATAGAAGGGTTTCATATGGCTGAGGACTTCCCATTAGGGTGATCCAGTTTGTTTGTGAAGAATAAGGATGGTTATATGAGGCTTTACATAGATTACCGATAGTTGAACAAGACTATAGTTAAGAACAAGTATATGTTGCCAAGGATAGATGATCTGCTTGATTAGTTGAGAGGTTCTACAATGTTTCCAGAGATAAATCTGAGGTCAGGATATCATCAATTGAGGATCAAGGTAGATGACATACATACGACTTCTTTTAGGACTAGGTATGGTCATTATGAGTTTGTGTATATGCCATTTTGGTTAACAAATGCACCGACAACTTTCATGGACCTGATGAATAGAGTGTTCAGACCTATACTTGGACCAGTTTGTGGTAGTGTTCATAGACGACATCTTGATATACTCCAGATATAGTTAGCAACATGAGAAGCATCTTCGTCAGGCGTTGGAGTTGTTGAGGCAACATAAGCTTTGTGCCAAGTTTAGTAATTGTAAGTTTTGGCTGACTGAGGTGTCTTTTCTTAGTCATATCATCTCTGTAAAGGGTATATGTGTAGACCCTAAGAAGGTGGATTTAGTGCTGGGGTGGGAGCATCCCAAGACACCTACTAAGGTTAAAAGCTTTCTGGATTTGTCTGGTTACTACTGGAGATTCATCAAGAACTTCAATGCAGTAGCTTTACCTTTGACCAAACTAACTAGAAAGGGTATTCCTTTTGTTTGGGATGACAAGTGTCAACGTTCTTTTCCTCTGTTGAAGGAAAAGTTGAGGACTTCTCTAGTATTGGTGTTGCTAGAGCTTGGGAAAGGCTACATTATTTTCTGTGATGCTTCGAAGAATGGGTTGGGATGTGTGCTGATGCAAGACAAGAGTGTTTTTTTTTCTTTACAGCTTAAGAAACACGAGGAGAACAACCCAACTCATGACCTAGAGCTAGCAGTTGTGGTTCTTACTTTGAAGATTTGGAAGCACTATCTTTATGGAGAGAAGTGTCAAATATTCATAGATCACAAGAATCTATAGTGCATCTCTTTAAATCAAGAGTTGAACATGAGATGGAGGAGATGGATGGAGTTGATCAAGGACTATGAGTGTATGATATATTATCATCCTAGGAAAGTGAATGTATTGGCTAATGCATTGAGTAGAAAGTCATCTTCTCCTTCATCTCCCACATATAAAGCACAGTTGTACTCGATGGCGTGTTACAAGTGGGACATGTTAGTGTTGCTTTGACACATGAATGCACAATTGAAGGTTTCCTTGTTGGCAGGTTTACAGTTAGAGGTCAAGCTGAAGTTGGGACAGTAGATCAGAGATGCACAGAGGGATGCTACTATGATACAGAACATTAGAGTAGAGTTTGTAAATGAGAAGCATGATGAGTTTCATGAGACATATGACGGGACAATATGTTTCCACAATAGAGTAGTGGTTCCTGATGTTGATAGTCTGAGGGAGATGGTTCTTGAAGAATCTCATTCCTCAATGTACATGATGCATCCAGGAAGTACCAACATGTATCATAACCTCAAGGACTTGTATTGGTGGCCAGGTCAGAAGCATGATGTAGCAAAGTTTGTGGCCAAGTATCTAGTGTGTCAGCATGTTAAAGTCAAGCATCAGAAGCCTACGGGAACGTTGCAACCTTTGCCAATCCCACACTGGAAATGGGATCACATAACCATGGATTTTGTGGTTGGACTTCCTAGGATAGACAAAGGTCATGATTCCATTTGTGTGATCATTGATTGATTGAAAAAGCAACTCACTTTTTTAACAATCAAGACCAATCAAACCATAGAAAAGTTGGCTACATGGATGAGATCGTTTTTCTGCATGGTATACTAGTTACCATAGTGTCAGACTGAGGTCCTCAATTTATGAATAGGTTTTGGGAGCATCTACATACAACAATGGGGACCAGTTAAGGTTCAGTACAACCTTTCATCTGCAGAAAGATGGACAGTATGAAAGGACTATTCAGACATTAGAGGATTTGTTGAGAGCATGTGAGCTTCAGTTTATGGACAGTTGGAATATTCACATGAGTCTGATTGAGTTTCCCTACAACAATAGTTACCAGAGGAGTATAGATATGGCACCATCTGAGGCTTTATACGGTAGGCTTTGTAGGTTGCCTTTTTGTTGGCACAAGACAGGGGAATATCAATTGTTGGGTCATGAGTTGGTTCAGAAAACTATAGAGAAGATCAAGATTGTCCAACAATAGCTGAAGCCAGCTAAAGACAGGCATACATCATATGCAGATAACCGTCATTGACCATTGGAGTTTCAAGTTAGAGACTGTGTGTATCTTAAGGTTTTCCTTAGAAAGGTGTGTTGAGGTTTTGTAAGAAGGGTAAGTTGACTCCCCGGTTTATGGGACCATACGCTATCATGGCTCAATTTGGGAAGATGGCATATAGGTTGGAAATACCACCATAGTTGCACTGATTGCACAACGTGGCCCATGTCTCGATGTTGAGTAAGTGCCATCCTGGCATAGAGCAGACATTGCAACTTGTGGAGGTGGAGTTGGAAGAGTACATTACATATGTTGAGGGTCCCACCTTGATCTTAGATAGGCGTGTGCAGAAGCTTAGGAAGGACATAGCCTTAGTGAAGGTGTTGTGGAATTACTGTGGTGTAGAGGAAGCCACATGGGAGTTAGAGGACAAGATGCGTAGGAAGTATACATCCTTGTTTGCTTAGGTTTTTGGGGATAAAATCCTTGTTAGGGGTTTATAGTTGTAAGCCTCCTAACCTAGCTTAACCTTTAAATATAATTTATTTGACCTCCTCGGCTTCTTAGTTTCAAAAAAAAACTTTGGATTATGATTTACATCAGTTAATAAAGCTATGTCTAAAATTTTGGTTTAATTCTGACTCTCCTTGCTCTAGTTATACAATTTCATGTAACTTTTGGACCTTTGTGTAAATTACCCATTTATTGGGATGTAAATAAAAATTTTAGTGTTTTTTTATCATATTGGTTGCCTAAAATTTAGGTGGTTGCCTAAAATTTTTGGACCACTTGGTCGCTTAAAATTTAGGTGGCCGCTTTAAATTTTTCGACCTCGTGGTCGCTTATAATTTAGGTGGTTGATTAAATTTTTTGGACCTTTTAGTCACTTAAAATTTAAGTGGTTGCTTAAAATTTTTGGACCTCTTGGTCGCCTAAAATTTTTAGTGGTGGCTTAAAATTTTTGGACCTCTTGGTCGCCTAAAATTTTTAATGGTCGCTTAGATTTTGAGTGCTCACTTTGATTTTGAGGGCTCGCTTAGTTTTTCAGTGGTCGCTTAGATTTTCAATGGTCGCTTAGATTTTTAGTGGTTGCTTAGATTTTTAGTGGTCACTTAAGTTTTTAGTGGTCTATTGGATTTTCAATGGTCGCTTAAAATTTTTGGATAGCAGAAAACATACACCACTTAAAATATCCTCCTCTCTCTTTCTCTCTCTAATATGTAGTGATCTTAGTGTCATTTTTCTGGAGATTGAAGGGAATCCTTTGAGGTCAGTGATCACAAAGTTTTTTTGGATGCATGTGTGAGAATCGAGGCTCGGGTTGATCTAGAGTTGTTGACCATCCTACTTGCTTCTTTCATTTCCCTGTTGTTTGTGGAAAGAGGAGGCATTCTTAGAGCGTTAGTGGGCCAAAATCAACGTTTTGATGTTGGTTTCAAAGTCTTCCATCTTGGATTTTTAGAGTTATTCTTCTCTCTCTTCGGTTCTCTATCTAACCAGGCAAGTAATATAACTTTGAATGTGTTTCTTGCCTAACATTTAAGTGCATGCCTTTGATCTTACTCTAAACACCTGTAATATAAGAAAAGATGGCCTTTTTATATATTGTTTGACACAAGAATGATGTTAAAATGCGTTCTAAGGCTTTCCTTAGACTTTATGAACGTTTTCCTGCTGAAATATGAGCTTTTCTTTACACATGCAAGGTCTGAAATTTTGAAATATAGGTATAATAACTCATGTAAATGTCATATATGTGTTGTTTTGGTACCCAATATTTAGAAATATGACCCACAATTTAAATCTTACTATATGGTGGTCAACCAATGGTATTTTTAGTGCTTTAAATTACTATTTTGATTCTAAAAAGATAGTTAGAAAAAATTATATTAATGAATGTAGCTCATCCATACTAGGTGTTGGTCACATAAATGCTCTGTTTTTGAAAATGCCATGACTCCTACATTCGATGGAGTTTTATGCAAAAATTTGGGGTGATATCTTGTTGTTTTATTGTTAAACTTTTTGCAAAATTTTGTATGCAATTGATATCCCTACAAGAAGTTATTGTTGTTTTGGTAAAAATAGATTTTTGGGTTGTTTTGCGCCTTGAGTAAAGATTTAGTGTTATTTATGGACATCAATGGACAAGTATTCCATGATAGAATATTATGGGAAAAATCATATGTTTACATATATGAGTGTTATATCATACAAATTATTTTGTGAGCACACTATAGATCTTTTGTATGTAACTTATTTGATGCGGTCTGAAATAACTCAACTGGCTTACTTAATATAAAAAAACATTAATCATGTAGTGTCCTGAGTCTGTAGAACTATTCCAATGTCAGAACTTGTTGTAGTGAAAAGAGTATTCTTTAAGGAACTCAGAGTCATATACTATTGAGTATATGTGAGTTCAAGGAGGGTATATCCATGCTATCCTAATCCCAAGGTTATTGGAGAGTGGTTGAGACTGTGTCTCAGTTGTAGATGTAATTAAGGGAGACTGTGGTTGTAACTCGAATCTGAGGGTTGAATACCCTAATTTCTAGTGTCATAACCTTTGTATCTAGGGTAGATTAGGATGTTTGTAGTTAGATTGAAATGCCACTATGACAAACTCGTACTGACCGAGGGGAAGAGATCTTAGGGCCCCGGTCATCCTAGATCTTATACGGGGATGATTGTAGCTTTACAGTGGTCAGGTAGTGGTTTGGGTGGTACGCCTCAAAATACCCATGGCTTAATAAATTATGTAATTTTAGTCGTGTAGCATATCTATTAGGGTTACTTGCCAACTCATATTGGATGATGTTTCTTACCTTGCCTTTTTTTATTTGTAAGATGGTTTTGAATGTGGTAAGAGAAATACATTATGCTTATAATTCTAGTTTTGTTTGATCTTTTGTGTAAATTACATTGATATTTCTACCCTATAATGTTATCTATTTTAACTATACAATATACATATCCCTGGTAAGCATAGATGTTTTTAGAAGTTATATCTCTCACTGGGACATGGGTCTCATCTTGTGGGTCATCATATCTTTTTAGGTGATTGTCAGCAACACTGTCAAACTTGTGGTAGCAAAGAGTAGTAGTTTGGAGATCAATAGAGTCAAAAGTTTTGTTGGGTTTTGTATATTCCTAGAGTCTTCCCTATACTCTCATGTCCTGATAGGGTTTTTTTCACAACATGTATATCGACTCAGGTTTTTGGTTGTAAGCCTTGGTTCATGCTTTATGTAGATGTTGTAATTATGTGAACAACATCTTTTGTATACATATTGTGGTTGAAGTCATAGAACTTGTGTAAAGTTACTTGGAATGGATACATATGTGAAAGTTGGACCTTTGTACAATGATTGTTGGAATTGTTTGTGATTTTTTTGTTATAATTGTGTACCTTTTTAGTAATATGATTAATTAATGTATGATTGGCTTTTTGATTTTGAGTAATCTTGTTTAGGATGGAGGGTTGCCACAATAATGAGATACGAATGTGGCACAATGAAAATCTTGGACATACTTGAGTGCATAACACAATATATATATATATATATATATATATAATATGAAAACTCATAAATGCAACCAACCATGGGTTTCAAGGTGTCTCCATAAAGTTTAGGGAAGGACTCTGAATAGTAAAGGGGGTTGGTATTGGTCACCCCATGCTGGGGGTCCTTGCTACACCAGTACGAGGAGAGGGTGTTTTGGGAAAGAAAGTTTGTTTACCATCGACTCTTAACTATATAAAAATTGAAGGAGTCAGGATAACGCAACAAATGTCACACTCAAACCTCACTTGAAAAATAGTGATTGGAAAGGTTTTTGTGCACGAAATCTTGATAGAGTCTTTCCCTTGTTTCTTATTTTGATCAAAGGTTTCTTATGGTCTTAAGTCACTGAAATGTAATCCAATGGATGACCAGAGCTCAGTCTATTAAGTAGCACCAAGGATAAACTAAGGGATGGCATGTAGTAACTGTCATATTGATTGACATCTAACTACACAAAGTCTAAAACATTGGTCAAACATCCCTCTGAGGAAAATAATACCTCTTTCTTTATTAATTTTAATACCATGTAAACCATATATCTGAATGCCACTAAATTTTGGCAATAGTACCCTTATATTTGTTATCTTCTATTCTTTTCTTTGAGATTTAAGGAATTCTAAAAAATAATGGCCAGATGTGGTTTGACTACATGATTCAACAACATTGTGGTCAAACAAAAAAATAAAAGTGTCCATATGTCATGTAAAATCTCTCACATATATACATCTGATCTTCAAATTATCCCAATGTTTGAATCATAACTTGAATGTAATAGAAATTTGGTAGAAGTTTCCATATCAAGTAATACTTATCTTGACCAACTAGGAGACTAAGAGGAATTTGTTTGAACACTTAGATAAATTCTCTATCAAATCTTTATTAAAATGCATTTCCTTATAATTAATTACTACAACCCTTCCAAGAAACCTACACAAGCCCATAATTGATATCATATCTTCCAACTTCTCAAAAATTACTTTATTGCTCCCAAAATCCTTGAATTTATCAAATACCAATCAATTCACAAAAACCTCCATATCACTTGAATTTTACTTAAATATGTCATTAAAATTTCTCATGTCATACTACCATTTAGTTTTTTTAAACTGTGAGTAACAGAGATCTGGTATTTATTCAAGGAAGAATGAACAAACAATATTGTGTATAAGGAAAGTCACAAAAGTAACTTGTCAAATTAACATATGAAAATCCACTTCATTACACAATATCAGCTATATCCACTCAAACATATAGAAATGTTAAAGTATAACATTCATAGCACATTATTAGTATTTCAATCTAAATTCTAATAAACTTTTGTGTAACCATGACTTCTCTCTTTTGATTAGATAAATCTATATTCATTCATTTACAGTCGTTAATCCTTTATTCTACATTAATGTCACTTTACTTTTCAAATTAAGGTTAGGGTTAGGTTCCGAGATCCATGTAATAGTTTTCTTCATTTTCCCTTTGTTTTAGATTCACTAGTCTTAACTTATTCCATTTCTCACTCTATACAATTGATCATACTAAATCACTTAATGCACAATGATTCTCTCTTATTGAAATCCTTCATAGTCCAATTTTAGTGTATTTCTTTCAATTTAGATCAACTCATTATATTTCAAAAATTTTGATTAAAGGTCGCTTCATACTCTTGTTGTTAATGTTTCATAGAATACTTATCATCACAATTTCATTTACCCTTGTCCATTGTGTTTCTTGTATATAGATACTTGCACCGTGTTGTTTCACTTACATTTTCATTTTGGTAAATAAAAAAGACACTTCGATTCCTTATAAGAGACTCAATTCAGTAAGTAGAACAGATTAGGGTTACTTCTTCCCACTCAATTCGTTATGTGTGATTTCTAGAAAGACTTACATTCATGTGGGGTCTACTCATTAGTCCTTAAATTATACAATAATAGATGCATAAGTTTGAGCTCATCTTCATAAGATTTATTACCCTCAACTGAAGTATTAATACCTAAATTTGAACATCTCTTCATATTTATAAGATTATATACAAGTTAGGGTTGTATCTCTCATTCACATCCCAATAGTGAACTTTTATGGTTCTTAAGAAGCTAGCTTAGTTCAATAAATCCTTATACATCATCATCATAAACATATTATTAACAAATAACTTGATTAGTGCATCCTAATATGGTTAGGGCTATTCTTGACATACAAAACTCTAGTGCCACTCTACTATACTCTATCCATTAATTATAGCATACATCATGTCATCTACTCATTTAAGTCAATCCCTCAATATTAACCCAAAATTTGAATACATTCATTTAGGAAGTATGTATTTAGTCAAGAGACTTTAATACAAAACTATACTTTGATTACACAAGGATTCGCTAATAAAAATTAATGAGCCATAATTAGTCCATTCTCAAACCATTTAGCATAGAACCATCTAATTTTGTTACTATTGAATTTCACTAAAATTTTATTTAAAGAGCATGTATCAAACAAGTATGATTCATAAAAAGGTGAATCTGAATCAAATATCATTCAACTCCCAAGAAATTTCATGTATTGATTACCAAATTGCACAAAAACCCAAGTCTTTATTTATTGATCTTTAGTTGAATATAATTAATCTTTAAACACATTTAAATATATGAATTAGGACCTAATCACTCAAATCAAGCTTCAAACACCCCAATTTCATATCCTAAGAATCGAAATTATAGGATTTCATTCAAGTCCTCACAATCCACTACTTTTCTTTCCCTTCCAGTTAGAAAATCCTAGAAATAAAGAATTGGTGAGAAAAATGAGAAAAGAGGGCTATTTGATACCTTTTGGCTCAAATCAAATGAATAATGGATTACATATATAGGAGAGAAGATTAAATGGGAAACCCTATGCAGGGTTGATAAAATTACATGATTTTTGCAAACTTTTAGAAGTTGAAACTCCAAATCAACATTTTTTACTCTTTTCTTCTTAAAAACCATGATTTCCTCTCTCCCTCTCTAGAATTTCGTATCTTTGAGATGAATGACAGATTATGGGAGCTACTTTGGTTTTGGGTTAGTGATATATATATCAATTGAGGTACTTACACCATCTATAGTAAGTCCTAAGTTTAATTTGGTCTTTTTTTATTTATTCAGAATGGTTGGTCAGTCAAGTTGTTCGTGATAAGAAACTCAAATAGTGCAAGACATTGTGATTACTCAAATATCATTTGCGTATCATGAGAAAATAATATATTATCTGAAATATAGTTTCCAATCTACCATTCAATTTTTAGCTTATTTGGATTTATAAATAAAAAACTAAAAATCAAATACCACAACTATAGTATAGTCTCTATAGCATGGTCAACTGAGTTTGTCCTAAAGAATTTCAACTAACCAAAATGTACAACAATTCTAAAATTTCTAAAATTTTGTAATAACACTTCTAGTTGATTTAATTAATCTACAACCAAATTTCAAATCAAACAGTTAAAAGAAATACTAAAAAACATCAACTACACCACTATACACATTTTCATATTTTTGTATACATACTATTAAGATCCTAATTTCATCAGACTAAGGTTTTCATTATCCAAACCTTGATTATTTGATATCCAGAGTATATTTGTATTATATAATCATGTTCAATATATCATTAATCAAACTTAAACAAAGATCAATCCAATGAAGATGTAATCATTCAAATAAACCTAATTGGAGGGCTAAGATGAAATTGGGTCATTACATGTAAGGTGCAACTCAGGCCCAACTATGCCAAGGTCTTCTCCATCTAAGGGGTTGGAAACACCCTCACAAGATAAGAGTAGATGGAAACCATCAAGAAAAGCTATTATGCGCATGAAATAGGGATGACACACACAAATCAGGAAAAGTAAACAAGGTTCCCAATGAAAAGGGAGGTAGAATATCGAATTTGATGTAAAAAGGGATCTTCACATAGTTATATTCATAGATTTCATGAAGAAGTAATAAGGTAAATTCATCAATTATTTATTTATAACAAAATACATAGAACAATTTGGTCCAATCAATTTGATTGCATATAAATTATATAGCAGACTACAATCATCTAAAAGTAGGGTTGAAACACTTCTACATTTTGTGCCTAGGAAGGAGGTGAGAGCACCTTCAATCCTTGATGTAATGGTACATATATCTAGTGACAGAACCAATATCCCCTATATGGGAGAAGTTATAGAATGGGATCTAACCCCATAATGTACAAATACAAATAGATAATAATAGTCTTAAAAAAATCAAACATGCATTTAATGTGAAGGCATGATAAGTTTATTCCAGATCATATCAACAATTTAGGGTTTCCATTTATAGAATGTAACAAAAAATATATCAGTGTAATCAAGTACATATTCAATAAAGATAAGCACATCACATCACGTTAAGGATTCATTTTGCACTTATCAATAACTCAGAGATGAATCAACTTCAAATTGAATAGAATATTCTTAATCAAGACCAATTTAATAGTACAAAGGTAACTCACTAGAGATGTGATATACCTCAACTTGTGTGTCAAGAGGTCAAGGTCAAACCTTAGAATTGAATAGGGTATCCTTCACCTATTATCACATTGAATACACACACACACTGTTACAACCCATACCTTATTTTACTAGGTAATTTGAGAATTTAATATTGTTTTGATGTTAACTATTGACAAATTGCATTATTAACCAGTTAACTTAAGTTTTATCTTAGATTAAACTTGTTCCTAGATAAATTAAAAATTACCATTTGAGCATACTATGCGATTTCAAACCTAGTTGATATACTCATAACCCACAGATGTATGTGAAAAAGCATTATATACATTTGATGAATAAATATATAAATAAATTATAATGAATAATATTTATCAAACTTTTTATACAATTGTAGAGAATTCAATTACGAATCCAATGCAAAAAGAACAAACCAGTGGGAGTTAAAATGAGGAAGTTATGGTACTTTGAGTTTCACCCATAATTACCATCAGGTGGAAAACCAGTGGACCTTGTGATGGTAAATCTTCTGTTGGTGGGCCTTCTGATGGAGGGAATTCTGATGGTGGGTGTTCTGATTGTGCAACTGATTATTTTTTGAAAACCAATAATTTGGCATTGTGCTGTGTTATTGTCCAACGTAGCCAATCACAAAAACACCCATAGCTTTTGTTATACATATTGAAATTTAACGAAATTCATTTTCTTAGATCTGTATTTTATCAGCTCCAAAGGAGGGTTAGACTTTGAATTTATAACCTAAAACCTTCAAGGATCCCCACAACTTTATTACGGGGTCAAAGTAAATATACGGGGTTGAACACAGGGATGTGGGGACGTTTAGGACGCTTAAGATCTTGCTCTTAAGTTAGATAGGCCAATCCGAAAGTCGATAAAAGTATGGAGCTAGAACTAGTCTAGCAGATTGTCACGAAATTAAACAAAACAAAGTAAAGAAAATAAAACAAAGTTCGTCAGATTCTACTCATCAGAGAGAAGGAGTTCCTAGCAATGCAATCACAAGTTGGGCAGTCTATGTACCCATTCTCGAGCGTAGACAACCCTTGTGTTGGTATGTATGCCCTGAGAGCCAATCATGGGATGATTGGTGGGATACATTAAGATTGATGTGATAAACTTCAAAGGCAAGCTTCCAATTCTTTCTGGTTCAGTCATATGAGATAGTGATAGAACAGATTGAATGTCTAGAGAATGACAGTACTCAATGACGTATGCCTTCAGGTTAAGGACCTGAATGATGAGATCATACGGATGGTAAGAGTTTGTACATTCTTGTTATGTCCCTAGTCGGATGTCATTGTGGAAGGTAGATAGACAGCAATGACACACAAGGCTAGATTGTGGTGTTGGTTGATGACAGAATCTCATTAGTCATGATATAGAGATATCAAACCAAACACATAGGTACTTGTTAGAGAACAAGTGTACCAGACAGACCCACCGTGAGTTTGACACATGGAACCATGACATGGTAGTCATAGTCAGTACTCACAGTGATGGTGGTGAGTGTGATTCTTTGACCTGAAATCACTACACTCAACACATGTTGTTGGGCACACTTTGACATCATCAAACGTAGTCCTGAAACATGGGTTGTTATAAAGGTGATGATTGGGTGGCTTTGACACATGGGGCTTTTGAGGGGTGAGAGATAGATATGGGATTTGTCCCTCCTGAGGGAGTTTGATATCCATGGCCGCTTGATGAGTAGGATTGAGAAAGGAGTGCACGCATGTGTGAATCAGTATGTGATATTGATGTCATACATATCTCTTCCAATCTACTCTGAGATCAAGAAAGTGAATGAACGTTGATAGGATGACTGTTCCATGCCTCGAGTTCATTCGGGATATCAGTGACAAAGGAATTATACATTCACTGTAACACCATTCACGGATTTTAGGATTGAAAGTTGTTCTCCAACTTTCTATTTCACTTGGGTAGAACTGATGTGTGACTAGGCACCGCTCTTTGCTTGTGAAGTCATAAGTGTTATGGACTTTCACTGCCAACGTGAAATGGACCTACAGGGTCACACACATAGGATTTAACCTAGAAAAGGAGTTTTGTCCACAAACAATGTTTAGATTGATTACTAAAGGAGTTTAGTAGTTCAATTAAACACTCAATTAATTGATAGCTCAATATCATAATGTTCAAGGTGTTGGACACATTGATTAGAGTTTCAGATTGATTGAAACTACAATTGACTGATTCTGCACAATCTTCACTCCCAACTGATCGGCTCATGTGATGAATCGATCGTCTCAGCTTGGTGAACCGATCGGCTCAGGTGGTGAGTCAATCGGCTCATGGACAGGGTGAAACGATTGCTTCAAGTGTTGTAATGATCGGTTCAACTGTTGCAACCAAGCAAGATGGGAAAGTAGGATTGGTGAGAAATTTCTTTTCATTTCACTTGACCAATTTGATTGGAACAAGGATTGGTATTTGATACCAATTAGAAACAAAAGATGAAAAGTCAATCGGGAACTAACCAGGACTACGAACCGACCGGTTCAGAAGTGAACTGGCCATTTCATGGGTCCCATCCGATCGGTTGAGGTGTCAACCGACCGGCTCAGGTCCCCAACCGACTGTTTCAGAAATGAAACGATAGGTTCAGGTTGCACAGTTGGTTGTTTTTGTAGAAAATCTCGAACCCTTCTACTCCTGCTTTAGTCCCACATTGCCCGGGATAGAGAACCCTGTCCCATGACCCTCCTATATATAGGGGTATTGGGGGCTTCTCAAAGTACAATTCAGTGTAACCGGTTGCTCTGTAAAGTTGTCGTTCTCTCTGGTTTTGGTAACCAAGAGAGCCCGAGCAAGTGCTACCCGATAAGGGAGGCACATCAAGGGAAAGACAACTATAGAAAGCAACTGGTGGCAGGAGAGTATGTCAGTGACTAGTATGCTGACAGGAGGGTGCGACTTGTTCCAATTCCTTGTGAGACAAGGAGATTTGAGTTCCAGATGGTCCGTGTAGACTACTTCAGAGGCGGGAGATTTCTTCCGCTCGAAGGACAACTGTCAATCCCGACAGTGCCGGTGAGACCAGGAGTCGTCAGTCTCGGTGTGACCAGGAGTTGCACAGACACCATCCAAGACCAGAGGTGAAGACCGCGCAAGCCGCGAGGTATTCTCACCGAGCAATCCTCGGGATAAGGTATGATTCCACAAACCATCCTTTCCTATTGTATAGACGTTGACGCGTTTCCTTGTTCTGGGTTTGGGGAGGAAAAAAAATTGTTTCTGCTTCCTTCTCTGCCTCCCCTAAAACCCAACACCTTGAACACCTCAGCAAGCAACCTACATCCAAACATACTATGTACTATGATATCTATTCATGTGGGGTCATCCCACTTGCTTTCACGCAGCATGACTAAAACCCATCAATGACATAAAACCTCTCTCGAGGATGACAAATCAACACCCTAGAAAGTTCTAGATACCCTCTCAGATCTAGAATATTCTGAGATGCTAGGAACAGGTGTGGTTTGGGAAGAACCAGGTTGTGGGCCCGACCGTTCCGGGCTAGGCCCAGTCGTGCCCAGGTCTATAGCTTTGCACAGATCACCTTGAACTATCCTCCTTTTAGATTCTAATCCAAACTATCTTCTCTTATCTATTTCTATAATGAATCTCTCGATATAGGCAGAAATAGAAGTTCAAGCAAGAAAGAGATCAACCAAACTAGCAATCATAACCAGAAAGAGAAGATAGAACAGAAAACTTACTAGATCTAAAATAAAACTACTTGCTTAAGGTAAAAGTACATAAACATGCCCAAAATGGGCTACATAGCTAAGAAGGAGCTCAACTAGCCATGGACAAGCATAGTTGGCACTGAACAAAGATGGAAGAACATCATTTATACAAAAATAAAGGAGAAAAGTAGAAGAAAGGAGAAGAAGAAGAGATTTAGCCCATAGAGGAGAGGTGGCTCTCACTCCTTAGCCTTTGAATATGTTGGATCTCATCTTTGGGTCGTCCTCCTTGGTCTTCTGGTCTTCTTGGCCTCCTTTCTCTTCGATTATGCCCCAAAAAATAGCTTGGTGGGTGTATGGAGGTGGAAGATGGCTGGGAATGGTAGGATATGGGTGAATGGTGGTGGAAAACGACGGTGGATGGCAGCAAATTAGAGGGGTCGATGTAGGATGAGCACTTCAATCTTTTCAGACCTTGAAACTCTCCCACGGGGCTCTGGGAACCAAGAATGTGTGGAACCACAATGTGGAACTAGAAAAATCTCTGAACTTAGAACCCCTCTCCAGGCTACGAGGGGTGAATATTTATAGGTGAAGGTAGAAGATGGTTGCGGCACCTACCTCGGTCATGGCCCTGGTCTCTGCCCGACTGTGCCAGGCTGGGCACGGTCATGCCGAGGTCACAGTCAAGGCAGACCCCCTCGATCGAGGTAGATGCCTCGGTCGAGACATACCCTGCAGTTGAGGTGGTTGTGTTGTGGTCGAGGTGGTTGTACCACCGTCGAGGTTGATGTGCCACGATTGCAGTCGTGCTGTAGTCGAGGTGGTTGTGTCGCAGTCACGGTCGCACTGGTGTATTGCGGTTGCGACCTTGACCTCGGCCCCATCATGTTGAGCTGGGCCCAGTCGTGTCGAGTGTCAGTCGACACAACATCTTGGCCACGTTCGTGGCATTGTCTTCTTGGCCACGGTCACGACATCCTTTTTGGCTGCAGTTGCGGAATTATGGACCAAACCCACCCCCATAGGGGGCTATTACTGGTGGTCAAGTGGCCCACGTAAATGATCCTTCTGGTTGGTGAGGATACATTCTGACAAAGGACTGGCCATCAAAAATAGGGTCCAAGATGGTGCACATAGTGCGATGCTTAGTCCACCGTGGTCGTGACGGATGGAAGTCTAGTTGCTGCAAAAACCATGTGTTGGGGAGAAATCTTGGAGAATAGATGTCTTCTCAGGTTCGGTGCCTACAAGTCCAAAAATTGGCTAGTTGAGCAACTTTATCTATGAAAAGATATAAATTACTAAAAGATAATGACACAAAACATAAATAAATACTTAGCATAGATGCCTGAATTTGGATGTTACCAATATTTCAATCCTATACACAACTAGAGCCTTACAATATGGAAAATACAATATAGAAGATGACTTAAAGGGTGATCTTTGGGAGAAAATGTGAAGAACAACACGAATAGAAAACCTAGTTGTATCTTTTGTGATAAGTTTATTAACAGTGGTTTTTTTCTTCTCTTTTGCTCTTCTCCTTGTTTTGAATATACTAAAAGTCTAATCAGAGGTCCTTTCCTACCTCTCCTCTTCATCTTCTTCCTCTATTAGGATCTTTTTGGATCAAAAAAGTTACAAGCATGCTACTGATTGTAGACTTTAAAGTTTTACTTATAATCCAAGCTTAGACTCAATTTCAAACGTACCAACTTAGATTCATAATCAGTAGCTAGAATTAAACTTAAGATGAGTGGAATTCATGTTTTAGCCATGATAAAGCCAAAATAAGGAAAATGTGTGTTGACTTGTTTACTATTTTATTGTTCTTAGATCAGAAAGTCTTGATTCAAATTTATAGCGTATGAATGATTACATTAGCTAGAAAAATTAAGACAGTTGCTTGGTTCAGTTCTAGAATGTGTGCATATGATTTCCATGAGTATAAATACAAAGAAATTTAGAGACATCAGTGTGTCCAGATTTTCCCTAAATCCTCAGTATTGAAATACATGCTAAGCAATATTACTAAATGGAATAGTTTCCTTTCAGTTATGAGTATGAGATGATAAGTACATAATTCTTTCTTGTGATATTTGTTTGATACTTGGTTAAGCCAATTCAAATTATATATTAGTACTTTAATACAGATTAGTTTATACATAATAAGTAGCATTTGGTGTGAAAGATAAATGGTATTGTTATATTACATATTGTGTCAGTATACCTACATATGCTTAAGTGATTAAGTGCAATTGAAATATAATGCTTAGTACAAGTGAAATATAGTATTAAAAGTTAGCATTCTAATTCAGATAGATCAAAATAAGTTTCATTTGGTATAAAAGATCAATAGTATTGTTTGAACTCAGATTTGTTCAGATAATTTGTTTATTTGGTTGAAGCAAAATACAATATTGAAAATTAGTAGTCCAAATAAATGCATATTCAGAGTATCAGAAATACTCATTTATATTTGGTATGATATTGAATAGAATTGTTGCATTATAGAATTCATAAAAGAAAAGGATATGATCTAGTTACACACTCAAGCTAATAAAAGTTCAATACCTCATTAAAAATTAAAAATAAATAACCATTAGACAACTAGATGCCATGAATATTGTAGATTCCTTATGGTGGTCAGTGCCATAATGGAGGAATTGTCTTATCTACTAGAAGCATCCAAGAGAGGAAGCCAGAGTGTGTTGGTGGAGCAAGAGGGGTTAAGTCCAACGTGGATGACCTCTTGAATAATAGGAGGGGTATCCAACATCAACTAGAGATTTTAGTTATATCTAGTGGTGCTCAACAAAAATCAAAGATCCTAATGATACCAAGTTTCAATACAGTTATGAGTAAGTACCCAACAATAACATGAGATCTCAGTAGTACTCAGTCTAATTACTACTCAGTGAGTGAGACTTTGTGGAATCACTGATGTAGACAATTTAAGCTAGAGTGATTTCACTCTTTGTCAAAGTACTAAGTTTAGAAAAGAGTCCAATCTATTTGGCTAGATGATATAGTCACCAAGGCCAAACGTGGCAAGGCTCATTGCAGACCAGGTGTTAATTGGTAGACTTAGAATCATGAGTCAACTTCAAGTCTTATACGGTGGGATCGTAGCTTGTTGTGATGCTTCTATGTGTTGTGGTACATCTCATGTGAGTCCATGACATTAATAAAGTGACTAAAAGATTAGGAAGTAACATTCAAAATCTGTTGTTCAATTATGTAGACTCAGAAACAAATTGTTAAGTTATTCTCAATATTTAGCATATTGATGAATGGTATATAACTGCTCATTCAGTTTAGTATTTAATAGCTTGCTTATCTCTGTGAATGGTGCAATCAATAAATAAAGAATCATATTATCTTGTCTACTTGGTGAATTTGCATTCATTGAGCCAGTAGCTCACACATTATTGAAAAAAAATAGGTAGCTCTATTGATACAGAGATAGCTACATATTTCCTAAAAGTCCCACTGCATAAGAATGTTAATAGTCTTTTAAGGTAGAATTAGGCAATCTTAGTCCCTGTCCACTCTAGGTCCTATAGTGGGAAAAAGAAAACGTTGTTATTGGAAAGTGTAGAGATTTGCATCTTTTGTCCTTGTAACTGTTTGTAAATATGTGATTCATATTTTATAATGTGATGATTTGTCAAGTGATGAATGAGAAAAGTTCTATTGGTTTAAATATGAATGATGTTCACTTAGAAGGATTTTCTATGTGATACAACTTATAAAGATATGCAAAGAAAAAGAAATAGTAATAAAGAAAAGGTTTAGATGTGTTTGTGTTAACCAGTTTAATCACCTTTGACCCTTATTCCACGGTGTAAGAGAGATTATGGGAGACATTATCTGATATATTTGGTACCAGAGCTTAGGTCAAGTCTCCAGGAACCAATAAGTTAGATATTTAGATCCATAAGTGTGTAGTTAGGGGGTGATGTGGTTATAACTCTGGGAAGTCTGAGCAATTAGCTACCCTGGCTCAATATTTGAATACGTTGGTTGACTAGTATCAAGTTACTTTGTCTATAATTCTCTATGTGCTCTAGCTAGGTATGGAGAGGAAGGATGTGCTAGAGAGGAAACCCTAAAAACATTAGGTTTAGAAGACCAAAAAGTAAGAAAATGATAAGATCATAATATGGAATACGATATGAATTTATATTATTGATTTAATTTTAAATGAATAGAAATGCTCTGATATATGTGAACTAAGAACATTGAATTATTAGGAGTATTCTTTTTAGTTAAGATTGTTGTACATCTAAAATTTACATGAAATATTGTTTTCCATTCTTGATCCTGAAGTAGGCATGAAGTTATTGTTATATGAGTTCACCATTGTGAATATCCTTTTCATTTGTGTGGCTTAAATGAGAGTAGATTAACCCTGAGTAGCTCTTGGCTTTGGGACTGTAGGTTTGGCCTGGTCTGGCTGGCAGGATGCATTATCAAGATCTAATGACTCCTATTAACAATCTAATAAGAGTGAGATCAAGATGAAGTAAATCCAAAAATTAGTGAAATTGTGTGTACACTAAGATACTAAGATCTAAGGGGATGGATGGAATTACAAAAAAAGCTCAAATGGAATTAATAACTATGTGCAAGGTTTGAACATAAAATAATAAACCCTAATTCAATGGATAAATGAAGAAAGAATATAATTGAAGATACATGTTAGTATGGAGCATATTAAATGATGAATATAATAAAATAGGATGATAAGAGCCCTTGGTACATTTGGCTTGATTGTATTTTTTTATAAGAAGATTAATTAGAGTAAATTAACCCTAATTAAGGGTAATAAAAGAGAAGTAAAGGGGACAAGATGAGTTTTAAAAGTTGTTCAAGAAAAAATATTATACAGAATAGAGGGAATGCTTAGAACAACAAATGTAAAGGAGTATGATAGTTTTACAAAATATGAATATAAAGAGAATGATAACTAGAATAATTTGGGAAACTTCGAGAGTAACACTTGAAAAATAAATATAAAGAAATGATGAAGAAAAACAAGCTAAGATAGATAGACTATATAGTTAGTTAAAATATATTATTCAAGCTTGAACAAAGAAAAGCCTAGAGGAATATTGAAGAATATTTTAAGAAGTATTTCCAAAATGATCAAATTAAAGAATATACATGAACATACATAAATATTGATCATAATAAGAGATCAAGATGGAACAAGGATGGAAAAGGGATAATAAAACCTTGTTACAAAGGAAGATTATTTGGTAAGAGAGGTATATGCAAATATATACCTTATATATGAATGATTTTGCTCTTATTTGAAACTTATGTCATTGTAGAGTAATTATTTCTAATGCTTTAATGTAATTTAATGGATCCCTTAGGATTCTATGTGATTAGGAAAGGTATAGATAGATCTAAATAAACAAGTAAGCTACATGGTTATGAACATTTGAAGAAATGTAAGAATTTAGTGTGAAGAAAAAATGTTGGCCCTCATATGAGTTATTATGGCTTGGATAAAAGATATTTTATGCACTTTTTATAAGTCAAGAGATCCTCTTATTCATCCTACCCTCCTCTTGTAGGCAAAATTGTCAAAAAAAGGTGTTACATCTCTGCTTATTGTCAGTGGATAATGTTAATTTAGAAACTAAAGTATGAAAACAGCTAAGATACATTGAGAAACATGATTATGTGATGTATAATTATGGTTATAAATGATAATTGAATGGAAAAAGTTAGTAGTGCTAGACAGAAAGATTAGAATATTCTATAAAGATGATACATAGATTGTAAGTTCATATATAGTCCAATCTTTAAGGAAATGTGAAGTGTGGGAAATATTAAACAATTCAATGTATGAGATAAAGAAAAACTCATTAATTAGACTTGTATGAGAGGAAGATAGTGAGAGAATGTTTGGAAGGATACAATATCTATTTCACATACATAGTCTTCTTTTTTGTGTGTATTCGTGCTTAAGAATGAATAAAAAGATACATACTTGAGCGTCTAATCTTCCTAGTCGACTACCACCATAGAGCCCCACATCAAAACACATGTCAGATAACACTTACTTTTGATTTATTACCCTTATGAGTTAGTGTTAAACAAAGCTCGAAAGGGAGATTTTTTTGTGACCATCTCTAGAAAAATGTTATGGAGCCCCTATATATAGAATATGGTGATAGGTTGACTTATTTGTGATGTGTCCCTTCTCATCTCAGTATGTTATTTAAGTCAAAGACTGGAAAGATGTGTTATCCTCCTATTGATGTAGTGAAATTCAATCCCCTAAGCCCACCAAAAATAGACTACCCTCTTCTAATGAATAAATTTCAAATAGATAAGTAATAGTCATCTCATCTACTGAGGAGAGTGACTTCTAAATGTTCCAACATGTTGAATCAGATTGTCATCCTTTCAACTTGTATAACTTCCAATTTTTGAGCCAAACAAGAACAAGGATGAGTAAAATGAACAATGAATGATGGAAAGAAGGCGTGTAGAAACATAATATCTTGTAATATGTTAAAATGTATAAAAGTTTAATGGTGAAGGGCATAAAAAGGATTTAGTAGAAACTTTAACTATGTACATGGTATAATGTGTAAAAGGAATAATCAATTGTTCATGTGTTTTTAATTGGTTAGTAGTTTAGTATTACTTGGTTATCTTAACTCATATAAAGCTTCAAGATTTGAAGCATGGAGTGGTAAAAGAGGATAATTGTGCATTCTTTTATTAAATTATGATGTGTACAAAAGTATAGAAAAGAATATTGTATAACAAGATATGGTAAAAATCAAAATGCAAGGTGAGTGTGGAGCCTCAAGAAAGAGTACTTAGTATAAAGAAGGATTTGTTTTCAAAAACTAAGTATGAGAGAGAAATATTTTTGTTGAGTTTAAGTGTGTTTTACTACATCATGTTTGATACTTTGAAAGCCAAATAGATAAGGATGTAGATATGAATCTCAAAATAAGAAATAATTATGAGTTAATATACAAAAAAATAATCTTAGTATAATGATTCTTACATACCTATAAGTTTTGTGGATGCAACTCCTTAAGAGGGAGAGGTAGTTATAACTCATACCTTATTTTAGTGGTAATTTGAGGGTTTAAGATAATCTTGGTATTGGTTACGCATTTACTAATACCTTGCATTATTAAATAATTGATTTAAGTTTTACTTAGCTTAAACTTGTTCTTGTATATATTAAAAGTCACGATTTAAACATATTATGATATTTGAACCCGAGTTGATATAGTATTAGCCCACACATGTATGTGGAAGAGCATTATAGACATTTGAGAAATTAATTTATAAAGAAATTATTAATTAATAATTTTATCAAACTTTTGCCTTATAATTGTAGATAATTCAGTATGAATCCAACATAAGAAGAATAAAGCAAAACGGAGTTAAAATGAGAAAGTTATGGTAATTTTTAGTTTTCACCCAAAATTATCATCGGTTGGCAAACTAATGGGCCTTCCAGAGGGTCCATCTTCCTATGGTGGGCCTTATGATGGTAGACCTTCCTATGAAGCAAATTGATGATTTTCACATATCAATAGTTTTGTGTTGCATGGCCGCCCAACACATCCAATCATACAAACAACTACAACTTTTGCTATACATATTGGAATTTGACAAACTTTACTTTTTTGGATTCATATTTCAATACTATACACAACCAAACCCAAAGCTATCGAAAAAATAATCTTTTATAAGGCGACTTCTAAGGCAATCTTTGGGGAAGAACATGAAGAATAACACTAATAGAAAACCTAATTGTAATTTTTTCATGGTAAGTTTGTGAGCAATGGATTCATTTTATTTTTCTCTTCTCCTTGATTTGAATCTGATCTAAATCTCATTGAAGGTCCTCTCCTACCTCATCTCTTCATCTACTTCCTCTACAGGTCCTTCTCAGAGCAACATAGCTACCAATAGGTTGTTAGAAGGCATACTTTGATGTTTACTTCAAATCCAAGTTCATTAGACCCAGTTTCGGACATATCTGTTGGATAAATTGGACATTATGATAAATCCCTTTGTTTCGATGATGACAAACATTTCATTCTTGTTGATCTAACGTGCTACTTGAGTGTGCAGGATTAAGGCGGATGACAAAGCAACTAGGGAAAATCCAAAAAGCTTACATATTTATATTTCCATGCAATGTAATCACTGTTGTAAAAACTTGTACAAATATATAATGTACAAGTACTTAGATTGCATGTAAATCAAGCGTTGGATCTTCCTAGATAATCACCACACTTAGATAGGTCATCCCCTTCAAATAGGATCACATATGCACACTCATACACATGCTTAGTGGTAAATTAAAAGATTGAAAACAGAGTCACTCTCGGTCGACCACACTCCTCGACCGAGACACTCTCGGTCGACAAACTTCTCGACCGAGAATGACCCAAGTAGCCGTTAGACACAGCTGACAAAGTAGTTGGCAGTTGCAAATGAACGTTGATCCAGAGAGCCTGTCGGTCGACAAAACTTCGACCGAGAAGGTATCTCGGTCGACAAATTATCGACCGAGATGGTCTCTGACAGCAACTGCAGAATAAAACAACTAGCCGTTACTAATGCACCTAACTTATATCTAACGGCTAGTTAAGCACTTAGAAGCCCCTAGAAGTTGTCTAGAACGTCCTTAAGTATTCATAGGCCATTCCTATAAATAGGACAAGCCTTAGGACTCTAAGACACACTCATATACTCAATTGTGCAATCCTTGAGCTTACACTACATTGGCAATCTGTTTAAGAGCAATAGTGTAATTCCCACACTTGTTATTCATTCCTATTGCTCCCATTTCGTGTCCTATAGGCTAGTATCTCCTATCCACTACAATCACATTGTCATATACATTGGTTAGGAGATCTACACGCTTGATATAGGCAAATCAAGCCTTGGGCTTAAAGGATAAGTTGTAATTTCTGTTTTTCTTTCTTGTTCCTTTGTATCTTTTGTACTCTCCTTGCTACTCCTAGGGTTGGAGGCTGCGGATTGGAGAGGGTTGACTTCTCAGGTGGAGAAGGGGACTTCAAGCTACTTCAAGAAGGCTATCGCACGGGAAGCTACTTCAGAAGGCTGGTGCAACGGGTGTTGGTGCATCTACTTCAAGGGAAGGCTGCTTCAAGGTTGGGCGATTACTTCTAGGTGAAGGCTGCTTGAAGGGTTTGGGAAAAGAAATTGTATTTTATGTAAAGTCCTTGCGAGGTAATAAAATAGATTTCTTTTCAAATCTCGGTTGGGTAAGCAACCGGGTAGTGGACTGACTACCTTAGTATTTGCTAAGGCTAGGAACCACTCTAAACCCTTGTGTCTCCTTGTCCAATAGTTTCTTTGTGGTTGCTTGAGTTAATTAATTGTTAAATTATCTATAAAACGCTATTCACCCCCCCCTCTAGTAGTTTACAATTGGTATCAGAGCAGGCTTCAAGGAGCCCTAACAAGGTCTTGAAGAGATAAAGGGAGGAGGTGACTACAACCACAAGAAAAGGAGCATGGACCAATGTGCGACAAGTTGCAATTGGTGCTTAGGAACAAAGCACTCTACGTCTAGATGTCCATGGAGGTCAAAGAAAGAAGATACACATAAAGAATGTTTCGTTGCTACAATAAGTGAGGAAGAAGAAGAAGAGGTAAGCTTGCTTGATTTACCTAAAGAAGAGTTAGTTACTATTATTGAAGAAACACATAATAAATATGTTGAATGCAAAAAGAAATTAAAGAAATCAAATAAAGAAAATGATGATCTAAATGCAAGACTTCTTGAGCTTACATCCGAAAATGACGATTTATATGCTAAATTGAATACTCTTGGTTTTGAAAAAGATAGCATTATGTCTGACAATCGTACTTTGAAATCATCTCTAAGTAATAGTGAAGTGAAAATTTTCACTCTAGAGACTAACTATGATCTTCTATGTCAAGAAAAGACTGAATTGCTTGCAAAGTTAAATGATATTCAAAAACAACCTATATTGTGCACCCATGTAGATTATGACAATATAGTGAAAGAAAGAAATATGTTATCATCCAATCTAGATCAAGCAAAATTAGATATCAAGAAAAGAATGGATGAGATCGTTAAGTTGCAACAAGAAGTTAGTAAGTTAAGCAACAATGGAATCCTTGATAAAATATTAGAAAATTCCTATCATCAAATAGGGAGAAGAGGACTAGGTTATAAGCCTAAGGAGAAATCCTATCAACAACCTAGTTGGAGAAGGACACAAGCAAGTCAATCCATGAATGTACATAGAGGCAAATATACTTTTGTACCAAAGAACAACCTAGACCAAAATCATAGAAAGAGATATGAGGTTGATTCTATATGTTGCCACTATTGTTCACGTCTTGGACATTACTCCTTCTCATGCTCATACAGGAAAAAGAATGTTGAGATGGTATGGGTTCCAAAATCTCCAAATTGATTCGATTAGACTAAGTTGAGATATGACCAAAGTCTCAAATTTGCACATCTTTTTGTCTATCTCAACTTAACATATAGGGATAACAAATTTATAATAAATTTGATTATGATATCACTCTGATATCCATATGTTTTATCTCAAACTGATCTTCGAAATAATTGAATTAGATACAACCTTTATTGCATAGATTTCTGAAACAGTTTCCAGAAACATGGTCGGTCGAGCAGTTGTCGACCGATAAAATGTCGGTCGAGCAATTGTCGACCGAGCATGTCACTGTTTTCAGAATACTGTAAAATTGCTGAACTCTTTCAAAATTGTTGTCTATTCGTGATTAATGACTATATAATAAAGTATCAATTATGGAAATCACCCTTGAAAGATTATGCGAAATGAATTTGGTCAAAAACCAAAATTATTCTTAGATTAGAGAAAATTTCAGTTCTATCATTCTATAGGCAAGCAAAAGAATTTATTGGTGATATATCTCTTAGAAATGCTTGATTACAATGTTTTCAATTGGTAATGTTTTTAAATATAAATGACATCATGTTTAGAAATCACTATGCTACAATGTTTTACATGATTTTAGTCTATCTATATGGAAAGCATAAGTTTTAAAAGATCACAATCAGTGTATTTCATGGAACTGTCATTATTCTTTCATGATGATGTTGTGTTAACACAAATAGATAATGATAATTGCAAGCAAAATAATTCATTGGTGATATGACTATTAAAAATGCTTGCAAAGAACATAATGTTATAAAATTGCTCAAATTGATATCTTTAAAAAGACTTGAGATATTAATCATGCATTCATTTTTAAGAAAATGTTCTCATATTGTATCACTTAACATGCTTCATCATGATCATTATGGATTCATTAGCCTTGATTCATATGTTCAAATCATAAATGATCATTGTGATTTAGATAATTGCAAATGTCATCTTGACATAATAGATAATGCTTGAAGACACAACTTGTGATCAAGATGTTGCTATGCCAAGCCAAACGGTGCCTCTTAGAACAAAATATTATTGTTTTATCTATTTGCTTGTTCTAAGAAATCAAAAGCAAATATCTTGACTTTAAAGATATTAATCTTGCTTTCAAAATATAAGTTTCTAAAAGGATATTACGATAAGGGTATAAGAAGAAATGGGATTTAATATTTCTGTACCCATAAGCATATGAAACATCATTTACAATAAATGTAAAACATGCATTCTAGAAAAATCTAGGTCAAAGACTTCACTATGATGCTCATATTAAGTTCTTATAATGGGTATATCTTAATATGCTTCAAATTGATATTTATAGCTATCTGCAGAATTTATACTTCACATATGAATGTTTATCTTGGAAATCTGCAGAATTTGCCTCTTGGTTAAAACAAAACTTAGCCAAGGGGCGCCTTGGTCGTAGTCAAGGGCGACCTAAAATAAGCTTTGACAAAATGCTTATTTGGACATCATTTTATTGCACTTAATCTTAGTATACTTTTAATAAAGGTCAAAATCAAAATTAAAATTATTCGTGACCTTAGAAGCATCAAACTGCTTAAATTGTAAGATTAAGGGGGAGCTCAAAATAACAAATTGGTTTATTAAGAAGCTTAGAAAAACATTGTAAACATCATTTGAAGATTGTTATGACCTTAGTATTTTTACTCTTGATTATGAAGCAATCTATGAATTTCATAAAAATGACATATCTTGCTCTTAAAGGAACTCTCTAAACAAATCAGGGCTTAACATCCCTTGTTTTGGTTGGAGACATTTTTTTTATGTACTCTAAGATTAAAGGACTCTCATTTAATTTAGGGCTTAACATCCCTTGATAGATGAGAAATAAATATACATTCATCATAAGCTTAAGGGAATCTCATATCATTTCAAGGCTTAACATCCTTTGCAAATGATTGAGAAACAAATTATGGATAAATTAGACATAAATCCATGTTCCTAATAGGATATCTATTTAAGGGGGAGCTTAATATAACATTAAGGGGAGAAGAAATAAAATGTTTAACCTGGATATCTTTTTGAAATGACAAAGGGGGAGAAAGAATATACAATCAAAAATATAAATGCGTTTCATATTGATGGCCAGCACTCACTTGTAAATCACGAATGGCTACAAAAGGTAATCTTCAGGTATGAAACTCACATGCTTTATATTTCCTTATTTCATATTTTAGGAAATGTTTGTCATCTTCAAAAAGGGGGAGATTGTTGGATAAATTGGACATTATGATAAATCCCTTTGTTTCGATGATGACAAACATTTCATTCTTGTTGATCTAACGTGCTACTTGAGTGTGCAGGATTAAGGCGGATGACAAAGCAACTAGGGAAAATCCAAAAAGCTTACATATTTATATTTCCATGCAATGTAATCACTGTTGTAAAAACTTGTACAAATATATAATGTACAAGTACTTAGATTGCATGTAAATCAAGCGTTGGATCTTCCTAGCTAATCACCACACTTAGATAGGTCATCCCCTTCAAATAGGATCACATATGCACACTCATACACATGCTTAGTGGTAAATTAAAAGATTGAAAACAGAGTCACTCTCGGTTGACCACACTCCTCGACCGAGACACTCTCGGTCGACAAACTTCTCGACCGAGAATGACCCAAGTAGCCGTTAGACACAGCTGACAAAGTAGTTGGCAGTTGCAAATGAACGTTGATCCAGAGAGCCTGTCGGTCGACAAAACTTCGACCGAGAAGGTATCTCGGTCGACAAATTGTCGACCGAGATGGTCTCTGACAGCAACTGCAAAATAAAACAACTAGCTGTTACTAATGCACCTAACTTATATCTAACGGCTAGTTAAGCACTTAGAAGCCCCTAGAAGTTGTCTAGAACGTCCTTAAGTATTCATAGGCCATTCCTATAAATAGGACAAGCCTTAGGACTCTAAGACACACTCATATACTCAATTGTGCAATCCTTGAGCTTACACTACATTGGCAATCTATTTAAGAGCAATAGTGTAATTCCCACACTTGTTATTCATTCCTATTGCTCCCATTTCGTGTCCTATAGGCTAGTATCTCCTATCCACTACAATCACATTGTCATATACATTGGTTAGGAGATCTACACGCTTGATATAGGCAAATCAAGCCTTGGGCTTAAAGGATAAGTTGTAATTTCTGTTTTTCTTTCTTGTTCCTTTGTATCTTTTGTACTCTCCTTGCTACTCCTAGGGTTGGAGGCTGCGGATTGGAGAGGGTTGACTTCTCAGGTGGAGAAGGGGACTTCAAGCTACTTCAAGAAGGCTATCGCACGGGAAGCTACTTCAGAAGGCTGGTGCAACGGGTGTTGGTGCATCTACTTCAAGGGAAGGCTGCTTCAAGGTTGGGCGATTACTTCTAGGTGAAGGCTGCTTGAAGGGTTTGGGAAAAGAAATTGTATTTTATGTAAAGTCCTTGCGAGGTAATAAAATAGATTTCTTTTCAAATCCCGGTTGGGTAAGCAACCGGGTAGTGGACTGACTACCTTAGTATTTGCTAAGGCTAGGAACCACTCTAAACCCTTGTGTCTCCTTGTCCAATAGTTTCTTTGTGGTTGCTTGAGTTAATTAATTGTTAAATTATCTATAAAATGCTATTCACCCCCCCTCTAGTAGTTTACAATATCAAACTTAGATTCATGATTAGTAGCTAGAACTAAACTTAAGGTGAGTTAAAATTCATCTTTTGGCCAAGACTTTTACAAAATTTAAGCCAAAAATGTGAGGAACGTGTATTGACTTGTTTATTGTTTTACTTTTCTTAGTTTAATAGGTCCTGATTCGAATTTATCAGGTATGAATGATTAAATTGTCTACCATATTCAAGAGAGTTGAATGCTTTCAAATCTAGAATGCATGAATATGTTTTGTTCGATTTCCAAATTTAGAGAAATTTAGAGGTACATGCATTCAGATTTGCCCTAAATCCTCAATAATGAAATACATGCTAAGAAATGTTATTACATGGTTTGATTTCCTTTCAATTATGAATATGAGATGATAAGTGTATAATTCCTTCTAGTGATATTTATTCAATGCTTGGTTGATCCAGTTCAAGCTACATATAAGTAGTTTAGTATAAATTAGTTTAAATAAAATGAGTAGCATTTGATATGGTAAATTAATGATATTTTTATAGTACAAATTGCATCAGTATACATAGATATGTTTAAGATATTAAATGTAATGGACCATAATGCTCAACAATTGAAAGTTAGCACCTTAGTTAAGTACAAATGAGATAGATCAAAATAAGTTTCATTCCGTATGAAAGATTAAAAGTATTGTTTTAACTCAAATTTATTTAGATAAGTTGTTTATTCAACTCAAGTGAAGTACAAGTTATTAGTCCACTAAAATTCTTGTTAATAGTATCAAAAATACTCATTTATGTTTAGTTAAACATTCAATAGTATTATTGCAGTATAGAATTCAAAAAAGAAAATGGAATGACCTAATAAAAAGATAAATGTAAGAAAAGTTCAATAGCTCATTGAAAAGTGAAAATGAATAATTATTAGACAGTAATATGTCCTAAACACCATAGATTCCTTGTGGAGGTTTGTGTCATAAATAGAGGAAACATCTTACCCACTGGAAGCATCCAACGGCGGAAGCTAGAGAGTGCCAATGGGGTACGAGGGGTTAATCCCAGCATGAACGACCTCTTGAATAATAACGGGAGTATCCAACGTTAACCAAAGATTCAAGTGATATATAGTGGTACTCAATAATCAGAGATCCTGGTGGTACTTAGTTCACTTACTGTTTAGTGAGTCAGCCATTGTGGAACCATTTATGTACGTAGTTTAAGCAAGCGTACTTTGGATCTCCACCTGAGTACCCAAGTACAAAGAAGGAGACCAGTTTATCCGGATAGATGATATAGCCATCGAGACCAGATGTGGTGAGGCCCGTTGCAGATCGAGTAGCTAGTTAAAATGCTTAGAATTCTAAGTTAACTCTAAGTCTTATACAATAAGATCATAGTTGATGTGATGCTTCCACATATTATGGTACACCTCAAGTGGGTCCATGGCATTAATAAAATGATTAAAATATTAAGAAGTCAAATTCATGAATTTGTTGTTTAGTTGTACAAACTCATAAATGTATTGTTTAGTTATTCTTAGTATTTAGTATATTGATGGATTTTACATGACTACTCATTCACTTTAATATTTAATAGCTTACTTGTGTCTGCTTATGTTGCAATTCATAAATAAAGTGCTTGGTTATTTTCCATTCATTGAGATAGTGGTTCACACTCCACTAAACAATTTTTTAGGTAACCCTACTAATGATGGAGATGGCTATAGATTTCAAAAGAGTCCTACAATAAGAGAATGTTGGTAGTGTTTTAAGGTCAAATTAGGCAGTCTCAAATCCTATGCACTCTAAGTCCTATAGTGAGAAAAGGAAAAAATTGTAATAGTCAAGTATGGAGCTTTGTATCTTTCTTCCTTGTAAAATAGTTTGTAAAACATGTGATTCATGTATTAGAATGTTATGATCTATCAAGTGATGAAAATAAAAAGTTCTCATGGTTTGACTGTGAGATTGATGTTTGTTTAGAAGGTCTTTTATGTGACATAACTTATAAGAAATGTAACGAAAACAAAATCAGTTCAGATGTGTTTGTTTTAACCAACTTAATCATCTCAGACCCTAATCTTGTGGTCTATGACAAAATATAGGATATCGGGTCTCTCTGTCTCTCTCTCTCTCTCTCACACACACACACACACATATATATATATGTATATATATGTATACGTATATATATGTGTGTGTGTATATATATATATATATATTGGAAAATGACATGAGTGAGAAAGATCCCCTTTTGTGTACAGGTTTTTCTTATTGATAGGAAGCAAACCCCCTTTCCTATGTATATAATCATAGGGGAGCATACAGACAGAAAACAAACCCTAGTGGACCAAGACACAACTAGGCCCATATTACAAATAGACTAAAACAACTTAAGTAAATAGACTCTCTATCACTCCCACTCAAGTTGATGGTTGGGAGAATCCCAAATCAGGTTGCAAATAGACTGACTGACTGAACAAAATAAAAATATAACCAATTCCATACAATAATTTCTCTCCTCTATATGACAATAAGTCACTTAAGCACTCAAATATTCCCCCTCAAGTAGATAATCCAAGATCGGGTACATAGGTAGGTAGTAGAAGCTTCTTGATCAGTGTGTTGTAGCATCTGCAGCAAACTAAACATCAATACGTAGGCATAATGGTCTTCATCACAGTTGCTATCATCATTAAATAGGCCAGAGAGTGTTAGAACACAAGGAACAGTAGATAATGTTCATACAAAGCATGGAAAAGAAAAGAGTCGACATGCTCAAGGCACGAGAAAGAAAAAGAGTGTTGGAATACGAGAAACACCAATGTCTGAAGTAGAAGCAACAAAAATCTCCAAGTTGAACAATAGTAGCAGAAAAGCATGAAGCTCCATCATACATGTGTAAGTCACCAAAAAGTATCATCATATCATCATATAATTTCTATCCTTGTAGCAAACATCAAAGTCCAGAAAGTGTTGGGTCACAATCACAAAAGATTTGTGCAAGACACTTACAAAGAGTCAACATACAAATAGAACACAGACAATAGTAGTGAAAACTCACAAAACAATAAGGTAAAAGTGTTAATAATAGCACAAGTAGCAACAATGATGTCACTGGACAAAAAATCAGCAATAGATAGCTCAAGTAAAGTAGTAGCAGTAATCAGGTGAGATGATGATGAATAAGTAATAATAGTAGTAGAAAGATCCTCATAGCAGCAACAAAAGTAGAATGAAGGATCCACATAGTAGTTAAAGGATCTACATCGAAGCAAGGAAACACCACATAGTAGCACCAAAATGCAGTATGAAGCTCCATATAGCAATAAAAGCACATCACATAGTAGCAGCAAAAGTAGCATGGAGACCCATATAGCAGTGAACTAAAGTCATCTTCTTCTTTCTTCATCTCTCCTCTATCTCATTTCTTCTCTCAACTCATCATCCTCTATTCTCCCCCCTCACGCCAACCACGAAAAGAGTCAAGAGATTGGTTGGGGTGGAAAGCAAAAAACAACGGTAAAGGCAAGTACTATGTAGGAAAGTATGTGGAGGAAGTAATCGACAATTGAGTCAAGGTGAAATATGACTCGATTACATAGATCTGAATAGAAAAATAAATGGATCTCTTTATGAATTATTTTTGGACGGGATCAAAATAATCGTAGGATCAATATGTTAAATATGTATATGGGGTGGAACAAGTATTAAGGAGGTAGGAAAAAAGGTATCTAGGGTTGGGAGACCAGGGGATGTTAGTAAAAAAATATAAAATTGCTGAAAATAGAAGATAATTATTGCTGGTGAGAATGGGATAGAAGCATGCCATATATAGAACCTCTGCCATGATTAGATGATGTAGCACACCAAGATGTAGAAATAGGAATTAGTAGATACACCATGTCTATAAAGAGACATGGAATGTCTGATATAACAGTAGCAACAGTCAGCATCGACAAAAAGCAGGTGACACGTCATGTCATTGAGAAGCACACCATGTCAGTGACATAGCTCAGGGCAGTAAGGAAGCAACACGTTATGTTGTATATTGACAAACCGTGTAGGTTGCACACTAAAAAAATGTCAGCAAAGCAGTAACATGTTGTGTCAAAATTTGACACACTGTGTCTCGTATCGTGACGATAGAATTGTCAAAGCAGATCACGCTGACACATTGTGTTTCAAGGCAACATGTCGTGTTGTGGTGGCAAATTGTCAACATCAAGTTCAAGTAGCAACAAACACGATGGAGAAATCCTTATAGAACTCCACTATATCAATATAGTGGAGATATATCCCCAAAATCACTAGAAAGGAGAAATCTTTATCCCATATGTGGGACTAGATCTCAATAGATGCATAAATGACCAAGGCGGTAGATATTTGTAGAGATGCATATGAAAGCAACGTAGATCTACAAAGATTAGATGACATTGGTATAGATATACAATAGAATAGATGAAGAAGACAATTAGCATAGATCTGGTGGCTCCAAAGGCAGTAAATCATGGTGGTGGCATGACAGTCCATGTAGATTTCTAGTAGAAGCAACTTCAAGCGGATGATTTTGTTGTTGAAGATGGAAATGACTCCAAGAAGAGGCAGGGATGGGAAATCCCTACGAGAAACCTAGCAACACATAATGGTAGCCTACAAGGGAGGCAACTTTCTTTTGTGCTATCTCTCTCTCTCTTAGGGTTGGGACTGGTACGGGAGAATCTTCTTTGATACCATGTGGAAAATGATATGTGGGGAAGATCCCTATGACACCTTATCATGCTAAATGAGATTACTCAAACCCAAAACATGATCAACTAATAATTAATCACATAGTCAAAAATGCGGAATATTTAAAACCAAAATTCACATCATTAACAAGTTCTGAAACATTTACATATAGGTCCATCGTTTCCATTCTCATATATTATAACATGAATTTACATATGTGTTCAATGGTCTCAGCCACATCCTGTGTACTATAGAAACATATACATGTTCATGCCATATATATATATATATATATATACACTGGCAAACTGCCAAAATCTTGTCTAGAAAACATATCTGATACTTGGACCTGAGAGTATAGGGACGACACTAGGAATCTACTACTAACATCTACAGTTGACCAACCTTCTGAATCTATTGATCACCATGCTAGTTCTTCCACAGCACGACCTCGACCTCGTTGCCTGTGACCACCTAAAAAGATGTGGTTACCCAAAGGTGAGACTCAGTCCCAGCGAGAGGTATAACTCTCTCCAACATATATTGATTATAATAGGTTAATTAATAGTAAATAAATTGAGTAGATAGAGTATTGAATAAGAAATTTAAGTAGATTAAATAGTTTAAGCATACTAAGAAAGTTAAGCAATTAAAGTTAATAATAAGAATAACTATCCATATAATTTAGGATAGCATCTTATAAGCATTGCATAGTATAAAAGCAAGGTAAGGGATAATTCAACCAATGTGAAATGTATTTGACCTTAACAAATATATTACACGGCTTGTATTGCAACTTTATTATACCATGGGGAGTTTGAGTGGTACTAATCAAAGTCCAATTGACCATTGCAAAGTGCTATTCAGTTCTGTATAAGATCTAGGAGTGCCTCCCTTAGTAATACTCATTTCACCATCCAGCAAGTTCTAACACTGAAGATGGCTCTACGACACAGGGCACTACATGATTAGGATTTCACTTGATTAATTATTGCCAATTGGATGAATTAAGGCTGCATCAAACAAATAGACAAGCAAACCCTAATTCATTTCTATCAAGTATACAAGTATTGCAACTTTGGAAGATGTAAAATGTTTAAGGTATAAATCTTAATCACATTACCACATGATATCACTCATTGCATTGTAGTGAACCACATATGTATCATATCATTTTAAGATATCCATTCCTTATCAAAAGTCCCAAGGTTTCGACCCTTATTGGAACATGAAAAGGATTTCACCTCAACCATGGCTCAAACATGCCCAAAGGTCATTAAGACCATCACTTTAGTCCCTACAAGATCATAATTATCATTCTAGGACTTAAACAAGGCTCAAAAGATCATCATCATATATGTATCCCATAGGTTAAACATGGCAATGCACTATGATATTCAATTAGCAGTACATTGAGGTTTCAATATGAGGAGAATGTAATACATTGACACATTAATCATTCAGGAGGTCTAATTATAACCAATAATCATCATTTAGTTATATTAGAGTTCGTGTAGCAAACCGTGTTTCATTAAGGGTACACATCCACTTGTTATGGTGATTTATCCATATATTCATACGAGGGCAAATGTAAGACTACTAATTAAAGGCATTAAACTATCGAATTCATATCACTAGGACCCAGATATAACACTATGAGATTCATTCTAATCCATAGGATGTTGAAACATCCAACCTCATCCATTTGATCGAGTTCATTGTTCAAAGTCATCACTTAAGGTATAGGTCCAACCATTAGATCAAGTGATCGTTGGGTTAGGGCTGAATTGAAGCTACATTTAAGAGCTTGACTCACCATTGGTTGTGGTGATCTGACCCACCATCACTTGTGACATCCAGTGTCACCATTCATTTATAGGATTAGCACTACTATCATATTTCATCATTGGGTGTTCCATTGATATCATCATTGGTTGATACCTCCATTAGGGTCCTAACCATTGATAATTAATCTTCCAATTAAGCCAAAACCTAACCTAAGGGGTGACCATCGGTTGACACCCTTGGTCACCACCATCTCTTGTCATGGTGTCACCATCGGTTGACATGGTGTCACCATCAGGTGATGTAGTAGTAAAGGAAAAAGGCTTGAAAACCCTAGTTTAATCCATTGATTGTTAGGTGCTTAACACCATTGATTGAACTACTAACCTTCCCTATACCATTATCTACCCTAGGAAGGTCATATACCTATTTATAGGTTCATTTTAGAACTAAAATAGAATAGGAAACTACATAAAAATCTGAAACCCTAGCAAGCATAGCTTCTATATGCAAGGATCTTCATTTTTAAGCAAGAACATAAGCAAATAAGCTTGGAGTAAACAATATAGGTGAAGAAAGTTATAAAACTCGCCTCTACTGATAAGAACATACTTCTAGAAGAAAGTATCACGAGAAAAGAAGGCAAGGAAACCCAAGTTTCAGATCTGAACTCGGCCAAGTAGGCACCTTTCTCTACAAGGAAGCAAAACCCTAGAAGAAGAAGCAAGAGAAGGTAGGTTCTTGAGTTCTAGAGCAATTTCTACCATGGAACAGCAAGGTTCTGACCTGGAGAGAGATAGGAGGAAGAAGAATAGAGAAGGAAATAGAAAAAAGAAGGAACTGCTTACTCATTTCGGTCGAGTTTAGAAAGAAGAAGCTTGAGAAACCCTAGAAGGAAGCAAATTGGAACCCTAGATGCTTCTTCCAAGAAGATCATCATCATCTTCTACCTTGGAAAGGTTTTTCACAGAATGATAGAGAGAGAGAAAGGCTCTTAGAAGGAGGAAGTAGAAGAGAGCAAAAGATTCATTTTGGGGGCTAAGGATAAGTATATAAAGCTTGGGGGATAAGGTTGAGAAGAAGCATGAGGTGTACAAGCACCTCTCCATGTGTCCATGGCTTAAAGCTTGCATGGAAGAGCAAGAAGCAGGTCCATTGGCTATTGGGGACTTTTGGGGCATTGGTTAATGGTTTACCAAACTAGTCAGTGGTTGTTGGTCAAAGATTACCTTCATTTGATCATGTTTTAGGTCTAAAGATGGGTGAACCATCAGCTGATCATGTCCATAAGTGAGCCATGGTTTCAAGTGACTCAATCTAGCTTGAAACATTGACCTAGGGCCTTATGGTGATGAACACCGTCTATTACACCATATTTTGGCCACCAGATGATGCTTAAGCAAGTGGAGCCATTGGTTGATAGCCTTGAAGGTGGCTCATCCATGGGGGGGGTAAACCCTAATTGAACATAGAATGAAATCTCCTCCAATTCAAGGTACAATTGAGAATCCCATGGCTCAACAAGCTCAAGAATGACGAGAAAACATATGAGGAACATAATTTATGGAACAATTTGCAAAGAGTATCCTTCAATTGGTTAAATTGCAGAAAAGTCCAAAATGTACATAAAATTGCATACTTGCTCAAACAATGTCCAAATTGGACCAAATTTGAAACTTAAGCTTGTATTATGATTAAAAAGCATATCACAAGGTTAGATTAAGGTTCTAAGCATTCAATTATGGTAATTAATCTTGTTCAACATTTTAAGCAAGTTCATGGGCCTTACAGCTATAAACCCCTAACCAGGATTGTGCCCCCTAAATCCTACGCAAAGAGAGATGGGTATTTCCTATGCATATCATCCTATATATCCAGCGTGGATTCCTCTACACCAAAATTATGCCACAAAACCTTGACTAGCACTATATCTTTCTTCTTCAAAATTTTCACTCTTCTATCTAGGATCAACATATGACCCTCAACATAGGATATATCTTCATCTAACTCAACCTCTATTGGTTGGATTGTATGCTCTGTATCTGGATGGCATTTCCTCAACATGGAGATATGAAAGACATTATGTAACATGTGTAGCTATGGTGGTAGCTCCAACTTGTATGCCACCTTTCCAATACGAGCTAAGATAGGGTATTGTCCCATAAATCTAGGAGCCAACTTACCCTTCTTTCCAAACCTCAATACACCTTTCCAAAGAGAAACCTTGAGATACACTTTGTCTCCCAATTGGAACTCAAGCGGACTATGACGATTGTCTGCATAAGACTTTTGTCTATCCTGGGATGCTTTCAACAATTTTTGTATTACTTTAATCTTCTCAGTAGTCTGTTGTACTAGCTTAGGACCCAAAAGTTGATATTCACCTATCTCATATCGGGAAAGAGGAGACTGACATCATCCCCCATACAAAGCCTCATAAGGAGCCATATCTATGCTTCTTTGATAGCTATTATTATAGGAAAACTCTATTAGACTCAGATGTATATCCCAACTACCCAGAAACTACAAGACAAATGCTCTGAAGAGATCTTCCAAAGTCTGAATTGTCCTTTCAAACTAGCCATTTATCTGTGGACGAAAAGTTGTGGTGAACCTCAATTGTGTTCCCATTACTAAATGCAGACATTCCCAAAAACAAATTGTGAATTATGGACCTCTGTCATAAACTATAGTCACTGGAATGCCATGCAAATGGACTAACTCATCAACATATACTTGTACCAACTTCTCTACTATAAATGTCATCTTAACTGGCAAGAAGTGGGCTGACTTAGTCAATCTGTCAACTATCACCCATGTAGAATCATGACCCTTGGCTATTCTAGGAAGACCAACCACAAAGTCCATGGTAATATGATCCCATTTCCATTGTGGTATCGGCAAAGGTTGTAATGTCCTATAGGATTATGGTGATCATCATTTACCTGTTGACAAACTGGACATCTGGCAACAAACTCTGCCACATCACACTTTAGACCAAGCCACTAATACAAGTCCTTCCAGTTCTGATACATCTTGGTACTTCCAAGATGCATTGAATACATCGAGGAGTGAGCTTCCTCAAGTACCATATTCCTCAACCTCGGGAACTACTGTCATGTTGTGGTAACAAACTATACCATCATCTGCCTCATGGAAGCCATCATACTTTTCATTGACAATCCCTGATCAGATATTATGTATCACAGTATCATTTTTTTGTGCATCATGAATCTGCTGTCTTAAAGTAGGGTTTAGCCTATAATTGTGCCAACAGACCTACCAGCAAAGAAACTTTTAACTGCACATTCATCTGGCAAAGAGACACTAACATATCATGTTTGTGGCACACCAAGAAATATAATTGTGCATTGTCTATAGATGATGATGAAGATGACTTCTTACTTAATGCATCAGCTACCACATTCGCCTTTCTAGGATGGTAGTCTATTGTACAATCATAATCCTTAATCAGCTCCATCCATCTCCTCTGCCTCATATTCAGCTCGTGCTTTAAAAAGATATATTGTGGATTCTTGTAGTTAATAAAGATCTGACACTTCTCTCCATAAAGGTAGTGTCTTCAAATCTTTAAAGCATGGACCACCACTGCAAGCTCCAAATCATGTGTTGGGTAGTTCTCCTCATGTTTCTTAAGCTGTTGTGAAGCAAAAAAAATCATTTTTTATCCTACATCAACACGCATCCCAACCCTTTTTCAAAGCATCACAAAAGACAATGTAGCCTTTCCCTTGCTCTGGTAGCACTAACATTGGTGCATCGATCAACTTTTCTTTCAACAACTAAAAAGAACGTTGACACTTGTCATTCCAAGCGAAAGGAACATCTTTCATGGTTAGCCTAGTTAGGGGTAATGCTACAAAACTGATGCCCTTGATGAACCTCCTGTAGTAGCCTGCCAAACCTAGGAAACTACAAATCTCTATCGGTGTCTTGGGTTGTTCCCACTCTAGAACAGACTCTACTTTATTGGGATCAACACAAACACATTTGGTTGATATAACATGTCCTAGAAAAGACACCTCTGACAACCAGAACTTACACTTGCTAAACTTAGCATATAGCTTTATTGGGATCAACACAAACACATTTGGTTGATATTACATGTCCTAGAAAAGACACCTCTGACAACCAGAACTTACACTTGCTAAACTTAGCATATAGCTTGTGTTGCCTTAACAAAGTCAATGCTTGGCGAAGGTGTTGCTCATGATGCTGACTATCCTTAGAATATATCAGGATGTCATCTATAAGCACAACTACATATTGATCAAGATAAGGTCTAAACACCCTATTCATCAGGTCCATAAAAGTTGCAGGTGCATTGGTTAGCCCAAACGGCATAACCATGAACCCATAATGATCATACCTAGTCCTAAAAGCTAACTTGGGTATGTCATATGCCTTAATCCTCAACTGATGGCAACCTGACTTGAGGTCCATCAATAATATCATTAATCCTTGGCAAAGGATACTTATTCTTTATTGTCACCTTGTTTAATTGTCTGTAGTTTGTACATAACCTCATTGAACTGTCTTTCTTCTTGACAAACAACATAGGATCACCCTAAGGGGAAGTGTTCAGCATGATAAAACCCTTCTCTAATAGTTCTTGCAACAATTTTTTTAACTCTTGCATCTCTACTTGTGCCATTTTGTACGGTGATTGTGCCATGGGTTGTGTTTTAGGAGTAAGATTGATCTCAAAGTCAATCACTCTAGGAGGGGGAACTCCAAGAAACTCATCAGGAAAAACATCTTCAAATTCTCATACCATTGGTA